>CM060920.1:52047500-54447500 GCA_030737875.1 Allium sativum | reverse complement strand
TTATTCGATATAACTAGAGATCGGGTTTGAATTTAGACAAGGTTCTTTTGGGAAGTAGTGATAATTGAATTTTTTTAGAATTTTACTGTAATTTTTAATTAATTTTATAAGCAACTTTTTTATTTGAAGTATTTTGCACCCTGAAATCAACATTTTTGAAGTTTCAAAATATGAGTCCACCTACCGATATTATTATATTTCTGGGATCGTGGCACCTTACTGAATACAATGGTACCTTTATTTCAGTCGTTACATAAAGGAAATAAAAAAAACAAGATACGTTAGATTTTATATTCTAAAACGTAGGAGCAAAAGGTAAAGGGTGTCGCATAAAAATATATATACATTTTTTTTGTCTGCCGACATCCCTTCAGAAAATATGGCTAAGTTTAAGCCACGTAAAGCTTTAAATAATAACCAAGTAAAATCGAAAAGCATACACTATATAATACCCATCCAAAACGCTAAGACCTAATTTCATTTTTTTATCTGGTCTTCGCAAAAGCTGTAGCCGCCACTTAAATCATTTTCTTCATCAAACAAAAACAAACGAAAAAGAAAATCGCAAACTACTTTTCCAACTTTTAGAAGCAAAACCGCAGCATGTAAATCTTCACCAAATATAGAAACTCGTGCAAAACGCTGGACAGCGACGGAGAAGGGAAGAACTGGGAAGTCACTAACAGGAAATGGCGACAAGCTTCGGTGATGTTTTCAAGTTGGAGCGAAGGGGTGAAAATGTGGAGTTCGGATTTTCTTACTCGTTCAGGGCAATGGAAAATGAAAAGTAGCAGATCTCGTTTCTATTTATGAAGAAGAGGATGGGTTCAACAAGGGGAGAACGATATTGGGAGGTGGTTTAGGCCGTATGGGTGTACCGTAATGATGGGTTAGTGGTTATTAAATCAAGTAATTAGTTATTAACTAAATGGACATTTTTGGTATGGGATGTAAAGGGAGTACAAGGTTTCATGATGACCAGTTTCTTTTCGTAGGGGGGGGATACTGGAGCCACGGGTGGTCTTGAGGAATGGTGTTTTTATTTGGTTTGAGAAATAGCGGGTGCGTGGAGGGTAAAATAGCGATCAAAGCATTTGAAGAATGGTGCGGTGGGTGCATGTAGGAAGCATGCATTTGCGTAGGAATATAAGGGTGCAGAACGTACGGGTTTAACAGTGGGGAAAATGCCTTGTTGAAGCGGATACTGTGTACAAGGTGAAGAAACGTGGGGCTGGTGGCTTTAGTTTGTAAAGTGGAAGATAAGGGTGATGAAATGAATGAAGGTGGACTCATGGATTTTCGTTGCGAATAGGAGTAGGAGGCAGAAATGTTTATTTTATGAGGAGCAGGTGATCGAAAATATCTAGGGGAGGAAGATGGTTACTATACACGCATGGGTACATGGCCATAAATGTGCTGACGTGGAAAATGAATGGAAGCCCAATAAATAAAAATAAAACAAAAGCCCATACTGGAGAACGCGACATAGCAGGGTAAGGGAGCGGTTGTCATAAGCTAGTCCACGCATGTTTCAAAGATATGGGCTGCTATGAATGATCCGTCGGGATCGTATGGATGGTGGCTCCACAATGAAGCTGACTGAGTGCGAATCTAAGCTCGTTACAATTTATGGCGAAATAAATTGTCCGTCGAAATCAAATAACGCAAACCGTTATTTAACGGTTAACGCGCCAAAGTGAGTAAATCTCACTAATTCTGAACAGTTTATAATTTCATGTTATATTTTTAGAACTGTTAAATGTTGGCTGTTTGACTGTGTGTTGACTGTTTGATTGAACTGCTAGTCAGTTGATTTAATTTTCTATATTGATTCTGTTTAACATAATATATCATATAGAACCGAAAGTGATGTTATCTATATTGTTTAACATCTGTGATGCAAGGAAACAGGTTGGAGGAATCCAACTGGATTCCTCAACATTTATTTTACTGTTTTCATATATTGTGATATATGATGTGTTATATAATCTGTTATGGATTATGTGTGTTGGAATGATGTTGATCATTGTTATTCGATATTGTAAATATCATAAAAGACCCTGGGGTGTAAAAAAAGAAGTATTTCAATGTATATTGAAATAAAAGAATTTTATAAAATCACATGATTTTATAAAAGGAAATATTTATAAAACGAACACGGTTTTATAAAAGGGATATTTATTTAGAAAATAAATAGAAATAGAAAAGAAATATTTATTTAGAAAGTAAATAGAAGTTATAAATAGGAAATATTTGTAACGGTAAATAGAAGTTATAAATAGGAAATATTTGTAACGGTAAGTAAACGTTATAAAAAGGAATTAGTTGTAACGGAAAACGTAGTTTATAAAAAGGAGCTAATCGATGTTAGTTAATCGATTAGTGTTAAAGTAAAAGGAGCTAATCGATGTTAGTTAATCGATTAAAGAATAAAGTGAAAGGAGTTAATCGATTAGTGATAAAGTAAAAGGAGCTAATCGATGTTAGTTAATCGATTAGTGTTAAAGTAAAAGAAGTTAATCGATGTTAGTTAATCGATTAGAGAATAAAGTAAAAGAAGTTAATCGATGTTAGTTAATCGATTAGAGAATAAAGTAAAAGAAGTTAATCGATGTTAGTTAATCGATTAGAGAATAAAGTAAAAGAAGCTAATTGATGTTAGTTAATCGATTAGAGGATAAAGTTAAAAAGAAGTTAATCGATGTTAGTTAATCGATTAGAGAATAAAGTTGAAAGGAGATAATCGATGTTAGTTTAATCGATTAGAATAGAAGCAAATGAGTTAAATCGAATATAGTTATTCGAATAGAAAGTAAAAGGAATTATCGAATATAGTTTATTCGAAAAGTGTAAGTGAATTGAGTAAATCATTAGCGTTAGTCAAATAGTGTTAGTCCAATAGAGTTAATTGATAGGGGTTAGTCCAATAGAGTTAATTGATAAGAGTCAATCGAATATAGTTATTCGAAGGAGGGTTAAGTAGGGAAGTTAGTAAAAAGAATATAAAGTGAACTTTGCCTATTTCAAAGTTATAAATGTTGTTCAGTTAAGGTCTGAGAGGTAGTTCTACCCCAACTTGATTGGCTTTGTTTTTACTAAGGAATAGTTAAGGCTCGACAGTAAAGGAAATGGTTTGAGTTGGCATCGCGGTGGTTTGTTTAAACATCTGCCTAAGTCCAATGAAGAAGCTTTGGAAATGTTTTCCAAATAAGAAACCAGAAATGTTTTCTAATAAAGAAAACGAGAAATGGAAATGTTTTCCATTGTTAATAACGTATATTTTCCCAATTTAGAAAATAAGGAATATTGAATATAGGGAAACAGGAGATAAGTAAAATTATGAAATAAAGAGATAAATGTTGAATGATGTTTGATCGATATAATTTCCATTTGGAAATAATATCATTGTTTGCACACCTATTTTTATTCGATAGTTAAATCACAGACTATCGAAGTTTTGACCATTTTAACGTTGTTAATATGGAGAGACCGGTTGGATTATTATCCGAAGAACCACTCTATATTGGCATAACCGTTGTGAATCATATATGCCAAAGGAAATTGAAGACGGAGTTATGCAAGGGCTATCCTGTTTACAGAATAGCGCCTTCGGTTCATCCTGTTCCTGGATGACTTGTATGGACGGATGTCTGACAGAGTATGTCCAGACGATCACGTATATTGATTTCTCCAACTGTACCAAGAGTGGAAGCGGAGAAGGAAACTTCTTTTAGCTAACACATAATGTATTGTTGAGGACGTCAATCGGTGATTGGATGGATTTGATGATGTGACATTCAAAGTGAATCTGATGTGATGATAAAGCGTAGCTTCTAGCCTCATCATCCGGTAAATGACAGAAATCGGGCAGGCAGCATGGCTAAGTCGGTCGCACCGAAGTAGGGTGTATAATCACCTGATCTAGAGTTTCATTCATTTCTAAAAATCTATTGTTGATGTTGTCCCATTCGGGAAACGGTTGCTGATCACAACTGTTGGTGATATCCATTCGATACACTCAAGCGAAATGAGTGGTCGGTCATGTGTGGCCGGGTTGCAAGATGTTCTTGTTGAACCCAGTGTATTCCTCTCTAGAGGTACACGAGCGAAAGGTGGATCCATACCTTGTCATAGTTGGAAATCCACTACCCAATACGTGCTTGCGGTTTTGATTGTATACTATATATGTAGAACGTGAGATGAAAGCGTTTCTACTAGATGATTATTATAGTTGTGGTTGATAGACATTATTATAATATCAAAAGGTTTTTGATATAAAGACGAGACGACCCGAAATCCCGTTCTCACGGAAACAAGGGTTATCTTTGGAATATAACACAGAAACATATAATAGCAGAACAGAATTAAATAAATACACCAGATAATGAACAATAGAATATACTGGATAAAAGTAATCATCAGAGTTACACAGTATACAGGATCTTACTTAGTACAAATACAGTTCAGCTATACATAAATGTCTACAGCGGAAATAAACAAAATATGTACAATAGGAGCTGAACAGCATAAAAAGAAATAAATGATAGAATCCATCTTCAGCTCCAGCTATCCAGAAAAAGAACCAGCTAAACCTGAATACAAGGCTGCCCGTGTAGAAAAAGGGGCACCCGAGTTTGAAAGTGAAACAAACTACGAGTCAGTCATGGGACTGGTACGAGAAATCTACTCAACACATATATAATATGGCAAATCACAGGACCACGCCACTTTCGTGGAACGGGTTTACTCCATTGGATTGCCAGTGCTTCAAAACAAATTTTTCTTTTGAACATCGCTATGCTTTTTATAAAAATGAAGCCGTTATAAGACTCAGTTCCCATCACACAATGCAACGCAAACCGGAGGATAGAGTTTTTACCTTATAACGGCCAAAATATGCTTGATACGAATAAAACAAAGGCATTTGGTATTATTGCTAGTGTTTATATGTTTGAAAACAATTTCAAATCATAACTATCAATCATAGACGGCATTAATGCCCCATACCACTATGTCGCCATATATAGGTATACAATCAAAACCGCACGATGTCGTATTTGGAAATTGGATTTCCGTCATGAACCAAGGCAAAAGATAGTCCTTACCGAATTCGAGACAATCTAGACTATGTCTCAGGATCAGAACGCATCAACCCTTTAGATCGTCAGGGCCGGTCCACCGATGTGGATTATTATGCCTGAACACTACGTTTCTCCACCCTTTGGGGCGTAAACGAGCCAACGAATGACTCCATCGGACCCGGATCGTCCGATCAAACCGAGGCGCCTCGCAACAGCAACAACCACATAGGTGAAAAGTATATAAATGTCAGGGCTGGTAGGTCACTGACACCACCCTAGCTAGAAAGAAACGCAGGCCCTCCCTGATGTCCTCTCCCGTTTTAGGTTCATACCGGGGTGTGAGGCTCGCGAATTCACGTTATACACAAAGCTACGCCACACAGGCGGTGCTTTGATCATCACCACAAGACTTTGCTTTTCAACAGAAGCCCTGATCACTGCATCTTAGCATGCCACACAGGCAATTCATGCCATGCGACTGATGTCCATCGATGTACAACCTCTGAGCTCGTGCGTCTCAAAGAAGGGCGTTAAGCGAAAGAATAAATTCTCCGCCGCCAAACAGATGTATATTTAATAGAGATCAATCAACACAGAATAAAATCCAATGTCAGACACACAGTCCATTTACAAGTCCGTTCTGGGTCTGAACGAAACCAGAGGCACTAAATACCTCGCAAACCCATCGATCACCACGTACGTCTGAACGATCACCACTCATTATCCATATTTCGGGATGCCTCCCAATCAGGACCTCGGTTACCATCCAAACGAGGTGAAGATCTCCGGTCTTCGACCACCGTCTTCATCTTCGAATTTCAATCGTCGGTCAATTATTCGAAATGAGAATTAACTCGGCCTTTTCAAATAATTCACGCGTATTTAGAATTTCAAATCAATTTACTTCAATGGTTAAATCATTCAACAACACCAATTTTGTTCTTTAATGTAATTTTCACACCAAACACATTCAACCATCAAAAGCCACATAAATCGAGCAAATTCAGTTTATTTCTATTCCATATCGCTTATGATATTTTATAACTATTTATCGCTATTTTTATTTATTTTAAAAATAGCTAATTTATTCAAAACGACGCTTCGGGCCATAAAGCGGTCGTGGCGCTGTTTTTCTTCAGATTTGATTTACACATATTTGAAAATCTAACCGTTGGATCTTCACAAAAATTACATCATTAGAAAGGTCTTTTCAAAACGAATCCAACGGTTCCAGTTTCGGGAAAATCCGACGGTCGGATCTCCCGGTACAATCGTTTGAAATTTCGATTTCAAAATACGAACTGCAGCGTCGTTATTCGATTAAATATAATTATATTTATATATATAAATAAATATAATCGTTTCTGGCGCTGTTTTTCTTCAGATTTGAATTAAACATTCCAGACAATCCAACCGTTGGATTTTTACAAAGTTGGTGCCGTTGGGAAGATATTTCCAAGGCGAACCCGACGGTTGCGGTTTCGGGAAAATCCACTGGTCGGATTCCCCGTACTAGTTGTTTGAAATCATGGTTTCAAAATACGAACTGCACGGCTTCGTTTCGTTTTAATTTTATTTATATTTATATATTTATATAAATATAGTTCATTCAATGATTTCTATATCGTTTTCACTTCAAATATTTTTCTAACGCCTTAAATTTTTGGAAAATTTCGCCATAACCTCCCCTGCACCGGGAGCATCGGGAAATCGCAAATAGCTTTCCCGGTCCTTCTAATCTCAAAAAGAAAAAGAAAAAGCCAAGCGGCTAGCCAACAGGCTCATAAAATCATCACCCAAACAAAGCAGTAAATGTGTACCTATTTGTCGGGCACAAAATTTTATTCCTCTTCTCTAGCCCCTTTGCTATAACCTGTTCAATGAATATGCATGTACATATATATACAGTTCTTATCATTTATCATTTTCTATTCAACTTCATATTTGATTTCTATTTGGTTTAAAAACACCATTCATTCTAACGTTACATAAATAGGTGCAAATCATTTCATTAGCTAATTAATGAATATTTCAACTCATATATGTTTATTTTGAACAAGTGGCTATTTTTAACACTTCACATTTCAACGATTTATGCATACAATAAAAATGTGAATTTTATTGTAAAACAATTCATTTCAAAACGCTATCTTTCTATATAGTTCAAGTTGGTGATAAAAATGGGATTTTTATCATAAAACAATTTCTTTTAAAACGAGATTATTTTACACAGTTCGTATAGTCGATAAATGGTGATTTTTATTATCAAACAATTTGTTTCAAAATATGAATACCATTCAACACATGAATTTCTAATCAACGAATGAATATCAATTCAACACATGAATGTTTTCTATAGTTTCTATATATATATATAAAAATGTGATTTTTATTATCAAACGATTTATTTCAAAATATGAATACCATTCAACACATGAATCTTTAATCAACGAATGAATATCAATTCAACACATGAATGTTTTCTATAGTTTCTATATATAGATAAAAATGTGAGTTTTATTATCAGACGATTTATTTCAAAATATGAATACCGTTCAACACATGAATTTCTAATCAACGAATGAATATCAATTGAACACATGAATGTTTTCTATAGTTTCTATATATAGATAAAAATGTGATTTTTATTATCAAACGATTTATTTCAAAATATGAATACCATTCAACACATGAATTTCTAACCAACGAATGAATATCAATTCAACACATGAAGGTTTTCTATTCAATGAATAAATATGGTTTAAGCAAATGAAAATAATTCAAACACTCGAATATTATTCAAAATTTCGGCAGCATAACGGCAGGGTAGTTAAAACCGGGACCGTCCCTAGTACGGCTCCTCGCTCTACCTTAAAACCTCGCGGTTTTTGACAATGGGAATCATGCATCTAGTTCGCACGTAGGCGGCATGTATATATTTATTTCATTTCCACAAACTAATCCTATGTGGTTTCAACCAAATATTTTCCAATCACAGACGGGTATTTTTCAACCTCAATCAACCAATATCAATCACAAACAATCCCAAACAACCATTCGCTATCAATCAATTTTCACAACAATCTCAATCAATAAATATCGTCCATGGTTTGTGGACGAGGGGCGTATATATATATAGATATATATTTATATATAACAATTCACTTTTATTTCAACGCATATATATTTATATAGTAAAAGGAATTGAAGAGTGAGAAATTCTCACACATTTATAATTTTTAAATCAGAAATCTCACCAATAGCTATCCAACTACGATTTTTCCTTTATAGAAATCTTCGCCAATCTCGCCTTTTGTCGCTTCGTTGCCCGTATTCTCTACATATGTAAAAATCGAATTTTTACGATGCTATTCAATATATAAAAATCGAATTTTGACTTCGCTATTCAATATATAAAGTTTATATTTTTAATATAAAGATTATATTTTTAATATTCCTATAATGTAAAAATTATATTTTTATTGCTTTAAAAATATAAAAATCAAATCTTACTTCTTCTACTTAATAAAAATTCCGTCTTTTCTATTTTAAAAATATGATCTTTTCTATTCAAAAAAAAAAAATCTGATCTTTTTCTATTTAAAGTTTAAATCTATTCCTATTTAAAGTTTAAATCTTTTCCTATTTAATGTTTAAATTCTTTTCTTTTTAAAGTTTAAACCTTTTTCTTTTTAAAGTTCAAAAAAATAAATTCAGTTTTTAAAACCTTTTCAAAATCAGTTTTTAAATGCTTTAAAAAAATTTGGTTTTTAAACCTTTAAAAAAATCAGTTTAACCCTTTTTAAAAACTCAGTTTTTAAATGCTTTTAAAAAAAAATTCAGTTTTTAAATCATTTGAAAAATCAGTTTTTAAATCATTTGAAAAAAATCAGTTTTAAATTCTAAAATCGAAATTTTCAGATTAAACTAAATATAAAGTAAAAAAACTTACTGTATCTCGAAGAAGGGGGGGCGTCGTCTTCGTCGTAGCTGGCTTCTAGGGGGGCGTCGATGTCGGCAGCAGGAGGAAGAGTTGGCGAAGCGGAGGGTGGAGCGAGGCACGGCGGGCTTGGGTCGTGGCGTCGCGCTGCTTCAGGGGGCTCGCGAATTCAGGGGTTGCGCCACTGGGAGGAGGAGGGAAGCTGGACGGAGGGGGCGGTGGCGTCGATGCTTCAAGGGGGGGGGTTGTCGATAGGTTTAGGTTTTTTTTTTTTCTGTTTAATGAATCGGGGGGCCAGAAAGAAGGATAAAGGGAGGGAGGGAAATATATAATATATATATTTTTTTCTTTTATTTTATTAATTAATTTAATTGCATAAAGTTGACTTTTACCCACGACCTCGAAACGAGGCCCACCGCCTGTCGCCCATAGCGTTTTACCCCCATTCCGAACACAATGGGATATGTATCGCAAGCTGATTTGATCGTTACAATCAGTTTCCTTTTGAATTTTCATTTAAGTCACTATATTGAATTTTAAACGCACATTTCAAATTACCGGGGTCACATACTAACTAGAAAAATTACAGAAAAATATTTTCTAGCTTCGTATTGACGATCCGGTCCTAACAAAACTAGTTTCGTCGAATTCTGAGGCCGTTGGAAAAATGGCCAATTTCCCGTCGATTAAAATCAACGGAAACTGGTCAAACGCGTTTTCCTTTGCCACGCTCACATATTGATTCGAAATATTATGAAATTTGAAACCTAGCAATAACTTCACATCCCGGACCCAAAAAAAGTGGTTTCGTCGAAATCCGAGGTCGTTTGCAAAATGTCCATTTTTAAGGGCCTGAATTCCATAGCGACTATTCAGAATTTTCAACTGGACATATCTTTTGATTCCCGCTATCAAATTTCGATTTGGCAGATTCGTTGGAAAGATATCATCAATTAGATCCTAATGTTTTTGGTTTCACTAAAATCCGGATTGTTTTGCACCCGGTATATTCAATTGAAGTTTGAAATCGAATTATCGAACTACCACGCCATTTTCCGTTCTATATATAATTATAATTAATTATATTCGTTTTCAAATGTCGATTCAAACTCAGTTTTCATCGCCATTATTTAAAATATTTATTTTAAATATCTAAAATCCATTATTTTAGCCAATTAAAAAAAAATTAATTGGTTCAGATTTTCTGGGTCGTTACAATCTCCCCCACTTAAAACTTTTCGTCCCCGAAAAGGAATAAAGTCGAAAGTGGTTTGATATATCTACAATCACACAACACAACAACCAATCCAATTGTTTTTAACCTTTAAAAATATACTAATCAAATCCTATACCCCTTTAAAATCATTCAGACTTTAGAATTAAAAGTGCGCATCTATGAAAAGAAAATAACAATAGAGTAGAGAATTGAATGGTAATGCAAAGTAGGGTAAATGTACCTTGCACCAGAGTCAATCAGAGATATCTACTCGGCATCTAGGATAAGCTTTCTGAATGCTCTCCTCAGTTTCCCAAGTACAATCTCGCGGATCTCCACTCCATTGCACCTTGACTAAGTGAACCTTCTTGTTTCTCAGCTCTTTGGTTTCTTTGCCGATAATCTTTAGCGGCTCTCGCCTCACAGCTAATTCTGGAGTAATTTCAATATCCTGCTGAGCTGCTTCTTCCACGATCAAGTCTGGATCATGAACGTGCTTTCGAAGTTGAGATATATGAAATACATCATGAACTCCAGGCAACTAGTCTGGCAATTTAACTTTATATGCGAGAGTCCCAATCCGTTCCAGAATAGGAAACGGACCAATGAATTTGGGTGCCAACTTTCCAGTTTTACCGAACCGGATAACTCCTCTCATCGGCGATACTTTCAAATATACATAGTCGCCAACTTCAAAGGATATATCTCTTCTTCTTCTATCGGCATAGCTCTTTTGTCGGCTTTGAGCGGCGAGTAATCGCTTCTTAATAAAATCGACTTTGTCGGCCGCTTCTCGAATCATATCAGGACCCAACACAAGTCTATTTCCAGGCTCGACCCAACAAGCAGGAGATCGGCACGGTCTACCATACAATGCTTCGAATGGCGACATTGTCAGACTCGCCTGGTAGCTGTTGTTATAAGAGAATTCAGCCAAATGCAGATGGTCTTCCCATGATCCACCGAAATCTAGAACACAAGCCCGCAATAGATCTTCTAAAATGCGATTCACCCACTCAGTCTGACCGTCTGTCTGAGGATGATAAGCGGTGCTCAAGTTTAACTTCGTTCCCAGCTCGACTTGAAATGCTTCCCAGAATTTGCTAGTGAATATTGTATCTCTATCACTGACTATACTGAGCGGCACTCCATGTAGTCTAACTATTTCCCTGACGTAAATCTACGCCAGACTCTGAGCAGTTCTGTTTGATCTGACAGGTATGAAATGGGCGGTCTTCGTGAAGCGATCTACGATCACCCAAATACTGTCATTTCCCTTTCTGGTTCTGGGCAAACCATCAATGAAATCCATAGAAATATGTTCCCACTTCCAGCCAGGAACTTCTAGCGGTTGTAATAATCCAGCCAATTTCTGCTGGTCGCTTTTGACTAGCTGGCAAGTAGGGCATCGGCTAACGTATATTGAAACGTCTCTTTTCATAGCCTTCCACCAGAATGTTCTTTTGAGATCGTTATACATTTTGGCCACACCAGGATGGATACTCAGCTTGGACTTGTGACACTCGTCTAACACTTCCCTTTTTAGCTCAGGAACGTCAGGAACACAAATCCTTCCTTTTAGCCTCAAGGTCTCATCGTTATCTATTTGAAAACACGAGGGTTCGCCTTTCTGAATCCTTTTGATCATTTCCTTAATAAAGTTATCCTCCTTCTGAAGAATAGATATTGTGTCAATCAAGGAAGTCGTGATAATAAAGCTGGCGATCATTACATTCTTCCGACTTAACGCATCGGCCATGACATTGGCTTTTCCTGGAGTATATATAATTTCAAAGTCATATGCTGCAAGAAACTCCAGCCAACGCTGCTGCCTCAAATTTAAGTCCTTCTGAGTGAACAGATATTTTAACGACTGGTGATCTGTAAACAGTTCAAATCTCCCGCCCAGAAGATAGCGTCTCCAGATTTTCAAAGCGAACACGATAGCCAATAACTCAAGATCATGAGTTACGTAGTTCTCGTGCGGCTTCAGTTGACGGCTAGCATAAGCAATCACTTGGCCTCTTTGCATTAACACTGCGCCAAGGCCTTCTCTAGAAGCATCAGTCCATACTTTTAAATCTTGGTTGCCATCGATGATGGTTAACACTGGAGCTGTTGTTTGTCCTAACTTTAGCTCCTCAAAAGCCTCCTCACTTTCTGAAGTCCACTTGAATTTAGAGTGCTTTTATGTAAGCTTCGTTAAGTGACCAGATATCTTCGAAAAGTCCTTAACGAACTTCCGGTAATAGCTAGCCAATCCAAGAAAACTGCGGACTTCAGTGGGAGTACTGGGCTGTTTCCAATTCTGAATAGCTGTGATTTTGCTTGGGTCCATAGCAATTCCTTCTTTCGATACGACGTGGCCCAGAAATTTCACTTCATCTTGCCAGAATATACATTTGGAAAACTTGGCTTTCAATACATTCCTTCTGAGAATTTCTAGAACCTGTTCCAGATGCTTTTCATGTTCGGCCTTTGATTTAGAGAAGATTAGAATATCGTCAATGAAAACCAGAACAAATTTATTCAATACTCCTCTGAATACTCTATTCATCAGATCGACGAAGTAAGCGGGAGCGTTACATAAGCCGAATGGCATTACTAACCACTCGTACAATAGGTCGGGGCCTCTGAACGCTGTCATTGGAACACACTCTTCGGCAATTCGAAGTTGATGGAATCCTGTAGCTAGGTCCATTCGTGAGAATACTTGTGCTCCATTTAATCGATCCAACAAATCATCTATTCGTGGCAATGGATATTTGTTCTTTATTGTCTGTTTGTTCAGATCACGATAATCCACACATAGACGTAGAGTACCGTCAGATTTTGGGACAAATACCACGGCTGCACCCCAATCAGAGAAACTAGGCCTGATCAGATCCTTCCATACTAGCTGTCTTGTTTGATTGTCTAATTCCTCCTTCTCTTTCAAGGACATTCTTCGAATAGCGTGAACTACCGGCCTTGCATTGGGAATTAAAGCAATTTTGAAATCTATTTCTCTTTGCGGAGGTAAGCGAACGACTTCCTCAAACACATCCGCATAATCCTTGACGACAGGAATATCTTTAATGAGGTCAGGAATATTCTCAGTGATTTCAGGGATATTTCCTATTTGGGATGGAGAAACATTCAAAGCTGCCCAGAAGTCTTTTCTATTAGCATTCTGACCTTCACAGGGAATGGTTATATAACTCCCTGATTTAATCTTAGCTCTAACAACTCTCTCGGCGCATCTAACCTCTGCTTCATATTTGGTTAACCGATCCAATCCCAAGATAAGATCGAATTCATCAAAATTCATGACGACAGAGATAATAGGGAATTTATAGAAAGAAAAAGAGACGGGTACTGCACAAACCCAACTGAGATTGATGGAACCTCCGACCGGATTCTGGACAGTCATTGGTTCCTTGAGCTTCCTCAAGTTCAAATCAAGTTTCTTAGCGGCACTCTTTGAAATGAAGCTTCGGGACGCGCCTGTGTCAAACAGTACTTTAACTGGAATGTTTTTGATAGCAAGCGTTCCTTCTAAAACATCAGCCCTTTCTTGACGTGCTGAGGGATCAGAAGTTTCTTCCAATTCATTCACCTGAACTACTTCAGGCTTCCTCAAGAGCCAGCAATCCTTTGCAAGATGACCAGTCTGCTTGCATTTACTGCAACCTCTTTTCTCTTGAAATCTCTCTTTGGATTTAGATCCATTCTTTGTTCGCTTTTTCGAGGGTTTGCACTTCCCCTGAAAATGCCCTGGCTTATGGCAATTATTGCATATGGCAGTCGTGGCAGGTTCTTTTTCAGATCTAGCCCTTTTTCGATTTACTTTAGGCTCCTTACTGTCCTCAGACCTTGTACTGGCTTCAGGAATATCAGTTTCCAACTCTGTTTTGTCACTAGAACAGACTTCTTCTTCGTCGCGTAACATTCCTTTCTTATGGAGATCTTCATATTGATAAGCCATATAAATCATTTCAGAGAAAGGCAGCTTCACATGGCCCAATACTTTATTCTGGTATTTCCTTTGAAGCCCATGAATAAATCTCAAATTTTTCCTGTTTGTATTCTGAATCAGATGGGGAGCAAAGTGAGCAAGTTCATTGAATTTCATGTGATATTCTGGGATGGTCATATCGCCTTGAATTAAATAAGAAAATTCATCACATAATCTCTCGGTTGCTTCGGGAGGAGTAAATCTTTCTAAGAAAATCACTTTGAATCTGTCCCAGGTGATATCACCTTCTGGATTATCTTTGATGATGGTTTCCCACCAAATTAAAGCTTCTTCTTTTAGCGCCCAAGATGCTACTAACCGTTTCTGGTCATCTCTCAGCTGTATACGCTCAAAAATTCTTTCTGCAGAGCTCACCCAAGCTTGAGTCTGAATTATAGATTCATTGCCCGAGAACTGCGCTCCGTTCAGATTTCGATATTTCTTTAATAAAGCCTCTAGATCGGGTTCTGTATTCCTTCTGTTTCTGGCACTCATTTTTCTAGTACTTCTGCAATTAGCAGATCAAGTGTCAGGTCACAGAAAAGGTAATTTTCAAACATAGAAACATATACTTCAAGTGTAAATGTGTCTATCGAGGTGTAATTTCATTCTTCTTTACTCATACTAGGATGTTGCTGATCCTATCTGTATAGATTTACCCGTCCTAGAACACTACTGGTTCTATTTCTGACGAGTTCGTTCAAATGTTATATTCCAGAATTAAGCTTAACCAAAGCTCTGATACCACGTTGAGACGACCCGAAATCCCGTTCTCACGGAAACAAGGGTTATCTTTGGAATATAACACAGAAACATATAATAGCAGAACAGAATTAAATAAATACACCAGATAATGAACAATAGAATATACTGGATAAAAGTAATCATCAGAGTTACACAGTATACAGGATCTTACTTAGTACAAATACAGTTCAGCTATACATAAATGTCTACAGCGGAAATAAACAAAATATGTACAATAGGAGCTGAACAGCATAAAAAGAAATAAATGATAGAATCCATCTTCAGCTCCAGCTATCCAGAAAAAGAACCAGCTAAACCTGAATACAAGGCTTCCCGTGTAGAAAAAGGGGCACCCGAGTTTGAAAGTGAAACAAACTACGAGTCAGTCATGGGACTGGTATGAGAAATCTACTCAACACATATATAATATGGCAAATCACAGGATCACGCCACTTTCGTGGAACGGGTTTACTCCATTGGATTGCCAGTGCTTCAAAACAAAATTTTCTTTTGAACATCGCTATGCTTTTTATAAAAATGAAGCCGTTATAAGACTCAGTTCCCATCACACAATGCAACGCAAACCGAAGGATAGAGTTTTTACCTTATAACGGCCAAAATATGCTTGATACGAATAAAACAAAGGCATTTGGTATTATTGCTAGTGTTTATATGTTTGAAAACAATTTCAAATCATAACTATCAATCATAGACGGCATTAATGCCCCATACCACTATGTCGCCATATATAGGTATACAATCAAAACCGCACGATGTCGTATTTGGAAATTGGATTTCCATCATGAACCAAGGCAAAAGATAGTCCTTACCGAATTCGAGACAATCTAGCCCATGTCTCAGGATCAGAACGCATCAACCCTTTAGATCGTCAGGGCCGGTCCACCGATGTGGATTATTATGCCTGAACACTACGTTTCTCCACCCTTTGGGGCGTAAACGAGCCAACGAATGACTCCATCGGACCCGGATCGTCCGATCAAACCGAGGCGCCTCGCAACAGCAACAACCACATAGGTGAAAAGTATATAAATGTCAGGGCTGGTAGGTCACTGACACCACCCTAGCTAGAAAGAAACTGTAATAACCCGCAAATTCTGAGCCAGTTTAAAATTTTTATTTTGGCAATTATAGCGAATTTTGTATATTTAAAATGAATAGTTTTAAATAAAATCGACGAGAAATTTATTTTGAATATAATTTGAACGTATATATTATATATGTCGTCGTTAGAATATATAATATTTATATATAATTATAAATAGAATTGAAAATGGCGCGGTAGTTCGATAATTCGATTTCAAACTTCAATTGAATGTACCGGGTGCAAAACAATCCGGATTTTAGTGAAACCAAAAATGGTAGAATCTAATTGATAATATCTTTCCAACGAATCCGACAAATCAAATTTTCATAGCGGGAATCAATAGATATGTCCAGTTGAAAATTCAGAATAGTCGCTATGGAATTCAGGCCCTTAAAAATGGATATTTTGCAAACGACCTCGGATTTCGACGAAACCAGTTTTGTTGGGTCCGTGGTGTCAAATTATTGCTAGGTTTCAAATTTCATAATTTTTAGAATCAATATGTGAGTGTGGCATAGGAAAACGCGTTTGACCAGTTTCAGTTGATTTTAATCGACTGGAAATTGGCCATTTTTCAAACGGTCTCAGAATTCGACGAAACTAGTTTTGTTAGGACCGTATCGTCAATACGAAGCTAGAAAATATTTTTCGAGAATTTTTAGAGTTAATATGTGACCCCGGTAATTTGAAATGTACGTTTAAAATTAAATATAGTGATTTAAATGTAAATTAAACGGAAATTGATTGAAACGATCAAATCAGCCAACGATACATATCCATTGTGTTCGGAATGGGGGTAAAACGCTATGGACGACAGGCGGTGGGCCTCGTTTAGAGGTCGTTTGTGAAAGTCAACTTTTTGCGATTAAAATAATTAAATAATAATAAAATAATAAAAAAACCCCCCTTTTCTCTTATCTTCTGCCCCCCCCGATTTAATTAGAAATCGAATTCAAAAAAAAAAAAAAAAAAAAAACCCGTTGACCGCTCTAACCCCCAAACCCCGTCGCCCTCCGACAGCCGCCCCGCCACCGCGCCCTACCAGCGCTGC
The DNA here is from genome assembly GCA_030737875.1 of Allium sativum. Lineage (NCBI taxonomy): Eukaryota > Viridiplantae > Streptophyta > Magnoliopsida > Asparagales > Amaryllidaceae > Allium > Allium sativum. The sequence goes on along the minus strand of CM060920.1, from coordinate 54,430,366 downwards.
CGCAACGCTTCCCCCCTCCTCCGATCATCCCCTTACCCCTCCTCCCTCTCTTAGCGTTAAAGCCCTCCCCAAAAACACAAATTGCGCCGCCAGCCCGTCCCTTGGCCCACCGCCCGCCAGAGCCGCCTCCGACCTTACCCCAGATTGCAGCTCCGACGCCTACACCCCCTGCCGCGCCACCAATATCGAAACCCATTCCCCTCTCCTTCAAGGCCAATGTAAGTTTCTAAATTCAAGTTTTATTTATTTTCTTAGCTTTAAAAACTGATTTCTGTTAATTATAAAAACTGATTTTTGATTTTAAAAGTTTAGATTTTTAGTTGTACAAAGATTTGATTTGTATTAACAAGAAAGATTATATTTTTATTAACTAAGGATTAGATTTTTCCTTAGGTAAAAACTAGATTTTTAATTACGTGAAGGTTCGGTTTTTACATAAGTGAAAGGTTCGATTTTTACATAAGTGAAAGGTTCGATTTTTACATAAGTTAAAGGTTCGATTTGTATATAAAGAAAGGTTATATCTTTAAATACGAAAAGAAGCGATTTTAAAAAAAATAAAAATATGATTTTTATATATTGAACTTCGAAATAAAAATATGATTTTTATATATTGAACTTCGAAATAAAAATATGATTTTTATATATTGAACTTCGAAATAAAAATATGATTTTTATATATTGAACTTCGAAATAAAAATATGATTTTTATATATTGAACTTCGAAATAAAAATATGATTTTTATATATTGAATAGCGAAGTAAAAATTCGATTTTTACATATGTAGTGGCTACAGCAACGAAGATGCGATGACGACGAAGATTTCGATCAAAGAAGAGTCAAGATGATTGGATAGCTATCTGTGAGAACTTCTCACCTTTCAATTTCTTTTTCTAGTTATATATATATACTAGGATGCAGACGGTGTTTAGTAGCACCCGACACAATCGTCCACAGACCATGGACTTGTTTGTTTGGCTGTTTGGTTATTGATTGCGATATTGGTTTGAATGTGGTTTGTGGTGTGAAAAAAAAATCGAATCGATAAATTGGTTAGGATTAGACGTGCGCCGTTATAAGGCGAAGGAGTAAGGCTAGGTTAGACTCTTACTCCAAATTTTGTGGTTTGCATAACGAAAGTGATTTGATTGATATGGGTATGGCGGTGGCCATTATTAGACCGGGGACAAGGCTAGGCCTTATCCCGTTTCTAGCATAGCGCCGTTATGCCGCCGAAATTTTCTAAAATATGTTAGAAAAATAAAAATATCATTTTTATTGGAAATGAATAAAATAACATATTCATTTACAAATCAAAACGATTTGTTGATGTACACCCATTTGACTGATATGGATTGGGACGATAAATTTTACACATCGCCCAACTGCACAAATAAAATATTTGTTTGATTGTTTGAAACCCCACACGGGTGTTGGGATGAAATTTGAAGTTCACTCATCCTGATTGATTAAATATGTCAATCGATTGATTGACAGGCTGTTATAAGCATTAGATATCTATATTTGATGCTTATACGGTGTAGTGCACTTTGGTTGATGGTTGATTATTTATCGTTGCTATTATATACATGTGTTGTATGAAAATCCATATAATTAACTTTATATGGTAATTGATTGGGCCTCATTCCAATCGTGAAAATAAAGAATATTTTGATAATAACAAATATTTTGATAATAGGAAATATTTGAAATAGAATATTTGAAAATAGAAATATGTGAAGCCGTGATGATTAGATTGACGCCATTTTGACGTGAACGATATTTATATGAATTGAAAACGATTTCGAAATGAATTGAATTGAAAACGATTTCGAAAGGAAATGAATTGAAAACGATTTCGAAATAAATTGAATTGAAAACGATTTCGAAAGGAAATGAATTGAAAACGATTTCGAAATGAATTGAATTGAAAACGATTTCGAAATGAATTGAATTGAAAACGATTTCGAAATGAATTGAATTGAAAACGATTTCGAAATGAATTGAATTGAAAACGATTTCGAAATGAATTGAATTGAAAACGATTTCGAAATGAATTGAATTGAAAACGATTTCAAAAGGAAATGAATTGAAAACGATTTCGAAATAAATTGAATTGAAAACGATTTTGAAAGGAAATGAATTGAAAACGATTTCGAAATGAATTGAATTGAAAACGATTTCGAAATGAATTGAATTGAAAACGATTTCGAAATGAATTGAATTGAAAACGATTTCGAAATGAATTGAATTGAAAACGAATTCAAATTGAATTGAAAGCGAATTGAAATGAATTCAAATTGAATTGAAATTTGAATTTAATAGAAATGAATTTTAAAACGAATTTATAAAGAAGAATTCAATTTTGATTTGAATTGAAAAGGAAGTTGAAATTGCTTTTGAAACGAATTTAAAACTATTTATATAATTCGTTTTAAATAGAAATCGACGAAATATATATATTATATATATTATATATATATAATATAATGGCCTGAATAGAACGCGCCGCGCCGCGGCAGTTCGTGAATTTCGACCATTTATTTCAAACGGACATTACGGGAGATCCGACCGTCGGATTCTCCTAAAACCGGAACCGTTGGGTTCGTATCGAAAAGAGCTTTCTAACGAATATTAGAAATTTGAAATCTAACGGTTGGATTTGGAATTATGTCCAAATCAAATTTGAAAAAGGTCGCTGTGATTTCAGTTCGATGACCGTTGATGGAAATCGACTGTACGGGCCTTGATAAAATTATTAAAAATAGTAATAATTTGTGTAAAATCATAAGAAATGATTTGTGAAAGTTTGGGATGAAAAACTCCATATTTGAAAAGATAAAAATAGATTTTTATCGAAATAAACTAGTTTTGAACTAGAATTATAATCCTATTTATTTTTAAGTAAATAAATTGAATTTGAAAAGGGTTTTAAAAATAACCAGAATTTCCAATGATTGCATTGGAGTGGATTTGAATTGAAATTGTCTTCGGAATATTTCGATGTTGGAATTCGTGATTATACAGATGTTGTTATGGGAATTTGAAAGATATACATTTATATCGTTATTTCAATACGACATTTGTTAATCGTAGAATTTGATATTGAATATAAGCCGATATATTTTCTATTCAGAGCCTTGTATTGAATATCAAATGTGATTTGGGTTTGTCGTGAATGGTGTCTTCACTAACACTGTTCTTGAACCCAGTTGTGAAAAGATTGAATCTTTTTTATTTAGATTTAATGAAGTGTACCAATTGAATAATATTTAATTGGAATTGAAGTGATATTGATTTTTGGGTTTATCGTGAACAGTGTTTTAAATAACACTCGTTCTTTAACCCAATAATTAATGGAATGTGATTTTGGGCTTATCGTGAACCGTGTTTTAAATGACACTGATTCTTTAACCCAGCCGAAGATTAAAACTAAGTGGAGTTTTAATGAATCTTTAATTAGATTGAAATGATCGAAAATGGAGTATCACCAGTTTTGCTCCAGGCGATAGTTAAATCTTTAATTAGATTTGAACGTGAAATGGTAATTGAATTTACCGATAACACTGTGGTGTTAGATATGAAGTATAACCAGTTTTACTTCATGGGATGAATAGGTTGGGATTGGGAAATAAAATAAATGATTACTTCGGTGTGGTTCGCTAATCCCGACTAGTTTGAATTGATATTCAAAGGAGATTAAAGAATAAATTTAAAGAATTTATCTTGGATAAAATTAATGGGAACTTTTCCCAAAGTATAGGAATATTTGAATAAAAGAATATTCTGAATTGGAATGAGGCGTATGTTGTGTTTGTGTAACACTTTTATAATATATACGCGAGTTATTCAGAAAGACCGGGTTTATCCCATTCTGAATAACTGATTCGACGTGGTGTCGAAGATGAAGACGGTGGTCGAAGACCGGAAGTCTTCACGTCGTTTGGGTGATTACTGATGATCTTGATTGGGCTGTACACCCAAGAAGATGGAAACAGTTAGTGATCGTCCAGACGTGCTTGGAGATCGATGGATATGCGGGGTACTAGGTGCCTCCGGTTTCGTTCAGACCCAGAACGGACTTGTAAATGGACTGTGTGTCTGACATTGGATTTTAGTCTTTGTGATTGATCTCTATTAAATATATATCTGTTTGGCGGCGGAGAATTTATTCTCTTGCTTAACGCCCTTCTCTGAGACGTACGAGCTCAGGGGTTATATATTTATGGATATCAAACGCATGGAGTGAATTGCCTGTGTGGCATGCCTAAGTGGCAATTGATCGAAGCTTCTGTTGAAAAGCAAAGTATTGAGGTGATGATCAAAGCAAGGCCTTTGTGGCGTAGCTTTGTGTAACGGTTACTTCGCGTGTTTCACACCCGGTATGAAATAAAAACGGGAGACGGACCTCAGGGAGGGCATGCGTTTCTTTCTAGTTAGAAGTGGCGTCAGTGGTTTTACACGCCCTGACGAGTTTGACTTATGTGGTTGTTGCTGTTGCGAGGCGCCTCGGATTGATCGGTCGTTCTCGAACCGATGGAGTCATTTAGTTGGCTCATTTACGCCCCAAAGGGCGGGGAAACGTAGTGTTCAGGCATTTTAATCCACATCGGTGGACCGGCCCTGTCGCTCCAAGGCTTGACTGAGTACTTGCCTGTGGCTCGGGCTAGAGAGTCACGAATCGGTAGAGGACTATCTTTTGCCTCGGTTCATAGACGGAAATCCAATTTCCAAATACGTGACATTTGCGGTTTTATTTGTAGAGCCTAGTATGGCGACATAGTGGGATGGGGCGCTCATGCCGCCTATAATTGATACTTATGATTTGAAGTTGTTTTATACACTATGCACTTATAATAGTATCAAACGATTTGTTTTAACCGTATCAAGCATTCTTTGGCTGTTATAAGGGAAAACCCTATCCTCGGCTGCGTTGCATTGTGTGATGGGACCTGGGTCTTATAACAGCTTCATTTTTCTTTATTTAGCATTGCGCTGTTTGTTTTATGCACTGGTATTCTTGGGAGGAAACCCGTTCCGTGTTATACGGCGTGGTCCCTTGATTTACCTAACTTTTAAAATAAAGAATAATAACTGTTTTAGTTCTCACACCAGTCACATGACTGACCTGGAGTTTATTGTTTTAACCTAAACTCTGGGTGCCCTTATTTTGACACGGGCAGCTAGTAGTTTTGGTTTTGCAGATCTATATTCACAGGATCCTGGTTTTCAGCTGGAACGATATCCGGAAAGCTTTGTATCTGTATATCTCCTTCTAGTTGTGTATTGTATTATTTTCCGCTGCTATGTATTTAAATGTAATTTAAATCTCTGATATTTCTGTGTAATATTCATTTATACTCTGTATATTCTTGTAATCTGATGCATTGTTGTAATATACAATGAAATGTTCTTCTGTATGCGTTATGTTTTGTCGTGTTCTCAAACGATAGGGCGTTTCGAACGGCCTGGATCGGTTTAGCGACTGGTTCGGACCGAGCGAAATTCCTTCTCGTCACAGTTGGTATCAGAGCTTTGGTTTACAAAGCTCAAGAACAAGACACATTAGAAGTATACGAAAGAATGCATCAGATATTGGGTTAGTAATATCCAATGGGAATGACTCGTTAGAGATGGGATCAGTAGTATCCTAGAACGAGTGTGAAGAGTATATTTTTCAATTGAAAACAATCTTTGTTTTGAAAATTTAAATCAACTACTCGTATTTGATTATTTAGTTTATATTGATTTGGACAGTCCCGTATATAAAGATTTTGCATATATGCCTTGCAAACGTATATTTGAAATTTTAATATACTGGATAGATATAGAATCACACTCTAGTCGCCCGGAGATGATTCTGATGATAGTTCGAACATCATCAGAATTGGAATTCGTGTCTCGAAGGTGTGATATCTATATATTTCCTATTGACTGGTGTGAGAACCAAAACTAGATAGGGCTTATTGTTGTGATTTGGCATCAAAAACATGATTTTGTATATGTATCAAAATTATGAATTTGAAACTCTAATTCACTAATTGATTGATGTTTGTGTTGTTTGCCTATTTGTTTGATAATTTTGAACCATTTAGCCTAATTATATCAAATATTGAATTGTATTGAAATTGGGTCGCATTTGCTTGCATATACATGTACTTACATTGAACAGGTCATAGCAAGGAGGCTAGAGCCAGAGAATAAAATTTGTTTGCCCGACAAATAGGTACATGTTTACTACATAATTTACTGTTTTGTTTGGGTGATGATGATTTTATGAGCCTATTGGCTAGCCGCTTGGCTTTTTCTTTTTCTTTTTGAGATCTGAAGGACCGGGGAAGCTATTTGAAATTCCCCGATGCTCCCGGTGCAGGGGAGGTTATCGCGAAATTTTTCGAAAATTTAGGGTGTTAGCCAAATTTTTGAAATTTTGAAAATTCTCAGAAACTGAAAAGTTGGAGAATGGAAACCAGATCGAGCGTAGAGTTGAATGATCAAACCACTTTCGACTTTGTTCCTTTTCGGGGACGAAAAGTTTTAAGTGGGGGAGATTGTAATAACCCGCAAATTCTGAGCCAGTTTAAAATTTTTATTTTGGCAATTATAGCGAATTTTGTATATTTAAAATGAATTATTTTAAATAAAATCGACGAGAAATTTATTTTGAATATAATTTGAACGTATATACTATATACGTCGTCGTTAGAATATATAATATTTATATATAATTATAAATAGAATTGAAAATGACGCGGTAGTTCGATAATTCGATTTCAAACTTCAATTGAATGTACCGGGTGCAAAACAGTCCGGATTTTAGTGAAACCGAAAATGGTAGAATCTAATTGATAATATCTTTCCAACGAATCCGACAAATCAAATTTTCATAGCGGGAATCAATAGATATGTCCAGTTGAAAATTCAGAATAGTCGCTATGGAATTCAGGCCCTTAAAAATGGATATTTTGCAAACGACCTCGGATTTCGACGAAACCAGTTTTGTTGGGTCCGTGGTGTCAAATTATTGCTAGGTTTCAAATTTCATAATTTTTAGAATCAATATGTGAGCGTGGCATAGGAAAACGCGTTTGACCAGTTTCAGTTGATTTTAATCGACTGGAAATTGGCCATTTTTCAAACGGTCTCAGAATTCGACGAAACTAGTTTTGTTAGGACCGTATCGTCAATACGAAGCTAGAAAATATTTTTCGAGAATTTTTAGAGTTAATATGTGACCCCGGTAATTTGAAATGTACGTTTAAAATTCAATATAGTGATTTAAATGTAAATTAAACGGAAATTGATTGAAACGATCAAATCAGCCAACGATACATATCCCATTGTGTTCGGAATGGGGGTAAAACGCTATGGACGACAGGCGGTGGGCCTTGTTTAGAGGTCGTTTGTGAAAGTCAACTTTTTGCGATTAAAATAATTAAATAATAATAAAAAACCCCACCTTTTCTCTTATCTTCTGCCCCCCCCCCCCGATTTAATTAGAAATCGAATTCAAAAAAAAAAAAAAAAAAACCCGTTGACCGCTCTAACCCCCAAACCCCGTCGCCCTCCGACAGCCGCCCCGCCACCGCGCCCTACCAGCGCTGCCGCAACGCTTCCCCCCTCCTCCGATCATCCCCTTACCCCTCCTCCCTCTCTCAGCGTTAAAGCCCTCCCCAAAAACACAAATTGCGCCGCCAGCCCGTCCCTTGGCCCACCGCCCGCCAGAGCCGCCTCCGACCTTACCCCAGACTGCAGCTCCGACGCCTACACCCCCTGCCGCGCCACCAATATCGAAACCCATTCCCCTCTCCTTCAAGGCCAATGTAAGTTTCTAAATTCAAGTTTTATTTATTTTCTTAGCTTTAAAAACTGATTTCTGTTAATTATAAAAACTGATTTTTGATTTTAAAAGTTTAGATTTTTAGTTGTACAAAGATTTGATTTGTATTAACAAGAAAGATTATATTTTTATTAACTAAGGATTAGATTTTTCCTTAGGTAAAAACTAGATTTTTAATTACGTGAAGGTTCGGTTTTTACATAAGTGAAAGGTTCGATTTTTACATAAGTGAAAGGTTCGATTTTTACATAAGTTAAAGGTTCGATTTGTATATAAAGAAAGGTTATATCTTTAAATACGAAAAGAAGCGATTTTTGAAAAAATAAAAATATGATTTTTATATATTGAACTTCGAAATAAAAATATGATTTTTATATATTGAACTTCGAAATAAAAATATGATTTTTATATATTGAACTTCGAAATAAAAATATGATTTTTATATATTGAACTTCGAAATAAAAATATGATTTTTATATATTGAACTTCGAAATAAAAATATGATTAAATAAAAATATGATTTTTATATATTGAATAGCGAAGTAAAAATTCGATTTTTACATATTTAGTGGCTACAGCAACGAAGATGCGATGACGACGAAGATTTCTATCAAAGAAGAGTCAAGATGATTGGATAGCTATCTGTGAGAACTTCTCACCTTTCACTTTCTTTTTCTAGTTATATATATATATATACTAGGATGCAGACGGTGTTTAGTAGCACCCGACACAATCGTCCACAGACCATGGACTTGTTTGTTTGGCTGTTTGGTTATTGATTGCGATATTGGTTTGAATGTGGTTTGTGGTGTGAAAAAAAAATCGAATCGATAAATTGGTTAGGATTAGACGTGCGCCGTTATAAGGCGAAGGAGTAAGGCTAGGTTAGACTCTTACTCCAAATTTTGTGGTTTGCATAACGAAAGTGATTTGATTGATATGGGTATGGCGGTGGCCATTATTAGACCGGGGACAAGGCTAGGCCTTATCCCGTTTCTAGCATAGCGCCGTTATGCCGCCGAAATTTTCTAAAATATGTTAGAAAAATAAAAATATCATTTTTATTGGAAATGAATAAAATAACATATTCATTTACAAATCAAAACGATTTGTTGATGTACACCCATTTGACTGATATGGATTGGGACGATAAATTTTACACATCGCCCAACTGCACAAATAAAATATTTGTTTGATTGTTTGAAACCCCACACGGGTGTTGGGATGAAATTTGAAGTTCACTCATCCTGATTGATTAAATATGTCAATCGATTGATTGACAGGCTGTTATAAGCATTAGATATCTATATTTGATGCTTATACGGTGTAGTGCACTTTGGTTGATGGTTGATTATTTATCGTTGCTATTATATACATGTGTTGTATGAAAATCCATATAATTAACTTTATATGGTAATTGATTGGGCCTCATTCCAATCGTGAAAATAAAGAATATTTTGATAATAACAAATATTTTGATAATAGGAAATATTTGAAATAGAATATTCGAAAATAGAAATATGTGAAGCCGTGATGATTAGATTGACGCCATTTTGACGTGAACGATATTTATATGAATTGAAAACGATTTCGAAATGAATTGAACTGAAAACGATTTCGAAAGGAAATGAATTGAAAACGATTTCGAAATAAATTGAATTGAAAACGATTTCGAAAGGAAATGAATTGAAAACGATTTCGAAATAAATTGAATTGAAAACGATTTCGAAATGAATTGAATTGAAAACGATTTCGAAATGAATTGAATTGAAAACGATTTCGAAATGAATTGAATTGAAAACGATTTCGAAATAAATTGATTTGAAAACGATTTCGAAATGAATTGAATTGAAAACGATTTCGAAATGAATTGAATTGAAAACGATTTCGAAATGAATTGAATTGAAAACGATTTCGAAAGGAAATGAATTGAAAACGATTTCGAAATAAATTGAATTGAAAACGATTTCGAAAGGAAATGAATTGAAAACGATTTCGAAATGAATTGAATTGAAAACGATTTCGAAATGAATTGAATTGAAAACGATTTCGAAATGAATTGAATTGAAAACGATTTCGAAATGAATTGAATTGAAAACGATTTCGAAATGAATTGAATTGAAAACGATTTCGAAATGAATTGAATTGAAAACGAATTCAAATTGAATTGAAAGCGAATTGAAATGAATTCAAATTGAATTGAAATTTGAATTTAATAGAAATGAATTTTAAAACGAATTTATAAAGAAGAATTCAATTTTGATTTGAATTGAAAGGGAAGTTGAAATTGCTTTTGAAACGAATTTAAAACTATTTATATAATTCGTTTTAAATAGAAATCGACGAAATATATATATTATATATATAATATAATGGCCTGAATAGAACGCGCCGCGCCGCGGCAGTTCGTGAATTTCGACCATTTATTTCAAACGGACATTACGGGAGATCCGACCGTCGGATTCTCCTAAAACCGGAACCGTTGGGTTCGTATCGAAAAGAGCTTTCTAACGAATATTAGAAATTTGAAATCTAATGGTTGGATTTGGAATTATGTCCAAATCAAATTTGAAAAAGGTCGCTGTAAGTGCAGTTCGATGACCGTTGATGGAAATCGACTGTACGGGCCTTGATAAAATTATTAAAAATAGTAATAATTTGTGTAAAATCATAAGAAATGATTTGTGAAAGTTTGGGATGAAAAACTCCATATTTGAAAAGATAAAAATAAATTTTTATCGAAATAAACTAGTTTTGAACTAGAATTATAATCCTATTTATTTTTAAGTAAATAAATTGAATTTGAAAAGGGTTTTAAAAATAACCAGAATTTCCAATGATTGCATTGGAGTGGATTTGAATTGAAATTGTCTTCGGAATATTTCGATGTTGGAATTCGTGATTATACAGATGTTGTTATGGGAATTTGAAAGATATACATTTATATCGTTATTTCAATACGACATTTGTTAATCGTAGAATTTGATATTGAATATAAGCCGATATATTTTCTATTCAGAGCCTTGTATTGAATATCAAATGTGATTTGGGTTTGTCGTGAATGGTGTCTTCACTAACACTGTTCTTGAACCCAGTTGTGAAAAGATTGAATCTTTTTTATTTAGATTTAATGAAGTGTACCAATTGAATAATATTTAATTGGAATTGAAGTGATATTGATTTTTGGGTTTATCGTGAACAGTGTTTTAAATAACACTCGTTCTTTAACCCAATAATTAATGGAATGTGATTTTGGGCTTATCGTGAACCGTGTTTTAAATGACACTGATTCTTTAACCCAGCCGAAGATTAAAACTAAGTGGAGTTTTAATGAATCTTTAATTAGATTGAAATGATCGAAAATGGAGTATCACCAGTTTTGCTCCAGGCGATAGTTAAATCTTTAATTAGATTTGAACGTGAAATGGTAATTGAATTTACCGATAACACTGTGGTGTTAGATATGAAGTATAACCAGTTTTACTTCATGGGATGAATAGGTTGGGATTGGGAAATAAAATAAATGATTACTTCGGTGTGGTTCGCTAATCCCGACTAGTTTGAATTGATATTCAAAGGAGATTAAAGAATAAATTTAAAGAATTTATCTTGGATAAAATTAATGGGAACTTTTCCCAAAGTATAGGAATATTTGAATAAAAGAATATTCTGAATTGGAATGAGGCGTATGTTGTGTTTGTGTAACACTTTTATAATATATACGCGAGTTATTCAGAAAGACCGGGTTTATCCCATTCTGAATAACTGATTCGACGTGGTGTCGAAGATGAAGACGGTGGTCGAAGACCGGAAGTCTTCACGTCGTTTGGGTGATTACTGATGATCTTGATTGGGCTGTACACCCAAGAAGATGGAAACAGTTAGTGATCGTCCAGACGTGCTTGGAGATCGATGGATATGCGGGGTACTAGGTGCCTCCGGTTTCGTTCAGACCCAGAACGGACTTGTAAATGGACTGTGTGTCTGACATTGGATTTTAGTCCGTGTGATTGATCTCTATTAAAAATATATCTGTTTGGCGGCGGAGAATTTATTCTCTTGCTTAACGCCCTTCTCTGAGACGTACGAGCTCAGGGGTTATATATTGATGGATATCAAACGCATGGAGTGAATTGCCTGTGTGGCATTCCTAAGTGGCAATTGATCGAGGCTTCTGTTGAAAAGCAAAGTCTTGTGGTGATGATCAAAGCAAGGCCTTTGTGGCGTAGCTTTGTGTAACGGTTACTTCGCGTGTTTCACACCCGGTATGAACCAAAAACGGGAGACGGACCTCAGGGAGGGCATGCGTTTCTTTCTAGTTAGAAGTGGCGTCAGTGGTTTTACACGCCCTGACGAGTTTGACTTATGTGGTTGTTGCTGTTGCGAGGCGCCTCGGATTGATCGGTCGTTCTCGAACTGATGGAGTCATTTAGTTGGCTCATTTACGCCCCAAAGGGCGGGGAAACGTAGTGTTCAGGCATTTTAATCCACATCGGTGGACCGGCCCTGTCGCTCCAAGGCTTGACTGAGTACTTGCCTGTGGCTCGGGCTAGAGAGTCACGAATCGGTAGAGGACTATCTTTTGCCTCGGTTCATAGACGGAAATCCAATTTCCAAATACGTGACATTTGCGGTTTTATTTGTAGAGCCTAGTATGGCGACATAGTGGGATGGGGCGCTCATGCCGCCTATAATTGATACTTATGATTTGAAGTTGTTTTATACACTATGCACTTATAATAGTATCAAACGATTTGTTTTAACCGTATCAAGCATTCTTTGGCTGTTATAAGGGAAAATCCTATCCTCGGCTGCGTTGCATTGTGTGATGGGACCTGGGTCTTATAACAGCTTCATTTTTCTTTATTTAGCATTGCGCTGTTTGTTTTATGCACTGGTATTCTTGGGAGGAAACCCGTTCCGTGTTATACGGCGTGGTCCCTTGATTTACCTAACTTTTAAAATAAAGAATAATAACTGTTTTAGTTCTCACACCAGTCACATGACTGACCTGGAGTTTATTGTTTTAACCTAAACTCTGGGTGCCCTTATTTTGACACGGGCAGCTAGTAGTTTTGGTTTTGCAGATCAATATTCACAGGATCCTGGTTTTCAGCTGGAACGATATCCGGAAAGCTTTGTATCCGTATATCTCCTTCTAGTTGTGTATTGTATTATTTTCCGCTGCTATGTATTTAAATGTAATTTAAATCTCTGATATTTTTGTGTAATATTCATTTATACTCTGTATATTCTTGTAATCTGATGCATTGTTGTAATATACAATGAAATGTTCTTCTGTATGCGTTCTGTTTTGTCGTGTTCTCAAACGATAGGGTGTTTCGAACGGCCTGGATCGGTTTAGCGACTGGTTCGGACCGAGCGAAATTCCTTCTCGTCACAGAAACGCAGGCCCTCCCTGATGTCCTCTCCCGTTTTAGGTTCATACCGGGGTGTGAGGCTCGCGAATTCACGTTATACACAAAGCTACGCCACACAGGCGGTGCTTTGATCATCACCACAAGACTTTGCTTTTCAACAGAAGCCCTGATCACTGCATCTTAGCATGCCACACAGGCAATTCATGCCATGCGACTGATGTCCATCGATGTACAACCTCTGAGCTCGTGCGTCTCAGAGAAGGGCGTTAAGCGAAAGAATAAATTCTCCGCCGCCAAACAGATGTATATTTAATAGAGATCAATCAACACAGAATAAAATCCAATGTCAGACACACAGTCCATTTACAAGTCCATTCTGGGTCTGAACGAAACCGGAGGCACTAAATACCTCGCAAACCCATCGATCACCACGTACGTCTGAACGATCACCACTCATTATCCATATTTCGGGATGCCTCCCAATCAGGACCTCGGTTACCATCCAAACGAGGTGAAGATCTCCGGTCTTCGACCACCGTCTTCATCTTCGAATTTCAATCGTCGGTCAATTATTCGAAATGAGAATTAACTCGGCCTTTTCAAATAATTCACGCGTATTTAGAATTTCAAATCAATTTATTTCAATGGTTAAATCATTCAACAACACCAATTTTGTTCTTTAATGTAATTTTCACACCAAACACATTCAACCATCAAAAGCCACATAAATCGAGCAAATTCAGTTTATTTCTATTCCATATCGCTTATGATATTTTATAACTATTTATCGCTATTTTTATTTATTTTAAAAATAGCTAATTTATTCAAAACGACGCTTCGGGCCATAAAGCGGTCGTGGCGCTGTTTTTCTTCAGATTTGATTTACACATATCTGAAAATCTAACCGTTGGATCTTCACAAAATTTACATCATTAGAAAGGTCTTTTCAAAACGAATCCAACGGTTCCAGTTTCGGGAAAATCCGAAGGTCGGATCTCCCGGTACAATCGTTTGAAATTTCGATTTCAAAATACGAACTGTAGCGTCGTTATTCGATTAAATATAATTATATTTATATATATAAATAAATATAATCGTTTCTGGCGCTGTTTTTATTCAGATTTGAATTAAACATTCCAGACAATCCAACCGTTGGATTTTTACAAAGTTGGTGCCGTTGGGAAGATATTTCTAAGGCGAACCCGACGGTTGCGGTTTCGGGAAAATCCACTGGTCGGATTCCCCGTACTAGTTGTTTGAAATCATGGTTTCAAAATACGAACTGCACGGCTTCGTTTTAATTTTATTTATATTTATATATTTATATAAATATAGTTCATTCAATGATTTCTATATCGTTTTCACTTCAAATATTTTTCTAACGCCTTAAATTTTTGGAAAATTTCGCCATAACCTCCCCTGCACCGGGAGCATCGGGAAATCGCAAATAGCTTTCCCGGTCCTTCTAATCTCAAAAAGAAAAAGAAAAAGCCAAGCGGCTAGCCAACAGGCTCATAAAATCATCACCCAAACAAAGCAGTAAATGTGTACCTATTTGTCGGGCACAAAATTTTATTCCTCTTCTCTAGCCCCTTTGCTATAACCTATTCAATGAATATGCATGTACATATATATACAGTTCTTATCATTTATCATTTTCTATTCAACTTCATATTTGATTTCTATTTGGTTTAAAAACACCATTCATTCTAACGTTACATAAATAGGTGCAAATCATTTCATTAGCTAATTAATGAATATTTCAACTCATATATGTTTATTTTGAACAAGTGGCTATTTTTAACACTTCACATTTCAACGATTTATGCATACAATAAAAATGTGAATTTTATTGTAAAACAATTCATTTCAAAACACTATCTTTCTATATAGTTCAAGTTGGTGATAAAAATGGGATTTTTATCATAAAACAATTTCTTTTAAAACGAGATTATTTTACACAGTTCGTATAGTCGATAAAAGGTGATTTTTATTATCAAACAATTTGTTTCAAAAAAAATAATACCATTCAACACATGAATTTCTAATCAACGAATGAATATCAATTCAACACATGAATGTTTTCTATAGTTTCTATATATAGATAAAAATGTGATTTTTATTATCAAACGATTTATTTCAAAATATGAATACCATTCAACACATGAATTTTTAATCAACGAATGAATATCAATTCAACACATGAATGTTTTCTATAGTTTCTATATATAGATAAAAATGTGATTTTTATTATCAAACGATTTATTTCAAAATATGAATACCGTTCAACACATGAATTTCTAATCAACGAATGAATATCAATTCAACACATGAATGTTTTCTATAGTTTCTATATATAGATAAAAATGTGATTTTTATTATCAAACGATTTATTTCAAAATATGAATACCATTCAACACATGAATTTCTAACCAACGAATGAATATCAATTCAACACATGAAGGTTTTCTATTCAATGAATAAATATGGTTTAAGCAAATGAAAATAATTCAAACACTCGAATATTATTCAAAATTTCGGCAGCATAACGGCAGGGTAGTTAAAACCGGGACCGTCCCTAGTACGACTCCTCGCTCTACCTTAAAACCTCGCGGTTTTTGACAATGGGAATCGTGCATCTAGTTCGCACGCAGGCGGCATGTATATATTTATTTCATTTCCACAAACTAATCCTATGTGGTTTCAACCAAATATTTTCCAATCACAGACGGGTATTTTTCAACCTCAATCAACCAATATCAATCACAAACAATCCCAAACAACCATTCGCTATCAATCAATTTTCACAACAATCTCAATCAATAAATATCGTCCATGGTTTGTGGACGACGGGCGTATATATATAGATATATATTTATATATAGCAATTCACTTTTATTTCAACGCATATATATTTATATAGTAAAAGGAATTGAAGAGTGAGAAATTCTCACACATTTATAATTTTTAAATCAGAAATCTCACCAATAGCTATCCAACTACGATTTTTCCTTTATAGAAATCTTCGCCAATCTCGCCTTTTGTCGCTTCGTTGCCCGTATTCTCTACATATGTAAAAATCGAATTTTGACTTCGCTATTCAATATATAAAGATTATATTTTTAATATAAAGATTATATTTTTAATATTCCTATGGTGTAAAAATTATATTTTTATTGCTTTAAAAATATAAAAATCAAATCTTACTTCTTCTACTTAATAAAAATTCCGTCTTTTCTATTTTAAAAATATGATCTTTTCTATTCAAAAAAAAAATCTGATCTTTTTCTATTTAAAGTTTAAATCTATTCCTATTTAAAGTTTAAATCTTTTCCTATTTAAAGTTTAAATCTTTTTCTTTTTAAAGTTTAAACCTTTTTCTTTTTAAAGTTCAAAAAAATAAATTCAGTTTTTAAAACCTTTTCAAAATCAGTTTTTAAATGCTTTAAAAAAATTCGGTTTTTAAACCTTTAAAAAAAAATCAGTTCAACCCTTTTTAAAAATTCAGTTTTTAAATGCTTTTAAAAAAAAATCCAGTTTTTAAATCATTTGAAAAATCAGTTTTTAAATCATTTGAAAAAAATCAGTTTTAAATTCTAAAATCGAAATTTTCAGATTAAACTAAATATAAAGTAAAAAAACTTACTGTATCTCGAAGAAGGGGGGGCGTCGTCTTCGTCGTAGCTGGCTTCTAGGGGGGCGTCGATGTCGGCAGCAGGAGGAAGAGTTGGCGAAGCGGAGGGTGGAGCGAGGCACGGCGGGCTTGGGTCGTGGCGTCGCGCTGCTTCAGGGGGCTCGCGAATTCAGGGGTTGCGCCACTGGGAGGAGGAGGGAAGCTGGACGGAGGGGGCGGTGGCGTCGATGCTTCAGGGGGGGCTGTCGATAGGTTTAGGTTTTTTTTTTCTGTTTAATGAATCGGGGGGCCAGAAAGAAGGATAAAGGGAGGGAGGGAAATATATAATATATATTTTTTTTCTTTTATTTTATTAATTAATTTAATTGCATAAAGTTTACTTTTACCCACGACCTCGAAACGAGGCCCACCGCCTGTCGCCCATAGCGTTTTACCCCCATTCCGAACACAATGGGATATGTATCGCAAGCTGATTTGATCGTTACAATCAGTTTCCTTTTGAATTTTCATTTAAATCACTATATTGAATTTTAAACGCACATTTCAAATTACCGGGGTCACATACTAACTAGAAAAATTCCAGAAAAATATTTTCTAGCTTCGTATTGACGATCCGGTCCTAACAAAACTAGTTTCGTCGAATTCTGAGGCCGTTGGAAAAATGGCCAATTTCCCGTTGATTAAAATCAACGGAAACTGGTCAAACGCGTTTTCCTTTGCCACGCTCACATATTGATTCGAAATATTATGAAATTTGAAACCTAGCAATAACTTCACATCCCGGACCCAACAAAAGTGGTTTCGTCGAAATCCGAGGTCGTTTGCAAAATGTCCATTTTTAAGGGCCTGAATTCCATAGCGACTATTCAGAATTTTCAACTGGACATATCTTTTGATTCCCGCTATCAAATTTCGATTTGGAAGATTCGTTGGAAAGATATCATCAATTAGATCCTAATGTTTTTGGTTTCACTAAAATCCGGATTGTTTTGCACCCGGTATATTCAATTGAAGTTTGAAATCGAATTATCGAACTACCGCGCCATTTTCCATTCTATATATAATTATAATTAATTATATTCGTTTTCAAATGTCGATTCAAACTCAGTTTTCATCGCCATTATTTAAAATATTTATTTTAAATATCTAAAATCCATTATTTTAGCTAATTAAAAAAAAATTAATTGGTTCAGATTTTCTGGGTCGTTACAAAAGATATTTGGATTCTCATAAGGAAAAAACCCGTTCCGTTATGCGGCGTGGTCTTATGAGATATCGTTTACTTGTTCAACTGTTTTTAACTGTTTTACTCACACCAGTCCCATGACTGACCCGGAGTTTACTTTGTTGTTTTCCCTAAACTCTTGGGTGCCTAAATTTGTATGGGCAGTCAAGTAGTCGGGATTTACAGATATACTGGAAGAGCTTGGAGCAGGAGGCTTCAGGATCATATAGCTATAGTTATTTCTGCTGTGTTGTAAGTGTTGTACTTTGATAATGTATTGTATACGTATAATGATTTATTTCAAGGATATGTTATCTATTATATGTTATCCGTTCCGCTGTGAGATTCGTGTTACTCTGATGTTGTGTTCTTCTTCTTCTTCTTCTATTCTAAGTTTCTATCTTATCTTTTCTCACCCTCTAATTTCTTTCATTAATTACCAGGATTTTTCGGTGTTTTGGTTATCGACATCGTGCTTATGTCGATAACCAAAGTCGCTCGAAAATCCGGGTCGTTACAGTTGGTATCAGAGCTTAAGTTAAGAATTACTTGGCTCTGTGGCGTGACTCGGTAGAGATAGGGTTAGTAATATCCTAGACTGAGATTGAGTGTATATATAAGAGTGAACGTATTTGTTATTGATATAAAAATTTGTTTTATATTGTGGAGATTCATTGGTTGAGTCGGTTATGAGTTCTGGTCGATCAGTTTGATCCACTGTATCGGTAGGAGTTACTAAACACTCGAATACGATGAACCGTCATGGTATGTTTTGAAAAGAGGGTAAATGAAAATAGTTTACCCAACGTATATATTGGATATATTGATTGTTATTATAATCGAGTAAGATTATAAATTGAATGGTTATGTATATAACCAATCAAAATTCACATAAGTAAAATACGTGAAATCAGATGAGTTAATCTGAAATTTAAACCAGGAATTGAGTTAAAACTCTGGAGAATTGGATAAGTGGTTGTAAATGGATTGGGATTAAAAATAAGGAAAATTTAAGATCCTGGGAGATTTTAAATTGTTTTACAAGCAGTGTGAATTATATTTTGAAATGAATTTCAAAGTAGAAATGGTTTTATAGTATTGAACTCACTTCGATCGCTGGAAAATAGATTCTGATGATGACAGCTGCATCATCAGTATTCATTTTCGAGTTGTAAGTGACGAATTGCTACCAGAGATACTGTTTTGAATTTGTTTTGGAAAAGACAAGTTGTGTTGAATTTCAAAAATGGGATTTAAATATAGAATTTGAATTTTTAAATAGATTTGAAATATTAACTTGTTTTAAAAGAAATAAAACGAGAAGTTCCTTTATAAACGAAGTTTATAAATAGTTCTTTTATAAACAAAGTTTATAAATGAAGTGAAGAGAATTGTCATTGGATAATTCAGAAATAAAGATACAAGTATGGAATTGAAAGGGAAATCTATTTTCCAAAGGTAGAGATATCGATTTCAAAAGGAATTGAAACCGAGACTTATTTAAAAGAATTTGAATAAAGGAAATTCAAACATAGAATTTGAATATAGAAAATTCAAAGGGGATTTGAATATAGAAATTCAAATGAGATTTGAATAAAGAAGATTCAAATAGAATTGAATTTGAAATTTGAATATAGAAGATTCAAATAGAATTGAAATGAAATTCGAATAAAATTTGAATAAGCGATTTGAAATGAAATTCAAGTAGAATTTGAATAAGAGAATTGAAATGGAATTTGAATATAGGAAATTCAAATAAAATTGAAATGGAATTCAATTAGTTGATAAACAAGTTAAAACTATATTTGAACATGTATACTCAAATAAAAAGGTGAAATGGGCAAACCAGTAATTTGAAAATCACTTAACAAACTAAGTTAAAATGATTGGATTAAGTCGAAATGAATTAGAAATGTATGGATATATATGAGATAGGTATGGATAAGGTATGAAGGTATATAAATAGAATGCTCAACGATAAGGTATGTATTTAATTCATATATGAGATTTTATGCGCCGTATCGGCTAGCCGCTTGGATTTTCTTTTTTCTTTTTGATTGGAGAAGGCCTGTGTGGTAGTTTGGGGATTTTCCCGATGCTCCTGGTACAAAGGAGGTTATGGAGAATTTTTCCGGGAATCTAAGGAGTTAGAATATTTTTTTAATAATTTGATAGTTAGAAATCAACGTATCGATATATATATAGAAGTCGATAATGAAACGAACTTAGAAATAGAATAGTATAATCAAAAAGGAAGTCTAGAATTAAATCTAGTGAGAATAGAAAGAGGAAGTGCATATGTGTTTAAAAGTGAATAAGTAGTTGTATGGTATTGATTATTCGAGTAAGTAGTCATATCTGTTTTGACGTTACAAATGTTATTCAGTCAAGGTCTAAGAGGAAGTTATACCCCAACTTGATTGATTTCATTATTAACAAATAAATAGTAAGATTTCAGGCTCGAAGATCAATGTTGAATAAGAGTTAGTTGAATATAGTATTTGGGTTGTCGTAGCGATGTTTTACACAACATCCGTTTTAACCCAAATAAGTGTAAGCTTGGAAATATAGTAAAGAATATTTCCTAAGTATAGAATAAACGAGATCGAAAAAGAGATAGGTAATTGGAATATTTTCCAATTATAAATAGCATATATTTTCTAAAGTTTAGAAAATAAAGGAAGGCGATATTTAGAAATGTTTTCCCAATAACATAAAAGGGCCAATATGGTTATTGAAAATATTTGGTTAACAAATATTGATAAAGAAATAGAGAAGTGATTTAACTAATGGAATATTGATTATGGGCTCAGTTGAATTTCAAAAAGGAAAATTGATTTTTGAAAAGAGTAAACTGTTTGAAAACTCCCTGGGAAAGAATGTTTGAATTAAAAACAAATTTAACAGAAATTTGTGAAAGCAAAATTTGAATTAAAGTAAAGCCAGTAAAGTGGTAACTGAGGTTGAATTAGAATGATATCAAGACAAATTGGATTGTGAGATTCAAAATTGAAGTAAATGTGATAATCAAGTTAAGAGTTCGGAATCGAGAAAAAACTCGAGTTGAAATGATATTTGGCTCGGATAAGCGAATGGTTGTGTTGTGGATAAAAGAAGATGGGGATTTGATTGGGATAACCCTTGTATCCGCTGAATTTAATAACAGGTGGAAAAGATATAATGTTATGCCAACAAAAGGTACAAGTTTATATTTCTATTGGATATAAGATTTATGAGCCGAATTGGCAAGCCGCTTGGCTGTTTGATTTTCTTTTGGGTTGGAGATGGCCCAGAGAGGCGAGTGGTGGTTTGACCGATTGACCAGTACAAAGGAAGTGCTGGCAAAAATTTTCGAAGAGTTAAGGCGTTAGAAAATTTTCAGGGTTTTTGAAAATTTCCTTTGATAAGAATTAATTAATAATTTAATTGAAATTAAATTGGTTCAGTTGAAAACTGAAGTTAAGAAGTAAAGAAATATGTCTAACCAGTCGATAGGGTCGTCCTCTACCTTTTAGCAATTTCGAGGACGTAATTATTTTAAGTGGGGAAGATTGTAATGACCCGCATTGGCAGGGGTATTATGATTAGTTTATTTAATTATATAAATGGTGGTTTAGAGTATTTAATGGTCGTGGAATTAAATAATGATGAATATTTAATTAAAATAATAAATTAAAAATATATTATATTCTGAAATATTCAGAATTGGCCGAAATGGCGATATGGTGTGAACCGGATCATCTGTGATATTTAATTCAGCTTGGAATTGAATTTGAATAACGAATATATTCAATCGTCGACAGTTGAATGTATAGTTTATAATATAATTATAAACGAGCTCGAAATGGCGTTGCAGTTCGCTATTTGGCGATTTGAACTTCAACTGAATGTACAGGATTCGTTTTAAATCGGATTTCTGTGAAATAAGAAACGTGTGGAGCTGGTGGAGTATATCTTTCTAGTGGAAGAGAAAAATCAGGATTTCGTCGTGTAGATTTTGAGATATGTCCAAATCAAATTTTGAAATAGTCGCTATGGAATCGTTTATCGACCGTATCGGGTTATTCGATATAACTAGAGATCGGGTTTGAATTTAGACAAGGTTCTTTTGGGAAGTAGTGATAATTGAATTTTTAGAATTTTACTGTAATTTTTAATTAATTTTATAAGCAACTTTTTTATTTGAAGTATTTTGCACCCTGAAATCAACATTTTTGAAGTTTCAAAATATGAGTCCACCTACCGATATTATTATATTTCTGGGATCGTGGCACCTTACTGAATACAATGGTACCTTTATTTCAGTCGTTACATAAAGGAAATAAAAAAAACAAGATACGTTAGATTTTATATTCTAAAACGTAGGAGCAAAAGGTAAAGGGTGTCGCATAAAAATATATATACATTTTTTTTGTCTGCCGACATCCCTTCAGAAAATATGGCTAAGTTTAAGCCACGTAAAGCTTTAAATAATAACCAAGTAAAATCGAAAAGCATACACTATATAATACCCATCCAAAACGCTAAGACCTAATTTCATTTTTTTTATCTGGTCTTCGCAAAAGTTGTAGCCGCCACTTAAATCATTTTCTTCATCAAACAAAAACAAACGAAAAAGAAAATCGCAAACTACTTTTCCAACTTTTAGAAGAAAAACCGCAGCATGTAAATCTTCACCAAATATAGAAACTCGTGCAAAACGCTGGACAGCGACGGAGAAGGGAAGAATTGGGAAGTCACTAACAGGAAATGGCGACAAGCTTCGGTGATGTTTTCAAGTTGGAGCGAAGGGGTGAAAATGTGGAGTTCGGATTTTCTTACTAGTTCAGGGCAATGGAAAATGAAAAGTAGCAGATCTCGTTTCTATTTATGAAGAAGAGGATGGGTTCAACAAGGGGAGAGCGATATTGGGAGATGGTTAAGGCCGTATGGGTGTACCTTAATGATGGGTTAGTGGTTATTAAATCAAGTAATTAGTTATTAACTAAATGGACATTTTTGGTATGGGATGTAAAGGGAGTACAAGGTTTCATGATGACCAGTTTCTTTTCGTGGGGGGGGGGGATACTGGAGCCACGGGTGGTCTTGAGGAATGGTGTTTTTATTTGGTTTGAGAAATAGCGGGTGCATGGAGGGTAAAATAGCGATCAAAGCATTTGAAGAATGGTGCGGTGGGAGCAAGTAGGAAGCATGCATTTGCGTAGGAATATAAGGGTGTAGAACGTACGGGTTTAACAGTGGGGAAAATGCCTTGTTGAAGCGGATACTGTGTACAAGGTGAAGAAACGTGGGGCTGGTGGCTTTAGTTTGTAAAGTGGAAGATAAGGGTGATGAAATGAATGAAGGTGGACTCATGGGTTTTCGTTGCGAATAGGAGTAGGAGGCAGAAATGTGTATTTTATGAGGAGCAGGTGATCGAAAATATCTAGGGGAGGAAGATGGTTACTATACACGCATGGGTACATGGCCATAAATGTGCTGACGTGGAAAATGAATGGAAGCCCAATAAATAAAAATAAAACAAAAGCCCATACTGGAGAACGCGACATAGCAAGGTAAGGGAGCGGTTGTCATAAGCTAGTCCACGCATGTTTCAAAGATATGGGCTGCTATGAATGATCCGTCGGGATCGTATGGATGGTGGCTCCACAATGAAGCTGACTGAGTGCGAATCTAAGCTCGTTACAATTTATGGCGAAATAAATTGTCCGTCGAAATCAAATAACGCAAACCATTATTTAACGGTTAACGCGCCAAAGTGTGTAAATCTCACTAATTCTGAACAGTTTATAATTTCATGTTATATTTTTAGAACTGTTAGATATTGGCTGTTTGACTGTGTGTTGACTATTTGATTGAACTGCTAGTCAGTTGATTTAATTTTCTATATTGATTCTGTTTAACAGAATATATCATATAGAACCGAAAGTGATGTTATCTATATTGTTTAACATCTGTGATGCAGGGAAACAGGTTGGAGGAATCCAACTGGATTCCTCAACATTTATTTTACTGTTTTCATATATTGTGATATATGATGTGTTATATAATCTGTTATGGATTATGTGTGTTGGAATGATGTTGATCATTGTTATTCGATATTGTAAATATCATAAAAGACCCTGGGGTGTAAAAAAAGAAGTATTTCAATGTATATTGAAATAAAGGAATTTTATAAAATCACAGGATTTTATAAAAGGAAATATTTATAAAACGAACACGGTTTTATAAAAGGGATATTTATTTAGAAAATAAATAGAAATAGAAAAGAAATATTTATTTAGAAAGTAAATAGAAGTTATAAATAGGAAATATTTGTAACGGTAAATAGAAGTTATAAATAGGAAATATTTGTAACGGTAAGTAAACGTTATAAAAAGGAATTAGTTGTAACGGAAAACGTAGTTTATAAAAAGGAGCTAATCGATGTTAGTTAATCGATTAGTGTTAAAGTAAAAGGAGCTAATCGATGTTAGTTAATCGATTAGAGAATAAAGTGAAAGGAGTTAATCGATTAGTGATAAAGTAAAAGGAGCTAATCGATGTTAGTTAATCGATTAGTGTTAAAGTAAAAGAAGTTAATCGATGTTAGTTAATCGATTAGAGAATAAAGTAAAAGAAGTTAATCGATGTTAGTTAATCGATTAGAGAATAAAGTAAAAGAAGTTAATCGATGTTAGTTAATCGATTAGAGAATAAAGTAAAAGAAGTTAATTGATGTTAGTTAATCGATTAGAGGATAAAGTTAAAAAGAAGTTAATCGATGTTAGTTAATCGATTAGAGAATAAAGTTGAAAGGAGATAATCGATGTTAGTTTAATCGATTAGAATAGAAGCAAATGAGTTAAATCGAATATAGTTATTCGAATAGAAAGTAAAAGGAATTATCGAATATAGTTTATTCGAAAAGAGTAAGTGAATTGAGTAAATCATTAGCATTAGTCAAATAGTGTTAGTCCAATAGAGTTAATTGATAGGGGTTAGTCCAATAGAGTTAATTGATAAGAGTCAATCGAATATAGTTATTCGAAGGAGGGTTAAGTAGGGAAGTTAGTAAAAAGAATATAAAGTGAACTTTGCCTATTTCAAAGTTAGAAATGTTGTTCAGTTAAGGTCTGAGAGGTAGTTCTACCCCAACTTGATTGGCTTCGTTTTTACTAAGGAATAGTTAAGGCTCGACAGTAAAGGAAATGGTTTGAGTTGGCATCGCGATGGTTTGTTTAAACATCTATCTAAGTCCAATGAAGAAGCTTTGGAAATGTTTTCCAAATAAGAAACCAGAAATGTTTTCTAATAAAGAAAACGAGAAATGGAAATGTTTTCCATTGTTAATAACGTATATTTTCCCAATTTAGAAAATAAGGAATATTGAATATAGGGAAACAGGAGATAAGTAAAATTATGAAATAAAGAGATAAATGTTGAATGATGTTTGATCGATATAATTTCCATTTGGAAATAATATCATTGTTTGCACACCTATTTTTATTCGATAGTTAAATCACAGACTATCGAAGTTTTAACCATTTTAACGTTGTTAATATGGAGAGACCGGTTGGATTATTATCCGAAGAACCACTCTGTATTGGCATAACCGTTGCGAATCATATATGCCAAAGGAAATTGAAGACGGAGTTATGCAAGGGCTATCCTGTTTACAGAATAGTGCCTTCGGTTCATCCTGTTCCTGGATGACTTGTATGGACGGATGTCTGACAGAGTATGTCCAGACGATCACGTATATTGATTTCTCCAACTGTACCAAGAGTGGAAGCGGAGAAGGAAACTTCTTTTAGCTAACACATAATGTATTGTTGAGGACGTCAATCGGTGATTGGATGGATTTGATGATGTGACATTCAAAGTGAATCTGATGTGATGATAAAGCGTAGCTTCTAGCCTCATCATCCGGTAAATGACAGAAATCGGGCAGGCAGCATGGCTAAGTCGGTCGCACCGAAGTAGGGTGTATAATCACCTGATCTAGAGTTTCATTCATTTCTAAAAATCTATTGTTGATGTTGTCCCATTCGGGAAACGGTTGCTGATCACAACTGTTGGTGATATCCATTCGATACACTCAAGCGAAATGAGTGGTCGGTCATGTGTGGCCGGGTTGCAAGATGTTCTTGTTGAACCCAGTGTATTTCTCTCTAGAGGTACACGAGCGAAAGGTGGATCCATACCTTGTCATTGTTGGAAATCCATTACCCAATACGTGCTTGCGGTTTTGATTGTATACTATATATGTAGAACGTGAGATGAAAGCGTTTCTACTAGATGATTATTATAGTTGTGGTTGATAGACATTATTATAATATCAAAAGGTTTTTGATATAAAGATATTTGGATTCTCATAAGGAAAAAACCCTTTCCGTTATGCGGCGTGGTCTTATGAGATATCGTTTACTTGTTCAACTGTTTTTAACTGTTTTACTCACACCAGTCCCATGACTGACCCGGAGTTTACTTTGTTGTTTTCCCTAAACTCTTGGGTGCCTAAATTTGTATGGGCAGTCAAGTAGTCGGGATTTACAGATATACTGGAAGAGCTTGGAGCAGGAGGCTTCAGGATCATATAGCTATAGTTATTTCTGCTGTGTTGTAAGTGTTGTACTTTGATAATGTATTGTATACATATAATGATTTATTTCAAGGATATGTTATCTATTATATGTTATCCATTCCGCTGTGAGATTCGTGTTACTCTGATGTTGTGTTCTTCTTCTTCTTCTATTCTAAGTTTCTATCTTCTCTTTTCTCACCCTCTAATTTCTTTCATTAATTACCAGGATTTTTCGGTGTTTTGGTTATCGACATCGTGCTTATGTCGATAACCAAAGTCGCTCGAAAATCCGGGTCGTTACAATCTGTTCCCTCTTTTCTTCCTTTTTGTTTATAGCCAGGCTACCATGAGCCTGCTCCAATCTCACAAGAGATTAATGCACATACGCTAAATTTTGGGACAAATAATGGATAATGCATAATTGGACATGACTGATCTTTGACTAATTTGAGAATAGAACATAGGTTGTAAATTAAGATCTAGAATCAGTACATACTATGTATGATAGACTGTGATTTGGAAGAAGAATTATTATATGATAGCATATGAATTGGAATTTGGAATATAATGCATGTTATAATGCAAGATCTGATTTTGAGGACATAATACATGATTAAAATTTAAGATCTAGATTTGGGGCATATTTTTATATCATGATCTATGACGTGAAAAGAAAAGAAGAATATGTGACTTATGCATAAAGATCTATATTAAAATAGGATAACTATTTATGTGAATGCGCCTAAGTATGGATTTTTGGAAATTTGGCATCATAGACTATAATTTGGCGTAATTCAATTGTTTGGGGCTTTTAGAGAATATTCTATACTGTGCAAAGTTTAACTAAAATTTGGGCATATGTTGTATTATGAATTATGACCATGATTTAGGCATGTAAGTTTAGGCTTAATTTATGATTAGGCAAGATATGTAAATAGAATTTTAGAAATGTTTAGTCTGTTGAATTGCCTAATCTGCTAAATCTATTGAATTGCCTAATCTGCTAAATCCGTTATCTGCTAAATCTGTTGAATTGCCTAATCTGCTAGATCTGTTATCTGCTGAAATGCTTAATCTGTTGAAAGCTAAATAATTTTAATTTGGGTATGAAAATTCATAGGCTCGATCTAAGATTGAGTAAAACATGGAAATTTGATTAATCTGCTATAACCTGTAAAGAAGTTTAATCGGTTAAATGAACAGAATTAGTCTGATATCTGTATAATTTGTATTGGAATAAATTGGCTATGACACGCGGTTAGAATCTGTTTGCCGTAGAAGCCTTCCCTGAACCAACCGGCTTAACCAGCAATTGCAAACTGTCAGTCTAATGTGAGAGTTCATAGGCATAACTAAAATATGCTTAGACACGAGGTTAGGTCTGGCTTGTCGCAGAAGTCTTCCCGGAACCGCCCGACACATCCAACGGCCATAAGCTACCGACCTAATGTGAGAGGTCTATGCATTAATATTCAATTAATGCAAATTTAAGAGAAATATGGTGTCTAAAAACGTGTTGGGTGGGTAGTGTTAAACCAACTGGACTGATGAATCTAATAAGCCCGTTTCGTGAATCTGTAGGCCCAGTACGAAGTTAGATAATCTGTAAGTCTGTTAAATCCGTACATCTGATCTATTGATCTGAAAATTTGTTAACTCGATTGTCTGATCTGTGAATTAGTAATCTGAACTCTATCTGAAACTTGTAAACAAGTTAATCTGAAATCTGCTTGTCTGGTGTAACAACCCGAAAATCTGGGCCAGTTTAAAAATTTTATTTTGGCAATTTTAGCGAATTTTGATTATTTAAAATGAATTATTTTAAATAATATCGACGAGAAAATTTTATTTTGAATATATTCGAACGTATATATTATATACGTCGTCGTTAGAATATAAATAATTATATATAATTATATAAGGAATTGAAAATGGCGCGGTAGTTCGATAATTCGATTTCAAACTTCAATTGAGTGTACCGGGTGCAAAACAATCCAGATTTTAGTGAAACCAAAAATGATTAGATCTATTTGATAATATCTTTCCAACAAATCCGACAAATCGAAATTTCATAGCGGGATTCAAAAGATATGTCCAGTTGAAAATTTTGAATAGTCGCTATGGAATTCAGGCCCTTAAAAATGGAAATTTTGTAAACGACCTCGGATTTCGACGGAACCACTTTTGTTGGATCCACAGTGTCAAGTTATTGCTAGGTTCCAAATTTCATAAATTTTCGAATCAATATGTGAGCGTGGCAAAGGAAAACGCGTTTGACCAGTTTCAGTTGATTTTATTCGACTGGAAAATGGCCATTTTTCCAACGGTCTCAGAATTCGACGAAACTAGTTTTGTTAGGACCGTATCGTCAATACAAAGCTAGAAAGTATTTTTCGGGAATTTTTCTAGTTAGTATGTGACCCCGGTAAATTGAAATGCACGTTCAAATTCAATATATAGAGTTATATGTAGATTTTGACGGAAACTGATTCAAACGATCGAATCAGCTTATGATACATATCCCATTGTGTTCGGAATGGGGGTAAAACGCTATGGACGACAGGCGGTGGGCCTCGTTCAGAGGTCGTATGAAAAAGTCAACTTTATGCAATTAAAATAATAATAAAAAATAAATATCTCCTTCATTTTAACTTCTGCCCCCCCCCCCCCCCCCGTTCTTCATAAATCAGAAAATCAAGAAGAAAGAAAAAAAACCCGCACCCCATCTCGATTGCCTCCTCCTCCGCTCCATCGTCGACACGCCGCCCCCACCCTCGTCAGTCGCCCCCCCACTGCTTCACCCTACCTCGCGACGAACTCCTCTTCTCCCTCACTTCCTCCCCCTTCCGACTGCGACAGTACCCACACCCGAACCCCCCCCTAAGCGCAACAACCGCGAGCCACCCAGACCCCCATCGCCAACTCCGGCGCTACAGCACTCCGACGCGGCCTCCCACTGACCGGCGCCACCGCGAGGCGCAACCACTCCTCACAAGAACTGCGATTCCCCTTCCCCTCCCGCTGCTGTAAGTGTCCTATTGTTTTATAAGTTAAACGTATTCTAAAAATCAATTTTATCTGTACATTAGCAATTCGATTTTTAGAGGTAAATAAAGAATGAAAAGAATTGATTTTTTCATTAGGAAAAGAATTGATTTTTCATTAGGAAAAGAATTGATTTTTCATTAGGAAAAGAGTTGATTTTTCATATAGAAAGAATTGATTTTTCATTAGGAAAAGAATTGATTTTTCATATAGAAAGAATTGATTTTTCATTAGGAAAAGAGTTGATTTTTCATATAGAAAAGAATTGATTTTTCATTAGGAAAAGAATTGATTTTTCATTAGGAGAAAGAATTGATTTTTCATTAGGAAAAGAGTTGATTTTTCATATAGAAAATAATTGATTTTTCATTAGGAAAAGAATTGATTTTTCATATAGAAAGAATTGATTTTTCATTAGGAAAAGAGTTGATTTTTCATATAGAAAAGAATTGATTTTTCATTAGGAAAAGAGTTGATTTTTCTTATAGAAAGAATTGATTTTTCATTGGGAAAAGAGTTGATTTTTAATATAGAAAGAATTGATTTTCCATTAGGAAAAGAATTGATTTTTCATATAGAAAAGAATTGATTTTCCATTAGGAAAAGAATTGATTTTTCATATAGAAAGAATTGATTTTTCATATAGAAAGAATTGATTTTTCATATAGAAAGAATTGATTTTTCATTAGGAAAAGAGTTGATTTTTCATATAGAAAAGAATTGATTTTTCATTAGGAAAAGAATGAAAAGAATTGATTTTTAATTAGGAAAAGAATTGATTTTTCATTAGGAAAAGAGTTGATTTTTCATATAGAAAAGAATTGATTTTTCATATAGAAAAGAATTGATTTTTCATTAGGAAAAGAATGAAAAGAATTGATTTTTTTATAGTGTTGTAATAGAAAAGGCGAAGTATTTATATTAGAAAAGGCGAAATATTCATTTTAGAAAAGGCGAGATCTTTATATAGGTAGTAGCGATGTAAAAATATAATTTTTATCTATATAGGAGCGGTGTAAAAATTCCATTTTTATATATCGAATAACGAAGTAAAAATTCGATTTTTACATATGTAGAGAATACGGGCAACGAAGATGACAAAGATGCGATAACGACGAAGATTTCTATAAAAGAAGTGCCGTGAAGTTGGATAGCTATCGGTGAGAATTTCTCACCTTTCAATTTCTTTTTCTAGTTATATATATATATACCAGGATGCAGACGGTGCTTAGTAGCACCCGACACAATCGTCCACAGACCATGGACTTGTTTGTTTTGTTGCATAAATTAGTTAGATGCTTTGGTTTGAATTGAATTGTTTGGTGAAATGAAATTGATTTGATTGATGTGTGAATGGCGTGGGCCTTCACTAGACCGGGGATAAGGCTAGGCCTCTTCCCGTTTCTAGTATCGTGCCGTTATGCCGCCGAAATTTTCTAAAATATGTTAGAAAAATAAAAATATTATTTTATTGAATAAATGAATTGAATAGAAATTCATATGTTGAAATAAAATATCTTATCGTTAAAAATATAATTTTTAACGTGGAAAAAATAAAATAAAATATTCATTTACAAACCCGACGGTTTGTTTATGTACACCTATTTGAATGACATTGATTGGGACGATAAATTTTACACATCGCCCAACTGCACAACTAAAATCTGTGTTTGATGGTTTGAAACCCCACACGGGTGTTGGGATGAAATTTGAAGTTCACTCATCCTGATTGATTAAATATGTCGATCGATTGATTGACAGGCTGTTATAAGCGTTAAATATATATATTTGATGCTTATACAGTGTAGTGCACTTTGGTTGATGGTTGATTATTTTTCAATGCTATTATATGCGTGTGATGTATGGAAATCCATATAATTAATTTTATATGGTGATTGATTGGGCCTCATTCCAATTTAGAAAATAAAGAATATTATAACATAAAAGTTCTTGTGTTGACTGTACTCATTCGTTGAGATTAGTCATGTGTTGAACGAAATATTTTAATAATAAAATTTGCATCTTTATCAATATAAAATAAAGGTTCATGTGTTGAATGTACGCATCCGTTGAGATTAGTCATGTGTTGAACGAAATAATTTAACAAAAATTGTCACACATGGACTGTACTCATTCGTTGAGATTAGTCGTGTGTTGACAAAAATAAATATTCATTTGTTGAATAGAATATTCGAAAATAGAAATATATGAAGCCGTGTTGGTTAGATTGACGCCATTTTGACGTGAACGATATTTATTTCGATTTTATTCATTTTAAAATGCATATTGAAAAGTGATTTCGAAAACGCATATTTTGAAATGAAATCGAAATGAATTGAATATATAACGATTTCGAAATGAATTGAATATAAAACGATTTCGAAATGAATTGAATATATAATGAATTCGAATTGAAATGGAAAACGAATTTGATTTCAATTGAATAGCAAACGAAACGAATTCGAATCGAATTGAATTGGAAACAAATTGAAATGAATTCAAATTGAATTGAAATTTGAATTGAATAGAAATGAATTTTAAAACGAATTTATAAAGAAGAATTCAATTTTGATTTGAATTGAAATGGAAGTTGAAATTGCTTTTGAAACGAATTTAAAACTATTTATATAATTCGTTTTAAATAGAAATCGACGATATATATATTATATATATAATATAATGGCCTGAATAGAACGCGCCGCGCCGCGGCAGTTCGTGAATTTCGACCATTTATTTCAAACGGACATTATGGGAGATCCGACCGTCGGATTCTCCTAAAACCGGAACCGTTGGGTTCGTATCGAAAAGAGCTTTCTAACGAATATTAGAAATTAGAAATCTAACGGTTGGATTTGGAATTATGTCCAAATCAAATTTGAAAAAGGTCGCTGTAAGTGCAGTTCGATGGCCATTGGTGGAAATCGACTGTACGGGCCTTGATAAAATTATTAAAAATAGTAATAATTTGTGTAAAATCATAAGAAATGATTTAGAAAGAATTGGGATGAAAAACTCCATATTTGAAATGATAAAAATAGATTTTTATCGAAATGAACTAGTTTTGAACTAGAATTATAATTCTATTTATTTTTAAATAAATAAATTGAATTTAAAAAGGGTTTTAAA
The DNA here is from genome assembly GCA_030737875.1 of Allium sativum. Lineage (NCBI taxonomy): Eukaryota > Viridiplantae > Streptophyta > Magnoliopsida > Asparagales > Amaryllidaceae > Allium > Allium sativum. The sequence goes on along the minus strand of CM060920.1, from coordinate 54,397,548 downwards.
AAAATAACCAGAATTTTCAATGATTGCATTGGAGTGGATTTAAATCGAAATTGTCTTCGGAATATTTCGATGTTGGAATTCGTGATTATACAGGTGTTATGGAAATTTGAAAGATATATATTTATATCGTTATTTCAAATACGACATTTGTTAATCGTAGAATTTGATATTGAATATAAGCCGATATATTTTCTATTCAGAGCCTTGTATTGAATATCAAATGTGATTTGGGTTTGTCGTGAATGGTGTCTTCACTAACACTGTTCTTGAACCCAGTTGAGAAAAGAATAAATCCTTTTATTTAGATTTAATGAAGTGTACCAATTAAATAATATTTAATTGGAATTGAATTTATATTGATTTTTGGGTTTATCGTGGACAGTGTTTTTAAATAACACTCGTTCTTTAACCCGATAATTAATGGGATGTGATTTTGGGTTTATCGTGAACTGTGTTTTAAATGACACTGATTCTTTAACCCAGTTAAAGATTAAAACTAAGTGGAGTTTTAATGAATCTTTAATTAGATTGAAATAATCGAGAATGGAGTATAACCAGTTTTGCTCCAGGCCATAGTTAAATCTTTAATTAGATTTGAACGTGAAATGGTAATTGAATTTACCGATAACACTGTGGTGTTAGATATGAAGTATTACCAGTTTTACTTCATGGGATAAATAGGTTGGGATTGGGAAATTAAAACAAATGATTACTTCGGTAAGTTTCGTTAATCTCGACTAATTTGAATTCATATTCAAAAGTAGACTAAAGAATAAATTAAAGAATTTATCTTGGATAAAATTAATGGGAACCTTTCCCTATGAATGTGAAATTTAGAAACTAACTGTCGGTTAGCTAAGTAGAATGGTTTTCTAGATATTGATCTGATGTTGGTTTCGGCCTTCGGGGTTAATATTTGGGGAATTATTCTCTTGATTAATTTACGGTTAGTGACTGATGAATTGGAATGAGGCGTATGTTGTGTTTGTGTAACACTTATTTAAAGTATACGCGAGTTATTCGGAAAGACCGGGTTTATCCCATTCTGAATAACTGATACGACGATATGTCGAAGATGAAGACGATGGTCGAAGACCAGAGGTCTTCACGTCGTTTGGGTGATTACTGATGATCTTGATTGGGCTGTACACCCAAGAAGATGGAAACAGTTGGTGATCGTCCAGACGTGCTTGGAGATCGATGGATATGCGGGGTACTAGGTGCCTCCGGTTTCGTTCAGACCCAGAACGGACTTGTAAATGGACTGTGTGTCTGACATTGGATTTTAGTCCGTGTGATTGATCTCTATTAAATATATAACTGTTTGGCGGCGGAGAATTTATTCTCTTGCTTAACGCCCTTCTCTGAGACGTACGAGCTCAGGGGTTATATATTGATGGATATCAAACGCATGGAGTGAATTGCCTGTGTGGTATACCTAAGTGGCAATTGATCGAGGTTTCTGTTGAAAAGCAAAGTCTTGTGGTTGATGATCGAAGCACGACCTTTGTGGCATAGCTTTGTGTAACATTTACTTCGCGAGTTTCACACCCGGTATGAACCAAAAACGGGAGACGGACCTCAGGGAGGACATGCGTTTCCTTCTGGCTAAAAAGTGGCGTCAGTGGTTTTACACGCCCTGACGAGTTTGACTTATGTGGTTGTTGCTGTTGCGAGGCGCCTCGGTTATATCGGTTTCGGCCGATGCATTCTGGTCGGCTGACGGACCAGACTTATGCCCCAAAGGGCGGCAAAACGCAGTGTTCAGGCATTTTAATCCACATCGGTGGACCGGCCCTGTCGCTCCAAGGGTCACTCGAGCTCTGATCCTGAGACTCGGGCTAGACAGTCTCGAATCGGTTGAGGACTATCTTTTGCCTCGGTTCATAGATGGAAATCCAATTTCCAAATACGTGACATTTGCGGTTTTAATTGTAGAACTAGTATGGCGACATGATATATGGTACCCATGTCGCCTATGATTGATACTTATGATTTGAAGTTGTTTTATACACTATGCACTTATAATAGTATCAAATGATTTGTTTTAAACGTATCAAGCATTCTTTGGCTGTTATAAGGGAAAACCCTATCCCCCGGCTTGCGTTGCATTGTGTGATAGGACCTGGGTCTTATAACAGTTTCATTTTTCTTTATTTAGCATTGCGCTGTTTGTTTTATGCACTGGTGTTCTTGGGAGGAAACCCGTTCCGTGTTATACGACGTGGTCCCTTGATTTACCTAACTTTAAAAACAAAGATTAATAACTGTTTTAGTTCTCACACCAGTCACATGACTGACCTGGAGTTTATTGTTTTAATCTAAACTCTTGGTGCACCTATTTTGACACGGGCAGCTAGTAGTTTTGGTTTTGCAGATTTATATTCACAGAATCCTGGTTTACAGCTGGAACGATATCCGAAAAGCTTTGTATCCGTATATCTCTTCCTAGTTGTGTATTGTATTATTTTCCGCTGCGATGTATTTAAATGTAAATGTAATCTCTTATATTTTCTGTGTAATATTTATTCATTTATACTCGGTATATTCTTGTATTCTGGTGCATTGTTGTAATATGCAATGAAATGTTCTTTTGTATGCGTTCTGTTGTGGCTTGTTCTCGAACTATCCGACACTTTCCTCTACGGGGAAGTTACGGGTTTTCACAGTTGGTATCAGAGCTTTGGTTTACAAAGCTAGAGAACAAGGCACATTAGAACCGTACGAAAGAATTCATCAGATATTGGATTAGTAATATCCAATGGGAATGACTCGTTAGAGATAGGATCAGTAGTATCCTAGAACGAGTGTGAAGAGTAAATTTTCAAAATAAAAATGAAAACCCATTTTGTTTTGAAAATTTAAATCAATTATTCGTATTTGATTATTTATTTTATATTGATCGGGACAATCCGATATATAAAGATTTTGCATATACGTCTTGCAAACGTGTATTCGAAGTTTCAATGTATTGGATAGTTATAGGATCATATTCTAGTTGCCCGGGGATAATTCTGGTGACGGGGCACCATCGCCAGTATTTATTTTCGAGTGACGAAAGTGAGATTTCTATATTTCCTATAGACTGGTGTGAGAACCGAAATTAGATAGGGCCTATTGTTGTGATTTGGCATCAAAAATTTGATTTTTGACTATATATTAAAATTATGAATTTGAAACTCTAATTCACTAATTGATTGATGTTAGTGTTGTTTGCTAATTTTTAGCCATTTAGCCTAATTGAACCAAATATTGAATTATATTGAAATTTGGTCGCATTTTCTTGCATATACATGTGCTTACACTGAACAGGTCATAGCAAGGAGGCTAGAGCAGAGAATAAAATTTGTTTGCCCGACAAATAGGTACATGTTTACTACATAATTTACTGTTTTGTTTGGGTGATGATGACTTTATGAGCCTATTGGCTTTTTCTTTTTCTTTTTGAGATCTGAAGGACCGGGGAAGCTATTTGAGATTTCCCGATGCTCCCGGTGCAGGGGAGGTTATGGCGAAATTTTTCGAAAATTTAGGGTGTTAGCCAAATTTTTGAAAATTTGAAAATTCTCAGAAACTGAAAAGTTGGAGAATGGAAGTCGGATCGAACGTAGAGTTGATTAATCAAACCACTTTCGACTTTGTTCCTTTTCGGGGACGAAAAGTTTTAAGTGGGGGAGATTGTAACAATCCGAAAATCTGGGCCAGTTTAAAATTTTTATTTTGGCAATTTTAGCGAATTTTGATTATTTAAAATGAATTATTTTAAATAATATCGACGAGAAAATTTTATTTTGAATTTATTCGAACGTATATATTATATACGTCGTCGTTAGAATATAAATAATTATATATAATTATATAAGGAATTGAAAATGGCGCGGTAGTTCGATAATTCGATTTCAAACTTCAATTGAGTGTACCGGGTGCAAAACAATCCGGATTTTAGTGAAACAAAAAATGATTAGATCTATTTGATAATATCTTTCCAACAAATCCGACAAATCGAAATTTCATAGCGGGATTCAAAAGATATGTCCAGTTGAAAATTCTGAATAGTCGCTATGGAATTCAGGCCCTTAAAAATGGAAATTTTGCAAACGACCTCGGATTTCGACGAAACCACTTTTGTTGGATCCGCAGTGTCATGTTATTGCTAGGTTCCAAATTTCATAATTTTTCGAATCAATATGTGAGCGTGGCAAAGGAAAACGCGTTTGACCAGTTTCAGTTGATTTTAATCGACTGGAAAATGGCCATTTTTCCAACGGTCTCAGAATTCGACGAAACTAGTTTTGTTAGGACCGTATCGTCAATACGAAGCTAAAAAGTATTTTTCGGGAATTTTTCTAGTTAGTATGTGACCCCGGTAAATTGAAATGCGCATTCAAATTCAATATATAGAGTTATATGTAGATTTTGACTGAAACTGATTCAAATGATCGAATCAGCTTACGATACATATCCCATTGTGTTCGGAATGGGGGTAAAACGCTATGGACGACAGGCGGTGGGCCTCGTTCAGAGGTCGTATGAAAAAGTCAACTTTATGCAATTAAAATAATAATAAAAAAATAAATATCTCCTTCATTTTAACTTCTGGCCCCCCTGTTCTTCATAAATCAGAAAATCAAGAAGAAAGAAAAAAAATAAAAAAAACCCGCACCCCATCTCGATTGCCTCCTCCTCTGCTCCATCGTCGACACGCCGCCACCACCCTCGTCAGTCCCCCCCAGTGCTTCACCCTACCTCGCGACGAACTCCTCTTCTCCCTCACTTCCTCACCCTTCCGACTGCGACGGTACCCACACCCGAACCCCCCCTAAGCGCAACAACCGCGAGCCACCCAGACCCCCATCGCCACCTCCGGCGCTACAGCACTCCGACGCGGCCTCCCACTGACCGACGCCACCGCGAGGCGCAACCACTCCTCAGAAGAACTGCGATACCCCTTCCCCTCCCGCTGCTGTAAGTGTCCTATTGCTTTATAATTTAAACGTATTCTAAAAATCAATTTTATCTGTACATTAGCAATTCGATTTTTAGAGGTAAATAAAGAATGAAAAGAAATGATTTTTTCATTAGGAAAAGAATTGATTTTTCATTAGGAAAAGAATTGATTTTTCATTAGGAAAAGAGTTGATTTTTCATATAGAAAGAATTGATTTTTCATTAGGAAAAGAATTGATTTTTCATATAGAAAGAATTGATTTTTCATTAGGAAAAGAGTTGATTTTTCATATAGAAAAGAATTGATTTTTCATTAGGAAAATAATTGATTTTTCATTAGGAAAAGAATTGATTGTTCATTAGGAGAAAGAATTGATTTTTCATTAGGAAAAGAGTTGGTTTTTCATATAGAAAAGAATTGATTTTTCATTAGGAAAAGAATTGATTTTTCATATAGAAAGAATTGATTTTTCATTAGGAAAAGAGTTGATTTTTCATGTAGAAAAGAATTGATTTTTCATTAGGAAAAGAGTTGATTTTTCATATAGAAAGAATTGATTTTTCATTAGGAAAAGAGTTTATTTTTCATATAGAAAGAATTGATTTTCCATTAGGAAAAGAATTGATTTTTCATATAGAAAAGAATTGATTTTCCATTAGGAAAAGAATTGATTTTTCATATAGAAAGAATTGATTTTTCATATAGAAAGAATTGATTTTTCATATAGAAAGAATTGATTTTTCATTAGGAAAAGAGTTGATTTTTCATATAGAAAAGAATTGATTTTTCATTAGGAAAAGAATTGATTTTTCATTAGGAAAAGAGTTGATTTTTCATATAGAAAAGAATTGATTTTTCATATAGAAAAGAATTGATTTTTCATTAGGAAAAGAATGAAAAGAATTGATTTTTAATTAGGAAAAGAATTGATTTTTCATTAGGAAAAGAGTTGATTTTTCATATAGAAAAGAATTGATTTTTCATATAGAAAAGAATTGATTTTTCATTAGGAAAAGAATGAAAAGAATTGATTTTTAATTAGGAAAAGAATAGATTTTTTTATAGTGATGTAATAGAAAAGGCGAAGTATTTATATTAGAAAAGGCGAAATATTTATTTTAGAAAAGGTGAGATCTTTATTTAGGTAGTAGCGATGTAAAAATATAATTTTTATCTATATAGGAGCGGTGTAAAAATTCCATTTTTATATATCGAATAACGAAGTAAAAATTCGATTTTTACAAATGTAGAGAATACGGGCAACGAAGATGACAAAGATGCGATAACGACGAAGATTTCTATAAAATAAGTGCCGTGAAGTTGGATAGCTATCGGTGAGAATTTCTCACCTTTCAATTTCTTTTTCTAGTTATATATATATATATACCAGGATGCAGACCGTGCTTAGTAGCACCCGACACAATCGTCCACAGACCATGGACTTGTTTGTTTTGTTGCATAAATTAGTTAGATGCTTTGGTTTGAATTGAATTGTTTGGTGAAATGAAATTGATTTGATTGATGTGTGAATGGCGTGGGCCTTCACTAGACCGGGGATAAGGCTAGGCCTCGTCCCGTTTCTAGTATCGTGCCGTTATGCCGCCGAAATTTTCTAAAATATGTTAGAAAAATAAAAATATCATTTTATTGAATAAATGAATTGAATAGAAATTCATATGTTGAAATAAAATATCTTATCGTTAAAAATATAATTTTTAACGTGGAAATAAAATAAAATATTCATTTACAAACCGGACGATTTGTTTATGTACACCTATTTGAATGACATTGATTGGGACGATAAATTTTACACATCGCCCAACTACACAACTAAAATCTGTGTTTGATGGTTTGAAACCCCACACGGGTGTTGGGATGAAATTTGAAGTTCACTCATCCTGATTGATTAAATATGTCGATCGATTGATTGACAGGCTGTTATAAGCGTTAAATATCTATATTTGATGCTTATACAGTGTAGTGCACTTTGGTTGATGGTTGATTATTTTTCGATGCTATTATATGCGTGTGATGTGTGGAAATCCATATAATTAATTTTATATGGTGATTGATTGGGCCTCATTCCAATTTAGAAAATAAAGAATATTATAACATAAAAGTTCATGTGTTGACTGTACTCATTCGTTGAGATTAGTCATGTGTTGAACGAAATATTTTAATAATAAAATTTGCATCTTTATCAATATAAAATAAAGGTTCATGTGTTGACTGTACTCATCCGTTGAGATTAGTCATGTGTTGAACGAAATAATTTAACAAAAAATGTCACACGTGGACAGTACTCATTCGTTGAGATTAGTCGTGTGTTGACAAAAATAAATATTCATTTGTTGAATAGAATATTCGAAAATAGAAATATATGAAGCCGTGTTGGTTAGATTGACGCCATTTTGACGTGAACGATATTTATATCGATTTTATTCATTTTAAAATGCATACTGAAAAGTGATTTCGAAAACGCATATTTTGAAATGAAATCGAAATGAATTGAATATATAACGATTTCGAAATGAATTGAATATAAAACGATTTCGAAATGAATTGAATATATAATAAATTCGAATTGAAATGGAAAACGAATTTGATTTCAATTGAATAGCAAACGAAACGAATTCGAATCGAATTGAATTGGAAACAAATTGAAATGAATTCAAATTGAATTGAAATTTGAATTGAATAGAAATGAATTTTAAAACGAATTTATAAAGAAGAATTCAATTTTGATTTGAATTGAAATGGAAGTTGAAATTGCTTTTGAAACGAATTTAAAACTATTTATATAATTCGTTTTAAATAGAAATCGACGATATATATATTATATATATTATATATATAATATAATGGCCTGAATAGAACGCGCCGCGCCGCGGCAGTTCGTGAATTTCGACCATTTATTTCAAACGGACATTACGGGAGATCCGACCGTCGGATTCTCCTGAAACCGGAACCGTTGGGTTCGTATCGAAAAGAGCTTTCTAACGAATATTAGAAATTAGAAATCTAACGGTTGGATTTGGAATTATGTTCAAATCAAATTTGAAAAAGGTCGCTGTAAGTGCAGTTCGATGGCCATTGGTGGAAATCGACTGTACGGGCCTTGATAAAATTATTAAAAATAGTAATAATTTGTGTAAAATCATAAGAAATGATTTAGAAAGAATTGGGATGAAAAACTCCATATTTGAAAAGATAAAAATAGATTTTTATCGAAATGAACTAGTTTTGAACTAGAATTATAATTCTATTTATTTTAAAATAAATAAATTGAATTTAAAAAGGGTTTTAAAAAAATAACCAGAATTTCCAATGATTGCATTGGAGTGGATTTGAATTGAAATTGTCTTCGGAATATTTCGATGTTGGAATTCGTGATTATACAGGTGTTGTTATGGAAATTTGAAAGATATATATTTATATCGTTATTTCAAATACGACATTTGTTAATCGTAGAATTTGATATTGAATATAAGCCGATATATTTTCTATTCAGAGCCTTGTATTGAATATCAAATGTGATTTGGGTTTGTCGTGAATGGTGTCTTCACTAACACTGTTCTTGAACCCAGTTGAGAAAATATTAAATCCTTTTATTTAGATTTAATGAAGTGTACCAATTAAATAATATTTAATTGGAATTGAATTTATATTGATTTTTGGGTTTATCGTGGACAGTGTTTTTAAATAACACTCGTTCTTTAACCCGATAATTAATGGGATGTGATTTTGGGTTTATCGTGAACTGTGTTTTAAACGACACTGATTCTTTAACCCAGTTAAAGATTAAAACTAAGTGGAGTTTTAATGAATCTTTAATTAGATCGAAATAATCGAGAATGGAGTATCACCAGTTTTTCTCCAGGCCATAGTTAAATCTTTAATTAGATTTGAACGTGAAATGGTAATTGAATTTACGGATAACACTGTGGTGTTAGATACGAAGTATTACCAATTTTACTTCATGGGATAAATAGGTTGGGATTGGGAAATTAAAACAAATGATTACTTCGGTAAGTTTCGTTAATCCCGACTAATTTGAATTGATATTCAAAAGTAGATTAAAGAATAAATTAAAGAATTTATCTTGGATAAAATTAATGGGAACCTTTCCCTATGAATGTGAAATTTAGAAACTAACTGTCGGTTAGCTAAGTAGAATGGTTTTCTAGATATTGATCTGATGTTGGTTTCGGCCTTCGGGGTTAATATTTGGGGAATTATTCTCTTGATTAATTTGCGGTTAGTGACTGATGAATTGGAATGAGGCGTATGTTGTGTTTGTGTAACACTTATTTAAAGTATATGCGAGTTATTCGGAAAGACCGGGTTTTTCCCATTCTGAATAACTGATACGACGATAAGTCGAAGATGAAGACGATGGTTGAAGACCGGAGGTCTTCACGTCGTTTGGGTGATTACTGGTGATCTTGATTGGGCTGTACACCCAAGAAGATGGAAACAGTTGGTGATCGTCCAGACGTGCTTGGAGATCGATGGATATGCGGGGTACTAGGTGCCTCCGGTTTCGTTCAGACCCAGAACGGACTTGTAAATGGACTGTGTGTCTGACATTGGATTTTAGTCCCTGTGATTGATCTCTATTAAATATATATCTGTTTGGCGGCGGAGAATTTATTCTCTTGCTTAACGCCCTTCTCTGAGACGTACGAGCTCAGGGGTTATATATTGATGGATATCAAACGCATGGAGTGAATTGCCTGTGTGGCATACCTAAGGGGCAATTGATCGAGGCTTCTGTTGAAAAGCAAAGTCTTGTTGTTGATGATCAAAGCACGGCCTTTGTGGCGTAGCTTTGTGTAACGTTTACTTCGCGAGTTTCACACCCGGTATGAACCAAAAACGGGAGACGGACCTCAGGGAGGGCATGCGTTTCCTTCTAGCTAAAAAGTGGCGTCAGTGGTTTTACACGCCCTGACGAGTTTGACTTATGTGGTTGTTGCTGTTGCGAGGCGCCTCGGTTATATCGGTTTCGGCCGATGCATTCTGGTCGGCTGACGGACCATACTTACGCCCCAAAGGGCGGCGAAACGCAGTGTTCAGGCATTTTAATCCACATCGGTGGACCGGCCCTGTCGCTCCAAGGGTCACTCGAGCTCTGATCCTGAGACTCGGGCTAGACAGTCTCGAATCGGTTGAGGACTATCTTTTGCCTCGGTTCATAGATGGAAATCCAATTTCCAAATACGTGACATTTGCGGTTTTAATTATAGAACTAGTATGGCGACATGATATATGGTACCCATGCCGCCTATGATTGATACTTATGATTTGAAGTTGTTTTATACACTATGCACTTATAATAGTATCAAATGATTTGTTTTAAACGTATCAAGCATTCTTTGGCTGTTATAAGGGAAAACCCTATCCCCCGGCTTGCGTTGCATTGTGTGATAGGACCTGGGTCTTATAACAGCTTCATTTTTCTTTATTTAGCATTGCGGAGTTTGTTTTATGCACTGGTATTCTTGGGAGGAAACCCGTTCCGTGTTATACGGCGTGGTCCCTTGATTTACCTAACTTTAAAAACAAAGATTAATAACTGTTTTAGTTCTCACACCAGTCACATGACTGACCTGGAGTTTATTGTTTTAACCTAAACTCTAGGTGCCCCTATTTTGACACGGGCAGCTAGTAGTTTTGGTTTTGCAGATTTATATTCACAGGATCCTGGTTTACAGCTGGAACGATATCCGGAAAGCTTTGTATCCGTATATCTCTTCCTAGTTGTGTATTGTATTATTTTCCGCTGCGATGTATTTAAATGTAAATGTAATCTCTTATATTTTCTGTGTAATATTTATTCATTAATACTCGGTATATTCTTGTATTCTGGTGCATTGTTGTAATTTACAATGAAATGTTCTTTTGTATGCATTCTGTTGTGGCTTGTTCTCGAACTATCTGACACTTTCCTCTACGGGGAAGTTACGGGTTTTCATATCTGGGGACACAAGGTTAGGAGGGGAAATACTTGTGTCATCTGTTGTTTGGGACCCATATTAGTCAGTAACCCTTTCTGGTATCAAAACTTTGACCCTACACTATGTAGGGGTCTGGGCACGCTTACTGAACTAATTATAAGCGGTTCAATCTGATAATGGCTAGGGGTGTTGATGGCACGTTCCAGCCGGGTCATGTGCGTGCATGGATCCAGTCTGCTCTGAGGATGTAAGACATCGTGACATCTGTACATAGGTCTGTGCCAATAGGTTGCCGCTTTAGGGAGTGATACACCCTACTGTGGGACTGACACAGGGTATTTATGTATTAGGGAGCCGATCGCTTGGGGGTAGGACTTAGGGTGCACTTAATTCTGTCTGTTTCTGTTGGTACTGTCTATTTCTGTTGGGTGGTAACATCTGTCTGTTTCTGCGTGGTACCGTCTGTTGGGGTGGTAAAGGCCAATTACTAGTGTACACCTAATTCTAACATTCTGTTTGCGTAGGGATTATTCTGTTTCCGTCTCTGATTCCGTTTTCGATTCTGTTTCCGTAACTTATGTCTGTTTGGGTGGTAACGACCCATTATTAGTATTTTGTTTCCATACCTTCTGTCTGTTGGGGTGGTAAAAGCCCATTACTAGCATTCTGTTTCTGTAGAGATTATTCGGTTTCCGTTTCAGTTTAGATATTAGGTAACACCTAATCCTGTTATACTAGTATTAGTGCAGATAAGTGAAAAGCTTTGCTTAGCCTATATCATTCCGTTCCTTCTATTAGCCTGCTATTTCTGTTACGGTTATCTCTCATCCAATTTTATTTACATGTCATGATACTATTATCTGTTTATATTCTGAAAGTCACTGGACTCACCCGACTTATGTCTGACCTAGTTTGTTTTGCCTCTTTTCTTTCCAACCCCACCTCCCCAGGTTTTCAGGGTGGAAACATAGGAGCTTGATTCAAATTCTCTTTGCTGGAAGTGTTTGAAGTATTGCTTGGCTTTGGCTATATCTTTCCATGACAGTTTATATTGGGGATTATGGCTTTAAAAGCTATGCATTCTAAAGGCTTTTGTACAAGACCGATATTTATGTACTTGAATTCCGATATTGTGATTTTGAAAGATGTAACCAAACTTATTTCTGTTTCTGTTGTAATTAAGTTATAAAATTTTCAAGTACTACTTTATCTGTCTTGTAAATTTCTGTTCTATCTACTAAAAACGCTCCACCAAAGTTAAGGTATTCCCTTTGCGAGTGACCTTAACAGAGGTGGGGTGTTACAGATATGGAAAATAATTTCCCCCATGGATCGCGGTTACTTGGCGGTTGCGCTACTATCCCAGTAGAATTGCTTGTAACTGTAGGTATCACACCCTCGAATTTCGCCATGGTTGTTGCTATAGATCGCAGTTACGCAGCGGTTACGTCACTATCCTAGTGAAATCACTTGCAACTGTAGGCATCACGCCCCCAAATTTCGCTCTGGCGTCTAGATCGCAATTACATGGAGGTTACGCCACTATCCCGGTGGAATCGCTTGTAACTATAGGCATCTCCCCCCTCATCCCGAATTACGCTAGAACAGATAAATAATAATGATAATCAATGTGATCTCACCGAGTGAGATTCCATTATCGATGGATACTCCAATCGACGGAGCACCAACAGAGCTACGATTTTTGATTTCCGATGGATACTCTTGACGAGCACCAACACAATCCCTCTCTCAGAAATTGCAATTTCGATGGAAGGCACATCCATATCTTTATTTTGAAAACATATATACTATATATATAGTACTTTATTTCACGTTTCATGCATATCACACTTGTATATATATATATATATATATATATATATCAATTTACATAAGATTTCTGTTTCAACATCATGTTTCAAATATATCATTCTTATATAAATTCACTATATAAGATTTCATTTAAATCAATTAATTTCCAAATCAATAGCTTTCAAATTAATTGCCATTTCTTATACAAACCTTCCATATATATAAGGTTTGAAAATTTCATATCAACTATTCAATATCAAAGATTCTCGAATTTCATTTTAATACCAATTCAGTTTTGATTTTATAATAAATTTGGATATTCAATATCATTCCAAATCTTGTTCACAAATAGTGAGGTCATTCAAATAGTTGAAAAATATATTTTCAAATCAATAATTGGAAATCACGAGTTCAATCATTTCTTAACATCTCAAGATGTACAATTACATTATCCTAATGTATAGGATTATCATTCTACCAAACTCGAAAATCAATTTCGAATTTTCTTTCAATCATTCAAAATATACATATAGGTGTATATCAAATCATACTTCACAAATCAAACTTTATTGGATAAACATGTAGTAAAGCAACCAAAGAGGTCTCCATTCATATATTTTTCCTTTTTGGAAACATTTCTTAAAATCACTTCAAACTTTTTTATTAGAAAATACTTGTATATACTACTAGTACTTTTTCCAAAACTTTAGAAATCAATTGTAATGACCCGCACTGTCAGGGGTATTATAATTAATTTATTTAATTATATATATCGTGATGTAGCGAATTAAATAGAGGTTTAATTAAATAATATGGAATATTTAATTAAATTAAATAATTAAATAATATATTTAATTCAGAAATAATCAAAAATATTGGGAATCACAATATTCTGTGAACAGGGTCGTCCCTTAGATTTAAGTCAGTTTAGAGTTGAATTATATTGACGAATATATTCAATCGACGACAGTTTGAACGTATAATTATATTATAATTAAAACCGAGCTTGAAATGGCACTGCAGTTCACGATTTGGCGATTTGAACTTCAATTGGATGTACAGGATTCGTTTTAAGCCGGATTTCTGTGAAACAAGAAACGTGTAGAGCTGGTGGAGTATATCTTTCTAGTGGAAGAGAAAAATCGGGATTTCGTCGTGTAGATTTTGAGATATGTCCAAATCAAATTTTAGAAAAGTCGCTATAGAATTCCTTTATAATTTATAAAGGCATTATTTATATTTTAAAAAGGAAATTCAATATTAATCGAATATCGGGTTGACCCAGATTTGAAATATCAAGCTAGAAATTCATAGAGGAATATTCAAGAGCTGTATGATATTCTGTTGTGAATATATATGATAAAATTTATTTTTAATATTAAATTTAATTATATGTAAATATATTTATATATTTAAAAGGGTCATCCAGAGCGTTAAAAATAGCCACTTTTGCCAACGGAGTCGGAATTCGATGAAACTAATTTCATTGGATCCGCAATGTCGAATAGTTGTTAGATTTCCAGTTTCGTGATTTTTGAAGTCAGTATGTGGTCGTACGGATTTTTAGAGTGAAAAACAGTCAGTATTTTGACAGTTAAAAATACGCTGTGTGGGCATACGGAGTCGGAATTCGACGAAACCAGTTTCGTTGTGACAGTAATGTCGAACTCTAGCTGCATGTCAGTTTTCGTGAATTTCGGGTATCGGGTGTGATCACATGGATTTTTAGAAGGCGAAATGAATTTACAAAAAGGGAATATATCGGGAATACTCCTTCTGTAAAATATCTAGATATTTTGATTTGGCTATAAATACACCTTAACTATTTTCTAACCCTAAACATTTTCATTCAGCGGTCAAACATATTCCGCCGCTCAAATTTATCTCCACACAGTAAAACAAGGGATTCAAAAATCCTCAACAATTCAAATATAATCCTATAAATAGTAATTCATGTATGTATGAATTCGCGAAGCCGTCCTCTACAATCTGGTGTAACCTTTGTGATGTTCGACGAATATTCTGTTCGCTGAAAATTACCAGCGAAGGTCTGGGGGAAACTAGGGCTAGTGATTTCAGCGATTTAATGCCCTGTTTGATGATTTTGCTGTTGGATTCCGAATAGTGGCATCAAGTAGGACTGGCGTGCACAATTTTGGTGGATTCCGTTCACAGAAGCGTCGATCGACTGTGCGAGGGGTTCGACGATGGATTTCCATCGAAGGCTCGAGCTGGAAGATGATGGCGCAGGGAGGTGCGGTTTTCGAAGGGGAAGTCCATGGTATGGTTGGATTTTGCATTCGATTGATCAGAGGAGGAGCGAGAGTTGGAAATGTTCGGTGGTTTTAGTTTCCTGGAGTTGAACAAATTCGGTGAAGGAGAAGAAATAAAGGAGCGGGTACGGGCTGGAAGGGTTTGGGCTTGTTGATGTGTTCATGGGCCGGTTTTGCTAATGTGGGGTGAGGCCCGATATAAAATAGAAATTCTAAGTCTTTAATTAATATATAATTATGTGCTAACTTCGAACAATCGTAACTATTTCGTACGAGGTCGAATTGACGAACCGTAAGTTGCGTTGGGATCGTATGGACGAGAGCTCCACAATGGAACTGACGGGGAGTGGATTGGAGCTCGTTTGAATTTATGGCGAAATAAATTGTTTGATTCAAATCAAATAACAGTTTATCGTTCTTTAACGATGAACTGCAAATGTGAGTAAAACTCACCAACTCTGAACAGTTCTATATTTACAACGTATTCTTAGAACTGTTAAATATTGTCTATTTGATTGAACTGCTAGTAAGTTAGTGAATATTTTATATATATATATAAACAGATAAATAGTTATAATTGATTCTGCTAACAGAATATTTCATATTTAACTGGAAGTGATGTTGATTATACTGTGTAACATCTGTGATGAAGGGAAACAGGTTAGAGGAATCCAACTGGATTCCTCAACAGTTATTTTACTGTGATTTATATATTGTGATATATAATGTGATATATAATCTGACGTTGATTATGTGTGCTTTGGAAGATAGTTATCATTGTTATATGGTGTGTTAAATACCATAAGAAATACAAGAATGTGGAAAAAGGGATTTTCAAAGTAAATTTTGAAAATAATTTATTTATATAAAATCAATGGATTTTATATTATACAAGAAAAAGGATTTTGAATAAAAGAATTATATTTGTAAATCAAATATAAAGGAAATTTATATTTGTTAATCAAATATAAAGGGATTTTATTTATTAAACAAATATAGAGGAGATATATTTGTGAAATCAAATATAAAGGAAACTATTTGTTAAACAATATATATAAGGGAAAATATTGTCAAAACCAATAGAAAGAGGGATATTTGTAAACCATTTACAAATAGATAAAAAGGATTTATTTATTTAGGAAATAAATAAAGGTAAAAGGATTTATTATTTAGGGTATAAATAAAATTAAATGATTTATTTATTTAGGAAATAAATAAAATAAAGGAATATTTATTTGTTAGAATAAATAGAATAAAGGAGATATTTATTTGTTAAATAAATAGGATTATAAGGAAATATTTATTTAGGAAATAAATAGATTATAAAAGAAAGTATTTAAAAAGGAATAAACGTTATTAGTGAGTAAGTTAATCAAATTGAGTTATCAGGTTAGTTAATCAAAGTAAATTGATTAGTTAAACTAAGTGAATTGATTAGTTAAACTAAGTGAATTGATTAGTTAAACTAAGTGAATTGGTTAAGTTAAACTAAGTGAATTGGTTAAGTTAATCAAAGTGAATTGGTTAAGTTAATCAAAGTGAATTGGTTAAGGTAATCAAAGTATATTGGCCGAGTTAATCAAAGTGATTTGTTCAGTTAATCGAGATAAGAAAAATCAAGCTAGGTTAATCGAATTGAATTAGTCAGTCGAGTTAATCAATTGAGTTAGTCAAACCAAGTAAAACGAGTTAGAGTTAATCAGTTAGGGTTGACCACGCAGAGTTAATCAGTTGGAGTTAATCGATTTGAGTTAAGATTTTCGAGTTGATAATCGAGTTAAGTTATCTATACCACTTATTCGAAGTAGAAGTTATCAAATATAGTTATTTGAGATAGAATTAGTCAAACAGAGTTATTCAGGATAAGTTGCCATCTCGTACGACTGCTACATAATTCGCAAGGCTGTAAATAGCCTACGGCGGTCGGATGTTTCCTGAGGGAGTCAGGCGTAACCATTGTGATCGCTGCGATCTAGAGTCAAGCGAATGGTGTTAAATCGAATATTAGTTATTCGATAGGAGTTAATCAACTTGAGTTAGAATATCGAGATAAGTTAATCGAGTTAAGTTCTTGAGTTAGATTATCGAGATAAGTTAATCGAGTTATGTTCTTGAGTTAGATTATCGAGATAAGTTTATCGAGTTAAGTTCTTGAGTTAGATTATCGAGATAAGTTAATCGATGTTAATTTCATCGAAAGGAGTATCGATGTTAGTTTCATCGAAGGGAGTTATCGATTATTAGTTAATCGAAGTGAGTTATAGAATATTAGTTAAATCAAAAGGGAAGATTATTGAATATCGTTTATTCGAGAGGAGATTATCGAATATAGTTATTCGAAGGAGTTATCGATTATTAGTTAATCGAAGTGAGTTACAGAATATTAGTTAAATCGAAGGAGTTATCGAATATAGTTTATTCGATGGAGTTAATCGATTAGAGTTAAATCAAAGGAGTTAATCGAATATAGTTTATTCGAATACAGTAAAGGAGTTAATCAAATATAGTTTATTCGAATATAGTAAAGGAGTTAATCGAATATAGTTTATCCGAATAGAGTTGGAGGAGTTAATCGAATATAGTTATTCGAAAGAAAGGTTAAGTAAGGAAGTTAGTTAAAGAAATATAAAGTGAACTTTGCCTATTTCAAGGTTAGAAGTGTTGTTCAGTTAAGGTCTAAGAGGTAGTTCTACCCCAACTTGATTGGCTTCGTTTTTAACTGAGGAATGGTTAAGGTTCGGCAGTAAATGATGGTAAAGTGAATTTAGTAATTTAAGAAAATGGTTGAGTTGGCATAGCGATGTTTTATCTAAACATCTGTTTAATCCAAACGTAGGAGTTTGGAAATGTTTTCCAAACAAGAATTAGAAATGTTTTCTAAATACAGAAAATAAGGAATGAAAATGTTTCCACTGTTAATAACGTATATTTTCTAAATATAGAAAATAGCAAATGTTGAATATAGGGAAACAGGAGATGTAAAATGAACTAAAGAGATAAATGTTAAATGATGTTTGTTTGATATAATTTCCATCTGGAGATAATATCGTTGTTTGTACACTTGTTTTCTTTGATAGTTAACTCACAGACTATCGAAGTTTTGACCATTTTTAACGTTGTTAATATGGAGAGACCGGTTGGAATATTATCCAAAGAACCACTCTGTATTGGCACAAGCGTTGTGAATCATTTATGCCAAAGATAATTGAAGACGGAGTTAAGTGCAAGGGCTGTTGTATAAGTCTAAGTTAACAGTGACTATGATGGATATACTGAATAGTGTCTTCGGTTTGTCCAGTCCGAGGACAACTTGTATGGATGAAGGTCTGACAGAGTATATCCAATGGATCGCGTAAGTTGATCCCTTCAACGTATATACGTTGGTGGCGGAGGAATTCGTTTCTCTTAGCTGTATACCCGTTGTATCTTTGAGGAAATCAATTTGTGATTTTGCGGGTATGACGATGTGACATTTCTAAGTGAATGAAGATGGATATCTGACAGAGTATTTCCAAACGATCACGTACATTGATTTCTCCAACCGTACCAAGAGTGGAAGCGGAGAAGGAAACTTCTTTTAGCTAACGCATAATGTATTATTGAGGACGTCAATCAGTGATTGGATGGATTTGATGATGTGGCATTTAAAGTGAATATGATGTGAAGATAAGCGTAGCTTCTAGCCTCACATCCGGTAAATGACAGAAATCGGGCAGGTAGCATGGCTATGTAGGTCGCACCTATTAGGGTGTATAATCACCTGATCTAGAGTTTCATTTATTTCTAAAAATCTATTGTTGATGCTGTCCCATTCGGGAAACGGTTGCTGATCCCAACCGTTGGTGATATACATTCGATACACTCATGCGAAATGAGTGGTCGGTCATGTGTGGCCGGGTTGCAAGGTGTTCTTGTTGAACCCAGTGTATTCCTCTCTAGAGGTACACTAGCAGAAGGTGGTTCCATACCTTGTCATAGTTGGAAATCCATTATCCAATACGTGCTTGCGATTTTGTTTGTATACTATATATGTAGAACGTGAGATGAAAGCGTTTCTGCTAGATTGATATATATTTGTACTTAGACATTATTATAGTATCAGAATGATATTGCTTGACAAAGATGTTGGATTCTCATAAGGGAAAAACCAGTTCCGTATTCACGGCGTGGTCTTATGAGATATCATATATATGTTAAACTGTGTTAAACTATTTTACTCACACCAGTCCCATGACTGACCCAGAGTTTACTTTGTTGTTTTCCCTAAACTCTTGGGTGCGTAAATTTGTACGGACAGTCAAGTAGTCGGTATTTACAGATATACTTGAAGAGCTGGAGCAGGAGGCTTCTGGATCATATAGCTATAGTTTATTTCCGCTGTGTTGTAAGTGCTGTACTCTGATAAGTGCTATTGTATACATAACTGTTATATTTCAAAGTTATGTTATATATATCATATGTTATTCGTTCCGTTGTGAGGTTCGCGTTACTCTGATGTTGTGTTCTTCTTCTTCTTCTATTCTAAGTTTCTAATTTATCTATCCTCACCAACTAATTTCTTTCATTAACTACCAGGATTTTTCGATGTTTTGGTTATCGACATCGTGCTTATGTCGATAACCAAAGTCGCTCAAAATCCGGGTCGTTACAGTTGGTATCAGAGCTTAAGTTAAGAATTTACCTTGGCTCTATGGCGTGACTCGGTAGAGATAGGGTTAGTAATACACTAGGTTGAGTTTGAGTGTATATATACGAGTGAACGTATTTGTTATTTGATATAAATCTTTTTTTATATTGTGGGGATTCATTGGTTGAGTTGTTGATGAGTTCTGGTCGATCAGTTTGATCCACTATATTGGTAGGAGTTTAAAAACACTCGAATACGATGGTTCGACACGATATGTTTTGAAAAGAGGGTAAATTAAAATAAGTTTACCCAAATTATATCCTGATACAGAGGGAATATATATATTAGAGATATTGATTGTTATTATAATCGAGCAAGATTATAACATGGTTTTGTAATTAACCAACCAGAATCCATATGAGTGAAATATATGGAATCGAAATAAATTAAATCTGAAATTTAAATCAGAATTGGAATTAAAATCCCGGAGATTGGAAAAGTGTTTGTAAATTAATCTGGATTAAGTTTAAGAGAATTTTAAAATCCTGGGAGATTTTAAATTGTTACAAACATTGAAAGGATATTTTGAAATGAGTTTCAAAATGGAAATGATTTAGAAATGGTTGTAGAAGTGATATAGTATTGAACTCACTTCGATAGCTGGAAAATAATTCTGATGATGACTGCAGCATCATCAGTGTTCATTTTCGAGTTGATAAGTGACGGATTACTACCGAGGATTTTGTTTTTAAATTGTTTGAGAAAAACAAATTGTTTTGGTACTTTGAAATATACACTTTGATTTTTGTTATGATAAAGTGATTTAAAATTCCCAGTAAAAGATTGTTGAATTAAAACCAATTTGAATTGAAGGTTGGAAAAGCAATTGGAATTAAAATTGAAATCAATTAGGTGAAAATTGAATTAAATTGGGTTGAATTATATCAAGACAAATTGGATTGATGACTTAAGAATTTGAAATCAAGAATTGGACTTTGATTTGAAATGAAATTCGACTTAGGTATAAGCGAATGGTTGAATTTGTGGATAAGATTTGATTGGAGTTTGATTGGAAATACATTGGTATATGTTGGATTGATAACAGGTGAAAGTGATAGAGTTGATATACCGATAAAAAGGTACAAGTTTATATTTGATATAAGCATGAGATTTATGAGCCGAATTGGCAAGTCGCTTGGCTGTTTGATTTTCTTTTGGGTTGGAGAAGGCCCAGAGAGGCGAGTTGGAGTTTTACCGATAGGGCTGTACAAAGGAGGTTATAGCGAAATTTTCCGAAAATTTAAAGTGTTTGAAAATTTTCAGAATTTTTGAAAATTTTAGTTAGTCGGAAGGAGTTAATATTGAAATTGATATTAGTTGGTTCAGTTGAAACCAGAGATAAGGGGTAAACCGATAAGCTTTTACCAAATAGATAGGGTCGTCCCCTAACTTAGCAATTTCGAGGACGAAATTATTTTAAGTGGGGAAGAATGTAATGACCCGCACTTTCAGGGGTATTATAATTAATTTATTTAATTATATATATCGTGATGTAGCGAATTAAATAGAGGTTTAATTAAATAATATGGAATATTTAATTAAATTAAATAATTAAATAATATATTTAATTCAGAAATAATCAATAATATTGGGTATCACAATATTCTGTGAACGAGGTCGTCCCTTAGATTTAAGTCAGTTTAGAGTTGAATTATATTGACGAATACATTCAATCGACGATAGTTTGAACGTATAATATATTATAATTAAAACCGAGCTTGAAATGGCGCTGCAGTTCGCGATTTTGCGATTTGAACTTCAACTGGATGTACATGATTCGTTTTAAGCCGGATTTCTGTGAAACAAGAAACGTGTGGAGCTGGTGGAGTATATCTTTCTAGTGGAAGAGAAAAATCGGGATTTCGTCGTGTAGATTTTGAGATATGTCCAAATCAAATTTTAGAAAAGTCGCTGTAGAATTCCTTTATAATTTATAAAGGAATTATTTATATTTTAAAAAGGAAATTCAATATAAATCGAATATCGGGTAGACCCAGATTTGAAATATCAAGCTAGAAATTCATAGAGGAATATTCTAGAGCTGTATGATATTCTGTTGTGAATATATACGATAATATTTATTTTAATTATATTTAAATATATTTATATATTTAAAAGGGTCATCCAGAGCGTTAAAAATAGCCACTTTTGCCAACGGAGTCGGAATTCGACAAAACTAATTTCATTAAATCCGCAATGTCGAATAGTTGTTAGATTTCCAGTTTTGTGATTTTTGAAGTCAGTATGTGGCCATACGGATTTTTAGAGTGAAAAACAGTCAGTATTTTGACAGTTAAAAATACACTATGTGGGCATACGAAGTCAGAATTCGACGAAACCAGTTTCGTTGGGACCGTAATGTCGAACTCTAGCTGCATGTCAGTTTTCGTGAATTTCGGGTATCGGGTGTGATCACACGGATGTTTAGAAGGCGAAACGAATTTACAAAAAGGGAATATACCAGGAATATTCCTTCTGTAAAATATCTAGATATTTTGATTTGGCTATAAATACACGTTAACTATTTTCTAACCCTAAAAATTTTCATTCAGTGGTCAAACATATTTCGCCGCTCAAATTTATCTCCACACAGTAAAACAAGGGATTCAAAAATCCTCAACAATTCAAATATAATCCTATAAATAGCAATTCATGTTTGTATGAATTCGCAAAGCCGTCCTCTACAATCTGGTGTAACCTTTGTGATGTTCGACGAATATTCTGTTCGCTGAAAATTACCAGCGAAGGTCTGGGGGAAACTAGGGCTAGTGATTTCAGCGATTTAATGCCCTGTTTGATGATTTTGCTGTTGGATTCCGAATAGTGGCATCAAGTAGGACTGGCGTGCACAGTTTTGGTGGATTCCGTTCACAGAAGCGTCGATCGACTGTGCGAGGGGTTCGACGATGGATTTCCATCGAAGGCTCGAGCTGGAAGATGATGGGGCAGGGAGGTGCGGTTTTCGAAGGGGAAGGCCATGGTATGGTTGGATTTTGCATTCGATTGATCAGAGGAGGAGCGAGAGTTGGAAATGTTCGGTGGTTTTAGTTTCCTGGAGTTGAACAAATTCGGTGAAGGAGAAGAAATAAAGGAGCGGGTACGGGCTGGAAGGGTTTGGGCTTGCTGATGTGTTCATGGGTTGGTTTTGCTAATGTGGGGTGAGGCCCAATATAAAATAGAAAATCTAAGTATTTAATTAATATATAATTGTGTGCTAACTTCGAACAATCGTAACTATTTCGTACGAGGTCGAATTGACGAACCGTAAGTTGCGTTGGGATCGTATGGACGGGAGCTCCACAATGGAACTGACGGGGAGTGGATTGGAGCTCGTTTGAATTTATGGCGAAATAAATTGTTTGATTCAAATCAAATAACAGTTTATCGTTCTTTAACGATGAACTGCAAATGTGAGTAAAACTCACCAACTCTGAACAGTTCTATATTTACAACGTATTCTTAGAACTGTTAAATATTGTCTGTTTGATTGTGTGTTGACTGTTTGATTGAACTGCTAGTCAGTTAGTGAATATTATATATATATATATATATAAACGGTTAAATAGTTATATATTGATTCTGTTAACATAATATTTCATATTTAACTTGAAGTGATGTTGATTATATTGTGTAACATCTGTGATGCAGGGAAACAAGTTAGAGGAATCCAACTGGATTTCTCAACAGTTATTTTACTGTGATTTATATATTATGATATATAATGTGATATATAATCTGACGTTGATTATGTGTGCTTTGGACGATAGTTATCGTTGTTATATGGTGTGTTAAATACCATAAGAAATACCAGAATGTGGAAAAAGGGATTTTCAAAGTATATTTTGAAAATAATTTATTTATATAAAATCAATGGATTTTATATTATACAAGAAAAAGGATTTTGAATAAAAGAATTATATTTGTAAATCAAATATAAAGGAAATTTATATTTGTTAATCAAATATAAAGGGATTTTATTTATTAAACAAATATAGAGGAGATATATTTGTGAAATCAAATATAAAGGAAACTATTTGTAAAACAATATATATAAGGGAAAATATTGTCAAAACCAATAGAAAGAGGGATATTTGTAAACCATTTACAAATAGATAAAAAGGATTTATTTATTTAGGAAATAAATAAAGGTAAAAGGATTTATTATTTAGGGTATAAATAGAGTTAAATGATTTATTTATTTAGGAAATAAATAAAATAAAGGAATATTTATTTGTTAGAATAAATAGAATAAAGGAGATATTTATTTGTTAAATAAATAGGATTATAAGGAAATATTTATTTAGGAAATAAATAGATTATAAAAGAAAATCTTTAAAAAGGAATAAACGTTATTAGCGAGTAAGTTAATCAAATTGAGTTATCAGGTTAGTTAATCAAAGTAAATTGATTAGTTAAACTAAGTGAATTGATTAGTTAAACTAAGTGAATTGATTAGTTAAACAAAGTGAATTGGTTAAGTTAAACTAAGTGAATTGGTTAAGTTAATCAAAGTGAATTGGTTAATGTAATCAAAGTGAATTGGTCGAGTTAATCAAAGTGATTTGTTCAGTTAATCGAGATAAGAAAAATCAAGCTAGGTTAATCGAGTTGAATTAGTCAGTCGAGTTAATCAATTGAGTTAGTCAAACCAAGTAAAACTAGTTAGAGTTTATCAGTAGAGTTAATCAGTTAGGGTTGACCATGCAGAGTTAATCAATTGGAGTTAATCGATTTGAGTTAAGATTTTCGAGTTGATAATCGAGTTAAGTTATCGAATACCACTTATTCGAAGTAGAAGTTATCAAATATAGTTATTTGAGATAGAGTTAGTCAAACAGAGTTATTCAGGATAAGTTTCCATCTCGTACGACTGCTAGCGTAATTCGCAGGGCTGTAAATAGCCTACGACGGTTGGATGTTTCCTGAGGGAGTCAGGCATAACCATTGTGATCGCTGCGATCTAGAGTCAAGCGAATGGAGTTAAATCGAATATTAGTTATTCGATAGGAGTTAATCAACTTGAGTTAGATTATCGAGATAAGTTAATCGAGTTAAGTTCTTGAGTTAGATTATCGAGATAAGTTAATCGAGTTAAGTTCCTGAGTTAGATTATCGAGATAAGTTAATCGAGTTAAGTTCTTGAGTTAGATTATCGAGATAAGTTAATCGAGTTAAGTTCTTGAGTTGGATTATCGAGATAAGTTAATCGAGTTAAGTTCTTGAGTTAGATTATCGAGATAAGTTAATCGATGTTAATTTCATTGAAAGGAGTATCGATGTTAGTTTCATCGAAGGGAGTTATCGATTATTAGTCAATCGAAGTGAGTTATAGAATATTAGTTAAATCAAAAGGGAAGATTATCGAATATCGTTTATTCGAGAGGAGATTATCGAATATAGTTATTCGAAGGAATTATCGATTATTAGTTAATCGATGTGAGTTATAGAATATTAGTTAAATCGAAGGAGTTATCGAATATAGTTTATTCGATGGAGTTAATCGATTAGAGTTAAATCAAAGGAGTTAATCGAATATAGTTTATTCGAATATAGTAAAGGAGTTAATCGAATATAGTTTATTCAAATATAGTAAAGGAGTTAATCGAATATAGTTTATTCGAATAGAGTTGGAGGAGTTAATCGAATATAGTTATTCGAAAGAAAGGTTAAGTAAGGAAGTTAGTTAAAGAAATATAAAGTGAACTTTGCCTATTTCAAGGTTAGAAGTGTTGTTCAGTTAAGGTCTGAGAGGTAGTTCTACCCCAACTTGATTGGCTTCGTTTTTAACTGAGGAATGGTTAAGGTTCGGCAGTAAAGGATGGTAAAGTGAATTTAGTAATTTAAGAAAATGGTTGAGTTGGCATAGCGATGTTTTATCTAAACATCTGTTTAATCCAAACGTAGGAGTTTGGAAATATTTTCCAAACAAGAATCAGAAATGTTTTCTAAATACAGAAAACAAGGAATGGAAATGTTTCCAGTGTTAATAACGTATATTTTCTAAATATAGAAAATAGCAAATGTTGAATATAGGGAAACAGGAGATGTAAAATGAACTAAAGAGATAAATGTTAAATGATGTTTGTTTGATATAATTTCCATCTGGAGATAATATCGTTGTTTGCACACTTGTTTTCTTTGATAGTTAACTCACAGACTATCGAAGTTTTGACCATTTTTAACGTTGTTAATATGGAGAGACCGATTGGATTATTATCTAAAGAACCACTCTTTATTGGCACAAGCGTTGTGAATCATTTATGCCAAAGATAATTGAAGACGGATTAAAGTGCAAGGGCTGTTGTATAAGTCTTAGTTAACAGTGACTAAGATGGATATACTAAATAGTGTCTTCGTTTGTCCAGTCCCAGGACAACTTGTATGGATGAAGGTCTGACAGAGTATATCCAATGGATCGCGTAAGTTGATCCCTTCAACGTATATACGTTGGTGGCAGAGGAATTCGTTTCTCTTAGCTGTATACCCGTTGTATCTTTGAGGAAATCAATTTGTGATTTTGCGTGTATGACGATGTGACATTTCTAAGTAAAAGAAGATGGATGTCTGACAGAGTATTTCCAGACGATCACGTACATTGATTTCTCCAACCGTACCAAGAGTGGAAGCGGAGAAGGAAACTTCTTTTAGCTAACACATAATGTATTGTTGAGGACGTCAATCGGTGATTGGATGGATTTGATGATGTGTAATTTAAAGTGAATCTGATGTGAAGATAAGCGTAGCTTCTAGCCTCACATCCGGTAAATGACAGAAATCGGGCAGGTAGCATGGCTATGTAGGTCGTACCTATTAGGGTGTATAATCACCTGATCTAGAGTTTCATTTATTTCTAAAAATCTATTGTTGATGCTGTCCCATTCGGGAAACGGTTGCTGATCCCAACCGTTGGTGATATACATTCGATACACTCAAGCGAAATGAGTGGTCGGTCATGTGTGGCCGGGTTGCAAGATGTTCTTATTGAACCCAGTGTATTCCTCTCTAGAGGTACACTATCAGAAGGTGGTTCCATACATTGTCATAGTTGGAAATCCATTATCCAATACGTGCTTGCGATTTTGTTTGTATACTATATATGTAGAACGTGAGATGAAAGCGTTTCTGCTAGAATGATATATATTTGTACTTAGACATTATTATAATATCAGAATGATATTGCTTGACAAAGATGTTGGATTCTCATAAGGGAAAAACCCGTTCCGTATTCACGGCGTGGTCTTATGAGATATCATATATATGTTAAACTGTGTTAAACTATTTTACTCACAACAGTCCCATGACTGACCCGGAGTTTACTTTGTTGTTTTCCCTAAACTCTTGGGTGCCTAAATTTTTACGGGTAGTCAAGTAGTCGGGATTTACAAATATACTTGAAGAGCTGGAGCAGGAGGCTTCTGGATCATATAGCTATAGTTTATTTCCGCTGTGTTGTAAGTGCTGTACTCTGATAAGTGCTATTGTATACATAACTGTTATATTTCAAAGTTATGTTATATATATTATATGTTATTCGTTCCGCTGTGAGGTTCGTGTTACTCTGATGTTATGTTCTTCTTCTTCTTCTTCTTCTATTCTAAGTTTCTATCTTATCTATCCTTACCATCTAATTTCTTTCATTAACTACCAGGATTTTTCAATGGTTATCGACATCGTGCTTATGTCGATAACCAAAGTCGCTCAAAATCCGGGTTGTTACATCAATTTCACAGTATTCCAAAACAAAAATTTCAGGTTTTGTCAAAAAATATCCTTAGTTATAACTAAATCATCTTATTCCACATCTCAACTTTATTTGCAATATTTACTTTACTCTCAAAATGTCGAAAAACCGCGACAATCGAAATATGGATTTCTAATTGGATCAAGATTTAAATCGAAGGAGAACTTAACAAGGAAGCTATCGAAAAAAACCGATTCAAAGAGTGGGAATTCCGAAAGGATTTAAATTTCAAAATACTTTATGTTTCAAACTAATTTATATTTTCAAAATATGCTCTCTCAAAAGAAGGATTCTGCGACTGATTCCACTAATTCTAGGGTATCACTACCCTATCTCTAATGAGCTTTTACCCCATAGGCTAAAGCTTTGATAAACCAAAGCTCTGATACCACATTGTTACAACATGCCTTTTTGACCGTTCCAGTCGGTATTTAAACCAACTCGAAACGCTCAAAACGGTGAATCGTAATTAGCTTCTGAGGTAAATAGAATAAATAACAGAATCACAGATAATAGAAAGACTACAGGACATCTCACAGCAGAATTTAGATACAAAAATATCAAGGATTTGCAAACATTTTTCACAGTGGAAGATAAAATATATACATGAATTTTTAAATAAAACTTTACACTTTTAGTCGGACTTGCGCGCGTATGCTTCTTCACGTGTCTCTCCAATTTTGCGAGCTGAAAACTCTAAACATGGAACACTTAGGGCCTGACCCGAGCATTCCATTCAAAACACAAAACACCCGAGTCAGGATGAAACTTATTTCAAGTTAGCAAATTTCGATAAACACTAAATGTGAGTCTAATTGCAACACTTAAATAACACGAGCGTAAGTTTAGTGAACCGTCGAAATCAAATGGAGCAAGCACGAGAACTACTAGGCGGGCATATATTCATCTATAGTGGTCATTTGTCATTATAGACTAAAAATGCAAGAGCGACCCGGTCTTAACGGTGCATGCATGTATGGCAAGATAAGAGAATGCAAATAATAACAAAATGTAGGAATAACGAGCAAGCAGCTCGTACATACATGGTCAAACAAACTCATGTGTGAAGGCCGTTTCCGTGCAAAAGGTACTAACCAGATGTTAATGTTTGCAAAAGTGGAGGTGCAATGAGGAAGTCAACATAGCACTTTAAAGTCAAAAAAATGCTATAGGCATCTTAAAAATCCAAACTCATTTGCTAAGGCAAAGACACTATGTCAAAGCAAAAACACACTGGTTTAGAACATGTGCAAAGAAAGGAAGTATGCCAAATAAATACTTATGCCTGATGCACAAGGATTTTCCAGGAATGCTAAGAAGAAATTGAAATAATACAACATATCCCATTATAAATATGTACACTCTTTCAATTAAGCCTACTACTAACATGTAAGCATAGAAAAGGTGGGGAGACCAGATAAAATAAGCAGATAAAGAACATGCTATTTATGCGTGTGGACAGTCCACATGACTTAATGTTCCAAGTTTAGTCCCGTTCAGGTGTTCTTCCTTCTAACTTGCAAACTAACATTTTCGCATATATATTGCATGTAAATGGTATGGAGAGAGAAACTACGACAACAACAACTAGAAAACTCAGGCTTTTAGTGTGAATTTTGAGTGTCTTGAGCCTAATCATCATGTTTAGAATTAGCAACGTAAGTAGTTTTTTATGCAAATTCCTTTATAGATCAAGAGCATTCCCAAAAAGGAAAGTCAGTCGCCATATTAAATGAATATTTCTACTATTGATTAGCACTAATCCTATTTCAACACTGAAACATTTAGTCTGGTATTTATAGTGTCAAATAACCATGTTTGACCAGGATTGCAACAGAAGAAAAAAAATACAATTAATCCTGATCCAATTTTAAAACCTGATGCATTATAATATATAAGCCATTGACTTCATGATGTCGGACAGCAATGGACAAGGGACATGAAATGGTGAGTAATGTTCTCTAATTTTTATATATGTATATAATCCGAAGGAGTGCCACAACAACTTAATAAGAAAAATCTTGAACACACAGGGCACTAAGGTAAGTAGTTCATGGGTTCTAGAGAAAAAATAAAGGCAACATAATCGCTATTTGAATGGGTACATTTCCAAATTTACATCTAACAGAAGACTACAAGTGACCAAAATAATATCTAGGCAGTGGGCAAAGACACTGGAAATGCAACAGTAACGGACACACCAATTATTTCTTTAGTGTAAAAAAGGAGACTTGAAATCAGTTTAATCGTAAGTAAACTTACGTTTAGTCAATGAAGCGGTGGCATGCGAGAGGCGACCGCAAGTAACAACGAACTGTTTAGTCTTTCCATGAGGAAAACATGTAGGAAATCGCCAGTGGCTTTCAGCAGGCTCAAAGGTTGCTGGACGCAACAGACTGTTGGGCAGGTGCAGCAACAACAAAGTGGCAGCTAGTGGTGGTCTCTGGTGACGCCATTGGCGAGATAGGTGAATGGGGTTTGGGTAAAAATAAAATTTAGGGATGGAAGCGGATTGGAGGCGGCACGAGTAGCTATCGGCTAAGGAGGCTGCTTCAATGTCGAAGGGGAACAAAGATGGTCGGTGGAGGCCATGATTTTGTTTGGGTAGAGAACGAATTGATTTGGGGAATGAATGGAAATAAATCGGCTGGTGTTGAAATTAAAAATGAACGGGATAAAGGGAAAATTAAATAAAAGAAGAAGTGAGGTCCAAAAGGAATAAATACAAGATGCAGAAAACTAATGCTTTGAACGTACTGCACGCTTTAACTAAGTTTCCTATTTTCCAGGAATACCTACCGGTTCAAAATTTGATATGTTTAAATTTTGAATTCTTTTTGTGAGGCATGCTTTGATGCCTACAGTTAAAATAGGTAAGAAAATAGGATATGTATAATGAATGTATGCATGAATTCATGGAAGCATGCTTCAGGGGAGAAATAAAGTGCAATGCATGAAACGCATGTAATACATAAATATTATGTCTTTGAATTTGCAAAATGAAAGGCATGCATGGAAATATGAAAAGACAAATGATGTTTAGGGGTTTGGAAAACAAAAGGAATAAACATATGCACAGAAGGGAAATAAACATTGGAAAAATGATTTGCATGGCATTGAAACTATACGTAGGCATGTATTGAATATTGAATTAAAATGTCCATTTTGAGAAACAAAAAAAAAATATTTGAGTGGTTTAATAAAATAAAAAGAGGGATTTTGCAGACCTCAAATGTCTAGAAAAATAGGCAGGATCGGAATAGGGACAAGTCGAACTCAAATGGCTTTGTTTCAAAAATGAACTACGCAAGCCTTTTCGCAATTTCAGCATGAACCAAGCACCTAAACTGACAAATGAATATATTGACTAATCAATGTGACGAGACGGACACAACGGTATATAGTTTGAAGTGTCAGGATGCTCCATTCAAAAAGGCATTACAGACCGCTTTTAAAAGGAAAAAATGGCATGAGAAAACAATTAAACGGAAGTTAAAACGTCCGATTTTTGTAAAAATAATTTCGCCATTGGATTTTTGACAACGAATAAAATATTTTTCATGTTTGTCCGAACTGGTTTCGGAGAGATTTTAAAATCGTTAAAATTTAAACTGTTATGCGCAACTTTGCACTGAAAATTGCACGACCGACAAACATTCAAATTTTCCAACAAAATTAATTTCTATGCTATGTCTAGTTTGACACATCTCAAATATAAGTTTTTTTCAGATTTTTATTTTTATATTACATTTTCATTTTTGTTTGAGATACACCGGTAGCTGCTACCGCAAATAATCGTCGAAAACTGATTCAAACGAGGTGACTAAAATTTGACGTTTCAATATAAAATTATTTAAATCACTTCTAAATGAAAATAACAAAATATTAAAGATATACTAAATAGGATCAAAATTGAAAATGTTATTAAAATATATTCATATCAAATCAAATTCATTCGTTATATAAAAACCAAAATAAATTTAGTTTTTAACTCAAAATCAAAATAGTTATAAAATACAACAAACCGAGTTATAAGCGAATAAAATAAAATAAAATTTTAAATTAAATAATCAAATAAAAATAAAGTTAAAATTCTTGGTTGTTACATGTTTATTGTTGTTTTTATGGTATTCTTGGGGGTATGCCCGTTACATGTAATACGGCGTGGTCCCTTGATTTACCTGACTTTAAAATCAAGTTAATAACTGTTTTAGTTCTCACACCAGTCCCATGACTGACTCGGAGTTTATTGTTTTTACCTAAACTCTGGGTGCCCATATTTTCCACACAGGTGGCTAGTAGTTTTGGTTTTCGCAGATATTTCCTTTCATAGGAACCTGGATTACAGCTGGAGCTATATTCGGAAAGCTTTGTATCCATGTATTTCATTAAGTTGTGTTAGTTGATTTATTTATACATTTTAAATTTCCGCTGCTTTATATTTTGTAAATCTCTGATATTTATTTTTTTGTTGTATATTATTCATTGGAACTCTTATATTCTTGTACATTAATGTAAGTTATCTTAATAGCAATGAAATATTCTTTTGTTTGGGTTCTAAAGCGTCGTGTTCTCAAAACAATCTGGGCTCCTCCGTCTCCTCAGGGATTGGGGAATTTCGGGTTGTTTCAAATCCCAACCATTACCCTGGATGTTACGGGCATCAAATAAACTTGGGATTAATTATTAAAATGAATTCAGAACTTAGGTTGAAATGATAAATAAATATGACCCTGATTTGATTGAAACGATGTATATCCTTTTCCAAAATACTAAAATTAAATTTTAAGTACTACTTGGCCATATGTAACATCCCGTATTTTTAATGGTTTAATAATTAATTAATTTAATATCGATTTGGCGATATCGATAACTTGAATTAAATAATATTTATTTTTAATTAATATAAATAATAAGATAATATATTTAATTCCAAAATAATCGGAAATAGTAGAATTGGAAATATTGTGTGAATTAGATAGTGTAAGAGATTTGTTTGAGTTTAGATTCGAATTATAATAACGAATCTATTTAATAAACGACATTAGAACATATAATTCATATTATAATTTAAAACGAGCTCGTAATGTCATGATAGTTTGTAATTTGGCGATTCGAACTTTAAATAAATATATAGAATCCATTTTAAGTCGGATTTCTATGGAACAAGAAATGTTTAGATCTAGTGAACGATATTTTTCTAATAGAAGAGATCGAGATTTCGCCTTGTAGATTATGAGTTATGGCTAAATCAAATTTTAAAATAGTCACTATGGAATTCGTTTATAATTTATAACGATTTATTTATATAATAAAAAGGATTTTTGTTATAAATTGAATATTGATTTAACATGGATTTGAAATATCAAGTTATAAATCAATATATATATATACTGGAGCTGTATGATATTCTATTGTGAATATATACAATAATATTAATTTATTAATATTTAATTCAATTATTTTTAAATACATTAATATTTAATTGGTTTATTTAGAGCCTTAGAAAATAGTCATTTTTGCAAGCGATCTCCGTTTTCGATGAAATTAAATTTGTTGGATCTAGAATATTAATTTATTGCCAAATTTCAAGTTTCGTGATTTTTGAAGTCAGTATGTGGCCGTACGGCATTTAATGTGAAGTACAGTCAATAATTTGATTTTAAAAATACATTGTGTGAGCAAAAGGACTCAAAATTAGACGAAACAAGTTTCATTGGGTCCGTAATGTTGAATTGTAGCTGTGTGTCCATTTTCGTCGAATTTTGATATATTATGTGATTACACGGACTTTTAAACGATAAATACCAACAACGATTGATTAAAAATAAATAAAATAATGAATATAAAAATATTAAACCTTCTTATAAATAGACCATACAATTCTGCTAACCCTAAGTCATTTCATTTCTCTGGTCAAATGATTGGTAAAAATAAATAGAAATAAATCTCTAGAAAATAGCAAGCTTGTATATTTGAATTCCTAGGATAATCTCCTTCAATCTCTTACCCATTTCAAGTAGTGCAATTTGTATCTCTGTCGTTGTCTAGTTTACCGTGTCTTTTAGTTCAGGAATTTGGGAAGAATAAGCATCAATTCTTGTATTAGTTATCATGCTTGAGATAACAATGGAGTCGTGTTCAACATGGAGGGGCGAGTTGATGATGGATGTAAGGAAGTTGATGTACTTTTGAAGAGGAGGAGAATGGTGCTTTGGTAGTTGGAGTTCATGATGAAATGGCACGGATCGAAGCTTTGGAAGTTTCAAAAATGAGGAGTTCAAAAGGGAGTAGGTCGCGATGATTATTTTGGGAAGAAGATGTCGAGTTTTCTAATGTACTGACGATTGCGTAGAGGAGTCCAAGTTGAGTTCAGTGGTATGGTTGTTTTGGGTTTTCATGTCGCGATTTACAAGGGATGTGTTTTCGAAAAGGAGGAATGCTAGTGCGTTCGAACTTGTCTCGGGAGAAAGAATTAACCCATTTTCTTAGCGTTAATCATTTGGTGAGTATTAGTGAAGGAGAAGTCTTATTCGTGAATTTACTATATGGAGTGGGAAATGAATTTGATGGAGATAAAATAGTGGAGCATCGGGCTTTTTGTTTCAGCGGAAAGTAAGAAGTGTGCGTATAGATCGGTTACTATAGAAGTTGGGTTGAATCAAATGGTAAAGGCCCACGTAAATTATTTATTTAAAACTTAAGTTTAATTTAAATTGTATATTAACCTGTTAATGCGATAATTACCTCATACGAAATCAATTTTTCGAACCGCTTGTCACATTGGGATAGTATGGATGACAACTATACAATGGAACTGATTCGGAGTGAATTGGAGCTCGTTACAATTTATAACGAAATACATTGCCTGATCTGAATCAACGACAATTTATCATTATTTAAAGATAAAATACCAATGTGAGTAAAATTCACTAACTCTGCACAGTTCATATTTTTATAACGTATTTTTAGAATTGATAAATGATGGTTGATTGTTGTGCGTTGATTATTTAGATGAACTGCTAATTGATTGGTTGAAATTATAGATCTAGTAATATATATATATATATATATATATTGTTAATCAAATGTTGATTCTGTTTATTAGATTATTTCATATTGAAAATGAAATTGATGTTATTTATATTGTTTTTAAAATCTGTGGATGCAGGGAAGCCGGTTAGAGGGATCCAACTGGATTCTTTAACATTTATAATGCTGTTTTTTTCATATAAGGTGATATATCATGTGATTTTAACAACCCGGAAATTCTGAGCCAATTTAAAAAAATTATTTTCACGATTTTTAATGAACTTTGAATATTTAAAATAAATTATTTTAAATAATAACGAAGAGAAATTTATTTTGAATAGAATTAAAATGTATATATTTTTTTGAACCATCGTTAGAATATAAATATTTTATTTTAAAATATAAAAGGAACTGAAAATGGCGCGGTAGTTTGAAAATTTGATTTCAAATTTTAAATGAATGTACAGGATTCAAAATAAACCGGATTTTTGCGAAACCAAAAATATTTGAATCTATTTGAAAATATCTTTCCAATGAATCCGAAAAATCCAAATTTCATAGCACGAATAAAAAGTTATGCCCAATTGAAAATTCAAAATAGTCGCTATGGAATTCTGGCCCTTAGTAATGGAAATTTTGCAAACGACCTCGGTTTTCGATGAAACCACTTTTGTTGGATCCGGGATGTCAAGTTATTACTAGGTTCCAATTTGTATAATTTTCTGAATCAATATGTGGGCGTGGCGAAGTTAAACGTGTTTTGACAGTTTCAGTCAATTTCGATTGACCAGAAAACGGCCATTTTCCAAACGGTCTTAGATTTTGACGAAATTAGTTTTGTTAGGACCGTATCGTCAATATGAAGCTAGAAATAAATTTTTTGGAATTTTTAGAGTTAATATGTGGCCCTGGTAAATTGAAATGTGCGTTCAAATTCAATATACATTGATTTATATTTTAATTTAAAAGAAAACTAATCGAAACAGCCAAATTGGCCTACGATACATATCCCATTTTGTTCAAAATGGGGGTAATTAGCTATGGACGACAGTCAGTGGGTCTCGATTGGAGTTTGAATGGAACGATAACTTTTTGAAGAATATATTAATTAAAAATATTATATAATAATTCCCCTCATCCCTTTATTCTCCTTAACCAGTCACCCCCCCATTTAAAATCAAAATAGAAAAAGAAATAAAAAAAGGTGCGACGGGAAGGAAGCTTGTAATGACCCGGACTCTTATGAGTAAATTCTAAAATATTTCATATGGATTTAAATATTGAGTTAAGTAAATAAATCAATTTTTATAGGGAGTTATCGATTTAAAAACCAATTTCAATTTAATATTGAAAATATTAAATTATCAGAATACGAAAATGGATTTAGTTGAATTCAAATTTTAATTTGAATTGAAAAACAGTTCAATTAATTAATAAGAATTTCTATTGAAATTTATAACGGTAATAATATTTATTTATTTTGGAGGAGAATAAATAGTTGAAATTTAAATTATATCAATTTAAATTTATATCAACTATAGATGATCGAATTGGACTTCGTGACCTATCCCAGTGTGTTCGAAATAGCGGTTTTACCCTAGGAATGTCATCTGTTGGGTTCAGAACGGAGTTCGAAATCAAAATAACGGATCCAGTTAAATTTAAATAAAATCATATAAAATATTTGATTTTTTTTGTGGGTTTATTTTCCTCCACATCACGTCCATTGTGTCCCCTTCTTAACCACTAAATAAAACCAGAATGTATGGTTCTGGTACTCACTGATCTCCTCTATATAAAATCGCGTCTCCCCTTAGTTCTTCTTCAGGAAAGTTGAAAGCTTCTGTAAAACAAATGGCCCCCTTTCTTTAATTTCTCAAATCAAAAACCAGTGGAAAATCGAAGGCTCCTCTTTCAAAAGCAAACCAGAATCATTCCGCCGAGTTAAAATAAAAGAAAGGATCGGAATCAAAGCTACCCATTTCAAATCCTTCATCAATCCTTAACAAATCAGTTTGGCTGAATTCGAATGGATCGACACTCCATTCTGGTCTCGTTTGGAGTGGTATGCATGATTTGTGGGTACTCGATAGTATCGACTGTCGGTTAGGGCTCGGAAAACTGTGGAAACTCGTGTAAGAGGGAGGCGCTTGAATGGGTCCTCGTAGATGAAACTGCGATGGGGTATGATAGGAAGAGTTGCAATTCGAATTAAGGCCTGGGTGCGTGATGAACTATCGACGCGTCATGAAGTGGCCTGGAGGGTTTGTGCGAGGTGATGAGGGGATCTAAAGGGAGTTCGACATTGAACTGGATGAGGCCGTCAGTAAAGGAAGGTCATGGTGTTTGGACTGGGAATATACAGTGAAGTTGGATGGTGAAAACAATATAAATGCAGTGACTGTGAGTGTTGAAAATGGAATGAAAGATCGATTGTCAATTGTTCGATAGAATGCCGGAATGGGGAATTGCTTTATAGGGTATAATTGTTGTCGCGGTAAAGATAGATCGCTAGTTTGCAAAAAGTGCTTCGATGTCAACCGAGTAGTGCACCAACGAGGGAATGATTTCATTTGAGATTCGTTCAAGTAGATTCAAAGCCGTGACAATATGGAATTAACAGGATACTCGACAAATAAAAATCTAGGTGAGTAAAATCTCACTCTTGAAATTATTTTCATCGTTAAAAATAATTGTTGTTGCTTGTTTGAATGTTGTTTAGTCTGATTGTTTTAAAATATATATAGTTATTTAGGATTGGTTGACTATTATATATATATATATATATATATATATATATATATTGGTTTGGTGATTGGTTGGGTTCCCGCAGTATCATTAGCGGATGCCCGCGGTATCATTAGCGGATGATTACCCTATACGCCCCACGCTATGATTAGTGGATGACCTTCATACCGCGATATCCTGCCTCGAAGCAGGATGGGTATTACTATGTTGACTAACGTCTGTGGATGCAGGAAAACAGGTTGGAGGAATCCAACTGGATTCCTCAAAAATATATTATCTGTTTGTTGTTTGTTTGATTTCATATATATTCCTATATGATGTGTTAAAAATCAAGTGATTGGAAATTGGTTGATCTGATTGTTGAAAATACCACTAGAGCTTGAATATTGATTTATAAAAATATCGAAAAGGGTATTTGAGGTTTAGAAAGGGAATTCTATTTTTATTAATAGAATTTGAATTTTTAATAAAACTATAGAAAATATTAACTTGTTTTGAAGGTATATAAAACAAGTGATCGAATTTATAAACGTTGTTTATAAATGAAAATATGGGATTTGAATTGCATTTATAAACATTGTTTATAAATGAAAATATGGGATTTGAATTGAATTTATAAACGTTGTTTATAAATGGAAAGGTGGGATTTGAATTGAAGTTATAAACGTTGTTTATAAAAAAAATGCAGAGAATTCAAATGGACTTTGAATATAAGGAATTGAATAGAATTTGAATAATAGAATTCAAATGGAGTTTAACTATAGAATTTGAATATAGTATTTCAAATGGAATTTGAATATAGAAATTCAAATGGGAACTAAAATAAATAGATTTGGATAAATAGAAGTGGATTAGACTAAGAAGTTAATTAACAGATTTAATTAACAAATTGAGTTAAAACGATTGGTATAGTTAAAATAGATTGGACAGGTATAGACATACAGGGGACAGGTTTGGAATAAAGTATAGAAGTGAAATAAATAGAATGCCCGACAAAAAGGTACGTATTTAAATTCATATATGAGATTTTATGCGCCGTATCGGCAAGCCGCTTGGCTTTTTCTTTTTCTTTTTGAGATGAGAAGGACCGGGAAAGCTATTTGAAATTTCCCGATGCTCCCGGTACAAAGGAGGTTATGGCGAATTTTTCCGGGAATTTAAGGAGATAGAATATTTTTAAGATAATTTGATATTTAGAAATCAACGTATCGATATATATAGAAGTCGATAAGAAAACGAACTTAGAAATAGAATAGTATAATCAAAAAGGAAGTATAAGAATAAAATCTAGTAAGAATAGAAAGAAAGTGTATATGTGTTTAAAAGTGAAGAAGTAGTTGTATGGTATTGATGGTTCGAGTAAGTAGTCTTATCTGTTTTGACGTTATAAATGTTATTCAGTCAAGGTCTGAGAGGTAGTTATACCCCAACTTGATTGATGACATTATTAACAAATGAACAGTAAGATTTCAGGCTCGAAGATCAATGTTAGATAAGAGTTAGTTGAATATAGTATTTGGGTTGTCGTAACGATGTTTTACACAACATCCGTTTTAACCCAAATAAAGTGAAAGCTTGGAAATAGAATAATGAATATTTCCTAGTTTAGAAAATAAAGGAAGGCGATATTCGGAAATGTTTTCCAAATAACGTAAAAGGCCAATATGGTCATTGAAAATATTTGGTTAACAAATATTGATAAAGAAATAGAGAAATGATTTAATTAATGAAATATTAATTAAAGGTTCGGTGATTGTTGGATGTTTGGATGAACACTTGTTTTATTCGATAGTTAAATCATCGACTATCGAAACACTTGTTTTTATTCGATAGTTAAATCACAGACTATCGAAGTTTTGACCATCGTTGTCAATATGGAGAGACAGGTTGGATTATTATCCGAAGAACCACTCCGTATCGGCAGTAGCGTGCGAATCAGATTATATAAAGATAATCGAAGATGGAGTAGAGTGCAAGGACTTTTTCTATAAATAGAAATAGTGCCTTCAGTTCATCCTGTTCCTAGGTGACTTGTATGGATGAATGTCTGACAGAGTATTTCCAGAAAGGTCACGTACATTGATTTCTTCAACCGTACTAAGAGTGGAAGAGGAGAAGGAAACTTCTTTTAGCTAACACGTAATGTACTGTTGTAGACGTCAATCGGTGATTTGATGGATTTGACGATGTGGCATTCGAAGTGAATCTGGTGTAATGATAAAGCGTAGCTTCTAGCCTCACATCCGGTAAATGACAGAAATCGGGCAGGCAGCATGGCTATGTAGGTCGCACCTATTAGGCTGTATAATCACCTGATCTAGAGTTTCATTTACTTCTAAAAATCTATTGTCGATGCTGTCCCATTCGGGAAACGGTTGCTGATCCCAATCGTTGGTGATATACATTCGATACACTCAAGCGAAATGAGTGGTCGGTCATGTGTGGCTGAGTTGCAAGATGTTCTTGTTGAACTCGGTGTATTCTCCTCTAGAGATATACCAGCGGAAGGTGGTTCCATACCTTGTCATAGTTGGAAATCCATTACCCAATACGTGCTTGCGGTTTTGATTGTATATATATGTGGAACGTGAGATGCAAACGTTCCACTAGATTGTATTTACTTGATTTAGACACTATTATAATATCAAAGGAGTTTTGATATAAAGCTATCGTTCCTTTCAAAGGGATTTTGAAAGTTAAATCAAGTGTTTGGATGTTCATAAGGGAAAAACCCGTTCCGTGTTATACGGCGTGGTCTTATGAGATATCATTTAGTTTCTGAAACTGTTTTAAACTGTTTACTCATACCAGTCCCATGACTGACCCGGAGTTTATTTGTTTTGTTCTACCTAAACTCTTGGGTGCCTAAATTTGTACGGGCAGTCAAGTAGTTCAGGATTTTTCAGATATATCTAAAGAAGCTTGGAGCAGGAGGCTTCAGCGTTATCTAGTTATAGTTTGTTCCGCTATGTTGTAAGTGTTGTACTCTGATAAGTGTATGTTATACAATTGAGATTTTGTATTTCAAAGATATGATATATTATATTTTGTTCCGCTGCGATGTGAGATTCTGCGTTGTTATTTTTGTCCTTCTTCTATCTCTTTCTTCTAAAAAAAAAATGTTCCGTATTTTCGTGATATTTGGGTTGGACGTATGATGTATATAGTCAACTCTGATGTTACGGAAATCTGGGTCATTACAGTTGGTATCAGAGCTTAGGTTGAGCGAATACCTAGGCTTGTTGGAATGTGCTCATTAGAGATAGGATCAGTAGTATCCTAGAATGAGTTGAGCGTATATATATACGAGAGAGCGTATTTGTATTTGATAAAAAAACTGTTTTATATTGTGTTGACTAGTTTGTTGAGTGAATTATAAATTTTGGTCGAATCGTGGGACGCCACGATGTCGATAGGAGTTTATAAACACTGGAACAGAAGATTGGACACGATATTGTTTTTAAATAGTTAAGTTGATTGTTAGGATTATAAACAAATTAGATTATAAAAACTGAAATAGTTGTATATAACCGATGGAATTTGTATATGAAATCAAATATACAAATGAGATAAATTGAAGTTGAATTCCAACCAGAATTCAGAATTTAAAATCCTTGGAGTTGGAAAATATTTTTCTAAATGAAGTTTGAAAGAAATAAAGCACTGAACTCATTCAGTAGCTGGGAAATAATTCTGATGATGGTCGCAACATCATTAGTGTTCATTTTCGAGTTTCTAAGTGATGAATTGCTGCCTTAGAAAAATTTTGATGGAAATTTGTTTAAAAGAAACAAGTTATTTGAAAATTCAAATGTTTTGAATTTGAGATAAATATAAATATATGTATATATTTATATTACTTCAAAGGAATTTTGAAATGGGAATTGGAATATAGATTTCAAATAGAAGTAAAATAAAGGAATATGAATATATATAATTCAAATAGAAGTGAAGTAGAATTTGAATTCAAAGGAATTCAAATGAGTTTGAATAAAGAAAATTCAAATAGAAATTGTATAAGAAAAATTGAAATGGAATTTGAATTCAAAGGAATTCAAATGGATTTGAATAAAGAAAAGTCAAATAGAGATTTGAATATTAGAATTCAAATGGAATTTGGTTAAATAGAATTTCAAAGAGAATATAAAGTGGAGGTTGAATATTAGAATTCAAAGAAAATATAAAGTTTGAAATATAATTTTAAATAAAAGGAGTTTAAATAGAATTTGAATTCAAAGTGAAATTTAAATAGGATTTGAATTCAAAGGAGTTAAAATAGAATTTAAATTCAAAGGATTTCAAATAGAAATTTAACAAAGGAATTTAAATAGAAATTGAATGAAGGATTTCAAATGGAATTTGAATAAAGGATTTCAAATAGAAATTGAAGGTAAGAAATTCAAATAGAATTTGAAGATAAGGAATTGAAATGAAGAAATTCAAATAGAAATTGAATAGAAGGAAGTAATATAGAGTTTGAATAAAGAAATTCAAATGGAATTTGAATATTGTAAATATATAGGATTTGAATATTAGAAGTGAAATAGATCGGGAATATTATGTGAAATGGATTGGATATATATTAAAAATATATCAGAATGGAGTTGAATTGTAATAACCCGGAAAATCTGGGCCAGTTTAAAATTTTTATTTTGGCAATTTTAGCGAATTTTGAACATTTAAAATGAATTATTTTAAATAAAATCAACGAGAAATTTATTTTGAATAGAATTCGACGTATATATTTATATACGTCGTCGTTAGAATATAAATAATTATATATAATTATAAATAGAATTGAAAATGGCGCGGTAGTTCGATAATTCGATTTCGAACTTCAATTGAATGTACCGGGTGCAAAACAATCCGGATTT
Organism: Allium sativum; assembly: GCA_030737875.1. Lineage (NCBI taxonomy): Eukaryota > Viridiplantae > Streptophyta > Magnoliopsida > Asparagales > Amaryllidaceae > Allium > Allium sativum. The sequence goes on along the minus strand of CM060920.1, from coordinate 54,355,473 downwards.
TAGTGAAACCAAAAATAATGGGATCTAATTGATAATATCTTTCCAACGAATCCGAATAATCAAATTTTCATAGCGGGAATCAAAAGATATGTCCAGTTGAAAATTCTGAATAGTCGCTATGGAATTCAGGCCCTTAAAAATGGACATTTTGCAAACGACCTCGGATTTCGACGAAACCACTTTTGTTGGATCCGCTGTGTCAAATTATTGCTAGGTTTCAAATTTCGTAATTTTGCGAATCAATATGTGAGCGTGGCAAAGGAAAACGCGTTTGTCCAGTTTCAGTTGATTTTAATCGACTGGAAATTGGCCATTTTTCCAACGGTCTCAGAATTCGACGAAACTAGTTTTGTTAGGACCGTATCGTCAATACGAAGCTAGAAAATATTTTTCTACAATTTTTAGAGTTAGTATGTGACCCCGGTAAATTGAAATGCGCGTTCAAATTCAATATATAGAGTTATATGTTGATTTTGACGAAAACTAATCGAAACAGCTGAATCAGCTTGCGATACATATCCCATTGTGTTCGGAATGGGGGTAATACGCTAAGGACGATAGGCGGTGGACCTCGTTTAGAGGTCGTTTGTGAAAGTCAACTTTTTGCAATTAAAAATAAATAAATTAAATAATATAACTTTTATAAAAGCCCCCCCTTTTTTTTCTTCTTCTTTCCCGATTCAGTATAAAAAAAAGAGAGAGACGAGGGCGACGGGGGGGAGCGCCGCCGCCGCCACATCGCGCCCCCCCCCCCCTCAGCGACGCCGCGCCGCCGCCTTCTTCTTCTCCTCCTCCTTCTTCCTCCGCCTCGCCACTCCCCTCCCCCCCTGCGCGCAACCCCCATCGCGCCAGCAACCGCACCCCTTCCCGCCTGAAACCCTAGCCGACAACCCCGACCTCCTCCACCCCGCTGGCCACCACCGCCGACCCCAAACGCCCCTCCCTCGGCCTCCGCTCGACTGTCGAACCCCCTCCCTCTTATTAAAAAAACACTGTAAGTCTTCTATTAGTTAGTATTTATTTATTTTTGCTATTAAAATTTTGTATGAACCATTATGATTTAGGATTGATTTTTACTGTCATAAAGGATTTGATTTCTAAATGTAAGAGACTTGATTTTGAAGAAAATATAAAAAGACAAGAATTTAGAATAAACAAAGAGTTGATTTTTATGAACAAGCTAAGATTTTTATTTGTTCATTAGCTAAGAGAGGAAAAGAAGTGATTTTTAATAATAGAAATATGATTTCTATATTTATAAAATTCTAAAAATATAATTTTTACATGTTAGGAATATTAAAAATATCATCTTTTTATAGGTAGCAAAATAAAATGTGATTTCTATAGGGATGAAATTGAAAAGGGTAAAATCTTTAAAAATAAAAAGACGATATTTTAATGTTAGTAAAGGCGAAACTTTATTTTTAGTAAAGGCGAAACTTCATTTTTATAAAGGCGAAATCTTTATATTTAAAAAGGCGAGAGCTTTATATAGAAAACATCGAAGTAAAAATTCGATTTTTATATATATGAGGTGATTATAGAAATATGATTTTTTTTAAATTGAAAGTAAACAAATAAAAATGTGATTTTTATTTTAAAGGCATCAAAATATAAAAATGTGTGATTTTTATATGTAGTGGCTAGGGGCAACAAAGAAGAAGAAAAGGCGAGAACGACGAAGATCTCTACAATAGGAGTGTCGTGGTATTGGATAGCTATTGGTGAGAACTTCTCACTCTAAAATCTCTTTTTCTAGTTATATATATATACTAGGATGTAGACGGTGTTTAGTAGCACCCGACACCCGTCATCCACAGACCATGGATGGCTTGTTTGTTTAATTGTTTGGTTGCATAAATTAGTTAGATGATTTGGGCTGAATTGAATTGTTTGGTGAAATGGGATGGATTTGATTGATGTGTGAATGGCGTGGGCCTTCACTAGACCGGGGATAAGGCTAGGCCTTGTCCCGTTTCTAGTATCGTGCCGTTATGCCGCCGAAATTTTCTAAAATATGTTAGAAAAATAAAAATATCATTTTATTGAATAAATGAACTGAATAGAAATTCATGTGTTGAAATAGAATATTTTATCGTTAAAAATATAATTTTTTACGTGGAAGTGAATAAAATAAAATATTCATTTACAAACCGGACGGTTTGTTTATGTACACCTATTTAAAGGACATTGATTGGGACGATAAATTTTACACATCGCCCAGCTGCACAAATAAAATCTGTGTTTGATTGTTTGAAACCCCACACGGGTGTTGGGATGAAATTTGGAAGTTCACTCATCCTGATTGCTTAAATATGTCGATCGATTGATTGACAGGCTGTTATAAGCGTAAGATTTCTATATTTGATGCTTATACAGTGTAGTGCACTTTGGTTGATGGTTGATTATTTATCAATGCTATTATATACATGTGTTGTATGGAATCCATATAATTAACGTTATATGGTGATTGATTGGGCCTCATTCCAATCGGGACAACAATGAATATTATAAAAGAAAATTCATGTGTTGAATATAAAAATAGTCATGTGTTGACGATGTTCATGTGTTGAGTGAAATATTTTATACAATGAAATTTACATCTTTATCATATTTAAAATTAGAACTATTTCCCAGTAGAAGTCTAATTAAAAATCAAACGATAGATACCATAGTTTTATAAAATATTTTACATAACAAAAAATAGTGATGTGTTGACAATACTCATGTGTTGAGATTAGTCAGGTGTTGGAAGAAATATAGATTCATGTGTTGAATGGAATAAATATTCATTTGTTGAATAGAATAACAGATTTATTGAAAAATATAAAGCCGTGTTGATTAGAGTTGCGCTATTTTGACGTGAACGATATTTTATCGATTATATTCGTTTTTATAATGAATATAGAAAAGAAGTGATTTCAAAATATAACGTTTTGAAAATATTATCATTTATATAGTAATGATATAAAATATTCAGTTTTGATTAGAAATTGAAATAGTGTTGAAATGGTTTTGAAACGAAGTTAAAACGATTTATAAAATACGTTTTAAAAAGAAAATCGACAAAATATATATAATATATATATATTATATATATAATGGCCTGAATAGAACGCGCCGCGCCGCGGCAGTTCGTGAATTTCGACCATTGACTTCGAATTGACGTTGCGGGAGATCCGACCGTCGGATTCTCCTAAAACCAGAACCGTTGGGTTCGTATCGAAAAGAGCTTTCCAATAAATATTAGAAATTTGAAATCTAACGGTTGGATTTGGAATTATGTCCAAATCAATTTCAGAAAAGGTCGCTGTAAGTGCAGTTCGATGGCCGTTGATGGAAATCGACTGTACGGGCCTGGATAAAATTATTAAAAATATCTATAATTTGTGTAAAATTATAATATGTGAATTGGAAAGAATTGGGCTGGAAAATTCCACATTTGAATAGATAAAAATAGATTTTTATCGAAATGAACCAGTTTTAAACTAGAATTAAAATCGATTTATTTTTGAAATAAATAAATTGAATTTGAAAGTGATTTTAAAAATAATCGATATTTCCAATACGTAAATTGGGCTGGAGTTGAATCGAAATTATCTTCGGAGTATTTCGATGTTGGATTTCGTGACTACGCAGATATGGTTATGGGAATTTGAAAGATATATTTTATATCGTTATTTCCAATACGATATTTGTTGGTTTCAGAATTTGATATTGAATATAAGCCGATATATTTTCTATTCAGAGCCTTGTATTTAATATCAAATGTGATTTGGGTTTATCGTGAATCGTGTTTTAGATGACATTGGTTCTTTAACCCAGTTAAAGGCAAGATGTTGATTTTTGAAAGAATTAAGACTAAGTGGAGTTTTAATAAATCTTTAATTAGATTAAAATGTGAATTGATAATTTAAATTATAAAACCTGAAAAGTGATCGAGAGTGGAGTATCACCAGTTTTGCTCCAAAGCGATAGTTAAATCTTTAATTAGATTTGAACGTGAAATGGTAATTAATTTTACCGATAACACCGTGGTGTTAGATATGGAGTATTACCAGTTTTGCTCCATGGGATATATAGGTTGGGATTGGGAAATAAACTAAATAATTACTTCGGTGTGGTTCGTTAATCCCGACTAGTTTGAAATGATATCCAAAGGAAGATTAAAGAATAAATTTAGAAGAATTTATCTTTGATAAAATTAATGGGAACCTTTCCTAAGAATGTGATTTTGTGAATAAAAGAATATTCTGAATTGGAATGAGGCGTTTGTTGTGTTTGTGTAACATTCGTTTATTATATACGTGGGTTATTCAGAAAGGCCGGGTTTATACCCATTCTGAATAATCGATTCGACGAGATGTCGAAGATGAAGACGGTGGTTGAAGACCGGAAGTCTTCACATCGTTTGGGTGATTACTGATGATCTTGATTGGGCTGTACACCCAGGATGAGGGAATCAGTTGGTGATCGTCCAGACGTACCTGGAGATGGATGGATATGCGAGGAAAGTGCCTCTGGTTTCGTTCAGACCCAGAACGAACTTGTAAATGGATTGTGTGTCTGACATTGGATTTTATTCTGTGTTGATTGATCTCTATTAAATATACATCTGTTTGGCGGCAGAGAATTTATTCTCTTGCTTAACGCCCTTCTCTGAGACGTACGAGCTTAGAGGTTGTATATCGATGGACATCAGTCGCATGGAGTGAATTGCCAATGTGGCACGCGTAAGTGGCAATTGATCAGGGCTTCTGTTGAAAAGCAAAGTCTTGTGGTTGATGATCAAAGCACGGCCTGTGTGGCGTAGCTTTGTGTATAACGTGAATTCGCGAGCCTCACACCTCGGTATGAGTCAAAAACGGGATAGTGACTGCAGGGAGAGCACGACGTTTCTTTCTAGCTAGGGTGGTGTCAGTGACCTACCAGCCCTGACATTTATATACTTTTCACCTGTGTGGTTGTTGGATATGAGGCGCCTCGGATATAGGTCTGTAAGGACCGGGAAACGTGTGTTCAGGAATAATTAATCCTCAAAAGTAAGAGAGGACCGGCCCTGAAGATCCAAGGATCATAGTGGGGTCCTGAGACATTTGCTAGAGTGTCTCGAACGCGGAGAGGAGCTTGCCCCTTGCCTCGGCTCATGACGGAATCCAATTTCCAATACGTGTATTGCGGTTTTAATTGTAGAACTAGTATGGCGACATGATATATGGTACCCATGCCGTCTATGATTGATATTTATGATTGAAAATGTTTTGACACTATACACTTATTATAGTATCAAATGATTTGTTTTAAACGTATCAAGCATATTTGGCTATTATAAGGGAAAACCCTATCCTCCGGCTTGCGTTGCATTGTGTGATGGGACCTGGGTCTTATAATAGCTTCATTTTTCCAAAAAGCATTGCGCTGTTTGTTCTATGCACTAGTATTCTTGGGAGGAAACCCGTTCCGTGTTATACGGCGTGGTCCCTTGATTTACCTAACTTTAAAAATAAAGATTAATAACTGTTTTAGTTCTCACACCAGTCACATGACTGACCTGGAGTTTATTGTTTTAACCTAAACTCTGGGTGCCCTTATTTTCCGCACGGGCAGCTAGTAGTTTTGGTTTTGCAGATTTTTATTCACAGGATCCTGATTTACAGCTGGAACGATGCTCGGAAAGCTCTGTATCCGTGTATCTCTTCTAGTTGTATATTGTATTATTTTCCGCTGCGATGTATTTAAATGTAATTTAAATCTCTGATATTTGTTGAATGTAATTTATTCATTTATACTCTGTATATTCTTGTATCTGATGGAATTGTTGTAATAACAATGAAATGTTCTTCCGTCTGCGTCCTTTTGTGTGTTGTTCTCAAAGTATTCGTACTTTCCTTCACGGGGAAGTTACGGGTCCTTACATGAATTTATTATAAACAAAGGCTAAACGTTTATATTTATAAATATAATTAAAACGAGCTCGCCATAGCGCGGCAGTTCGTAAATTAGAGATTCGAACTTCAATTTAGTATACAGAACTCAATTAAAGTCGGAATTCTATGAAACAAGAATTGTCGGGACCGGTTGAATAATAGTTTTCTAATGAAAGAGAAAAATATGGATTTCGTCGTACAGATTTTGAGTTATGTCAAAATCAAATTTTTAGAAAAGCAGCGCCAGAACCATTATAAAACCATAACTGTTTAATTAAATAAATACAAGGATTTTAAGGAAATAAAGTCCGAATTGGCATTAGAAAAATCCAGACTGGAGATATAAAATGAATATGAACTCCAGTGAAGTAAGTGGAATGATTTTTTAGACAAAAATCATATTTTAAATGGTTAAATAGAGTTAACTAAATTGGAAAATAATTAGTTAAAGGAAAATTTGAGTCGAAATTGGGTTTTTGATAAGTGAAAGAGATTGAGAATTTATATTCGAAATCGAATATATAACTCGAGTAGAAAATATAATTAGATTAGTTTATAATTAAGTTGATATACATTTGAACAAGTTATATTCAAATAAAATGGTGAACTAGGCAAACGGTTAATTAGCAACTAGTTAATGGGAATTTGAACGATTGAAATTAAATTTAACTTAAGTAAGTTAAATGGATCGAAATGAATAAATTGAGTATAATCAATGTGAATGAAATATGAATTGGGTGTGAATTAAGGAAAAACCCAAAAGAGTTAAAAAGAAAATATATTTGTAAAACAAATATAAAAGGAAATATATTTGTAACACAAATACAAAGGAAGTTATGTAATAGAAGGAGAAATATTTGTAAAAACATTTACAAATAGAAATTAGAAGGGAATATTTGTAAAAAAACATTTACAAATAGATTCAAATGGAAACATTTATTTATAAAAAATAAATAGAATGTTATAAATGAGATATTTATTTTTTAAATAAATAGAATTTAATCAAAGGAATATTTAGAAGATGAATAGAAAATGGGAATCTGTTTTTTTACAGATAAATAGAAAGGATTAATTTATAAATAACAGTATAAATTAAATCAAGTATTTATCATTCGATAAATGGAATATATAAGTCTGAGCTTATATAGAGAAGAGATATTGGTTTTTAACACCGATAGTTTTAAATAGAAGGGGTACACAACACTTGTATAAGTGAAGTAACGTTATTAAAGAGAACATTTATAAAGTGAAGAACCGTTACTAAAAGTAAATCTTTATAAATGAATAAACGTTATCCAATAGGAGTTATTCGAATAGAAATAGTTGTTTAGAGTTAGAAATAATCGATTAGAGTTAGAATAAATCGATTAGAGTAAGAATTAACCAGTTAGAGTAAATCAGTTAGAGTTAATCCGTAGATTTAATTGAATATTGGTTATTCAATTAGAATTTATCGAATATTTGTTATTCAAATAAAAAGTTAACCAGATAGAGTAAATTGAACATAGTCAATCGAATTAGTATTTAATTGAATGTTAGTTATTCAATTAAAGTTGAACAAATATAGTTATTGAGATAGAGTTAGTCAAACATAGTTACTCAGGATAAGTTGCCATTTCGTACGACTGCTAGCGAAATTCGCAGTGCTGCAGATAGCCTAGGGCGGTCGGATGTTTCCTGGGGGAATCAGGCGTAACCATTGTGATCGCTGCGATCTAGAGTCAAGCGAGTGGAGTTAAATCGAATATTAGTTTATTCGAATAGAATTAAAGGAGTTAATCGAATATGAGTTATTCGAATAAAGTTAAAAGGAGTTATCGATTATTTGTTAATCGAAATGAGTTATCGGTTATTTGTTAATCAAAACTAGTTATCGATTATAGTTTAATCAAAATGAGTTATCGATTATAGTTTAATCGAAAAGAGTTATCGATTAGTTTAATCGAAGTGAGTTATAGAATATTGGTTATTCGAAGGAGTTATCGAATTTAGTTATTCGATGGAGTTAATCGAAAAGAGCCAATCAGTAGAGTTAATTGATAAGAGTAAATTGAATAGAGTAAATCGAATATAGTTTATTCGAAGGGAGGAGTTATCGAATAAGGATTTACTAGAAAGAGAGTTACGTAAGGAAGTTTGAAATATTGAGTATCAACATCAATAAGTTTTGAAAAGAAAATGGGTTGGTAGCACTTTTCCTACCTTAGCAATTTCGAGGACGAAATTATTTTAAGTGGGGAAGATTGTAATGACCCGGACTCTTATGGGTAAATTCTAAAATATTTAATATGGATTTAAATATTGAGTTAAGTAAATAAATCAATTTTTATAGGGAGTTATCGATTTAAAAATCAATTTCAATTTAATATTGAAAATATTAAATTATCAGAATACGAAAATGGATTTAGTTGAATTCAAATTTTAATTTGAATTGAAAAACAGTTCAATTAATTAATAAGAATTTCTATTGAAATTTATAACGGTAATAATATTTATTTATTTTGGAGGAGAATAAATAGTTGAAATTTAAATTATATTAATTTAAATTTATATCAACTACAGATGATCGAATTGGACTTCATGACCTATCCCAGTGTGTTCGAAATAGCGGTTTTACCCTAGGAATGTCATCTGTTGGGTTCAGAACGGAGTTCGAAATCAAAATAACGGATGCGGTTAAATTTAAATAAAATCATATAAAATATTTGATTTTTTTTGTGGGTTTATTTTCCTCCACATCACGTCCATTGTGTCCCCTTCTTAACCACTAAATAAAACCAGAATGTATGGTTCTGGTACTCACTGGTCTCCTCTATATAAAATCGCGTCTCCCCTTAGTTCTTCTTCAGGAAAGTTGAAAGCTTCTGTAAAACAAATGGCCCCCTTTCTTTAATTTCTCAAATCAAAAACCAGTGGAAAATCGAAGGCTCCTCTTTCAAAAGCAAACCAGAATCATTCAGCCGAGTTAAATAAAAGAAAGTATCGGAATCAAAGCTACCCATTTCAAATCCTTCATCAATCCTTAACAAATCAGTTTGGCTGAATTCGAATGGATCGACACTCCATTCTGGTCTTGTTTGGAGTGGTATGCGTGATTTGTGGGTACTCGATAGTATCGACTATCGGTTAGGGCTCGGAAAACTGTGGAAACTTGTGTAAGAGGGAGGCGCTCGAATGGGTCCTCGTAGATGAAACTGCGATGGGGTATGATAGGAAGAGTTGCAATTCGAATTAGGGCCTGGGTGCGTGATGAACTATCGACGCGTCATGAAGTGGCCTGGAGGGTTTGTGCGAGGTGATGAGGGGATCTAAGGGGAGTTCAACGTTGAACTGGATGAGGCCGTCAGTAAAGGAAGGTCATGGTGTTTGGACTGGGAATATACAATGAAGTTGGATGGTGAAAACAATATAAATGCAGTGACTGTGAGTGTTGAAAATGGAATGAAAGATCGATTGTCAATTGTTCGATAGAATGCCGGAATGGGGAATTGCTTTATAGGGTATAATTGTTTCCGCGGTAAGGATAGATCGCTGGGTTGCAAAAAGTGCTTCGATGTCAACCGAGTAGTGCACCAACGAGGGAATGATTTCATTTGAGATTCGTTCAAGTAGATTCAAAGCCGTGACAATATGGAATTAACAGGATACTCGACAAATAAAAATCTAGGTGAGTAAAATCTCACTCTTGAAATTATTTTCATCGTTAAAAATAATTGTTGTTGCTTGTTTGAATGCTGTTTAGTCTGATTGTTTTAAAATATATATAGTTATTTAGGATTGGTTGACTATTATATATATATATATATTGGTTTGGTGATTGGTTGGATTCCCGCAGTATCATTAGAGGACGCCCACGGTATCATTAGCGGATGATTACCCTATACGCCCCACGCTATGATTAGTGGATGACCTTCATACCGCGATATCCTGCCTCGAAGCAGGATGGGTATTACTAAGTTGACTAACGTCTGTGGATGCAGGAAAACAGGTTGGAGGAATCCAACTGGATTCCTCAAAAATATATTATCTGTTTGTTGTTTGTTTGATTTCATATATATTCCTATATGATGTGTTAAAAATCAAGTGATTGGAAATTGGTTGATCTGATTGTTGAAAATACCACTAGAGCTTGAATATTGATTTATAAAAATATCGAAAAGGGTATTTGAGGTTTAGAAAGGGAATTCTATTTTTATAAATAGAATTTGAATTTTTAATAAAACTATAGAAAATATTAACTTGTTTTGAAGGTATATAAAACAAGTGATCGAATTTATAAACGTTGTTTATAAATGAAAATATGGGATTTGAATTGCATTTATAAACGTTGTTTATAAATGAAAATATGGGATTTGAATTGAATTTATAAACGTTGTTTATAAATGGAAACGTGGGATTTGAATTGAAGTTATAAACGTTGTTTATAAAAAAATGCAGAGAATTCAAATGGACTTTGAATATAAGGAATTGAATAGAATTTGAATAATAGAATTCAAATGGAGTTTAACTATAGAATTTGAATATAATATTTCAAATGGAATTTGAATATAGAAATTCAAATGGGATCTAAAATAAATAGATTTGGATAAATAGAAGTGGATTAGACTAAGAAGTTAATTAACAGATTTAATTAACAAATTGAGTTAAAACGATTGGTATAGTTAAAATATATTGGACAGGTATAGACATACAGGAGACAGGTTTGGAATAAAGTATAGAAGTGAAATAAATAGAATGCCCGACAAAAAGGTACGTATTTAAATTCATATATGAGATTTTATGCGCCGTATTGGCAAGCCGCTTGGCTTTTTCTTTTTCTTTTTGAGATGAGAAGGACCGGGAAAGCTATTTGAAATTTCCCGATGCTCCCGGTACAAAGGAGGTTATGGCGAATTTTTCTGGGAATTTAAGGAGATAGAATATTTTTAAGATAATTTGATAGTTAGAAATCAACGTATCGATATATATAGAAGTCGATAAGAAAACGAACTTAGAAATAGAATAGTATAATCAAAAAGGAAGTATAAGAATAAACTCTAGTAAGAATAGAAAGAAAGTGTATATGTGTTTAAAAGTGAAGAAGTAGTTGTATGGTATTGATGGTTCGAGTAAGTAGTCTTATCTGTTTTGACGTTATAAATGTTATTCAGTCAAGGTCTGAGAAGTAGTTATACCCCAACTTGATTGATGACATTATTAACAAATGAACAGTAAGATTTCAGGCTCGAAGATCAATGTTAGATAAGAGTTAGTTGAATATAGTATTTGGGTTGTCGTAACGATGTTTTACACAACATCCGTTTTAACCCAAATAAAGTGAAAGCTTGGAAATAGAATAATGAATATTTCCTAGTTTAGAAAATAAAGGAAGGCGATATTCGGAAATGTTTTCCAAATAACGTAAAAGGCCAATATGGTCATTGAAAATATTTGGTTAACAAATATTGATAAAGAAATAGAGAAATGATTTAATTAATGAAATATTAATTAAAGGTTCGGTGATTGTTGGATGTTTGGATGAACACTTGTTTTATTCGATAGTTAAATCATCGACTATCGAAACACTTGTTTTTATTCGATAGTTAAATCACAGACTATCGAAGTTTTGACCATCGTTGTCAATATGGAGAGACCGGTTGGATTATTATCCGAAGAACCACTCCGTATCGGCAGTAGCGTGCGAATCAGATTATATAAAGATAATCGAAGATGGAGTAGAGTGCAAGGACTTTTTCTATAAATAGAAATAGTGCCTTCAGTTCATCCTGTTCCTAGGTGACTTGTATGGATGAATGTCTGACAGAGTATTTCCAGAAAGGTCACGTACACTGATTTCTTCAACCGTACCAAGAGTGGAAGCGGAGAAGGAAACTTCTTTTAGCTAACACGTAATGTACTGTTGTAGACGTCAATCAGTGATTTGATGGATTTGACGATGTGGCATTCGAAGTGAATCTGGTGTAATGATAAAGCGTAGCTTCTAGCCTCACATCCGGTAAATGACAGAAATCGGGCAGGCAGCATGGCTATGTAGGTCGCACCTATTAGGCTGTATAATCACCTGATCTAGAGTTTCATTTACTTCTAAAAATCTATTGTCGATGCTGTCCCATTCGGGAAACGGTTGCTGATCCCAATCGTTGGTGATATACATTCGATACACTCAAGCGAAATGAGTGGTCGGTCATGTGTGGCTGAGTTGCAAGATGTTCTTGTTGAACTCGGTGTATTCTCCTCTAGAGATATACCAGCGGAAGGTGGTTCCATACCTTGTCATAGTTGGAAATCCATTACCCAATACGTGCTTGCGGTTTTGATTGTATATATATGTGGAACGTGAGATGCAAACGTTCCACTAGATTGTATTTACTTGATTTGGACACTATTATAATATCAAAGGAGTTTTGATATAAAGCTATCGTTCCTTTCAAAGGGATTTTGAAAGTTAAATCAAGTGTTTGGATGTTCATAAGGGAAAAACCCGTTCCGTGTTATACGGCGTGGTCTTATGAGATATCATTTAGTTTCTGAAACTGTTTTAAACTGTTTACTCATACCAGTCCCATGACTGACCCGGAGTTTATTTGTTTTGTTCTACCTAAACTCTTGGGTGCCTAAATTTGTACGGGCAGTCAAGTAGTTCAGGATTTTTCAGATATATCTAAAGAAGCTTGGAGCAGGAGGCTTCAGCGTTATCTAGTTATAGTTTGTTCCGCTATGTTGTAAGTGTTGTACTCTGATAAGTGTATGTTATACAATTGAGATTTTGTATTTCAAAGATATGATATATTATATTTTGTTCCGCTGCGATGTGAGATTCTGCGTTGTTATTTTTGTCCTTCTTCTATCTCTTTCTTCTAAAAAAAAATTGTTCCGTATTTTCGTGATATTTGGGTTGGACATATGATGTATATAGTCAACTCTGATGTTACGGAAATCTAGGTCATTACAAAGCTGCCGTGTACCTCCAGCGGCGGAGCCGCCGACGCTCGCCCTGCCCCCTCCACCACTGACGCGTCGCTTCTTCCCCCCTCCTCTGACGCAAGGCCCCGCACCCCCCTCAAAACGCGAACCTGACTTCAGACCCCCTCCTCCTGCCTGAATCGCCACCCGCAACCACCCTCCGACCACCTCTCCGCCCGCTGCAGCCCGCGCCACCGTTGATCCGGACCCCCATTTCAAGCAGTGAGCAATTTATCCTTTTCTTGTTTTGATTTGGTTCAAAATTAAATAGAAGAGAATTCATTTTTAGTTTTATATAATGTTTATATTGGAATGACAAATAAAAATTAATTTTTTATTTATTCGAATAAAATTTGAAAAAGATTAGATTTTTGAAAAGAATAGATTTTTATATCATGAAAAGCTTTGATTTTTATAACGAAAAAGATATGACTTTAAGCATTAAAAAGGTTAGATCTTTAAAAATAAAAAGGTTGGACTAATGACGAGATAAAAATATGATTTTTATATATGTATGATAATAAAAATATATTTTTTACATATATAGCGAGGTAAAAAAAATATAATTTTTATTATATTACTAGCAAGATAAAAATAGAATTTTTATCATGGAAGTAGCAGTGTAAAGGGGTGATTTTTACATATGTAGTAGAGATATAAAAATACGATCTTTTTATATAAAAAATTCGATTATATATATATAATAGCGATAAAAATTCGATTTATATATATAGAATAGCGATAAAAATTCGATCTTTATATAAGAAGTGGAAATATAAAAATATAATATTTATATAGAAAGAAGCGATAAAAATATATGATTTTTATATATGAAATGCCATTTAAAAAATGTGATTTTTAATGTAAACTGCTTAAATAGGTTGAGTTGGAATGGCGGGCAAATCCAAGCCATTCAGAAACGAAACGGCGGAGTGGAACCCCAAGGTGAGAACTTCTCACTTTAATTCTTGTTTTCTAGTTAAAAATATACTAGGATGCAGACGGTGCTTAGCAGCACCCGACACCCGTCGTCCACAGACCATGGACGACTTGTTTGGTTGTGTGGTGAAAATTGATTATGGTGTGGAATGAATGGAAATATACTCAAGTGTTGAAATAAATTATTTATCGTTAAAACTATAAATTTAATGTGAATGTGAATAAATAATATTCATTTACAAATCGAACGATTTGTTTATGTACACCCATTTGAAGGATATTGATTGGGACGATAAATTTTACACGTCGCCCAACTGCACAAATAATATTCAACATTTGTGAATTGAAACCCCACATGAGTGTTGGGATGATATTTTTCGTACATTAATCCCAATTATTTAGTTGTATGTCGATCGATTGGTTAACAGACTGTGTAAGCGTTAATGATTTATATTTAATGCTTATGTGTTGTATGGAATCCATATAATTAACATTATATGGTAATTGAGTGGGTCTCATTCAAATTTAGAAAATAAATTATATTCATGTGTTGAATAAAATAAATACTCATGTGTTGAGAATATTCATGTGTTGAATAAAATATTTATATAATAAAATTCACATTTTATTGTAAGTAAGAATTAATAAATATTCTTGTGTTGAATAGAGTATATATTCATGTATTGAATAAAATATTTATACAATAAAATTCACATTTTTATTGTAAGTAAGAATTAATAAATATTCCTGTGTTGAATAAAGTATATATTCATGTGTTGAAGAAAATATTCATTATCTGAATAGAATAACGAAGTTATTGAAATATATAAAGCCGTGTTGATTAGCTTTGCGCCATTTTGACGCGAACGATATTTATATCGATTATATTCGTTTTGATAAAGAATATAAAAAAGGAAGTGGTTTCAAAATATAACGTTTTGAAAATATTATCATTTATATATCAATGATATGGAATATTCAATTTGGTTTAAAATTGAATATGAAGTTGAAATTGTTTTGAAAACGAATTTATAAAATACGTTTAGAATTGAAATCGATTAAGTATATATAATATATATATTATATATATTAAATGCCATGAATAGAATGTGCCGTGCCGCTGTAGTTCGCAAATTTCGACCATTGACTTCGAATTGATGTTACGGGAGATCCGACCGTCGGATTCTCCTGAAACCGGAACCATTGGGTTCGTATCGAAAAGAGATTTCAAATGAATATTAGAAATTTGAAATCTAATGGTTGGATTTGGAATTATGTCTAAATCAAATTTGGAAAAGGTCGCTGTAAGTGCAGTTCAACGACCGTTATTGGAAATCGACTGTACGAGCCTTAATAAAACTGTTAAAAATATCAATAATTTGCGTAAAATCATAATTAGTGATTTAGAAAGAATTGGGGTGAAAAATCCCATATTTAAAAGGGATAAAAATATATTTTTATCGAAATGAACTAGTTATGAACTAGAATTAATCCAATATTTTTGAATAAATAAATTGGATTTGAAGTGGTTTTAAAAATAATCAGAATTTCCAATATACGAATTGGAATGGATTTGAATCAAAATTATCTTCAGAATATTTTGATGTTGGATTTCATGATTGCAAAGATATGGTTTTGGAAATTTGAAAGATATATTTATATCGTTATTTCCAATACGATATTTGTTGGTTTCAGAATTTGATACTGAATATAAGCCGATATATTTTCTATTCAGGGCCTTGTATTTAATATCAAATGGGATTTTGGGTTCGTCCAGAATGGTGTCTTAAATAACACTGTTCTTGAACCCAGTTTAGAAAGGAATAAATCTTTTAATTAAGATTTAGTGAAATTGTCAAGTTAATTAGTATTTAATTGGAATTGAATTTAAATTGTTTTTTGGGGTTTATCGTGAGCGGTGTTTTGAATAACACCTGTTCTTTAACCCGATTAACAATGGAATGTGATTTTGGGTTTATCGTGAACCATGTTTTAGATAAAATTGGTTCTTTAACCCAGTTAAAGACAAGATATTGATTTTTGGGAAGATTAAAACTAAGTGGAGTTTTAATGATTCTTTATTTATATTAAAGTGATCGAGAATGGAGTATCACCAGTTTTGCTCCAAAGCGATAGTTAAATCTTTAATTAGATTTGAACGTGAAATGGTAATTAATATTTACCGATAACACCGTGGTGTTAGATATGGAGTATTACCAGTTTTGCTCCATGGGATGAATAGGTTGGGATTGGGAAATAAAATAAATGATTACTTCGGTGTGGTTTGAAATAAATGATTACTTTGATGTGGTTTACTAATCCCAACTAGTTTGGAAAACCTTAACACAGTTTGAAATGATATCCAAAGGAAGATTAAATATTAAATTTAAAAGAATTTATCTTTTATAAAATTAATGGGAACGTTTCCTTAAGAATGTGAATATTTGAATAAAAGAATATTCTGAATTGGGATGAGGCGTATGTTGTGTTTGTGTAACACTTGTTTATTATATACGCGGGTTATTCGGAAAGGCTGGGTTTATACCCATTCTGAATAACTGATTTGACGATAAGTCGAAGATGAAGACGGTGGTTGAAGACCGTAGGTCTTCACGTTGTTTGGATGATTATTGATGATCTTGATAGGGTTGTACACCCAAGAGGAGGGAATCAGTTGGTGATCGTCCAGATGTACTTGGAGATCGATGGATATGCGAGGAATAAGGTTCCTCCGATTTCGTTCAGACCCATAATGAACTTGTAAATGGACTGTGTGTCTGACATTGGATTTTATTCTTTGTGATTGATTTCTATTAAATATATATCTGTTTGGCGGCGGAGAATTTATTCGCTTGCTTAACGCCCTTCTCTGAGACGTACGAGCTCAGAGGTTGTATATTGATGAATATCAATCGAATGGCGTGAATTTCCTATGTGGCATGCCTAAGTGGCAAATGATCAAGACTTTTGTTGAAAAGAAAAGTCTTGTGGTTGATGATCAAAGCACGGCCTATGTGGCATAGCTTTGTGTATAGCATTAATTCGCGAGCCTCACACCACGGTATGAGTCAAAATCGGGATAGTGACTGCAGGGAGAGCACGACGTTTCTTTCTAGCTATGGGTAATGTCAGTGACCTACCAGTCCTGACATTTATATAATTTTTACCTGTGTGGTTGTTGGTTACGAGGCGCCTCGGATATAGGTCTGATAGGACCGGGAAACATGTGTTCAGGAATAACTAATCCTCAAAAGTAAGAGAGGACCGGTCCTGAAGATCCAGGATCGCTGTGTGTGGTCCTGAGACATTTGCTAGAGTGTCTCGAATGGAGAGGAGTTTGCCCCTTGCCTCGACTCATGACGGAAATCCAATTTCCAATACGTGACATTTCGGTTCCATCTGTAGAACCTAGTATGGCGACATAGTAGATGGTAGCCATGCCATCTATGATTGATACTTATGATTGGAATTGTTTTGACACTATAACTTATAGTAATATCAAAATAAACTATTTTTAAATGTATCAAGCATTATTTGGCTATTATAAGGTAAAAACTTATCCACCGGCTTGCGTTGCATTGTGTGATGGGACCTTGGTCTTATAATAGCTTCATTTTTCTTTATTTAGCATTGCGCTGTTTGTTTTATGCACTGGTATTCTTGGGAGGGAACCTGTTCCGTGTTATACGGCATGGTCCCTTGATTTACCTAAGTTTAAAAATAAAGATTAATAACTGTTTTAATTGTAACACCAGTCACATAACTGACTTGGAGTTTATTGTTTTAACCTAAACTTTGGGTGCCCCTATTTTCCACACGGGCAGCTGGTGGTTGGGTTTTGCAGATTTATATTCATAGGATCCTAATTTATAGTTGAAGTGATATTCGAAAAGCTCTTTATCCGCGTATTTCTTTCAGTTATGTTTTGTATTATTTTTCCGCTGCTATGTATTTAAATGTAATTTAAATCTCTGATATTTGTCAAATGTGTAATATATATTCATACTCTGTATATTCTTGTATTTTGATGGAATTGTTGTAATAAACAAATGAAATATTCTTCTGTTTGCGTTCATATTTGTCGTGTTCTCAAATCAATCAGGGGTTTCGAACGGTCTTGGTCAGTTTAGCGATCGATTCAGATCGAGCAAAATTCCCAATTGTTACAATATATAATATGTGATTGATTATGATGACACTAGTCTTGTTATTTGATATTTTAAATACCATAAGAAATACTGGAATGTAAAAAGGGAATTTTCAAAGTGTATATTGAAAATAAAATATTTTAATAAAATAAATAGAATAATAAAAGGAATTATTTGGGAAATAAATAGAATTAAAAAAGGAAATTGGCGAGATATAAAAGAACTACGAAAAGATGGATTTAAAGTAGATCGTAAATAGAAATCTGTTTTAACAGATAAATTGGAAAGATTAATTTATAAATAATGTTTTATAAATTAAGTAAAATATTTATCATTGTATAAACTAGATATATAAATCTGAATTTATATAGAGAAGTAAAATCGGTTTCAACATCGATATTTGAAATGGAATTTGAACTTAGTATTTAAAAAGGGATTTTGAATGAGATATTAAGTGTTAGAAGGAAAAATAAGATTTGTATGAATAATTCTGCAAACAAAAATATAAATAGAATTTGGGTTTGAGATATTGTTTTTAAATAAGAAATCAAAATGTTTTGATTATATTAAGAAATATTATTCGCGTTCTATGTGAAAAACAGAATAAAGTAAATATTTTGCAAATAAAATATTTATAAAGGAAATTGGGTTTGAAATAGGAATTTAAATGGAATTACTAAAATTAGAAACTGACTGGAAATTAGTCGAGTTGAATGGCTTTCCCGGTATCGATCTGATGTTGGTTTCGGCCTTCGGGGTTTATACTTGGGAAGTTGTTCTTTACTAGTTTACAGTTAAAGATTGATAAATGTGGAAAGATAGTGATGCGTGAATCAGAAATGGAAACGTTTTCCAAAGTTAATAATGTTTATTTTTATAAATTTTGAAAATAAGGATTTATGGATATATGGAAACGGGAAATGGGAAAATGAATAAATTAATGATAAATTAATTAAAGAGGAAAATTGTTGATTGATTGTTGATCGATAAGATTTTCATTTGGAAATAAGATCGTTGTGTGTATGGATGTTTCCTTTGATAGTTAAATAACCGACTATCAAAGTTTTGACCATTTTTCCGTCGTCAATAAGGAGAGACCGGGATCATATATATTATCTGAAAACCACTCCTTATGGGCATTAGCATTGCGAATAAAATGTGATGAAGATAATTGAAGATGGATTTTATGCAAGGGATGTTATGGAAAATCCTACATAGAAATTGCCTAAGATGGGTTTACAGAACAATGCCTTCGGATTGTCCAGTCCCAGGACAACCTGTATGGAAGAATGTCTCACAGATTATAACTAATAGATCACGTAAGTTGATCTCTTCAAACGTATTTATGTTTGGTGGCGGAGGAATTCGTTTCTCTTAGCTGTATAACCATGGTATTTTTGGAGAAATCAATGTGATTGGCGGGTATGACAATGTGGCATTCAAAGTAAAATAAAGGTGTGATCTGTACGTTATGGCCTCTAGCCTCACAACCGAGAAATAGTATAAAAATCGGGTAGGTCGCATGGCTAAGTGGGTAGCTCCCAATTAGGGTGTATTGTCACCTGATCTAGAGAAATTTCATTTACTTCTTTAAACTATTTCGATGTTGTCCCTTTCGGGAAACGTTTGCTGATCCCAACCGTTGGTGATAATACGTTCGGTACACTCAGGCGAAATGAGTGACCGGTCATGTTTAGCCTGGGGTACAAGATGTTCTTGTTGAACCCATTGTATTCCTCTCTAGAGATACACTGTCGGAAGGTGGTCTCATACCTTGGCAGTTGGAATCCATTAACCAATAAGTTCCTTCGGTTTTTGATTGTATATTATATATGCAAAACGTGAGACGAAAGTGTTCCACTAGATTATTATTTATTTGATTTGGACATTATTATAATATCAAAAGAGTATGGATTTTAAAAGAATGTTTTGGGTTATCGTAAGGGAAAAACCATTTGTGTTTATGTGTGGATTGGTCTTATGATTATTCTTTCCTTAAAAGGATTTTGAAAGTAAAACAAATGGTTGGAGTTTACTCACACTGGTCACATGACTGACCTAGACTTTATTTTGTTTTGTTTTCCCTAAACTCTTGGGTGCCCAATTTTGTACGGGCAGTCAAGTAGTCAGGATTTTACAGATATACTTAGAGAGATAGAGCAAGACGCTTCAGGATTATATGGCTATTGTTTATTTCCGCTATGGTGTAAGTGTTATACTCAAATGGTGATTTGTATATATATACAGATGACATATTTTTATTTCCACGTTATGTTATATACTATATTTATTCGTTCTACAATGAGATTCGTGTTACTCTGATTTTGTTGTTTATGTTCTTCTTCTTCTGTTCTAATTTTCTATTTTATCTATTCTCACCCTCTAATTTCTTTCTATTAATGATCTGGTATGTTCGATGCTCGAATAGTTGACATGGGTTTTGTGTCTATTTTCTAGGTCGAAAATTCCAGTTCGTTACACCAAAGGATAGAAAATTATATATGAACACTGGTCGGTTAAATAAAAATTGTCTTTAAACTTGTATATTGGAATATTTTTTAAAGACAATATAAATGATATTATTAATCGATTTTCTTTGAATTTGAACTTTAAGCCTTGAAATTAAAATTTTCAATTTTAAAGGATTCGTTATTGTGGATAACTTAAGCTAGATTTGAATTGAGTATGGAATGAATTTATTTAAATTGAATTCATTATCTGTCTTTGATATTTACTTTAAATTGACTTGATTTATAGTAATAATTGAACTATAAACCCGAGATTTTTATAAACAAATCATTCAAAGTGAGAATTATAATTGAAATTCAATTATTTGAATCGAATTATTAAATCGAATTGTTTGAAATTGAACTGTTGAATCGAATTGAAATATAAATGGGAAATCAAATCCTTTTAAATTAAGATATCAAAATTTAGTCGAATTGATTTGGAACTGGAATATGATTTCCAGTTTGGTTAAATTTTGAAGAAACGATTCCAATTCCAACTGTAGTATTTAAACCATTTTATAAACCATTTTAATAATAATTACTTTCCTTTATAAACTATTTACCTTATAACTATTTTTTATCTAAAATAAACCATTTTAATAATTAAATATTTATTTTATAAATTATTTTATGTTTTAACTATAGATTTAATAAATTTGAAAATTATATGTTAAATGCAAATTATTTATTTTCAAACTATTTCAATTACATATCTAAACTATTTCAAATATATTTTTAACTATTTTAATATTCAAATTATTTTAAAGTTGGAATTGTTTCAAGATTTTAGTTTGGTTTTAAATGGAGATTTTAATATGAAATATTCTATCTTGACAACTGAAATGAGTTTTAAAGCAAAATAAGATATTTTGATATGAAGTATGAACATCTTTAAGATGTAAAAGAACTGACTGGTGTGAAAAATGTAAACGTTTGGTTGTTAAAGAGACCGGGATCGGATATTGTCATACTCTCTTCCCATACTGAAAACCACTTTAACAACTGTGTATGCGGTGAAGTTCCAGAATGAAGTAAGATGATTTGGAGGCGATTACTGGATTTGAATAAAGAGAACGATAATGGATAGCCTTGAACTTCGGGTCATAATTAAAATGACTGAAATAAGAGCCATACCAAGGTTAATGTGAGCTAGCTCGTCTTACCAGACATGCTTCTTTGATACTCTATATATTACTTTGTGATTGATTAGCGCCTTTGATTTGGGGAGCATTCTCTGGGGTAGGCGGTAGTCGCAGCTATGCGTTACCACTGGCCTGGGTCCGCGATCCGATAGAATCCTACTGATGGGTATTGCCTCGATGCCTTGTCATATTTATCCTGATCGAGCCCCTACGATTTTGATTTAACGTCGTCTTATCACGGCGCATCCCTATTCGTCGACGTACTGGTGCGTTATATGCAAACTGTACGGCAACGGTATAAACGGTGT
Organism: Allium sativum; assembly: GCA_030737875.1. NCBI lineage: Eukaryota > Viridiplantae > Streptophyta > Magnoliopsida > Asparagales > Amaryllidaceae > Allium > Allium sativum. The sequence goes on along the minus strand of CM060920.1, from coordinate 54,333,536 downwards.
AAAGATAATAATGGTAATCCTGCTTACACTATTTTAATATTTTATATTTAAACATAGACACTGTTATAATAGCGTATTATATTATATAATATCTAATTTGATGGATCCTTTAGAGATTGAATTTCCCGTAACATCTCTTAAGTTATTGCACTCATATTGTCATGTGAAATTGATTTAACTGGTATGAGAATATTTTAGTTCTGATCCGAGTGTTTTTGTCTTTTATTATGCTTGGGTCAGCCTGAGTTTCAGTTATTGAAGTCAATCTTATGAAGATGAATATGGAGCTCAATAGAAGTATTTATTATTATTACTCTGCTGCAAATATTGGTATGTTTATGATAGTTAACTCTGATAATTGTTGTAAAATATAATCAAATTTATGTTTTAACAGCTTCATGAACTGTTATTTATTTATTATATTTGGTCCTTCCATTGTGAGATTTTGTGATTGTATTTCTTCTTTCTTCTTTCTCTTATATTAATCCCAATAACTATCTGTATTTTAGATTTTTTTAGGTTGACATGTGAGGATCATTATCAATTTGAATGGTCAAAATTCCAGGTTGTTACATTTGGTATTAGAGCTTTGGTTTAGTGAAACCTCGGCTCAATTTGGGATTAACTCATTAGAGATAGGATAGTAATACCCTAGAATGAGTTTGAGGGAATATGAGAGATCGTACTTGTAATTTCAATATAAATAGGGCTTTGTATTGTGTTGATTTGTTACGTTGAGTTTTTATGAATTCTAGCCGGTACTTGGGACGCCAAAGAATCGATAGGGATTTCTAAACGCTCATATAAAGCTTATTTATAATGTCTCGTACATTTGCAGTATAATAGAATTCTAGCCGGTACTTGGGACGCCAAAGAATCGATAGGGATTTCTAAACACTCATATAAAGCTTATTTATAATGTCCCATACATTTGCAGTATAATAATTTTTCTAAACACTCATATAGAGCTTATTTGTAATGTCCATATATTTGCAGTATAATAATTAATTTATTTAATTATTTTTCATATAGGGCTTAATTGTAATGTCCCGTATATTTGTAGTATAATAATTAATTTATTTAATTATTTATATAGTGATTTAGAGGATTTAATGGTGGTTTAATTAAATAACTTTGAATATTTAATTAATATAGTAATTGAATAATATATTTAATTCTGAAATAATCAGAATTAGCTGAAATGGCAATACGGTGTGAATTGAGAAATTCGAAATATATAATTTAGTTTAGAATTTGAATTAGAATAACGAATATATTATTTGAACGACAGTTGAACGTATAAATTATATTATAATTATAATCGAGCTCGAACTGACGCGACAGTTCGTAATTTGGCAATTCGAACTTTAAATGAAGATACAGAAGCCGTTTTAAATCGGATTTCTGTGAAATAAGAAAAGTTCAGAGCTGGTGAAGTAAAATTTTCTAATGGAAGAGAAAAATCGAGATTTCCTCGTGTAGATTTTGATTTATGTCCAAATCAAATTTTTGAAAAGTCGCTATGGAATTACTTTATAATTTATAACGATTTATTTATATTATAAAAGAATTTTAATATAAATTAAATGTTGATATAATTAGGAACTTTAAAATATCGAGTTATAAAGCTGATATGGAGCTATATGATATTCTATTGTGAATATATACGATAATATTTATTTTAAATATTTAATTTAATTATTTTTAAATATATTTATATATTTAAATGGGTTATTTAGAGCTTTAAAAATTGCTTGTTTTGCAAACGACGTCCGTTTTCGACGAAACTAATTTTGTTGGATTTGTAATATCAAACTATTGTTAGATTCCAAGTTTCGTGATTTTTGGAGTCAAAATGTGGCCGTACGGATTTTTAATGTAAAAAATAGTCGATATTTTGATAGTTAAAAATACGCTGTGTGAGCAAACGGAGTCGGAATTCGATAAAACCAGTTTCGTTGGGTCCGTAATGTCAAATTGTAGTTGCATGTCAATTTCCATGATTTTTGGATATTGATAGCGGTTTTAGGTGACAGATGCGAACAACGATTGATTATAAATGGTATATAATATCCAATAGAAAAATAACTAGATCTTCTATAAATAACATATCATACCCCTTAACCCTAAAATATCTCATTCCCCAATCCATTTTCTCGCAGCCGCTGGTTCTTTTCTCCAGAAACAAAATCGTGTCTCTCAAAATCAAAAGAAAATTTAACAAAATTCTATAAATTTCAAAAGTTGTATATGTTGATCCACAATAGAAAGCGCTACAGCCTAGTATAAATTTCAAGTGGTCTGATACCTTTCAAAATCACTGTCTTGTGCGAACATCAGCTAGGGCACGACTTTGATGCCGAATGTAGAGGTGATAGCGCGATTTGACGATGGCACTGCACTCGGGGTGGCAAGGGTAACGGGTTCACAGGGTTTGGTGTGGTACGATGAGGAGAATGTTCGATCCATGTAGCCACATCGTAGAGTTGAGAGCCAAAGTCGGACCTTCGAGCTAGGGATGTAGGTGATAGCTGTGTTAAGGGTTCGAAGAGGAATATTGTCGAGGTGGTAGATTTGTTGAACGGTGACGTGGGGGATGAGATGGAGGAAGGTTTTGAATCGAAGATGGAGTATTCGAAGTTTTGGAGACGGGTTTTCAGATCTAGGAAGAAGGAGGAACGGGATCAAAGTTTTTCTGGAGATGGAGAAATTATGTGAAGCATGTGCGGTTTAAATCATGGCGGGTCGGGTTCGAGTGGGTAAAGCCCACTCTAGAGTTTAAGTTTAATTTAAATTAAAATAAAAGAAAGTATTAACTTTAGTTTATCATATCTTATTCATATGTTAACGGAATTCAACAAGACTGAATCCGATAGGATCGTATGGATGAGGGCTACAACCTGGAACTGACTAGGACTGAATTGGAGCTCGTTACAATTTATAGCAAAATAAATTTTCTGTCTGAATCAAATCAACGATAGTTATTCGTTATTTAACGATAACCGTCCAATGTGAATAAAACTCACCAACTCTACCTGTTCATATTTTTATAACGTATTTTTAGAACGGCTAAATGATGATTAATTGTTGAGTGTTGACTATTTGGTTGAATTTCTTATGTATTTGTTAAAATTATAGATAACGATATATATATAAATCGTTAATCAATTATCGATTCTGTTTATCAGAATATTTCATAGTGAAACGAAGTTGATGTTAATTATAGTGTCTAACATCTGTGGATGCAGGTAAACAGGTCGGAGGAATCCAACCGGATTCCTCAACATATATTTTACTGTATTTCATATATTATAACATATGATGTGATATATAACCTGTGTTGATTACGTGTGTTGAATGATATCAATCATTATTATTTGGGTATTTTAAATACCCTAAGAAATTCTGGGATGTAGAAAAAGAGGATTTTCAAAGTGTATTTTGAAAATGAATCATTTATATAAAATCAATGGAATTTATATAGAAAAGGAAAATATTTGTGAAACAAATAGAAAAGGAAACATTTGTAAAACATTTACAAATAGAATTGAAAAAGAAATATTTATTTGTTAAATAAATAGAGTTATAAAAAGGAAATATTTATTTGTTAAATAAATAGAATTGAAAAGGAAATATTTATTTGTTAAATAAACAAATAGAAAAGGGAATATTTGTAAAACAAATAGGAAAGGAAATATTTGTATAAACAAATAGAAAAGGAAGTATTTGTAATCAAATAGAGTTAGTCGAATATAGTTTAATCGAATATAGTTTATTCGAAGAAAGTAGTCAATCGAATATTGGTTAATCGAGAAAGGAGTTAATCGAATATAGTTTATTCGAATAGAATTAAAGGATTTAATCGAATATAGTTTATTCGAATAGAATTAAAGGAGTTAATCAAATGGAGTTAATCGAAATGAGTTAATCGAATATTAGTTAGTCGAATAGAGTTATTCGAATAAGAGTTAATCGAATATTAGTTAGTCGAATAGAGCTATTCGAATAAGAGTTAATCGAGTTAGAGTTAGTCGAGTGTTAGTTAATTGAGTTAGAGTTAGTCGAGTGTTAGTTAATCGAGTTATAGTTAGTCGAGTGTTAGTTAATCGAACAGAGTTCGTCGAGTATTGATTAATCGAAGATAAGAATTTATCGAATAGAGTTATTCGAAAGAGAATTAATCGAATAAGAGTTATTTGAAGTAGAGTTATCGAATAGAGTTTATTCGAAAGGAGTTAATCGAATATTCGAATAGAGTTAATTGATTAGATTAATCAAATAGAGTTAATTGATAGAGTTATTTTATAAGAGTTAATCGATGAGAGTTAATCGAAAAGAGGTAATTGAATAGAGTTATCGAGTATAGTTTATTCGAATATAGTTTATTCGAATAGAGTTAATTGATTAGAGTTAATCAAATAGAGTTAATCGATAGAGTTAATTGATAAGAGTTAATCGATTAAAGTTAAGAGTTGTCGAATATAGTTTATTCGAAAGGAGTTATCATATATAGTTTATTCGAAAGGAGTTAATCGAATATAGTTTATTCGAAAGGAGTTAATCGAATATAGTTTATTCGAATAGAGTTAACTGATTAGAGTTAATCAAATAGAGTTAATTAATAGAGTTAATTGATTAGAGTTAATCGATTAGAGTTAATCGAATAGAGGTAATTGAATAGAGTTATCGAATATAGTTTATTCGAAGTAAGGAGTTAATCGGATAGAGTTTATTTAAAAGGAGTTAGTCGAATATAGTTATTCGAAAGAAGATTACCAAATATAGTTTATTCGAAAGAGAGATTATCCAATAATAGTTACTCGAAAGGAGTTAATCGAATATAGTTCATTCGAAAAGGAGTTGACGAATAGAGATTTTTCGAATGAGAGTTATACGTTGAAATTCGATTATATCAAAATCGGGAAAGTACTATTCACTTTCCGTTTTAATCCAGATTTATTTATTTATTAATAAATTAGTTGTTTATTTATCCAAATTAAGGAATAAACGTTAAGTTTTGAAGTTAAATATTTCAGAAGTAGGGATTATAACGCTATAGTTATAATCAATGTTTTCCATAAAGCAGTGGATTCATAAAAATAGAATCCACGAGTTATGTAAGGAAGTTGTTAAAGATTTAGATTGTGAAATTTGTTTATATCGAAGTTAGAAATGTTATTCAGTTAAGGTCTGAGAGGTAATTATACCCCGACTTGATTGACTTTGTTTTTAACTAAGGAATGGTTAAGGTTCGACAATGAAGATTGGTTAAGTAAATTTAGTTAATGAGTGTAAGGTTTTGAACTGGCATAGCGATGTTTTATTTAAACATCTGGTTAAGTCCAAATGTAGGAGTTTTGGAAATGTTTTCCAAATAAGAATCAGAAATGTTTTCTAATATAGAAAATAAGAAATGGAAATGTTTTCCATTGTTAATAAAGTATATTTTCTAAATTTAGAAAATAAGAAATGTTGAATATATGGAAACAGGAATTAGGAAATGGATAATTGAATGACAAATCAAATTAAAGTGGATCAGTGTTGATTGATGATTTGCTCGGTAAGATTTCCATTTGGAAATACGACCGTTATTTGTACACATGTTTTCCTTTGATAGTTAAATCACCGACTATAGAAGATTTTGACCATTTCCGGTGTCAATACGGAGAGACCGTGATCAGATTCATTATTTGAAAACCACTCTGTATGGGCATTAACGTTGCGAATCAAATATAATGAAGATAATTGAAGATGGAGTTATGCAAGGGCTGTTCTGGCAATCCTAGGTAGAAATTTCCTAAGATGGATTTAAAGAATAGTGCCTTCGGTTTGTCCAGCTCCAGGACGACCTGTATGGAAAAATGTCTGATAGAATATATTTAATAGATCGCGTAAGTTGATCTCTTCAAAACGTATATACATTTGGTGGCGGAGGAATTCGTTTCTCTTAGCTGTGCACCCTTTGTATTTTTGGGGAAATCAATTTGTGATTTGGCGGGTATGACGATGTGACATTCAAAGTGAATAAATGCGTGATCTGTCAGAGATTAGCGTGGCCTCTATCCTCACAACCGGGAAATGACAAAAATCGGGCAGGCAGCATGGCTAAGTGGTTGGCTGCCAAGTAGGGTGTATTATCACCTATCTAGAGATATTCATTTCATTCTTTAATCTATTCGATGTTGTCCCATTCGGGAAACGGTTGCTGATCATAGTCGTTGGTGATATACATTCGATACACTCAAGCGAAATGAATGGTCGTTCATGTGTGGACGGGTTGCAAGATGTTCCTGTTGAACCCAGTGTATTCCTCTCTCAAGGTAAACTATTGGAAGGTGGTTCCATACCTTGTCATAGTTGCTAATCCATTACCCAATAAGTGCTCGCGGTTTTGATTGTATACTATATATGTAGAACGTCAGAAGAAAGTGTTTCTGCTAGATGATTATTTAGTTGTGGTTGATAGGCATTATTATAATATCAAAAGAATTTTGATATAAAGTTTATCGTTTCTTTCAAAAGGATTTTTGAAAGTTAAATCAAATGTTTTGGATTCTCATACGGGAAAAACCCGTTCCGTTATACTGCGTGGTCTTATGAGATATTGTTTAATTGCTCAAACTATTTTAAACTGTTTTACTCACACCAGTCCATGTTGCTTAATTTGTACGCATGATAGGGGGTTCTCGCTTCGCGTTAGGTGGCGAATGGGAGACTCTTACTCCTACATGTACCGAAAATGGGGGTTGGTCGAGTCTAGTGGTTGTCCGTAAAACATGGTGTTGGGTTACCTATGTACGGCACGGTGGGAGGTTAGCCTGCTGCTTGGGGGGTTGAGGGATGGTTGAAAAGCCTACCGAAATCACCGGGACACTACAGTTGGTATTAGAGTTAAAGGTTAAGTAATTACCTTGGCTCTATGGCGTGACTCAGTAAAGATAGGGTTAGCAATACCCTAGATTGAGTTTGACGGTATATATATGAGCGGGTATTTGTTGTTCAATATAAAATGATTTTATATTGTGGATATTTGTTGGTTGGGTGATTTATGGGTTCTGGTCGATCAGTTTGATCCACAATATCGGTATGAATACGATGAACCGACACAGTATGTTTTGAGAAGAGGGTAAACGAAATAATTTTACCCAAATTATATTTTGATATAAAGAGAGTATTTATACCGGAATGATTATAGTATATTTGGTGTGTTGGTTATCGTTATAATCGAGCAAGATTATAATTGAAATTGTTATATATAACCAATTAGAATACATATAAGTGAAATATAGGAAATCAAAATGAATTAAATTTGAATTTAAATCAGAATTTGAAATTTAAAACTCTGGAAAGTGGAAAGGTGTTTGTAAATGAATCTGGATTGAATATATGTGAAATTTAAAATCCTGGGTGATTTTAAACTTTTTACAAGCATTAAAAAGGGTATTTGAAATGATTTCAAAGTCGAGGTATTTTAAATGATTTTGAAAGTGAAATATATTGAGCTCACTTCGATCGCTGGAAAATAAATTCCGAAGATGACTGCGCAGCATCATCGGTGTTCATTTTCGAGTGTGTAAGCGACAGATTACTACAAAGAGATATTTTTGAATTGTTTGAGAAAAGCAAGTTGGTTTGAATTTCGAAAGGAAGTATTTGAATTTAGAAGAAAAAAACTAACTAAGTGGTTTAAAACTCTCAGGAAGGATTATTTGATTTGAAAACAAATTAAATTAGAATTTGTAAATGCGAATTAGAATTGAAATAATGCCAATTAAGGGAAATTGGAATTGGATTGGTTTAGAATGGTGTCGAAACAAATTGGATTTATGAGATAGGAATTTGAAACGATATTGGGTTGATGAGTTAAGAATTTGGGATTAAGGATGAAACTTGAGTTGAAAAGGAATTTGGTTTGGATATAAGTGAATAGCTGTGTTGAACAGATATTGATTTGGAAATTGGTTGAGATGACATTGGTATATGTTGGATTGATAACAAGTAAAAGTGATAAAGTCGATATGCCCAACAAAAAGGTACCAGTTTGTCTTATATATGGGTTTGAGATTTTGATGAGCCGAATTGGCAAGCCGCTTGGCTATTTGATTTTCTTTTGGTTGAAGAAGGCCTAGAGAGGCGAGTTGAAGTTTGAGCTACTGACCAGTACAAAGGAGGTGCTGGCAAAAAATTTCGAAAATTTAAGGTGTTAGAAAATTTGCAGGATGTTTGAAAATTTTCGTTATTAGGAATGAATAAATATTTAATTGAAATTAAATTGGTTCAGGTAAAACTGAAGTTAAGAAGTGAACAAATAATTTTTAACCCAGTCAACAGGATTTGTTTTCTACCTTAGCAATTTCGAGGGCGAAATTATTTTAAGGGGGGAAGAATGTAATGTCCCGTATATTTGCAATATAATAATTAATTAGTTTAATTACTTACATAGTGATTTAGGGGATATAATGGTGGTTTAATTAAATAACTTTGAAAATTTAATTAATATAATAGTTAAATAATATATTTAATTATGAAATAATAAGAATTAGCTGAAATGGCAATACAGTGTGAATTGGGAAATTCAAAATATATAATTCAGTTTAGAATTTGAATTAGAATAATTAATATATTATTTGAATGACAGTTGAACATATAAATTATATTATAATTATAATCGAGCTCGAAATGGCGCGACAGTTCGTAATTTGGCGATTCGAACTTTAAACGAAGATATAGAAGCCGTTTTAAATCGGATTTCTGTGAAACAAGAAAAGTTCAGAGCTGGTGAAGTAAAATTTTCTAATGGAAGAGAAAAATCGAGATTTCTTCGTGTAGATTTTGATTTATGTCCAAATCAAATTTTTGAAAAGTCGCTATGGAATTCCTTTATAATTTATAACGATTTATTTATATTATAAAAGGATTTTAATATAAATTAATTGTCGATATAATTGGGAACTTTGAAATATCAAGTTATAAAGTCAATATGGAGCTGTATGATATTATATTGTGAATATATAAGATAATATTTATTTTTAAATATTTAATTTAATTATTTTTAAATATATTTATATATTTAAATGGGTTATTTAGAGCTTTAAAAATAGCCAGTTTTGCAAACGACCTCCGTTTTCAACGAAACTAATTTTGTTGGATCCGTAATATCAAATTATTGTTAGATTCAAACTTTCATGATTTTTGGAGTCAGTGTGTGGCCGTACGGGTTTTTAATGTCAAAAACAGTCTATATTTTGACAGTTAAAAATACGTTGTGTTAGCAAATGGAGTCCGAATTCTACGAAACCAGTTTCGTTGGGTCCGTAATGTCAAACTGTAGCTTCATGTCAATTTCCGTGATTTTTGGATATTGAATGTGATCATAGGGGTTTTAGATGACATATGTAAACAACAATTGATTATAAATGAAATAAAATATCTAATAGAAAAATATCTAAATCTTCTATAAATAACCCATCATACCCCTTAACCCTGAAATATCTCATTCCCCGATCCATTTTCTCGTAGCCGCCAGTTCTTTTCCCCGGAAACAAAATTGTGTTTCTCAAAATCAAAAGAAAATTTAACAAAATTCTATAAATTTCTAAACTTGTATATTTTGATCCATAAGAGAAAGCGCTTCATCCTAGTATAAATTTCAAGTGGTCTGATGCCATTCGAAATCACTGTCTTGTGCGAACATCAGCTAGGGCATGACTTTGGTGCCGACTGAAGAGGTGATAGCGCGATTTGGGCAAGGGAAACGGTTTCGTAGGGTTTGGTGTTGTACGATGAGGAGAATGTTCGATCCCTGTAGCCATATCGTAGAGTTGAGAGCCAAAGTTTGACCTTCGAGCTGGGGATGTAGGTGATAGCTGCGTTAAGGGTTCGAAGAGGAATATTGTCAAGGTGGTGGATTGGTTGAACGGTGAAGTATGGGATGAGATAGAGGAAGGTTTTGAATCGAAGATGGAGTATTCTAAGTTTTGAAGACGGGATTTTCAAATCTAGAAAGAAGGAGGAACGGGATCAAAGTTTTTCCAGAGATGGAGAAATTATGCGAAGCAGTTGCGGTTTAAAACATAGAGGGCTGGGTTTGAATGGGGAAAGCCCAGTTTAGAGTTTAAGTTTAATATAAATTAAAATAAAAGAATATATTAACTTTAGTTTATCATTTCTTATTCATATGTTAACAGAATTTAATGAGACTGGATCCGATAGGATCGTATGGACGAGCGCTACAACCTGGAACTGACTGGAAGTGAATTGGAGCTCATTACAATATATAGCGAAATAAATTGTCTTTTTGAATCAAATCAACGACAATTATTGTGATGACACCAAAACCCCGTATGACGGTGGTCGAGGGTAATCTTTGGAATATAACACATAAACAGATAATAGCAGAACAGATATAATAAAATACACCAAATAATGTACAAATACTACGCTAGTTAAACATAATCATTAGAGTTACATAGTATACAGGATCATACTTAGTACAAAATACAGTTCAGCTATACATAAATGTCTACAGCGGAAAACAAAACATAATATGTACAACAGGAGCCGAACAGCATAAAAAGAGATAAATGATAGAATCCATCTTCAGCTATCCAGAAAGAGCCTGCTAAAACCTGAATACAAGGCTGCCCGTGCAGAAAGTGGGGCGCTCGAGTTTGCAAGTGAAACAAACTACGAGTTAGTCATGGGACTGGTATGAGAAATCTACTACACCGGTTAACCAAAAATAACAAGGCAAATCATAGGACCATGCCATTTTCGCGGAACGGGTTTACTCCAGTGATTTCCAATACCTTAAACCAAGTAAATCCTTTAAACATCGCAATGCTTTTAATAAAAATGAAGCCATTATAAGACTCAGTTCCCATCACACAATGCAACGCAAACCAAAGGATGGAGTTGATATAATGGCCAAAATATGCTTGATACGAGTAAAACAAAAGCTTTTGATACTATTACTACTGTTTATACGTTTCAAAAACAATTCCAATCATAACTATCAATCATAGACGGCATGGGTACCATATATCATGTCGCCATATATTGGTATACAATCAAAACCGCATGGTGTCGTATTTGGAAATTGGATTTCTGTCATGAACCAAGGCAAAAGATAGTCCTTACCGACTTCGAGACAATCTATCCCATGTCTTAGGATCAGAGCTCGAGTGACCCTTGGAGCGACAGGGCCGGTCCACCGATGTGGATTAAAATGCATGAACACTGCGTTTCGCCGCCCTTTGAGGCATAAATGAGTCCTATGACTCCATCGGCTCCACATAGTCATCGATATATCCGAGGCACCTCGCAACAGCAACAACCACACATGTGAAAATAATACAAATGTCAGGGCTGGTAGGTCACTGACACCACCCTAGCTAGAAGGAAACGCATGCCCTCCCTGAGGTCCTCTCCCATTTCTGGTTCATACCGGGGTGTGAGGCTCGCGAATCAACGTTATACACAAAGCTATGGCACACAGGCCGTGCTTTGATCATCAACCACAAGACTTTGCTTTTCAACAGAAGCCTTGATCATTTGCCACTTAGGCGTGCCACACAGGCAGTTCACTCCATGTGACTGATTTCTATCGATATATAACCTCTGAGCTCGTACGTCTCAGAGAAGGGCGTTAAGAGAAGGGCGTTAAGCAAGAGAATAAATTCTCCGCCGCCAAATAGATATATATTTAATAGAGATCAATCAGCACAGAACAAAATCCAATGTCAGACACACAGTACATTTACACATTCGTTCTGGGTCTGAACGAAACCAGAGGCACTATATACCTCGCATATCCATCGATCTCCAAGCACGTCTGGACGATCACCACTTATTATCTATATTTCGGGATGCCTCCCAATCAAGACATCAGTTATCATCCAACCGAGGTGAAGATCTCCGGTCTTCAACCACCGTCTTCATCATCGACTTCTTATAGCCGATCAATTATTTGAAATGAGATTTAACTCGACCTTTTCAAATAATTCATGTATATTTAGAATTTAAATCAATTCATTTCAATGGTTAAATTATTCGACATCAATAATTCTATTTTAAATGTAATTTTCACACCAAACACATTCAACCATCAAATATCTAATAAATCGGGTAAATTCAGTTTATTTTCCATTCCATATCGTTCATAATATTTTATAACTATTTATCGCTATTTTTATTCGTTTAAAAATAGCTCATTTCTTTCAAACAATGCTTCAGGCCATAACACGGCCGTGACGCTGTTTTTCTTCAGATTTGATTTACACATATCTAAAAATCTAACCGTTGGATCTTCACAAAATTTATATCATTAGAAAGATCTTTTCAAAACGAATCCAACGGTTTCAGTTTTGGGAAAATCCGATGGTCGGATCTCCCGGTACAATCGTTTGAAGTTTCGATTTCATAATACGAACTACAACGTCGTTATTCGGTTTATTTTAATTATATTTATATATATAAAAATATAGTCGGTTCTGGTGCTGTTTTTCTTCAGATTTGAATTAAACATTCCAGACAATCCAACCGTTGGATCTTCACCAGGCGAGTGTCGTTGGAAAGATATTTCCAAAGAGAACCCAACGGTTTCGGTTTCGGGAAAATCCGATGGTCGGATCTCCCGCACTTATCGTTTGAAATTTCGATTCCAAAATACGAACTTCAGCGTCGTTATTCGATTTATTTTAATTATATTTACATAAATATATATAAATATAATGCTTTCTTCGGTTTCAAAACTACATTCATTTCATAAGTTTGATAAAAATGATATTTTTATCATCAAAAAATATTTATTCAACACATGAATATTTTTAGCACTTCATATTAACAATAAAAATGTAGTTTTTATTGTTTGATCTATATATTCAACACATGAATGATTTTGACTTCACACATACGATAAAAATATGGTTTTTATTGTTCTAGTCTTTTATTCGACACATGAATATTTTCTATAGTTGATACATATAATAAAAATGTTATTTTTATCTTTCAAACAAATTTACTCAACACATGAGCTTCATTCAACACATGAATTTCTATTCAACACATGAATTTCATTTCAACACTTGAATATTATCTATAGTTCATATATAAAATAAAAATGGGATTTTTATTGTAAAAACAATTTATTTCAAAACAAGAATATTTTATATATTTTATATATAAGGTAAAATGTATTTTTTGGTGTTAAAACGATTTATTTAAAACACTAGTATTTTATATAATCTATATATATGATAAAAATGTTATTTTTATCTTTCAAAGAATTTATTCAATACACAAACTCCATCCAACACATGAATTTATTTCAACACATGAATTTCTATTCAACACATGAATTTTATTTCAACATTCAACAAATGAATTTTATTTCAACATTCAACACATGAATTTTATTTCAACATTCGAGTTTAAATCAAACACAGAAATATTTCAGAAAATTTCGGCAGCATAATGGCAGGGTTGTTAAAACCGGGACCGTCCCAAGTACGGCTCCTCGCTCTACCTTAAAGCCTCGCAGCTTTTGACAATGGGGATTTTCAATATCTAGTTCGTACGCTGACGAATTTTCCCATATACTAATCCTATTGGGATTTCAACCACAATCAATCATTTCAAATCAACCATTCATGATATTCACCAAATTTTAACATCAACCAATAACCCAAACAATATCACAACCAATATATATCGTCCATGGTCTGTGGACGAGGGGAGTATATATATATATAGATATACGCATATAACTATCTTTCGATTTCATTTCAATATCAATTCAATTTATTTCAATGCACATATCATTTTTACAACGCATATATAACTTATACATCGAACATACAACTTATAAAACGCTTATACATGTGGTGTATAATGCTTATATAACTCATACTTCGACTATATAATTTATACATCGTTGATTCCGTATCGTTTATAATTCAGAAATACCACATTGGGTTCCACTCCACCAAAAATAGCAGAAGGCCCAGAAAAATATCCGGTCTCTTCTAGAATGTAAAAGACATCCACACGAGTCCACTGTCTCTCATTTCACTGGATTTCGATCAGAAACGAAAAAGATATGATTTTTATCGTGAAATCAAAGTTTGCGACACTTTAAAGGTGTTGAAATCAGTTCAGAAATTACAAGGTCGTTACCTCGCTATTGTGTTCAAAACAAGGTCGAGGATTTTCTGCAAATCCGTGAAGCTTGGATGCGATCAGCCTACGCCATGTTGAAGATGGAGGAGGGGCGCCTCCGCACGTGGTGGTGGGGTCCCCTACGATGGCGGATTCCGATCGTGGCAGCGCTCGCAAGTCAGCGCCTTTGAGGGCCTCGTTCTCGACGGTGGGGTGATGGCAGGAGGCGAGGTCGGTGCTGATTTGATGAGGGGGAAGAGATATTTAAAAAGTTGCAAAGGAGGGGGTGGTTTTGGTTAGCGTGGCGGCCAGAATCGGAGCTGCAAGGGTTGAAGGGCTTTCCGCCTTCGATCGGGAGTCAGACGGGGAGAGAGAAAGAAGATGAACCAATGATATTTTTTTTTACTTATATATTTTTAAAATCCAAAAATACCCTTCTTCATGTACTAGCTCCAATCCAAACCCAATGACTGTCATCCCTAGCTAAATACCCCTATTCCGAACACAATGGGATATGTTTCGTAGGCCCATTTGACTGTTTGAGTCAGTTTCTCTTTAAATTAAAATATAAAGCATTTAATATTTGTTTTGAACGTACATTTCAATTTGCCGGGGCCACACACTGATCCCAAAAATTCCAGAAAAATAAATTTAGTTATGTTTTGACGATATGGTCCCAACAAAACTAGTCTCGTCGAATTCTGGGACCGTTTGAAAAATGGCCCTTTTCTGGTCGATCCAATTTAACAAAAATCAACCAAACACATTTTCCTTCGCCACGCTCAAATACTAACTTAAAAAATTATGAAATTTTAAATCTAGCACTAATGTGACATCCCGGATCCAACAAAAGTGGTTTCGTCGAATTCTGAGGTCGTTTGCAAAATGGCCATTTTCATGGGCTATATAAATTCTATAGCGACCTTTTTGAAAATTCTTTTGGCCATAACTTTTGATCCCCGCTATGAAACTTTGATTTTTCAGATTCGTTAGAAAGATATTCACTAACAGATTTAAATAATTTTGGTTTCACTAAAATCCGTTTTATTTTGCACCCGGTACAGTCAATCAAAGTTTGTATTGAAATTTTGAAACTGCCGCGCCATTCAAGGCCTTGTTTATAATTAGAAATAATTATATTTATTTTCAAACGTCGACTCAAACATACTTTTCGTCATTATTATTTAAAATAATATATTTTAAATATTTAAAATTCACTAAAATAGCCAAATTAAAAAATTTAAATTGGCTCAGATTTTCCGGGTTGTTACAATTATTCGTTATTTAACGATAACCGTCCAATGTGAGTAAAACTCACCAACTCTACCAGTTCGTATTTTTATAACGTATTTTTAGAACTGCTAAATGATGATTAATTTCGTTTGGTTGAATTGCTTATGTATTGGTTAAAATTATAGATAATAATATATATATATATCGTTAATCAAATATCAATTCTGTTATCAGAGTATTTCATAGTGAAATGAAGTTGATGTTAATTATATTGTTTAACATCCGTGGATGCAGGGAAACAGGTCGGAGGAATCCAACTGGATTCCTCAACATTTATTTTATTGTTTTTCATATATTGTAATATATGATGTGATATATAACCTGTGTTGATTATGTGTGTTGAATGATATCGGTCATTGTTATTTGGGTATTTTAAATACCGTAAGAAATTCTGGGATGTAGAAAAAGAGGATTTTCAAAGTGTATTTTGAAAATGAATTATTTATATAAAATCAATGGATTTTATATAAAAAAGGAAAATATTTGTGAAACAAATAGAATAGGAAATATTTGTAAAACATTTACAAATAGAATTGAAAAAGAAATATTTATTTGTTAAATAAATAGATTTATAAAAAGGAAATATTTATTTGTTAAATAAATAGAATTTAAAAGGAAATATTTATTTGTTAAATAAACAAATAGAAAAGGGAATATTTGTAAAACAAATAGAAAAGGAAATATTTGTATAAGCAAATAGAAAAGGAAGTATTTGTAATCAAATAGATTTAGTCGAATATAGTTTAATCAAATATAGATTATTCAAAGAAGTGAGTTAATCCAATATTGGTTATTCGAGAAAGGAGTTAATATAGTTTATTCGAATAGAATTAAAGGAGTTAATCGAATATAGTTTATTTGAATAGAATTAAAGGAGTTAATCAAAAGGAGTTAATCAAAATGAGTTAATCGAATATTAGTTAGTCGAATAGAGTTATTCGAATAAGAGTTAATCGAATATTAGTTAGTCGAATAGAGTTATTCGAATAAGAGTTAATCAATTTAGAATTAGTTGAGTGTTACTTAATCGAGTTAGAGTTAGTCGAGTGTTAGTTAATCGAGTTAGAGTTAGTCGAGTGTTAGTTAATCGAATAGAGTTCGTCAAGTATTGATTAATCGAAGATAAGAATTTATCGAATAGAAATATTCAAAAGAGAATTAATCGAATAAGAGTTATTCGAAGTAGAGTTATCTAATATAGTTTATTCGAAAGGAGTTAATCGAATAAAGTTTATTCTAATAGAGTTAATTGATTAGAGTTAATCAAATAGAGTTAATTGATAGAGTTAATCGATTAGAGTTAATTGAATAGAGGTAACTGAATAGAGTTATCGAATATAGTTTATTCGAAAGGAGTTATCGAATATAGTTTATTCAAAAGGAGTTAATCGAATATAAAGGAGTTAATCGAATATAGTTTATTCGAATAGAGTTAATCAAATAGAGTTAGTTGATAGAGTAAATTGATAAGAGTTAATTGATTAGAGTTAATTGAATAGAGGTAATTGAATAGAGTTATCGAATATAGTTTATTCGAAAGGAGTTATCGAATATAGTTTATTCAAAAGGAGTTAATCTAATATAGTTTATTCGAAAGGAGTTAATCGAATATAGTTTATTTGTATAGAATTAATTGATTAGAGTTTATCAAATAGAGTTAAATTGATAGAGTTAATTGATAAGAGTTAATCGATTAGAGTTAATCGAATAGAGGTAATTGAATTGAGTTATCGAATATAGTTTATTCGAAGAAAGGAGTTAATCAGATAGAGTTTATTCAAAAGGAGTTAGTCGAATATAGTTATTCGAAATAAGATTATCGAATATAGTTTATTCGAAAGAGAGATTATTGAATACTAGTTACTCTAAGAGTTAATCGAATATAGTTCATTCGAAAAGGAGTTATCGAATAGAGATTTTTCGAATGAGAGTTATACATTGAAATTCGATTATATCGAATTCGGGAAAGTACTATACACTTTCCATTTTAATCAAGATTTATTTATTTATTAATAAATTAGTTGTTTGTTTATTTAACCAAATTAAGGAATAACAGTTAAGTTTTGAAGTTAGATATTTCAGAAGTAGGGATTATAACGCTATAGTTATAATCAATATTTTCCATAAAGCAGTGGATTCGTAAAAATTGAATCCGAGAGTTACATAAGGAAGTTTTTAAAGATTTAGATGGTGAACTTTGTCTATTTCGAAGTTAGAAATGTTGTTCAGTTAAGGTCTGAGAGGTAATTATACCCCAACTTGATTGACTTTGTTTTTAACTAAGGAATGGTTAAGGTTCGACAATGAAGATTGGTTAAGTAAATTTAGTTAATGAGTGTAAGGTTTTGAGTTAGCATAGCGATGTTTTATTTAAATATCTGATTAAATCCAAGTGTAGGAGTTTTGGAAATGTTTTACAAATAAGAATTAGGAATGTTTTCTAATATAGAAAATAAGAAATGGAAATGTTTTCCATTGTTAATAACGTATATTTTCTAAATTTAGAAAATAAGAAATGTTGAATATATGGAAACAGGAATATTGAATGACAAATTAAATTAAAGTGGATCAGTGTTGATTGATGATTTTCTCAGTTAGATTTCCATTTGGAAATATGACCATTGTTTGTACACATGTTTTCTCTTTGATAGTTAAATCACCGACTATCGAAGATTTTGACCATTTTCGTTGTCAATAGAGAAACCGGGATCAGATTCATTATCTGAAAACCACTCCGTATGGGCATTAACGTTGCGAACCAAATATGATGAAGATAATTGACGGCGGAGTTATGCAAGGTCTATTCTGGCAATCCTAGTTAGAAATTTCCTAAGATGTATTTAAAGAATAGTGCCTTTGGTTTGTCCAGTCCCAAGGCGACCTTTATGGAAGAATGTCTGACATATTATATTTAATAGATCGCGTAAGTTGATCTCTTCAAAACGTATATACGTTTAGTGGCGGAGGAATTCTTTTCTCTTGGCTGTGTACCCATTGTATTTTTGGGGAGATCAATTTGTGATTTGGCGGGTATGACGATGTGACATTCAAAGTGAATAAATGTGTGATCTGTCAGAGATAAGCATGGCCTCTAGCCTCACAACCGGGAAATGACAAAAATCGGGCAGGCAACATGGCCAAGTGGTTGGCTACCAAGTAGGATGTATTATTACCTATCTAGAGATATTCATTTCATTCTTTAATATATTCGATGCTGTCCCATTAGAGAAATGGTTGCTGATCCCAACCATTGGTGATATACAATCGATACACTCAAGCGAAATGATTGGTCGGTCACGTGTGGCCTAGTTGCAAGATGTTCTTGTTGAACCCAGTGTCTTTCTCTCTAGAGGTACACTATCGAAAGGTGGTTCCATACCTTGTCATAGTTAGAAATCCATTACCCAATAAGTGCTTGCGGTTTTGATTGTATACTATATGTGTAGAACGTGAGTTGAAAGCGTTTCTCCTAGATGATTATCTAGTTATGGTTGATAGACATTATTATAATATCAAAAGAATTTTGATATAAAGTTTATCGTTTCTTTCAAAAGGATTTTTGAAAGTTAAATCAAATGTTTTGGATTCTCATAAGGGAAAAACCCGTTCCTTTATACGGTGTGGTCTTATGAGATATCGTTTAATTGCTCAAACTTTTTTAAACTGTTTTACTCACACCAGTCCCATGATTGACCCGGAGTTTATTTTGTTTTGTTTCCCCTAAACTCTTGGGTGCCCAATTTTGTACGGGCAGTTAAGCAATAAGGATTTTTCAGATATACTTGGAGAGCTTGGAGTAGGAGGCTTCAGGATTATATAGCTATAGTTATCTACGGTATGTTGTAAGTGTTATGCTCTGATAATGTTATTGTATACATATACTGATTTTGTTTCAAAGTTATGTATCTATTATATATTGTTCGTTCCGTTGTGAGATTCGTGTTTACTCTGATGTTGTATGTTCTTCTTCTATTTTAAGTTTCTATCTTATCTATTCTCACTCTCTGTTTTCTTTCTATTAGTTTTCTGGTTTCCAGTGTAATTTGGGTTGGACTTGTGTTATTTGGTCAGCTCAAATTGTACCGGAATTTCGGGACACTATATTATTGACATGATATTGTTTTGAATTATACTGTATATATATATATATATTATTTGAAAATCTATATATATTGATTTTTGTTGATGATAATATTAGATTTTCATCATTTATTATTAGATTAATCAATAAATAAAACTATTGGTTATTGAATGGTTTAAGGAAAGTGAAATATTAAAAATTAATTGGTAATGAAACAAAAGGAAGTTATATATGAATTTGTGAATTTAATTTCATGTGGTTTTGTAATATTGATTTAAAAATGGTTTTGGAATAATATATTTATATTTAAAAAAAAAGTTTTTCAGTATATATATAAATTATTTTCAAATGAATTTTTGAACTAAGTGTATATTCCCTGTTATCTTTGGGAAATGATTTCGATGATGAGTGTATGCAACATTGACGTTTATTTTTCAGAATTCGAGTGGGGTGACCACTTAGAAACTTTGATATTTTGTTTGAAAATTAGGTTCAATTAAATCTTTTAAATTATGGTTTGAAGTATTGTATATATTATTTTGAAAGTTGTTTTGGAAATGAACCGGGGGTTTGAATTCTTAAATTCTCGAATAATTAATAATGTTCGAATTATTGAAATGATTCAAAACTTGATATTTTAGAAACTTCTAAATTGTGAAATAAGAGAATAAACCTAAAAGGGTTATAATTAAAGAAAAATGGTTTAAGAATTCGAAATAATTAATTAAAATGAATTAAAACCTTTGAACTTGTATAATAATCAATCCTTTTCTATAGCATACATAACTTACCAAAATATATAAGAAGTTGAAGTGTTATATGAATAATCAATTGAATAATATACAAGTGTATGTATGAATAATTAAAGGTTAAATTAAATTGGTTGGTAATAGATGTCAATAAAATATTAATTCTGATAATAAATGATATACTTAGTAATGTTGGGGAATTGAATTCAACTAAGAAAAGTAAATAAATTAAAACTAGTGTACAAATTATTAAATTTATTTAATTTATGGAGAGATTAATGAAGATAAATAAATAAATTTGGAAAGGACTGAATTAGTAAAATAAGCCGAATGAAATGGGATTGATGTAATATGGTAATGAATTTAACGTGTGAAGTGAAACAAAAATAGTGAGCATAGTTGACTGTAAATGAGTCTATTGGATATAAGGTAATATGCATTGACTGAATATGAATTCTTTGTAAGAAAATAAATGTACATAAACCTAATAAAATTTAAGTCAATCAAATTGGAAGAGAATGAAAACAACTAATGTGTAATAAAATGAATACTACCAATAAATGTTAATCAATTGCACATTGGTATAAAATGGTAGTGTTATAGATTAAATATTGATATTAGAAAGTGTGAATGAAAATTTTGTTAATTTTTTTGATGAATACTAGTTGGAAGTTTGTTAGGTGTATTTGTTAAGCCTTATATAATTTTTGCATATATTGTTTACTATATATATATATATATATGATTTGTTATATAAATTGAAGCTTCCTTAATCGCCTTTTCGATGACAAAAAGTTTTAAGTGGGGGCAAGTGTAACAACCCCTATTTTTCGACAATTTAGATTATTAAATTTAATATGATTTTTGAATATATTTTTTGTTATAACTAAAATTTAATGATTTAATTGTGTAAGTTTTGATGTGTGAACTTAATTAAGGAGAATTAGGTAATGAATTTCAACTTATTATAATAATAATAAGTTGCGTTGATGGTAAGCTTAACTTTGATTTTTGTTTGTAGTAATTCATATTGAAATTTGAAATCTTAAATAATATGAATGGAATTGAGTTAAAGAATTTATAGTTGGAATTCAATTGAATTGGAAAATAAAATCAATGTTGGAATTAAATACAAATAAAATCGATTTGCAAAGTTAGTTGAATTTTATTTTGGTTTGCATAAAATTAACATGGTTTGTAATCAAATTGAGATTAAATGTTTATACGGAAGAACTGGTTTAAATTGTTTATAAATGTATTTGGGAATTGATGGCAAGTTAATTAAGGCATAAAACGAGTTAATTATTTTAAATTTAATTCCTTAATTTAATTTGCTGAAAAATCTTTGAAGAGAATTTATGGTATATGTAAATTACCCTTATAACTGACATAACTCCTAGTTTGGATATGGATTAATATTTGGTATTAAACTTATGCTGATACTTCAATGATCTAACTGTGAAAAATGGTATGGTAGAAATTCAGGTAGACTGCTTAGGTAATTTAATGCAACATATTTTGAGAGGTAGTGACTGATATAGAATGCAAATGAACTTGTGATTTGTTTACATTGATTAACAAAGAAAGTCGAAAATTAATATTAGTATATTTAATTAGATTGATTGGTGTAATTAATAATTAAATAAAATTTGAATTTGTAAATAATGAAATTCGACTTGCTTGAACAATTATAGCTTTACTGATTACAATTGGAATTAAAATTTGGTTTGTTTTGATAAGTATTAAAATTAGTATTTAACCATTTCAATAAAATTGACTAAATTAATAATTGGAATTAAAATTGAATTTTTATAAATAAGCAAAATTGGAATTTAATAGGAATAAAATTTTATTTACTAAGTCGAAATAAAATTTATTTTGATGTGAATAAAGATGAATTGTTTTTTGAATTTAATTAAAGATAATTATATGAATTGGGAATTTATAGCGAATTGTTAATACTTAAAGTGAATTGTGTGTATATATATGTAATAACCCGGAAATCCGAGCCAATTTAAAATTTTTGTTTTGGCAATTTAATGAATTTTGGATATTTAAAATGATTTATTTTAAATAATAATGACAAGAAATTTATTTTGAATAGAATTAGAATGTATATATTTATATGGATCGTCGTTAGAAAATAAATATTTTATTTTAATTATAAAAGGAATTGAAAATGGGGCGGTAGTTTGAAATTTCGATTTCAAAGTTCAAATGAATGTACATGATTCAAAATAAATCGGATTTTGGCGAAACCAAAAATATTAGAATCTATTTGAGAATATCTTTCCAAAAAATCCGAAAAATCAAAATTTCATACCGGGAACCAAAAGTTACGTCCAATTAAAAATTCAGAATAGTCGCTATGGAATTTTTGCCCTTAAAAATGGAAATTTTGCAAATGACCTCGGTTTTCGACGAAACCACTTTTGTTGGATCCAAGATATCAATTTATTGCTAGATTCCAAAATACGTAATTTTCTGAATCAATATGTGAGCGTGGCACAGGAAAACATGTTTTGACTGTTTCTGTCAATTTTGATCGACCAGTAAATAGCCATTTTTCAAACGGTCTCAGAATTTGACGAAATTAGTTTGTTAGGACCGTATCGTCAATACGAAGCTAGAAAATATTTTTCAGGAATTTTTAGAGTCCGTATGTGGCCCTAGTAAATTGAAATGCGCGTTCAAATTCAATATATAGATATAAATTTAAATTTTGATGGAAACTGATCGAAATGGTCGAATCGGCTTGCGGGACATATCCCATTGTGTTCGGAATGGGGGTAATTAGCTAAGGGCGATAGTCGTTGGGTCTCGTTTGAAGTTCGTATTAAATTGTAACTTATTGGGAATTAAATATATATTAAAATATAAAAGTCAACCCTACTATTTCTCTCTCCCCCCCTTATCCTCCCCGTCGCTCAAATAAAAAAGAATAATAAAAATAAATAAAAAACTGGATGATCGCTTCAACGCTTCCACCCACCGTCGCACTACGCCTCCGCCTCCCCACGACCGCGCAGCCTCCGCCTCACCCACCTTTAGCCACCGCCTTCCCCGTTTAAACCCCGAACCCCCCAAACCCAAATCACCTAAACCCAACGCAACGCCCTCCCTCCAACCACCTGTCGCCGCCCCTATTCTTACCGTCGCCTCACCCTCTGCCGCGCCGCCACTACACCCACCGCCCTCTGGAAAAACCCAATCAACTATCTCATTGGAGATACGATGAAGAATAGAACGTGCTGAGACAAATCCAAAGCAACGTCCGCTAAAGAATGATGGAGTGGAAACCCTAGGTGAGAACTCCTCACTTTTAATTTTATTTCTAGTTGAAATATATACTAGGATGCAGATGGTGCTTAGCAGCACCCGACTCCCATTGTCCACAGACCATGGATGACTTGTTTGTTTAATTGATGTGTTGTAAAAGTTAATTGTGTGATGTGGAATGGAATAAAATATTTTATAGTTATAATTTTTAACGTGTATATAAAATAAATAATTATAGACAAATCGGAAGGTTTGTTTATGTACACCCATTTGACTGATATTGATTGGGACGATAAATTTTACACATCGCCCAACTGCACAAATAAAAATATGTGCTTATTGATTTGAAACCCCACACGGGTATTGGGATTATATTTGACGTACACTAATCCCGATTGTTTAGTTTTATGCCAATCGGCGGGTTGACATACTGTGTAAGCATTAATTATTTATATTTAACGCTTATGCAGTTGTGGGGTGCACTTTGGATGATGGTTGATTATTTATCATTCTTATTATATACGTGTGTTGTATAGAATCCATATAAATAACATTATATGGTAATCGAGTGGGTCTCATTCCAGTTGAGAAAATAAATTAAATTCATGTTTTGAATAAAATATATATTCATGTGTTGAATAAAAGAAAATTCATGTGTTGAATAAAAAAAATCATGTGTTGTAGAAAATATTCATTTATTGAATAGAATAACGAAGTTACTGAAATATATAAAGCCGTGTTGATTAGAGATGCGCACGCGAATGATATTTATTTCGATTATATTCATTTTTTATAATGAATATAGAAAAGGGAGTGATTTCAAAATATAACGTTTTGAAAATATTATCATTTATATGTTAATGATATGGAATATTCAATTTTGATTTGAAATTGAATAAGAAGTTGAAATCGTTTTGAAAACAAATTTAAAATGATTTATAAAATACATTTTAAATGGAAATCGATGAAATATATATAATATTATATATATATATATATATGTATATAATGGCCTGAATAGAACGCGCTGCGCTGCGGTAGTTTGCGAATTTTGACTATTTACTTCGAACGGACATTACGGGAGATCCGACCGTCGGATTCTCCTAAAACCGGAACCATTGGGTTCGTATTGAAAAGAGCTTTCTAACGAATATTAGATATTTGAAATCTAACGATTGGATTTGGAGATATGTCCAAATCAAATTTGGAAAAGGTCGATATAAATGCAGTTCGATGGCCATTGATGGAAATCGACTGTATGGGACTTGATAAAATTATTAAAAATAGTACAAATTTGTGTAAAATCATAAGAAATGACTTGGAAAGAATTGGGATGAAAAAAAATCCATATTTGAAAAGATAAAAATATATTTTTATCGAAATGAACTAGTTTTGAACTAGAGTTCTAATCCATTTATTTTTAAAATAAATAAATTGAATTTTAAAGGGTTTTAAAAGTAACCAGAATTTTCTATAATTGAATTGGAGTGGATTTGAATGGAAATTGTCTTTGGAATATTTCGATGTTGGATTTTGTGATGATAAAGATATTGTTATGGAAATTTGAAAGATATATTTATATCGTTATTTCCAATACGATATTTGTTGGTCATTGAATTTGATATTGAATATAAGCCGATATATTTTCTATTCAGAGCCTTGTATTTAATATCAAATGGGATTTTGGGTTGTCATGAATGGTATCTTTAATAATACTGTTCTTAGACCCAACGGAGTTAAGAAAATCAGAAACTAACTAGAGATTAGTTAAGTTGTATAGTTTCTTGTGTATTGATCTGATGTTGGTTTCGGCCTTTGGGGTTAACACTTAGCGAATTATTCACTTGCTAATTTACGTTCAAAGGCTGATGGAATAGAATGTGATTTTGGGTTTATCATGAACCGTGTTTTAGTTGACGTTGGTTCTTTAACCTAGTTAAAGACAGGATGTGATTTCCCAAGTTAAACAATCATTAATATTGATTTTTGGGAAGATTAAAACCAAGTGGAGTTTTAATGAATCTTTAATTAGATTGAAACGATCGAGAATGGAGTATCACCAGTTTTGCTCCAGGCGATAGTTAAATCTTTAATTAGATTTGAACGTGAAATGGTAATTGAATTTATTGATAACACTGTGGTGTTAGATATGAAGTATGACCAGTTTTACTTTATGGGATAAATAGGTTAGGGTTCGGAATTTAACAAATGATTACTTCGGTAAGGTTCACTAATCCCGACTAGTTTGAATAAACCATAATTTGGTTTGAATTGACATTCATAGAAAGATTAAAGAATAAATTTAACGAATTTATCTTTGATAAAATTAATGGGAACCTTTCCCAAAGTATAAGAATATTTGAATAAAAGAATATTCTGAATTGGAATGAGGCGTATGTTGTGTTTTTGTAACACTTGTTTATTATATACGCGAGTTATTCAGAAAGACCGGGTTTATCCCATTTTGAATAACTGATTCCACAATGTGTCGAGGATGAAGATGGTGGTCGAAGACCGGAGGTCTTTACATCGTTTGGGTGATTACTAATGATATTGATTGGGCTATACACCCAAGAGGAGGGAATCAATTGGTGATCGTCCAGACGTACTTGGAGATCGATGGATATGCGAGATACAAGGTGCCTCTGGTTTCGTTCAAACCCAGAACGGACTTGTAAATTGACTGTGTGTCTGACATTGGATATCATTCTGTGTGATTGATGGATATCGGTTGCATGGAGTGGTTTGCCTGTGTGGCATGCTAAGATGCAAATGATCAAGGCTTTTGTTGAAAAGAAGAGTCTTGTGGTTGATGATCAAAGCACCGCCTGTGTGGCACAGCTTTCTGTAGCGTTAATTTGCGAGCCTCACTCCCCGGTTGTGAACCAGAAACGGGAGGGGACATCAGGGAGGGCATGCGTTTCTTTCTTGCTAGGGTTGTGTCAGTGACCTACCAGCCCTGACATTTATATTATTTTCACCTGTGTGGTTGTTGGATTGCGAGGCACCTCAGATATATCGGTGACTATGTGGAGCCGATGGAGTCATTTGGCTTATTTACGCCCCAAAGGGCGGGGAAACGCAATGTTCATGCACTTTAATCCACATCGGTGGACCAGCACTGACGATCCAAGGGTCACTCGAGCTCTGATCCTGAGGCTCAGGCTAGAGAGTCTCGAATCGGTAGAGGACGATCCCTTGCCTCAGTTCACAGATGGAAATCCAATTTCCAATACGTGACATTTGCGGTTTTGATTGTAGAGCCTAGTATTGGCGACATGATATATGGTTCCCATGCTGTCTATGATTGATTGATACTTATGATTGAAATTGTTTTGACACTATACACTTCTAGTAATAATAAAAGATGAAATTTAGTGTATCAAGCATTCTTTGTCTATTATAAGGTAAAACCCTATCCTCCAGCTTGTGTTGCATTGTGTGATGGGACCTGGGTCTTATAATAGCTTCATTGTTCTTTATTTAGCATTGCGCTGTTGTTTTATGCACTGGTATTTTTGGGAGGAAACCCGTTCCGTGTTATACGGCGTGGTCCCTTGATTTACCTAACTTTAAAATAAAGATTAATAACTGTTTTAGTTCTCACACCAGTCACGTGACTGACCTGGAGTTTATTGTTTTAACCTAAACTCTGGGTGCCCTTATTTTCCGCAGGGCAGCTTGTAGTTTTGGTTTTGCAGATTTATATTCACAGGAATCTGGTTTACAGCTGGAATGATATCCGAAAAGCTCTGTATCCGTATATCTCTTTCAGTTGTGTATTGTATTATTTTTCCGTTGCAGTATTGTATTTAAATCTATGATATTACTCTGATGTATAATATTTATTCATACTCTGTATATTCTTGTATTCTGATCAAATCGTTGTAATAAACAATGAAATGTTCTTCTGTTTTGTTCAGATTTGTCATGTTCTCAAAAAAATCAGGGGTTTCGAATGATCTTGGTCGGTTTAGCGATTGATTCGGATCGAGAGAAATTCCTTGTTGTCACATTTGGTATCAGAGCTCTGGTTTACAGAGATCGAGAACAAGACACATTAGAAACATACGAAAGAATTCATCAGAGATTGGATTAGTAATATTCAATGGGAACGACTAATTAGAGATAGGATCCGTAGTATCCTAGAACGAGTATAAAGAGTGATGTTTTTAACATATCCAGTATATAAAGGTTTTGCCTATATGTCTGGTCCGCGTGTATTTGAAGTTTTAATGTACTGGATAGATATAGAATCACAGTCTTGTCGCCCGTGGATGTTCTGATGGTGGTTCGAAACATCATCAGAATTTATGTTCGAGTGACGAAAGTAGGATTTCTATATGTTTCCAATTGACTGGTGTGAGAACCAAAACTAGGTAGGGCTTATTGTTGTGAATTGGCATCCAAAAACATGATTTTTTGTATATGTATCAAAATTCTGTGTTTGAAAAGCTAATCAACTAATTGATTGCTGGTTGTGTTGTTTGATTATTGTTTGATTAATTAAAATGTTGAACCTTTAGCCAAATTGAACCAAATAGTGGATTGTATTGAAAATTTATCGCATTTGCATGCTTGTACATGTACTTACATTGAACAGGTCATAGCATGGAGGCTAGAGAAGAGGAATAAAATTGTTTGCCCGACAAATAGATACATGTTTATTGTATTTCTTGGGTTTTTGATGATTTTATGAGCTGATTGGCTAGCCGCTTGGCTGTTTCTTTTTCCTTTTGGATTGGTGAGGGCCATGGGAGGCTATTTGAAATATCCTGAAGCTCCCGGTACAGGGGAGGTTACGGCGAAATTTTTCGAAAATTTAGGGTGTTAGCCAAATTTTTGAAAAATTTGAAAAGTTCTTAGAAACTGAAAAGTTGAAGAACTTAAGCCATAATGAAAATAATGAAAGTTGAGTTGATTAGTAAAACAACTTTCGGCTTCGTACCTTTTCGGGGACGAAAATTTTTGAGTGGTGGAGATTGTAATAACCCGGAAATCCGAGCCAATTTAAATTTTTTATTTTGGCAATTTAATGAATTTTGGATATTTAAAATGATTTATTATAAATAATAACGACAAGAAAGTTATTTTGAATAGAATTAGAATGTATATATTTATATAGATCGTCGTTAGAAAATAAATATTTTATTTTAATTATAAAAGGAATTGAAAATGGCGTGGTAATTTGCTATTTCGATTTCAAAGTTCAAATGAACGTACAGGATTCAAAATAAACGGGATTTTGCCGAAACCAAAAATATTAGAATCTAGTTGAGAATATCTTTCCAAGGAATCCAAAAAATCAAAATTTTATAGCAGAAATCAAAAGTTACGTCCAGTTAAAAATTCAGAATAGTTGCTATGGAATTTTGGCCCTTAAAAATGGAAATTTTGCAAACGACCTCGGTTTTCGACGAAACCACTTTTGTTGGATCCGAGATATCAAGTTATTGCTAGATTCCAAAATTCGTAATTTTCTGAATCAATATGTGAGCGTGGCACAGGAAAACATGTTTTGACAGTTTCTGTCAATTTTGATCGACCAGTAAATGGCCATTTTTCAAACGGTCTCAGAATTTGACGAAATTAGTCTGTTAGGACCGTATCGTCAATACGAAGCTAGAAAATATTTTTCAGAAATTTTCAGAGTCCGTATGTGGCCCCAGTAAATTGAAATGCACGTTCAAATTCAATATATAGATTTAAATTTTAATTTTGATGAAAACTAATCGTAACGGTCAAATCGGCTTGCGGGACATATCCCATTGTGTTCGGAATGGGGGTAATTAGCTAGGGGCGACAGTCGTTGGGTCTCGTTTGAAGTTTATATTAAATTGTAACTTATTTTGAATTAAATATATATTAAAATATAAAAGTCAACCCTTTTATTTCTCTCCCACCCTTATCCTCCCCGTCGCTCAAATCAGAAAGAATAAAAAAAAAACTGGATGATCGCTTCAACGCCTCCATCCACCGTCGCACTGCGCCTCCGCCTCCCCACGACCGCACAGCCTCCGCCTCACCCTCCTTTAGCCACTGCCTTCCCCATTTAAACCCTGAACCCCTCAAACCCTAATCACCTGAACCCATCGCAACGTCCTCCCTCCAACCACCTGTCGCCGCCCCTATTCTGGCCGCCGCCTCACCCCCCCCCCCCCCCCACCGCGCCGCCACTACACCTACCGCCCCACTGGAAATACCCAATCAACTATCTCGTTGGAGATACGGTGAAGAATAGAGCATGCGGAGACAAATCCAAACCGCCGTCCGCTAAAGAATGATGGAGTGGAAACCCTAGGTGAGAACTCCTCACTTCTAATTTTATTTTTAGTTGGAATACATACTAGGATGCAGACGGTGCTTAGTAGCACCCGATACCCGTTGTCCACAGACCATGGATGACTTGTTTGTTTAATTGATGTGTTGTGAAAGTTGATTGTGTGATGTGGAATGGAATAAAATATTTTATAATTGAAAATATTTTATAGTTAAAAAATATAATTTTTAACGTGTATATAAAATAAATAATTATAGACAAATCAGACGGTTTGTTTATGTACACCCATTTGACTGATATTGATTGGGACGATAAATTTTACACATCGCCCAACTGCACAAATAAAAATATGTGATTGTTGATTTGATACCCCACACGGGTATTGGGATGTTATTTGACGTACACTAATCCTGATTGTTTAGTTGTATGTCAATCGATGGGTTGACAGACTATGTATGCGTTAATTATTTATATTTAATGCTTATGCAGCTATGGGGTGCACTTTGGATGATGTTTGATTATTTATTGTTGCTATTATATACATGTGTTGTATAGAATCCATATAAATAACATTATATCGTAATTGAGTGGGTCTCTTTCCAATTGAGAAAATAAATTAAATTCATGTGTTGAATAAAATATATATTCATGTGTTGAATAAAAGAAAATTCATGTGTTGAAGAAAATATTCGTTTGTTGAATAGAATAACGAAGTTATTGAAATATATAAAGCCGTGTTGATTAGAGATGCACCATTTTGATGCGAACGATATTTATATCGATTATATTCGTTTTAATAATGAATATAGAAAAGGAAGTGATTTCAAAATATAACGTTTTGAAAATATTATCATTTATATGTTAATGATATGGAATATTCAATTTTGATTTGAATTTGAATAGGAATTTGAAATCGTTTTGAAAATGAATTTAAAACGATTTATAAAATACGTTTTAAATGGAAATCAATGAAATATATATAATATATATGTATATTATATATATAATGGCCTAAATAGAACGCGCCGCGTTGCGGTAGTTCGCGAATTTCGACCATTGACTTCGAATGGACAATACGGGAGATCCGACTGTCAGATTCTCCTAAAATCGGAACCATTGGGTTTGTATCGAAAAGAGCTTTCTAACAAATATTAGAGATTTGAAATCTAACAGTTGGATTTGGAGATATGTCCAAATCAAATTTGGAAAAGGTCGTTGTAAGTGCAGTTCGATGGCCGTTGATGGAAATCGACTGTACGGGCCTTGATAAAATTATTAAAAATAGTAATAATTTGTGTAGAATCATAAGAAATGATATAGAAAGAATTGGGATGACATATTTGAAAAGACTAAAATAGATTTTTTTATCGAAATAAACTAGTTTTGAACTAGAGTTATAATCCATTTATTTTTAAAATAAATAAATTGAATTTGAAAGGGTTTTAAAAGTAACCAGAATTTCCAATAATTGAATTGGAATGGATTTGAATCGAAATTGTCTTTGGAATATTTCGATATTGGATTTCGTGATGATACAGATATTGTTATGGTAATTTGAAAGATATATTTATATCGTTATTTCCAATACGATATTTGTTGGTCGTAGAATTTGATATCGAATATAAGCTGATATATTTTCTATTTAGAGATTTGTATTTAATATCAAATAGGATTTTGGGTTATCGTGAATGGTATCTTTAATAATACAGTTCTTAGACCCAATGGAGTTAAGAAAATCAGAAACTAACCGAAGAATAGTTAAGTTGGATAATTTCTTGGGTATTGATCTGATGTTGGTTTCGGCCTTTGGGGTTAACGCGTAGGGAGTTATTCACTTGCTAATTTACGGTTAAAGGCTGATGGAATAGAATGTGATTTTGGGTTTATCGTGAACCATGTTTTAGTTAACATTGGTTCTTTAACCCAGTTAAAGACAGGATATGATTTCCCAAGTTAAACAATCATTAATATTGATTTTTGGGAAGATTAAAAACAAGTGGAGTTTTAATAAATCTTTAATTAGATTGAAATGATCGAGAATGGAGTATCACCAGTTTTGTTCCAGGAGATAGTTAAATCTTTAATTAGATTTGAACGTGAAATGGTAATTGAATTTCCCGATAACACCGTGGTGTTAAATAGGAAGTATGACCAGTTTTACTTCATGGGATGAATAGGTTGGGGTTGGGAATTTAACAAATGATTACTTCAGTAAGGTTCGCTAATCCCGACTAGTTTGGATAAACCATAATTTGGTTTGAATTGATATTCAAAGGAAGATTAAAGAATAAATTTAAAGAATTTATCTTTAATAAAATTAATGGGAACCTTTCCCAAAGTATAACAATATTTGAATAAAAGAATATTCTAAATTGGAATGTGGCATATGTTTTGTTTATGTAACACTTGTTTATTATATACGCGAGTTATTCAGAAAGACTGGGTTTATCCCATTCTGAATAACTGATTCCACGATATGTCATGGATGAAGATGGTGGTCGAAGACCGGAGGACTTCACATCATATGGGTGATTACTGATGATCTTGATTGGGCTGTATGTAACAACCCGAAAATCTGGGCCAGTTTAAATTTTTTATTTTGGCGATTATAGCGAATTTTTAATATTTAAAATGAATTATTTTAAATAATATCGACGAGAAATTTATTTTGAATAGAATTCGAATGTATATATTATATACGTCGTCGTTAGAATATAAATATTTATATATAATTATAAATGGAATTGAAAATGGCGCGGTAGTTCGATAATTCGATTTCAAACTTCAATTGAATGTACCGGGTGCAAAACAATCCGGATTTTAGTGAAACCAAAAACATTAGGATCTAATTGATGATATCTTTCCAACGAATCCGACAAATCGAAATTTCATAGCGGGAATCAAAAGTTATGTCTAGTTGAAAATTCTGAATAGTCGCTATGGAATTCAGGCCCTTAAAAATAGAAATTTTGCAAATGACCTCGGAATTCGACGAAACCACTTTTGTTGGATCCGGGATGTAAAGTTATTGCTAGGTTTCAAATTTCATAATTTTTTGAATCAATGTGTGAGCGTGGCAAAGGAAAACGCGTTTGACCAGTTTTAGTTGATTTTAAATCGACTGGAAAATGGCCATTTTTCCAACGGTCTCGGAATTCGACGAAACTAGTTTTGTTAGGACCGTATCGTCAATACGAAGCTAGAAAGTATATTTTTTGAATTTTTCGAGTTAGTATGTGACCCCGGTAAATTGAAATGTGCGTTCAAATTCAATATATAGAGTTATATGTTGATTTTGACGAAAACTGGTCGTAACAATCGAATTGGCCTACGTGGCATATCCCATTGTGTTCGGAATGGGGGTAATTAGCTAGGGGCGACAGCCGTTGGGTTTGATTTCGTGTTAGAATGGAAAGTCAACTTTAAAAGAGAATTAAAATAAAATTAATAATAAATAAATATATAATAGCCTCTCCCCCCTCTCTCTCTTACTTCTCTCAGGACGAAAAAAAAAAAAGATCGATCGACGGAAATCCCACCCCCACCCACGCCGCCGTGCCGTCGGCCTCCCTCCGCCTTCCCCATCTCCAGCAACCTCTCCCCTCCTCTCGCGTTCTCGCTTTCCCCCTTTTTTAAAAAGACCGCAACCCCTTTTACCCTAGCCGCCATCGACCTTGCCCCACGGCCGCCGCCCACCACCGGAGCTCGTGCCACTTCTCCCCAGCGCCACCATCTCCCTCCGATCCCCTTCCCAGTTCGAAATCCCACAGCCCAAACCCCCGTACCCCCCACTAAATTGACCGCTTTTCCCAGCCATCACCCCTCCCCTTCGCCCGAGCGCACCTCAGACGAGACCCCGCGGCACACATCAGACGCCGCGCCGCCAACTCCGACACCAAGCCTTCCCTCCTCAGTAAAATCGAACCAAGGTGATTTTTATTTTATTAAATTAGTTTCTAATCCAATTTCAGTTATAGAAAATCAGTCTTGAGGTATTTAAATCAGTTTTAATTTATATAAATGTAATTTCTATGTAGTAGAAACAATAAAGATGTAATTTTTATCATTGTTAAGATCTAGGATCTTTATTATATGAAAGTTAGAATTTTTAAAATAGGAAAGCTATGATTTTTAAAATAGAAAAGCTATGATTTTTAAAATAGAAAAGCTATGTTTTTTAAAATAGAAAAGCTATGATTTTTAAAATAGAAAAGATTAGATTTTTTGAAATTTGAAAAGGCGAAATCTTTATATGAAGAATAGCGTGATAAAAATATAGTCTTTACTATATGAACATCGATGTGAAAATATAACTTCTAACTCTATAGTATAAGTAAAAATGTGATTTTTATATGTTGAATAGCAAAGTAAAAATGTGACTTTTATATATTGAATAGCGAAGTAAAAATTCGATTTTTACATATGTAGAGAATACGGGCAAAGAAAGTGACAAGAGGCAAGAACGGCGAAGATTTCTGCATAAGAAGAGTCGTGGCGTGTTGGATTAGCTATTCAGTGAGAACTTCTCACTCTAAACTTCTTTTTCTAGTTATATATATATATACTAGGATGCAGACGGTGCTTAGTAGCACCCGACACAATCGTCCACAGACCATGGACTTGTTTGTTTGGTTGCATAGGTTAGTTAGATGATTTGATTTGAAATTGAATTGTTTGGTGAAATGAATAAATTTGATGGATATGTGAATGGCGTGGGCCTTCGCTAGACCGGGGATAAGGCTAGGCCTCGTCCCGTTTCTGGTATCGTGCCGTTATGCCGCCGAAATTTTCTAAAATAAGTTAGAAAATAAAAATATCATTTTATTTAAAGAATGAACTGAATAGAAATTCATATGTTAGAATAAAATGTTTTATCGTTAAAAATATAATTTTTAACGTGATTATGAATATAGTGAATGTGAATAAATAAATATTCATTTACAAACCGGACGTTCTGTTTATGTACACTGATTTGAATGACATTGATTGGGACGATAAATTTTACACATCGCCCAACTGCACGAATAAAATATGTGTTTGATTGTTTGAAACCCCACACGGGTATTGGGATGAAATTTGAAGTTCACTCATCCTGATTGATTAAATTTATCGATCGATGGATTGACAGGCTGTTATAAGCGTTAGAGATCTATATTTGATGCTTATACAGTGTAGTGCACTTTGGTTGATGGTTGATTATTTTTCAATGCTATTATATACGTGTGATGTATGAAAATCCATATAATTAACATTATATGGTGATTGATTGGGCCTCATTCCAATTTAGAAAATAAAGAATATTATAAAATAAAGGTTCATGTGTTGACTGTACTCATTCGTTGAGATTAGTCATGTGTTGAACGAAATAATTTAACAAAAATTGTCACACGTGGACTGTACTCATTCGTTGAGATTAGCCGTGTGTTGACAAAAATAAATATTCATTTATTGAATAGAATATTTGAAAATAGAAATATATGAAGCCGTGTTGGTTAGATTGACGCCATTTTGACGTGAACGATATTTATATCGATTTTATTCATTTTAAAATGCATATTGAAAAGTGATTTCGAAAACGCATATTTTGAAATGAAATCGAAATGAATTGAATATAAAACGATTTCGAAATGAATTGAATGTATAACGATTTCGAAATGAATTAAATATAAAACGATTTCGAAATGAATTGAATATATAATGAATTCGAATTGAATGGAAAACGAATTTGATTTCAATTGAATAGCAAACGAAACGAATTCGAATTTAATTGAATAAATAACGAATTTGAATTGAATTGAATATAAAACGATTTCGAAATGAATTGAATGTATAACGATTTCGAAATGAATTGAACATAAAACCAATTCGAATTGAATTGAAAACGAATTCGAATTGAATTGGAAACGAATTGAAATGAATTCAAATTGAATTGAAATTTGAATTAAATAGAAATGAATTTTAAAACGAATTTATAAAGAAGAATTCAATTTTGATTTGAATTGAAATGGAAGTTGAAATTGCTTTTGAAACGAATTTAAAACTATTTATATAATTCGTTTTAAATAGAAATCGACGAAATATATATTATATATAGTATATATATAATATAATGGCCTGAATAGAACGTGCCGCGCCGCGGCAGTTCGCGAATTTCGACCATTTATTTCAAACGGACATTACGGGAGATCTGACCGTCGGATTCTCCTAAAACCGGAACCGTTGGGTTCGTATCGAAAAGGGCTTTCTAATGAATATTAGAAATTTGAAATCTAACGGTTGGATTTGGAGATACGTCCAAATCAAATTTAGAAAAGGTCGTTGTAAGTGCAGTTCGATGGCCGTTGATGGAAATCGACTGTACGGGCCTTGATAAAATTATTAAAAATAGTATTAATTTGTGTAAAATCATAAGAAATGATTTAGAATGAATTGGGATGAAAACTCCATATTTGAAAAGATAAAAATAGATTTTTATCGAAATGAACTAGTTTTGAACTAGAATTATAATTCTATTTATTTTTAAATAAATAAATTGAATTTGAAATGGTTTTGAAAATAACCAAAATTTCCAATGATTGCATTGGAATGGATTTGAATCGAAATTGTCTTCGGAATATTTCGATGTTGGATTTCGTGATTATACAGATGTTGTTATGGAAATTTGAAAGATATATATATATATATATATATATCGTTATTTCCAATACGATATCTGTTGGTCGTAGAATTTGATACTGAATATAAGACGATATATTTTCTATTCAGAGCCTTGTATTCAATATAAAATGTGATTTGGGTTTGTCGTGAATGGTGTCTTCACTAACACTGTTCTTGAACCCAGTTGAGAAAAGATTAAATCTTTTTATTTAGATTTAATGAAGTGTACCAATTAAATAATATTTAATTGGAATTGAATTAATATTGATTTTTGGGTTTATCGTGGATAGTGTTTTAAATAACACTCGTTCTTTAACCCGATAATTAATGAATGTGATTTTGGGTTTATCGTGAACTGTGTTTTAATTGACATTGATTCTTTAACCCAGTTAAAGATTAAAACTAAGTGGAGTTTTAATGAATCTTTAATTAGATTGAAATGATCGAGAATGGAGTAGCACCAGTTTTGCTCCAGGCGATAGTTAAATCTTTAATTAGATTTGAACGTGAAATGGTAATTGAATTTACCGATAACACCGTGGTGTTAGATATGAAGTACTACCAGTTTTACTTCATGGGATGAATAGGTTGGGATTGGGAAATTAAAACAAATGATTACTTCGGTAAGGTTCGCTAATCCCGACTAGTTTGAATTGATATTCAAAAATAGAATAAAGAATAAATTCAAGGAATTTATCTTGGATAAAATTAATGGGAACCTTTCCCTATGAATGTGAAATTTAGAAACTAACTGTCGGTTAGCCAAGCAGAATGGTTTTCTGGATATTGATCTGATGTTGGTTTCGGCCTTCGGGGTTAATATTTGGGAAATTATTCTCTTAATTAATTTACGGTTAGTGACTGATGAATTGGAATGAGGCGTATGTTGTGTTTGTGTAACGCTTATTTAAAATATACGCGAGTTATTTGGAAAGACCGGGTTTATCCCATTCTGAATAACTGATACGACGATAAGTCGAAGATGAAGACGGTGGTCGAAGACCAGAAGTCTTCACGTCGTTTGGGTGATTACTGATGATCTTGATTGGGCTGTACACCCAAGAAGATGGAAACAGTTGGTGATTGTCCAGACGTACTTGGAGATCGATGGATATGCGGGGTACTAGGTGCCTCCGGTTTCGTTCAGACCCAGAACGGACTTGTAAATGGACTGTGTGTCTGACATTGGATTTTAGCCCGTGTGATTGATCTCTATTAAATATATATCTGTTTGGCGGCGGAGAATTTATTCTCTTGCTTAACGCCCTTCTCTGAGACGTACGAGCTCAGGGGTTATATATTGATGGATATCAAACGCATGGAGTGAATTGCCTGTGTGGCATGCCTAAGTGGCAATTGATCGAGGCTTCTGTTGAAAAGCAAAGTCTTGTGTTGATGATCAAAGCACGGCCTTGTGGCGTAGCTTTGTGTAACGTTTACTTCGCGAGTTTCGCACCCCGGTTGTGAACCAAAAATGGGAGAGGACCTCAGGGAGGGCATGCGTTTCTTTCTAGCTAGGGTGGTGTCAGTGACCTACCAGCCCTGACATTTATATACTTTTCACCTGTGTGGTTGTTGCTGTTGCGAGGCGCCTCGGTTAGATCGGACGATCCGGGTCCGATGGAGCCATTCGTTGGCTTATTTACGCCCCAAAGGTCGGGGAAACGCATGTTCAGGCATTTTAATCCACATCGGTGGACCGGCCCTGACGATCCAAGGGCCCACCTGAGTCTGGGTCCTGAGGCTCGGGCTAGACAGTCTCGAATCGGTTGAGGACTATCTTTTGCCTCGGTTCATAGATGGAAATCCAATTTCTAAATACGTGACAATTGCGGTTTTATTTGTAAACCTATATATGGCGACATAGTGGTATGGGTCATTCATGCCGCCTATGATTGATACTTATGATTTGAAGTTGTTTTATGCACTATGCACTTATTATAGTATCAAATGATTTCTTTTAAACGTATCAAGCATTCTTGGCTGTTATAAGGTAAAAACCCTATCCCCCGGCTTGCGTTGCATTGTGTGATAGGACCTGGGTCTTATAATAGCTTCATCTTTCTTTATTTAGCATCGCGCTGTTTGTTTTATGCACTGGTGTTCTTGGTAGGAAACCCGTTCCGTGTTATACGGCGTGGTCCCTTGATTTACCTTACTTTGAAAATAAAGTTTTAAATAACTGTTTTAGTTCTCACACCAGTCACATGACTGACCTGGAGTTTATTGTTTTAACCTAAACTCTGGGTGCCCTTATTTTGACACGGGCAGCTAGTAGTTTTGGTTTTGCAGATTTATATTCACAGGATCCTGGTTTACAGCTGGAACGATATCCGGAAAGCTTTGTATCCATATATCTCCTTCAGTTGTGTATTGTATTATTTTCCGCTGCTATGTATTTAAATGTAATTTAAATCTCTGATTTTTCTGTGTAATATTCATTTATACTCTGTATATTCTTGTAATCTGATGCATTGTTGGGATATACAATGAAATGTTCTTTTGTATGCGTTCTGTTGTGGCTTGTTCTCGAACTATCTGACACTTTGCTTTACGGGAAAGTTGCGGGTTTTCACAGTTGGTATCAGAGCTTTTGTTTCAAAGCAGAGAACAAGGCACATTAGAACCGTACGAAAGAATTCATCAGATATTGGATTAGTAATATCCAACGGGAATGACTCGTTAGAGATGGGATCAGTAGTATCCTAGAACGAGTGTGAAGAGTATATTTAAAAAAAAAAATCCTGTTTTGAAATTTAGATCGTTTTACACGTATTTGAATAATTTATTTATTTTGAATTTGGACATTCCAATATATAAAGAATTTGCATATATGCCTTGCAAACATATATTCAAAGTTTTAATATATTGGATAGATATAGCATCACACTCTAGTCGCCCGAAGATGATATTGATGATAGCGATCGCATCATCAACATTTATGTTCGAGTTTCGAAGGTGTGATTTTCTATATATTTCCTATTGACTGGTGTGAGAACCAAAAATTAGATAGGGCTTATTGTTGTGATTTGGCATCAAAAATGTGAATTTTGTATATGTATCAAAATTATGAATTTGAAACTCTAATTCACTAATTGATTGATGTTTGTGTTGTTTGTTTATTTGTTTGCTAATTTTTAGCCATTTAGCCTAATTGAATCACATATTGAATTATATTGAAAATTGGTTGCATTTGCTTGTATACTTGTACTTACATTGAACAGGTCGTAGCAAGGAGGCTAGAGCAGAGAATAAAATTTGTTTGCCCGACAAATAGGTACATGTTTACTACATAATTTACTGTTTTGTTTGGGTGATGATGATTTTATGAGCCTATTGACCAGCCGCTTGGCTTTTTCTTTTTCTTTTTGAGATTAGAAGGACCGGGGAAGCTATTTGAAATTCCCCGATGCTCCCGGTGCAGGGGAGGTTATGGCGAAATTTTTCGAAAATTTAGGGTGTTAGCCAAATTTTTGAAAATTTGAAAATTCTCAGAAACTGAAAAGTTGGAGAATGGAAGCCAGATAGAACGTAGAGTTGATTAATCAAACCACTTTCGACTTTGTTCCTTTTCGGGGACGAAAAGTTTTAAGTGGGGGAGATTGTAACAACCCGAAAATCTGGGCCGGTTTAAAATTTTTATTTTGGCGATTATAGCGAATTTTGAATATTTAAAATGAATTATTTTAAATAATATCGACGAGAAATTTATTTTGAATAGAATTCGAATGTATATATTATATACATCGTCGTTAGAATATAAATATTTATATATAATTATAAATGGAATTGAAAATGGCGCGGTAGTTCGATAATTCGATTTCAAACTTCAATTGAATGTACTGGGTGCAAAACAATCCAGATTTTAGTGAAACCAAAAACATTAGGATCTAATTGATGATATCTTTCCAACGAATCCGACAAATCGAAATTTCATAGCGGGAATCAAAAGTTATGTCCAGTTGAAAATTCTGAATAGTCGCTATGGAATTTAGGCCCTTAAAAATAGAAATTTTGCAAACGACCACGGAATTCGACGAAACCACTTTTGTTGGATCCGGGATGTTAAGTTATTGCTAGGTTTCAAATTTCATAATTTTTCGAATTAATATGTGAACGTGGCAAAGGAAAACGTGTTTGACCAGTTTCAGTTGATTTTAAATCGACTGGAAAATGGCCATTTTTCCAACGGTCTCGGAATTCGACGAAACTAGTTTTGTTAGGACCGTATCGTTAATACGAAGCTAGAAAGTATATTTTTTGAATTTTTCAAGTTAGTATGTGACCCCGGTAAATTGAAATGTGCGTTCAAATTCAATATATAGAGTTATATGTTGATTTTGACGAAAACTGGTCGTAACGATCGAATTGGCCTACGTGGCATATCCCATTGTGTTCGGAATGGGGGTAATTAGCTAGGGGCGACAACCGTTGGGTTTGATTTCATGTTAGAATGGAAAGTCAACTTTAAAAGAGAATTAAAATAAAATTAATAATAAATAAATATATAATAGCCTCTCCCCTCTCTCTCTCTCTTACTTCTCTCAGACGAAAAAAAAAAGATCGATCGACGGAAATCCCACCCCCACCCACGCCGCCGTGCCGTCGGCCTCCCTCCGCCTTCCCCATCTCCGGCAACCTCTCCCCTCCTCTCGCGTTCTCGCTTTCCCCCTTTTTTAAAAAAAACCGCAACCCCCTTTTACCCTAGCCGCCATCGACCTTGCCCCACGGCCGCTGCCCACCACCGGAGCTCGCGCCACTTCTCCCCAGCGCCACCATCTCCCTCCGATCCCCTTCCCAGTTCGAAATCCCACAGCCCAAACCCCCGTACCCCCCACTAAATTGACCGCTTTTCCCAGCCATCACCCCTCCCCTTCGCCTGAGCGCACCTCAGACGAGACCCCGCGGCCCACATCAGACGCCGCGCAGCCAACTCCGACACCGAGCCTTCCCTCCTCAGTAAAATCGAACCAAGGTGATTTTTATTTTATTAAATTAGTTTCTAATCCAATTTCAGTTATAGAAAATCAGTCTTGAGGTATTTAAATCAGTTTTAATTTATATAAATGTAATTTCTATGTAGTAGAAACAATAAAGATGTAATTTTTATCATTGTTAAGATCTAGGATCTTTGATATATGAATGTTAGAATTTTTAAAATGGAAAAGCTATGATTTTTAAAATAGAAAAGCTATGATTTTTAAAATAGAAAAGCTATGTTTTTTAAAATAGAAAAGCTATGATTTTTAAAATAGAAAAGATTAGATTTTTTGAAATTTGAAAAGGCGAAATATTTATATGAAGAATAGCGTGATAAAAATATAGTCTTTACCATATGAACATCGATGTGAAAATATAACTTCTATCTCTATAGTATAAGTAAAAATGTGATTTTTATATATTGAATAGCAAAGTAAAAATGTGACTTTTATATATTGAATAGCGAAGTAAAAATTCGATTTTTACATATGTAGAGAATACGGGCAAAGAAAGTGACAAGAGGCAAGAACGGCGAAGATTTCTGCATAAGAAGAGTCGTGGCGTGTTGGATTAGCTATTCAGTGAGAACTTCTCACTCTAAACTTCTTTTTCTAGTTATATATATATACTAGGATGCAGACGGTGCTTAGTAGCACCCGACACAATCGTCCACAGACCATGGACTTGTTTGTTTGGTTGCATAGATTAGTTAGATGATTTGATTTGAAATTGAATTGTTTGGTGAAATGAATAAATTTGATGGATATGTGAATGGCGTGGGCCTTAACTAGACCGGGGATAAGGCTAGGCCTCGTCCCGTTTCTAGTATCGTGCCGTTATGCCGCCGAAATTTTCTAAAATAAGTTAGAAAATAAAAATATCATTTTATTTAAAGAATGAACTGAATAGAAATTCATATGTTAGAATAAAATGTTTTATCGTTAAAAATATAATTTTTAACGTGAATATGAATATAGAGAATGTGAATAAATAAATATTCATTTACAAACCGGACGGTCTGTTTATGTACACTGATTTGAATGACATTGATTGGGACGATAAATTTTACACATCGCCCAACTGCACGAATAAAATCTGTGTTTGATTGTTTGAAACCCCACACGGG
This sequence comes from Allium sativum, assembly GCA_030737875.1. Lineage (NCBI taxonomy): Eukaryota > Viridiplantae > Streptophyta > Magnoliopsida > Asparagales > Amaryllidaceae > Allium > Allium sativum. Next base: position 54,290,934 of record CM060920.1, on the reverse strand, counting down.
TATTGGGATGAAATTTGAAGTTCACTCATCCTGATTGATTAAATTTATCGATCGATGGATTGACAGGCTGTTATAAGCGTTAAATATCTATATTTGATGCTTATACAGTGTAGTGCACTTTGGTTGATGGTTGATTATTTTTCAATGCTATTATATACGTGTGATGTATGAAAATCCATATAATTAACATTATATGGTGATTGATTGGGCCTCATTCCAATTTAGAAAATAAAGAATATTATAAAATAAAGGTTCATGTGTTGACTGTACTCATTCGTTGAGATTAGTCATGTGTTGAACGAAATAATTTAACAAAAATTGTCACACGTGGACAGTACTCATTCGTTGAGATTAGTCGTGTGTTGACAAAAATAAATATTCATTTATTGAATAGAATATTTGAAAATAGAAATATATGAAGCCGTGTTTGTTAGATTGACGCCATTTTGACGTAAACGATATTTATATCGATTTTATTCATTTTAAAATGCATATTGAAAAGTGATTTCGAAAACGCATATTTTGAAATGAAATCGAAATGAATTGAATATAAAACGATTTCGAAATGAATTGAATGTATAACGATTTCGAAATGAATTGAATATAAAACGATTTCAAAATGAATTGAATATATAATGAATTCGAATTGAATGGAAAACGAATTTGATTTCAATTGAATAGCAAACGAAACGAACTCGAATTTAATTGAATACATAACGAATTTGAATTGAATTGAATATAAAACGATTTCGAAATGAATTGAATGTATAACGATTTCGAAATGAATTGAATATAAAACCAATTCGAATTGAATTGAAAACGAATTCGAATTGAAATGAATTCAAATTGAATTGAAATTTGAATTGAATAGAAATGAATTTTAAAACGAATTTATAAAGAAGAATTCAATTTTGATTTGAATTGAAATGGAAGTTGAAATTGCTTTTGAAACGAATTTAAAACTATTTATATAATTCGTTTTAAATAGAAATCGACGAAATATATATTATATATATTATATATATAATATAATGGCCTGAATAGAAACGCGCCGCGCCGCGGCAGTTCGCGAATTTCGACCATTTATTTCAAACGGACATTACGGGAGATCCGACCGTCGGATTCTCCTAAAACCGGAACCGTTGGGTTCGTATCGAAAAGGGCTTTCTAATGAATATTAGAAATTTGAAATCTAACGGTTGGATTTGGAGATACGTCCAAATCAAATTTGGAAAAGGTCGTTGTAAGTGCAGTTCGATGGCTGTTGATGGAAATCGACTGTACGGGCCTTGATAAAATTATTAAAAATAGTAATAATTTGTGTAAAATCATAAGAAATGATTTGGAAAGAGTTGGGATGAAAACTCCATATTTGAAAAGATAAAAATAGATTTTTTTCGAAATGAACTAGTTTTGAACTAGAATTATAATTCTATTTATTTTTAAATAAATAAATTGAATTTGAAATGGTTTTGAAAATAACCAAAATTTCCAATGATTGCATTGGAATGGATTTGAATCGAAATTGTCTTCGGAATATTTCGATGTTGGATTTCGTGATTATACAGATGTTGTTATGGAAATTTGAAAGATATAGATATATATATCGTTATTTCCAATACGATATCTGTTGGTCGTAGAATTTGATACTGAATATAAGCCGATATATTTTCTATTCAGAGCCTTGTATTTAATGTCAAATGTGATTTGGGTTTGTCGTGAATGGTGTCTTCACTAACACTGTTCTTGAACCCAATTGAGAAAAGATTAAATCTTTTTATTTAGATTTAATGAAGTGTACCAATTAAATAATATTTAATTGGAATTGAATTGATATTGATTTTTGGGTTTATCGTGGACAGTGTTTTAAATAACACTTGTTCTTTAACCCGATAATTAATGAATGTGATTTTGGGTTTATCGTGAACTTTGTTTTAAATAACACTGATTCTTTAACCCAGTTAAAGATTAAAACTAAGTGGAGTTTTAATGAATCTTTAATTAGATTGAAATGATCGAGAATGGAGTAGCACCAGTTTTGCTCCAGGCGATAGTTAAATCTTTAATTAGATTTGAACGTGAAATGGTAATTGAATTTACCGATAACACCGTGGTGTTAGATATGAAGTACTACCAGTTTTACTTCATGGGATGAATAGGTTGGGATTGGGAAATTAAAACAAATGATTGCTTCGGTAAGGTTCGCTAATCCCGACTAGTTTGAATTGATATTCAAAAATAGAATAAAGAATAAATTCAAGGAATTTATCTTGGATAAAATTAATGGGAACCTTTCCCTATGAATGTGAAATTTAGAAACTAACTGTCGGTTAGCCAAGCAGAATGGTTTTCTGGATATTGATCTGATGTTGGTTTCGGCCTTCGGGGTTAATATTTGGGAAATTATTCTCTTAATTAATTTACGGTTAGTGACTGATGAATTGGAATGAGGCGTATGTTGTGTTTGTGTAACGCTTATTTAAAATATACGCGAGTCATTTGGAAAGACCGGGTTTATCCCATTCTGAATAACTGATACGACGATAAGTCGAAGATGAAGACGGTGGTCGAAGACCAGAAGTCTTCACGTCGTTTGGGTGATTACTGATGATCTTGATTGGGCTGTACACCCAAGAAGATGGAAACAGTTGGTGATCGTCCAGACGTACTTGGAGATCGATGGATATGCGGGGTACTAGGTGCCTCCGGTTTCGTTCAGACCCAGAACGGACTTGTAAATGGACTGTGTGTCTGACATTGGATTTTAGCCCGTGTTATTGATCTCTATTAAATATATATCTGTTTGGCGATGGAGAATTTATTCTCTTGCTTAACGCCCTTCTCTGAGACGTACGAGCTCAGGGGTTATACATTGATGGATATCAAACGCATGGAGTGAATTGCCTGTGTGGCATGCCTAAGTGGCAATTGATCGAGGTTTCTGTTGAAAAGCAAAGTCTTATGGTGATGATCAAATCACGGCCTTGTGGCGTAGCTTTGTGTAACGTTTACTTCGCGAGTTTCGCACCCCGGTTGTGAACCAAAAACGGGAGAGGACCTCAGGAAGGGCATGCGTTTCTTTCTAGCTAGGGTGGTGTCATTGACCTACCAGCCCTGACATTTATATACTTTTCACCTGTGTGGTTGTTGCTGTTGCGAGGCGCCTCGGTTAGATCGGACGATCCGGGTCTGATGGAGCCACTCGTTGGCTCATTTACGCCCCTAAGGGCGGGGAAACGCATGTTCAGGCATTTTAATCCACATCGGTGGACCGGCCCTGACGATCCAAGGGCCCACCTGAGTCTGGGTCCTGAGGCTCTGGCTGGACAGTCTCGAATCGGTTGAGGACTATCTTTTGCCTCGGTTCATAGATGGAAATCCAATTTCCAAATACGTGACAATTGCGGTTTTATTTGTAAACCTATATATGGCGACATAGTGGTATGGGTCATTCATGCCACCTATGATTGATACTTATGATTTGAAGTTGTTTTATGCACTATGCACTTATTATAGTATCAAATGATTTCTTTTAAACGTATCAAGCATTATTGGCTGTTATAAGGTAAAAACCCTATCCCCCCACTTGCGTTGCATTGTGTGATAGGACCTGGGTCTTATAATAGCTTCATCTTTCTTTATTTAGCATCGCGCTGTTTGTTTTATGCACTGGTGTTCTTGGGAGGAAACCCGTTCTGTGTTATACGACGTGGTCCCTTGATTTACCTTACTTTGAAAATAAAGTTTTAAATAACTGTTTTAGTTCTCACACCAGTCACATGACTGACCTGGAGTTTATTGTTTTAACCTAAACTCTGGGTGCCCTTATTTTGACACGGGCAGCTAGTAGTTTTGGTTTTGCAGATTTATATTCACAGGATCCTGGTTTACAGCTGGAACGATATCCGTAAAGCTTTGTATCCGTATATCTCCTTCAGTTGTGTATTGTATTATTTTCTGCTACTATGTATTTAAATGTAATTTAAATCTCTGATATTTCTGTGTAATATTCATTTATACTCTGTATATTCTTGTAATCTGATGCATTGTTGGGATATACAATGAAATTTTCTTTTGTATGCGTTCTGTTGTGGCTTGTTCTCGAACTATCTGACACTTTCCTTTACGTGGAAGTTGCGGGTTTTCACACTGTACACCCAAGAGGAGGAAATCAGTTGGTAATCGTCCAGACATACTTGGAGATCGATGGATATGGGAGGTACAAGGTGCCTCCGGTTTCGTTCAGACCCAGAACGGACTTGTAAATGAACTGTGTGTCTGACATTGGATATCATTCTGTGTGATTGATGGATAGCGGTTGCATGGAGTGGTTTGCCTGTGTGGCATGCTAAGATGCAAATGATCAAGGCTTATGTTGAAAAAGCAGAGTCTTATGGTTAATGATAAAAGCACCGCCTATGTGGCACGGCCTTGTGTAGCGTTAATTCGCGAGCCTCACACCCCGGTTGTGAACCAGAAACGGTGTAACGACCCGGGGAATTCGACGCCCGAATTCTGACAATAATACACCAATCCTGTATTACTGGTCGGAACTCAAGTATCGAAAACACCAGATAGTTATGAGAAAGAAGTTAGAGGGTTAGATAAGAAAGAAAGAAATATAAGAATAGAAGAAGAAGAAGAACCAATACCACAACACAGAATCAGAGTCTCACATCGCAGCGGAACAAAATATAATATGGAAATAAATCTTTATTGAGAGCTTTCAAAATTACTTACAGTATCGGAGTACATCAACATATCTGGACAGTTATATAACCTGTCCTCATATACAATCACACAGCGGAACAGTAGCTATATATATAACCATACGTTTGAACTCTTTCAGCTTGTCTCTGGACTTCGCAGCATCCGGTAACCTGGACCTGTATACCCCGGCCTAACCCGAGCATTTACAAAACATCGGGTCAGTCTGGTGAACCAGAGTGAGATAAACTCGCACAGTATTAAAGGTGATCATCCAACTTGATTTTAAAGTTAAAATCCTTTCGAAAGAAAAGGATAATCGTAAGACCAAATCCACACATAAATACGGACGGTTTTTACCTTACGATAACCCAAAACATTTTTGAAATCAATATCTTTTCTGATATTATAATAATGTCTAAATACAAGTAAATATCAATCTAGTGGAACGCTTGCATCTCACGCTCCACGTATAAAGTATACAAACAAAACCGCAGGCGCTTATTGGAGATTGGATTCCGAACTTGACAAGGTATGGGACCACCTGCCGATAGTGTATCTCTAGAGGCGAATACACTGGGTTCAACAAGAACGTCTTGCAACCCGGCCCTCACATGACCGACCACTCATTTCGCTTGAGTGTATCGAATGTATATCACCAACGGTTGGGCTCAAACCACCGTTCCCGAATGGGCGGAATCGATAGAATAAGAACAAAAGGAATTTCTCTAGATAGGTGATTATACACCCTAATGGGAGCGACCCACATAGCCATGCTGCCTGCCCGATTTCTGTCATCTCCCGATTGATGAGGCTTGAGGCTACTCTTTATCAGCACATCTCATTCACTTCGAATGCCACATTGTCAGATCCATCAGAATCACTAATTGACGTCCACAACAATACATTACGTGTTGGCTAAAGAAGTTTCCTTCTCCGCTTCCACTCTTGGTATGGTTGAAGAAATCAATGTACGTGACCTTTTCTGGAAATACTCTGTCAGACATTCATCCATACAAGTCACCCAGGAACAGAATGAACCGAAGGTACCCTCCTACTGCATTCTAGGAATCACCCTGAGAATCAGTAGTGAGAAGTCCTTGCAATCCGTAGATTCCAACCACGACCGAATCACAGTTTATTTCTGGTTGCAAGTCAGAGATTTTAAGTAATCCTTCCGCTTATGAAGATCCACGGTCTTCAATAGCTCCACCTTGAATCAGCATCTTCAACGTATTCGTATTTGCTGGACGGAATGGTTTTCGAATATATATTCGATCCCGGTCTTTCCGTACCAACAATCGTAAGGGCCAAATTTGATAGTCGGTTGTTTAACTATCAAATAAAAACAACCATTCATCCATAAAAGAAAATGGATTCACTAATTCAATACTCAGTATCATCCAGCCTCTTTAACGAACCGCCCGTTAATTATAGTCTTTAACTTTTCCAATATTTGGAGCATCGTCTTTACTTCTTAGTAAAATAAGAATATTCAACTTATAAACTTTCAAAAACAGTTTATAATATCATTTGCGGAAATTATAGCTTATGTTTCCCTCAACCACTCTCGTTTATAAACTAATATCATTTTGGGATAATCATGGAGTCGTTCAAGTTGGGGTATTTTATTTACCTCTCAGAACTTGACCAACACATTCATATCTTCAGAATAAATAGAAGTTTATTAACCACACGTTCCTTCTTGAAAAATCCGATTTAAATCTCGACAAAGCTTCGATTCTATTAGAAATAGAATCCTTATGAAAATTCCTTAATATCTCTTTATTATGATATTACAAATTATTTCAACAATTCAAATTCATTTATTTAAAACAAACCCTTTATAAATCTTATATTAATGTCTCATACCGTTATCATATCGTTATCTTTCCAAATTCGCATGTTGATATTTATCAAACAATCCAACTTATTATCTGTAACCATTAATGCTACAGATTTCATTTCAAAAACCATTTTTACTTATCTATTTCCCCTTACTCACACTCGACCATTTATTCGTTGCCTAAAACATACAATAATCCTTTAAAAACTTTTATCTAAAAATAGTTCATCTTATTTGCAATAAATGTTACATTTACAGACCACTAACTTCATTTGCTAACTCGATTTCATTTCCAACTTTAAATATCCATTTACAAAATCTTTTGTAAATTAATTACGACAACTTATCAATCGTTTTCATTTGCACCTCTTTAACTTCATTTTGAAAATCTCATTTTCAATTCTTTATCGACAATTAATTTTCGTTGTCGTTTTCCAGATCTTTAACTTAGCTTATGTTCCCAGCCTCGATTCTATTTAAAAACTCATATCCCCCTTTATATATTCAAATCTCATTTATAAACCCAAATCTCATTTATAAATCCAGATCTCGTTTAAATCACTACTTATTCCCAAATCCGCCGATTTGTAAATCTTATTCACGAAATGTTATTTAATCACATTTCGAATAGTTTAAAAAAACACCGTTTGATAAACGATCATTTATTACAAAAATATTACTTTTTAACTCTTTTATAAATTCTCGTATATCCATAATTTAATTATTCCATTCTGATGTTTTGAAATCCATTCAAACTTCTTTTACGACCGTAAGGCCCTTATAAAACCGTTTCAATATTTAAATAACCAATACGATAAATTATATCGTTTCACCATTTATTCAATAATATCTTGCATCTCCCTTTGTTCTATATTATACAATTATAAAATTGGAAAATTTACCATAAAAATTGTAGTTTGAATTCATATAAAAATGTATTCATATCTTTGAAACCATTCGAAACCCATTTAACATTGATTTCGACAAATCATTTCTTTTGATTGACGGTACTAAAGAGGCAAATGACTACTGTAGTACCAAACCGTGAAATATGAACTAATTTCACATTCAATAACAAACAATATAACCATATTGATAACGTTATTCAGTTCAAAATGGCTAATCAATATTCGGTTTCCATCTAAATAGATGACATGAACAGTTTAATAATAACGGTCAATAATAACAGTAACAGTCAATACCGGGATAATAACAACAGTTCAAGCATTCAACTATTTGATTATAACACTTATAGTGTTATAAACGTAACCACTGAGGTAAGTTACCTCACTTGGATTTAATCGTTATAAATAACGATTAGTTTTCAATTAAATTAAACCGTCGTTCAATTTAACTGTTCAGTCAACATATGAATATAAAATCAACAATGAACAAACAAACAAACAACCATAGCACACAATTATAAAACCCGACTTATATAAAATATAAGAGGGGAGAACTGAGTGAGTTTACTCACCTTTGATTTGATTTGCTATTGAGACGGTTCGATTACAGTTAAATTAAACAGTCATTAAGTTTAACTGTAAATGTCTTCTGTATCCAACTCGTGCATATTAGTTCCAAAAAGGTAGTATTCTTCATCACGACCCTATTGCAATTTGTTTTCGTTCGATCCTGTTCATAGATGAACGATTTATTACTATCATAAGAAACCATGTTTATATTAAGTAATTATTTCTTTTAATTGAACTAATTTTTCTTAAGACAAAAGAACTCGGCAAATTTCCTTTGGTTAATAGGATCGGCTTCTTTGTCTATTTTGGTAATAATATAAAGGCCTAATAGATACTAACCTACACACAAATTATTAATTTTAGTGACACTAACATTTTACCAGGACTGGCAAAATTTCTTAGTTAGGCACTTAACTTGGTTAGTCAACGGTAGTTAAAGGTGGTTGGGCCTATAAAAATATTTAGTCCCTTTATACTTATTACTAGGCATATCTAATAAAATATTTACCATGTTATAATGCTTCCATCTTGCCGCCTGATTCCTATTCTTTCCTCCCAGTTCCTTGCGTCCGCCTCATTTCTCCTTTTTTTTTTATCAACATCACTTCCTTTTATCATAACAGCCCCAAAGCCCACCCAGGATCAGCCCAACGTCCCCCTTCTTTTCTACCTTTTCTTCTCCACTTGATACTTTAGTTCCTCCATGCCCACGTAACAGTAAACCATCCTTCAAAATAAGCTTCCTGAAGCTTTGCGGTTTCCTCCACTTCATTGTAATACATGCTACCGGCGTTTGGTTCCTTCACCCAAGCCTCACACCTCCCTTAATCAATCCATCCCACTCAACACATTAAAACTTCCCATGCAACACACACTCTTCAGTAAGACTCCCCATTTCAATTCTTCTCCTTTCCCAATGTCGTACATTCTTTGTTCGGCTTCTCTCTGAACCATCGCTCAGATCTCCGCCATCAAGCTCGCCTCGTCATTCCAGTCGAGGTCCGCTGTCTCTCTATTTTTTTTTTGTGGGAAGATTTCAAAGATTTGTCGGTGAAGAAAGTGGAGAAGAGACTGTGTTTGTTTCGGTTATTATTTTGCCAAAGAGAAAGAAAAGTAGGTTGCCTGTATATATATGTGAGAATTGGCGTGGAGAGCACGGTGTCTAGGAATGTAGAGTTGCAGAGGAAAGTAGGGTAGGTGAGAGTTTTAAAATGATACGTGATTGGCACGGTAGAAGAAAGATTAGCTGCCAAGAAATCAAATCCGTGGGGCGCAAGTTTTAATTTGTTTGGACCGCAAGAAAGCACCAGGCGTTTGGAAAATTTGAACGCAAGGCATTGGAGAATTCATGGGCAATTGGTTTGGACGTATGAAACCAAATGTAAGGAAAAGCAAAAAAAAGAAATGGGATGATTTTAATAATATAATAATGTGCAAACTTCGTCGGGGAGAAATCGCGTTAAAAATCGCTACATATGATCCCAAATCGAAATAAAGACACCTATTCCCAACATAAAAATATATTCCGGACCCAATGGGACAGGTTTCGTCGAATTCCGATATCGTTTGTGAAAATCCTTTAGAAAATATCGATGAAAAACACCGAGCAATAATTCCTTAAAATTACAGAAAAAATCCTAAAAATATGAGGCCTTGACGTTTCACTCGACCTCTTCCTAAGGTTTCGTATGAAACTTGTTTCGTTGAATTTTGAGTTTGTTGGACCAGTTAACCATTCAAATAAAGTTACCTACACCACTATGTATTCATGTATGAGCGTTGCAGACTGAAATAAAAATACAGTCGTGTTCAGTGAGGTGTCGCGATCCCAAAAATATAATAATACCGGTAGTTTAACTTATATTGTGAAATCCCAAAATGTTGATTACAGGGTGCAAAATACTCCACATAAAAAAATTGCTTATTTAATTAATTAAAAATTACCATAAAATTCTAAAAATTAAATTATCACTACGCCTCAAAAGAACCTAGTCTAAATTCGAAACCGATATGCAGTTATATCCAATAATCCGTTACGGTCGATAAATGATTACGCCGTTGTTTTTCAGCCAAATTGATTTGGGCATAACTTCCAATCTACATGACGAAATCCCGATTTTTCTCTTCCACTAGAAAAATATACTTCACTTGATCCGTACGTTTCTTGTTTCACAGAAATCTGATTTAAAACAGACTTTGTATATCCAGTTGAAGTTCAAAACTCTATTTTACGAACTGCAGCGCTGTTCTGGACTCGTTTTATTTTATATATGAATATATATCGTTCAGCTTCGTTTAAATAGCGATTTAAATATTAAAACCCTTTTATATTCCAAATAAAATATTTAAAATAATAAAATAAATAAAATATTTGGCTGCCAAAAATACGGGACGTTACATTCTTCCCCCCTTAAAATAATTTCGTCCTCGAAATTGCTAAGGTAAGAAAGAATGTTACAAACCCATTATCTTTACAAAAATAAATTAAAAACTCGATTTTATTTTCAAAATTTATCTAATTGGGTTTAAAACCAATTTATTCCAAATAAAAGAATTTTCCAACAGTCTTAAAAAAAAAAATTATAACAACTTAAATTTTGGAAATTTTTGGCAGAGTCTCCCCTATACGGAGGACATCTGCAATATCGCAGGTTGAAGAAATATATATACAGCGACCAACAGGGTCGGAAAAATTCAAAATCCAAACTCAAAGTCCAAATTAAAACCAAAATTTTATATTTTCACGTAGGCGTACCTTTAACAAGCGTTATGGAGCGTATCTGTTCGACGTATATACGATTTACCCAACCAGTATCAATCTGGCTAAACATCTGGCACCTGTACTCAGCTCAATTCACATATGATCAATAAACTACGATAATATTCACTAATCAACAATTTTAACTACACCAATTCCTCAATCAAACATGAGCATTAATTCACATTTAAATACACGGTGAAATTATTTATTTCAATTCATATTCGGTTTCATTCCAATTTTTAACACCAGAGTTTATTTTCCATACCTTCGTTAAATCATTTAATGAATTCTATTCAACCACTTGTCATCCAATAACAAACAATTCACAACCATCAACCAATACACAACCAAATAAACAAAATTTATTGAATTCACATTCAATATTAATATTTATTTTGGTTTCACACATTTTGATTATTATTTATTCATTTAATTTCCAATTTAATTTAATTACAATATCATTCTGAAATTAATTACACTTAACCAAGTTAAGTATCAATTCAACATTTTAATTCGATTCGAATCTCATTCAAATCGATCAAACACACTAATATCTCAATAATTTAATAAAAATTTCTTTTCTATACAAAAATACGATTTGGGTAAAATTATTCCATTTTCCCTCTTTTCAAAACATAAAACTTTTGAATATAAAATTTTCAAATACGCTCTCATATATATACACTCAATTTCGATCTAGGGTATTACTAACCCAATCTCTATCGAGATTCACCACAGAGCCAAGGTTATTACTAAACCAATAGCTCTAATACCACTGTAACGACCCGGGGAATTCGACGCCCGAATTCTGACAATAATACACCAATCCTGTATTACTGGTCGGAACTCAAGTATCGAAAACACCTGATAGTTATGAGAAAGAAGTTAGAGGGTGAGATAAGAAAGAAAGAAATATAAGAATAGAAGAAGAAGAATAACCAATACCACAACACAGAATCAGAGTCTCACATCTCAGCGGAACAAAATATAATATGGAAATAAATCTTTATTGAGAGCTTTAAAAATTACTTACAGTATCGGAGTACATCAACATATCTGGACAGTTATATAACCTGTCCTCATATACAATCACACAGCGGAACAGTAGCTATATATATAACCATACGTTTGAACTCTTTCAGCTTGTCTCTGGACTTCGCAGCATCCGGTAACCTGGACCTGTACACCCCGGCCTAACCCGAGCATTTACAAAACATCGGGTCAGTCTGGTGAACCAGAGTGAGATAAACCCGCACAGTATTAAAGGTGATCATCCAACTTGATTTTAAAGTTAAAATCCTTTCGAAAGAAAAGGATAATCGTAAGACCAAATCCACACATAAATACGGACGGTTTTTACCTTACGATAACCCAAAACATTTTTGAAATCAATATCTTTTCTGATATTATAATAATGTCTAAATACAAGTAAATATCAATCTAGTGGAACGCTTGCATCTCACGCTCCACGTATAAAGTATACAAACAAAACCGCAGGCGCTTATTGGAGATTGGATTCCGAACTTGACAAGGTATGGGACCACCTGCCGATAGTGTATCTCTAGAGGCGAATACACTGGGTTCAACAAGAACGTCTTGCAACCCGGCCCTCACATGACCGACCACTCATTTCGCTTGAGTGTATCGAATGTATATCACCAACGGTTGGGCTCAAACCACCGTTCCCGAATGGGCGGAATCGATAGAATAAGAACAAAAGGAATTTCTCTAGATAGGTGATTATACACCCTAATGGGAGCGACCCACATAGCCATGCTGCCTGCCCGATTTCTGTCATCTCCCGGTTGATGAGGCTTGAGGCTACGCTTTATCAGCACATCTCATTCACTTCGAATGCCACATTGTCAGATCCATCAGAATCACTAATTGACGTCCACAACAATACATTACGTGTTGGCTAAAGAAGTTTCCTTCTCCGCTTCCACTCTTGGTATGGTTGAAGAAATCAATGTACGTGACCTTTTCTGGAAATACTCTGTCAGACATTCATCCATACAAGTCACCCAGGAACAGGATGAACCGAAGGTACCCTCCTACTGCATTCTAGGAATCACCCTGAGAATCAGTAGCGAGAAGTCCTTGCAATCCGTAGATTCCAACCACGACCGAATCACTGTTTATTTCTGGTTGCAAGTCAGAGATTTTAAGTAATCCTTCCGCTTATGAAGATCCACGGTCTTCAATAGCTCCACCTTGAATCAGCATCTTCAACGTATTCGTATTTGCTGGACGGAATGGTTTTCGAATATATATTCGATCCCGGTCTTTCCGTACCAACAATCGTAAGGGCCAAATTTGATAGTCGGTTGTTTAACTATCAAATAAAAACAACCATTCATCCATAAAAGAAAATGGATTCACTAATTCAATACTCAGTATCATCCAGCCTCTTTAACGAACCGCCCGTTAATTATAGTCTTTAACTTTTCCAATATTTGGAGCATCGTCTTTACTTCTTAGTAAAATAAGAATATTCAACTTATAAACTTTCAAAAACAGTTTATAATATCATTTGCGGAAATTATAGCTTATGTTTCCCTCAACCACTCTCGTTTATAAACTAATATCATTTTGGGATAATCATGGAGTCGTTCAAGTTGGGGTATTTTATTTACCTCTCAGACCTTGACCAACACATTCATATCTTCAGAATAAATAGAAGTTTATTAACCACACGTTTCTTCTTGAAAAATCCGATTTAAATCTCGACAAAGCTTCGATTCTATTAGAAATAGAATCCTTATGAAAATTCCTTAATATCTCTTTATTATGATATTACAAATTATTTCAACAATTCAAATTCATTTGTTTAAAACAAACCCTTTATAAATCTTATATTAATGTCTCATACCGTTATCATATCGTTATCTTTCCAAATTCGCACGTTGATATTTATCAAACAATCCAACTTATTATCTGTAACCATTAATGCTACAGATTTCATTTCAAAAACCATTTTTACTTATCTATTTCCCCTTACTCATACTCAACCATTTATTTGTTGCGTAAAACATACAATAATCCTTTAAAAACTTTTATCTAAAAATAGTTCATCTTATTTGCAATAAATGTTACATTTACAGACCACTAACTTCATTTGCTAACTCGATTTCATTTCCAACTTTAAATATCCATTTACAAAATCTTTTGTAAATTAATTACGACAACTTATCAATCGTTTTCATTTGCACCTCTTTAACTTAATTTTGAAAATCTCATTTTCAATTCTTTATCGACAATTAATTTTCGTTGTCGTTTTCCAGATCTTTAACTTAGCTTATGTTCCCAGCCTCGATTCTATTTAAAAACTCATATCCCCCTTTATATATTCAAATCTCATTTATAAACCCAAATCTCATTTATAAATCCAGATCTCGTTTAAATCACTACTTATTCCCAAATCCGCCGATTTGTAAATCTTATTCACGAAATGTTATTTAATCACATTTCGAATAGTTTAAAAAAACACCGTTTGATAAACGATCATTTATTACAAAAATATTACTTTTTAACTCTTTTATAAATTCTCGTATATCCATAATTTAATTATTCCATTCTGATGTTTTGAAATCCATTCAAACTTCTTTTACGACCGTAAGGCCCTTATAAAACCGTTTCAATATTTAAATAACCAATACGATAAATTATATCGTTTCACCATTTATTCAATAATATCTTGCATCTCCCTTTGTTCTATATTATACAATTATAAAATTGGCAAATTTACCATAAAAATTGTAGTTTGAATTCATATAAAAATGTATTCATATCTTTGAAACCATTCGAAACCCATTTAACATTGATTTCGACAAATCATTTCTTTTGATTGACGGTACTAAAGAGGCAAATGACTACTGTAGTACCAAACCGTGAAATATGAACTAATTTCACATTCAATAACAAACAATATAACCATATTGATAACGTTATTCAGTTCAAAATGGCTAATCAATATTCGGTTTCCATCTAAATAGATGACATGAACAGTTTAATAATAACGGTCAATAATAACAGTAACAGTCAATACCGGGATAATAACAACAGTTCAAGCATTCAACTATTTGATTATAATGCTTATAGTGTTATAAACATAACCACTGAGGTAAGTTACCTCACTTGGATTTAATCGTTATAAATAACGATTAGTTTTCAATTAAATTAAACCGTCGTTCAATTTAACTGTTCAGTCAACATATGAATATAAAATCAACAATGAACAAACAAACAAACAACCATAGCACACAATTATAAAACCCGACTTATATAAAATATAAGAGGGGAGAACTGAGTGAGTTTACTCACCTTTGATTTGATTTGCTATTGAGACGGTTCGATTACAGTTAAATTAAACAGTCATTAAATTTAACTGTAAATGTCTTCTGTATCCAACTCGTGCATATTAGTTCCAAAAAGGTAGTATTCTTCATCACGACCCTATTGCAATTTGTTTTCGTTCGATCCTGTTCATAGATGAACGATTTATTACTATCATAAGAAACCATGTTTATATTAAGTAATTATTTCTTTTAATTGAACTAATTTTTCTTAAAACAAAAGAACTCGGCAAATTTCCTTTGGTTAATAGGATCGGCTTCTTTGTCTATTTTGGTAATAATATAAAGGCCTAATAGATACTAACCTACACACAAATTATTAATTTTAGTGACACTAACATTTTACCAGGACTGGCAAAATTTCTTAGTTAGGCACTTAACTTGGTTAGTCAACGGTAGTTAAAGGTGGTTGGGCCTATAAAAATATTTAGTCCCTTTATACTTATTACTAGGCATATCTAATAAAATATTTACCATGTTATAATGCTTCCATCTTGCCGCCTGATTCCTATTCTTTCCTCCCAGTTCCTTGCGTCCGCCTCATTTCTCCTTTTTTTTTTTATCAACATCACTTCCTTTTATCATAACAGCCCCAAAGCCCACCCAGGATCAGTCCAACGTCCCCCTTCTTTTCTACCTTTTCTTCTCCACTTGATACTTTAGTTCCTCCATGCCCACGTAACAGTAAACCATCCTTCAAAATAAGCTTCCTGAAGCTTTGCGGTTTCCTCCACTTCATTGTAATACATGCTACCGGCGTTTGGTTCCTTCACCCAAGCCTCACACCTCCCTTAATCAATCCATCCCACTCAACACATTAAAACTTCCCATGCAACACACACTCTTCAGTAAGACTCCCCATTTCAATTCTTCTCCTTTCCCAATGTCGTACATTCTCTGTTCGGCTTCTCTCCGAACCATCGCTCAGATCTCCGCCATCAAGCTCGCCTCGTCATTCCAGTCGAGGTCCGCTTTCTCTCTTTTTTTTTTTTTTTGTGGGAAGATTTCAAAGATTTGTCAGTGAAGAAAGTGGAGAAGAGACTGTGTTTGTTTCGGTTATTATTTTGCCGAAGAGAAAGAAAAGTAGGCTGCCTGTATATATATGTGAGAATTGGCGTGGAGAGCACGGTGTCTAGGCATGTAGAGTTGCAGAGGAAAGTAGGGTAGGTGAGAGTTTTAAAATGATACGTGATTGGCACGGTAGAAGAAAGATTGGCTGCCAAGAAATCAAATCCGTGGGGCGCAAGTTTTAATTTGTTTGGACCGCAAGAAAGCACCAGGCGTTTGGAAAATTTGAACGCAAGGCATAGGAGAATTCATGGGCAATTGGTTTGGACTTATGAAACCAAATGTAAGGAAAAGCAAAAAAAAGAAATGGGATGATTTTAATAATATAATAATGTGCAAACTTCGTCGGGGAGAAATCGCGTTAAAAATCGCTACATATGATCCCAAATCGAAATAAAGACACCTATTCCCAACATAAAAATATATTCCGGACCCAATGGGACAGGTTTCGTCGAATTCCGACATCGTTTGTGAAAATCCTTTAGAAAATATCGATGAAAAATACCGAGCAATAATTCCTTAAAATTACAGAAAAAATCCTAAAAATATGAGGCCTTGACGTTTCACTCGACCTCTTCCTAAGGTTTCGTATGAAACTTGTTTCGTTGAATTTTGAGTTTGTTTGACCAGTTAACCATTCAAATAAAGTTACCTACACCACTATGTATTCATGTATGAGCGTTGCAGACTGAAATAAAAATACAGTCGTGTTCAGTGAGGTGTCGCGATCCCAAAAATATAATAATACCGGTAGTTTAACTTATATTGTGAAATCCCAAAATGTTGATTACAGGGTGCAAAATACTCCACATAAAAAAATTGCTTATTTAATTAATTAAAAATTACCATAAAATTCTAAAAATTAAATTATCACTACGCCTCAAAAGAACCTAGTCTAAATTCGAAACCGATATGCAGTTATATCCAATAATCCGTTACGGTCGATAAATGATTACGCCGCTGTTTTTCAGCCAAATTGATTTGGGCATAACTTCCAATCTACATGACGAAATCCCGATTTTTCTCTTCCACTAGAAAAATATACTTCACTTGATCCGTACGTTTCTTGTTTCACAGAAATCTGATTTAAAACAGACTTTGTATATCCAGTTGAAGTTCAAAACTCTATTTTACGAACTGCAGCGCTGTTCTGGACTCGTTTTATTTTATATATGAATATATATCGTTCAGCTTCGTTTAAATAGCGATTTAAATATTAAAACCCTTTTATATTCCAAATAAAATATTTAAAATAATAAAATAAATAAAATATTTGGCTGCCAAAAATACGGGACGTTACAAACGGGAGAGGACATCAGGGAGGGCATGCCTTTCTTTCTTTCTAGGGTGGTGTCAGTGACCTACCAGCCATGACATTTATATTATTTTCACCTGTGTGGTTGTTGGATTGCGAGGCGCCTCGGATATATTGGTGACTATGTGGAGCCGATGGAGTCATTTGGCTCATTTACACCCCGAAGGGCGGGGAAACGCAGTGTTCAGGCTTTTTAATCCACATCAGTGGACCAGCCCTGACGATCCAAGGGTCACTCGAGCTCTGATCCTGAGGCTCGTGCTAGAGAGTCTCGAATCGGTAGAGAACAATCCCTTGCCTCGGTTCACAGATGGAAATCCAATTTCCAATACGTGACATTTGCTGTTTTGATTGTAAAGCCTAGTATTAGCGACATGATATATGGTACCTATGCCGTTTATGATTGATACTTATGATTGAAATTGTTTTGACACTATACACTTCTAGTAATAATAAAAGATGAAATTTTGCGTATCAAGCATTATTTGGCTATTATAAGGTAAAACCCTATCCTCCGGCTTATGTTGCATTGTGTGACGGAACTTGGGTCTTATAATAGCTTCATTGTTCTTTATTTAGCATTGCGCTTATTTTTTTATGCACTGGTATTCTTGGGAGGAAACCCAACCTGGTTTACAGCTGGAATGATATCCGGAAAGCTCTGTATCCATATATCTCTTTCAGTTGTGCATTGTATTATTTTTCTGCTGCAGTAATGTATTTAAATCTCTGATATTTCTCTGATGTATAATTTTTATTCATACTCTGTATATTCTTGTATTCTGATGGAATTGTTGTGATAAACAATGAAATGTTCTTTTGTTTATGTTCCGATTTGTCGTGTTCTCAAAACAATCAGAGGTTTTGAATGGTCTTGGTCTGTTTAGCGATTGATTCGGATTGAGCGAAATTCCTTGTTGTCACAATATATATATATATATATATATAATTGTTCAACTAAAATTTGTTGAAAAACTTAAATTGAGATTTTATTATGTGTAATTGATAAATATAACCAACTATAAACCCTATCTTGTATAGGACCAAATTTGTGTCAATTGGCAATTGAATTATAAATGAATAAACGAAGTATTGAATATGGTACCTAATTTATTAACCATTGAAAATTTTCCCATAAATAATCCTAATCACAAACCCCTATTCCATCTTAACCTCACCAATTCATTTTCTAATTCCTGTAGCTAAAATATTCATGGCCGTCATTGTTAACTCTTCAGCAAATTATATAATAAAAACTAATACTCAACGAAATCAAACGATTTTTGATTCGATAAAATCATGAGGCCGAGATCTACATTTCTATACTCTTC
Source organism: Allium sativum (assembly GCA_030737875.1). NCBI lineage: Eukaryota > Viridiplantae > Streptophyta > Magnoliopsida > Asparagales > Amaryllidaceae > Allium > Allium sativum. The sequence goes on along the minus strand of CM060920.1, from coordinate 54,272,076 downwards.
ATTTTGGATTTGATTGCTTCGAGGTTCATTCTATATCATCGCAGCAACGAGCTAGGGCTGTAATTTTCTGCCGATCTAAACATCATGAGGTCATGATGATGGTACCGCTGAATTCTTGTCTGAAATAGCTTCTCCCTTTTTTATTTTGGCAAACCCGGTTCATTGTAGCCAGATGTGACATTTTGGGCTGCTGCTGCACCAAAAGTCATGATTCAATTGATGGGCGCGAGTTTTATCTGGGTAGCATTTGGTCGGAGAGCACGCGAAGAGAGGAACAATCGAAGTGATGGTGTAGATTTTCGTTAAGCAACATGGAAGAGATCGAGGAGAGAAGTTGTCGATATAGTGGGTTTCACTTTTCCTATAACGAACATCTTACAGGAGTATGGTTGAATGGGAAGAAGGTATGACGTGGCACATAGGTGTAAGTGAGAAAAGGGTTCAAACTATTTTACTTATTTTAAAATTCAATCGCGTTAACACTTGTAACTTTTCATACGAGCTCCAATCGACACATGGTTTGTTGCGTTAGAATCGTATCGACGGGCTCTTCGCGATGGCACTGATTTGGAAAGATTCCGAGATAGTTAAATTTTGGGGCTTATTTTGAATTTAAATGCGTTCAGAACCAAAGGTGAGTGATTAAACTCACTCATACCAAACTAAAATATTTGGCTACTAGTTAAACTTATGTTATGATATGATTGTTTGTTTGCTGTTTGAATGTTTAAACTACTTATTTGTGTTAATCTGTATAAACAATATAATTTAATTAACTGTGTTATATATGGTACAATTAGAATTTAATTTCTAGTTTAAAAATCTCATACCTGATGGCTGGTACACTGATATTATATAGAACTGTTTAGATGTATTGATTTTGATGGATGCCCTAAAATTATATATTTAATGTATTGATATGTAATTCATCTTGTTATCGACATTGTTTATATATGTTATTGATTTTGTTGATTAATCCCAAATATTACCCTATATGTCACTGGCATCAAATAAAGCCCAGATTAATCATTAAAATGAATAAAGAATGAAGGTTGAAATGATAAATACCTATAACCCTGAATTGGATTGAAATGATATATATCCTTTCCCAAAATACTAAAATTGAATCTTAAGTATTACTTGTCCACAGGAGTGGTTGGTTAAATAAATATTGTTTTTAACCTTGAATTTTGGAATATTGTTTAAAGACAATATAAATGATATTATTAATCGATTTTCTTTGAATTTGGACTTAAAGATTTGAAATTTAAATTTTCAATTTTAAAGGACTCGTTAATGTGGATAAATAAGCTAAAACTAAATTAAATATGAACTGAATTTATCGAAATTGAATTCGTTATCCATCTTTGATATTTACTTTAAATTAACTTGATGTATAGTAATAATTGAACTATGAACCCAAGATTTTTATAAACGAATAATTCAAAGTGAGAATTATAATTGAAATTCAATTATTTGAATCGAATTATGAAATCAAACTATTGAATCGAATTGAAATATAAATGGGAAATCAAATCCTTTTGAATTAAGATATCCAAATTTAGTCAAATTGATTTGGAGCTGGAATATGATTTCCAGTTTGGTTAAATTTTGAAGAAACGATTCTATTTCTAACTATAGCATTTAAACCATTTATAAATTATTTTAATAATTATTACTTTCCTTTATAAACTATTTACCTTATATCTATTTTTTTTGTGTTAAATAAACCATTTTAATACTTGAATATTTATTTTATAAATTATTTTATATTTTAACAATAGATTTTACTAAATCTGAAAATTCTATGTTAAATACAAATTATTTATTTTCAAACTATTTCAATTACATAACTAAACTATTTTAAAAATATTTTAAATAATTTTAATATTCAAATTATTTTAAAGTTGGAATTGTTTCAAGATTTTAGTTTGGTTTTAAATGGAGATTTTAATATGAAATATTCTATCTTGACTACTGAAATAAGTTTTAAAGAAAAATATTATATTTTGATATGAAGTATGAACATCTTTGAAATGTAAAAGAACTGACCGATGTAAAAAATGTAAATGTGGTTGTTAAAGAGACCGGATTGGATATTGTCATACTCTCTATCAATATTAAAAACAACTTTAACAACTGTGCATGCGGTGAAGTTCCAGAATGATGTAGGATGATTTGGAGGTGATTACTAGATTTGTAGAAAGAGAACGATGATGGAGAGCCTTAACGTTTGGGTCATAATTAAAATGACTAAAACAGGAGCCATACCCAGGTTAATGTGAGCAAGGTCCTCTTAGCAGACATGCTTCTTCGATACCATATATATAACTTTGTGATTCATTAGCGCCTTTGATTTTGGGAGCATTGTCTGGGGTGGGCAGTAGTCGCGGCTATGCGTTACCACCAGCCTGGGTCCGTAATCCAGTAGAATCCTACTGATGGGTATTGCCTCGATTCCTTGTCATATTTATCCTGATTGAGTCTCTACGATTTTGATTTAACGTTGTTGTATCACGACGCATCCCTATCCATCGACGTACTAGTGTGTTATATGCAAATTTTACAACAACAGTATAAACGGGTGTAAGGGTAATAAAGGTAATCCCGTTTACATTATTTTAATATTTTATGTTTAATCATAAAAACTATAATAATATCGTATTATATTATATAATATATAGTTTGACGGATCCTTAAGAGATGGAATTTCCCGTAACATCTATTAAGTTATTGCACTCATATTATCACATGAAATTGATTTAACTGATATGGGAATATTTTAGTTCTGATCCGAGTATTTTTGTCTTTTCATTTATGCTCGGGTCAGCCTGAGTTTAAGTTATTGAAGACAATATTATGAAGATGAAGATGGACCTCAACAAACGTATTTATTATTATTACTCCACTATAAATATTGGTGTGTTAATGATAGTTAACTCTGATAATTGTTGTAAAATATAATCAAATGTATGTTTTAACAGCTTCATGAACTGTTATTTATTTACTATATTTTTTCCTTCATTGTGAGATTCTATGATTGTATTTCTTCTTTTTCTTATATTAATCCCAACAACTATCTGTATTTTAGATTTGTTTAGGTCAACATGCGAGGATCATTGTCGATTTGAATGATCAAAAATCCAGGTTGTTACACTTTCCTTCTAAACATACAAAAGGTCTACTTTCAAAGCTAATAACATTACAATCAAACTTCTATTGCGCTACCCAATCCCAAAAATTGAGTATTGTTCCTCGTTATTGTTTCTATTTGGGATATGATAGCCATCTATTCAAGAGTTTTCCTCCGTACTTCTTGTACATATTTGCATCGGAAATGGAGATGCAAGTTAGTTTCAACTTCTTCCATGCACAAACTACAACATGGCATAATATCTAAACCCATTCTTATTAGTTTTCTCTTGGTCATAAGTCCCTTTTTAAGAACCCTTCTTAAAAATGATATTGATCGTCTGACTTGTTTAAAGTTGCATAACTTAAGGATCTTTATTGTGCACAATATCTAGATATATAGCTAGAATATGAGTATGATTGAATGAAAGTATTATGGTTCACCCTATAGGAACACTTCTGCATCCGCCAAGATAGGCTCTGTATTCTTCACTTGTCTCCATGGGATCCTGATCCGTTGATTACTTGTGTATGGCAGGGATATTTTTCCATATAAAATCTAATCGAAGGCTTTGGCAAGTATCGTTATCCTGCTTTGGATAACTATGTTAGACCTTAAGTTGTCGCATAGCATTTTACCTTCGCTTGTCCTTGAGCTAACTAAAAGGAAGAAAAAGAGATAATACAAACTACGACGTGCATATGATTAATTAGTTTATCTCAAGAGTCCAAAATATCCCTCCATACCTAGCTTGAATTCATTTTCTTGTCTATGTTTAGATATCATTATTTCCTACACATTTTTTATTGAACCATCTGGATCATATAGATTTTCTTCTGTTGACTAAGTTAATAAAGGGAGATAAAAGTGCTTCTTCATTTCTTTTTATTAAGTTGATGATTCCTAAGCCTTTATGATTCATCGACTTTTGTATTTTAGAGTTAGCGATTGGGTTAGCTTTTTTGGGAATCAGTTTCAAGTCCAGAAAAAGTGATTGCACGCCATTTTTGTCATATTCACTAGCTTCTTCGGGAAGCACGAAGGTTTAAGAATACTAAACCTATATAGCAAAATTATGGACTTCACAATAGTCAACCTACTAGTAACAGACAATGCTAATTGATTCACAAATTCATTGTCCCGGTTATTTTTTCATAGAACTTTAGGTAGTGCTTAGTTTGAATTCTTTAGGTTGTCAGGGAACCTCCTAGGTAAATAAATTCGGATTTTTAAGAGGAATATTGAAATATGAGGCTAGTTCATTCTTGTACAATTGACTAAAGCCTGGTATAATGATGGAAGATCTATTAAAGTTAACATTGAAACCAGAAAGTTGTTAGAATTTATATGTAAACTCAAAAAGACTTTGGGGGGACTTCATGTTTGGTGATGTGCATGTATGGATGTATATTTTTTGCTTTCGTACATAATATTTGTTTATTAAAATAAATGACATATAGTGATTTTTACTTGTTTTTACTAAAAATATAGAAGTATTTTCAATCCATTATTTAATCATCTACATTTAAGCGAAGGCAGTCATTTTTTATATTTCTTTGAAATAAAATTATTTTCATATATTTTTTGGTAGGAAACGAGTGAAAATTGAAAGTGGCTTCAAGAGTATATGCATGCACATGTGAAAAAAAAAGAATTCGTACTGCATGAACGAGCCCACCTACCCACTTAATTGCAAACTCCACTTAAAATCAAAAGCACATGCTAGTCAAAGATTATTTAATTATAGATGATGACTTGGAGGCCACAAAAAAGTCAAGGGCATTTTTGTTAGCTCCCTAAAAGAGATTAAGGATTTAGAACATTTATAAATAATCATCATATGATCAAATAATAATGCATATTTTACGTATTAAAGGATCATAAAATATTTTTTTTTAATTCTTATATGGTCACATGATTTAATATTTTGATATATGGATCATATGTTTCATGTGTCCATGATTTTCTCTGGATTCTTTTGTGACTATTTTTTACCCTTAGAAACTCTTGTTTCATTCATAATTTTTGATAGGACTAAATTATATGTTCTATCCTATCTTATTTGCTTTGGGATGGTGGTTCCATTCAATAGAGTGGCCAAACAAAGAAATCGGGTAGGTAGTTTAAAAGGAATGTTAGTTTTAAGTTTTAAAATATGGTCGCCACAATTAAGTTAGTGCTAATGGATGAAATTAGCAAGTCCATTAGTCTAATCGCCTTTAGCTATAAATAGAGGCTAAGGGGGATCATTTCTAATTTCCTTCGCATTCTCTTGTCAGCCTTAAACCTAAATCTACTCTAATTTATCTCCAAATTCTCAAATCTACACTTGATTCTTCACTAAATCATTTTAATTTTTAATTAGAGATTGGATCTACACTAACTGATTAGATACCTTCATTTTAGTAAAGAATTCATGTGATTTTGTTGTCGTTGGATAGGGTCTTCAACCAAATATATTGATTTGGAGGATTAAGTAAGTACTTATGATTTCTCACATGTTTATATTTGATCGTATATTATAATTAGTAGATTTTCATTGTTTAGAAGTTAATCTAACCTTAAAACTTAACTAACCTAGTAATGTTATGTATCAAATCCTTAGGATAATCGAATTATGTAAAATTATGATTAATATGTTAGATCTAATGTAATTGGTGAGTAGTTATCTATGTTTTATGTTAGATATATGATTATAATCGGTGATCCGTGTTTGTGTGAACTTGAATGATTATGCATGATTATTATATGCTAAATTGTTATTTGAATGGTTGAGTTATTGTTAGAATGATTGAATACTTACTTGAATAGTTGAACTGCTTGCCATGCTTGATTTTATGTGTTAGTATTGTGCATGTTTTAGGATCTGGACGGATAACCTAATCAAATTAGAGGACGATCAAAGTAGATTTAGAGTATGATCAAAATTATGGGAATGTTTCAAATTCAGGAGTTGTGCTCGAACCCAACATATAGGCTCGAAGCCATTTACATCAGATATGCATAAGGGCTCGGAGCCAAGGGACTGTTTCGAGAGTGGTTAGGGAGCTTTGAATCAAAGCAAATACGTAATACGTAACTAGGGTTGAAACAGGTCCACTTGATTCGTAGCACATCAAAGGGTTAACTTAGTATAGGGAAAATGGTGTTTCAAATGGATACAGTGATTCAAAGCAAAGTAGATAGATATACGAAGCAATACCTTATGGGTTCGAAGCAAATACAAAGTGGGTTCAAAGCAATACTAGGAGAATTCAAGCACAACAATGATGAATGTGATGCAAACCAAGGAAAGCGCGAAGCATAGCAAGGAGAAGCGATGGATGGAAAGGAATTTAGAACAGTTGCTTCATTTCAAAGAAATGGAATTTGGATCGATGCGAAGAGAAGTAGCTTGAAGCAATGGTTCGAAAGGCCAAAGTGATCCAAAGTAAGGAAGTGCTTCGAAGTAGTGATTCAAAAGTAGATAGATTAGTGTTTGAAGCAAGGTGGGTTTATGATTCTAAGATATTTTTTTGAGCCATTCAAAACAATATGTTTCTTCTTCACTCAAGGCATGGTGCTTTGAACCTCCAAGAAAAAAAAATCAACGAAGAATGTTTCGAGTCCCGAAGATGGGTGGTGTTTCGAAGCTTGGAACATAATGTTTCACAGAAAAATGTTTTGAAGCTTAAAGAAAGTGCTTTATGGCTAGAAGTACAATACTTTGATATTTGAAGCAGAGTGTTCCGAAACTCAAAGCTGTGTGTTTTCACTGTTATATTTCTTTTCTGTTTTCACCACAATCCTACATCACAATTTCAAATTGTAGCAAAATGAATCTAATGTCTTTTTCGAAGAAAGTGAGCAATTCATCAAGAGAAAAGAGAAGTCTATGTGGTCCATGACTTCAATGATGAGTTCTTCAGGGTTGTGTTATTGCTTATTCAAGGAAGTTGTGATTTTTCGATTGGAGACTCGGATGGGAGTCACATTGAAGGAGTGTGAAAGGAAATTTAGAATGGAATGAGGTAGTAGGATAATAGATTGGTTTAAGTGGACTCGGACCTAAGATGAAGTTGTGGATTGGTTTTGTATTTCGGAGTGCCCAACAATCATTGATAGCTTGGAATGTTGTAGTTATTGACTCAAAGAAGGGGAATCATGTATTTGGATCACTTGGAAAGTGGCCAATTTATTGGACATTAGGGTTTTAAAAAACATGTTGAATAAATGGGTTCTTCAACCTGATAGTTTGACTATGCAGTTAAAGCCCCGCTAATACCCTGCAAAGTCCGCGCTATATCCCGTATCACCCTTTATCCGCTACACTATTTCTTTTTAGCAGTGATGAATAGTAGATTCGGTTAAAACCCCGCTATTTTCTGCTTCACCTGCTAAATTAAAGCTTTATAGAGCCTGGTATGGCAATATTATTATATGATGCTTGATTTGATTAGTTCTCTTTTAAAAGAATCCAATAAAATTAGTGTAAAAAGATAATTTTAACACATAAGTATCAAATATATGCTAGGAATCCATTATAGTCGTCAATTCTAATGTGTATAACCATGACAATCTATGATTTCAATATATAAGATTAATAAATATTAGCTTCTTCTACACAAATGATGTGAGAATGATAATTAATTAATTTTAAAGTACTTTTTGTATCTAATGTACCTTTTTACGCCTCTGCTATATCCTCGGTACATCTTTTTAAACTTTCTCCGCCATAGAACCGTTAAGCGCTTTAACTGCATAGGTTTGATTAGAACTGGAGTTTTCCACTATTCCTTGGCATAAGAGGGATAGATCATATGAGTTATCAATGCATTTAAGGCTTTAGAAGTTAATGGTAAGGTTTTATTTGATGGATGCTACAATTTTCTTTGTTTAGGTAGACAATTACTTATAAGATTCTGAAGAGAGGATGGGAATGGAGCCGGTGACATGGGTTGCTTGGATTCTTCTATCCCGATCAGTATCCTCTATTTTTGTTTACATGAGCAGCATATATTACTTAGTTATTATGTGCTAACACTTTGGTCGTAGGGACAAGTCAAGTATGAGACTTAAACCCATTTAATATAATATTTTCTAATATAACTGCTGATGGTCATTTATCACCCACACCAGATTGTTGTTTCAACTAGGATTCAATGATTCCTCTTATTATCTTGGGATTTTTGTTGATGTAATCAATAAATTGACTAGATAATAAGTATTGGTGGCCTTAAAACTATATCGGAGATGAGCGACGATACCTTGGCTTGTTACTACATGTAAGTATTTTGTTTCTTTCTTTTACTTATATACTCTGAGAGTTGTAGTGAGGACTTGTCCAGATATTATGACATCTTGTGCATAATAGGTGGTTTTATGGCGATGATGATTTCCTCTTTATCATATCTTACAACTATTGTAATGACTCGGCTTTTTGCTCGGTTTTCGCCGGTAATTAAACCAACTTAAACCGGTCACAAAGACGGATTGTTAGGGGCACTTATACATTTGCACAAGATAAAAACAACTTTTCCATTATCATTAAAATAATACTACATCAGATTTACAAGAGGTACATCAGAGTACATCGATTACACAGTGGAAAAGATACTAAACTCAGCAGAAGAATGCAAATGCTCCAACATAATAGCTCCAGTTAAACCAGAATCCTGCTCCAACTAAATTCAATGCTAAATCTGCGAACCAAACTACTGGGCTGCACGTGTAAAAATTATGGGCACCCAGAGTTTAGGTGTGGGAACAATAAACTCCAGGTTAGTCATGGGACTGGTGTGAGAACTCAAAACAGTTGTCTTTAGGGTTTATTTTAAAGTTAGGTAATTCACTGGACCACGCCGCCAATGCGGAACAGGTTTACTCCATGTGAATACCAGTGCATAGAAATCCGCAATGACTTTTTGAAAAAATGAAGCTATCATAAGCTCGTCCCACATCACATAATGCAAGCGCACACCAAATGGGCGAGTTTTGCCTTATGATAACCAAAAATGCCTTCATATGTGCAAATCCTCTTTTACTACTATATATAATGTGAAAAACCTTTTCATAAATAAATTTATTAATCGTAGCCAGCATAATGCCCTATCCCATTATACTGACAATCCTACCGGTAACCAACAAGCTATACAATCAAAAACGTATGGGCTCGTAGTGGAGATTGGGTTTCGAACATGATGGTTCCTGGTATGAAAGATCATTCTTGGGCTCATAAACTTTCTTGCGCGCATCATCCTAGTGCTTGCGGATAACGTCCAGACTCGGACTCCGTTATACTAACCCACCATACATGAATCAGAGTATCCAACAAATACGTCCCAGACTGGGGACTTCGCAGTACCCTTTCATCATCACATCCCGGTGCACCGAACATACGAAACAAATATAAAAATCTGATCACCATTTTACCATCAATCCGGGGTGTATGGTTCATCGAGGTCGCGATATACACAAAGCTACGCTTAAATAAGCCATGCTTTGATCATCCATAGCTCATCACATGACTTAAGTATGCCACATTGTCCACTCACTATGCATCACTGATTTCTATCAATATATAACCTCTAAGCTCATACGTCTTAGAGAAGGGTGTTAAGCAAGAGAATAAATTCTCCACCACCAAGCAGATATATTTTAATAAAGATCAAAACCACACAGTCAATTACAATGTCAGACACACAATCAATACATGTCCGTTCTAGGTCTGAAAGAAACAACAATCTGGCATTCCTTCACATAATTTCGGGCTTCTTGCCACTTAGCTGATATATAAAATCCATCTGCGAATGGAAGCCAACCATTTGATACATTTAGCAAGTTGCCCTTGCGACACGAAGGGTCCCGGTCTTCAATGTCGCCTCCAATGTCTTCAATTGCTCCACATTGTCGTATTATTACTTGGAATGGTTTTCAGACATAATTCTGATCCTAGTCTTTCCAAATAATAAGCGCAATTAAAAACACAATCACGGAACACATAGGTTTTCTACCAAATCTCCTTTCATTTTGGATTTCGTTAAATTAAACATCTTTAAATCTATTCTCAAATTATCTTTAACAAAATCCATATTTAGCCCTTTTTCTTTAAAACTCATCTCTTAAATCCAAGATAATTTAGCCCCAAAGCCTTAATTAATTTTCCGTTTGATAACTCGTTATCAAAAATCTAATTTCCTTTGAAAATCCTTACCCTACATTTCAACCCTAGTTTCCAATTAAATTGATTTTCCAATATTCCATTCTTTAATCTTAAATAAACGATTATACTTTCTTTCCAATTCCTCACTTTTAATTTCCTGAAATCAAAGATCTGATTAAATCCTCAAATTATGATATGAATTTCCATAACTCAATCTCATTATGTTTCAAGAATGATATTATTGAAAATATGATTCACGACAAAAACCAAATCAATTGATATTGAACATAAGTTACACAGAAATTGTGTCTACTTATATTCAATATCAATTCTCATAATCAACGAATAGTATAAGTGGATTAACGATATAATAATATCTTCCAAAATCCTCAAATAGTATACATTTACACCACATAATTTCATATTAAATATCTGAAGATTAGTTCTATCCAACTTATCCCAGTCAACTTAGGAAACTTGTATCTTAATTAAAAGATTTATTCAAATCTTTGACATTAGATCTGGATAGAAATACCATCAACTTATACTTAATGTTAATCTCGATATCCAACTCACAATATAAGCGGAATAATAGTGAACTACCTTTTAAATTCCTCAAATAGTAAGAATCATCATCTACCGGATTAATATCAAACATCTGAAGATTTATCTCCAAACATATCCAATTATTTAAAATTGAAAACCCATATTAATATCAATTTAAATTCCATATAAAATATTTCCAATACTTTTGAACCTTTGAAAACTTTCCACAAATCATTTAAAAATGATTACTTGTAGTTCGGAAAATAGTTTGTGGGTTAAAACTTCAAAATAGATTGTTTTCATAGAAAGCGTTACAATAGTGTTTTCAAAATTGTCACAAAAGCGTTACAAAACAGTTATCTTAATTACTTCGATCAAAACATCGCTTTTCTTAGTCAAAACTTAAACTTTACAATTCAGAACAATTTTTACATAATTTATAATGATTTTACCATTTTTTCCATATTTTTAGAATCATTAAAAAATGGCTATTTATGGTTGTGGTTGATAACTTCTCTTATAGCGACCTTTTCCAAAATAGTTTTAAACATAACTTGAAAATTATAACTCAAATTTAAAATCTTCTTTCAATCATTTAAAAGTTCTTGTTAATGGAAATCAAATGTTTTTCATTTTATGGAAATCCGATTTAGATTGCAAAAGTTATAAGTGTTTAAAGTTTGCATCAAAAATACGTAAATTGCCATTATGCGACAAGCTCTATTTTGACCATAATAACCATTATTCTATGATACTTCAAAATATCTTAGAAAACCATTATATCCTTATATAACCCTTTTAAAATCATTTAAATTTACTTTCCAAATTATTTTATATCTAAAATTCAACTTTCATAAATTCCAATTCATTTCTAAATTCAAATAGCTTTAAATTAACCTTCCCATTCGTCGGATCAGTTAGGGATAGCCAGCGAGAGCAGGAAACTTTATTTCCAAACCCAAGCCTAGACACTATCCTCTCTGTTATCCTAGAATGTTTCGGTATTTATTTATTCATTTAAAGGACTTCAACAATATATATGAATTCATACATATGGTCTTTTCCAATTACTAACCTTCAATTTCCATAATGATATCGCTTCTAATTATGTAGGAGATTTGTCAATCACCCATGTGATACCATAATTGTTGGGTCTTAGTGTGTGCGAAACAAAATCAACAACCATTACAAACATCCATAGCAAACATCATCAACATAATTAAATAAATCATAACTGTGCACAAGCGTCATAACATTAACGCTTAATAGTGTGTGTTCTAAACTACGCATCCATCATCCATCACAACAAATATTAATCATCATTAAAAACTAATAATTCATCTCTATAATTAAATTATTCTAACTACTAATTAAATATATAAATCGTGGTTAAAGAGTTCTCACCTAACAACTTTCCAAATCTTCACGGTAGGCGAGCCTAGCTAAGGTAACCGTCGGACAGTATTTCACGCAACGTCCTCTTTACCAAAATATATATAATATAATATACACTAATCTCTCTTTATATTATAAGAGGAGGAGAAGAATGATGAACTTTGGGAAGGTGGTGGTGGAAAAGAGGAAGACTTATTCAATGGAAACCATGGCCATAAGCTTTAAGAAGAAGGTGGAAAGCAGGAAAAGGAAATGGAATGGTAAAAAATGGAGAAAGAGCCTCCTTATATAGGAAAGGAGGAGTAAGGAGGTAAACACATAATGGAGCAAGTGGCAATCATGCATGAAAGGGAGCATGCATAAAGATATGTGTCTTAACTCTTGTCTTAAGAAGAAAAAAAGAACTTTTGGTAGCACTTTCTTTTGAACGTTATGAAAACTAAAGGCAACACTTAATTCTAACGCTACTAATTCGTGTTATGGTTTGACAAATCCGATCGAACGACAAATAGTATCAATAAATCCAAACTCATTAATAATCATTCTTATTTATAATTCAAGTAAAATCTATCATATAACTTATCAAAATTATTAAATACTCTTAACCATATATATTTATGTAAAATTCAAGTTAAGTAATAAAAATTCCAATTTTAAATTGGTTAAAAATTCTGGATCGTTACATTCACCCCCCCTTAAAACTTTTCGTGCTCGAAAAGGAAAGGGAATCGTAACTACGTATTCGAAAAATTCATGATTAAAATTCTTTATACCAAAGTTCCATGTTCTCACATGTATTAATGGATAACCATATCTACATGTCCTCCTATGATAACGTCCAGTTACCTATTATATTCGATTCATCGTTTACAGGGCCAGTTACTTATACTCAACCATTTACTACTTTAATAAAAATCAGACTTATAAATTATGCTCTTAGATCTTATCTTACAATTGCAAAGGTTATGAAACTTATTCCTTTTCAGTTTCCAAAATTTGCTATTATTCGTTACATGAAAAACTTGATTATCTCCGAACTCAGCTTGTCTAAACGTTTCAGTTTAGGTACTTCTTACTATTCCTACTTGCCAAAATCTTTTAATCAAATTATGAAACTTAATTCACAAGGTATTTATGCTTACTTAAACAGTTCCTTTCGTTGCCACAATATACTTTAGAACTTATTGACTTGTCCAAAATTGTCGATAATTCCAATCTTCCTATCTATGCCCTCAATTAAATTCAATAACTTTTTCATTAGAATAGGATCCATTTGGATATATGAAAGAATATATTAAAAAGATTTATAAAAGAAGTTAAATTGTTTATGTATAATTAACATCATATACATACATTTATTCAAGCATCCAACTTTTCAGAGAAAACTCCATAGCAGTCAAAGAGCTTGCTCTGATTACATAATTCTTGCATTCATTCTTCTTCACTTATGACGGCGGGTGGTGTTGCTTTAGCTGGTCTATCTTCCTTCTTTAACTAACAATCCTGGACTATGTGCCCTACTTTTCTGCATCGATAACACTTCTTTTCTTTTGTTAGGTTCATGGGTTTCTTCTTTGTTTTAGGACACTTATGTATAAAATGTCCTTTCTTCTTACATTTGAAACAAATTATGTCTTCTCGAGTGGTTTTCTTTTGTATTCTTTCTTGGCATAAAACAGCAAAATGTCCTTCTTGACTACATCTATAACAATATATACCTTTGAATTTCCCAAATTTAAGGCTTTCTTCCTTTTCTTTTCGAATATGAGCTTTCCTTTCTTGTTTTAGGGTCATCCACCATTCAGTGCCTGATAAACCAAACTCCATCTTTGTTCCTATATGGAAATTTTGTTGAAAAGTCCAGCTTACTTTCCACTTAATTTACTGGCTTATCCCTTACTAACAAGTATACCTGGTATAATTCTTACAACCTAATTAAATTTTCATTTTTCTATTTAAGTTCATATCAATTTACCAAACAATTTCAAACACTTATGTAAATGGATTTAATTATATATTGATGTTTTAATCGGAATCATATAGTCATCACACTTTCAAAACTCAAAAATACATACTAAAGATGCCGGAGTCATCAACAGAATCATCTTCAAGCGACTAGAGTGTGATTCTGTATCTATCAAGTATACTTAAGACTTCGTATATACGTTAGGAATTAATTAATATTTGGAAGAGAAGAAAAATTAGTTCGGTAACGGTGTGTGTAACGGAAAAGATAGTAAAATAAGGATAATTAATTTAAGAATCGGGAATTAGGTAAAATGGACTTCACCATTGAGTTCCTCTCGCAAAAATACGCGAAATAGAGTCCGAGTTTTCGAAAATCGGAGTCCGTATGACCAAGATATGGCCAAAACAAGTTTCAACAGACTTTCTGGCAGACAGAACCGAGTCGACGCTAGAGTCGACCCTAGAGTCGACCTCCCCAGGCCAGGTCGACCCTAGAGTCGACCCTAGAGTCGACCCCCCCTCTACAGGTCGACCTGGTCGGCCTGGTTTGGCCCAGAACCCATTTTTGAAGCCCGGTATGTGTTTTGATGGTCCGGATTGACTCTGGGGTTGATCTAATGGCCTAAATGAGTTTCCTACAACTATAAAAAGACCCTAAGACCTAGCCTAAATCATACTATTTCATTTTAGCACTCATGTAGCCGCCATTAAACCTAGAACTCTAAATTAAAAATACAAAGAACAAAACTAAAGAAGACGAAGGATGATTCTTGAAGGCTACAACTAGAAGCTACAACAACTACGACGCTTTAGACAATGGATTTGGGGCTATTTGATTTAAAGTTTGGATTTGGATTGCTGGCTTCATATTGTAAGTTCTATGTCACTTTTTAGGCAAAAACGCTAAAATAACATAGACATGCTATGAATTGAAACCGGATTTAGGAACTATTATTAATCCATGTTTATATTGTTTAACTTTGAATCAAAATTTGGGAATATTGCTATGTTAATGTTGCAAGTTAAACTTATCATGATGTTGATGTTGTTATGAATCACTTGGGCTTAATTTTATTGCAAGTTGAACAAATATATGTCCATGGAATCATTATGTTCATTGAAATCCTCATGTTGATTAAACCATGCCTATGATGCTAATTAAACCATGTCTATGATATTAATGAAACTATGCCTGTGATGTTAATATACTTATCATGTTAAGGACAAATTGGGAATTGCTAGGATATGATGAAAAGTTGGAATCATTATGTTTATAATGCTAGATGAGAATCATTATGTTAAAAATGCTAAATTGGAATCCACTATGCCTATTAGAATTACCATGCCTTTAATGTTTAATGTTTGTAATAAAATGATTATTATGCCCGCATGGATTACTATGCCTATGATGTAAAGTTGAAATCATCATTATTATGCCAAGTTATCATCATGTTAGTGTTGAAACCATGTGATATGTTATAGCCTGTTTATTATGCAAGTGATGTTGGAATTGTCATATATGCCTATCACATGTTTGGTGTTATTCCCCTTTATCTCTTGAATTGTTTATGCTTGCGAACGAAGTACGTTTATATACGTTGGGGATACGATTGGGTAGAATAGGCAAAACTTGAATTGATTATAATCATAAACCGTGAAATTTGGCATAAGTAGAACATGAAATATGGCACGAAAACTTGACT
Organism: Allium sativum; assembly: GCA_030737875.1. NCBI lineage: Eukaryota > Viridiplantae > Streptophyta > Magnoliopsida > Asparagales > Amaryllidaceae > Allium > Allium sativum. Next base: position 54,256,190 of record CM060920.1, on the reverse strand, counting down.
TGAACATGCCATAACTTGACTTGAAACATGCCTTAGTTGGGCACGAAATTGACATATGAACATGCTATGAAAACAACACGAATTTGATAAGAACATGGGCATGACTTTAGAAAACAAGAGAGTGGCCAACTCGAGGTTGGGTTGAGTTTGTAGTGTAAATATGCCTGGAACCGTCCGGCAAATCCAGTTGCTACAGACAATAGGATCCTATGTGGGTAGTTGGTCACATCGCGCTTGAAACCCGAGGTTAGGTTGAGTTCGTAACGTAAACCTGCCCGAAACCGCCCGGCAAATCCAGTGGCTACGAACAATAGGATCCAATGTGAGTGGTTCGGTGCATTAACGAATAAATTAATGCCAATTAGGGTTAAGTCATGAACATGAAAAGACAACTTAACCAACTTGAACACGATTTGTAGGGCTAAGTCATGAACTTGAAACGACAACACTTAGCCAACTTGACATGACATGTAAGCGGGTTAAGTCACGAATTTAAATGACATACTTAACCATCTTGACATGACTAGACTGGAAAAGGATTAAGTCACGAATTACATGACTTAATCGGTTAGGCGGGTTAGGTCACGAATTACATGACCTAATCTGTATGCGAAACCCTAGACACGACCCTTTTCAGCAGTAACCCTGTAGATGTATCAAGGTACCCTGGGGCTAGGCCGGGTGGGGCACGATTACTAGGCTGATTGTAAGAGGTGAACGACGGTAGTGGGGTATGCCAGTGTAGGTTCGGTGGACTACGGTCGTGCACGTATTCCGGGGCAGGCACTGGGTATCCGTAGATTTATCTGTGCATCTTGAATCGTGTCAGGGGTTGACACCCTAGGGCTGATACACCCGAAGGTGGACCCAGCACAGGTGACTACATTCGTGATTAGCCGTATGACACGGACACTTGACGAGCTAGAACTTGTAGGGAGCCGATCGACTAGATAATCGGTCCGTAGGATCCCGTACTTGGGTCAGACCCCGTTTTAGGGTCATTTCACGATATTGGGCCGTGGGATTTATTTCATGATTAACTTGTGACATGGACTTAGTATACTAGTATAGTCGATACAACGAATCTTGAACATGTGATGCTTTATTTGACTTGTCTTGACTTATCATGATCACCTTAGTTATCTTGCTCACCTTGACACCATTCTTAAGTTTAGTTCCAGTCCATACATGACCTGTTGTTTTAACCGTTTTTACACTGAAAGTCACTAGGACTTACTCAGTCTTTACGACTGACCCTTTTTCTTTTGCCTCTTTTTCTTTCGTTTCCCCCCCAGGTTCTGTAATGGCCCGCAAATCTGTGCTATCTGAATTGACTAATAACACCACACGTCCAACCCAAATTGCACAGAATTACGAATCATTATTAGAAAGAAGTTAGAGGATGAGAAATAGAAAGAAAGAAATATGGGAATAGAAGAAAACGAAGATCACAAACTCACAGCGGATCGAATAAAATATATTATATAACATAACTTTTGAAATACAAATCAGTAACTTTATATACATACCATCATCAGAGCACAACAGTCATTTCTGGAACAGTTATAAACACCTGTTTCCAGATACAAACAAGGTCCACAGCGGAATATATAATAGCCTATAGCTAACCGGTGAAGCCTCCTGCTTCCAGCTCCTCCAAATGAATCTGTGAAATCCCGACTACTTGACTGCCCGTACAAATTTGGGCACCCAAGAGTTTAGGGAAAACAAAACAAAATAAACTCTGGGTCAGTCATGGGACTGGTGTGAGTAAACTCCAACCACTTGTTTAACTTTAAAGTCCTTTCAAAAGAAAAGATAATAGTAAGACCAGCCCACACATAAACACGGACGGTTTTTACCTTACTATAACCCAAAACACTTTGATACGAAAATCCAGTGATATTATAATAATGTCTATATCAAGTAAATAACCAAATAGCAGAACGCTTGCATCTCACGCTCCACATATATATTTTAAAATCAAAAACCGCATGGCGCTTATTGGAGATTGGATTTCCAACATGACAAGGTATGGGACCACCTTCCGATGATGTATCTCTAGAGGCAAATACACCTGGGTTCAACAAGAACATCTTGTAACCCGGCCCACACATGACCGACCACTCATTTCGCTTGAGTGTATCGAATGTATATCACCAACGGTTGGACTCAAACCACCGTTCCCGAATGGCAGAATCGGTAGATTTAGAAACAAAAGGAATTTCTCTAGATAGGTGATTATACACCCTAATGGGTGCGACCCACATAGCCATGCTGCCTGCCCGATTTTTGTCCTTTCCCGGTTGTTGAGGCCTGAGGCTACGCATACTTACCATTTCTTGATAACACAATTCACTTTGAATGCCACATCGTCAGATCCGTTAATCACTAGTTGAGTTTGCACAAATATTCTGGATATTATGCTAAGGGATAAATCCGTTGCAACCATATACATTCATACAGACCAACCCATTTGATCATTGGAAATACTCTGTCAGACATTCGTCCATTTACGTTCGTTCTGGGATTGAACGAAACCGAAGGCACTATTTCTATAAATAGAAAAGCCCTTGCACTTCACTCCATCTTCAATATATTCAGCATACTTGGTTCGCAACGCTAATGCCGATACGGAGTGGTTCTTCGGATAATAATCCAACCGGTCTCTCCATATTGACAACGATGGTCAAAAACTTCGATAGTCTGTGATTTAACTATCGAATAAAAACAAGTGTTCATCCAAACATATCAAACAAATCACTGGGCTCTTTAATTAATATTTCATTAATTAAATCACTTTTCCATTCCCTCTATCAATATTTGTTAACCAAATATTTTCAATAACCAATCTTGCCTCTTATGTCTTTTTGGAAAACGTTTCCAAATATTAACTTCTTTTATTTTCTATATATTAGAAAATATCTCTATTTGCAATTGGAAATAATTCAAATCACTTATCTCTATCCCCTTTTGTTTACAATATTCGATTTTTATATTCACTTTCCTATCGAATATTCAATACGTCGATACAATGATTTCTAATTATCAAAATATCTTAAAAATATTCTAACTTCTTAAATTTCCGGAATATTTCGCCATAACCTCCCCTGTATCGGGAGCATCGGGAAATTTCAAATAGCTTCCCGGTATCTTCTAATCTCAAAAAGAAAAAGGAAAAGCCAAGCGGCTTGCCGATACGGCGCATAAAACCTCATATATGAATTAAACATGTACCTTTTTGTCGAGCATTACGTTTATAAACTTCATATACCTCATCCCATACCTGTCTAACACCTGTTCACCTGTTTTCAACTCAAATCAATACCATCTAATCGTTTGAATTCAGCTTCGCCCATTTATTCTTTAAATCGGCCATTTTGCCTATTTCACTTCTTTGTTTGAACATAACATGTTTAAACAAAATGTTTAACTTGTTCACCACCAAATTGAATTTCAATTTCAATTCTAGTTTCCTTTTTGATTTCGAATAAAAAATTTTAAATCGAATATACTTATTCGAACCCCAATATCCTTTCAAAAACTCATTAACTAATTTCTATTCAATTTAGTTAATTCTATTTAATAAATCAAAATCCGGTTTCTGTTTCAAAAATCATATTCATTTACACAACTTGAATTCGCATATATTTTACAACTCAACTCTGAAATTTTCTAAATAGAAACTTCGGATTTTTTTCGCTTAAAATCCTTTTATAATATTAAATAAACCATTATGGTTTTAAAACGATTATGGCGCTGTTTTTCTGAAAATTTGATTTTGACATATCTCAAAATCTATACGACGAAAACCAGTTTTTTCTTCTTCATTAGAAAACTATTATCAAATCGGTCCTGACGTTTCTTGTTTCGAAGAATTCCGACTTCAATTGAGTTCTGTATATTCAATTGAAGTTCGAGTCGCCAATTTACGAACTGCAGCGCTGCGGCGAGTTCGTTTTAATTATATTTATATATATAAACTTTTAACCTTCTTAAAATGAATTCAATTCCATTTTAACTCTATTTGAATTCCTTGATTCAAATTCCAATCTCACTTTTGAATTCTATATTTCAAATCCCAATTCCTTTTCTATTGGATATTCAAATTCAATACTTGAATTTTTATTTCAATTCCATATTCAAATTCTATGTTTGAATTCATTTGAATTTTCTTATTCAAATTCTATATTTAAATTCTATTGGAACTTCTATATTCCAATTTCTATATTTGAATTCTATTGGAATTCAAATATTCAAACTCCTTTTTAAATTCTATGTTCAAAGTTCCATAGTTTAAAATCCATTTGAATTTCATATTCAAATCCCATAGATCAAATCCTATTTGAATTCAATTTGAATCTCTTATATTCAAATTTCATTTTCCATTTCCATTTGAATTTTAATATTCAAATTCATCTCCGACCCCATTTTGAATTCTAATATTCAAACTCATTTTTAACACCATTTGAATTTCTTCACTCAAATCCATTTGAATTCCCTTGAATTCAAATTCCATTTCAAAACCATTTGGATTTTCTATTTTGAAATCCTATTTTGAAATTCTATTTCCAATTCTACTTTGAAAATCCTATTTTCAAAGTTTATTTCAAATTCTATTTTGAAATTCTACATGCAAATCTCTATTCGAATTTCTTTATTCGAATTCCTTTGAATTCAAAATTTTATTTTTCAGTATAATTTCGTCTATTCAAATTCTATTTGAACTTCTATTTGAATTTCTAATATTCAATCTCCTTTTAACATTCAAATATTTAAACTCCTTTTAAAATTCAAATGTTATACTCAAATTTCATTTGAGTTATATATTTAAAAATTTCATTTCACATCCTATTTTGACATTTCATTTCAAATTCAAATTTCACGCTTGTATTTCTATTTCTGAATTATCAAATGATAATTCTTTTCACTTCATTTATAACTTCGTTATAAAAGAACTATTTATAAACTACGTTTATAAAGAAACTACTTGTTTTATTCTTCAAAAACAAGTTTATATTTTTATTCCATTTAAAATTCAAATTCTATTTAAAAATAGAATTTTTCCTTTTAAAATCTCAAATATCCTTTCAATTGGCCCAGTGATATTAAAACAATCAAATCACCCAATTTTCAATCATTTGGTTTTTAACACATCATATATGAATATATATGAAATCAAACAAACAACAAACAATTAGATAATATATTTTTGAGGAATCCAGTTGGATCCCTCCAACCTGTTTTCCTGCATCCACAGATGTTAGCACATAAATAATACCCATTCTGCTTCGTGGCAGAATATCGCGGTATAGAAGGTCATCCACTAATCATAGCGTGGGGCGTATAGGGTAATCATCCGCTATGAAACTGCGGGCATCCGCTAATGAGACTGCGGGAATCCAACCAATCAATCAACCCAATATATATATAATAGCCTAAATAACTAATATATATAAAACAACCAGAAAATATTCACACAAGCAACAAACAATTATTTTTAACGAAATAAAAATAATTCTAAAGGTGAGTGAGATTTACTCACCGTGATTTTCATTTTGCTGAATATCCAATTTAATTTCCATATCATCGTCTACGAACTACTCGAGTTGAATATGCCTTGTACCTACGGTTGTTCGATTTAATTCATCGATTAATAATTATAAATATCGATTAACTTTTACTTATTTAAATTAACCTTTGACATAAATTATTCTAAGTAATTTATGTTTCGAAAAAGACGTATACCTTTGCTGTCTTTAAATAAATCAAGTCTACGAGGCATGCTGAAAAAGATCACTCGATCCACGTCTCCTAAGACAGCCCTAAAACATTGACTTATCCACTTTGGCATATCGTCGAGCACCTTACTGACACTCCACTTGACAGCAAACCAACACCCCACATCGACAACCCTTCCACCGTCAGCATCCATATCAACCCCACCAGCCACATCTTTGCGATAACCATTACATCTGATCATCCCGTTCATTCAATTTCCGCAACCCTAGTTTATTCAGTCGAACTCCAGGCCATCATCAAGTCCATCGAGCTCTAGACCGAACCCCAAGCAACCCTCATCATCCACTATCGCACCTCAATTACTGCACCAATATCGAACCGCATCCTCTCCACCAGCAAATCAAACCAAGTCCTTTAGCACTGCATCGCTTTCCCCCAAATTGGCATCAGTAAAGTCGCACCAACCCTAAACCCCAGAACTTCATCGTTGCCCTCCTTCTACCGATACCCCTAAATCGAGATCTCCTCTGGGATGGCGTCGAGCTTCCCCCATCGCACTGATTCGCGAGCGCCAGCTCGAGGCAAGCTTCCAGTCTCCATGGCGATTTCAAGTTGCGATGGTTTTTTTTTTCTTTTTCAACGGTGGAAGGATTTCGAACTAAATGGGAATAAAAGAACGAGAAGGAGAGATTATTAGATGGTACGCTCCTTTGAGAAATGAAGACGAGGTGTTGTTATATAGGTGCGAAGGTGACAGAACGTACCACGCCATTAAGATGGTGTTCCCTTGATGTGGAGGATGAGAGACATTTTTGCTGGCTCGAGGAAACAGGTCTGTGATTTTACAAAGATAGGTCGGCTAGGTAACGTTTTTAGGGTGGCTCGAAATGACGTGTATATAATTTGATTTGATTTTTGTTTTAGTTTTTCATCCGTTTAAATATATATATATATATATATTTCGAGGTTCCGAACCGCTATTTAATCATAACGACTGCCATCTCCAATGTCATTCGCTGCTCTGAACTCAAGGGGACAGATTGCGGAATTTTATTTCAACTGTATAGAACAGAAAACAATTTAAATTAACGGTTAAATTAATTTTGATTTAATATATAAATCGATTTCAGATAATAAAATTTCACGAAAATAAATTATTATTACTGTTTTAATTCAAACAGAATTTATATTAATCAACTGGACTGTTTTTTTCAATTTAGTTTTAACTGTGAATTAAATTACTTGTTAATAACTCGATATATTTGAAATTATATCCTATGTAAATTATTTAATCGATAAATTCAATATGAAAATTCTTTTATATTATCAACACAATATTTAAAACGATATTAAATATTTAAAGTTAATTGTTCAAAAACCTGGGTCGTTACATTCTTCCCCCCTTAAAATAATTTCGTCCTCGAAATTGCTAAGGTAGAAAAATGGTACAAATCTATTACTTTTCAAAATCTCACTTATGTCGAAACTCACCTCTTCATATTTCAACAAATTAGCTCCAACCAAAACTTTTGGTCTTCACCCATTTAATTCAAATGATCTATGATCAATCCATTTATATCAAATCTATATTCCAATAAACCTATTCAAATTGATTCTAATCAATTCATCCACTTCGACCCATTTAACTTGTTTAAGTTAAATTTAAATTCCAGAATTCAAATCCCTGGGTTTTTCTTTTCAAATTCTTTTGAAATCCCATAAATATATACATATATTTATTTTCATTTCAAATTCAAAACATTTGAATTTTCAAACCACTTGTTTTCTTTCAAACAAATTTCCATCAAAAACTTTTTCTAAGGTAGCAATTCATACTTAGAAACTCGGAAATGAACACTGATGATGTTGCAATCATCATCAGAATTATTTCCCAGCCACTGAAGTGAGTTCAGTGCCTTATTATTTCAAAATCCATGATTTTCTTTCAAATCCTTTAAAACAAATCTATATTATTTTAATATACTTTGAAAATATTTTCCAAATTCCCAGGATTAAAATTCCAAATTCTGGTTTGAATTAAATTCTAATTCATCTCATTTGTATATTTAATTCCTACACAATTCTATTCTGGTTATAAATAACCATTCTAATTTTTATAATCAAATTTGATTATAACGATAACAATCAAAACATCCAATAATTTCAGAAAATTATTAGTTATATATCAAAATAGAATTTTGGGTAAAATTATTTCATCTACCCATTTTAAAACTATATCGTGTTCAATCTTCTGTTCAAGTGTTTAGAAACTCCTATCGACGTCGTGGCGTCCCACGATTCGACCAGAATTCATAAACCACTCAACAGACTAGCCAACACAATATAAAACAACTTTTATATCAATTAACAAATACGCTCTCTCGTATCTATACACTCAACTCATTCTAGGGTACTACTGGCCCTATCTCTAATGAGCACATGCCACAAAACCTAGGTATTCGCTCAACCTAAGCTCTGATACCACCTGTAATGGCCCGCAAATCTGTGCTATCTGAATTGACTAATAACACCACACGTCCAACCCAAATTGCACAGAATTACGAATCATTATTAGAAAGAAGTTAGAGGATGAGAAATAGAAAGAAAGAAATATGGGAATAGAAGAAAACGAAGATCACAAACTCACAGCGGATCGAATAAAATATATTATATAACATAACTTTTGAAATACAAATCAGTAACTTTATATACATACCATCATCAGAGCACAACAGTCATTTCTGGAACAGTTATGAACACCTGTTTCCAGATACAAACAAGGTCCACAGCGGAATATATAATAGCCTATAGCTAACCGGTGAAGCCTCCTGCTTCCAGCTCCTCCAAATGAATCTGTGAAATCCCGACTACTTGACTGCCCGTACAAATTTGGGCACCCAAGAGTTTAGGGAAAACAAAACAAAATAAACTCTGGGTCAGTCATGGGACTGGTGTGAGTAAACTCCAACCACTTGTTTAACTTTAAAGTCCTTTCAAAAGAAAAGATAATAGTAAGACCAGCCCACACATAAACACGGACGGTTTTTACCTTACTATAACCCAAAACACTTTGATACGAAAATCCAGTGATATTATAATAATGTCTATATCAAGTAAATAACCAAATAGCAGAACGCTTGCATCTCACGCTCCACATATATATTTTAAAATCAAAAACCGCATGGCGCTTATTGGAGATTGGATTTCCAACATGACAAGGTATGGGACCACCTTCCGATGATGTATCTCTAGAGGCAAATACACCTGGGTTCAACAAGAACATCTTGTAACCCGGCCCACACATGACCGACCACTCATTTCGCTTGAGTGTATCGAATGTATATCACCAACGGTTGGACTCAAACCACCGTTCCCGAATGGCAGAATCGGTAGATTTAGAAACAAAAGGAATTTCTCTAGATAGGTGATTATACACCCTAATGGGTGCGACCCACATAGCCATGCTGCCTGCCCGATTTTTGTCCTTTCCCGGTTGTTGAGGCCTGAGGCTACGCATACTTACCATTTCTTGATAACACAATTCACTTTGAATGCCACATCGTCAGATCCGTTAATCACTAGTTGAGTTTGCACAAATATTCTGGATATTATGCTAAGGGATAAATCCGTTGCAACCATATACATTCATACAGACCAACCCATTTGATCATTGGAAATACTCTGTCAGACATTCGTCCATTTACGTTCGTTCTGGGATTGAACGAAACCGAAGGCACTATTTCTATAAATAGAAAAGCCCTTGCACTTCACTCCATCTTCAATATATTCAGCATACTTGGTTCGCAACGCTAATGCCGATACGGAGTGGTTCTTCGGATAATAATCCAACCGGTCTCTCCATATTGACAACGATGGTCAAAAACTTCGATAGTCTGTGATTTAACTATCGAATAAAAACAAGTGTTCATCCAAACATATCAAACAAATCACTGGGCTCTTTAATTAATATTTCATTAATTAAATCACTTTTCCATTCCCTCTATCAATATTTGTTAACCAAATATTTTCAATAACCAATCTTGCCTCTTATGTCTTTTTGGAAAACGTTTCCAAATATTAACTTCTTTTATTTTCTATATATTAGAAAATATCTCTATTTGCAATTGGAAATAATTCAAATCACTTATCTCTATCCCCTTTTGTTTACAATATTCGATTTTTATATTCACTTTCCTATCGAATATTCAATACGTCGATACAATGATTTCTAATTATCAAAATATCTTAAAAATATTCTAACTTCTTAAATTTCCGGAATATTTCGCCATAACCTCCCCTGTATCGGGAGCATCGGGAAATTTCAAATAGCTTCCCGGTATCTTCTAATCTCAAAAAGAAAAAGGAAAAGCCAAGCGGCTTGCCGATACGGCGCATAAAACCTCATATATGAATTAAACATGTACCTTTTTGTCGAGCATTACGTTTATAAACTTCATATACCTCATCCCATACCTGTCTAACACCTGTTCACCTGTTTTCAACTCAAATCAATACCATCTAATCGTTTGAATTCAGCTTCGCCCATTTATTCTTTAAATCGGCCATTTTGCCTATTTCACTTCTTTGTTTGAACATAACATGTTTAAACAAAATGTTTAACTTGTTCACCACCAAATTGAATTTCAATTTCAATTCTAGTTTCCTTTTTGATTTCGAATAAAAAATTTTAAATCGAATATACTTATTCGAACCCCAATATCCTTTCAAAAACTCATTAACTAATTTCTATTCAATTTAGTTAATTCTATTTAATAAATCAAAATCCGGTTTCTGTTTCAAAAATCATATTCATTTACACAACTTGAATTCGCATATATTTTACAACTCAACTCTGAAATTTTCTAAATAGAAACTTCAGATTTTTTTCGCTTAAAATCCTTTTATAATATTAAATAAACCATTATGGTTTTAAAACGATTATGGCGCTGTTTTTCTGAAAATTTGATTTTGACATATCTCAAAATCTATACGACGAAAACCAGTTTTTTCTTCTTCATTAGAAAACTATTATCAAATCGGTCCTGACGTTTCTTGTTTCGAAGAATTCCGACTTCAATTGAGTTCTGTATATTCAATTGAAGTTCGAGTCGCCAATTTACGAACTGCAGCGCTGCGGCGAGTTCGTTTTAATTATATTTATATATATAAACTTTTAACCTTCTTAAAATGAATTCAATTCCATTTTAACTCTATTTGAATTCCTTGATTCAAATTCCAATCTCACTTTTGAATTCTATATTTCAAATCCCAATTCCTTTTCTATTGGATATTCAAATTCAATACTTGAATTTTTATTTCAATTCCATATTCAAATTCTATGTTTGAATTCATTTGAATTTTCTTATTCAAATTCTATATTTAAATTCTATTGGAACTTCTATATTCCAATTTCTATATTTGAATTCTATTGGAATTCAAATATTCAAACTCCTTTTTAAATTCTATGTTCAAAGTTCCATAGTTTAAAATCCATTTGAATTTCATATTCAAATCCCATAGATCAAATCCTATTTGAATTCAATTTGAATCTCTTATATTCAAATTTCATTTTCCATTTCCATTTGAATTTTAATATTCAAATTCATCTCCGACCCCATTTTGAATTCTAATATTCAAACTCATTTTTAACACCATTTGAATTTCTTCACTCAAATCCATTTGAATTCCCTTGAATTCAAATTCCATTTCAAAACCATTTGGATTTTCTATTTTGAAATCCTATTTTGAAATTCTATTTCCAATTCTACTTTGAAAATCCTATTTTCAAAGTTTATTTCAAATTCTATTTTGAAATTCTACATGCAAATCTCTATTCGAATTTCTTTATTCGAATTCCTTTGAATTCAAAATTTTATTTTTCAGTATAATTTCGTCTATTCAAATTCTATTTGAACTTCTATTTGAATTTCTAATATTCAATCTCCTTTTAACATTCAAATATTTAAACTCCTTTTAAAATTCAAATGTTATACTCAAATTTCATTTGAGTTATATATTTAAAAATTTCATTTCACATCCTATTTTGACATTTCATTTCAAATTCAAATTTCACGCTTGTATTTCTATTTCTGAATTATCAAATGATAATTCTTTTCACTTCATTTATAACTTCGTTATAAAAGAACTATTTATAAACTACGTTTATAAAGAAACTACTTGTTTTATTCTTCAAAAACAAGTTTATATTTTTATTCCATTTAAAATTCAAATTCTATTTAAAAATAGAATTTTTCCTTTTAAAATCTCAAATATCCTTTCAATTGGCCCAGTGATATTAAAACAATCAAATCACCCAATTTTCAATCATTTGGTTTTTAACACATCATATATGAATATATATGAAATCAAACAAACAACAAACAATTAGATAATATATTTTTGAGGAATCCAGTTGGATCCCTCCAACCTGTTTTCCTGCATCCACAGATGTTAGCACATAAATAATACCCATTCTGCTTCGTGGCAGAATATCGCGGTATAGAAGGTCATCCACTAATCATAGCGTGGGGCGTATAGGGTAATCATCCGCTATGAAACTGCGGGCATCCGCTAATGAGACTGCGGGAATCCAACCAATCAATCAACCCAATATATATATAATAGCCTAAATAACTAATATATATAAAACAACCAGAAAATATTCACACAAGCAACAAACAATTATTTTTAACGAAATAAAAATAATTCTAAAGGTGAGTGAGATTTACTCACCGTGATTTTCATTTTGCTGAATATCCAATTTAATTTCCATATCATCGTCTACGAACTACTCGAGTTGAATATGCCTTGTACCTACGGTTGTTCGATTTAATTCATCGATTAATAATTATAAATATCGATTAACTTTTACTTATTTAAATTAACCTTTGACATAAATTATTCTAAGTAATTTATGTTTCGAAAAAGACGTATACCTTTGCTGTCTTTAAATAAATCAAGTCTACGAGGCATGCTGAAAAAGATCACTCGATCCACGTCTCCTAAGACAGCCCTAAAACATTGACTTATCCACTTTGGCATATCGTCGAGCACCTTACTGACACTCCACTTGACAGCAAACCAACACCCCACATCGACAACCCTTCCACCGTCAGCATCCATATCAACCCCACCAGCCACATCTTTGCGATAACCATTACATCTGATCATCCCGTTCATTCAATTTCCGCAACCCTAGTTTATTCAGTCGAACTCCAGGCCATCATCAAGTCCATCGAGCTCTAGACCGAACCCCAAGCAACCCTCATCATCCACTATCGCACCTCAATTACTGCACCAATATCGAACCGCATCCTCTCCACCAGCAAATCAAACCAAGTCCTTTAGCACTGCATCGCTTTCCCCCAAATTGGCATCAGTAAAGTCGCACCAACCCTAAACCCCAGAACTTCATCGTTGCCCTCCTTCTACCGATACCCCTAAATCGAGATCTCCTCTGGGATGGCGTCGAGCTTCCCCCATCGCACTGATTCGCGAGCGCCAGCTCGAGGCAAGCTTCCAGTCTCCATGGCGATTTCAAGTTGCGATGGTTTTTTTTTTTTCTTTTTCAACGGTGGAAGGATTTCGAACTAAATGGGAATAAAAGAACGAGAAGGAGAGATTATTAGATGGTACGCTCCTTTGAGAAATGAAGACGAGGTGTTGTTATATAGGTGCGAAGGTGACAGAACGTACCACGCCATTAAGATGGTGTTCCCTTGATGTGGAGGATGAGAGACATTTTTGCTGGCTCGAGGAAACAGGTCTGTGATTTTACAAAGATAGGTCGGCTAGGTAACGTTTTTAGGGTGGCTCGAAATGACGTGTATATAATTTGATTTGATTTTTGTTTTAGTTTTTCATCCGTTTAAATATATATATATATATATATATATATATATATATATTTCGAGGTTCCGAACCGCTATTTAATCATAACGACTGCCATCTCCAATGTCATTCGCTGCTCTGAACTCAAGGGGACAGATTGCGGAATTTTATTTCAACTGTATAGAACAGAAAACAATTTAAATTAACGGTTAAATTAATTTTGATTTAATATATAAATCGATTTCAGATAATAAAATTTCACGAAAATAAATTATTATTACTGTTTTAATTCAAACAGAATTTATATTAATCAACTGGACTGTTTTTTTCAATTTAGTTTTAACTGTGAATTAAATTACTTGTTAATAACTCGATATATTTGAAATTATATCCTATGTAAATTATTTAATCGATAAATTCAATATGAAAATTCTTTTATATTATCAACACAATATTTAAAACGATATTAAATATTTAAAGTTAATTGTTCAAAAACCTGGGTCGTTACAGGTTCTCAGGGAGGAAACACAAGCTCTTAGCTTGGACATCACTTGCTTTGGCTCAGCATGTACGGTTTGCTATGGCTGCTTCTTTTTACTGCACTTGGGGAATAAGCTGATTTTCTGTTTTAAGTTATTGCTTCTTTGGCTATTATTACAAGACAGTTGTAATGAAGTTGTTATTTGAAATGTTTGTAAGAGACATGGTTTACTTTGGAATAAAATGAAGTTCTGTTTTGCACATAAATTCTTCCGCTGTTTACTTAATTATTTATTTATGTACTGTCTTGTGATAATTCTGTGATGTTATCTCGATAATACCCCTCCAAAACTAGTGCATTCCCTTTGTGAGTGACCCTAGCGGAGGTGGGGTGTTACATTTGGTATCAGAGCAGAAGGTTACCAAGACTGGGCAAAAGTTTTGAAAACCTTTTGAATTTCTTTTTTCAAAACCATTTACAAAGAAGCACTTTTCAAGAAAAGTTTTTAAAGGCTATTCCCCAAAAGCCATTAACACTATCCTTTGTTTCCTTGTTTGAATCTCTTTCCCTTTCTTTTCTCCATCTGCAGTCGCGGTAGCTTTACCTGCGGCTAATCTTCTTTCTAGCTTCGTAGAGGGTTTTCCCGTACGATGGAGATAGTTTTCGTGAGGCTTGTTAACATGTTATATAGGATAGGTATGAGTGATAAGAATGAAGATAAGGCGGATGAGTCTTCCGGAGTGGTTGAGCCAAGCATCCTTGAAGGCGTAAAAGTGGAAACATTGAGGCGAGTTCTGATTCGTGTCTTAGGAACGAAGATCTAGGAGCTAAGGAATCAAGAAGCCAAGCTAGTTAAAATACAGTGGAGTGAAGCCCTAGAAGACGCAACTTGGGAAATTGAAGAAAAGATAAGCGCGCTATACCCATTTCTTTTTTAGGGTACACTCTCGATCTATTTTCCTATAAGTTTACATACATTTCTTTTGCTATCCATGTTTGTCTTGTTATCTCCTCGATCCTATCTTGAGAACCATAGGTAGAATCTTTTTGGATGTAAACATGTAATTGAAACATGTTATGATTGCGAAATGGTTGCAAGTGGTCGCAAGTGGTTGCTCGTGGATGCATGAATACACATTAGGCACTAGATAGGCTCAGTCACAGTTTCATACTTGCATATGCATGAGTGTTTATTTTGGAAACTTGGTTGTGCTATCATTTGGTTGTTGCATATGATTGAATGTTTGTGCACTCATGTAGAAATTATGAATTATAATAGGAAAATTTTGCATACATATTGGATTCATTTCACTAAACATATTTTGCATTTAGAAGATCAATCAGGCCTGATCATTAGCATTAGCTAAGGAACATATACACACACTCTTTGCATGTGTTCATAAAACATTAGAAGTCTTTTAAGGACCATGGTTGCTTGTGGATGATGTTTTGAGTAGATGGATGATGGATGGTAGGACACATTCTTCTTAACTTGAAGATTTCGGGGACGAAATCCTTTAAGGAGAGGAGAATGTAACAACCCGAATTTTAACAACATGTGAAAACAAGAAATCAAGGTATAATTAAAAAGGAAATAAAATATATAAAAATATGTTTAGATAGGTAAATAATGGTGATGCATAAGAAGAATTAATTAATTTTTGGAAGAGAAGAAAAATTAGTTCGGTAACGGTGTGTGCAACGGAAAAGAGAGTAAAATAAGGATAATTAATTTAAGAATCTGGAATTAGGTAAAATGGAGTTCACCATTGCGTTCCTCTCGAAAAAATACACGAAATAGAGTCCGAGTTTTCGAAAATCGGAGTCCGTATGACCAAGATATGGCCAAAACAAGTTTCAGCAGACTTTCTGGCAGACAGAACCGAGTCGACCCTAGAGTCGACCCTAGAGTTGACCCTAGAGTCGACCTCCCCAGGCCAGGTCGACCCTAGAGTCGACCCCCCTCTACAGGTCGACCTGGTCGGCCTGGTTTGGCCCAGAACCCATTTTTGAAGCCCGATATGTGTTTTGATGGTCCGGATTGTCTCTGGGGTTGATCTAATGGCCTAAATGAGTTTCCTACAACTATAAAAAGACCCTAAGACCTAGCCTAAATCATACTATTTCATTTTAGCACTCATGCAGCCGCCATTAAACCTAGAACTCTAAATTAAAAATACAAAGAACAAAATTAAAGAAGATGAAGGATGATTCTTGAAGGCTACAACTAGAAGCTACAATAACTACGACGCTTTAGACAACGGATTTGGGGCTATTTGATTTAAAGTTTTGATTTGGATTGCTTGCTTCATATTGTAAGTTCTATGTCACTTTTTAGTCAAAAACGCTAAAATAACATAGACATGCTATGAATTGAAACCGGATTTAGGAACTATTATTAATCCATGTTTATATTGTTTAACTTTGAATCAAAATTTGGGAATATTGCTATGTTAATGTTGCAAGTTAAACTTATCATGATGTTGATGTTGTTATGAATCACTTGGGCTTAATTTTATTGCAAGTTGAACAAATACATGTCCATGGAATCATTATGTTCATTGAAATCCTCATGTTGATTAAACCATGCCTATGATGCTAATTAAACCATGTCTATGATATTAATGAAACTATGCCTGTGATGTTAATATACCTATCATGTTAAGGACAAATTGGGAATTGCTAGGATATGATGAAAAGTTGGAATCATTATGTTTATAATGCTAGATGAGAATCATTATGTTAAAAATGCTAAATTGGAATCCACTATGCCTATTAGAATTACCATGCCTTTAATGTTTCATGTTTGTAATAAAATGATTATTATGCCCGCATGGATTACTATGCCTATGATGTAAAGTTGAAATCATCATTATTATGCCAAGTTATCATCATGTTAGTGTTGAAACCATGTGATATGTTATAGCCCGTTTATTATGCAAGTGATGTTGGAATTGTCACATATGCCTATCACATGTTTGGTGTTATTCCCCTTTATCTCTTGAATTGTTTATGCTTGCGAACGAAGTACGTTTATATACGTTGGGGATACGATTGGGTAGAATAGGCAAAACTTGAATTGATTATAATCATAAATCGTGAAATTTGGCATAAGTAGAACATGAAATATGACACGAAAACTTGACTTGAACATGCCATAACTTGACTTGAAACATGCCTTAGTTGGGCACGAAATTGACATATGAACATGCTATGAAAATAGCACGAATTTGATAAGAACATGGGCATGACTTTAGAAAACAAGAGAGTGGCCAACTCGAGGTTGGATTGAGTTTGTAGTGTAAATCTGCCCGGAACCGCCCGGCAAATCCAGTTGCTACAAACAATAGGATCCAATGTGGGTAGTTGGTCACATCGCACTTGAAACCCGAGGTTGGGTTGAGTTTGTAGCGTAAACCTGCCCGGAACCGCCCGGCAAATCCAGTGGCTACGAACAATAGGATCCAATGTGAGTGGTTCGGTGCATTAACGAATATATTAATGCCAATTAGGGTTAAGTCATGAACATGAAAAGACAACTTAACCAACTTGAACACGATTTGTAGGGCTAAGTCATGAACTTGAAACGACAACACTTAGCCAACTTGACATGACACGTAAGCGGGTTAAGTCACGAATTTAAATGACATACTTAACCATCTTGACATGACTAGACTGGAAAAGGATTAAGTCACGAATTACATGACTTAATCGGTTAGGCGGGTTAGGTCACGAATTACATGACCTAATCTGTAGGCGAAACCCTAGACACGACCGTTTTCAGCAGTAACCCTCTAGATGTATCAAGGTACCCTGGGGCTAGGCCGGGTGGGGTACGATTACTGGGCTGATTGTAAGAGGTGAACGATGGCAGTGGGGTATGCCAGTGTAGGTTCGGTGGACTACGGTCGTGCACGTATTCCGGGGCAGGCACTGGGTATCCGTAGATTTATCTGTGCATCTTGAATCGTGTCAGGGGTTGACACCCTAGGGATGATACACCCGAAGGTGGACCCAGCACAGGTGACTACATTCGTGATTAGCCGTATGACACGGACACTTGACGAGCTAGAAGTTGTAGGGAGCCGATCGACTAGATAATCGCTCCGTAGGACCCCATACTTGGGTCAGACCCCGTTTCAGGGTCATTTCATGATATTGGGCCGTGGGATTTATTTCATGATTAACTAGTGACATGGACTTAGTATACTAGTATAGTCGATGCAACGAATCTTGAACATGTGATGCTTTATTTGACTTGTCTTGACTTATCATGATCACCTTAGTTATCTTGCTCACCTTGACACCATTCTTAAGTTTAGTTCCAGTCCATACATGACCTGTTGTTTTAACCGTTTTTACACTGAAAGTCACTAGGACTTACTCAGTCTTTATGACTGACCCTTTTCCTTTCGCCTATTTTTCTTTCGTTTGCCCCCCCAGGTTCTCAGGGAGGAAACACTAGCTCTTAGCTTGGACATCACTTGCTTTGGCTCAGCATGTACGGTTTGCTATGGCTGCTTCTTTTTACTGCACTTGGGGAATAAGCTGATTTTCTGTTTTAAGTTATTGCTTCTTTGGCTATTATTACAAGACAGTTGTAATGAAGTTGTTATTTGAAATGTTTGCAAGAGACATGGTTTACTTTGGAATAAAATGAAGTTCTGTTTTGCACATAAATTCTTCCGCTGTTTACTTAATTGTTTATTTATGTATTGTCTTGTGATAATTCTGTGATGTTATCTCCACTACAACAAAATGACCCTATTACAACGGTGGAACACCGTTGTAATATACATTTTACAACGGTGGGCAAACCGTCGTGTATTAAGAAGTTGTAATAGACTCATATCTTTTACAACGTTTTTACACCGTTGCAACACCGTTGTAATATGTATATTTTACAACTTTTTTCCACCGTTGTAGTAATACATATTACAACATTTTTGCACTGTTGTAGTAGTACATATTACAACTTTTTTCCACCGTTGTAGTAATTCCTGCAACAATTAATTATAACAATACGATTTTTGTTTCGTTATACATTACATTTCATATAAAAATAAATATTTATATTGAATAAAATGATACTACACTGATCTGAAATAATCAATTAAATATTTTATTTCAATATTTGAATTAGTACAACTTTCTGATCCACTATCGTACAACTCACTTTTACATAATATGGTCATAACAATACATACAATCCTCACTACAAACTGATCACTCAATACACTCAGTTACATACACACTTTCGTATAAATATACATACACACTGACATACACCGAGTCTTTATGCTCCAGCATCCCCAATCGATCATCCATTTCAACATCATGCTCATCGTCAAATATCCTTATTACTCTGTGCATTCATTCCTAAGCACTTTTTTGTCAAAATTGAGTTCCCTTCAGATTCAACAACGCAAATCTATATGTAAACACTCTACAAGGTTGAATTATTGGACACTGTGTTATACTCCATCTGTGTTCATGTATCCTTACATTAATAAACTTATGTTCTACTACTTTTTTTTTAATTCAGACTGACTTTTTATGCAAAAGGTAAAGGACAGCGAAAGGTGTGAACAATTACATAGCTCAAAGATACACGGTTACACACTATAGCAGACAGTGTCAAGAGACATGGCATACGTGATAGGATAACTTCATCCTCCATAGATAGATTCTTAGACATGTACCAAGAGAAACAAGATTTAACTGAACAGCAAAGCAAGAGAACCAAAACTGCCAATGAACAATAAGAGTGCCAATGAACAAAACTGCCAGGCATAAATGGCAGAAGCACATCCCAAAATTGCATTGCATCTTTGACACCAATGAACAAAACTGCCAATGAATAATAAGACACATCAGAGACACCAATAAACAAACTACCACCATAGCTTATAGCTATTGCCGTGGCAGTACGATGATAGGTAAGCTGAACCATGATCTACCCATACCAATGGCATAAGCATATTACATAAGCTCAATAAAAGCATGACTTAAAATCACAGACAAGTGCTCCAGAGAGCAGCATCACTACCAGACACACTAACAGCAACAACCACCTTAAACCAAATGATAACAGATCCAAAGAACATAAACAAAAATGCTATTCACCCTCAAGGGGACGCAAACCACTGAACATCAACCTCACAGACACTTTTGAAACCCAAGAATTACTGCGAAAATCAACATTACCTCGCCAGCACGATGAAAAGAATCCACTGCAAACAACCACCAGACAAAGCGGAATCCAAAGAACTAGCTGTCGATCAAAGTCGTTTGAAGATCTGAACCGCGCCGAGCCGCTCCAATAGATGGAGATCAAAGCCACTCCGATAGATCTGGACCGAAACAGATCTGAGAGAAATCACGCTCGAGAAAGGAAGAAGAGCAACTAGGGTAGAGTGATAGGACCAGGAAAAGCTTGGAGAGGTTTGAAGAGAAGAATCGATTTAAGTAGAGGAGCAAAGCGGATAATGGAACTGAAGCGATGAGGGAGGAGGCGGCTAGAAGAAGATGGAGATCGATGTTAAGACGTAATTTTTTTCCAGAGGAACGAAATTGGGGATCGATGTGAGAGAAGAGCAAGAGTGGTCGGCCCACGTGAGGAGAAATACGAAAGTGAGAAGCTTTGGAGCCAAAATTTCGGTCGCCCGCCCAAATTTCATCATTTGTGTTAAGTGGGCAACAGATTTTTGTTTTGTTTTTTTAATTGTTTTATTCTTTGCAAGGAAAGCTTCTAAATTCACTTTCCATTAATAATTTTATTTAACAGTACTTACTAATCTTATTAATTAAAGATTTCTTATTAATTAAAGCTTTGTTAGGTAGAACCCCGTTAGCGGGGGCGTTGCCCCCGCACCCCCACCTAGGGGGGTTGCCACCCCCCCTGGACCCCCCCTCCGTAGGGATCATATTTGACAAAAGATTTTGGAAAAACTTTCAACAACGATTACTTATTAAAAAATATTATATACTAAATATTAATTACTACTAATAGTCCTGATTAATTATAAATTAAATATTTATTAATTGTTATTTACTTATTGATTATTAATTGATTATTAACCGCTCATTAGTTATTACTTACTAATTAATTACTAGTACTTAATAATGAAGTAGTTATATATAATTATTTTTAATTAAATATTTAATATTTATATATTGATTATTATTAAATAATTACTAATTGGTTGTTAATTAGTAATTATTAGTAGGAATTATTTATTTATTGATGTATTTTTTATTAAATATTTAATATGTATTTATTGATTATTAATTAATAATTACTAATTGGTTGTCAATTACTAATTATTAGCATGAATTATTTATTTATTGAAGTATTTTTAATTAATTATTTAATATTAATATATAGGTTATTAATTAATAATTACTAATTAGTTGTAAATATTAATTATTAAAAATTATATAATGAAAATAATTAATATTAAAATATAGTCATATATTACAACAGTCAAAAAATAAAAGTTGATAGGCTTTTATTACAACTGTCAAAATAACACAGTTGTTAAAAATAAATTTATTACAACTTTTCTGGAAAAAAGTTGTAAAAAACATTTATTACAACGGTGCTTTAACCACCGTTGTAAAATTAAAGTTGTAATATGGTATTTTTGTTGTAGTTACAACGGTGTTTATACCACCGTTGTAAAAAACAATTTATTACAACGGTGCTTTTACCACCGTTGTAAAAACCCATTTATTACAACGGTGCGTTTACCACCGTTGTAAAATTAAAGTTGTAATATGGTGTTTTTGTTGTAGTGCTCGATAATACCCCTCCAAAACTAGTGCATTCCCTTTGTGAGTGACCCTAGCGGAGGTGGGGTGTTACAAGGGCATTACTAATTCTATCTCTAATGAGATATATAACTCTGATTAGTCTTTCCATTTGTTCAAATGTGCCATACCTCACTGCTTTGTATAAACCAAAGCTCTGATACCACTACGTAACGACCTGGCTTTTTTCTCAGTTTTCGCTAGTAATTAAACCAACTTAAACCATTCACAAAGACGGATTGTTACGGGCACTTACACATTTGCACAAAATAAAAACAACTTTTCCATTATCATTAAAATAATATTACATCAGATTTATAAGAGGTACATCAGAGTACATCGGTTACACAGCGGAAAAATACTAAACTCAGCGGAAGAATGCGAATGCTCCAAACATAATAGCTCCAGTTAAACCAGAATCCTGCTCCAACTAACTCAAAGGACAAATCGGCGAAACAAACAACTAGGCTGCCCATGTAAAAGTAGGGGCACCCGGAGTTTAGGTGTGGGAACAATAAACTCCAGGTCAGTCATGGGACTGGTGTGAGAACTCAAAACAGTTTTCTTTAGGGTTTATTTTAAAGTTAGGTAATTCACCGGACCACGCCGCCAATGAGGAACGGGTTTACTCCATGTGAATACCAGTGCATAGAAATCCACAATGACTTTTTGAAAAAAATGAAGCTATCATAAGCTCGTCCCACATCACACAATGCAAGCGCACACCAAATGGGCGAGTTTTGCCTTATGATAACAAAAAATAACTTCATATGTGAAAATCCTCTTTTACTACTATATATAGTGTGAAAAACCTTTTCGCAAATAAATGTATTAATCCTTGCCAGCATAATACCCCATCCCATTATACTGACTATCCTGCCGGTAACCAACAGGCTATACAATCAAAACCGTACGGGCTCATAGTGGAGATTGGGTTTCGAACATGATGGTTCCTGGTGGGCTCACAAACTTTCTTGCATGCATCATACTAGTACTCGCGGATAACGTCCAGACTCGGACTCCGTTATACTAACCCACCATACATGAATCAGAGTACCCAACTGTAATGACCTGGATTTCGAGCGACTTTGGTTATCGACATAAGCTCGATGTCGATAACCAAAACGTCAAAAAATCCTGGTAATTAGTGAAAGAAATTAGAGGGTGAGGAAAGATAGGATAGAAAATTAGAATAGAAGAAGAAGAAGAAGAACACAACATCAGAGTAACACGAATCTCACAGCGGAACGAATAACATATAATATATGTAACATAACTTTGAAATATACATCTGTATTTGAATATACACATCATTATCAAAGTACAACACTTACAACACAGCGGAATAATAATAGTTATATGATCCTGAAGCCTCCTGCTCCAAGCTCTTCAACTATATCTGTAAATCCCGACTACTTGACTACGCATACAAATTTAGGCACCCAAGAGTTTAGGGAAGACAACAAAATAAACTCCGGGTCAGTCATGGGACTGGTGTGAGTAAAACAGTTTAAAAACAGTTCGAACAAGTAAACGATATCTCATAAGACCACGCCGCATAACGGAACGGGTTTTTCCCTTTTGAGAATCCAAAATATCTTTATATCAAAACCTTTTTGATATTATAATAATGTCTATCAACCACAGTATAAATAATCATCTAGCAGAAACGCTTTCACCTCACGTTCTACATATATAGTATACAATCAAAACCGCAAGCACGTATTGGGTAATGGATTTCCAACTATGACAAGGTATGGAACCACCTATCGCTCGTGTACCTCTAGAGAGGAATACACTGGGTTCAACAAGAACATCTTGCAACCCGGCCACACATGACCGACCACTCATTTCGCTTGAGCGTATCGAATGTATATCACCAACGGCTGAGATCAGCAACCGTTTCCTGAATGGGACAGCATCAACAATAGATTTTTAGAAGTAAATGAAACTCAAGATCAGGTGATTATACACCCTACTTCGGTGCGACCGACTTAGCCATGCTGCCTGCCCGATTTCTGTCATTTACCGGATGATGAGGCTAGAAGCTACGCTTTATCATCAGACCAGATTCACTTTGAATGCCACATCATCAAATCCATCCAATGACCGATTGACGTCCTCAACAATACATTATGTGTTAGCTAAAAGAAGTTTCCTTCTCCGCTTCCACTCTTGGTACGGTTGGAGAAATTAATATATGTGATCGTCTGGAAATACTCTGTCAGACATCCGTCCATACAAGTCATCCAGGAACAGGATGAACCGAAGGCACTATTCTGTAAACAGGATAGCCCTTGCATAACTCCGTCTTCAATTTCTTTTGGCATATATGATTCGCAACGCTTATGCCAATACAGAGTGGTTCTTTGGATAATAATCCAACCGGTCTCTCCATATTAACAACGTTAAAATGGTCAAAACTTCGATAGTATGTGATTTAACTATCGAATAAAACAAGTGTGCAACCAACGATATTATTTCCAAATGGAAATTTATATCGATCAAACATCATTCAACATTTATCTCTTTAATTCTTTAATTTTACTTATCTCCTGTTTCCCTATATTCAATATTTCCTATTTTCTAAATTTGGAGAATATATGTTATTAACAATGGAAAACATTTCCATTTCTTGTTTCCTTTATTAGAAATATTTCTGGTTTCTTATTTGGAAAACATTTCCAAAGCTTCTTCATTGGACTTAGACAGATGTTTAAACAAACCATCGCGATGCCAACTCAAACCATTTCCTTTCCTGCCGAACATTAACTATTCCTTAGTTAAAAACGAAGCCAATCAAGTTGGGGTAGAACTACCTCTCAGACCTTAACTGAACAACATTTCTAACTTTGAAATAGTCAAAGTTCACTTTATATCCCTTTTACTAACTTCCTTACTTAAACCTCGTTCGAATAAATCTCTATTCGATTAACCCTTATCAATTAACTTTATTGGACTAACACTATTGGATTAACTCTATTTGACTAGCGCTATTGATTTACTCATTTCACTTAACTCCTTTCGAATAGACTATATTCGATAACTCCTTTTTTAACTTAACTCTAATCGATTAACTAACATCGATTAACTTCTTTTAACTTTATTCTCTAATCGATTAACTAGCATCGATTAACTTCTTTTTACTTTATCTCTAATCGATTAACTAACATCGATTAACTCCTTTTAACTTTATCTCTAATCGATTAACGAACATCGATTAACTCCTTTTAACGTTATCTCTAATCGATTAACTAACATCGATTAACTCCTTTTATCTTTTCTCTAATCGATTAATTAGCATCGATTAACTCCTTTTAACTTTATCTCTAATCGATTAACTAACATCGATTTACTCCTTTTAACTTTATCTCTAATCGATTAACTAACATCGATTAACTTCTTTTAACTTCTTTTAACTTTATCTCTAATCAATTAACTAACATCGATTAACTTCTTTTAACTTTATTCTCTAATCGATTAACTAACATCGATTAACTTCTTTTAACTTTATCTCTAATCGATTAACTAACATCGATTAACTTATTTTAACTTTATCTCTAATCGATTAACTAACATCGATTAACTTCTTTTAACTTTATTCTCTAATCGATTAACTAACATCGATTAACTTCTTTTAACTTTATTCTCTAATCGATTAACTAACATCGATTAACTTCATTTAACTTTATTCTCTAATCGATTAACTAACATCGATTAACTCCTTTTATTTTATTCTCTAATCGATTAAACTAACATCGATTAGCTCCCTTTGCTTTAACTCTAATCGATTAAACTAACATCAATTAACTCCCTTTGCTTTAACTCTAATCGATTAAACTAACATCGATTAACTTCTTTCACTTTAACTCTAATCGGTTAACTAACATCGATTAACTCCTTTTTACTTTAACACTAATCGATTAAACTAACATCGATTAGCTCCCTTGCTTTAACTCTAATCGATTAAACTAACATCGATTAGCTCCTTTATTCTATTCGAACAAACTATTCTTTTATAAAGATTTACTTTTAATAACAGTTCTTCACTTTACAAATGATTTCCCCTTTTATAAAACTCTATTCGTTTTAAAAACATTTTCCCTTTTTATTTACTTTCGAAATATTTCCTTTTTATAAAATCTGTTGATTTTATAAACTCCCTTTATTTCAATATACATTGAAATAATTCTTTTTACATCCCAGGGTCTTTATGATATTTACAATATCGAATAACAATGATCAACATAATTCCAACACACATAATCCATAACTAATTATATAACACATCATATATCACAATATATGAAAAACAATAAAATAAATGTTGAGGAATCCAGTTGGATTCCTCCAACCTGTTTCCCTGCATCACAGATGTTAAACAATATAGATAACATCACTTTCAGTTCCATATGATATATTCTATTAAAAAGAATCAAATATAGAAATTTAACGAACTGACTAGCAGTTCAATCAAACAGTCAACACATAGTCAATCAGCCAATATCTAACAGTTCTAAAAATATAACATGAAATTATAAACTGTTCAGAGTTAGTGAGATTTCCTCACATTTGCAGTTCGTCGTTAAAGAACGATAAACTGTTATTTGATTTGAATCAAACAGTTAAATTCGCCATAAATCCAAACGAACTCCGATCCACTCCCAGTCAGTCTCATTGTGTTGCCCTCGTCCATATGATCCTGCCGGATCTTGTTTCGTCTAATTCTGATAACGTATGAGATACTTATAGCATTTACAAATTTGAACTAGCATTTGAATAAATTTTACTTAATTAAAATAAAGTTGGGCCTTTACCCAAATGTTTCCGGCCCACTGCCATACCCCACCCGAAATTTAATGATCCTTCTTCCATCAGAACGCACGAACGAAAACAGCTGCTCCTCATGGCCATTCACGCCTATTTCTCCACCACATACTTCTTCAATCCCAACTTAAAACTCAAACTAAAAATATGGTGACAATCCTCATCAAAAACCCTACCCTCTCATCCTATTTTCACATAACTCGAAACCCACTGTCGAACTCACTTCGACTGTGCTGAAGCCCCAAAAGTAAATGACGCGACACCAATTGGCACCGGAATCCACCAAAGTATCACCGTAGGTGCGGAATTCATCGTTGATCCCAGAAACAAACTCAAAAACTTGAATAAATGCTTCGATTTGCGGTTTCCTCTAACCCTAGATGTCGCTGTTCTTTTTCAAACCTTCGGAAAATGCATCGCAACACATACCAGTGGTACGAGGTTGAAGAGTAACCTAGCAGGAATCATACTACATTAGTATTGTGATTTTAGGAATTTTGTTTGAGTATTGTTTTGATTTTCTTTTGAATTTATTTCTTTTCTTGCCTGCGTTTGGGGTTTTACGGTATATATATATATATTGTGTTTTGGTTGGTAAGGTTGGAGGCTGATAATCGATGAAGCGTGGCATTTTTTTGACCAGAAAGATTAGTAGGATATTTATTTTATTTTATTTTATTTATTTTTATTCGACCATTTTCTTTCTAAAAATCACCAGTATTACATACGATACCTAAAAATCACCAAACTGGACATGCACCTTCAGTTCGACAATACAGTCCCAACGAAACTGTTTTCGTCGAATTCCGACTTCGTATGCTCACACAGCGTATTTTTAACTGTCAAAATACTGACTGTTTCTTATTCTAAAAATCCGTACGGCCACACAGTGACTCTAAAAATCACCAAACTTGGAATCTAACAAGTATTTGACATTGCGGGTCCAACAAAATTAGTTTCGTCGAATTCCGACTTTGTTTGTAAAAGTGGCTATTTTTATTGCTCTAAATCGCCTATTTAAATATATAAATATATTTAAATATAATTAAATTAAATATTTATAAATAAATATTATCGTCTATATTCACAGTTGAAAGCTATGAAAAATCCTATATTGATTTCTAACTCGATATTTCAATCCGGGTCAACCCGATATTCTATTTATATTGAAATTCCTTTTTTAAAATATAAATAATTCCTTTATATATTATAAAAGAATTCCACAGCGACTTTTCTAAAATTTGATTTGGACATAAATCAAAATCTACACGATGAAATCCCGATTTTTCTCTTCCACTAGAAAGATATACTCCACCAGCTCCGCACATTTCTTGTTTCACAGAAATCCGGCTTAAAACGAATCATATACATTCAGTTGAAGTTCGAATCGCCAATTTACGAACTGTAGCGCCATTTCGAGCTCGTTTATAATTATATTATAAACTATACGTTCAAACTATTGTTCAAATAATATATTCATTATTCTACTTCAATTCTAAACTGAATAAAATATCACAGATGATCCAGTTCACATCATATCGTCATTTCAGCCAATTCTGATTATTTCAGAATTAAATATATTTTTAATTTATTATTTTAATTAAATATTCACTATTATTTAATTCCACGATCATTTAATTCACTAAACCACCATTTATATAATAAAATAAATTAATCATAATACCTCTGCCAATGCGGGTCATTACAATCTTCCCCACTTAAAATAATTTCGTCCTCGAAATTGCTAAGGTAGAGAACGACCCTATCGACTGGTTAGAACATATTTGTTCACTTCTTAACTTCAGTTTCAACTCAACCAATTTAATTTTAATTAAATTATTAATTAATCCTTATCAACGAAAATTTTCAAAAATCCTAAAAATTTTCTAACGCCTTAATCTTCGAGAAATTTCGCCAGCACCTCCTTTCTACTGGTCAATCGGTCAAACTCCAACTCGCCTCTCTGGGCCATCTCCAACCAAAAGGAAAATCAAACAGCCAAGCGGCTTGCCAATTCGGCTCATAAATCTTATATCCAATAGAAATATAAACTTGTACCTTTTGTCGGCATATCATTATATCCTTTCCACCTGTTATCAATTCAGCGGATATAAGGGTTATCCCAATCAAATCCCCATCTTCTTTTATCCACGACACAACCATTCACTTATATCCTAAGTCGAATTTTATTTCAAATTCGAGTTCCATTCTCGATTTCAAACTCTTATCTTACCAATCCAATTTTCATTTCAGATTCTTATCTCGACAATCCAATTTTATTCAAGAATAAATTTTTCCTGATATCGTTCTATTTCCATTCAGTTTTCACTTAACTATTTCAATTCAATTTCATCTTACATCCGCAAACTTCTATTTAAATTTGTTCTTAATTCAAACAGTCTCTCCCTGGGAGTTTTTAAACAGTTTACTCTTTTCAAAAATCAAATTTTCCTTTTGAACATGCCACTGAGCCCTTAATTAATATCCCATTAGTTAAATCACTTCTCTATTTCTTTATCAATATTTGTTAACCAAATATTTTCAATAACCATATTGGCCCTTTATGTTATTTAGAGAACATTTCCGAATATCGCCTTCCTTTATTTTCAAACTTTAGAAAATATATGCTATTTATAATTGGAAAATATTCCAATTACTTATCTCTTCTCCCATCTCGTTTAATTCTATACTTCGGAAATATTTATTATTCTATTTCCAAGCTTACACTTATTTGGGTTAAAACGGATGTTGTGTAAAACATCGTTACGACAACCCAAATACTATATTCAACTAACTCTTATTCAACATTGATCTTCGAGTCTGAAATCTTACTATTTATTTGTTAATAATGAAATCAATCAAGTTGGGGTATAACTACCTCTCAGACCTTGACTGAATAACATTTATAACGTCAAAATAGATATGACTACTTACGCGAATAATAAATACCATACAACTACTGATTAACTTTTAAACACGTACACACTTCCTCTTTCTATTCTTCCGAGATTTTATTCCTAGTCTTCCCTTTTTGATTATACTATCATATTTCTAAGTTCGTTTCCTGATCGACTTCTATATATATACTGATACATAGAATTCTACTTATCAGATTTTCTCAAAATATTCTAACTCCTTAAATACCCGGAAAAATTCGCCATAACCTCCTTTGTACTAAGAGCATCGGGATATTTCAAATAGCCTCCCATGGCCCTCACCAATCCAAAAGAAAAAGAGAAAAACCAAGCGGCTAGCCGATTCGGCGCATAAAATCTCATATATGAATTAAATACGTACCTTTCCGTCGAGCGTTCTATCTATATACCTTCATATCTATCCATACCTATCTCATGTATATTTATACATTTCTAATTCATTTCAACTTAATCCAATCATTTTAACTTAGTTCGTTAAGTGATTTTCAAATTACCGGTTTGCCAATTTCACCTTTTTATTTGAATATACATGTTCAAATATAGGTTTAACTTGTTTATCAACAAATTGAATTCCATTTCAATTTTATTTGAATTTCCTAAATTCAAATTCCATTTCAAATCTCTTATTCAAATTCTATATTTTAAATTCTATTTTGAAATTCAACACAACTTGTCTTTCCCAAAACAAATTCAAAACAGTATCTCTAGTAGTAATTCGTCACTTACAACTCGAAAATGAATACTGATGATGCAGCTGTCATCATCAGAATCTATTTTCCAGCGATCGAAGTGAGTTCAATACTATAAAACCATTTTTAAACTTTTCCACTTTGAAATTCATTTCAAAATATAATTCACGCTGCTTGTAAAACAATTTAAAATCTCCCAGGATCTTAAATTTTCTTATTTTTAATCCCAATCCATTTACAAACACTTATCCAATTCTCCAGAGTTTTAACTCATTTTCTGGTTTAAAATTTCAGATTTAACCCATCTGATTTCACGTATTTCACTTATATGAATTCTGATTGGTTATTTACATAACCATTTAATTTATAATCTTAGTCGATTATAATAACAACCAATATATCCAATATATTCAAAGTATAATTTTGGGTAAAATTATTTCGTTTACCCTCTTTTCAAAACATATCGTGATGACCCATCGTATTCGAGTGTTTAGTAACTCTTACCGATACAGTGGATCAAACTGATCGACCAGAACTCATAAACAACTCAACCAATGAATCTCCACAATATAAAACAAATTTTTATATCAATAACAAATACGTTCACTCATATATATACACTCAACTCAATCTAGGGTATTACTAACCCTATCTCTACCGAGTCACTCCACAGAGCCAAGGTAATTCACTTAACCTGGCTCTGATACCAATTGTAATGACCCGGATTTCGAGCGACTTTGGTTATCGACATAAGCTCGATGTCGATAACCAAAAGGTCGAAAAATCCTGGTAATTAGTGAAAGAAATTAGAGGGTGAGGAAAGATAAGATAGAAAATTAGAATAGAAGAAGAAGAAGAACACAACATCAGAGTAACACGAATCTCACAGCGGAACAAATAACATATAATATATGTAACATAACTTTGAAATATACATCTGTATTTGAATATACACATCATTATCAAAGTACAACACTTACAACATAGCAGAATAACATCGAAAAATCTTGGTAATTAGTGAAAGAAATTAGAGGGTGAGGAAAGATAAGATAGAAAATTAGAATAGAAGAAGAAGAAGAACACAACATCAGAGTAACACGAATCTCACAGCGGAACGAATAACATATAATATATGTAACATAACTTTGAAATATACATCTGTATTTGAATATACACATCATTATCAAAGTACAACACTTACAACACAGCGGAATAATAATAGCTATATGATCCTGAAGCCTCCTGCTCCAAGCTCTTCAACTATATCTGTAAATCCCGACTACTTGACTGCCCATACAAATTTAGGCACCCAAGAGTTTAGGGAAGACAACAAAATAAACTCCGGGTCAGTCATGGGACTGGTGTGAGTAAAACAGTTTAAAAATAGTTCGAACAAGTAAACGATATCTCATAAGACCACGCCGCATAATGGAACGGGTTTATCCCTTTTGAGAATCCAAAATAGCTTTATATCAAAACCTTTTTGATATTATAATAATGTCTATCAACCACAGTATATATAATCATCTAGCAGAAACGCTTTCATCTCACGTTCTACATATATAGTATACAATCAAAACCGCAAGCACGTATTGGGTAATGGATTTCCATCTATGACAAGGTATGGAACCACCTATCGCTCGTGTACCTCTAGAGAGGAATACACAGGGTTCAACAAGAACATCTTGCAACCCGGCCACACATGACCGACCACTCATTTTGCATGAGCGTATCGAATGTATATCACCAACGGCTGGGATCAGCAACCGTTTCCCGAATGGGACAGCATCAACAATAGATTTTTAGAAGTAAATGAAACTCTAGATTAGGTGATTATACATCCTACTTCGTTGAGACCGACTTAGCCATGCTGCCTGCCCGATTTCTGTCATTTACCGGATGATGAGGCTAGAAGCTACGCTTTATCATCACACCAGATTCACTTTGAATGCCACATCATCAAATCCATCTAATCACCGATTAACGTCCTCAAAATACATTATGTGTTAGCTAAAAGAAGTTTCCTTCTCCGCTTCCACTCTTGGTACGGTTGGAGAAATCAATATATGTGATCGTCTGGAAATACTCTGTCAGACATCTGTCCATACAAGTCATCAAGGAACAGGATGAACCGAAGGCACTATTCTGTAAACAGGATAGCCCTTGCATAACTCCGTCTTCAATTTCTTTTGGCATATATGATTCGCAACGCTTATGCCAATACAGAGTGGTTCTTTGGATAATAATCCAACCGGTCTCTCCATATTAACAACGTTAAAATGGTCAAAACTTCGATAGTCTGTGATTTAACTATGGAATAAAACAAGTGTGCAACCAACGATATTATTTCCAAATGGAAATTTATATCGATCAAACATCATTCAACATTTATCTCTTTAATTCATTAATTTTACTTATCTCCTGTTTCCCTATATTCAATATTTCCTATTTTCTAAATTTGGAGAATATATGTTATTAACAATGGAAAACATTTCCATTTCTTGTTTCCTTTATTAGAAACATTTCTGGTTTCTTATTTGGAAAACATTTCCAAAGCTTCTTCATTGGACTTAGACAGATGTTTAAACAAACCATCGCGATGCCAACTCAAACCATTTCCTTTACTGCCGAACATTAACTATTCCTTAGTTAAAAACGAAGCCAATCAAGTTGGGGTAGAACTACCTCTCAGACCTTAACTGAACAACATTTCTAACTTTGAAATAGTCAAAGTTCACTTTATATCCCTTTTACTAACTTCCTTACTTAAACCTCGTTCGAATAAATCTCTATTCGATTAACCCTTATCAATTAACTTTATTGGACTAACACTATTGGATTAACTCTATTTGACTAGCGCTATTGATTTACTCATTTCACTTAACTCCTTTCGAATAGACTATATTCGATAACTCCTTTTTTACCTTAACTCTAATCGATTAACTAACATCGATTAAATTCTTTTAAATTTATTCTCTAATCGATTAACTAACATCAATTAACTTCTTTTTACTTTATCTCTAATCGATTAACTAACATCGATTAACTCCTTTTAACTTTATCTCTAATCGATTAACAAACATCGATTAACTTCTTTTAACTTTATCTCTAATCGATTAACTAACATCGATTAACTCCTTTTAACTTTATCTCTAATCGATTAACTAACATCGATTAACTTCTTTTAACTTTATCTCTAATCGATTAACTAACATCGATTAAATTCTTTTAAATTTATTCTCTAATCGATTAACTAACATCGATTAACTTCTTTTAACTTTATCTCTAATCGATTAACTAAAATCGATTAACTAAAATCGATTAACTAAAATCGATTAACTTCTTTTAACTTTATTCTCTAATCGATTAACTAACATCGATTAACTTCTTTTAACTTTATCTCTAATCGATTAACTAACATCGATTAACTTCTTTTAACTTTATCTCTAATCGATTAACTAACATCGATTAACTTCTTTTAACTTTATTCTCTAATCGATTAACTAACATCGATTAACTTCTTTTAACTTTATTCTCTAATCGATTAACTAACATCGATTAACTTCGTTTAACTTTATTCTCCTATCGATTAACTAACATCGATTAACTCCTTTTATTTTATTCTCTAATCGATTGAACTAACATCGATTAGCTCCCTTTGCTTTAACTCTAATCGATTAAACTAACATCGATTAACTCCCTTTGCTTTAACTCTAATCGATTAAACTAACATCGATTAACTTCTTTCACTTTAACTCTAATCGATTAAACTAACATCGATTAACTCCTTTTTACTTTAACACTAATCGATTAAACTAACATCGATTAGCTCCATTGCTTTAACTCTAATCGGTTAAACTAACATCGATTAACTCCTTTATTCTATTCGAATAAACTATTCTTTTATAAAGATTTACTTTTAATAACAGTTCTTCACTTTACAAATGATTTCCCCTTTTATAAAACTCTATTCGTTTTAAAAACATTTTCCCCTTTTTATTTACTTTCGAAGTATTTCCTTTTTATAAAATCTATTGATTTTATAAACTCCCTTTATTTCAATATACATTGAAATAATTCTTTCTACATCCCAGGGTCTTTATGATATTTACAATATCGAATAACAATGATCAACATCATTCCAACACACATAATCCATAACTGATTATATAACACATCATATATCACAATATATGAAAAACAATAAAATAAATGTTAAGGAATCCAGTTGGATTCCTCCAACCTGTTTCCCTGCATCACAGATGTTAAACAATATAGATAACATCACTTTCAGTTCCATATGATATATTTTGTTAAACAGAATCAAATATAGAAATTTAACGAACTGACTAGCAGTTCAATCAAACAGTCAACACACAGTCAATCAGCCAATATCTAACAGTTCTAAAAATATAACATGAAATTATAAACTGTTCAGAGTTAGTGAGATTTACTCACATTTGCAGTTCATCGTTAAAGAACGATAAACTGTTATTTGATTTGAATCAAACAGTTAAATTCGCCATAAATCCAAACGAACTCCGATCCACTCCCAGTCAGTCTCATTGTGTTGCCCTCGTCCATATGATCCTGCCGGATCTTGTTTTGTCTAATTCTGATAACGTATGAGATACTTATCGCATTTACAAATTTGAACTAGCATTTGAATAAATTTTACTTAATTAAAATAAAGTTGGGCCTTTACCCAAATGTTTCCGGCCTACTGCCATACCCCACTCGAAATTTAATGATCCTTCTTCCATCAGAACGCACGAACGAAAACAGCTGCTCCTCATGGCCATTCACGCCTATTTCTCCACCACATACTTCTTCAATCCCGACTTAAAACTCAAACTAAAAATATGGTGACAATCCTCATCAAAAACCCTACCCTCTCTGTAATGACCCAGATTTCCGTAACATCCGAGTTGACTATATACATCATACGTCCAACCCAAATATCACGAAAATACGAGACATTTTTTTTTTAGAAGAAAGAGGTAGAAGAAGAACAGAAATAACAACACAGAATCTCACATCGCAGCGGGACAAAATATAATATATCGCATCTTTGAAATACAAAATCTTAACTGTATAACATACACTTATCAGAGTACAACACTTACAACATAGCGGAACAACACAATAACTAGATAATGCTGAAG
Source organism: Allium sativum (assembly GCA_030737875.1). Classification (NCBI taxonomy): domain Eukaryota; kingdom Viridiplantae; phylum Streptophyta; class Magnoliopsida; order Asparagales; family Amaryllidaceae; genus Allium; species Allium sativum. The sequence continues at coordinate 54,220,708 of CM060920.1, read as the reverse complement.
CCTCCTGCTCCAAGCTCCTTTAGATAGATCTGTAAAATCCTGAACTACTTGACTGCTCGTGGGATATTGATTTATAAAAATACCGGAAAGGGTATTTGATATTTAAAAAGGAAATTCTATTTTTATAAATAGAATTTGAATTCTAAATAAAACAAGTGATCGAATTTATAAACGTTGTTTATAAATGAAAAGATAGGTTTTGAATCGAATTTATAAACGTTGTTTATAAATGAAAAGATAGGTTTGAATCGAATTTATAAACGTTGTTTATAAATGAAAAGATAGGTTTTGAATCAAATTTATAAAGTTGTTTATAAATGAAAAATATGGGTTTTGAATCGAATTTATAAAGTTGTTTATAAATGAAAGGATGGAATTTGAATCGAATTTATAAAGTTGTTTATAAATGAAAATATGGGATTTGAATTGAATTTATAAACGTTGTTTATAAATGGAAAGGTGGGATTTGAATTGAAGTTATAAACGTTGTTTATAAATAATGCAGAGAATTCAAATGGACTTTGAATATAAGGAATTGAAATAGATTTGAATATAGAAACTCAAATGGACTTTAAACAATAGATTTGAATATAGAAATTCAAATGGACTTTAAACTATAGATTTGAATATAGAAATTCAAATGGACTTTAAACTATAGATTTGAATATAGAAATTCAAATGGACTTTAAACTATAGATTTGAATATAGAAATTCAAATGGACTTTAAACTATAGATTTGAATATAGAAATTCAAATGGACTTTAAACTATAAATTTGAATATAGAAATTCAAATGGACTTTAAACGATTTGAATATAGGATTTAAATGGAATTTAAACAATAGAATTTGAATAGATTTGAATAATAGAATTCAAATGGAGTTTAACTATTGAATTTGAATATAGAATTCAAATGAAGTTTAAATATAGGGATGCAAATAGAATTCAAATGAAGTTTAAATATAGGGATGCAAATAGAATTCAAATGAAGTTTAAATAAAGAGAATTCAAATAGAATTGAATTGGAATTTGAATAGAGTAGTCGATAAGGAAACGAGAGTATGAGTATAATTAGAATTTGTTAATATGCAGTTAAAATATATTTGAACATGTCATGTTCAAATATGAAGGTGAAATAGACTGAAAAGTTAAGTAACAGATTTAATCAACAAATTGAGTTAAAACGATTGGTATAGTTAAAATAGATTGGACAGGTATAGACATACAGGAGACAGGTATGGAATAAAGTATAGAAGTGAAATAAATAGAATGCCCGACAAAAAGGTACGTATTTAATTTCCATATGAGATTTTATGCGCCGTATCGGCAAACCGCTTGGCTTTTTCTTTTTCCTTTTGAGATAAGAAGGACCGGGAAAGCTATTTGAAATTTCCCGATGCTCCCGGTACAAAGGAGGTTATGGCGAATTTTTCCGGGAATTTAAGGAGATAGAATATTTTAAAGATAATTTGATAGTTAGAAATTTACATATCAAAATATATAGAAGTCGATAAGAAAACGAACGTAGAAATAGAATAGTATAATCAAAAAGGAAGTATAAGAATAAAATCTAGTAGAATAGAAAGAGAAAATATATATGTGTTTAAAGGTGAATAATCAGTTGTATGGTATTGATTATTCGAGTAAGTAGTCTTGTCTGTTTTGACGTTAAATGTTATTCAGTCAAGGTCTGAGAGGTAAATATACCCCAACTTGGTTGATTTCATGATATACCGATAAGTAGCAAGATTCAGGCTCGAAGATCAATGTGGAATAAGAATTAGTTAAATACTGTATTTGGGTTGTCGTAACGATATTTTACACAATATCTGTTTTAACCCAAATATGTGCAAAGCTTGGAAACAGAATAATGAATATTTCCAAGTATAGAAAATAAAGGAAGGCGATATATGGAAATGTTTTCCAAATAACGTAACAGGCCAATATGGTTATTGAAAATATTTGGTTAACAAATATTGATAAAGAAATAGAGAAGAGATTTAATTAATGGAATATTAATTAAAGGCTCACTGAGTGTTGGATGTTTGGATGAACACTTGTTTTATTCGATAGTTAAATCATCGACTATCGAAACACTTGTTTTTATTCGATAGTTAAATCACAGACTATCGAAGTTTTGACCATCGTTGTCAATATGGAGAGACCGGTTGGATTATTATCCGAAGAACCACTCCATATTGGCAGTAGCGTGCGAATCAGATTTATATAAAGATAATCGAAGACGGAGTAGAGTGCAAGGACTTTTTCTATTTATAGAAATAGTACCTTCGGTTCATCCTGTTCCTGGGTGACGTGTATGGATGAATGTCTGACAGAGTATTTCCAGAAAGGTCACGTACATTGATTTCTTCAACCGTACCAAGAGTGGAAGCGAAGAAGGAAACTTCTTTTAGGTAACACGTAATGTACTGTTGAGGACGTCAATCGGTGATTTGATGGATTTGACAATGTGGCATTCAAAGTGAATCTGGTGTGATGATAAAGCGTAGCTTCTAGCCTCATCAACCGGTAAATGACAGAAATCGGGCAAGCAGCATGGCTATGTAGGTCGCACCTATTAGGGTGTATAATCACCTGATCTAGAGTTTCATTTACTTCTAAAAATCTATTGTCGATGCTGACCCATTCGGGAAACGGTTGCTGATCCCAATCGTTGGTGATATACATTCGATACACTCAAGCGAAATGAGTGGTCGGTCATGTGTGGCTGAGTTGCAAGATGTTCTTGTTGAACTCGGTGTATTCTCCTCTAGAGATAGACCAGCGGAAGGTGATTCCATACCTTGTCATAGTTGGAAAATCAAATACCCAATACGTGCTTGCGGTTTATGATTGTAATTATATATGTGGAACGTGAGATGCAAACATTCCACTAGATTGTTATTTACTTGATTTAGACATTATTATAATATCAAAAGAGTTTGGATATAAAGATAAGTCAAGTGTTTGGATTCTCATAAGGAAAAAACCCGTTCCGTGTTATACGGCGTGGTCTTATGAGATATCATTTAGTTTCTGAAACTGTTTTAAACTGTTTACTCATACCAGTCCCATGACTGACCCGGAGTTTATTTTGTTTTGTTCTACCTAAACTCTTGGGTGCCTAAATTTGTACGGGCAGTCAAGTAGTTCAGGATTTTACAGATCTATCTAAAGGAGCTTGGAGCAGGAGGCTTCAGCATTATCTAGTTATTGTGTTGTTCCGCTATGTTGTAAGTGTTGTACTCTGATAAGTGTATGTTATACAGTTAAGATTTTGTATTTCAAAGATGTGATATATTATATTTTGTCCCGCTGCGATGTGAGATTCTGTGTTGTTATTTCTGTTCTTCTTCTACCTCTTTCTTCTAAAAAAAATGTCTCGTATTTTCGTGATATTTGGGTTGGACGTATGATGTATATAGTCAACTCGGATGTTACGGAAATCTGGGTCATTACAGTTGGTATCAGAGCTTGGGTTGAGCGAATACCTAGGCTTGTTGGAATGTGCTCATTAGAGATAGGATCAGTAGTATCCTAGAATGAGTTGAGTGTATATATATATACGAGAGAGCGTACTTGTTATTTGATATAAAAACTGTTTTATATTGTGTTGACTAGTCTGTTGAGTGGATTATAAATTTTGGTCGAATCGTGGGACGCCACGATGTCGATAGGAGTTTATAAACACTTGAACAGAAGATTGGACACGATATTATTTTTAAATAGTTAAGTTGATTGTTAGGATTATAATCGAATTAGATTATAAAACAGAAATAGTTATATATAACCAATAGGATTTGTATATGAAATCAAATATACAAATGTGATAAACTGAAATTGAATTCCAACCAGAATTCAGAATTTAAAATCCTGGGAGTTTGGAAAATATTTTTCTAAATGGGTTTTGAAAGAAATATAGTACTGAACTCATTCAGTAGCTGGGAAATAATTCTGATGATGGTCGCAACATCATCAGTGTTCATTTTCGAGTTTCTAAGTGATGAATTGCTGCCTTAGAAAAGTTTTTGATGGAAATTTGTTTGAAAAGAAACAAGTTGTTTGAAAATTCAAATGTTTTGAATTTGAGATAGATATAAATATGTATATATTTATATAACTTCAAAGGAATTTTGAAATGGGAATTGGGATATAGATTTCAAATAGAAGTAAAATAAAGGAATTTGAATATATATATAATTCAAATAGAAGTGAAATAGAATTTGAATTCAAAGGAATTCAAATGAGTTTGAATAAAGGAAATTTCAAATAGAAATTGTATAAGAAATATGAAAATCGAATTTGAATTCAGAGGAATTCAAATGGTTTTGAATAAAGAAAAGTCAAGGAGAGATTTGAATATTAGAATTCAAATGGAATTTGGTTAAATAGAATTTCAAAGAGAATATAAAGTGGAGGTTTAATATTAGAATTCGAGAAAATATAAAGTTTGAAATAGAATTTGAATTCAAAGTGAAATTAAATAGAATTTGAATTCCAAGGAGTTAAAATAGAATTTGAATTCAAAGGAGTTAAAATAGAATTTAAATTCAAAGGATTTCAAATAGGAATTGAAGATAAGAAATTCAAATAGAAATTGAATAAAGGATTTCAAATGGAATTTGAATAAGGGATTTGAAATGGGTTTTGAATAAAGGATTTCAAATAGGAATTGAAAATAAGAAATTCAAATAGAATTTGAATAAAGAAATTCAAATGGAATTTGAATATTGTAGATGTAGAGGACTTGAATATTAGAAGTGTAATAGATCGGGAATATTATGTTGAAATGGAAAATGGATTGGATATATATTAAAAATATATCAGAATGGAGTTGAATTTATTATAAACGAAGTTAAAACGTTTATATTTATAAATATAATTAAAACGAGCTCGCCGTAGCACGGTAGTTCGTAAATTGGTGATTCGAACTTCAATTGAGTATACAGAACTCAATTGAAGTCGGAATTCTTTAAAACAAGAATCGTCGGGACCGGTTGAACAATAGTTTTCTAATAAAAGAGAAAAATCTGGATTTCGTCGTATAAATTTTGAGTTATGTCAAAATCAAATTTTTTTTGAAAAGCAGCGCCAGAAACCATTAAAAACCACAATGGTTTATGTATATAAGTAAAAGGATTTTTAAAGTAAATAAAATCCGAATGGCCATGAGGAAAATATAGACTTGAGTTATAAAATAAATATGAACTCCATTGAAGTAAGTGAAATGATTTTTAAGGCAAAAATCATATTTTAAATGGTTAAATAGAATTAACTAAGTAAAAGAGAAATTAGTTAATCAAAGTTGAATCGAAATTGGGTTTCTGGATAAGTGAAAGAGATTGAGAATTTATATTCGAAATCGAATATATAACTCGAGTGGAAATTATAATTAGATTAGTTATATTTAAGTTGACATACATTTGAACAAGTTATATTCAAATAAAAAGGGTGAAATAGGCAAAACGGTTAATTAGCAACTAGTTAATGGGAATTTGAATGATTGAAATTAAATTTAACTTAAGTAAGTTAAATGGATCGAAACGAATGAATTGAGTAAAATCATGTGAATGAAATATGAATTGGGTGTGAAGAAAGGAAAAATGAAAAGCGTTAAAAAGAAAATATATTTGTAAAACAAATATAAAGGAAATGAATTTGTAAAACAAATAAAGTTATGTGCAAAGAATTTAGAAGGGAATATTTGTAAAAACAATTACAAATAGATTAGATAGAAACATTTATTTATAGAAAATAAATAGAATGTTATAGATGAGATATTTATTTGTTAAATAAATAGAATTTAATCAAAGGAATATTCAGAAGATGAATAGAAAATGGAAATATGTTTTAACGGGTAAATAGGAAAGATAAATCTATAAATAACAGTTTATAAATTAAATTAAATATTTATCATTCGAAAAATGGAATATATAAGTCTGAACTTATATAGAGAAGAGATATTGGTTTTTAGCACCGATGGTTTTAAAAATATGGGGCACACAACACTTGTATAAGTGAAGTAACGTTATTAAAGAGAACATTTATAAAGTGAAGAACCGTTACTAAAAGTAAATCTTTATAAATGAATAAACGTTATCCAATAGGAGTTATTCGAATAGGAGAAGTCGATTAGAGTTAGAATAAATTGATTAGAGTAAGAATTAACCAGTTAGAGTTAATCAGTTAGGGTTAATCCGTAGAGTTAATTGAATGTTAGTTATTCAATTTGAATTTATCGGATATTTGTTATTCAAAATAAGAGTTAACCAGGTAGAGTAAATTGAACATAGTTAATCGAATTAGGATTTAATTGAATGTTAGTTATTCAGTCAAAGTTGATCGAATATAGTTATTGGGATAGTGTTAGTCAAACATAGTTACTCAGGATACGTTGCCATTTCGTACGACTACTAGCGAAATTCGCAGGGCTGCAGATAGCCTAGGGCGGTCGGATGTTTCCTGGGGGGAACAGGCGTAACCATTGTGATCGCTGCGATCTAGTGTCAAGCGAATGAAGTTAAATCAAATATTAGTTTATTCGAATAGAACTAAAGGACTTATCGAATATAGTTTATTCGAAATGAGTTATCAATTATTTGTTAATCGAAATGAGTTGTCGATTACAGTTTAATCGAAAAGAATTATCGATTAGTTTAATCAAAGTGAGTTATAGAATATTGGTTATTTGAGACGACCCGATTTCCCGTTCTCACGGAAACAAGGTTATCTTTGGAATATAACACAGAAACATATAATAGCAGAACAGAATTAAATAAATACACCAGATATGAACAACAAAATATACTGGATAAAATTAATCATCAGAGTTACACAGTATACAGGATCTTACTTAGTACAAATACAGTTCAGCTATACATAAATGTCTACAGCGGAAATAAACAAAATATGTACAATAGGAGATGAACAACATAAAAAGAAATAAATGATAGAATCCATCTTCAGCTCCAGCTATCCAGAAAGAACCAGCTAAACCTGAATACAAGGCTGCCCGTGTAGAAAAAGGGGCACCCGAGTTTGAGAGTGAAACAAACTACGAGTCAGTCATGGGACTGGTATGAGAAATCTACTCAACACATATATAATTGGCTAATCACAGGACCACGCCACTTTCGTGGAACGGGTTTACTCCATTGGATTGCCAGTGCTTTAAAACAAATCTTTCTTTTAAACATCGCTATGCTTTTTATAAAAATGAAACCGTTATAAGACTCAGTTCCCATCACACAATGCAACGCAAATCGGAGGATAGAGTTTTTACCTTATAACGGCCAAGATATGCTTGATACGAATAAAACAAAGGCATTTGATATTATTGCTAGTGTTTATATGTTTTGAAAACAATTTCAAATCATAACTATCAATCATAGACGGCATTAATGCCCCATACCACTATGTCGCCATATATAGGTATACAATCAAAACCGCACGATGTCGTATCTGGAAATTGGATTTCCGTCATGAACCAAGGCAAAAGATAGTCCTTACCGAATTCGAGACAATCTACCCCATGTCTCAGGATCAGAACGCATCGACCCTTGGAGCGACAGGGCCGGTCCACCGATGTGGATTAAGAATGCCTGAACACTACGTTTCCCCACCCTTTGGGGTGTAAATGAGCCAACGAATGACTCCATCGGACCCGAATTGCCCGATCAGACCGAGGCGCCTCGCAACAGCAACAACCACATAGGTGAAAAGTATATAAATGTCAGGGCTGGTAGGTCACTGACACCACCCTAGCTAGAAAGAAACGCATGCCCTCCCTGGGGTCCTTCTCCCGTTTTAGGTTCATACCGGGGTGTGAGGCTCGCGAATTCACGTTATACACAAAGCTACGCCACACAGGCGGTGCTTTGATCATCACCACAAGACTTTGCTTTTCAACAGAAGCCCTGATCACTGCATCTTAGCATGCCACACAGGCAATTCATACCGTGCAACTGATGGCTATCAATCACACAGAACAAATTCCAATGTCGGACACACAGTCCATTTACAAGTCCGTTCTGGGTCTGAACGAAACCGGAGGCACTAAATACCTCGCAAATCCTTCGATCACCACGTACGTCTGGACGATCACCACTCATTATCCATATTTCGGGATGCCTCCCAATCAGGACCTCGGTTACCATCCAAACGAGGTGAAGATCTCCGGTCTTCGACCATCGTCTTCATCTTCGAATTTCAATCGTCGGTCGATTATTCGAAATGAGAATTAACTCGGCCTTTTCAAATAATTCACGTATATTTAGAATTTCAAATCGATTTATTTCAATGGTTAAATTATTCGACAACACCAATTGTGTTCTTTAATATAGTTTTCACACCAAACACATTCAACCATCAAATACAACATAAATCGAGCAAATTCAGTTTATTTCCATTCCATATCGCTTATGATATTTTATAACTATTTATCGCTATTTTTATTTATTTTAAAATAGTCATTTTATTCAAAACGACGCTTCGGGCCATAAGGCGGCCGTGGCGCTGTTTTTCTTCAGATTTGATTTACACTTATCTGAAAATCTAACCGTTGGATCTTCACAAAATTTACATTATTAGAAAGGTCTTTTCGAAACGAATCCAACGGTTCCAGTTTCGGGAAAATTCGACGGTCGGATCTCCCGGTACAATCGTTTGAATTTTCAATTTCAAAATACGAACTGCAGCGTCGTTATTCGATTAAATATAATTCTATTTATATTTATATATAAATAAAATCGATTCTGGCGCTGTTTTTCTTCAGATTTGAATTAAACATTCCAGACAATCCAACCGTTGGATTTTCACAAGGTTGGTGCCGTTGGAAAGATTATTCCAAGGCGAACCCAACGGTTGAGGTTTCGGGAAAATCCAATGGTCGGATTTCCCGTACTAGTCGTTTGAAATCACGGTTTCAAAATACGAACTGCACGGCTTCGTTTCGTTTTAATTTTATTTATATTTATATATTTATATAAATATAGTTCATTCAACGATTTCAATATCGTTTTTACTTCAAAAAAATTTCTAACTCCTTAAATTTTGGAAAAATTTCGCCATAACCTCCCCTGCACCGGGAGCATCGGGAAATCGCAAATAGCGTTCCCGGTCCTTCTAATCTCAAAAAGAAAAAGAAAAAGCCAAGCGGCTAGCCAACAGGCTCAAAATCATCACCCAAACAAATCAGTAAATGTGTACCTATTTGTCGGGCACAAAATTTTATTCCTCTTCTCTAGCCCCTTTGCTATAACCTGTTCAATGAATATTGCATGCACATATATATACAGTTCTTATCATTTATCAATTTCTATTCGACTTCATATTTGATTTCTATTTGGTTTAAAAACTCCATTCATTCTAATGTTACATAAATAGGTGCAAATCATTTCATTAGCTAATTAATGAATATTTCATCTCATATATGTTTATTTCGAACAAGTGGCTATTTTTAACACTTCACATTTCAACGATTTATGCATACAATAAAAATGCGATTTTTATTGTAAAACGATTCATTTCAAAACACTATTTTTCTATATAGTTCATATAGTCGATAAAAGGTGATTTTTATTATCAAACAATTTATTTCAAAATATGAATACCATTCAACACATGAATTTCTAAACAACGAATGAATATCAATTCAACACATGAATGTTTTCAATAGTTTTTATATATAGATAAAAATGTGATTTTTATTATCGAACAATTTATTTCAAAATATGAATACCATTCAACACATGAATTTCTAAACAACGAATGAATATCAATTCAACACATGAATGTTTTCAATAGTTTTTATATATAGATAAAAATGTGATTTTTATTATCGAACAATTTATTTCAAAATATGAATACCATTCAACACATGAATTTCTAAACAACGAATGAATATCAATTCAACACATGAATGTTTTCAATAGTTTTTATATATAGATAAAAGTGTGATTTTTATTATCGAACAATTTATTTCAAAATATGAATACCATTCAACACATGAATTTCTAAACAACGAATGAATATCAATTCAACACATGAATGTTTTCAATAGTTTAAGCATATGAAAATAATTCAAACACAAGAATATTATTCAAAATTTCGGCAGCATAACGGCAGGGTAGTTACACCGGCACCGTCCCTAGTATGGCTCCTCGCTCTACCTTAAAACCTCGCGGTTTTTGACAATGGGGATCATGCATCTAGTTCGCACGCAGGCGGCATGTATATATTTATTTCATTTCCACAAACTAATCCTATGTGGTTTCAACCAAATATTTTTCAACCACAAACGGGTATTTTTCAACCGCAATCAACCAATATCAATCACAAACAATCCCAAACAATCATTCGCTATCAATCAATTTTCACAACAATTTCAACCAATAAATATCGTCCATGGTTTGTGGACGAGGGGCGTATATATATATATATATATATATATATATATATATATATATATTTACATATAGCTATTCACTTTCATTTTCAACACATATATAATAATTTTTAAATTAGAAATCTCACCAATAGCTATCCAATTGCACGACTCTTCCTTTATAGAAATCCTCGCCTTTTGTCGCTTTCACCCGTATTCTCTACACATGTAAAAATCGAATTTTTACGATGCTATTCAATATATAAAAATATGATTTTTACTTCGGCTTTCAATACCTAAAAATCTGATTTTTACTTTGTAAATTTCTAACCTCCTTCTATTTTTAGTTTAAAACTTTTTCCTTTTAAATTTCAAACCTTTTTAAAATCAGTTTTTAAATCATCTTAAAAATCAGTTTTTATACTTTTATAAAATTCAGTTTTTTTTATTCTTTTATAAAATTCAGTTTTTAAAATACTTTTAAAAATTCAGTTTTTAAAATACTTTTAAAAATTCAGTTTTTTTTATTCTTTTAAAAATTTCAGTTTTTACTCTTTTAAAAATTTCAGTTTTAATACTTTTTAAAAATTCAATTTTAACTAATAAAACAAAATCAGTTTTTTTTTTTACTTTGAAAATCAGTTTTCAAATCATTATAAAATCAGCTCTGAATTCTTTTAAAAAAAAAACCAGTTTTTAAATTATTAAAATAAAATTACAAAATACTTACAGATAGGGGGGGGGGTTTCTGCAGTTCGACGGAGGTCTTCTCGAAGGCGGCGGCAGGAGGCGGAGCAGGTGAAGCAGAGGGCACGGCGGTCTTCTGGCAGCGGCGGCGCGTTGCTTCAGGCGGGGGTCGGATTGAAGAAGGAGGGAGCGGGGACGTCGGGGAGCATCGAAGGTGGGGAGCGATGATGGCGGCGGTGGTGAATCGGCGTCGCGGCTGTCGCTAGGTCTTTAGGTTTTTTTTTTCTTTTTTTTTCTGTCTGAAATCGGAAAGAAACGGGGGGGGGGGGGGGGGCGGCAATGAAGATAAAGGGGGAAAGAAAATTAAAATAATATATAATTTTTTTATTAATTAATTATTTAATTTTTGTAAAAAGGTTGACTTTTACATATGACCTCGAAACGAGGCCCACCGCCTGTCGCCCATAGCGTTTTACCCTCATTCCGAACACAATGGGATATGTATCGTAAGCTGATTTGCTCGTTACAATCAGTTTCCTTTTGAACTTTCATTTAAATCACTATATTGAATTTTAAACGTAAATTTCAATTTACTGGGGTCACATACTAAATAGAAAAATTCCAGAAAAATAATTTCTAGCTTCGTATTGACGATACGGTCCTAACAAAACTAGTTTCGTCGAATTCTGAGACCGTTTGAAAAATGGCCAATTTCCATTCGATTAAAATCAACAGAAACTGGTCAAACGCGTTTTCTTTTGCCACGCTCACATATTGATTCGAAAAATTATGAAATTTGAAACCTAGCAATAACTTGACACTGCGGATCCAACAAAAGTGGTTTCGTCGAAATCCGAGGTCGTTTGCAAAATGTCCATTTTTAAGGGCCTGAATTCCATAGCGACTATTCAGAATTTTCAACTGGACATATCTTTTGATTCCCGCTATCAAATTTCGATTGGTCGGATTCGTTAGAAAGATATCATCAATTAGATACTAATGTTTTTGGTCTCACTAAAATCCGGATTGTTTTGCACCCGGTATATTCAATTGAAGTTTGAAATCGAATTATCGAACTACCGCGCCATTTTCAATTCTATATATAATTATAATTAATTATATTGGTTTTCAAATGTCGATTTCAACTCAGTTTTCATCGCCATTATTTAAAATATTTATTTTAAATATTTAAAATCCATTATTTTAGCCAATTTAAAAATTTTAAATTGGTTCAGATTTTCTGGGTCGTTACAATCTCCCCCACTTAAAACTTTTCGTCCCCGAAAAGGAATAAAGTCGAAAGTGGTTTGATAAATCTACGATCACAAAATACAAAAACCAATTTAATTTTTAACCTTTCTAAAATATTCTGATCAAATCCTATATTCCTTCACAAATCATTCAGAGTATAGAATAAATAGTGCACATCCATAGGAAGAAAATTGCAATAGAATAGAGAATTAAATGGTAATGCAAAGTAGGGTAAATGTACCTTGCACCAGAGTCAATCAGAGATATATACTCAGCATCTAGGATAAGCTTTCTGAATGCTCTCCTCGGTTTCCCAAGTACAATCTCTCGGATCTCCACTCCATTGCACTTTGACTAAGTGAACCTTCTTGTTCCTCAGCTCTTTGGTTTCTTTGCCGATAATCTTTAGCGGCTCTCGCTTCACAGCTAATTCTGGAGTAATTTCAATGTCCTGTTGAGCTGCTTCTTCCACGATCAAGTCTGGATCATGAACGTGCTTTCGAAGTTGAGATATATGAAATACATCATGCACTCCAGGCAACCAATCAGGAAGTTTGACCCTATATGCGAGAGTCCCAATCCGTTCCAGAATAGGAAACGGACCAATGAATTTGGGTGCCAACTTTCCAGTTTTACCGAACCGGATAACTCCTCTCATCGGCGATACTTTCAAATATACATAGTCGCCAACTTCGAAGGATATGTCTCTTCTTCTTTTATCGGCATAGCTCTTTTGTCGGCTTTGAGCGGCGAGCAATCGCTTCTTAATAAAATCGACTTTGTCGGCCGCTTCTCGAATCATATCAGGACCCAACACAAGTCTATTCCCAGGCTCGACCCAACAAGCAGGAGATCGGCACGGTCTACCATACAATGCTTCGAATGGCGACATTGTCAGACTCGCCTGGTAACTGTTGTTATAAGAGAATTCAGCCAAATGCAGATTGTCTTCCCATGATCCACCGAAATCTATAACACAAGCCCGCAATAGATCTTCTAAGATGCGATTCACCCTCTCAGTCTGACCGTCTGTCTGAGGATGATAAGCGGTGCTCAAGTTTAACTTCGTTCCGAGCTCGACTTGAAATGCTTCCCAGAATTTGCTAGTGAAAATTGTATCTCTATCACTTACTATACTGAGTGGCACTCCATGTAGTCTAACTATTTCCCTGAAGTATATCTGCGCCAGACTCTGAGCGGTTCTATTTGATCTGATAGGTATGAAATGGGCGGTCTTCGTGAAACGATCTACGATCACCCAAATACTGTCATTTCCCTTTCTGGTTCTGGGCAAACCATCAATGAAATCCATAGGAATATGTTCCCACTTCCAGCCAGGAACTTCTAGCGGTTGTAATAATCCAGCCAATTTCTTTTGATCACTTTTGACTAGCTGGCAAGTAGGGCATCGACTAACATATATCGAAACGTCTCTTTTCATAGCCTTCCACCAGAAAGTTCTTTTGAGATCGTTATACATTTTGGCCACACCAGGATGAATACTCAGCTTGGACTTGTGACACTCATCTAACACTTCCCTTTTTAGCTCAGGAACGTCAGGAACACAAATCCTTCCTTTCAATCTCAGGGTCTCGTCGTTATCTATTTGAAAACACGAGGGTTCACCTTTCCGAATCCTTTTAATCATATCCTTAATAAAGTTATCCTCCTTCTGAAGAATAGATATTCTGTCAATCAAGGATGTTGTGATAATAAAGCTGGCGATCATTACATTCTTTCTGCTTAACGCATCGGCCACGACATTGGCTTTTCCTGGAGTATATATAATTTCGAAGTCATATGCGGCAAGAAACTCCAGCCAACGTTGCTGTCTCAGATTTAAGTCCTTCTGAGTGAACAGATACTTTAACGACTGGTGATCTGTAAACAGTTCAAATCTCTCGCCTAGAAGATAGTGTCTCCAGATTTTCAAAGAGAATATGATAGCCAATAACTCAAGATCATGAGTTACATAGTTTTTCTCGTGCGGCTTCAGTTGACGGCTAGCATAAGCAATCACTTGACCTCTTTGCATTAACACTGCGCCAAGGCCCTCTCTAGAAGCATCAGTCCAGACTTTTAAATCTTGGTTGCCATCGATGATGGTTAACACTGGAGCTGTCGTTAATCTTAACTTTAGCTCTTCGAAAGCCTCCTCACTTTCTTGAGTCCATTTGAATTTAGAATGCTTCTTTGTAAGCTTTGTTAAATGACCAGATATCTTCGAAAAGTTTTTAACGAACTTCCGGTAATAGCTAGCCAATCCGAGAAAACTACGGACTTCAGTGGGAGTACTAGGCTGTTTCCAATTCTGGATAGCTGTGATTTTGCTTGGATCCACAGCGATTCCATCTTTCGATACGACATGGCCCAGAAATTTTACTTCATCTTGCCAGAAGATACATTTGGAAAATTTGGCTTTTAATACATTCCTTCTGAGGATTTCTAGAACCTGTTCCAGATGCTTTTCATGTTCGGCCTTTGATTTAGAGAAGATTAGAATATCATCAATAAAAACTAGAACAAATTTATTCAATACTCCCCTGAATACCCTGTTCATCAGATCGACGAAGTAAGCTGGAGCGTTACATAAGCCGAACGGCATTACTAACCACTCGTAGAATAAGTCGGGGCCTCTGAACGCTGTCATTGGAACACACTCTTCGGCAATTCGAAGTTGATGGAAACCTGTAGCTAGGTCCATTCGTGAGAATACTTGTGCTCCATTTAATCGATCCAACAAATCATCAATCCGCGGCAATGGATACTTGTTCTTTATTGTCTGTTTGTTCAAATCACGATAATCCACACATAGACGTAAAGTACCGTCAGATTTTGGGACAAATACCACGGCTGCACCCCAATCAGAGAAACTAGGCCTGATCAGACCTTTCCATACTAGCTGTCGTGTTTGATTGTCTAATTCCTCCTTCTCTTTCAAGGACATTCTTCGAATAGCGTGAACTACCGGCCTTGCATTGGGAATTAAAGCAATCTTGAAATCTATTTCTCTTTGCGGAGGTAAGCGAACAACTTCTTCGAACACATCCGCATAGTTCTTGACGACAGGAATATCTTTGATGAGGTCGGGAATATTCTCTATGACTTCAGGGACATTTTCTATTTGGGCTGGAGAAACATCGAGAGCTGACCAGAAATCTTTTCTATTTGAAGTCGGGCCTTCACATGGTATGGTTATATAATTCCCCGATTGGGCCTTTGCTTTAACCACTCTCTCGGCGCATTTAACTTCAGCTTCATATCTAGTTAACCAATCCAATCCCAGAATAAGATCGAATTCATTAAAATTCATGATGATAGAGATAATAGGGAATTTATAGCAAGAAAAAGAGACAGGTACTGCACAAACCCAACTGAGATTGATGGAACCTCCAACTGGATTTTGGACAGTCATTGGCTCTTTGAGCTTCTTCAAATTCAAATCCAGTTTCTTGACTGCACTCTTTGCAATAAAGCTTCGTGACGCGCCTGTGTCAAACAGTACTTTTACTGGAATGTTTTTGACATTGAGCGTGCCTTCTAAAACATCAGATCTTTCCTGAACAGACGAGGATGTAGGTACTTCTACCACTTCATTTACTTGCGCTGCTTTGGACTTCTTAAATTGCTTGCAGTCCTTTTCAAGATGGCCAGTCCGACGGCATTGAACGCACTTTCTATTCTCTCGGAACTGGTTATCGGGTTTAGACCCCTTCTTTCGCTTCTTCGAGGTTTTACACTTCCTGGTCAGATGCCCCTGTTTATTGCAGTTAGAGCATGTGGCAGTCGTTGCCCGCTCTTTTTCAGATTTAGCCCTTTTTCTCTTGGCACTGGGCTTCTTACTGACATCAGACTTTGTACTGGCCTCTGGACGATCAGTTTCAGACTCTGCTTTGTCACTACAACAGACTTCATCTTCGTCGCGTAACATTCCTTTCTTATGGAGATCTTCATACTGATAAGCCATATAAATCATTTCAGAAAAAGGAAGCTTCACGTGCCCCAATACTTTATTCTGGTATTTCCTTTGAAGCCCGTGAATAAATCTCATATTTTTCCTCTTCGGATTTTGAATTAGATGGGGAGCATAGTGAGAAAGTTCGTTGAATTTCTTGTGATATTCTGGGATGGTCATATCGCCTTGAATCAAATAAGAAAATTCATCACATAATCTCTCGGTTGCTTCGGGAGGAGTAAATCTTTGTAGGAAAATCACTTTGAATCTGTCCCAGGTGATATCACCTTCTGGATTATTTCTGATGATTGTTTCCCACCAGATTAAAGCTTCTTCTTTGAGCGCCCAAGATGCTACTAACCGTTTCTGGTCATCTCTCAGCTGGACATGCTCAAAGATTCTTTCGACAGAACTCAACCAGGCTTGAGTTTGAATAATAGATTCATTGCCCGAGAATTGCGCTCCGTTCAGATTTCGATATTTCTTTAATAGAGCTTCTAGATCGGGTTCTGTATTCCTTCTGTTTCTAGCACTCATTTTTCTAGTACTTCTGCAATTAGCAGATCAAGTGTCAGGTCACAGAAAAGGTATTTTAAAATATAGAAACACATACTTCAAATGTAAATGTGTCTATCAAGGTGTAATTTCATTCTACTTTACCCATACTAGGATATTGCTGATCCTATCTGTATAGAGTTACCCGTCCTAGAACACTACTGGTTCTATTTCTGACGGGTTCATTCAAATGTTATATTCCAGAACTAAGCTTAACCAAAGCTCTGATACCACGATGAGACGACCCGATTTCCCGTTCTCACGGAAACAAGGTTATCTTTGGAATATAACACAGAAACATATAATAGCAGAACAGAATTAAATAAATACACCAGATATGAACAACAAAATATACTGGATAAAATTAATCATCAGAGTTACACAGTATACAGGATCTTACTTAGTACAAATACAGTTCAGCTATACATAAATGTCTACAGCGGAAATAAACAAAATATGTACAATAGGAGCTGAACAGCATAAAAAGAAATAAATGATAGAATCCATCTTAAGCTCCAGCTATCCAGAAAGAACCAGCTAAACCTGAATACAAGGCTGCCCGTGTAGAAAAAGGGGCACCCGAGTTTGAGAGTGAAACAAACTACGAGTCAGTCATGGGACTGGTATGAGAAATCTACTCAACACATATATAATTGGCTAATCACAGGACCACGCCACTTTCGTGGAACGGGTTTACTCCATTGGATTGCCAGTGCTTTAAAACAAATCTTTCTTTTAAACATCGCTATGCTTTTTATAAAAATGAAACCGTTATAAGACTCAGTTCCCATCACACAATGCAACGCAAACCGGAGGATAGAGTTTTTACCTTATAACGGCCAAGATATGCTTGATACGAATAAAACAAAGGCATTTGATATTATTGCTAGTGTTTATATGTTTTGAAAACAATTTCAAATCATAACTATCAATCATAGACGGCATTAATGCCCCATACCACTATGTCGCCATATATAGGTATACAATCAAAACCGCACGATGTCGTATCTGGAAATTGGATTTCCGTCATGAACCAAGGCAAAAGATAGTCCTTACCGAATTCGAGACAATCTAGCCCATGTCTCAGGATCAGAACGCATCGACCCTTGGAGCGACAGGACCGGTCCACCGATGTGGATTAAGAATGCCTGAACACTACGTTTCCCCACCTTTTGGGGTGTAAATGAGCCAACGAATGACTCCATCGGACCCGAATTGCCCGATCAGACCGAGGCGCCTCGCAACAGCAACAACCACATAGGTGAAAAGTATATAAATGTCAGGGCTGGTAGGTCACTGACTGTGAAGACCCGAAACTTCCCCGTGAAGGAGAGCGTCGGATAGTTCGAGAACAAGCCACAACAGAACGCATACAGAAGAACATTTCATTGTATATCACAACAATACATCAGATTACAAGAATATACAGAGTATAAAAGAATAAATATTACACAGAAATATCAGAGATTTAAATTACATTTAAATACATAGCAGCGGAAAATAATACAATACACAACTAGAAGGAGATATACGGATACAAAGCTTTCCGGATATCGTTCCAGCTGTAAACCAGGATCCTGTGAATATAAATCTGCAAAACCAAAACTACTAGCTGCCCGTGTCAAAATAAGGGCACCCAGAGTTTAGGTTAAAACAATAAACTCCAGGTCAGTCATGTGACTGGTGTGAGAACTAAAACAGTTAATCTTTATTTTTAAAGCTAGGTAAATCAAGGGACCACGCCGTATAACACGGAACGGGTTTCCTCCCAAGAATACCAGTGCATAAAACAACAGCGCAATGCTAAATAAAGAAAAATGAAGCTGTTATAAGACCCAGGTCCCATCACACAATGCAACGCAGCCGAGGATAGGGTTTTCCCTTATAACAGCCAAAGAATGCTTGATACGTTTAAAACAAATCATTTGATACTATTATAAGTGCATAGTGTATAAAACAACTGCAAATCATAAGTATCAATCATAGGCGGCATGGGTACCATATATCATGTCGCCATATATAGGTTTACAAATAAAACCGCAAATGTCACGTATTTGGAAATTGGGTTTCCATCTATGAACCGAGGCTAGGGGCAAGATCCTCAACCGATTCGTGACTCTCTAGCCCGAGCCACAGGATCAGAACGCATCAACCCTTTAGATCGTCAGGGCCGGTCCACACGGAGTGGATTATTATGCCTGAACAATACGTCTCCCCACCCTATGGGGTGTAAGTCTGGTCCGTCAGCCGACCAAAATGCATTCGGCCGAAACCGATATAACCGAGGCGCCTCGCAACTGCAACAACCACATAAGTCAAACTCGTCAGGGCGTGTAAAACCACTGACGCCACTTCTAGCTAGAAAGAAACGCAAGTCCTCCCTGATGTCCCTCCCGTTTTTGGTTCATACCGGGTGTGAAACTCGCGAAGTAAACGTTACACAAAGCTACGCCACAAAGGCCGTGCTTTGATCATCACCACAAGACTTTGCTTTTCAACAGAAGCCTTGATCATTTGCATCTTAGCATGCCACACAGGCAAACCATCCTATGCAACCGATATCAGTCACACAGAATGAAATCCGATGTCAGACACACAGTCCATTTACAAGTCCGTTCTGGGTCTGAACGAAACCGGAGGCACCTAGTACCCCGCATATCCATCGATCTCCAAGTACGTCTGGACGATCACTAACTGTTTCCATCTTCTTGGGTGTACAGCCCAATCAAGATCATCAGTTATCACCCAAACGACGTGAAGACCTCCGGTCTTCGACCATCGTCTTCATCTTCGACTTATCGTCGCATCAGTTATTCAGAATGGGATAAACCCGGTCTTTCTGAATAACTCGCGTATATTTTAAATACGTGTTACACAAACACAACATACGCCTCATTCCAATTCATTAGTCACTAACCGTAAATTAATCAAGAGAATAATTCCCCAAACATTAACCCCGAAGGCCGAAACCAACATCAGATCAATATCCAGAAAACCATTCTGCTTGGCTAACCGACAGTTAGTTTCTAAATTTCACGTTCAAATCTAATTAAAGATTTAACTATCGCCTGGAGCAAAACTGGTGATACTCCATTCTCGATCTTTTCAATCTAATTAAAGATTCATTAAAACTCCACTTAGTTTTAATCTGTGACTGGGTTAAAGAATCAGTGTCATTTAAAAACACGGTTCACGATAAACCCAAAGTCACATCCCATTAATTATCGGGTTAAAGAACAAGTGTTATTTAAAACACTGTTCACGATAAACCCAAAAATCAATATCAATTCAATTCCAATTAAATATCATTTAATTGGTACACTTCATTAAATCTAAATAAAAAGATTTAATCTCTTCTCAACTGGGTTCAAGAACAGTGTTAGTGAAGACACCATTCACGACAAACCCAAATCCCATTCATTAATTATCGGGTTAAAGAACAAGTGTTATTTAAAACACTGTTCACGATAAACCCAAAAATCATTATCAATTCAATTCCAATTAAATATCATTTAATTGGTACACTTCATTAAATCTAAATAAAAAGATTTAATCTCTTCTCAACTGGGTTCAAGAACAGTGTTAGTGAAGACACCATTCACGACAAACCCAAATCCCATTCATTAATTATCGGGTTAAAGAACAAGTGTTATTTAAAACACTGTTCACGATAAACCCAAAAATCAATATCAATTCAATTCCAATTAAATATTATTTAATTGGTACACTTCATTAAATCTAAATAAAAAGATTTAATCTTTTCTCAACTGGGTTCAAGAACAGTGTTAGTGAAGACACCATTCACGACAAACCCAAATCACATTCGATATTCAATACAAGGCTCTGAATAGAAAATATATCGGCTTATATTCAATATCAAATTCTACGACTAGCAAATGTCGTATTGGAAATAACGATATAAATATATATATCTTTCAAATTTCCATAACAACACCTGTATAATCACGAATTCCAACATCGAAATATTCCGAAGACAATTTCGATTCAAATCTACTCCAATGCAATCATTGGAAATTTTGGTTATTTTTAAAACCCTTTTTAAATTCAATTTATTTATTTAAAAATAAATAGAATTATATTTCTAGTTCAAAACTAGTTCATTTCGATAAAAATCCATTTTTATCTTTTCAAATATGGAGTTTTTCATCCCAATTCTTTCTAAATCATTTCTTATGATTTTACACAAATTATTGCTATTTTTAATAATTTTATCAAGGCCCGTACAGTCGATTTCCATCAACGGCCATCGAACTGCACTTACAGCGACCTTTTTCGAATTTGATTTGGACATAATTCCAAATCCAACCGTTAGATTTCAAATTTCTAATATTCGTTAGAAAGCTCTTTTCGATACGAACCCAACGGTTCCGGTTTTAGGAGAATCCGACGGTCGGATCTCCCGTAATGTCCGTTTGAAATAAATGGTCGAAATTCGCGAACTGCCGCGGCGCGGCGCGTTCTATTCAGGCCATTATATTATATATATATTATATATAATATATATTTCGTCGAATTCTATTTAAAACGAATTATATAAATAGTTCTAAAATCGTTTCAAAAGCTATTTCAACTTTCTTTTCAATTCAAATCAAAATTGAATTCTTCTTTATAAATTCGTTTTAAAATTCATTTCTATTCAATTCAAATTTCAATTCAATTTGAATTCATTTCAATTCATTTCGAAATCGTTTTCAATTCAATTCATTTCGAAATCGTTTTCAATTCAATTCATTTCGAAATCGTTTTCAATTCAATTCATTTCGAAATCGTTTTCAATTCAATTCATTTCGAAATCGTTTTCAATTCAATTCATTTCGAAATCGTTTTCAATTCAATTCATTTCGAAATCGTTTAAAATCGATATAAATATCGTTCACGTCAAAATGGCGTCAATCTAATCAACACGGCTTCATAAATTTCTATTTTCAAATATTCTATTTCAAATATTTCTTTTTCAAAATAGTTGTTATTATCAAAATATTTCGTTCAACACATGACCAATCTCAATGGATGAGTACTGTCAACAAATGAACTTTTATTTTATAATATTCTTTATTTTTCAAATTGGAATGAGGCCCAATCAATTACCATATAAAGTTAATTATATGGATTTTCATACAACACATGTATATAATAACATTGAAAATAATCAACCATCAACCAAAGTGCACTACACTGTATAAGCATCAAATATAGATATCTAACGCTTACAACAGCATGTCAATCAATCGATCGACATATTTAATCAATCAGGATGAGTGAACTTCAAATTTCATCCCAACACCCGTGTGGGGTTTCAAACAATCAAACACCTATTTTATTTGTGCTGTTGGGCGATGTGTAAAATTTATCGTCCCAATCAATGTCATTCAAATAGGTGTACATAAACAAACCGTCCGGTTTATAAATGAATATTTTATTTTATTCACTTCACGTTAAAAATTATATTTTTAACGATAAAACATTTTATTTCAATCTATGAATTTCTATTCAATTCATTTATTCTATAAAATGATATTTTTATTTTTCTAACATATTTTAGAAAATTTCGGCGGCATAACGGCACGATACTAGAAACGGGACAAGGCCTAGCCTTATCCCCGGTCTAGTGAAGGCCCACGCCATTCACTCATCAATCAAATCAATTTCATTATGCAAACCACAAAATTTGGAGTAAGGGTCTAACCTAGCCTTACTCCTACGCCTTATAACGGCGCACGTCTAATCCTAACCAATTTATCGATTCGATTTTGCACACCACAAACCACATTCAAACCAATATCGCAATCAATCACCAAACAGTCAAACAAACAAGTCCATGGTCTGTGGACGGTTGTGTCGGGTGCTACTAAGCACCGTCTGCATCCTAGTATATATATATATAACTAGAAATAAAATTGAAAGGTGAGAAATTCTCACTTATAGCTATCCTAGCTCCACGGCTCTTCTTTTGCAGAAGTCTTCGTCGTTTCGCCTTTTTGTCACCTTCGCCCGTATTCTCTACATATGTAAAAATCGAATTTTTACTTCAAAGTTTGATATATAAAAATCGAATTTTTAGTTCGAAGTTCAATATATAAAAATTATATTTTTACTATCTCGTTTTATGGATAAAAATTCTATTTCTACCTTGCTACTATATAGACAAAAATTCCATTTCAAAAATAAAGTTTTCGCCTTTATAAAAATAAAGTTTTCGCCTTTATAAAAATTACCCCTTTATCTCAACGTATATAAAATAAAAATCAGATTTTTATTTCGCTACACATACAAAGATGATATTTTGCTATTCTCTATCTAATAAAGATTATATTTTTAATACTTTAAAAATATAAAAATCATATTTTTAATATTTCTATATAGTAAAGATTATATTTTTAATACTTTAAAAATATAAAAATCATATTTTTAATACTTCAAAAATACAAAAATCATATTTTTACTTCTTCTACCCAATAAATATTCCGCCTTTTCTATTTTAAAGTTTAAACCTTTTTCAAATCAGTTTTAAAATTAACATAAAATCAGTTTTCTTTTTAACATAAAATCAGTTTTCTTTTTAACATAAAATCAGTTTTCTTTTTACTATAAAATCAGTTTTATTTTTAACATAAAATCAGTTTTATTTTTAACATAAAATCAGTTTTATTTTTACTATAAAATCAAAATAAAATAAATAAGTAAAAAGACGACTTACAGAGGGGGGGGGAACTGTGCTGGTGGGGGCGCTCGGGGGAGGTGCGGATCGAGGAGGAGGTGGCGGTTTGGGCGATGGGAGGTTTGGAGTTGCGGTGATTAAGGCGGAGGAAGGAGGAGGGTGGACGGGGTCTGGCTGACGCGATGGGTTGCGGCGGATCCTCCAGGCGGCGGCGCGACGATGGTGAACCCCCAGGGCGACGGCGACGAGCGGCTTCCTCTTTTTCTTTTTCTTTTTTTTTCTTTTTTTTTTCTACTGAAATGAATCGGGGGGGGGGGGGGGTATATGGAGGGAAGAGAAAGTGTTTTTTTTTATTTTTTTATTATTTAATTATTCTATAAAAGTTGACTTTTACATACGACCTCTAAACGAGGCCCACTGCCTGTCGCCCATAGCGTTTCACCCCCATTCCGAACACAATGGGATATGTATCGCAAGCTGATTCGACTGTTTGAATCAGTTTCCGTTAAATTTACATTTAAATCACTATATTGAATTTTAAACGTACGTTTCAAATTACCGGGGTCACATACTAACTAGAAAAATTCCAGAAAAATATTTTCTAGCTTCGTATTGACGATACGGTCCTAACAAAACTAGTTTCATCGAATTCTGAGACCGTTGGAAAAATGGCCAATTTCCAGTCGATTAAAATCTACTGAAACTGGTCAAACGCGTTTTCTTTTGCCACGCTCACATATTGATTCGAAAAATTATGAAATTTGGAATCTAGCAATAACTTTACACCACGGACCCAACAAAACTGGTTTCGTCGAAATCCGAGGTCATGTGCAAAATGTCCATTTTTAAGGGCCTTATATATATAAGAATATATATAAATTTCACAGCGACTATTTCTAATCTTAAACTGGACATATCTTATCATTTCTAAGATGAAATCTCAGTTTGTTAACTTCGTTACAAAGATATAGTTATACAGATTCAAATATTTCTTGTTTCGTTCAATTCTGACTTATATTGAATTCTGTATATTCATTTGAAATTAGAAATCGAATTTTCGAACTACCGCGCCAATTTCAATTCCTTTTATAATTATATATAAATATTTATATTCTAACGACGACGCGTAAAATATATACGTTCGAATTATATTTAAAATAAATTTCTCGTCGATATTATTTAAAATAATTCATTTTAAATAATCAAAATTCGCTAAAATTGCCAAAATAAAAATTTTAAACTGGCCCAGATTTTCCGGGTTGTTACAATCTCCCCCACTTAAAACTTTTCATCCCCGAAAAGGAACAAAGTCGAAAGTGGTTTGATTAATAAGCCCTACGTTCGATCTGGCTTCCATTCTCCAACTCTTTAGTTTCTGAGAATTTTCAAAATTTCAAAAATTTGGCTAACACCCTAAATTTTCGAAAAATTTCGCCATAACCTCCCCTGCACCGGGAGCATCGGGAAATTGCAAATAGCGTTCCCGGTCCTTCAGATCTCAAAAAGAAAAAGAAAAAGCCAATAGGCTCATAAAATCATCATCACCCAAACAAAACAGGAAATTATGTAGTAAACATGTACCTATTTGTCGGGCAAACAAATTTTATTCTCTGGCTCTAGCCTTCTTGCTATGACCTGTTCAATGTAAGTATATGTATATGCAAACAAATGCGACCAAATTTCAATACAATTTAATATTTGATTCAATTGGGCATAATGGCTATAAATTTGCAAACAAATAAACAAACAACCCAAACATCAATCAATTAGTGAATTAGAGTTTCAAATCCATAAATTTTGATACATATACAAAAATCATGTTTTTGATGCCAAATCACAACAATAGGCCTTATCTAATTTTTGGTTCTCACACCAGTCAATAGGAAATATATAGAAATCTCACTTTCGTCGCTCGAATATAAACACTGATGATGATGCCTCATCATCTGAATCATCTCCGGGCGACTAGAGTGTGATTCTACATCTATCCAGTATATTAAAACTTCGAATAGACGCTAGCTAG
Source organism: Allium sativum (assembly GCA_030737875.1). Classification (NCBI taxonomy): domain Eukaryota; kingdom Viridiplantae; phylum Streptophyta; class Magnoliopsida; order Asparagales; family Amaryllidaceae; genus Allium; species Allium sativum. The sequence goes on along the minus strand of CM060920.1, from coordinate 54,195,176 downwards.
GCGCATACGCAAAATCTTTATATATTGGACTGTCCTAATCAATATAAATAAATAATCAAATACGTATAATTGATTTAAATTTTCAAAACAAAATTTTGTTTTTATTTTAAAAATATACTCTTCACACTCGTTCTAGGATACTACTGATCCCATCTCTAACGAGTCATTCTCATTGGATAGTGCTAATCCAATATCTGATGAATTCTTTCGTACGGTTCTAATGTGCCTTGTTCTCTGAGCTTTGTAAACCAAAGCTCTGATACCAACTGTGAAGACCCGAAACTTCCCCGTGAAGGAGAGCGTCGGATAGTTCGAGAACAAGCCACAACAGAACGCATACAGAAGAACATTTCATTGTATATCACAACAATACATCAGATTACAAGAATATACAGAGTATAAAAGAATAAATATTACACAGAAATATCAGAGATTTAAATTACATTTAAATACATAGCAGCGGAAAATAATACAATACACAACTAGAAGGAGATATACGGATACAAAGCTTTCCGGATATCGTTCCAGCTGTAAACCAGGATCCTGTGAATATAAATCTGCAAAACCAAAACTACTAGCTGCCCGTGTCAAAATAAGGGCACCCAGAGTTTAGGTTAAAACAATAAACTCCAGGTCAGTCATGTGACTGGTGTGAGAACTAAAACAGTTAATCTTTATTTTTAAAGCTAGGTAAATCAAGGGACCACGCCGTATAACACGGAACGGGTTTCCTCCCAAGAATACCAGTGCATAAAACAACAGCGCAATGCTAAATAAAGAAAAATGAAGCTGTTATAAGACCCAGGTCCCATCACACAATGCAACGCAGCCGAGGATAGGGTTTTCCCTTATAACAGCCAAAGAATGCTTGATACGTTTAAAACAAATCATTTGATACTATTATAAGTGCATAGTGTATAAAACAACTGCAAATCATAAGTATCAATCATAGGCGGCATGGGTACCATATATCATGTCGCCATATATAGGTTTACAAATAAAACCGCAAATGTCACGTATTTGGAAATTGGGTTTCCATCTATGAACCGAGGCTAGGGGCAAGATCCTCAACCGATTCATGACTCTCTAGCCCGAGCCACAGGATCAGAACGCATCAACCCTTTAGATCGTCAGGGCCGGTCCACACGGAGTGGATTATTATGCCTGAACAATACGTCTCCCCACCCTATGGGGTGTAAGTCTGGTCCGTCAGCCGACCAAAATGCATTCGGCCGAAACCGATATAACCGAGGCGCCTCGCAACTGCAACAACCACATAAGTCAAACTCGTCAGGGCGTGTAAAACCACTGACGCCACTTCTAGCTAGAAAGAAACGCAAGTCCTCCCTGATGTCCCTCCCGTTTTTGGTTCATACCGGGTGTGAAACTCGCGAAGTAAACGTTACACAAAGCTACGCCACAAAGGCCGTGCTTTGATCATCACCACAAGACTTTGCTTTTCAACAGAAGCCTTGATCATTTGCATCTTAGCATGCCACACAGGCAAACCATCCTATGCAACCGATATCAGTCACACAGAATGAAATCCGATGTCAGACACACAGTCCATTTACAAGTCCGTTCTGGGTCTGAACGAAACCGGAGGCACCTAGTACCCCGCATATCCATCGATCTCCAAGTACGTCTGGACGATCACTAACTGTTTCCATCTTCTTGGGTGTACAGCCCAATCAAGATCATCAGTTATCACCCAAACGACGTGAAGACCTCCGGTCTTCGACCATCGTCTTCATCTTCGACTTATCGTCGCATCAGTTATTCAGAATGGGATAAACCCGGTCTTTCCGAATAACTCGCGTATATTTTAAATACGTGTTACACAAACACAACATACGCCTCATTCCAATTCATTAGTCACTAACCGTAAATTAATCAAGAGAATAATTCCCCAAACATTAACCCCGAAGGCCGAAACCAACATCAGATCAATATCCAGAAAACCATTCTGCTTGGCTAACCGACATTTAGTTTCTAAATTTCACGTTCAAATCTAATTAAAGATTTAACTATCGCCTTGAGCAAAACTGGTGATACTCCATTCTCGATCTTTTCAATCTAATTAAAGATTCATTAAAACTCCACTTAGTTTTAATCTGTGACTGGGTTAAAGAATCAGTGTCATTTAAAAACACGGTTCACGATAAACCCAAAGTCACATCCCATTAATTATCGGGTTAAAGAACAAGTGTTATTTAAAACACTGTTCACGATAAACCCAAAAATCAATATCAATTCAATTCCAATTAAATATCATTTAATTGGTACACTTCATTAAATCTAAATAAAAAGATTTAATCTCTTCTCAACTGGGTTCAAGAACAGTGTTAGTGAAGACACCATTCACGACAAACCCAAATCCCATTCATTAATTATCGGGTTAAAGAACAAGTGTTATTTAAAACACTGTTCACGATAAACCCAAAAATCAATATCAATTCAATTCCAATTAAATATCATTTAATTGGTACACTTCATTAAATCTAAATAAAAAGATTTAATCTCTTCTCAACTGGGTTCAAGAACAGTGTTAGTGAAGACACCATTCACGACAAACCCAAATCCCATTCATTAATTATCGGGTTAAAGAACAAGTGTTATTTAAAACACTGTTCACGATAAACCCAAAAATCAATATCAATTCAATTCCAATTAAATATTATTTAATTGGTACACTTCATTAAATCTAAATAAAAAGATTTAATCTTTTCTCAACTGGGTTCAAGAACAGTGTTAGTGAAGACACCATTCACGACAAACCCAAATCACATTCGATATTCAATACAAGGCTCTGAATAGAAAATATATCGGCTTATATTCAATATCAAATTCTACGACTAGCAAATGTCGTATTGGAAATAACGATATAAATATATATATCTTTCAAATTTCCATAACAACACCTGTATAATCACGAATTCCAACATCGAAATATTCCGAAGACAATTTCGATTCAAATCTACTCCAATGCAATCATTGGAAATTTTGGTTATTTTTAAAACCCTTTTTAAATTCAATTTATTTATTTAAAAATAAATAGAATTATATTTCTAGTTCAAAACTAGTTCATTTCGATAAAAATCCATTTTTATCTTTTCAAATATGGAGTTTTTCATCCCAATTCTTTCTAAATCATTTCTTATGATTTTACACAAATTATTGCTATTTTTAATAATTTTATCAAGGCCCGTACAGTCGATTTCCATCAACGGCCATCGAACTGCACTTACAGCGACCTTTTTCGAATTTGATTTGGACATAATTCCAAATCCAACCGTTAGATTTCAAATTTCTAATATTCGTTAGAAAGCTCTTTTCGATACGAACCCAACGGTTCCGGTTTTAGGAGAATCCGACGGTCGGATCTCCCGTAATGTCCGTTTGAAATAAATGGTCGAAATTCGCGAACTGCCGCGGCGCGGCGCGTTCTATTCAGGCCATTATATTATATATATATTATATATAATATATATTTCGTCGAATTCTATTTAAAACGAATTATATAAATAGTTCTAAAATCGTTTCAAAAGCTATTTCAACTTTCTTTTCAATTCAAATCAAAATTGAATTCTTCTTTATAAATTCGTTTTAAAATTCATTTCTATTCAATTCAAATTTCAATTCAATTTGAATTCATTTCAATTCATTTCGAAATCGTTTTCAATTCAATTCATTTCGAAATCGTTTTCAATTCAATTCATTTCGAAATCGTTTTCAATTCAATTCATTTCGAAATCGTTTTCAATTCAATTCATTTCGAAATCGTTTTCAATTCAATTCATTTCGAAATCGTTTTCAATTCAATTCATTTCGAAATCGTTTAAAATCGATATAAATATCGTTCACGTCAAAATGGCGTCAATCTAATCAACACGGCTTCATAAATTTCTATTTTCAAATATTCTATTTCAAATATTTCTTTTTCAAAATAGTTGTTATTATCAAAATATTTCGTTCAACACATGACCAATCTCAATGGATGAGTACTGTCAACAAATGAACTTTTATTTTATAATATTCTTTATTTTTCAAATTGGAATGAGGCCCAATCAATTACCATATAAAGTTAATTATATGGATTTTCATACAACACATGTATATAATAACATTGAAAATAATCAACCATCAACCAAAGTGCACTACACTGTATAAGCATCAAATATAGATATCTAACGCTTACAACAGCATGTCAATCAATCGATCGACATATTTAATCAATCAGGATGAGTGAACTTCAAATTTCATCCCAACACCCGTGTGGGGTTTCAAACAATCAAACACCTATTTTATTTGTGCTGTTGGGCGATGTGTAAAATTTATCGTCCCAATCAATGTCATTCAAATAGGTGTACATAAACAAACCGTCCGGTTTATAAATGAATATTTTATTTTATTCACTTCACGTTAAAAATTATATTTTTAACGATAAAACATTTTATTTCAATCTATGAATTTCTATTCAATTCATTTATTCTATAAAATGATATTTTTATTTTTCTAACATATTTTAGAAAATTTCGGCGGCATAACGGCACGATACTAGAAACGGGACAAGGCCTAGCCTTATCCCCGGTCTAGTGAAGGCCCACGCCATTCACTCATCAATCAAATCAATTTCATTATGCAAACCACAAAATTTGGAGTAAGGGTCTAACCTAGCCTTACTCCTACGCCTTATAACGGCGCACGTCTAATCCTAACCAATTTATCGATTCGATTTTGCACACCACAAACCACATTCAAACCAATATCGCAATCAATCACCAAACAGTCAAACAAACAAGTCCATGGTCTGTGGACGGTTGTGTCGGGTGCTACTAAGCACCGTCTGCATCCTAGTATATATATATATAACTAGAAATAAAATTGAAAGGTGAGAAATTCTCACTTATAGCTATCCTAGCTCCACGGCTCTTCTTTTGCAGAAGTCTTCGTCGTTTCGCCTTTTTGTCACCTTCGCCCGTATTCTCTACATATGTAAAAATCGAATTTTTACTTCAAAGTTTGATATATAAAAATCGAATTTTTAGTTCGAAGTTCAATATATAAAAATTATATTTTTACTATCTCGTTTTATGGATAAAAATTCTATTTCTACCTTGCTACTATATAGACAAAAATTCCATTTCAAAAATAAAGTTTTCGCCTTTATAAAAATAAAGTTTTCGCCTTTATAAAAATTACCCCTTTATCTCAACGTATATAAAATAAAAATCAGATTTTTATTTCGCTACACATACAAAGATGATATTTTGCTATTCTCTATCTAATAAAGATTATATTTTTAATACTTTAAAAATATAAAAATCATATTTTTAATATTTCTATATAGTAAAGATTATATTTTTAATACTTTAAAAATATAAAAATCATATTTTTAATACTTCAAAAATACAAAAATCATATTTTTACTTCTTCTACCCAATAAATATTCCGCCTTTTCTATTTTAAAGTTTAAACCTTTTTCAAATCAGTTTTAAAATTAACATAAAATCAGTTTTCTTTTTAACATAAAATCAGTTTTCTTTTTAACATAAAATCAGTTTTCTTTTTACTATAAAATCAGTTTTATTTTTAACATAAAATCAGTTTTATTTTTAACATAAAATCAGTTTTATTTTTACTATAAAATCAAAATAAAATAAATAAGTAAAAAGACGACTTACAGAGGGGGGGGAACTGTGCTGGTGGGGGCGCTCGGGGGAGGTGCGGATCGAGGAGGAGGTGGCGGTTTGGGCGATGGGAGGTTTGGAGTTGCGGTGATTAAGGCGGAGGAAGGAGGAGGGTGGACGGGGTCTGGCTGACGCGATGGGTTGCGGCGGATCCTCCAGGCGGCGGCGCGACGATGGTGAACCCCCAGGGCGACGGCGACGAGCGGCTTCCTCTTTTTCTTTTTCTTTTTTTTTCTTTTTTTTTTTCTACTGAAATGAATCGGGGGGGGGGGGTATATGGAGGGAAGAGAAAGTGTTTTTTTTTATTTTTTTATTATTTAATTATTCTATAAAAGTTGATTTTTACATACGACCTCTAAACGAGGCCCACTGCCTGTCGCCCATAGCGTTTCACCCCCATTCCGAACACAATGGGATATGTATCGCAAGCTGATTCGACTGTTTGAATCAGTTTCCGTTAAATTTACATTTAAATCACTATATTGAATTTTAAACGTACGTTTCAAATTACCGGGGTCACATACTAACTAGAAAAATTCCAGAAAAATATTTTCTAGCTTCGTATTGACGATACGGTCCTAACAAAACTAGTTTCATCGAATTCTGAGACCGTTGGAAAAATGGCCAATTTCCAGTCGATTAAAATCTACTGAAACTGGTCAAACGCGTTTTCTTTTGCCACGCTCACATATTGATTCGAAAAATTATGAAATTTGGAATCTAGCAATAACTTTACACCACGGACCCAACAAAACTGGTTTCGTCGAAATCCGAGGTCATTTGCAAAATGTCCATTTTTAAGGGCCTTATATATATAAGAATATATATAAATTTCACAGCGACTATTTCTAATCTTAAACTGGACATATCTTATCATTTCTAAGATGAAATCTCAGTTTGTTAACTTCGTTACAAAGATATAGTTATACAGATTCAAATATTTCTTGTTTCGTTCAATTCTGACTTATATTGAATTCTGTATATTCATTTGAAATTAGAAATCGAATTTTCGAACTACCGCGCCAATTTCAATTCCTTTTATAATTATATATAAATATTTATATTCTAACGACGACGCGTAAAATATATACGTTCGAATTATATTTAAAATAAATTTCTCGTCGATATTATTTAAAATAATTCATTTTAAATAATCAAAATTCGCTAAAATTGCCAAAATAAAAATTTTAAACTGGCCCAGATTTTCCGGGTTGTTACACTGACACCACCCTAGCTAGAAAGAAACGCATGCCCTCCCTGAGGTCCTTCTCCCGTTTTAGGTTCATACCGGGGTGTGAGGCTCGCGAATTCACGTTATACACAAAGCTACGCCACACAGGCGGTGCTTTGATCATCACCACAAGACTTTGCTTTTCAACAGAAGCCCTGATCACTGCATCTTAGCATGCCACACAGGCAATTCATACCGTGCAACTGATGGCTATCAATCACACAGAACAAATTCCAATGTCGGACACACAGTCCATTTACAAGTCCGTTCTGGGTCTGAACGAAACCGGAGGCACTAAATACCTCGCAAACCCTTCGATCACCACGTACGTCTGGACGATCACCACTCATTATCCATATTTCGGGATGCCTCCCAATCAGGACCTCGGTTACCATCCAAACGAGGTGAAGATCTCCGGTCTTCGACCATCGTCTTCATCTTCGAATTTCAATCGTCGGTCGATTATTCGAAATGAGAATTAACTCGGCCTTTTCAAATAATTCACGTATATTTAGAATTTCAAATCGATTTATTTCAATGGTTAAATTATTCGACAACACCAATTGTGTTCTTTAATATAGTTTTCACACCAAACACATTCAACCATCAAATACAACATAAATTGAGCAAATTCAGTTTATTTCCATTCCATATTGCTTATGATATTTTATAACTATTTATCGCTATTTTTATTTATTTTAAAATAGTCATTTTATTCAAAACGACGCTTCGGGCCATAAGGCGGCCGTGGCGCTGTTTTTCTTCAGATTTGATTTACACTTATCTGAAAATCTAACCGTTGGATCTTCACAAAATTTACATTATTAGAAAGGTCTTTTCGAAACGAATCCAACGGTTCCAGTTTCGAGAAAATCCGACGGTCGGATCTCCCGGTACAATCGTTTGAATTTTCGATTTCAAAATACGAACTGCAGCGTCGTTATTCGATTAAATATAATTCTATTTATATTTATATATAAATAAAATCGATTCTGGCGCTGTTTTTCTTCAGATTTGAATTAAACATTCCAGACAATCCAACCGTTGGATTTTCACAAGGTTGGTGCCGTTGGAAAGATTATTCCAAGGCGAACCCAACGGTTGAGGTTTCGGGAAAATCCAATGGTCGGATTTCCCGTACTAGTCGTTTGAAATCACGGTTTCAAAATACGAACTGCACGGCTTCATTTCGTTTTAATTTTATTTATATTTATATATTTATATAAATATAGTTCATTCAATGATTTCAATATCGTTTTTACTTCAAAAAATTTTCTAACTCCTTAAATTTTGGAAAAATTTCGCCATAACCTCCCCTGCACCGGGAGCATCGGGAAATCGCAAATAGCGTTCCCGGTCCTTCTAATCTCAAAAAGAAAAAGAAAAAGCCAAGCGGCTAGCCAACAGGCTCAAAATCATCACCCAAACAAATCAGTAAATGTGTACCTATTTGTCGGGCACAAAATTTTATTCCTCTTCTCTAGCCCCTTTGCTATAACCTGTTCAATGAATATTGCATGCACATATATATACAGTTCTTATCATTTATCAATTTCTATTCGACTTCATATTTGATTTCTATTTGGTTTAAAAACTCCATTCATTCTAATGTTACATAAATAGGTGCAAATCATTTCATTAGCTAATTAATGAATATTTCATCTCATATATGTTTATTTCGAACAAGTGGCTATTTTTAACACTTCACATTTCAACGATTTATGCATACAATAAAAATGCGATTTTTATTGTAAAACGATTCATTTCAAAACACTATTTTTCTATATAGTTCATATAGTCGATAAAAGGTGATTTTTATTATCAAACAATTTATTTCAAAATATGAATACCATTCAACACATGAATTTCTAAACAACGAATGAATATCAATTCAACACATGAATGTTTTCAATAGTTTTTATATATAGATAAAAATGTGATTTTTATTATCGAACAATTTATTTCAAAATATGAATACCATTCAACACATGAATTTCTAAACAACGAATGAATATCAATTCAACACATGAATGTTTTCAATAGTTTTTATATATAGATAAAAATGTGATTTTTATTATCGAACAATTTATTTCAAAATATGAATACCATTCAACACATGAATTTCTAAACAACGAATGAATATCAATTCAACACATGAATGTTTTCAATAGTTTTTATATATAGATAAAAATGTGATTTTTATTATCGAACAATTTATTTCAAAATATGAATACCATTCAACACATGAATTTCTAAACAACGAATGAATATCAATTCAACACATGAATGTTTTCAATAGTTTAAGCATATGAAAATAATTCAAACACAAGAATATTATTCAAAATTTCGGCAGCATAACGGCAGGGTAGTTACACCGGCACCGTCCCTAGTACGGCTCCTCGCTCTACCTTAAAACCTCGCGGTTTTTGACAATGGGGATCATGCATCTAGTTCGCACGCAGGCGGCATGTATATATTTATTTCATTTCCACAAACTAATCCTATGTGGTTTCAACCAAATATTTTTCAACCACAAACGGGTATTTTTCAACCGCAATCAACCAATATCAATCACAAACAATCCCAAACAATCATTCGCTATCAATCAATTTTCACAACAATTTCAACCAATAAATATCGTCCATGGTTTGTGGACGAGGGGCGTATATATATATATATATATATATATATAGATATTTATATATAGCTATTCACTTTCATTTTCAACACATATATAATAATTTTTAAATCAAAATCTCACCAATAGCTATCCAACTGCACGACTCTTCCTTTATTGAAATCCTCGCCTTTTGTCGCTTTCACCCGTATTCTCTACACATGTAAAAATCGAATTTTTACGATGCTATTCAATATATAAAAATATGATTTTTACTTCGGCTTTCAATACCTAATAATCTGATTTTTACTTTGTAAATTTCTAACCTCCTTTTATTTTTAGTTTAAAACTTTTTCCTTTTAAATTTCAAACCTTTTTAAAATCAGTTTTTAAATCATCTTAAAAATCAGTTTTTATACTTTTATAAAATTCAGTTTTTTTTATTCTTTTATAAAATTCAGTTTTTAAAATACTTTTAAAAATTCAGTTTTTAAAATACTTTTAAAAATTCAGTTTTTAAAATACTTTTAAAAATTCAGTTTTTAAAATACTTTTAAAAATTCAGTTTTTAAAATACTTTTAAAAATTCAGTTTTTTTTATTCTTTTAAAAATTTCAGTTTTTACTCTTTTAAAAATTTCAGTTTTAATACTTTTTAAAAATTCAATTTTAACTTCTAAAACAAAATCAGTTTTTTTTTTTTACTTTGAAAATCTGTTTTCAAATCATTATAAAATCAGCTCTGAATTCTTTAAAAAAAAAAACCAGTTTTTAAATTATTAAAATAAAATTACAAAATACTTACAGATAGGGGGGGTTTCTGCAGTTCGACGGAGGTCTTCTCGAAGGCGGCGGCAGGAGGCGGAGCAGGTGAAGCGGAGGGCACGGCGGTCTTCTGGCAGCGGCGGCGCGTTGCTTCAGGCGGGGGTCGGATTGAAGAAGGAGGGAGCGGGGACGTCGGGGAGCATCGAAGGTGGGGAGCGATGATGGCGGCGGTGGTGAATCGGCGTCGCGGCTGTCGCTAGGTCTTTAGGTTTTTTTTTTTTCTTTTTTTTTCTGTCTGAAATCGGAAAGAAACGGGGGGGGCCAATGAAGATAAAGGGGGAAAGAAAATTAAAATAATATATAATTTTTTTATTAATTAATTATTTAATTTTTGTAAAAAGGTTGACTTTTACATATGACCTCGAAACGAGGCCCACCGCCTATCGCCCATAGCGTTTTACCCCTATTCCGAACACAATGGGATATGTATCGTAAGCTGATTTGCTCGTTACAATCAGTTTCCTTTTGAACTTTCATTTAAATCACTATATTGAATTTTAAACGTAAATTTCAATTTACCGGGGTCACATACTAACTAGAAAAATTCCAGAAAAATAATTTCTAGCATCGTATTGACGATACGGTCCTAACAAAACTAGTTTCGTCGAATTCTGAGACCGTTTGAAAAATGGCCAATTTCCATTCGATTAAAATCAACAGAAACTGGTCAAACGCGTTTTCTTTTGCCACGCTCACATATTGATTCGAAAAATTATGAAATTTGAAACCTAGCAATAACTTGACACTGCGGATCCAACAAAAGTGGTTTCGTCGAAATCCGAGGTCGTTTGCAAAATGTCCATTTTTAAGGGCCTGAATTCCATAGCGACTATTCAGAATTTTCAACTGGACATATCTTTTGATTCCCGCTATCAAATTTCGATTGGTCGGATTCGTTAGAAAGATATCATCAATTAGATACTAATGTTTTTGGTCTCACTAAAATCCGGATTGTTTTGCACCCGGTATATTCAATTGAAGTTTGAAATCGAATTATCGAACTACCGCGCCATTTTCAATTCTATATATAATTATAATTAATTATATTGGTTTTCAAATGTCGATTTCAACTCAGTTTTCATCGCCATTATTTAAAATATTTATTTTAAATATTTAAAATCCATTATTTTAGCCAATTTAAAAATTTTAAATTGGTTCAGATTTTCTGGGTCGTTACAATCTCCCCCACTTAAAACTTTTCGTCCCCGAAAAGGAATAAAGTCGAAAGTGGTTTGATAAATCTACGATCACAAAATACAACAACCAATTTGTTTTTAACCTTTCTAAAATATTCTGATCAAATCCTATATTCCTTCACAAATCATTCAGAGTATAGAATAAATAGTGCACATCCATAGGAAGAAAATTGCAATAGAATAGAGAATTAAATGGTAATGCAAAGTAGGGTAAATGTACCTTGCACCAGAGTCAATCAGAGATATCTACTCGGCATCTAGGATAAGCTTTCTGAATGCTCTCCTCGGTTTCCCAAGTACAATCTCTCGGATCTCCACTCCATTGCACTTTGACTAAGTGAACCTTCTTGTTCCTCAGCTCTTTGGTTTCTTTGCCGATAATCTTTAGCGGCTCTCGCTTCACAGCTAATTCTGGAGTAATTTCAATGTCCTGTTGAGCTGCTTCTTCCACGATCAAGTCTGGATCATGAACGTGCTTTCGAAGTTGAGATATATGAAATACATCATGCACTCCAGGCAACCAATCAGGAAGTTTGACCCTATATGCGAGAGTCCCAATCCGTTCCAGAATAGGAAACGGACCAATGAATTTGGGTGCCAACTTTCCAGTTTTACCGAACCGGATAACTCCTCTCATCGGCGATACTTTCAAATATACATAGTCGCCAACTTCGAAGGATATGTCTCTTCTTCTTTTATCGGCATAGCTCTTTTGTCGGCTTTGAGCGGCGAGCAATCGCTTCTTAATAAAATCGACTTTGTCGGCCGCTTCTCGAATCATATCAGGACCCAACACAAGTCTATTCCCAGGCTCGACCCAACAAGCAGGAGATCGGCACGGTCTACCATACAATGCTTCGAATGGCGACATTGTCAGACTCGCCTGGTAACTGTTGTTATAAGAGAATTCAGCCAAATGCAGATTGTCTTCCCATGATCCACCGAAATCTATAACACAAGCCCGCAATAGATCTTCTAAGATGCGATTCACCCTCTCAGTCTGACCGTCTGTCTGAGGATGATAAGCGGTGCTCAAGTTTAACTTCGTTCCGAGCTCGACTTGAAATGCTTCCCAGAATTTGCTAGTGAAAATTGTATCTCTATCACTTACTATACTGAGTGGCACTCCATGTAGTCTAACTATTTCCCTGAAGTATATCTGCGCCAGACTCTGAGCGGTTCTATTTGATCTGACAGGTATGAAATGGGCGGTCTTCGTGAAACGATCTACGATCACCCAAATACTGTCATTTCCCTTTCTGGTTCTGGGCAAACCATCAATGAAATCCATAGGAATATGTTCCCACTTCCAGCCAGGAACTTCTAGCGGTTGTAATAATCCAGCTAATTTCTTTTGATCACTTTTGACTAGCTGGCAAGTAGGGCATCGACTAACATATATCGAAACGTCTCTTTTCATAGCCTTCCACCAGAAAGTTCTTTTGAGATCGTTATACATTTTGGCCACACCAGGATGAATACTCAGCTTGGACTTGTGACACTCATCTAACACTTCCCTTTTTAGCTCAGGAACGTCAGGAACACAAATCCTTCCTTTCAATCTCAGGGTCTCGTCGTTATCTATTTGAAAACACGAGGGTTCACCTTTCCGAATCCTTTTAATCATATCCTTAATAAAGTTATCCTCCTTCTGAAGAATAGATATTCTGTCAATCAAGGATGTTGTGATAATAAAGCGGGCGATCATTACATTCTTTCTGCTTAACGCATCGGCCACGACATTGGCTTTTCCTGGAGTATATATAATTTCGAAGTCATATGCGGCAAGAAACTCCAGCCAACGTTGCTGTCTCAGATTTAAGTCCTTCTGAGTGAACAGATACTTTAACGACTGGTGATCTGTAAACAGTTCAAATCTCTCGCCTAGAAGATAGTGTCTCCAGATTTTCAAAGAGAATATGATAGCCAATAACTCAAGATCATGAGTTACATAGTTTTTCTCGTGCGGCTTCAGTTGACGGCTAGCATAAGCAATCACTTGACCTCTTTGCATTAACACTGCGCCAAGGCCCTCTCTAGAAGCATCAGTCCAGACTTTTAAATCTTGGTTGCCATCGATGATGGTTAACACTGGAGCTGTCGTTAATCTTAACTTTAGCTCTTCGAAAGCCTCCTCACTTTCTTGAGTCCATTTGAATTTAGAATGCTTCTTTGTAAGCTTTGTTAAATGACCAGATATCTTCGAAAAGTTTTTAACGAACTTCCGGTAATAGCTAGCCAATCCGAGTAAACTACGGACTTCAGTGGGAGTACTAGGCTGTTTCCAATTCTGGATAGCTGTGATTTTGCTTGGATCCACAGCGATTCCATCTTTCGATACGACATGGCCCAGAAATTTTACTTCATCTTGCCAGAAGATACATTTGGAAAATTTGGCTTTTAATACATTCCTTCTGAGGATTTCTAGAACCTGTTCCAGATGCTTTTCATGTTCGGCCTTTGATTTAGAGAAGATTAGAATATCATCAATAAAAACCAGAACAAATTTATTCAATACTCCCCTGAATACCCTGTTCATCAGATCGACGAAGTAAGCTGGAGCGTTACATAAGCCGAACGGCATTACTAACCACTCGTAGAATAAGTCGGGGCCTCTGAACGCTGTCATTGGAACACACTCTTCGGCAATTCGAAGTTGATGGAAACCTGTAGCTAGGTCCATTCGTGAGAATACTTGTGCTCCATTTAATCGATCCAACAAATCATCAATCCGCGGCAATGGATACTTGTTCTTTATTGTCTGTTTGTTCAAATCACGATAATCCACACATAGACGTAAAGTACCGTCAGATTTTGGGACAAATACCACGGCTGCACCCCAATCAGAGAAACTAGGCCTGATCAGACCTTTCCATACTAGCTGTCGTGTTTGATTGTCTAATTCCTCCTTCTCTTTCAAGGACATTCTTCGAATAGCGTGAACTACCGGCCTTGCATTGGGAATTAAAGCAATCTTGAAATCTATTTCTCTTTGCGGAGGTAAGCGAACAACTTCTTCGAACACATCCGCATAGTTCTTGACGACAGGAATATCTTTGATGAGGTCGGGAATATTCTCTATGACTTCAGGGACATTTTCTATTTGGGCTGGAGAAACATCGAGAGCTGACCAGAAATCTTTTCTATTTGAAGTCGGGCCTTCACATGGTATGGTTATATAATTCCCCGATTGGGCCTTTGCTTTAACCACTCTCTCGGCGCATTTAACTTCAGCTTCATATCTAGTTAACCAATCCAATCCCAGAATAAGATCGAATTCATTAAAATTCATGATGATAGAGATAATAGGGAATTTATAGCAAGAAAAAGAGACAGGTACTGCACAAACCCAACTGAGATTGATGGAACCTCCAACTGGATTTTGGACAGTCATTGGCTCTTTGAGCTTCTTCAAATTCAAATCCAGTTTCTTGACTGCACTCTTTGCAATAAAGCTTCGTGACGCGCCTGTGTCAAACAGTACTTTTACTGGAATGTTTTTGACATTGAGCGTGCCTTCTAAAACATCAGATCTTTCCTGAACAGACGAGGATGTAGGTACTTCTACCACTTCATTTACTTGCGCTGCTTTGGACTTCTTAAATTGCTTGCAGTCCTTTTCAAGATGGCCAGTCCGACGGCATTGAACGCACTTTCTATTCTCTCGGAACTGGTTATCGGGTTTAGACCCCTTCTTTCGCTTCTTCGAGGTTTTACACTTCCTGGTCAGATGCCCCTGTTTATTGCAGTTAGAGCATGTGGCAGTCGTTGCCCGCTCTTTTTCAGATTTAGCCCTTTTTCTCTTGGCACTGGGCTTCTTACTGACATCAGACTTTGTACTGGCCTCTGGACGATCAGTTTCAGACTCTGCTTTGTCACTACAACAGACTTCATCTTCGTCGCGTAACATTCCTTTCTTATGGAGATCTTCATACTGATAAGCCATATAAATCATTTCAGAAAAAGGAAGCTTCACGTGCCCCAATACTTTATTCTGGTATTTCCTTTGAAGCCCGTGAATAAATCTCATATTTTTCCTCTTCGGATTTTGAATTAGATGGGGAGCATAGTGAGAAAGTT
This sequence comes from Allium sativum, assembly GCA_030737875.1. Classification (NCBI taxonomy): domain Eukaryota; kingdom Viridiplantae; phylum Streptophyta; class Magnoliopsida; order Asparagales; family Amaryllidaceae; genus Allium; species Allium sativum. The sequence goes on along the minus strand of CM060920.1, from coordinate 54,179,538 downwards.
CGTTGAATTTCTTGTGATATTCTGGGATGGTCATATCGCCTTGAATCAAATAAGAAAATTCATCACATAATCTCTCGGTTGCTTCGGGAGGAGTAAATCTTTGTAGGAAAATCACTTTGAATCTGTCCCAGGTGATATCACCTTCTGGATTATTTCTGATGATTGTTTCCCACCAGATTAAAGCTTCTTCTTTGAGCGCCCAAGATGCTACTAACCGTTTCTGGTCATCTCTCAGCTGGACATGCTCAAAGATTCTTTCGACAGAACTCAACCAGGCTTGAGTTTGAATAATAGATTCATTGCCCGAGAATTGCGCTCCGTTCAGATTTCGATATTTCTTTAATAGAGCTTCTAGATCGGGTTCTGTATTCCTTCTGTTTCTAGCACTCATTTTTCTAGTACTTCTGCAATTAGCAGATCAAGTGTCAGGTCACAGAAAAGGTATTTTAAAATATAGAAACACATACTTCAAATGTAAATGTGTCTATCAAGGTGTAATTTCATTCTGCTTTACCCATACTAGGATATTGCTGATCCTATCTGTATAGAGTTACCCGTCCTAGAACACTACTGGTTCTATTTCTGACGGGTTCATTCAAATGTTATATTCCAGAACTAAGCTTAACCAAAGCTCTGATACCACGATGAGACGACCCGATTTCCCGTTCTCACGGAAACAAGGTTATCTTTGGAATATAACACAGAAACATATAATAGCAGAACAGAATTAAATAAATACACCAGATATGAACAACAAAATATACTGGATAAAATTAATCATCAGAGTTACACAGTATACAGGATCTTACTTAGTACAAATACAGTTCAGCTATACATAAATGTCTACAGCGGAAATAAACAAAATATGTACAATAGGAGCTGAACAACATAAAAAGAAATAAATGATAGAATCCATCTTAAGCTCCAGCTATCCAGAAAGAACCAGCTAAACCTGAATACAAGGCTGCCCGTGTAGAAAAAGGGGCACCCGAGTTTGAGAGTGAAACAAACTACGAGTCAGTCGTGGGACTGGTATGAGAAATCTACTCAACACATATATAATTGGCTAATCACAGGACCACGCCACTTTCGTGGAACGGGTTTACTCCATTGGATTGCCAGTGCTTTAAAACAAATCTTTCTTTTAAACATCGCTATGCTTTTTATAAAAATGAAACCGTTATAAGACTCAGTTCCCATCACACAATGCAACGCAAACCGGAGGATAGAGTTTTTACCTTATAACGGCCAAGATATGCTTGATACGAATAAAACAAAGGCATTTGATATTATTGCTAGTGTTTATATGTTTTGAAAACAATTTCAAATCATAACTATCAATCATAGACGGCATTAATGCCCCATACCACTATGTCGCCATATATAGGTATACAATCAAAACCGCACGATGTCGTATCTGGAAATTGGATTTCCGTCATGAACCAAGGCAAAAGATAGTCCTTACCGAATTCGAGACAATCTAGCCCATGTCTCAGGATCAGAACGCATCGACCCTTGGAGCGACAGGACCGGTCCACCGATGTGGATTAAGAATGCCTGAACACTACGTTTCCCCACCTTTTGGGGTGTAAATGAGCCAACGAATGACTCCATCGGACCCGAATTGCCCGATCAGACCGAGGCGCCTCGCAACAGCAACAACCACATAGGTGAAAAGTATATAAATGTCAGGGCTGGTAGGTCACTGACACCACCCTAGCTAGAAAGAAACGCATGCCCTCCCTGAGGTCCTTCTCCCGTTTTAGGTTCATACCGGGGTGTGAGGCTCGCGAATTCACGTTATACACAAAGCTACGCCACACAGGCGGTGCTTTGATCATCACCACAAGACTTTGCTTTTCAACAGAAGCCCTGATCACTGCATCTTAGCATGCCACACAGGCAATTCATACCGTGCAACTGATGGCTATCAATCACACAGAACAAATTCCAATGTCGGACACACAGTCCATTTACAAGTCCGTTCTGGGTCTGAACGAAACCGGAGGCACTAAATACCTCGCAAACCCTTCGATCACCACGTACGTCTGGACGATCACCACTCATTATCCATATTTCGGGATGCCTCCCAATCAGGACCTCGGTTACCATCCAAACGAGGTGAAGATCTCCGGTCTTCGACCATCGTCTTCATCTTCGAATTTCAATCGTCGGTCGATTATTCGAAATGAGAATTAACTCGGCCTTTTCAAATAATTCACGTATATTTAGAATTTCAAATCGATTTATTTCAATGGTTAAATTATTCGACAACACCAATTGTGTTCTTTAATATAGTTTTCACACCAAACACATTCAACCATCAAATACAACATAAATTGAGCAAATTCAGTTTATTTCCATTCCATATTGCTTATGATATTTTATAACTATTTATCGCTATTTTTATTTATTTTAAAATAGTCATTTTATTCAAAACGACGCTTCGGGCCATAAGGCGGCCGTGGCGCTGTTTTTCTTCAGATTTGATTTACACTTATCTGAAAATCTAACCGTTGGATCTTCACAAAATTTACATTATTAGAAAGGTCTTTTCGAAACGAATCCAACGGTTCCAGTTTCGAGAAAATCCGACGGTCGGATCTCCCGGTACAATCGTTTGAATTTTCGATTTCAAAATACGAACTGCAGCGTCGTTATTCGATTAAATATAATTCTATTTATATTTATATATAAATAAAATCGATTCTGGCGCTGTTTTTCTTCAGATTTGAATTAAACATTCCAGACAATCCAACCGTTGGATTTTCACAAGTTTGGTGCCGTTGGAAAGATTATTCCAAGGCGAACCCAACGGTTGAGGTTTCGGGAAAATCCAATGGTCGGATTTCCCGTACTAGTCGTTTGAAATCACGGTTTCAAAATACGAACTGCACGGCTTCGTTTCGTTTTAATTTTATTTATATTTATATATTTATATAAATATAGTTCATTCAACGATTTCAATATCGTTTTTACTTCAAAAAATTTTCTAACTCCTTAAATTTTGGAAAAATTTCGCCATAACCTCCCCTGCACCGGGAGCATCGGGAAATCGCAAATAGCGTTCCCGGTCCTTCTAATCTCAAAAAGAAAAAGAAAAAGCCAAGCGGCTAGCCAACAGGCTCAAAATCATCACCCAAACAAATCAGTAAATGTGTACCTATTTGTCGGGCACAAAATTTTATTCCTCTTCTCTAGCCCCTTTGCTATAACCTGTTCAATGAATATTGCATGCACATATATATACAGTTCTTATCATTTATCAATTTCTATTCGACTTCATATTTGATTTCTATTTGGTTTAAAAACTCCATTCATTCTAATGTTACATAAATAGGTGCAAATCATTTCATTAGCTAATTAATGAATATTTCATCTCATATATGTTTATTTCGAACAAGTGGCTATTTTTAACACTTCACATTTCAACGATTTATGCATACAATAAAAATGCGATTTTTATTGTAAAACGATTCATTTCAAAACACTATTTTTCTATATAGTTCATATAGTCGATAAAAGGTGATTTTTATTATCAAACAATTTATTTCAAAATATGAATACCATTCAACACATGAATTTCTAAACAACGAATGAATATCAATTCAACACATGAATGTTTTCAATAGTTTTTATATATAGATAAAAATGTGATTTTTATTATCGAACAATTTATTTCAAAATATGAATACCATTCAACACATGAATTTCTAAACAACGAATGAATATCAATTCAACACATGAATGTTTTCAATAGTTTTTATATATAGATAAAAATGTGATTTTTATTATCGAACAATTTATTTCAAAATATGAATACCATTCAACACATGAATTTCTAAACAACGAATGAATATCAATTCAACACATGAATGTTTTCAATAGTTTTTATATATAGATAAAAATGTGATTTTTATTATCGAACAATTTATTTCAAAATATGAATACCATTCAACACATGAATTTCTAAACAACGAATGAATATCAATTCAACACATGAATGTTTTCAATAGTTTAAGCATATGAAAATAATTCAAACACAAGAATATTATTCAAAATTTCGGCAGCATAACGGCAGGGTAGTTACACCGGCACCGTCCCTAGTACGGCTCCTCGCTCTACCTTAAAACCTCGCGGTTTTTGACAATGGGGATCATGCATCTAGTTCGCACGCAGGCGGCATGTATATATTTATTTCATTTCCACAAACTAATCCTATGTGGTTTCAACCAAATATTTTTCAACCACAAACGGGTATTTTTCAACCGCAATCAACCAATATCAATCACAAACAATCCCAAACAATCATTCGCTATCAATCAATTTTCACAACAATTTCAACCAATAAATATCGTCCATGGTTTGTGGACGAGGGGCGTATATATATATATATATATATATAGATATAGATATATAGATATTTATATATAGCTATTCACTTTCATTTTCAACACATATATAATAATTTTTAAATCAGAAATCTCACCAATAGCTATCCAACTGCACGACTCTTCCTTTATAGAAATCCTCGCCTTTTGTCGCTTTCACCCGTATTCTCTACACATGTAAAAATCGAATTTTTACGATGCTATTCAATATATAAAAATATGATTTTTACTTCGGCTTTCAATACCTAATAATCTGATTTTTACTTTGTAAATTTCTAACCTCCTTTTATTTTTAGTTTAAAACTTTTTCCTTTTAAATTTCAAACCTTTTTAAAATCAGTTTTTAAATCATCTTAAAAATCAGTTTTTATACTTTTATAAAATTCAGTTTTTTTTATTCTTTTATAAAATTCAGTTTTTAAAATACTTTTAAAAATTCAGTTTTTAAAATACTTTTAAAAATTCAGTTTTTTTTATTCTTTTAAAAATTTCAGTTTTTACTCTTTTAAAAATTTCAGTTTTAATACTTTTTAAAAATTCAATTTTAACTTCTAAAACAAAATCAGTTTTTTTTTTTACTTTGAAAATCTGTTTTCAAATCATTATAAAATCAGCTCTGAATTCTTTTAAAAAAAAACCAGTTTTTAAATTATTAAAATAAAATTACAAAATACTTACAGATAGGGGGGGTTTCTGCAGTTCGACGGAGGTCTTCTCGAAGGCGGCGGCAGGAGGCGGAGCAGGTGAAGCGGAGGGCACGGCGGTCTTCTGGCAGCGGCGGCGCGTTGCTTCAGGCGGGGGTCGGATTGAAGAAGGAGGGAGCGGGGACGTCGGGGAGCATCGAAGGTGGGGAGCGATGATGGCGGCGGTGGTGAATCGGCGTCGCGGCTGTCGCTAGGTCTTTAGGTTTTTTTTTTTCTTTTTTTTTCTGTCTGAAATCGGAAAGAAACGGGGGGGGCCAATGAAGATAAAGGGGGAAAGAAAATTAAAATAATATATAATTTTTTTATTAATTAATTATTTAATTTTTGTAAAAAGGTTGACTTTTACATATGACCTCGAAACGAGGCCCACCGCCTATCGCCCATAGCGTTTTACCCCCATTCCGAACACAATGGGATATGTATCGTAAGCTGATTTGCTCGTTACAATCAGTTTCCTTTTGAACTTTCATTTAAATCACTATATTGAATTTTAGACGTAAATTTCAATTTACCGGGGTCACATACTAACTAGAAAAATTCCAGAAAAATAATTTCTAGCTTCGTATTGACGATACGGTCCTAACAAAACTAGTTTCGTCGAATTATGAGACCGTTTGAAAAATGGCCAATTTCCATTCGATTAAAATCAACAGAAACTGGTCAAACGCGTTTTCTTTTGCCACGCTCACATATTGATTCGAAAAATTATGAAATTTGAAACCTAGCAATAACTTGACACTGCGGATCCAACAAAAGTGGTTTCGTCGAAATCCGAGGTCGTTTGCAAAATGTCCATTTTTAAGGGCCTGAATTCCATAGCGACTATTCAGAATTTTCAACTGGACATATCTTTTGATTCCCGCTATCAAATTTCGATTGGTCGGATTCGTTAGAAAGATATCATCAATTAGATACTAATGTTTTTGGTCTCACTAAAATCCGGATTGTTTTGCACCCGGTATATTCAATTGAAGTTTGAAATCGAATTATCGAACTACCGCGCCATTTTCAATTCTATATATAATTATAATTAATTATATTGGTTTTCAAATGTCGATTTCAACTCAGTTTTCATCGCCATTATTTAAAATATTTATTTTAAATATTTAAAATCCATTATTTTAGCCAATTTAAAAATTTTAAATTGGTTCAGATTTTCTGGGTCGTTACATTATTCGAAGGAGTTATCGAATTTAGTTATTCGATGGAGTTAATCGATAAGAGTTAAATCCAATAGAGTTAATTGATAAGAGTAAATCGAATATAGTTTATTCGAAGAAAGGTTTTCGAATCTAGTTATTCGAAAGAGAGAATATCGAATATAGTTATTCGAAGGGAGGAGTTATTGAATAAGGATTTATTCGAAAGAGAGTACGTAAGGAAGTTTGAAATATTGAGTATCAACATCAATAAGTTTTGAAATAAATGGGTTTGTAGCACTTTTCCTACCTTAGCAATTTCGAGGACGAAATTATTTTAAGTGGGGAAGATTGTAATGACCCGGATCCTTATGGGTTAATTTTAAATATTTAATACAGATTTAAATATTGGGTGGATTATATAAATGGAATTTTATATTAAGTTATCAATTTAATAATCAATTTCGATTTAAAATCGAATATATTAAATTGACGAATAAGAAAAAAAAACAATAAATATATAAATTCGAAGTTAGAGATGAATCAAGATAATTCAGATGATCTGTGGAAATTCTAATTCGAATATAAAAGAATATTGTTTTTAAATTTATTATCGAAGAAATAAATGGTTTTGAATTTAATTTAAATCAACTTGATAGTTTATTTTCAAGAGTATCGGTTTTAATTTTAATTTAAAATAAAAATAAACCCTTTTTGTTGTGTGAACCAGAACAAAACCCGTGGCTCCTTCATTTACCATACACCAAAACCAAACCGTGCTCTCTTCCTTACCACAAAATATAACATCCTGTGCTCTCTCCAACTCCACAGAATAATGGCCTTGCTGTCCATGTTAAAACCGCAACCCTTCCCTATTTAAAATCGCGACCCCCTCTCTCATTTCTCCCTTCAGTTATTTTCTCCATTCTCAGAAACAAACGAAAAACTCCTCTGCCCAAAAATCAAACTCAAATCGATCGAGTTAGGCAAGGGACAACGATGCTAGGGCTTTGGTGATGTAGATGTATTTAGATCTGGGTTGACTCGCGAGCTCGGGGAAGTGTGATACGGTTATGGCAATAACCGTGTAAACCTCGTTCAACAGAGAAGGTCCCCAGGTCCAGTGAAGTCGCGGTTTTCAAGAGGAGGTTGCGAAGGGAATTCCGATTCTGTAAGGGGTTCGATGTTCGGAAGCGATGTTAAAATGGGAGTCGCGGTTTCACTGTAAGGATTGGAGGGAGCTGGCGATGCATTCTATGGGAAAGCAGATGATCACCGTGAGTTTTGAGATGTGGAGCGTGAAGTGTCAAAGCCGTAGTATTGCGATGGTGCTATCCCTGATGGTGTTCGGTTGATTTTGTGGTGGTCAACGCTGGTTGGATGATTCAGCTACACGCGGCTCATGTGAGAAGGAAGAAGGCTTGGAAATTAGTTAAGGTAAATTTATTTATTTAATTTAAATAAATTAGCGATAACTAAAGGTAATATATTAGTTAATTAAATTAGGTTAATTTAATTATTTAAAATCATATATAAGTTGTTAACCTTATAACATGGAAATATATATATTTAGGGAATTTATTTATTCGTTTAAAATAAATAAATGTCAATCAGTAGAATTAAATCATTTTTTCGGTTAGGATTTAATTAACATATGAGTTATAATTAAAATCATTTTATCGGTTAGGACTAAATCAGTAGATCAGTTGGATTTTTATTTAATATGATGGTTAGAATTAAATTTGTATCTCGGTTAGAGTTTAATTTTTTATATAAAACCTTGTTAAGGATATTCAGTAGTTAATTTATAAAGCTCGGATTTTTTTCCTAGGCAAGGAGAAATCAAACGAAATCATCTGTGTGGAGTTTGGAGACTCGGAAATCGATAAAAGGAAATTGAAATTGGTACGAGCGCAAAATAAAAACCCTGGTGAGTAAACCTCACTCACCATTTAATTAGAATTATTTCTAGTTGTTAAAAATAATTGCTATGCTTGTTTGAATATTGTTTGGTTGATTTAAAATATACATTAGTTATTTAGGACTATTATATATATATATATTGGGTTGATTGATTGGTTGGATTCCCGCAGTCTCATTAGCGGATGCCCGCGGTTTCATAGCGGATGATTACCCTATACGCCCCACGCTATGATTAGTGGATGACCTTCATACCGCGATATCCTGCCTCGAAGCAGGATGGGTATTACTATGTTGACTAACATCTGTGGATGCAGGAAAACAGGTTGGAGGAATCCAACTGGATTCCTCAAAAATATATTATCTGTTGTTGTTTGTTTGATTTCATATATATTCATATATGATGTGTTAAAAATAAAATGCTTGAAAATTGGCTGATTTGATTGTTTAAATATCACTGGGGCTGGGGATATTGATTTATAAAAATACCGGAAAGGGTATTTGATATTTAAAAAGGAAATTCTATTTTTATAAATAGAATTTGAATTCTAAATAAAACAAGTGATCGAATTTATAAACGTTGTTTATAAATGAAAAGATAGGTTTTGAATCGAATTTATAAACGTTGTTTATAAATGAAAAGATAGGTTTGAATCGAATTTATAAACGTTGTTTATAAATGAAAAGATAGGTTTTGAATCAAATTTATAAAGTTGTTTATAAATGAAAAATATGGGTTTTGAATCGAATTTATAAAGTTGTTTATAAATGAAAGGATGGAATTTGAATCGAATTTATAAAGTTGTTTATAAATGAAAATATGGGATTTGAATTGAATTTATAAACGTTGTTTATAAATGGAAAGGTGGGATTTGAATTGAAGTTATAAACGTTGTTTATAAATAATGCAGAGAATTCAAATGGACTTTGAATATAAGGAATTGAAATAGATTTGAATATAGAAATTCAAATGGACTTTAAACAATAGATTTGAATATAGAAATTCAAATGGACTTTAAACTATAGATTTGAATATAGAAATTCAAATGGACTTTAAACTATAGATTTGAATATAGAAATTCAAATGGACTTTAAACTATAGATTTGAATATAGAAATTCAAATGGACTTTAAACTATAGATTTGAATATAGAAATTCAAATGGACTTTAAACTATAAATTTGAATATAGAAATTCAAATGGACTTTAAACGATTTGAATATAGGATTTAAATGGAATTTAAACAATAGAATTTGAATAGATTTGAATAATAGAATTCAAATGGAGTTTAACTATAGAATTTGAATATAGAATTCAAATGAAGTTTAAATATAGGGATGCAAATAGAATTCAAATGAAGTTTAAATATAGGGATGCAAATAGAATTCAAATGAAGTTTAAATAAAGAGAATTCAAATAGAATTGAATTGGAATTTGAATAGAGTAGTCGATAAGGAAACGAGAGTATGAGTATAATTAGAATTTGTTAATATGCAGTTAAAATATATTTGAACATGTCATGTTCAAATATGAAGGTGAAATAGACTGAAAAGTTAAGTAACAGATTTAATCAACAAATTGAGTTAAAACGATTGGTATAGTTAAAATAGATTGGACAGGTATAGACATACAGGAGACAAGTATGGAATAAAGTATAGAAGTGAAATAAATAGAATGCCCGACAAAAAGGTACGTATTTAATTTCCATATGAGATTTTATGCGCCGTATCGGCAAGCCGCTTGGCTTTTTCCTTTTGAGATAAGAAGGACCGGGAAAGCTATTTGAAATTTCCCGATGCTCCCGGTACAAAGGAGGTTATGGCGAATTTTTCCGGGAATTTAAGGAGATAGAATATTTTTAAGATAATTTGATAGTTAGAAATTTACATATCAAAATATATAGAAGTCGATATGAAAACGAACGTAGAAATAGAATAGTATAATCAAAAAGGAAGTATAAGAATAAAATCTAGTAGAATAGAAAGAGAAAATATATATGTGTTTAAAGGTGAATAATCAGTTGTATGGTATTGATTATTCGAGTAAGTAGTCTTGTCTGTTTTGACGTTAAATGTTATTCAGTCAAGGTCTGAGAGGTAAATATACCCCAACTTGGTTGATTTCATGATATACCGATAAGTAGCAAGATTCAGGCTCGAAGATCAATGTGGAATAAGAATTAGTTAAATACTGTATTTGGGTTGTCGTAACGATATTTTACACAATATCTGTTTTAACCCAAATATGTGCAAAGCTTGGAAACAGAATAATGAATATTTCCTAGTATAGAAAATAAAGGAAGGCGATATATGGAAATGTTTTCCAAATAACGTAACAGGCCAATATGGTTATTGAAAATATTTGGTTAACAAATATTGATAAAGAAATAGAGAAGAGATTTAATTAAAGGAATATTAATTAAAGGCTCACTGAGTGTTGGATGTTTGGATGAACACTTGTTTTATTCGATAGTTAAATCATCGACTATCGAAACACTTGTTTTTATTCGATAGTTAAATCACAGACTATCGAAGTTTTGACCATCGTTGTCAATATGGAGAGACCGGTTGGATTATTATCCGAAGAACCACTCCATATTGGCAGTAGCGTGCGAATCAGATTTATATAAAGATAATCGAAGACGGAGTAGAGTGCAAGGACTTTTTCTATTTATAGAAATAGTACCTTCGGTTCATCCTGTTCCTGGGTGACATGTATGGATGAATGTCTGACAGAGTATTTCCAGAAAGGTCACGTACATTGATTTCTTCAACCGTACCAAGAGTGAAGCGGAGAAGAAAACTTCTTTTAGCTAACACGTAATGTACTGTTGAGGACGTCAATCGGTGATTTGATGGATTTGACAATGTGGCATTCAAAGTGAATCTGGTGTGATGATAAAGCGTAGCTTCTAGCCTCATCAACCGGTAAATGACAGAAATCGGGCAAGCAGCATGGCTATGTAGGTCGCACCTATTAGGGTGTATAATCACCTGATCTAGAGTTTCATTTACTTCTAAAAATCTATTGTCGATGCTGACCCATTCGGGAAACGGTTGCTGATCCTACATTCAATACACTCAAGCGAAATGAGTGGTCGGCCATGTGTGGCTGAGTTGCAAGACGTTCTTGTTGAACTCGGTGTATTCTCCTCTAGAGATATACCAGTGGAAGGTGATTTCATACCTTGTCATAGTTGGAAAATCAAATACCCAATACGTGCTTGCGGTTTATGATTGTAATTATATATGTGGAACGTGAGATGCAAACGTTCCACTAGATTGTTATTTACTTGATTTAGACATTATTATAATATCAAAAGAGTTTGGATATAAAGATAAGTCAAGTGTTTGGATTCTCATAAGGAAAAAACCCGTTCCGTGTTATACGGCGTGGTCTTATGAGATATCATTTAGTTTCTGAAACTGTTTTAAACAGTTTACTCATACCAGTCCCATGACTGACCCGGAGTTTATTTTGTTTTGTTCTACCTAAACTCTTGGGTGCCTAAATTTGTACGGGCAGTCAAGTAGTTCAGGATTTTACAGATCTATCTAAAGGAGCTTGGAGCAGGAGGCTTCAGCATTATCTAGTTATTGTGTTGTTCCGCTATGTTGTAAGTGTTGTACTCTGATAAGTGTATGTTATACAGTTAAGATTTTGTATTTCAAAGATGTGATATATTATATTTTGTCCCGCTGCGATGTGAGATTCTGTGTTGTTATTTCTGTTCTTCTTCTACCTCTTTCTTCTAAAAAAAAAATGTCTCGTATTTTCGTGATATTTGGGTTGGACGTATGATGTATATAGTCAACTCGGATGTTACGGAAATCTGGGTCATTACACTCTCATCCTATTTTCACATAACTCGAAACCCACTGTCAAACTCACTTCGACTGTGCTGAAGCCCCAACAGTAAATGACGCGACACCAATTGGCACCGGAATCCACCAAAGTATCACTGCAGGTGCGGAATTCATCGTTGATCCCAGAAACGAACTCAAAAACTTGAATAAATGCTTCGATTTGCGGTTTCCTCTAACCCTAGATGTCGTTGTTCTTTTTCAAACATTCGAAAAATGCATCGCAACACATAACAGTGGTACGACGTTGAAGAGTAACCTAGCAAGAATCATACTACATTAGTAATGCGATTTTAGGAATTTTGTTTGAGTATTGTTTTGATTTTCTTTTGAATTTATTTCTTTTCTTGCCTGCGTTTGGGGTTTTATGGTATATATATATATTGTGTTTTGGTTGGTAAGGTTGGAGGCTGATAATCGATGAAGCATGGCATTTGTTTTGACCAGAAAGATTAGTAGGATATTTATTTTATTTTATTTTATTTATTTTTATTCGACCATTTGCTTTCTAAAAATCACCAGTATTACATACGATACCTAAAAATCACCAAACTGGACATGCACCTTCAGTTCGACATTACAATCCCAACGAAACTGGTTTCGTCGAATTCTGACTTCGTATGCTCACACAGCGTATTTTTAACTGTCAAAATACTGACTATTTCTTATTCTAAAAATCCGTACGGCCACACAGTGACTCTAAAAATCACCAAACATGGAATCTAACAACTATTTGACATTGTGGATCCAAAAAATTAGTTTCGTCGAATTCCGACTTTGTTTGTAAAAGTGGCTATTTTTATTGCTCTAAATGGCCTATTTAAATATATAAATATAATTAAATTAAATATTTGTAAATAAATATTATCGTCTATATTCACAGTGGAAAGCTATGAAAAATCCTATATTGATTTCTAACTCGATATTTCAATCTGGGTCAACCCGATATTCTATTTATATTGAAATTCCTTTTTTAAAATATAAATAATTCCTTTATAAATTATAAAAGAATTCCACAGCGACTTTTCTAAAATTTGATTTGGACATAAATCAAAATCTGCATGATGAAATCCCGATTTTTCTCTTCCACTAGAAAGATATACTCCACCAGCTCCACACATTTCTTGTTTCACAGAAATCCGGCTTAAAACGAATCCTATACATTCAGTTGAAGTTCGAATCACCAATTTACGAACTGTAGCGCCATTTCGAGCTCGTTTATAATTATATTATAAACTATACGTTCAAACTATCGTTCAAATAATATATTCATTATTCTACTTCAATTCTAAACTGAATAAAATATCACAGATGATCCAGTTCACATCATATCGTCATTTCAGCCAATTATGATTATTTCAGAATTAAATATATTTTTAATTTATTATTTTAATTAAATATTCACTATTATTTAATTCCACGATCATTTAATTCACTAAACCACCATTTATATAATAAAATAAATTAATCATAATACCTCTGCCATTGCAGGTCATTACACCAACAAATAGCGTCCCAGACTGGGGACTTCGCAGTACCCTTTCATCATCAGATCCAGCGCACCGAACATACAAAATGAACATAAAAATCTGACCATCAGTTTACCATCAATCCGGGGTGTGAGGCTCGTCAAGGTCACGATATACATAAAGCTACTTAAATAAGCCATGCTTTGATCATGGATAGCTCATCACATAAATTAAGTATGCCACATTGTCCATTCACTACGCATCACTGATTTCTATCAATACATAACCTCTAAGCTCATACGTCTTAGAGAAGGGTGTTAAGCAAGAGAATAAATTCTCCGCCAACAAGAAGATATATATTAATAAAGATCAGTACCATGCAGTCAATTACAATGTCAGACACGCAATCCATACATGTTCGTTCTAGGTCTGAACGAAACAACAATCCGGAATTCCTTTACATACGTTCGGGCTTCTTGCCACTTAGCTGATATATAAAATCCATCTACGAATGGGAGCCAGCCATTCGAGACATTCAGCAAGTCGCCCTTACGACACGAAGGGTCCCGGTCTTCAATGCCGCCTCCAATGTCTTCAGTTGCTCCACAACATCGTATTATTACTTGGAATGGTTTTCAGACATAATTTCGATCCCGGTCTTTCTAAATAATAAGTGCAATTAAAAACAGATCACGGAACACACAGGCTTTCTACCAAATACCCTTCAATTTTGGATTTCGTTAAATTAAACTTCTTTAAATCTATTCTCAAATTATCTTTAACAAAATCCATATTTAACCCTTCTTCTTTAAAACACATCCCTTAAATCCAAGATAATCTAGCCCCAAAGCCTTAATTAATTTTCCATTTGATAACTCATTATCAAAAATCCAGTTTCCTTTGAAAAGCCTTACCCCACATTTCAACACTAGTTTCCAATTAAATTGATTTTCCAACATTCCATTCTTTAATCTTAACTAAAAGATTATACTTTCTTTCTAATTCCTCACTTTTAATTTCCTCAAATCAAAGATCTGATTAAATCCTCAAATTACGATATGAATTTCCATAACTCAATCTCATTGGGTTTCAAGAATGATATTATTGAAGATATGATTCATGACAAAACCCAAATCAATTGATATTGAACATAAGTTACATAGAAATTGTATTTACTTATATTTGATATCAATTCTCATAATCAAAGAATACTATAAGTGAAATAACGATATAATAATATCTTCCAAATTCCTCAAATAGTATACGTTTACACAATAGAATTTCATATCAAATATACGAAGATTATTTCTATCCAACTTATCCCAGTCAACTTAGGAAACTTGTATCTTAATTAAAAGATTTATTCAACTCTTTGACATTAGATCTGTATAGAAATACTATCAACTTATACTTAATATTAATCTCGATATCCAACTCACACTATAAGCGGAATAATGGTGAACTACCTTTTAAATTCCTCAAATAGTAAGAATCATCATCTACCGGATTAATATCAAACATCCGAAGATTTATCTCCAACCATATCCAATTATTTAAAATTGAAAACCCATATTAATATCAATTTAAATTCCATATAAAATATTTCCAATACTTTTGAACCTTTGAAAACATTCCACAAATCATTTAAAAATGATTACTTATAGTTTAGAAAATAGTTTGCGGGTTAAAACATCAAAATAGATTGTTTTCGAAGAAAGTTTTACGATAGTGTTTTCAAAAGCGTTACAAAACAGTAATCTTAATTACTTCAATCAAAACAATTCTTTTCTTAATAAAAACTTAAACTTTACAATTCAAACATTTTTTACATAATTTATAATGATTTTACCATTTTTTCCATATTTTTAGAAACATTAAAAAATATTTGTTTATGGTTATGGTCGATAACTTCTCTTATAGCGACCTTTTCCAAAATGGTTTTAAACATAACTTGAAAATTAAAACTCGAATTTAAAATCTTCTTTCACTCATTTGAAAGTTCTTGTTAATGGAAATCAAACATTTTTCATTTTATGGAAATCCGATTTAGATTGCAAAAGTTATAAGCATTTTAAAGTTTGCATCTAAAATACGTAAATTGCCGTTATGTGACAAGCTCTATTTTGACCATAATAACCGTTATTCTATGATACTTCAAAATATCTTAGAAAACCATTATATCCTTATATAACCCTTTTAAAATCATTTAAATTTACTTTCCAAATTATTTTGGATCTAAAATTCAACTTTCATAAATTCCAATTCATTTATAAATTCAAATAACTTCAAATTAACCTTCCCATTCGTCGAATCAGTTAGGGATAGCCAGGGAGAGCAGGAAACTTTATTCCCAAAACCAAGCCTAGACACTATCCTCTCTGTCATCCTAGAATGTTCCGGTATTTATTTATTCATTTAAAGGACTTTAATAATATATATGAATTAATATATATGGTTTTTTCAAATTATTAACCTTTAATTTCCATAATGATATTGCTTCTAATTACGAAGGAGATTTGTCGATCACCCATGTGATACCATAATTGTTGGGTCTTAGTGTGTGCGAAACAACATCAACAACCATTACGAACATCCATAGCCACCATCATCAACATAATTAAATAAATCATAACTGTGCACAAGCGTCATAACATTAATGCTTAATAGTGTATATGTTCTAAACTACGCATCCATCATCCAACACAACAAAAATTAATCATTGTTAAAAACTAAAAATTCATCACTATAATTAAATTAGTCTGACTACTAGTTAAATATATAAATTGTGGTTAAAGATTTCTCATCTAACAGCTTTCCAAATCTTCACGGTAGGCGAGCCTAGCTAAGCTAACCGTCAGACAGTATTTCAGCGCAATGTCTTCTTCACCAAAATATATATAATATAATATACACTAATCTCTCTTTATATTATAAGAGGAGGAGAAGAATGACGAACTTTGGAAAGGTGGTGGTGGAAAAGAGGAAGACTTATGCCATGGAAATCATGGCCATAAGCTTTAAGAAGAAGGTGGAAAGGAGGAAATGGAATGGTAAAAAATGGAGAAAGAGCCTCCTTATATAGGAAAGGAGGAGTGAGGAAATAAAGACACATAAGGGGGCAAGTGGAAATCATGCATGAAAGGGAGCATACATAAAGACATGTGTCTTAACACTTGTCTTAAGAAGAAAAAAGGAACTTTTGGTAGCACTTTCTTTTAAATGTTATGAAAACTAAAGGCAACACTTAATTGTAATGCTACTAATTCGTGTTATAGTTTGACAAATCCGATCAAACGAAAAATAGTATTAACAAATCCAAACTCATTAATAATCATTCTCATTTATAGTTCAAGTAAAATCTATCATATAACTTATCAAAATTATTAAATACTCTTAACCATATATATTTATATCAAATTCAAATTTAAATTCAAATTAAGTAATAAAAATTCCAATTTTGAATTGGTTAAAAATTCTAGATCGTTACAACTATTCTTTTGTATATACTCTTATTTTATTTGTGAACTATGAGATATATGACAAAGTGTTATGTTTTCTTTTACCATGGTCGTCCCATATCTGCCTAGCACTTCGTAATGCATTTTTCTTCCTTCGGAGCAGTTGGTATAGGATGGTTATCACATTTGGTATCAGAG
Organism: Allium sativum; assembly: GCA_030737875.1. Lineage (NCBI taxonomy): Eukaryota > Viridiplantae > Streptophyta > Magnoliopsida > Asparagales > Amaryllidaceae > Allium > Allium sativum. The sequence goes on along the minus strand of CM060920.1, from coordinate 54,162,397 downwards.
CTTTGATTATTAGACTAACCAAAGTTAATAGAGAGTGTATGCTAAAGCGAGTGTTAATACCATGTATGGTGGTTTTAATGATAATAATCTCAAGTAATAAATATTTTATTTTTATACATGTACTAATTATTATCTAGATATATATATATTGTTGATAATGCAGGATATTAGACAATTATTGATAAAGAAGAAGGTAAAGTATTAAGATTAACGGTCTAGCCTAATGATTCAAGAGTCATAAAATAAAGGCTCATGGGTTTTGACGAGTTCAAGATATTTGTATCATTGAGCCTTATATATTTTGTGTAAAAACTTAGGTTGCACTCATCTGATTTCTATCCATCCATTTTAAAAAATGATATTCAAAAATAATCCAATTTTCATAATCTATTTTAAAAATGATTTTCAAAGGTACTCAAATTCTTTTTACTAAAGTTTTTTTAGCATTCCTAGTTTTCAAAATGATTTTTCAAAGAAATTTTAAACTTTCAAACATTTTTTAATTTGATTTCAAAATTTATACTTTTACATTTCCTTTAATTTCAACTACTTTCATATTATACATTGGTTTTAATAATTATACTTTTGAAAACACTTACTTTGGTTTTTATATTTTTGTTATGCATATACTTTGTTTTTATATTTTGATTATACTTATACTTTGTTCGTAATGGCCTGCCTTTTCGATCACTTAAAGTCGGTAATTAAGCCAACTTAAACTACTCGAAATGACATATTTTTATTTGGCTTAGAAGATTTAAACAAAATTAACACAGAATCACAGAGTACAAAATTTACAACAGACTAAAATTTTATATGAATATCAAAGTTTACAGAATTTTTGTATAGTGGAAGAATAAATGAAATATATACATAAATTTCTTCAAACAATTTTACTATTTGTCGAGCTTAGCGCGCGCATGCATCTCCACGTCTTCGCGTTCTCTCCAACATTGATAACTGAATTCTTTAAATCTGTAACAGTCGAATCTGACCCGAGCATTTCATACAAAACATAAAACACTTGAGTCAGGATTAACTTTATTCAAGTAAAGCAACTTCAACTAACCATAAAATATAATAGTTAATCCTAACATAAAACTTAAAGTTACTAAAATAGATCTAAGCTGCATATATTACAGTCAACTAAGGTACTACATGTATATATCTATTTCAGGTGACAATAACCAAGTATGGGATAGGGCCAGAACAAATTGGATAACCCAACAACAAAGGCAAATGATGCATTCAATCAACATCGCCAAGAATACAAGGCACAACGGGGTAATGTTCATGTTCATGGCAAAGGGAAGTAAATGACAAGTATTATAAATCACTATATTAGCACACACAATGTAACAACCCGAAAATCTGAACCAGTTTGAAAATTTTAAATCGGCTATTTTGGTGGATTTTAAATATTTAAAATAAATATTTTAAATAATAGCGATGAAAAGTGTGTTTGAGTCGACGTTTCAAAATAAATATAATTACTTTGAATTATAAAAAAGGACTAAAATGGCGTGGTAGTTTCAAAATTTGAATTCAATCTTTGACTGACTATACCGGGTGCAAATTAAAAAGGATTTTAGTGAAACAAAAAATATTTAAATCTGTTAGTGAATATCTTTCTAACGAATCTGAAAAATCGAAGTTTCATGGCGTGAAGCAAAAGTTATGGCCAAATGAATTTTCAGAAAGGTCGCTAGAGTTTATATAGCCCGTGAAAATGGCCATTTTGCAAACGATCTCAGAATTTGATGAAACCACTTTTGTTGGATCCGGGATGTCAAATTATTGCTAGGTTGAAATTTCATAATTTTTGAAGCTAGTATGTGAGCGTGGCAAAGGAAAATGTGTTTGGTCGATTTCTGTTAAATTGGATCGACCAGAAAAGGGCCATTTTTCAAACGGTCTCAGAATTCGACGAAACTAGTTTTGTTGGGACCGTATTGTCAAAACATAGCTAGATTTTTTTTTGGGATTTTTAGAATCAGTATGTGGCCCCGACAATTTGAAATGTACGTTCAAATTAAATATTGAATGTTTTATATTTTAATTTGAAGGAAAACTGACTGAAATAGTCGAATGGGCCTTCGAAACATATCCCATTGTGTTCGGAATGGGGGTATTTGGCTAGGGACGACAATCGTTGGGTTTGGATTGGACTTCGTAGGAGATAAGGGGTATTTTAGAAATTTAAAAATATATAAAAATAAAATAAAAAAATCTCATTAGCCCATAAAACTTTCTCTCTCCCCGATTGTCAATCGCGCACGGTGGAAGTTAGTTCCCACCTTCCCACCTCGATTCCTCTCAATCCACTCAAAATTAGACCTCCATCCTGTTGGGGATTTTGTAGAGCTCGTCAAGATCTTCAAACACAAGGCAGGTTTGGATATTTTCGTCGCCTGAATCAATCGGATCGACGTCAGGAAGTTTCCTATTTCCAACCGTCGCCGAGCTCGCCTCTGGCCACCGAAGTGGGCCCTACTTCTGGCGTAGGAGCGCCCCTCCTGGTTCTTTAACGTGGCGCAGGCCGATCGGCCCCTAGCTACACGGATTCGAAGAAAAATCGAAACCTAGTTTTGAACAAAACTGAAAGGTACGGCCGATTATAATTTAAACTATTCTATAGCACTTTAAAGCGCTACGGTTTTTTGGTTTCACTGTAAAAATCATATCTTTTTCGATTGTTGACGAAATTCAGTGAAACAAGAGAAAGTGGACTCGTGTGGACGTCTTCTACATCCTAAAAGAGACCATATACTTTTCTGAGGCTTCTGCTATTTTTGGTGGAGTGGAACCCAATGTGAGATTTCTGAATTATAAACAATATGGAATCAATGATGTATAAATTATATAGTCGAAGTATGAGTTATATAAGCGTTGTACACCACATGCATAAGCATTGTATAAGTTGTATGTTCGATGTATAAGTTATATATGCGTCGTAAAAATAATATATGCATTGAAATGAATTGAAGTGATATTGAAATGAAAGCGAAATATAGTTATATAGGTATATATATATATATATATTCCCCTCGTCCACAGACTATGGACGATATATATTGGTTGTGATATTGTTTGGATTATTGGTTGATGCGAAAATTTGGTGAATATCATGAATGGTTGATTTGAAATAATTGATTGTGGTTGAAATCCCAATAGGATTAGTATATGAGAAAATTCGTCTGCGTACGAACTAGATATTGAAAATCCCCATTGTCAAAAGCTGCGAGGCTTTAAGGTAGAGCGAGGAGCCGTACTAGGGACGACCCGGTTTTAACTACCCTGCCGTTATGCTGCCGAAATTTTCTAAATATTTCTGTGTTTGATTTAAATTCATGTGTTGAATGTGGAAATAAAATTCATGCGTTGAATAGAAATTCCTGTATTGAAATAAATTCATGTGTTGAATGGAGTTCGTGTATTGAATAAATTCTTTGAAAAATAAAAATAATATTTTTATCATATATAAAGACTATATAAAATATTAGTGTTTGAAATAAATCATTATAACATCAAAAATAACAATTTTACCTTATATATAAACTATATAAAATAATCGTGTTTTGAAATAAATTGTTTTTCAATAAAAATCACATTTTTATTGTATACATGTACTATAGAAAATATTAATGTGTTCAATAAAGGATTAGAATGATAAAAATCAAATTTTTATCGTGTGTGTGAAGTCGAAAACATTCATGTGTTGAATATATAGATCGAACAATAAAATCTACATTTTTATTGTGAATACGAAGTGTTATAAATGGTGATGTGTTGAAATAAATATTTTTGATGATAAAAATATCATTTTTATCAAATGTATGAAATGAATGTAGTTTTGAAATCGAAGAAAGAATTATATTTATGTATATTTATATAAATATAATTAAAATAAATCGAATAACGAAGCTGCAGTTCGTGCTTTGAAACCGTGATTTCAAACGATTAGTGTGGGAGATCCGACCATCGGATTTTCCCAAAACCGCAACCGTTGGGTTCACCTTGGAAATAGCTTTCCAAGGACACCCACTTTGTGAAGATCCAACGGTTGGATTGTCTGGAATGTTTAATTCAAATCTGAAGAAAAACAAAGCCAGAATCGGTTATATTTATATATATATAAATATAATTAAATTAAATCGAATAACGACGCTGCAGTTCGTATTTTGAAATCGTAACTTCAAACGATTGGTGCGGGAGATCCGACCGTCAGATTTTCCTAAAACTGAAACCGTTGGATTCGTTTTGAAAAGATCATTCTAATGATATAAAATTTGTGAAGATCCAACAGTTAGATTTTCATATATGTGTAAAACAAATCTGAAGGAAAACAGCGCCACAGCTGCGTTATGGCCTGAAGCGTTGTTTTGAATGAATTGGCTATTTTTAAATAAATAAAAATAGCGATAAATCGTGATAAAATATTATAAACGATATGGAATGGAAATAAAATGTATTTGCTCGGTTTATGTGATATTTGATGGTTGAATGTGTTTGGCGTGAAAATTACATTTAAAAACAGAATTATTGGTGTCGAGTAATTTAACCGTTGAAATGAATTGATTTAAATTCTAAAAATACGTGAATTATTTGAAAAGGCCGAGTTAAATCTCATTTCAAATAATTGATCGGCAATATGAAGTCGATGATGAAGACGGTGGTTGAAGACCAGAGATATAATAACCCGAAAATGCGAGCCAGTTTGAAATTTTTATTTTGGCGATTTTAGCGAAGTTTGAACATTTAAAATGAATTATTTTAAATAATATCGACGATAATTTTATTTTGAATATAATTCGAACGTAAATATTTATATACGTCGTCGTTAGAATATAAATATTTATATATAATTATAAAAGGAATTGAAAATGGCGCGGTAGTTCGATAATTCGATTTCAAACTTCAATTTAATGTACCAGGTGCAAAACTATCCGGATTTTAGTGAAACCAAAAACATTAGGATCTAATTGATGATATCTTTCCAACGAATCCGACCAATCGAAATTACATAGCGGGAATCAAAAGATATGTCCAGTTGAAAATTCTGAATAGTCGCTATGGAATTCAGGCCCTTAAAAATGGACATTTTGCAAACGACCACGGATTTCGACGAAACCAGTTTTGTTGGGTCCGCAGTGTCAAATTATTGCTAGATTCCAAATTTCATAATTTTTCGAATCAATATGTGAGCGTGACAAAGGAAAACGTGTTTGATCAGTTTCAGTTGATTTTAATCGACTGGAAAATGGCTATTTTTCTAACGGTCTCAGAATTCGATGAAACTAGTTTTGTTAGGGCCGTATCGTCAATACGAAGCTAGAAAATATTTTTCGGGAATTTTTCTAGTTAGTATGTGACCCCGGTAATTTGAAATGTACGTTTAAAATTCAATATAGTGATTTAAATGTTAATTCAACGGAAACTGATTGTAACAGCCGAATCAGCTTACGATACATATCCCATTGTGTTCGGAATGGGGGTAGAACGCTATGGACGACAGGCGGTGGACCTCGTTTCGAGGTCGTATGTAAAAGTCAACTATTTGCAAAATAAAATAAAATATATAAAAAAAAACCCCTCCTTCTTTATCTCTGCCCCCCCCCCCCCCCCGATCGAATTCCATTTTACAGAAAAAAAAAGAGAAACCGCGAGTCTCGATCCAGCGCCGCCGGAGGCGCTCCACCTCCGTTCACCCCACCGCCGACCGAAGTCCACCCCCCCTCGCTCGCGATTGCTGTTCGAAACCCCCCCCCCCCCTCGTGAAAACAACCGACGCCGCTCCCAAAGTCATCGCCGTCGAGCCCTTCGCCCGCGTCAGAGGTGCCACCGAGTTCGACGTTCCAGGCATCTTCGGGAAGCTCTCTCGAAGCTCGACGCCGTGGCAGGGTCCGATCATCGTCACGTCGACCGTAGGAGGAGCAAAAACCAACCCTAGGTTTTGAAGCATCCGATGTTCAGCGAAGAGGATGCCGTAAGTTTTTCTTTTTTTGTTGTTTTATTAATTTAATTAAAATAGCATAGAATTGGAAAAAAAAAGGAAAAAACAAAACATTGTTTATTTTGAACATTATATAGAAAACATTAAGTTAAAATATAATGTTTGAATAGAAAAATATGTTTTTATTTTATTTTATATCTTTGCCTTTAAGACTTTGTTTTAAAATATACAAGAAGACTTTTAAAATAGAAGGGTAGATTTTTAAAATAGAAGTTAAGATTTTTAAAATAGAAGAGTAGATTTCTAAAATAGAAAAGGCGAAAGAAAAATAGGATTTTTACCTATATAGTAGCAGTATAAAAAGGTGATTTTTATCCATATAGAGTGGATAGTAAAAATATGTTTAGTTTTTATATATTGAACTTCAAAAGAAAAATATGATTTTTCTATATTGAATAACGAAGTAAAAATTCAATTTTTCTATATTGAATAAAGAAGTAAAAATTCGATTTTTTCTAGATTGAATAACGAAGTAAAAATTCGATTTTTCTAGATTGAATAACGAAGTAAAAATTCGATTTTTCTAGATTGAATAACGAAGTAAAAATTCGATTTTTCTAGATTGAATAACGAAGTAAAAAAATTCGATTTTTCTATATTGGATAGTAAAGTAAAATTTCGATTTTTATATATATGTAGTGAAAACGGACAAGGAAGGTGACAAAAGGGCGAGAACGAAGAAGATTTATATCAATGAAGTGTCGTGGAGCTGGATAGCTATCAGTGAAAATTTCTCACCTTTCAATTTAATTTTTCTAGTTATATATATATATACTAGGATGCAGACGGTGCTTAGTAGCACCCGACACAATCGTCCACAGACCATGGACTTGTTTGTTTGGTTGAATAAATTAATTTGATGACTTGATGTGAATTGGTTGTTTGGTGAATTTGATTGATGTGTGAATGGCGTGGGCCTTCACTAGACCGGGGATAAGGCTAGGCCTTGTCCCGTTTCTAGTATCGTGCCGTTATGCCGCCGAAATTTTCTAAAATATGTTAGAAAAATAAAAATATCATTTTTATTGTGTAAATGAAATGAATAGAAATTCATGTGTTGAAATAGAATATTTTATCGTTAAAAATATAATTTTTAACGTGGAATTGAATAAAATAAAATATTCATTTACAAACCGGACGGTTTGTTTATGTACACCTATTTGAAGGACATTGATTGGGACGATAAATTTTACACATCGCCCAACTGCACAAATAAAATCTGTGTTTGATTGTTTGAAACCCCACACAGGTGTTGGGATGAATTTGAAGTTCACTCATCCTGATTGATTAAATATGTCGATCGATTGATTGACAGGCTGTTATAAGCGTCAGATATCTATATTTGATGCTTATACAGTGTAGTGCACTTTGGTTGATGATTGATTATTTTTCAATGCTATTATATACATGTGTTGTATGGAATCCATATAATTAACATTATATGGTGATTGATTGGGCCTCATTCCAATCGGGAAAACAATGAATATTATAAAAGAAAATTCATGTGTTGAATATAAAAATAGTCATGTGTTGACGATGTTCATGTGTTGAGTGAAATATTTTATACAATGAAATTTACATCTTTATCATATTTAAAATTAGAACTACTTCTCAGTAGAAGTCTAATTAAAATCCAAACGATAGATACCTTAGTTTTATAATATTTTACATAACAAAAATAGTGATGTGTTAACAGTACTCATGTGTTGAGATTAGTCGTGTGTTGAAAGAAATATAGATTCATGTGTTGAATGGGATAAATATTCATTTGTTGGATAGAATATAGAAGTTTTGAAAATATAAATCCGTGTTGATTAGAGATGCGTTATTTTGACGCGAACGATATTTATATCGATTTTATTCGTTGTATAATGAATATTGAAAAGTGATTTCGAAATTAAATATTTTGAAATTGAAATTTAAAATGAACTGAAATTGAATTGAAATCAATTTGAAACGAATTCGAATTGAATCAAATAGAAGGTAAATTCGAATTGAATTGAATTGAAACGAATTTGAATTCGAATAAAATAGAAATGAATTCAAATTGAATTAAATTGAAATTGAAATTTAAAATGAACTGAAATTGAATTGAAATCAATTTGAAATGAATTCGAATTGAATCAAATAGAAGGTAAATTCGAATTGAATTGAATTGAAATGAATTTGAATTTGAATTTGAATTGAATTGAAATGAACTCGAATTGAATTGAAATCAAATCGATTTGAAATTGAGGATGAAGTTGAAATTGTTTTTGAAACGAATTTGAAACGATTTATAAAATACGTTTTAAAAGGAAATCGACGAAATATATATAATATATATATATTATATATATAATGGCCTGAATAGAACGCGCCGCGCCGCGGTAGTTCGTGAATTTCGACCATTGACTTCGAATTGACGTTGCGGGAGATCCGACCGTCGGATTCTCCTAAAACCGGAACCGTTGGGTTCGTATCGAAAAGAGCTTTCCAATAAATGTTAGAAATTTGAAATCTAACGGTTGGATTTGGAATTATGTCCAAATCAAATTCGAAAAAGGTCGTTGTAAGTGCAGTTCGATGGCCGTTGTTGGAAATCGACTGTACGGGCCTTGATAAAATTATCAAAAATATCTATAATTTGTGTAAAATTATAATATGTGAATTGGAAAGAATTGGGCTGGAAAATTCCACATTAGAAGGTAAAAATAGATTTTTATCGAAATGAACTAGTTTTGAACTAAAATTAAAATCAATTTATTTGTGAAATGAATAAATTGAATTTGAAAGTGATTTTAAAAATAATCAATATTCCCAATACGTGGATTGGACTGGAGTTGAATCGAAATTATCTTCGGGATATTTCGATGTTGGATTTCGTGACTATACAGATATTGTTATGGGAATTTGAAAGATATATTTTATATCGTTATTTCCAATACGATATATGTTGGTTTCAGAATTCGATATTGAATATAAGCCGATATATTTTCTATTCAAAGCCTTGTATTTAATATCAAATGTGATTTGGGTTTATCGTGGATCGTGTTTTAGAGGACATTGGTGCTTTAACCCAGTTAAAGGCATAATATTGATTTTTGAGAAGATTAAGACTAAGTGTAGTTTTAATGAATCTTTAATTAGATTAAAATGTGAATTGATAATTTAAATTATCAAATCTGAAAAGTGATCGAGAGTGGAGTATCACCAGTTTTGCTCCAAAGCGATAGTTAAATCTTTAATTAGATTTGAACGTGAAATGGTAATTAATTTTACCGATAACACCGTGGTGTTAGATATGGAGTATCACCAGTTTTGCTCCATGGGATATATAGGTTGGGATTGGGAAATAAAACAAATAATTACTTCGGTGTGGTTCGCTAATCCTGACTAGTTTGAGATGATATCCAAAGGAAGATTAAAGGATAAATTTAGAAGAATTTATCTTTGATAAAATTAATGGGAACCTTTCCCTAAGAATGTGATTTTGTGAATAAAAGAATATTCTGAATTGGAATGAGGCGTTTGTTGTGTTTGTGTAACATTTGTTAATTATATACGTGGGTTATTCAGAAAGGCCGGGTTATACCCATTCTGAATACCGATTCGACGAGATGTCGAAGATGAAGACGGTGGTTGAAGACCGGAAGTCTTCACATCGTTTGGGTGATTACTGATGATCTTGATTGGGCTGTACACCCTAGATGAGGGAATCAGTTGGTGATCGTCCAGACGTACTTGGAGATGGATGGATATGCGAGGAAAGTGCCTCCGGTTTCGTTCAGACCCAGAACGAACTTGTAAATGGATTGTGTGTCTGACATTGGATTTTATTCTGTGTTAATTGATCTCTATTAAATATACATCTGTTTGGCGGCGGAGAATTTATTCTCTTGCTTAACGCCCTTCTCTGAGACGTACGAGCTCAGAGGTTGTATATCGATGGACATCAGTCGCATGGAGTGAATTGCCAGTGTGGCATGCGTAAGTGGCAAATGATCAAGGCTTCTGTTGAAAAGCAAAGTCTTGTGGTGGATGATCAAAGCACGGCCTGTGTGGCGTAGCTTTGTGTATAGCGTGAATTCGCGAGCCTCACACCTCGGTATGAGTCAAAAACGGGATACGGACCCAAGGAGTGCACGACGTTTCTTTCTAGCTAGGGTGGTGTCAGTGACCTACCAGCCCTGACATTTATATACTTTTCACCTGTGTGGTTGTTGGATACGAGGCGCCTCGGATATAGGTCTGTAAGGACCGGGAAACGTGTGTTCAGGAATAATTAATCCTCAAAAGTAAGAGAGGACCGGCCTTGGAGGTTCCAAAGGATCAGAGTGGGGTCCTGAGGCATTGCTAGAGTGTCTCGAACGCGGAGAGGAGCTTGCCCCTTGCCTCGACTCATGACGGAAATCCAATTTCCAATACGTGTATTGCGGTTTTAATTGTAGAACTAGTATGGCGACATGATATATGGTACCCATGCCGTCTATGATTGATATTTATGATTGAAAATGTTTTGACACTATACACTTATTATAGTATCAAATGATTTGTTTTAAACGTATCAAGCATGTTTGGCTATTATAAGGGAAAACCCTATCCTCCGGCTTGCGTTGCATTGTGTGATGGGACCTGGGTCTTATAATAGCTTCATCTTTCCAAAAAGCATTGCGTTGTTTTGATATATGCACTAGTATTCTTGGGAGGAAACCTGTTCCGTGTTATACGGCGTGGTCCCTTGAATTACTCTCTTTTAAAGTAAAGTTTTAAATAACTGTTTTAGTTCTCACACCAGTCCCATGACTGACCTGGAGTTTATTGTTTTAACCTAAACTCTGGGTGCCCCTATTTTCCACACGGGCAGCTAGTAGTTTTGGTTTTGCAGATTTATATTCACAGGGTCCTGATTAACAGCTGGAACGATGCTCGGAAAGCTCTGTATCCGTGTATCACTTTCAGTTGTGTTTTGTATATTTTTCCGCTGCTATGTAATTTATTGTAAACTCTGATATTTATCTAATGTAATTTATTCATTTATACTCTGTATATTCTTGTATCTGATGGAATTGTTGTAATAACAATGAAATGTTCTTCCGTATGCGCTCATTTGTGTGTTGTTCTCGAAGTATTCGTGCTTGCCTTCACGGGGAAGTTACGGGTTCTTTCAGTTGGTATCAGAGCTTTGGTTTACAGAGCTCGAGAACAAGACACATTAGAACCATACGAAAGAATTCATCAGATATTGGATTAGCAATATCCAATTAGAATGACTCGTTAGAGATAGGATCAGTAGTATCCTAGAACGAGTGTGAAGAGTATATTTTCCAAAAGAAAACAAATTTTGTTTTGAAAATTTAAATCGTTTTAAGCGTATTTGAATATTTATTTATTTTGAATATGGACAATCGAGTATATATAGATTTCGCGTATACGCGTCATGAACGTATATTCGAAGTTTTAATATACTGGGTAGATATAGAATCACATTCTAGACATCCGGGGATGATTCTGATGATGGTGCATCATCATCAGTATTCATATTCGAGTTTCGAAGGTGTGATTTTCTATATATTTCCATTAGACTGGTGTGAGAACCAAAACTTATATAGTTAGAACACATTGTTGTGAATTGGCATCAAAAACAAGATTTTCCGTATATATATATATCAAATTATGAATTTGAAACTCTAATTCACTAATTGATTGATGTTTGTGTTGTTTGTTTATTTGTTTGCTAATTTTTGAACCATTAGGCCTAATATTGAATTATATTGAAAATTGGTTGCATTTGTTTGCATATACATGTATATCATTGAACAGGTCATAGCAAGGAGGCTAGAGCAGAGAATAAAATTTGTTTGCCCGACAAATAGGTACATGTTTACTACATAATTTACTGTTTTGTTTGGGTGATGATGATTTTGTGAGCCTATTGGCTAGCCGCTTGGCTTTTTCTTTTTCTTTTTGAGATCTGAAGGACCGGGGAAGCTATTTGAAATTCCCCGATGCTCCCGGTGCAGGGGAGGTTATGGCGAAATTTTTCGAAAATTTAGGGTGTTAGCCAAATTTTTGAAATTTTGAAAATTCTCAGAAACTGAAAAGTTGGAGAATGGAAGCCAGATCGAATGTAGAGCTTAATAATCAACCACTTTCGACTTTGTTCCTTTTCGGGGACGAAAAGTTTTAAGTGGGGGAGATTGTAATAACCCGAAAATGCGAGCCAGTTTGAAATTTTTATTTTGGCGATTTTAGCGAAGTTTGAACATTTAAAATGAATTATTTTAAATAATATCGACGATAATTTTATTTTGAATATAATTCGAACGTAAATATTTATATACGTCGTTGTTAGAATATAAATATTTATATATAATTATAAAAGGAATTGAAAATGGCGCGGTAGTTCGATAATTCGATTTCAAACTTCAATTGAATGTACCGGGTGCAAAACAATCCGGATTTTAGTGAAACCAAAAACATTAGGATCTAATTGATGATATCTTTCCAACGAATCCGACCAATCGAAATTACATAGCGGGAATCAAAAGATATGTCCAGTTGAAAATTCTGAATAGTCGCTATGGAATTCAGGCCCTTAAAAATGGACATTTTGCAAACGACCTCGGATTTCGACGAAACCAGTTTTGTTGGGTCTGCAGTGTCAAATTATTGCTAGATTCCAAATTTCATAATTTTTCGAATCAATATGTGAGCGTGACAAAGGAAAACGCGTTTGATCAGTTTCAGTTGATTTTAATCGACTGGAAAATGGCTATTTTTCTAACGGTCTCAGAATTCGATGAAACTAGTTTTGTTAGGGCCGTATCGTCAATACGAAGCTAGAAAATATTTTTCGGGAATTTTTCTAGTTAGTATGTGACCCCGGTAATTTGAAATGTACGTTTAAAATTCAATATAGTGATTTAAATGTTAATTCAACGGAAACTGATTGTAACAGCCGAATCAGCTTACGATACATATCCCATTGTGTTCGGAATGGGGGTAGAACGCTATGGACGATAGGCGGTGGACCTCGTTTCAAGGTCGTATGTAAAAGTCAACTATTTGCAAAATAAAATAAAATATAAAAAAAAAATCCCCTCCTTCTTTATCTCTGCCCCCCCCCCGATCGAATTCCATTTTACAGAAAAAAAAAAGAGAAAACGCGAGTCTCGATCCAGCGCCGCCGGAGGCGCTCCACCTCCGTTCACCCCACCGCCGACCGAAGTCCACCCCCCCTCGCTCGCGATTGCTGTTCGAAACCCCCCCCCCCCTCGTGAAAACAACCGACGCCGCTCCCAAAGTCATCGCCGTCGAGCCCTTCGCCCGCGTCAGAGGTGCCACCGAGTTCGACGTTCCAGGCATCTTCGGGAAGCTCTCTCGAAGCTCGACGCCGTGGCAGGGTCCGATCATCGTCACGTCGACCGTAGGAGGAGCAAAAACCAACCCTAGGTTTTGAAGCATCCGATGTTCAGCGAAGAGGATGCCGTAAGTTTTTCTTTTTTTGTTGTTTTATTAATTTAATTAAAATAGCATAGAATTGGAAAAAAAAAGGAAAAAAAAAACATTGTTTATTTTGAACATTATATAGAAAACATTAAGTTAAAATATAATGTTTGAATAGAAAAATATGTTTTTATTTTATTTTATATCTTTGCCTTTAAGACTTTGTTTTAAAATATAGAAGAAGACTTTTAAAATAGAAGGGTAGATTTTTAAAATAGAAGTTAAGATTTTTAAAATAGAAGAGTAGATTTCTAAAATAGAAAAGGCGAAAGAAAAATAGGATTTTTACCTATATAGTAGCAGTATAAAAAGGTGATTTTTATCCATATAGAGTGGATAGTAAAAATATGTTTAGTTTTTATATATTGAACTTCGAAAGAAAAATATGATTTTTCTATATTGAATAACAAAGTAAAAATTCGATTTTTCTATATTGAATAACGAAGTAAAAATTCGATTTTTTCTAGATTGAATAACGAAGTAAAAATTCGATTTTTCTAGATTGAATAACGAAGTAAAAATTCGATTTTTCTAGATTGAATAACGAAGTAAAAATTCGATTTTTCTAGATTGAATAACGAAGTAAAAATTCGATTTTTCAATATTGAATAACGAAGTAAAAAAATTCGATTTTTCTATATTGGATAGTAAAGTAAAATTTCGATTTTTATATATATGTAGTGAAAACGGACAAGGAAGGTGACAAAAGGGCGAGAACGAAGAAGATTTATATCAATGAAGTGTCGTGGAGCTGGATAGCTATCAGTGAGAATTTCTCACCTTTCAATTTAATTTTTCTAGTTATATATATATACTAGGATGCAGACGGTGCTTAGTAGCACCCGACACAATCGTCCACAGACCATGGACTTGTTTGTTTGGTTGAATAAATTAATTTGATGACTTGATGTGAATTGGTTGTTTGGTGAATTTGATTGATGTGTGAATGGCGTGGGCCTTCACTAGACCGGGGATAAGGCTAGGCCTTGTCCCGTTTCTAGTATCGTGCCGTTATGCCGCCGAAATTTTCTAAAATATGTTAGAAAAATAAAAATATCATTTTTATTGTGTAAATGAAATGAATAGAAATTCATGTGTTGAAATAGAATATTTTATCGTTAAAAATATAATTTTTAACGTGGAATTGAATAAAATAAAATATTCATTTACAAACCGGACGGTTTGTTTATGTACACCTATTTGAAGGACATTGATTGGGACGATAAATTTTACACATTGCCCAACTGCACAAATAAAATCTGTGTTTGATTGTTTGAAACCCCACACGGGTGTTGGGATGAATTTGAAGTTCACTCATCCTGATTGATTAAATATGTCGATCGATTGATTGACAGGCTGTTATAAGCGTCAGATATCTATATTTGATGCTTATACAGTGTAGTGCACTTTGGTTGATGATTGATTATTTTTCAATGCTATTATATACATGTGTTGTATGGAATCCATATAATTAACATTATATGGTGATTGATTGGGCCTCATTCCAATCGGGAAAACAATGAATATTATAAAAGAAAATTCATGTGTTGAATATAAAAATAGTCATGTGTTGACGATGTTCATGTGTTGAGTGAAATATTTTATACAATGAAATTTACATCTTTATCATATTTAAAATTAGAACTACTTCTCAGTAGAAGTCTAATTAAAAATCAAACGATAGATACCTTAGTTTTATAAAATATTTTACATAACAAAAATAGTGATGTGTTAACAGTACTCATGTGTTGAGATTAGTCGTGTGTTGAAAGAAATATAGATTCATGTGTTGAATGGGATAAATATTCATTTGTTGGATAGAATATAGAAGTTTTGAAAATATAAATCCGTGTTGATTAGAGATGCGTTATTTTGACGCGAACGATATTTATATCGATTTTATTCGTTGTATAATGAATATTGAAAAGTGATTTCGAAATTAAATATTTTGAAATTGAAATTTAAAATGAACTGAAATTGAATTGAAATCAATTTGAAACGAATTCGAATTGAATCAAATAGAAGGTAAATTCGAATTGAATTGAATTGAAACGAATTTGAATTCGAATAAAATAGAAATGAATTCAAATTGAATTAAATTGAAATTGAAATTTAAAATGAACTGAAATTGAATTGAAATCAATTTGAAACGAATTCGAATTGAATCAAATAGAAGGTAAATTCGAATTGAATTGAATTGAAACGAATTTGAATTTGAATTTGAATTGAATTGAAATGAACTCGAATTGAATTGAAATCAAATCGATTTGAAATTGAAGATGAAGTTGAAATTGTTTTTGAAACGAATTTGAAACGATTTATAAAATACGTTTTAAAAGGAAATCGACGAAATATATATAATATATATATATTATATATATAATGGCCTGAATAGAACGCGCCGCGCCGCGGTAGTTCGTGAATTTCGACCATTGACTTCGAATTGACGTTGCGGGAGATCCGACCGTCGGATTCTCCTAAAACCGGAACCGTTGGCTTCGTATCGAAAAGAGCTTTCCAATAAATGTTAGAAATTTGAAATCTAACAGTTGGATTTGGAATTATGTCCAAATCAAATTCGAAAAAGGTCGCTGTAAGTGCAGTTCGATGGCCGTTGTTGGAAATCGACTGTACGGGCCTTGATAAAATTATCAAAAATATCTATAATTTGTGTAAAATTATAATATGTGAATTGGAAAGAATTGGGCTGGAAAATTCCACATTAGAAGGTAAAAATAGATTTTTATCGAAATGAACTAGTTTTGAACTAAAATTAAAATCAATTTATTTGTGAAATGAATAAATTGAATTTGAAAGTGATTTTAAAAATAATCAATATTCCCAATACGTGGATTGGACTGGAGTTGAATCGAAATTATCTTCGGGATATTTCGATGTTGGATTTCGTGACTATACAGATATTGTTATGGGAATTTGAAAGATATATTTTATATCGTTATTTCCAATACGATATATGTTGGTTTCAGAATTTGATATTGAATATAAGCCGATATATTTTCTATTCAAAGCCTTGTATTTAATATCAAATGTGATTTGGGTTTATCGTGGATCGTGTTTTAGAGGACATTGGTGCTTTAACCCAGTTAAAGGCATAATATTGATTTTTGAGAAGATTAAGACTAAGTGTAGTTTTAATGAATCTTTAATTAGATTAAAATGTGAATTGATAATTTAAATTATCAAATCTGAAAAGTGATCGAGAGTGGAGTATCACCAGTTTTGCTCCAAAGCGATAGTTAAATCTTTAATTAGATTTGAACGTGAAATGGTAATTAATTTTACCGATAACACCGTGGTGTTAGATATGGAGTATCACCAGTTTTGCTCAATGGGATATATAGGTTGGGATTGGGAAATAAAACAAATAATTACTTCGGTGTGGTTCGCTAATCCCGACTAGTTTGAGATGATATCCAAAGGAAGATTAAAGGATAAATTTAGAAGAATTTATCTTTGATAAAATTAATGGGAACCTTTCCCTAAGAATGTGATTTTGTGAATAAAAGAATATTCTGAATTGGAATGAGGCGTTTGTTGTGTTTGTGTAACATTTGTTAATTATATACGTGGGTTATTCAGAAAGGCCGGGTTATACCCATTCTGAATAACCGATTCGACGAGATGTCGAAGATGAAGACGGTGGTTGAAGACCGGAAGTCTTCACATCGTTTGGGTGATTACTGATGATCTTGATTGGGCTGTACACCCTAGATGAGGGAATCAGTTGGTGATCGTCCAGACGTACTTGGAGATGGATGGATATGCGAGGAAAGTGCCTCCGGTTTCGTTCAGACCCAGAACGAACTTGTAAATGGATTGTGTGTCTGACATTGGATTTTATTCTGTGTTAATTGATCTCTATTAAATATACATCTGTTTGGCGGCGGAGAATTTATTCTCTTGCTTAACGCCCTTCTCTGAGACGTACGAGCTCAGAGGTTGTATATCGATGGACATCAGTCGCATGGAGTGAATTGCCAGTGTGGCATGCGTAAGTGGCAAATGATCAAGGCTTCTGTTGAAAAGCAAAGTCTTGTGGTGGATGATCAAAGCACGGCCTGTGTGGCGTAGCTTTGTGTATAGCGTGAATTCGCGAGCCTCACACCTCGGTATGAGTCAAAAACGGGATACGGACCCAAGGAGTGCACGACGTTTCTTTCTAGCTAGGGTGGTGTCAGTGACCTACCAGCCCTGACATTTATATACTTTTCACCTGTGTGGTTGTTGGATACGAGGCGCCTCAGATATAGGTCTGTAAGGACCGGGAAACGTGTGTTCAGGAATAATTAATACTCAAAAGTAAGAGAGGACCGGCCTTGGAGGTTCCAAAGGATCAGAGTGGGGTCCTGAGGCATTGCTAGAGTGTCTCGAACGCGGAGAGGAGCTTGCCCCTTGCCTCGACTCATGACGGAAATCCAATTTCCAATACGTGTATTGCGGTTTTAATTGTAGAACTAGTATGGCGACATGATATATGGTACCCATGCCGTCTATGATTGATATTTATGATTGAAAATGTTTTGACACTATACACTTATTATAGTATCAAATGATTTGTTTTAAACGTATCAAGCATGTTTGGCTATTATAAGGGAAAACCCTATCCTCCGGCTTGCGTTGCATTGTGTGATGGGACCTGGGTCTTATAATAGCTTCATCTTTCCAAAAAGCATTGTGTTGTTTTGATATATGCACTAGTATTCTTGGGAGGAAACCCGTTCCGTGTTATACGGCGTGGTCCCTTGAATTACTCTCTTTTAAAGTAAAGTTTTAAATAACTGTTTTAGTTCTCACACCAGTCCCATGACTGACCTGGAGTTTATTGTTTTAACCTAAACTCTGGGTGCCCCTATTTTCCACACGGGCAGCTAGTAGTTTTGGTTTTGCAGATTTATATTCACAGGGTCCTGATTAACAGCTGGAACGATGCTCGGAAAGCTCTGTATCCGTGTATCACTTTCAGTTGTGTTTTGTATATTTTTCCGCTGCTATGTAATTTATTGTAAACTCTGATATTTATCTAATGTAATTTATTCATTTATACTCTGTATATTCTTGTATCTGATGGAATTGTTGTAATAACAATGAAATGTTCTTCCGTATGCGCTCATTTGTGTGTTGTTCTCAAAGTATTCGTGCTTGCCTTCACGGGGAAGTTACGGGTTCTTTCAAGAGATCTTCACCTCGGTTGGATGGTGACTGATGTCTTGATTGGGAGGCATCCCGAAATATAGATAATAAGTGGTGATTGTCCAGACGTGCTTGGAGATCGATGGATATGCGAGGTATATAGTGCCTCCGGTTTCGTTCAGACCTAGAACGAACGTGTAAATGGACTGTGTGTCTGACATTGGATTTTTTTCTGTGCTAATTGATCTCTATTAAATATATATCTGTTTGGCGGCGGAGAATTTATTCTCTTGCTTAACGCCGTTCTCTGAGACGTACGAGCTCAGAGGTTATATATCGATGGAAATCAGTCGAATAGAGTGAATTGCCTATGTGGCAGATGATCAAGGCTTCTGTTGAAAAGAAAAGTCTTGTGGTTGATGATCAAAGCACGGCCTGTGTGGCATAGCTTTGTGTATAACGTGAATTCGCGCTCACACCCCGGTATGAACCAGAAACGGGAGAGGACCTCAGGGAGGGCATGCGTTTCCTTCTAGCTAGAGGTGGTGTTAGTGCTTAAACTGGCTGACATATATATTATTTTCACCTGTGTAGTTGTTGTTGTTGCGAGGTGCCTCGGATATATTGGTGACTATGTGAAGCCCATGGAGTCATTTGACTCATTTACGCCCCAAAGGGCGGGGAAACACAGTGTTCAGGCACTTTAATCCACATCGGTGGACCGGCTCTGTCGCTCCAAGGGTCACTCGAGATTTGATCCTAAGACATGGGCTAGATTGTCTCGAAGTCGGTAAGGACTATCTTTTGCCTTGGTTCATGACGGAAATCCTATTTCCAAGTACGACATCGTGCGGTTTTGATTATAAACCTATATTTGGCGACATAGTGGCATGGGACGCTCATGTCGTCTATGATTGATATTTATGATTGTATATAAAGTTAGAAACTAACTGGAAACGAGATAAGATGGGTGGTTTCCTGGGTATTGGTCTGATGTTGGTTTCGGCCTTCGGGGTTAATACTTAGGGAATCGTTCTCTTACTAATTTACAGTTGGAGTCTGATTAAGAATTAAATGAAAAAATTTACATTTTCAGTGATTTTACTTTACACGTATTAAGCATATCTTGGTCGATATAAGGTAAAACTCTATCCTCCGGTTTGCGTTGCATTGTGTGATGGGACTTGAGTCTTATATCGGCCTCATTTTTATAAAAAGCATTGCGATGATTAAAGAATTTACTTAGTTTAATGCATTGGCAATCACTGGAGCAAACCCGTTCCACGAAAGTGGCGTGGTCCTGTGATTAGCCATATTATAAAATGTGTTAAGTAGATTTCTCATACCAGTCCCATGGCTGACTCGTAGTTTGTTTCACTTGCAAACTCGAGTGCCCCTTTTTCTACACGGTCAGCCTCATATTCAGGTTTTAGCAGGCTCTTTCTGGATGGCTGGAGTTGAAGATGGATTCTATCATTTATCTCTTTTTATGTTGTTCAGCTCCTATTGTACATATTATGTTTGTTTTCCGCTGGAGAGAGTTATGTATAGCTGAACTGTATTTAGAACTAAGTATGATCCTGTATACTGTGTAACTCTGATGATTATGTTTACCCAGTGTATTATTTGTACATTATCTGGTGTATTTAATTGTTTCTGTTTTGCTGTTATCTGTTTATGTGTTATATTCCAAAGATTACCATTAACACCGTCGTATGGGGTTTTGGGGTCGTCACACACAACAAACTAAAAAAACATATAACAATTATGACATGCAACGAACACTATTGCATATATACTCATTTATTTTGTACTGTTAAATGCAACTGCAATTGTAGTATATATATATATATATATATATATATATATATATATATATATATATAACAAGTCTAACACATTTACTAAACCACATGTACTAATAACTATGATTCAAAACAAATGCATGTACTCATAGGTAAATTTCAGATGTGCAACATGCATTGTAAAACAAGGACGAGTATATGTGAAGCAAGTGCATGGCATCATGGTGTCAAAATAGTAGATGACAGAATACACAAAATAACATTGGAAGCTTTAGACATGATGAAAACACACAAAATGACAAGCCAACATAAGGGAGGCATCTCTTACATAGTAGCAACATATGTAGCAAGAAATTAATGTGCAAAGCAATATATAAGTATTCCAATTTAAAAAAAAAACACGAAATCAACTATTATATTCTTTATCATTGAGGTTAAGAAATTTATATAAAATAATCGTGAGATAACTCAGCTTTCTTGGATATGATGAAGGCACGCAACAAACATGGATAATGACCAATCCTAACCAACAAATTTGAAATTGAAAATCTTTGTTTTCTTTTGAGAAGGAGGATAGAAAAAATTTAAGAAGATATCATGAAATTTCATTTATTTATTTTTGAGATCTGAAGATTGTACATATAAAGAGATGGGAGAAGAAAAGGGGGAATATAGGGCATAGTGCTATTTCTAAATGAATTTGAATGATAAAAAGAAGAGTAGAGAGAGGAGAGAATAAATGCGTAAGTTATTTTCCCGATATGCCTCTTTGTATTATGCAAATTGCAAACAAATAATATGTGGCTGACTAAGGCTGAGGTGGAAATACTTATTTCTCATTCAACATTCAAAAGTAAATAACAAAGGGAAAAAGAATAAAAGGAATAAAATGAATGCTTCATTTATTTTCTCTAATTGTTAAGTTGTTTAACTTTTTAAATTTCAAAACACATAATATTAAATATCATAATTTAAGGAACCTATTCAGTGGGTAGGAAAGAATAAACAGAAGAGAAATATATATACATAGAGGTGATTTGTTCTTAAAGAAAAAATATTGGAAAACAAAAGGGGAAAGAGAAATAAGGAGACGTAAATATAAGGAATGAAAGCATGCAAAGGAAACACGATGTGAAATATAGAATGAAGGAAAGAAACTAATAGAATAAAGGATAATAAATTGATTGAATGAAGGAAAGAGTTGAATGCATGGTTAAAGAAAGAAAATAACTTGCATTAAACGTAAATGGACAAAGAAATTATGCATAATTTGTTTTTATTTAAAAAGAATTAATCGGGAAAAATGTTATTTTAAAATTGAGGAAATTTGCATGAGATAAAAGTGAAAAGGGAAAGAAGAGGAGAAGAAGGAAATACAATGCAATATTTATGAAAGTATAAATAAGAAGAAGGTATTGATTTGGAAGGAGATGAATGGTGCAATATTAATGAAACAACGAAGAGAGGAGGACACTAAAATAAATGCTTCTATTCATATTAAAAAATAAATTAATGAAGGTTTGAACATGTAATCCTTGTTTCAAATTTCTACATGTTATATTATGAAAAGACAAGGAAATAATTAAAGAATTTGGCTGTAATGACCCGGGATTTTGACGACTTTGGTTATCTCCATAAACTCAATGATGACTAACCAAACGTCGAAAAATACCAATCATTAGTGAAAGGAATTAGAGGGTGAGGAAAGATAAGATAGAAACTTAGAATAGAAGAAGAAGAAGAACACAATATCAGAGTAACACGAATCTCACAGCGGAACGAATAAATATATTTCATAACATAACTTTGAAATAAAAATATGTACTTGAATATACATATCATTGTCAAAGTACAACACTTACAACACAGCGGAAATAACTATAACTATATGATCCTGAAGCCTCCTGCTCCAAGCTCTTCCTGTATATCTGTAAATCCCGACTACTTGACTACCTGTACAAATTTAGGCACCCAAGAGTTTAGGGAAACAAACAAAATAAACTCCGGGTCAGTCATGGGACAGGTATGAGTAAAACAGTTTAAAATAGTTCAAGAAGGTAATCGATATCTCATAAGACCACGCCGTATAACTGAACGGGTTTTCCCTTATGAGAATCCAAATTTTCTTTATATCAAAACCTTTAATATTATAGTAATGTCTATCAACCACAATATAATAATCATCTAGCAGAAATGCTTCCATCTCACGTTCTACATATGTAGTATACAATCAAAACCGCAAGCACGTATTGGATAATGGATTCCCAACTATGACAAGGTATGGAACCACCTTTCGCTAGTGTACCTCTAAAGAAGAATACACTGGGTTCAACAAGAACATCTTGCAACCCGGCCACACATGACCGACCACTCATTTCGCTTGAGTGTATCGAATGTATATCACCAACGGTTGGGATCAGCAACCGTCTCCCGAATGGGACAACATCAACAATAGATTTTCATAAGTAAATGAAACTCTAGATCAGGTGATTATACACCCTACTTCGGTGCGAACAACTTAGCCATGCTGCCTGGTCGATTTCTGTCATTTACCGGTTGATGAGGCTTGAGGTTACGCTTCATCATCATATCAGATTCACTTCGAATGCCACATTGTCAAATCCATCAAACCACCGATTGATGTCCTCAACCATACATTATGTGTTAGCTAAAAGAAGTTTCCTTATCCGCTTCCACTCTTGGTACGGTTGGAGAAATCAATATATGTGATCGTTTGGAAATACTCTGTTAGACATCCGTCCATACAAGTCATCCAGGAACAGGATGAACCGAAGGAACTATTCTGTAAATAGGGTAGCGCTTGCATAACTCCGCCTTCAATTTCCTTTGGCAATATGATTCGCAACGCTTATGCCAATACAGAGTGGTTCTTTGGATAATAATCCAACCGGTCTCTCCATAATAACAATGTTAAAATGGTCAAACTTCGATAGTCTGTGATTTAACTATCGAATAAAACAAGTGTGCAAACAATGATATTATTTCCAAATGGAAATTTATATCGATCAAACATCATTCAACATTTATCTTTTTATTTCATTAATTTACTTATCTCCTGTTTTCCCTATATTCAATATTTCTTATTTTCTAAATTTGGAAAATATACGTTATTAACAATGGAAAACATTTCCATTTCTTGTTTTCCTTATTAGAAAACATTTCTGGTTTCTTATTTGGAAAACATTTCCAAAGCTTCTTCTTTGGACTTAGACAGAAGTTTAAACAAACCACCGCGATGCCAACTCAAACCATTTCCTTTAATTACTAAATTCACTTAACCATCCTTTACTATCGAACCATAACCATTCCTTAGTTAAAAATGAAGTCAATCAAGTTGGGGTAATACTACCTCTCAGACCTTAACTGAACAACGTTTCTAACCTTGAAATAGACAAAGTTCACCCTTCTAATTCTTTAACAAACTTCCTTATGTAACTCTTTTTTTTCAAATCTTTTCTATTCGATAATTCTTTCCTTCGATAAGGTATATTCGGTAGCTCTATTCAATTTATTCTATTCACTTAACTCTTTTGATTTAACTCTAACTCTATTCACTTAACTCCTATCGAATAAACTATATTTGATAACTCCTTTAACTCTATTCGAATAAACTATATTCGATTAACTCCTTTATTCTATTTGAATAAACTATATTCGACTAACTCCTTTTACTTTCTATTCGAATAAACTATATATTCGATTAACTCATTTATTCTATTTTAATAAACTATAATCGACTAACTCCTTTTACTTTCTATTCGAATAAACTATATATTTGATTAACTCATTTATTCTATTCGAATAAACTATATTCGACTAACTCCTTTTACTTTAACTCTAATCGATTAAACTAACATCAATTAACTCCTTTTACTTAATTCGAATAACTAATATTCGATTTACTACTTTTACTTTAACACTAATCGATTAAACTAACATCGATTAACTCCCTTTAACTCGATTAAACTAATCATTGATAAAGATTTACTTTTAGTAACGGTTCTTCACTTTACAAATGATTTCCCTTTTATAAAACTCTATTCATTTTAAAAACATTTTCCATTTTATTTACTTTCGAAATATTTTCTTCTATAAAATCTGTTGATTTTATAAAATCCCTTTCTTCCAATTTACATTGAAATAATTCTTTTTACATCCCAGGGTCTTTTATGATATTTAAAATATCGAACAACCATGATCAACATCATTCTAACACACATAATCCATAACAGATATACATCACATCATATATCACAATATATGAAAAACAGTAAATAAATGTTGAGGAATCCAGTTGGATTCCTCCAACCTGTTTCCCTGCATCCACAGATGTTAAACAATATAGATAATCATCACTTTCAGTTCCATATGATATATTCTGTTAAACAGAATCAATATAGAAATTCAACTAACTGACTAGCAGTTCAATCAAACAGTCAACACACAGTCAAACAATCAATATTTAACAGTTCTAAAAATACAACATGAAATTATAAACTGTTCAGAGTTAGTGAGATTTACTCACATTGGACTATCACCGTTAATTAACGATAATTGTCGTTGATTCGGATCGGACAATTTATTTTGTCATAAATTGTAACGAGCTCGGATTCACTCCCGGCCAGTCTCATTTTGTTGCTCCCGTCCATGCGATCCTAACGCAACTTATGGTTCGTGATTCTGATTTCATATGATCAATATATGATTTACACAAGTTATACTCTTATTTAAATAATATAAAACTAAATTCTTAAGTATAAACTGGGCACACTTTTGAGTTAAGGCCCGTCCACCCTTCCTAAAATACCAGGCCCACCCGTTTATCCTTGAAGCCCAACCGATCCTCTTCTTCCTGAACAATTTACTGGAGCTGCTTACTCCTTCAAATGGCCATTTCGACGTCAATGAACTCCGACCATCCCTCCAACTCAACACCGAATATCAATCTGGCTTCACCAATCAACATATCTTCAAAATCTCCACCACCCCATATCCCTTTCGCCCAACTCGACCTCCACATTCAAATCTGTCGTCCCCAAACACCACGTACAGTACCGAATCAAAATCACACCGATACCCACAAAAAAACTTCTACGCGATGCTGTACACACCAAGGAATCCGAATCTAATATCGAAAACCCACTCAGATGCTTTCACCTCTCGCAGTGTCCAACCCTAGAACCCACTGTTGAGTTTCGATCCTCAAAACCTAGCGTCGATCTTCACCAAACAGATACCAGAAAGAAGATAAACAGCATAGGAATCCATATATGTGGATAATAGGATTTGTACGATTTTCTCTTGACTTCTTTTGATTTTCTAAAGATTGCATTTTGGGTTTAAAGTAGAAAAACCTGACGGCGCACTTTGTTGATGACTTTAGGGTTTAGGGAAAAGTTAACGGGGTATATATAGGGGATTTAGATATTTTAGATATTTTGTAGAATGGAATATTCCTGGTATATTCTCATTTGTATATTCATTTTTGCTCTCTAAAAATCCGTGTGATCACACACGATACTCAAAAATCACGAAACTGAACATGCAGCTAGAGTTCGACATTACGGTCCCAACGAATCTGGTTTCGTCAAATTCCGACTTCGTATGCTCACACAGCGTATTTTTAACTGTTAGAATACTGACTGTTTTTCACTCCAAAAATCCGTACGGCCACACAGTGACTCTAAAAGTCACAAAACTGGAAATCTAACAACTATTTGACATTGCGGATCCAACAAAATTAGTTTCGTCGAATTCCGACTTCGTTTGCAAAAGTGGCTATTTTTAAAGCTTTGGATGACCCATTTAAATATAGAAATATATTTAAACATAATTAAATTAAATATTTATAAATAAATATTATCGTATATATTCACAGTGGAATACCATACAGCTCTAGAATATCCTATATAGGTTTCTAATTCGATATTCACCTCTGGGTCAACCCGGTATTCGATTTATATTGAAATTCCCTTTTAAAATATAAATAATTCCTTTATAAATTATAAAGGACTTCCATAGCGACTTTTCTAAAATTTGATTTGGACGTGAATCAAAATCGACACGACGAAATCCCGATTTTTCTCTTCTACTAGAAAGATATACTCCACCAGCTCCACACATTTCTTGTTTCACAGAAATCCGATTTAAAACGAGCCCTGTACATTCAGTTGAAGTTCAAATCGCCAAATAGCGAACTACAGCGCTATTTCGAGCTCGATTTTAATTATAATATAATTATACGTTCAAACTGTCGTTTAAATAATATATTCGTTATTCTAATTCAATTCTAAACTGAATTAAATATCACAGATGATCCAGTTTACAACATATCGCCATTTCGGCCAATTCTGATTATTTCAGAATTAAATATTTTTTTAATTTATTATTTTAATTAAATATTCATCATTATTTAATTCTATGACCATTTTATTCACCAAAACAACAATATATATAATTAAATAAATTAATTATAATACCTTTGCCAATGCGGGTCATTACAATCTTTCCCACTTAAAATAATTTTGTCCTCAAAATTGCTAAAAGGTAGAGGAGGACTCTATCGACTGGTTAGAACATATTTGTTCACTTCTTAACTTCAGTTTCAACTGAACCAATTTATTTTCAAATAAATTATTAATTAATTCTTATTAATGAAAATTTTCTAACGCCTTAACCTTCGAAAAATTTCGCCAGCACCTCCTTTGTACTGGTCAATCGGTCAAACTCCAGCTCGCCTCTCTGGGCCATCTCCAACCCAAAAGAAAATCAAACAGCCAAGCGGCTTGCCAATTCCGCTCATAAATCTTATATCCAATAGAAATATAAACTAGGAACTGCAGATTTTTTGGTCCATCACATTCATGCATTTACGATTCATGTAACTGTATTGATACTACTGAAAGGTGTTCTATTTGCTCGCAGTTCCCGTTTGATACCCGATAAAGCAAATCTCGGTTTTCATTTCCCTTGCGATGGGCCTGGAAGAGGGGGTACATGTCAAGTATCCGCCTGGGATCATGTCTTTTTACGTTTATTCTGGATGTACAATGCAATTTCAGTAGTCATTTTCCAACAACTTGTACCTTTTGTCGGCATATCATTTTATCCTTTCCACCTGTTATCAATTCAGCGGATACAAGGGTCATCCCAAATCAAATTCCAATCTGCTTTTATCCACAACACAACCATTCGCTTATATCCGAGCCAAATATCATTTCCACTCGAGTTTCTTCTCGATTCCCAACTCTTAACTTGATTATCACATTACCCTTCAAATTTGAATCTCACAATCCAATTTGTCTTGATATCATTCTGATTCAATCTCAGTTACCACTTTACAGGCTTTACTTTTAATTCAAATTTGCTTTCACAAATTTCTGTTAAATTTGTTTTTAATTCAAACAGTCTTTCCCTGGGAGTTTTTAAATAGTTTACTCTTTTCAAAAATCAAATTTTCCTTTTGAACATGTCACCGAGCCCTTAATTAATATTCCATTAGTTAAATAACTTCTCTATTTCTTTATCAATGCTTGTTAACCAAATATTTTCAATAACCATATTGGCCCTTTTTGTTATTTGGAAAACATTTCTGAATATCGCCTTCCATTATTTTCTAAACTTTTAGAAAATATATGCTATTTATAATTGGAAAATATTCCAATTTCTTATCTCTTTTCCAATCTCGATTATTTCTATACTTAGGAAATATTCTTCATTATATTTCCAAGCTTACACTTATTTGGGTTAAAACGGATGTTGTGTAAAACATCGTTACGACAACCCAAATACTATATTCAACTAACTCTTATTCAACACTGATCTTCGAGCCTGAAATCTTACTATTTATTTGTTAATAATGAAATCAATCAAGTTGGGGTATAACTACCTCTCAGACCTTGACTGAATAACATTTATAACGTCAAAACAGATACGACTACTTACTCAAAAAACCAATACCATATAATTACTTATTCACTTTTAAACACATATACACTTTCTCTTTCTATTCTTACTAGATTTTATTCTTAGTCTTCCTTTTTGATTTTACTATCCTATTTCTATGTTTGTTTTCTTATCCACTTCTATATATATATCGATACGTTGATTTCTAACTATCAATTTATCTTAAAAATATTCTAACTTCTTAAATTCCCGGAAAAATTCGCCATAACCTCCTTTGTACTAGAAGTGTAACGAACTGGGATTTTCGACTCCGAAAATCAACATCAACTACCATGTTGACCATTCAGACATCGAACATTCCAGATCATTAATAGAAAGAAGTTAGAGGATGAGAATAGATAAGGTAGAAATATTGAATAGAAGAAGAAGAAGAAGAACACCACACAGAGTCTCACATCGCAGCGGAACAAAATATAATACAGAAATAATCTTTATTGAAAGCTTTAAAATACTTACAGTATCAGAGTAAATCATAGCATGGGACAGTTATAATAGCCTGTTCCCATATACAACACACAGCGGAATAGTAGTAATATCATACGTCCGAACAACTCCAGCTCGTCTCTTCATAGCAGTCGATAACCTGAACCTGTACAACCCGGTCTAACCCGAGCATTTACAAAACACCGGGTCAGTCTGGTGAACCAGAGTGAGATAAACTCGCACAGTAATAAGGGTGAACCATCCAATCATGATTTTAAAGTTCAAAACCCTTTCAAAAGAAAAGGATAATCGTAAGACCAAATCCACACATAAACACGAACGGTTTTTACCTTACGATAACCCAAAACAGTTTTGAAACCAATATCTTGTTCTGATATTATAATAATGTCTAAATACAAGTAAATGTCAATTTAGTGGAACGCTTGCATCTCACGCTCCACATATATAGCATACAATCAAAACCGCGGGCGCTTATTGGATATTGGATTCCGACCTTGACAAGGTATGGGACCACCTGCCGATCGTGTATCTCTAGAGACGAATACACTGGGTTCAACAAGAACTTCTTGCAACCCGGCCCTCACATGACCGACCACTCATTTCGCTTGAGTGTATCGAATGTATATCACCGACGGTTGGGATCAGCAACCGTCTGCCCGAAAAGGGACAGCATCGAAACATAGATTAAAGAAGCAAATAGGATTTTCTCTAGATAGGTGATCATACACCCTAATGGGAGCGACCCACATAGCCATGCTGCCTGCCCGATTTTTGTCATTTCCCGGTTGATGAGGCTTGAGGTCAGAATAACTTCTGAACATATGGTCGTCATTCACTTTGGATGCCACATCATCAGATCCGTCAGATATCACTAATTGACGACCCCAAAAATACTCTAGCCGAAAGCTAGAGAATGGCAATTCCCTGCCAACAACTATCGTACGTTTGAAGAAATCAACGTACGTGATCCTTTGGAAATACTCTGTCAGACACTCGTCCATACAAGTCATCCAGGAACAGGATGAACCGAAGGCACTCTCCTACCGCATCCATATAGGAATCACCCCATGGATCAGTAGCGAGAAGTCCTTGCAACCCGTAGATTCCCGTCACGACAGAATCACAGCTTATCTCTGCTTGCCAGGCAGAGAATATTAGTGGTTCTTCCGTCTATGAAAATCCACGGTCTTCAATGCTCCATCTCGATCATCTTCTGAGATCTTCACGTATTTGTTGGACGGAATGGTTTTCGAATATCAATTTGATCCCGGTCTTTCCATACCAACAATCGTATTGGACAGGTTTGATAGTCGGTGTTTTAACTATCAAAATATACAGTGTTTCAATCATGACACTCCAATGAGTTCACTGGTTTCGTATTCAGCATCACTTGGTCTTTTAACAAACCGATTTGTTCAATTAAAACTTCTAGCTCTTTTAATATTCAAAATTACGATATTTGAATACTCTAATTCGATTTAACTCTAATTGATTAACTCAAATTGATTAACTTTAACTGGTCAACTCTAACCGGTTAACTCGACTTATTTAACTCCTATCGATTAACTAATACTCGACTTAAATCCATTCGCTTGACTCCAGATCGTAGTGATCACAATGGTTATGCCTGATTCCCTCAGGAAACATCCGACCGCCGTAGGCTATCTGCAGCCCTGCGAATTACGCTAGCAGTCGTACGAAATGGCAACTTAGCCGAATAATTATGTTTGGCTAATTCTATCTCGAATAACTATATTCAATTTCCCATTTAAATCTTCCTTCCAATCATCTTTTAAATTCGGAAATCCATTTGTTTTAACAAAGAAATTTATAGCACATATGTTATAACAATAGCGTTATAATTACTATTTAGATTTACAAACAACAGCACTATAATCGCTGTTTTAGGTTTACAAAACATTTACCATAGCAACAGCGCTAAACTCGCTATTAGATTCACAAACATTATAACAACAGCGCTAAAGTCGCTGTTTAGATTTCAAAACATATTCACTAACGTCTCTTACGATTACCAACTAATACTATCTTCAGATAATCCCGACGTTGTTCAAGTTAGGGTATTTTAATTACCTCTCAGACCTTGATCAACAACGTTCTTATCCTCCGATAAACATAAGTTGTAATCAAAATCAATATTTCATTCTAGTCTCAAACAAATTCCATTTAACTATTGGATTTGGTTATACAACTCTATAACCCAGTTCTTTAACCAGATTCGCTTATTTCCAATCTCCTTTGATTTCATTTCACTTCAATTACTTTTGAAAAGTAATTGTCTAAAATATTATTAATTAAAATAATAATTTATTTCAATCATTAACTACACGAGTAGTTAATTTCTTTAATAACAAAATTAAACGGTAAATCCTTTTTTTAAACCATGTTTAAATTTAAACAATATTTATTAAACTATTCAAATCAAAACACATCAATTTTGATAATCAAATTCCAATTCAATCGGTCGATTTAATTAACTCAAAACTCGATTATCTCGTTAATCGATTCCAATTAATCCTCACTTTAAATTAATTAAAAATATAATTAATTTAAATAATCCCATTAATTGTTTCTTTACAAAACAATTATCAAAGTTTAACCATTCATCTCATTTCTTATGCTCATACTTGTGAATCTGATTAACATCAGAACAAATCGAAGTCTTAAATAAATAAAATATTTATTTATTTTTCTTTTATAAACCTTTATTCAAAATAATATATTAAAAATCCAACTCCAGTTATAAAGTAAATTTTATAACTTCATCTTTATTGATTCACCTGACGGTGAATCAATATTTATAACACGATTGATTTTATAGGCCATACGCTGCCAAATACCCAACCAATATCACCCATTGGTTTAAACACAACACTGGTTGAATGTTCAGTCAAAAATCAACAATCAAATCAATCACCCCAAACAGGACAATTCATATGTGATAATATGGAAACAAACAATATATTTGAGGAATCCGGTTGGATCCCTCCAACCTGTTCTTCCCTGTATTCAAATGGTTTTCTCAAATCAGGCTATTCAGTTTTGTTTAACTGATAAACCGAATAACGACCATTTAACATCAACCACAAGCAATTCAAACAATTCAACCATTTAAACACGTTTATAAGTAAACGTGACCAACCAAGGTGAGTCACCTTTATTGAAACCAATCGTTAAAAATAACGATTTGGTATTTCACTGAAATTAAACACAGTTTAATTTCATCAGTTAAATCAACAACCAAATGTATAACTAGCAAATAAGCAACCATCAGCAAGCAAAACACACAAAATAAAGAACCCAATTTATATAAAATATAAACGGGAAAACTGAGTGAGTTTAACTCACCTTGATTTGATTATTCTGAAGTAGTTGGTTACAGTCAAATTAAACAGTCATTTAATTTTAACTGTAACTTCCAGTTATCCCCACTTCTATCCAATCCCGTTCCATGGCATGGTGCTCGTCACAACCCTTCCAACGGTGTATGGTTTGTCCGATTACTAATCACTTTGGTTCGGCGAATCTTGTTCCTTCCAATTTGCAGCTTCTGGTGATTCGGTTCTGAACTCACGCACCACTTTCTTCTCCGTTCCTAATTAATTTCATTGATCAACTTAACCAAGCTGATCTGCGCTTATTTGTCCTCGTTCCTGCCTTTCCGCATTTAAACCTTTTGTTCGAAATATATGGGACAACCGTTTTCTTTTGTTGAAAATCCTTGGTTCTGCCATCTCCTACGTTCACAACCCAACGTTTTGTTCAGGTTCGTTCCCAAGGCAAACAAACCCAATCGGATTAACTTTCGTTCTGCAACAAAGTCACAGGTTACCACTTTAAGCTAATATACCCTCTTTAATTATAACGATAAAAATCCATAATTAAAATAAATAATTACGTTGGTTTACTTTATACAATACCCAAAAGAACCGTCCCCTTTTCTTCTTGTTACTGCTTCCTACGCATATCTCTCCTCACCATCAAAGGTACAACACCGAAACCGAATATACGGTCCCATGTCAGCACCGTCCATAGTCCAGACACTCCCACCCCTCTGTTCATCCTACCTTACATTTGCTTTCCATACTCCAGAAACGCGCTGCTACCCTCATCAATACTCTCGTGAACTGCTCCTTGAAACCCGTGACTTTCTGATGTGTTTCCAACCACGTATGTCCTCAACAGTCAGCTCATGCCCCTCTCCGATGATCCTCTCCGCCGGATCACCAACACCAAATCAGAAACTCAAGTCCCCTCAACCACTGAAACATACATCGTCCTTCTCCCCCTCCATGTACAGTAATCCCTGAGATAGACCCGCCCACAGTCACTCCTTCCTCTCGCCATCGTCCTGCCAAGCCAAACCCTCCTCGAACGCATGCTGCTCCCCTCCCTTATTCGTTTTATCCCATTCAGTTTCTTCGTTTGCTTTTTTTTTTAACAGAGGGAAATTTGTTGCTGGGAAAAATGAAGGTGACTGGATGTATATATATATAGGGTCGAGAATAAGATAGAAACAACGTCAAATTCTAGGACATAGGGTGTGCAGGTGAGGTCTGCGCGATGTTGGGTCTGCCATGAGGTTTCGTTCTCATGCAGCTGTTTTTATTTTAGTGTGTACAGATCTGAAGGATAGGCTTCAGACATAGCTTCGCTTATGCTAGGGGTAAAGTTGCTTCAGAAAGAAGAAAAAAAAATTTGAACTTTCATTTCAAATGTACAGGATACATTGCCCGCTGATGTGAATTTACAAGCTGCATTTGAGAAGAATATACATATAACATAGGGACAACAGTCTATGGTTTTGGTCCTTTAAAGAGCGAGCAAATGAATTTCTGTAGGTTTGCTCCTAATATAATATATGAAGAGAATGAGATATTTTATTTTTGATTGGTTTTGTATACGGCAGGTGATGGGACGGTATAGCATGTCTACATATCACAAACATAGATACGGTAGGTCTGTGATGTTTTAAATGCGGAAGAAAAGCCTGGGTTGTAGATGAGAAATGTAGATTTCTAGGGTAGATTGCGTATATATATGGGTTTATATAATATTAATTTATTTTTAACGAAACTTAACCGTAAAGTAATTGATAAAAACCCCCACAAACAATCTCTGTTTACTGATAAAAAGCTAATTCTGGTGTAAAAAAAATATTCCGGATCCAATGGGACAAGTTTCGTCGAATTCTGATATCGTTTGAAAAAAATTCCATTATAAAACCAGAAATAAACACGTTTTCTAATTTACCACGACCACCAGCTAAATCGAATCAACTTGAAACCTTGATATCTTGCAATAACTTTTTGATACGAACCCAACGGCACTAGTTTCGTCGCATCCTGAGACTGTTAGCCCGATAGGCTGTTTTTACCCCGAACCGCCCTACCCTTTTTAACGCCAAATTTCTCGATCTCTAAAAATAACAAACTATATACCTACCCTGACTCTAATCGACGATACGAACTCAACGGAACTGGTTTCGTGGCCTAATTCGATCGTCTGCTCAAGTTACACTCAAATATCCCTTTATTATATAAATCACGCGCTATAGAAAATGAACGGGCGTTTACGGCTACCGTGGCCACATACGACATTGGTTTGCCATGCCATCTAACACCGTACAATAATTTAACGATACAGTTCCAATGAAACTGATTTCGTTGAAATCTGAGTCCGTTTGCAAAACGGCCATTTTAAAGGTCGCTATTTCAAATAACGATTTCCACAGCGTTTTTTTTCAAATTTTGATTTAGCCATAACTCGCACTCTGTAACACGAAATCTGGATTTTTCTCTTTTATATGAAAACTATCGTCAACACGCTTCCAGCGTTTCTTGTTTCACAGAAATCCGACTTATATCGGACTCTGTATGTCCAGTTGAAGTTCAAACTCGAATTTTCAAACTGCAGCGCTATATTTCAAGCTCTATTTATAATTGTATAAATAAATAACGTCGAACTTTGTTTAAATAGCGAATTAGATATTAATTCCATCGATATTCCAAATATAATATTTAAATTAAATAAATTAAATTACATATTCGAGTGCCAAAAACACGGGTCGTTACAAGAAGCATCGGGATATTTCAAATAGCCTCCCATGGTCCTCACCAATCCAAAAGAAAAAGAAAAAACCAAGCGGCTAGCCGATACGACGCATAAAATCTCATATATGAATTAAATACATACCTTTTCGTCGAGCATTCTATTTATATATCTTCATACCTTATCCATACCTGTAACACCCCGTATGTTAAATAACTTGTTATAACATAAATCAGAGCAGAATTAAATTTAATATTCTGAATCACTTCATATTGCATATTGCATAAAATTGTGTGTAGGAAGCTATATTTATGGGTGTATAATGATTGTGTTATCATATTGATGATGCATTTTGGTGAATGATTGTGCACTCATGTAGATATTGTATGTGTCGATAGGGTTCCCTCGCATACATAATGGATGCATGGCACTATCATGGTTTGCATATGTTCATACATTAGATAGGGAACATATACACACACTTTTTGCATATGCTTATACATCATTAGAAATTGTTTTAAGGACAATGGATGCCAGTGTTTGATGGTTGAGTAGATGGTTGTTTGGTTGGTAGGATACGTTCTTCTTGACTTAAGATTTCGGGGACGAAATCCTTTAAGTAGGGGAGAATGTAACACCCCGTATGTTAAATAACTTGTTATAACATAAATCAGAGCAGAATTAAATTTAATATTCTGAATCAGGGGAAACGGGCTGTGCCATTGCGTTCGTCTCGGAAAAATACGCGAAATAGAGTCCGAGTTTTCGTAAATCGGAGTCCGTATGACCAAGTTATGGCCCGTCAAAGTTTCACGAAAAATCAAAAACGAAAACTGCTCATGTTTTGAGGCCCGGGATGAGTTTTGGGCTGTGTTTTTTTTGGGCCCTAAATGGTTCCTACACTTGACTTCTTCCCCAAGACATGCTTTAAAGGCTAGGATTGGTTCTAGGGTATATCCTATGGTCCTAAAACATCTAACTAATCTATATATACACCCTAATACCCCCCTTATCCTTACCAAAAATAGATCTAAGGCCATTATGCCACCACTTAGAAAATTGGAGAGCCTCCACTAAAAATCCTAAGAGGGTTTGCAAGCTAATCTACATCTTCTTCTACTTAATCATTGGGATTTGCTTCATTTAACTTGCTAATCTTGTTTTGGTGAGCTTCTATCCCCTTAATAATCAATTATTGAATTGATTATGATAAGATGTGATAAAGTATGGCTATGTTTGTGGATCCATATATTTATGCAAGCTTGATGTAGTGAATATTATGTGTTTTGCAAGTTATATGCCTTATGTCATGCAAGTTTCATAATATGTAATCATGATATTTTTATGCAAGTTGTTTCATGATGTTTATGATGCAAAACACTAAGTGAATATGGATCCATTATGCAAACATGTTATGCAAGTATGTGAGTACTTATGCAAGTCATGTATATGCTTATATGCATGTTTAGCATTTTATGCAAGTATGTGAATGTTTATGCAAGTTATGTATATGTTGAAATGCAAGTTTAACATAATATGCAAGCCTATGCAAGTATGTGAATGTTTATGCAAGTTATGTATATGTTGAAATGCAAGTTTAACATAATATGCAAGCCTATGCAAGTATGTGAATGTTTATGCAAGTTATGTATATGTTGAAATGCAAGTTTAACATAATATGCAAGCCTATGCAAGTATGTGAATGTTTATGCAAGTTATGTATATGTTGAAATGCAAGTTTAACATAATATGCAAGCCTATGCAAGTATGTGAATGTTTATGCAAGTTATGTATATGTTGAAATGCAAGTTTAACATGATATGCAAGCTTATGCAAGTATATGAATGCTTATGCAAGTATGTGAGTGCTTATGCAAGTTAAGTATATGCTAAAATGCAAGTTCTACATGTTATGCAAATCACATGTATGATGATATGTAAGTTCATATGCAACATGTTATGCAAATCACATGTTTGATGATATGTAAGTTCATATGCAACATGTTATGTAAGACACATGTTTGATAATATGCAAGTTTGGGTCGAATATAGTTGGGTTAATACATGCTCATATATGCAAGTTGACATCCTCTTAACCCATGATAAAGTTATATGCTAAACCCATGTTATGTGTGGTAAATCTTCCCTTTATTATGTTATGTCATAATGACGATTTACGTGGGGAACGATGGGGTTAATTAATATGTTAATTAAAAGTATGTTGAAATGGGTATGATTAAGCATACCATAAAAAAATTAATTAACATAAGTGGGAATTTACCTATTGAGTTAGGTCTACCCCATGGGAATTTACCTATTGAGTTAGGTCTACCCATGTTATGGAAAACTTGATATTAATTAGGGATAATTAATATGGGGGTGATTAATTAGGTGTAATTAATCGACTAAGACACGAGGTTGGACCCATTTGTAGTGTAAAACTGCCCGGACCCGACCGGCTTAACCAGTTGCTACAAATGTCAGCCCAATGTGAGAGGTCTTAGCCATAAATTAAATACGTGATTAAGGTAAAGACACGAGGTTAGACTCTGTTATGACGTAAGACTGCCCGGATTCTACCGGCTTAACCAGGCGGTCATAACAGCCAGTCTAATGTGGGAGGTCTTTATGGGAGATCACGGTCTTAATTAATTAAGAAACACTTAACCATATTAGCATGTAGTGGGACATGAGGGGTTAAGTGGGTGCCTTGGGTGGCATGTAGTAACTAGTGGGGGTGCCTTGGGTGGCATGAGAAAACTAGTGGGTTGCCTTGGGTGGCAATAGAAAATACGATTAGAATACTTAACCAGAGTGGAACATGTAACTAAACATGATTAAAGGGTTAAGTAAGTGCCTTGGGTGGCATGGGGGAATCAAGTAAGTGCCTTGGGTGGCATGCGGAAATCTAGTGGGTGCCTTAAGTGGCAATTGTAATATAATTGGATGACTTAACCAAACCTTAACATGTAAGGGGGCATGATTATAAAAAGGGGTTAAGTGGAATGCACTAGATAAAATGACAAGCTTAAGTAGTAGCTTGTGGGGGCCCATTTCAACCAATATCCCAAACGTATCTTTGTGGGCTCGACCCATGTCGAGTGACGGGACACGCATATTGGGCTTGATTATAAGAGGCCAAAACGGGGTAGCGGTGGCAACGCAAGTCCAACGGGTTTCATATGCGTGTGTGGGCCCGGGCTGGTAGATAAGCCGTTGTTGCATCGTGTAGATATAAAGCTGTGCACTGTTGATAGTATTGGGTAGCCACTTTAGGGGAGTGATACACCCCACTGTGGGACCAGCACGGGTATCTACGTTAGGGAGCCGATCGATGGGGAGTAGTGGGTACACCTAGTAAAGATAGGAGCAGACGGCACCTATGTAGGGGTACACGAAACTACTGGGTAAGATTACTAGGTACACCTAGTGAATGTAGGGGCAGACGGCACCTACGTGGTCAGTTATACACCTAGTGGAGGTAGGGGCAGACGGCACCTACGTGGTCAGCTAGAAGTACCAGAGACTACTAGCTATATTTTCTAAGACTTTAGTGGGATCAACCTTTAAGTAGGAATTACTCTTGGTGGGTAGAACTGGTGTGGTGCAGTTAGTAATTATCCTTGGGTGGGTAGATGCGTCTTTACGGTTATCTTAGTTCGTCCTGTGTTCGTGGGCAACTTAGTGTAGTCATTATCCCCAAAGATACCATACCGAGTTCATATCATACCCTAATTACTTTAATAATTGTATTATTAAGGAGATAGGGTTCACTCAGGCTTATGTCTGACCCCCGTTGTTTTTATCTTTTTCCTTCAGGTCCTCAGGTTGGGCCTAGTGCTAGTGGGCTTTGATCAGTTTGCTTTATCTATCTCTTGGAGCTTGGACCGTAGATGTAGAGCTCAGTTTATCTTATCTTTTCTGTTATGGCTATTTGTTATGAGTAGTGGGATTATGTACTTATTTTATTCAGGATGGATATTTTGTACTTGACTCTTGTTATGGTTTTATGATGTAACCAAACATGTTTTACTTTCCGCTGCTATGAGATGATGTTTTAAATTTTCAAGTATTACATTATATCTGTCTTGTTGTAATTTTACTGTTCTATACTCACTAAAAATACTCCACCGATGCTATGGCATTCCCTTAGTGAGTGACTATAGCGGGTGTGGGGTGTTACACGTGGTATCAGAGCTTAAGGTTACCGGAACAGATAAAAATTTTAGAAAAACTATTTTCTAAGAATACTTTTGGAAAGGAGTATTTTCAAAAACATGTCTTTTAAGAGAAAAGTTTTTGAAAGGAAAGCATAATCCCCAATAGCCATATCTATATCTTTCGAATTCTCCATTTTGAATCTCTTCCTTTCTCTCGTTTTGAGTTTCCCCTCCGCGTATAGATGATCTTTCTAAGATAGATAAGGATGGAAAACCACTTCAAGGGACTTAGACGTTAGTCGGATTAGAAGTTGGTTCAAGAAGGAGGAGGACTGGTAGGTATCTATTGGATAAACGATGGGAGGAAGGCTCAAATAGTTGTTTGGTTAATGAAAGATGA
The DNA here is from genome assembly GCA_030737875.1 of Allium sativum. Taxonomy (NCBI): domain Eukaryota; kingdom Viridiplantae; phylum Streptophyta; class Magnoliopsida; order Asparagales; family Amaryllidaceae; genus Allium; species Allium sativum. Next base: position 54,122,882 of record CM060920.1, on the reverse strand, counting down.
AACCTCATTGGTGGGAGGTTACGAGTGGAGAATAGGGAAGAAGAAGGCAAGTGGTTATCCTTTTAAGAGGAATAGGACACCTTATTAGGATTGTTCAAAGAAGCAAGGGCAAGGTATGGAATCTTCTGGAGGGTAGTTGTATTCCCTCATGACTAGGGTACCAGATGGGGATATGACCGTCTAGGTTGGAATTTGGATTTCTTTATCATCCGATTCAAGCTCTATTTGATTCTGATATATTGAGTTCGTTTATCCCACCATTGTTAGTTGAGTCACTGCACTTAGACACCAGTTTGGTAGATGATCCCTTAGTTGTTTCAAACCCAGTTGGGGCTCCATGATATGTTTGGGTTTGAAAGTTTCTATACTTAGCGTTGAGTTTAGATGTGATGCTTGTTGGGCTTCACGGGCTATGGGTTAATTTTGGGCATGGACTGGTTATCCAGTAGGAGTGTTGTTCTTCATTTTCAAGGGAGAGTTGTTAGGCTTATGGGCCGCCTAAGTAACACTCTCGAGATCTCTTGTAATCCCATAGAATCTGTTATGCTAAGGTATCTAGAATCGCCTGACACGTTGGTCTAGAGTCTGCGATCTGTTAGAGCGGTCCTGGAATACCCGGATGTGTTTGAGGAGGTGAAGGGCTTACCTCCGAAGCGGGAGATTGACTTCCGAATATATCTGGTGGATAATGCCAAACCAGTATCTTGGCCAGTGTGCCACATGGCTCCTAGTGAGAGGAGGGAACTCCATAAGTAAGTAGGCGATTTGCTTGAGAAGGGGTTCATAAGACGAAGTATATCGGAGTGGGGCGCTCCAGTAGTTTTTGTTATGAAGGCGGATGGGTCCCTCAGACTTTGTGTAGGCTAAAGGGAACTAAAGAAACTCACAAAGAAGAATAGATACCCATTGCCGAGGATTAATGATCTCCTTGATCAGTTGGCTGGCGCCTCAGTATTTTTGTAGTAGGACTTAGCCACGGGATTTCATCAGTTGAGAGTGGCTGAGAATAGTATAGAGGAGACTGCCTTTGGGACTCCGGATGATTTCTTTTATGAGTGGCTGGTGATGCCATTGGGTTTGACGAATGCCCCCGCATACTTTGTTGAGAAGGGTGTTCAGGGAGTACCTAAATAAGTTCGTGATGGTCTTTGTAGATGACATCTGGGTCTTTTCTAGGAGCGAAATAAGTTTTCGTATGTGCTCAATAGGCTGAGCAGGGCCAGTATAGGATAAACGACGGTTTTGGAGCGAGACTGGCGAGAACATCCAGAATTGGTCAAGGGCTTAATTATTTAGCCATTTTTACTAGTATCGTCTCACGTAGGTCGTCTGAATTCGAAGGAGGTATCCCTTGGGTGTTTGTCTGATATTGGTTTAGGCCTTTGGGGCTTGCATTTGGGGGATGCCGAATTCGACTAGGGTGGTCTGCGTGGGAGACAGTTGTGATGATTTTGGATGATATTCTGGTGGAGAAGAGCATGCCCTACATCTTAGGGAAGTGTTGGAGACTCTTCGAGCGCATAGTCTTAGGACAGCAAAAGTGGATGGGATCCTTAGCATCCTATGAGTAAGGGTAACATGGTAACGGACACCTTAAGTAGAAAAAGGTTGTCCTTGAGTTCATTGTTCGTTGAACGACGGAGCTTAGAGTTTATTTCTAAGTTTGACTTTAGACCTTCCGGTGACTTTGTACCCGGTTTGCTAGCTTCTTTGGAAGTTAGACCTACTCTTTTGGGGCGGATTGGAGAAGCACAGAGGGGCGACCCACAGTTGGTTGAGTTAGTAGAGAAGCTCATAAGGGGGGAGTCGTCCAGCCATTTGAGTAGATACACCCTAGATGATAGAGGGTGCTTGCGTAGAGACAGTAGACTTTGTGTACCGCAGGACGAGGGTTTGAGGAAGGCTATTCTTGATGACGCACACCGTTTTAGGATGACCATTCATCCCGGTGGGGGTAAGATGTACCAAGACATGAAGAGGGCTTTCTTCTGGGCCGGTATGAAGAAAGATGTGGCCGAGCATGTCGCTCGATGCTTGGTGTGCCAACGAGTGAAGACGGAGCGAAAGAAACCAGGTGGGTTGCTTCATCCTTTGGAAGTTCCGATATGGAAGTGGGATAGTGTCTCGATGGACTTCGTTGATGGTTTACCGAGATCGAGGAAAGAGTAATACAGAAATTTGGGTGGTGGTAGACAGACTTACTAAGAACACCCATTTCATACCTGTGAAGAGTAAGTGGACTGCTCCATGGCTAGCTTTTGTATATCTTCGAGAGATAGTTCGATTGCATCGGGTACCCTCCAGTATAGTGAGTGATCGAGATCCTATCTTCACTAGAGAGTTTTGGAAGAGTTTGCAAAAGGCGGTAGGGACTCAGTTGCGTTTGAGTACCGCATATCATCCTCAGACGGACGGCCAGACCGAGAGGGTGAATCATATTTTAGAAGACCTTTTGAGGCTATGTATCTTGGATTTTGGAGGTACATGGGAGGAGCATCTTCCATTGGTGGAGTTGCCCGACAGACTTAGTGGTGTACATGATGTATTCCATGGGAGGAAGTGCCTACATAAGACCGCAGAGGTGGTAGAGCCAAGTTTGCTTAGAGAAGTGGAAGCAGAGCGTGATGCGACTATTCGACGAGCTCCTACTCGCATCCTTGGGTCAGAGACTAGGAAATTGAGGAATCGAGAGGTTCAGCTAGTCAAAGTGCAATGGGGAGAAGAGGAGAGCAACGCAACTTGGGAGACGGAAGCGAAGATGCGTTCTTTGTATCCATTTCTTTTTGAGAGTATGTCTTTTAACTTCTCCTTTATCGTTTGACTGGTACTTATCTTATCCTTAGTATGTCCTCTCGTTAGTACCTTTGACCTTCAGATAGGATAGTCCTATGGTTGAAACATGTGTTTGAGACATGTTATGATTGATGGATGCAAGTGGATGCAATTGTTTGCTAGTGGTTGCTCGTGGATGCATATACACACACTCTAGGCACTAGATCGGCTCAATCACTTCATATTGCATATTGCATAAAATTGTGTGTAGGAAGCTATATTTATGGGTGTATAATGATTGTGTTATCATATTGATGATGCATTTTGGTGAATGATTGTGCACTCATGTAGATATTGTATGTGTCGATAGGGTTCCCTCGCATACATAATGGATGCATGGCACTATCATGGTTTGCATATGTTCATACATTAGATAGGGAACATATACACACACTTTTTGCATATGCTTATACATCATTAGAAATTGTTTTAAGGACAATGGATGCCAGTGTTTGATGGTTGAGTAGATGGTTGTTTGGTTGGTAGGATACGTTCTTCTTGACTTAGAGATTTCGGGGACGAAATCCTTTAAGTAGGGGAGAATGTAACACCCCGTATGTTAAATAACTTGTTATAACATAAATCAGAGCAGAATTAAATTTAATATTCTGAATCAGGGGAAACGGGCTGTGCCATTGCGTTCGTCTCGGAAAAATACGCGAAATAGAGTCCGAGTTTTCGTAAATCGGAGTCCGTATGACCAAGTTATGGCCCGTCAAAGTTTCACGAAAAATCAAAAACGAAAACTGCTCATGTTTTGAGGCCCGGGATGAGTTTTGGGCTGTGTTTTTTTTGGGCCCTAAATGGTTCCTACACTTGACTTCTTCCCCAAGACATGCTTTAAAGGCTAGGATTGGTTCTAGGGTATATCCTATGGTCCTAAAACATCTAACTAATCTATATATACACCCTAATACCCCCCTTATCCTTACCAAAAATAGATCTAAGGCCATTATGCCACCACTTAGAAAATTGGAGAGCCTCCACTAAAAATCCTAAGAGGGTTTGCAAGCTAATCTACATCTTCTTCTACTTAATCATTGGGATTTGCTTCATTTAACTTGCTAATCTTGTTTTGGTGAGCTTCTATCCCCTTAATAATCAATTATTGAATTGATTATGATAAGATGTGATAAAGTATGGCTATGTTTGTGGATCCATATATTTATGCAAGCTTGATGTAGTGAATATTATGTGTTTTGCAAGTTATATGCCTTATGTAATGCAAGTTTCATAATATGTAATCATGATATTTTTATGCAAGTTGTTTCATGATGTTTATGATGCAAAACACTAAGTGAATATGGATCCATTATGCAAACATGTTATGCAAGTATGTGAGTACTTATGCAAGTCATGTATATGCTTATATGCATGTTTAGCATTTTATGCAAGTATGTGAATGTTTATGCAAGTTATGTATATGTTGAAATGCAAGTTTAACATAATATGCAAGCCTATGCAAGTATGTGAATGTTTATGCAAGTTATGTATATGTTGAAATGCAAGTTTAACATAATATGCAAGCCTATGCAAGTATGTGAATGTTTATGCAAGTTATGTATATGTTGAAATGCAAGTTTAACATAATATGCAAGCCTATGCAAGTATGTGAATGTTTATGCAAGTTATGTATATGTTGAAATGCAAGTTTAACATGATATGCAAGCTTATGCAAGTATATGAATGCTTATGCAAGTATGTGAGTGCTTATGCAAGTTAAGTATATGCTAAAATGCAAGTTCTACATGTTATGCAAATCACATGTATGATGATATGTAAGTTCATATGCAACATGTTATGCAAATCACATGTTTGATGATATGTAAGTTCATATGCAACATGTTATGTAAGACACATGTTTGATAATATGCAAGTTTGGGTCGAATATAGTTGGGTTAATACATGCTCATATATGCAAGTTGACATCCTCTTAACCCATGATAAAGTTATATGCTAAACCCATGTTATGTGTGGTAAATCTTCCCTTTATTATGTTATGTCATAATGACGATTTACGTGGGGAACGATGGGGTTAATTAATATGTTAATTAAAAGTATGTTGAAATGGGTATGATTAAGCATACCATAAAAAAATTAATTAACATAAGTGGGAATTTACCTATTGAGTTAGGTCTACCCCATGGGAATTTACCTATTGAGTTAGGTCTACCCATGTTATGGAAAATTTGATATTAATTAGGGATAATTAATATGGGGGTGATTAATTAGGTGTAATTAATCGACTAAGACACGAGGTTGGACTCATTTGTAGTGTAAAACTGCCCGGACCCGACCGGCTTAACCAGTTGCTACAAATGTCAGCCCAATGTGAGAGGTCTTAGCCATAAATTAAATACGTGATTAAGGTAAAGACACGAGGTTAGACTCTGTTATGACGTAAGACTGCCCGGATTCTACCGGCTTAACCAGGCGGTCATAACAGCCAGTCTAATGTGGGAGGTCTTTATGGGAGATCACGGTCTTAATTAATTAAGAAACACTTAACCATATTAGCATGTAGTGGGACATGAGGGGTTAAGTGGGTGCCTTGGGTGGCATGTAGTAACTAGTGGGGGTGCCTTGGGTGGCATGAGAAAACTAGTGGGTTGCCTTGGGTGGCAATAGAAAATACGATTAGAATACTTAACCAGAGTGGAACATGTAACTAAACATGATTAAAGGGTTAAGTAAGTGCCTTGGGTGGCATGGGGGAATCAAGTAAGTGCCTTGGGTGGCATGCGGAAATCTAGTGGGTGCCTTAAGTGGCAATTGTAATATAATTGGATGACTTAACCAAACCTTAACATGTAAGGGGGCATGATTATAAAAAGGGGTTAAGTGGAATGCACTAGATAAAATGACAAGCTTAAGTAGTAGCTTGTGGGGGCCCATTTCAACCAATATCCCAAACGTATCTTTGTGGGCTCGACCCATGTCGAGTGACGGGACACGCATATTGGGCTTGATTATAAGAGGCCAAAACGGGGTAGCGGTGGCAACGCAAGTCCAACGGGTTTCATATGCGTGTGTGGGCCCGGGCTGGTAGATAAGCCGTTGTTGCATCGTGTAGATATAAAGCTGTGCACCGTTGATAGTATTGGGTAGCCACTTTAGGGGAGTGATACACCCCACTGTGGGACCAGCACGGGTATCTACGTTAGGGAGCCGATCGATGGGGAGTAGTGGGTACACCTAGTAAAGATAGGAGCAGACGGCACCTATGTAGGGGTACACGAAACTACTGGGTAAGATTACTAGGTACACCTAGTGAATGTAGGGGCAGACGACACCTACGTGGTCAGTTATACACCTAGTGGAGGTAGGGGCAGACGGCACCTACGTGGTCAGCTAGAAGTACCAGAGACTACTAGCTATATTTTCTAAGACTTTAGTGGGATCAACCTTTAAGTAGGAATTACTCTTGGTGGGTAGAACTGGTGTGGTGCAGTTAGTAATTATCCTTGGGTGGGTAGATGCGTCTTTACGGTTATCTTAGTTCGTCCTGTGTTCGTGGGCAACTTAGTGTAGTCATTATCCCCAAAGATACCATACCGAGTTCATATCATACCCTAATTACTTTAATAATTGTATTATTAAGGAGATAGGGTTCACTCAGGCTTATGTCTGACCCCCGTTGTTTTTATCTTTTTCCTTCAGGTCCTCAGGTTGGGCCTAGTGCTAGTGGGCTTTGATCAGTTTGCTTTATCTATCTCTTGGAGCTTGGACCGTAGATGTAGAGCTCAGTTTATCTTATCTTTTCTGTTATGGCTATTTGTTATGAGTAGTGGGATTATGTACTTATTTTATTCAGGATGGATATTTTGTACTTGACTCTTGTTATGGTTTTATGATGTAACCAAACATGTTTTACTTTCCGCTGCTATGAGATGATGTTTTAAATTTTCAAGTATTACATTATATCTGTCTTGTTGTAATTTTACTGTTCTATACTCACTAAAAATACTCCACCGATGCTATGGCATTCCCTTAGTGAGTGACTATAGCAGGTGTGGGGTGTTACAATACCTATCTCATGTATATTTATACCTGCCCAATCTATTTTAACTATACCTGATCGTTTTAACTCAATTTGTTAATTAACTCTTTAATTTATTTCACTTTTATATTTGAACATGACATGTTCAAATATATTTTAAATTGCTTATTAACTAATTTGAATCCAAAATTCAAATTTAAGTTCTATATTTGATTTCGAATATCCATTAACAAATCCAATTCACCTTTCAAAGTTCAACTTCAAATTCAAAACTCGATTAACTAATACCACTTCGACTTAGTTAATTCTATTCAATTTCTATTCAAATTTCATATCACTTCTATTATTCAAATCTATACATCAAATTCTATTTAAATCCTATAGTTTAAATTCCATTTGAATTCTATATTCAAATTCTACATATTCAAATCCTATATTTGAATTCCTTTATATTTCTATATTCAAATTATATATTTGAATTTCTATATTCAAATTCCATTTGAATTTTTATATTCAAATTCTATATCACTTCCATTGAATTTCATATATTCAAACACCCTTTGAATTTCTATACTCGATTTCTATTTCAATTCCATTGAATTTCATTCTTTATTATAAATCCCATTTTGAAATTCAACACAACTTGTCTTTCCCAAAACAAATTCAAAACAGTATCTCTGGTAGTAATTCGTCACTTACAAACTCGAAAATGAATACTGATGATGCAGCTGTCATCATCAGAATCTATTTTCCAGTGATCGAAGTGAGTTCAATACTATAAAACCATTTCTATCATTTCCACTTTGAAATTCGTTTCAAATATAATTCACACTGCTTGTAAAACAATTTAAAATCTCCCAGGATCTTAAATTTTCCTTATTTTAATCCAAATCCATTTACAAACACTTGCCCAATTCTCCAGAATTTTAATTTAATTTCTGGTTTAAATTTCAGATTTAACTCATCTGATTTCACGTATTTCACTTATATGAATTCTGATTGGTTATTTATATAACCATTTAATTTATATTCTTACTCGATTATAATAACAACCAATATATCCAATATATTATAATTGTGATATATATATCTTCTTTATATCAAGATATACCTTGGGTAAACTTATTTTAATTTACCCTCTTTTCAGAACATATCGTGCCGACCCATCGTATTCGAGTGTTTATAAACTCCTACCGATACAGTGGATCAAACTGATCGACCAGAACCCATAAACAATACAACCAAAGAATCCCCACAATATAAAACAATTTTTTTTATATCAATAACAAATACGTCCACTCGTATGAATACACTCAATCTCAGTCTAGGGTATTACTAACCCTATCTCTACCGAGTCACGCCACAGAGCCAAGGTAAAACTTAACCTGGCTCTGACACAAACTGTAATGACCCTGGATTTTGACGACTTTGGTTATCGCCATAAACTCAATGATGACTAACCAAACGTCGAAAAATACCGGTCATTAGTGAAAGGAATTAGAGGGTGAGGAAAGATAAGATAGAAACTTAGAATAGAAGAAGAAGAAGAAGAACACAATATCAGAGTAACACGAATCTCACAGCAGAACGAATAAATATATTTCATAACATAACTTTGAAATACGAATCTGTACTTGAATATACATATCATTGTCAAAGTACAACACTTACAACACAGCGGAAATAACTATAACTATATAATCCTGAAGCCTCCTGCTCCAGCTCTTCAAGTATCTGTAAATCCCGACTACTTGACTGCCCGTACAAATTTAGGCACCCAAGAGTTTAGGGAAACAAACAAAATACACTCCGGGTCAGTCATGGGACTGGTATGAGTAAAACGGTTTAAAACAGTTCAAGCAGGTAATCGATATCTCATAAGACCACGCCGAATAACTGAACGGGTTTTCCCTTATGAGAATCCAAATTTTCTTTATATCAAAACCTTTGATATTATAATAATGTCTATCAACCACAATATAATAATCATCTAGCAGAAACGCTTCCATCTCACGTTCTACATATATAGTATACAATCAAAACCGCAAGCACGTATTGGGTAATGGATTTCCAACTATGACAAGGTATGGAACCACCTTTCGCTAGTGTACCTCTAGAGAGGAATACACTGGGTTCAACAAGAACATCTTGCAACCCGGACACACATGTTCGACCACTCATTTCGCTTAAGTGTATCGAATGTATATCACCAACGGTTGGGATCAGCAACCGTTCCCGAATGGGACAGCATCGACAATAGATTTTTAGAAGTAAATGAAACTCTAGATCAGGTGATTATACACCCTTATTCGGTGCGAACAACTTAGCCATGCTGCCTTCCCGATTTCTGTCATTTACCGGTTGATGAGGCTTGAGGTTACGCTTCATCATCACATCAGATTCACTTTGAATGCCACATCGTCAAATCCATCAAACCACCGATTGACGTCCTCAACCATACATTATGTGTTAGCTAAAAGAAGTTTCCTTCTCCGCTTCCACTCTGGGTACGGTTGGAGAAATCAATATACGTGATCGTTTGGAAATACTCTGTCAGACATCCGTCCATACAAGTCATCCAGGAACAGGACGAACCGAAGGCACTATTCTGTAAACAGGATAGCCCTTGCATAACTCCATCTTCAATTTCCTTTGACATATATGATTCGCAACGCTTATGCCAATACAAAGTGGTTCTTCGGATAATAATCCAACCGGTCTCTCCATATTAACAACGTTAAAATGGTCAAACTTCGATAGTCTGTGATTTAACTATCGAATAAAACAAGTATGCAAACAACGATATTATTTCCAAATGGAAATTTATATCGATCAAACATCATTCAACATTTATCTTTTTATTTCATTAATTTACTTATCTCATGTTTTCCCTATATTCAATATTTCTTATTTTCTAAATTTGGAAAATATACATTATTAACAATGGAAAACATTTCCATTTCTTGTTTTCCTTATTAGAAAACATTTCTGGTTTCTTATTTGGAAAACATTTCCAAAGCTTCTTCTTTGGACTTAGACAGAAGTTTAAACAAACCACCACGATGCCAACTCAAACCATTTCCTTTAATTACTAAATTCACTTAACCATCCTTTACTATCGAACCTTTACCATTCCTTAGTTAAAAATGAAGTCAATCAAGTTGGGGTAATACTACCTCTCAGACCTTAACTGAACAACGATTCTAACCTTGAAATAGACAAAGTTCACCCTTCTAATTCTTTAACAAACTTCCTTACGTAACTCTTTTTTTCAAATCTTTTCTATTCGATAATTCTTTCCTTCGATAAGGTATATTCGATAGCTCTATTCAATTTATTCTATTCACTTAACTATTTTGATTTAACTCTAACTCTATTCACTTAACTCCTATCGAATAAACTATATTCGATAACTCCTTTAACTCTATTTGAATAAACTATATTCGACTAACTCCTTTATTCTATTTGAATAAACTATATTCGACTAACTCCTTTTACTTTCTATTCGAATCAACTATATATTCGATTAACTCATTTATTCTATTTGAATAAACTATATTAGACTAACTCCTTTTACTTTCTATTCGAATAAACTATATATTCGATTAACTCATTTATTTTATTCGAATAAACTATATTTGACTAACTCCTTTTACTTTAACTCTAATCGATTAAACTAACAATGATTAACTCCTTTTACTTAATTCGAATAACTAATATTCGATTCACTCCTTTTACTTTAACTCTAATCGATTAAACTAACATCGATTAACTCCCTTTAACTCGATTAAACTAATCATTGATAAAGATTTACTTTTAGTAACGGTTCTTCACTTTACAAATTATTTCCCTTTTATAAAACTCTATTCGTTTTAAAAACATTTTCCCTTTTATTTACTTTCGAAATATTTCCTTCTATAAAATCTGTTGATTTTATAAAATCCCTTTATATCAATATACATTGAAATAATTCTTTTTACATCCCAGGGTCTTTTATGATATTTAAAATATCGAATAACCATGATCAACATCATTCTGACACACATAATCCATAACAGATATACATCACATCATATATCACAATATATGAAAAACAGTAAATAAATGTTGAGGAATCCAGTTGGATTCCTCCAACCTGTTTCCCTGCATCCACAAATGTTAAACAATATAGATAATCATCACTTTCAGTTCCATATGATATATTCTGTTAAACAGAATCAATATAGAAATTCAACTAACTGACAAGCAGTTCAATCAAACAGTCAACACACAGTCAAACAATCAATATTTAACAGTTCTAAAAATACAACATGAAATTATAAACTGTTCAGAGTTAGTGAGATTTACTCACATTGGACTATCACCGTTAATTAACGATAATTGTCGTTGATTCAGATCGGACAATTTATTTTGCCATAAATTGTAGCGAGCTCGGATTCACTCCCGGCCAGTCTCATTTTGTTGCTCCCGTCCATGCGATCCTAACTCAACTTATGGTTCGTGATTATGATTTCATATGATCAATATATGATTTACACAAGTTATACTCTTATTTAAATAAAATAAAACTAAATTCTTAAGTATAAACTGGGCTCACTTTTGAGTTAAGGCCCGTCCACCCTTCCTAAAATACTAGGCTTACCCATTTATCCTTGAAGCCCAACCGATCCTCTTCTTCCTGAACGATTTACTGGAGCTGCTTACTCCTTCAAATGGCCATTTTGACGTCAATGAACTCTGACCATCCCTCCAACTTAACACCGAATATCAATCTGGCTTCACCAATCAACATCTATTCAAAATCTCCACCGCACTATATCCCTTTTGCCCAAATCGACCTCCACATTCAAATCCGTCGTCCCCAAACACCACGTACAGTACCGAATCAAAATCACACTGATACCCACAAAAAAACTTCTACGCGATGCTGTACACACCAAGGAATCCGAATCTTATATCGAAAACCCACTCAGATGCTTTCACCTCTCGCAGTGTCCAACCCTAAAACCCACTGTTGAGTTTTGATCCTCAAAACCTAGCGTTGATCTTCACCAAACAGATACTAGAAAGAAGATAAAAAGCATAGGAATCCATATATGTGGATAATAGGATTTGTACGATTTTCTCTTGACTTCTTTTTATTTTCTAAAGATTGCATTTTGGGTTTAAAGTAGAAAAACCCGACGGCGCATTTTGTTGATGACTTTAGGGTTTAGGGAAAAGTTAATGGGGTATATATAGGGGATTTAGATATTTTAGATATTTTGTAGAATGGAATATTCCCGGTATATTTTCATTTCTATATTCATTTTTGCTCTCTAAAAATCCGTGTGATCACACACGATACTCAAAAATCACGAAACTGAACATGCAGCTAGAGTTCGACATTACGGCCCAACCGAAACTGGTTTCGTCAAATTCCGACTTCGTATGCTCACACAGCGTATTTTTAACTGTCAGAATACTGATTGTTTTTCACTCTAAAAATCCGTACGGCCACATAGTGACTCTAAAAATCACGAAACTGGAAATCTAACAACTATTTGACATTGCGGATCCAACAAAATTAGTTTCGTCGAATTCCGACTTCGTTTGCAAAAGTGGATATTTTTAAAGCTCTGGATGACCCATTTAAATATAGAAATATATTTAAATATAATTAAATTAAATATTTATAAATAAATATTATCGTATATATTCACAGTGGAATACCATACAGCTCTAGAATATCCTATATAGGTTTCTAATTCGATATTCATCTCTGGGTCAACCCGGTATTCGATTTATATTGAAATTCCCTTTTAAAATATAAATAATTCCTTTATAAATTATAAAGGAATTCAGCGACTTTTCTAAAATTTGATTTGGACGTGAATCAAAATCTACATGACGAAATCCATATTTTTCTCTTCCACTAGAAAGATATACTCTACCAGCTCCACACGTTTCTTGTTTCACAGAAATCCGATTTAAAACGAACCCTGTACATTCAGTTGAAGTTCAAATAGCCAAATAGCGAACTACTGTGCTATTTCAAGCTCGATTTTAATTATAATATAATTATACATTCAAACTGTCGTTCAAATAATATATTCGTTATTCAAATTCAATTCTAAACTGAATTAAATATCACAGATGATCCAGTTTACAACATATCGCCATTTCGGCCAATTCTGATTATTTCAGAATTAAATATTTTTTTAATTTATTATTTTAATTAAATATTCATCATTATTTAATTCTACGACCATTTTATTCACTAAACCACCATATATATAATTAAATAAATTAATTATAATACCTTTGCCAATGCGGGTCATTACAATCTTTCCCACTTAAAATAATTTCGTCCTCGAAATTGCTAAAAGGTAGAGGACGACCCTATCGACTGGTTAGAACATATTTGTTCACTTCTTAACTTCAGTTTCAACTGAACCAATTTAATTTCAATTAAATTATTAATTAATTCTTATTAATGAAAATTTTCAAAAATCCTGAAAATTTTCTAACGCCTTAACCTTCGAAAAATTTCGCCAGCACCTCCTTTGTACTGGTCAATCGGTCAAACTCCAGCTCGCCTCTCTGGGCCATCTCCAACCCAAAAGAAAATCAAACAGCCAAGCGGCTTGCCAATTCGGCTCATAAATCTTATATCCAACAGAAATATAAACTAGGAACTGCAGATTTTTTGGTCCATCACATTCATGCATTTAAGATTCATGTAACTGTATTGATACTACTAAAAGGTGTTCTATTTGCTCGCAGCTCCCGTTTGATACCCGATAAAGCAAATCTCGGTTTTCATTTCCCTTGCGATGGGCCTGGAAGAGGGGGTACATGTCAAGTATCCGCCTAGGATCATGTCTTTTTAGGTTTATTCTGGATGTACAATTCAATTTCAGTAGTCATTTTCCAACAACTTGTACCTTTTATCGGCATATCATTTTATCCTTTCCACTGTTATCAATTCAGCAGATACAAGGGTGTAAAGACCCGCAACTTCCCCGTAAAGGAAAGCGTCGGATAGTTCGAGAACAAGCCACAACAGAACGCATACAGAAGAACATTTCATTGTATATTACAACAATGCATCAGATTACAAGAATATTCAGAGTAAAAATGAATATTACACAGAAATATCAGAGATTTAAATTACATTTAAATACATAGCAGCGGAAAATAATACAATACACAACTAGAAGAGATATACGGATACAAAGCTTTCCGGATATCGTTCCAGCTGTAAACCAGGATCCTGTGAATATAAATCTGCAAAACCAAAACTACTAGCTGCCCGTGTCAAAATAGGGGCACCCAGAGTTTAGGTTAAAACAATAAACTCCAGGTCAGTCATGTGACTGGTGTGAGAACTAAAACAGTTATTAATCTTTATTTTCAAAGCTAGGTAAATCAAGGGACCACGCCGTATAACACGGAACGGGTTTCCTCCCAAGAATACCAGTGCATAAAACAAACAGCGCAATGCTAAATAAAGAAAAATGAAGCTGTTATAAGACCCAGGTCCTATCACACAATGCAATCGCAAGCCGGGGGATAGGGTTTTCCCTTATAACAGCTAAAGAATGCTTGATACGTTTAAAACAAATCATTTGATACTATAATAAGTGCATAGTGTACAAAACAACTTCAAATCATAAGTATCAATCATAGGCGGCATGAGTGCCCCATACCACTATGTCGCCATATATAGGTTATACAATCAAAATCGCAAAGTCACGTATTTGGAAATTGGATTTCCATCTATGAACCGAGGCTAGGGGCAAGATCCTCAGCCGATTCGAGACGCTCTAGCCCGTGTCTCAGGCACAGCCGCAACCGTACCTTGGATCGTCAGGGCCGGTCCACACGAAGTGGATTATAATGCCTGAACAATACGTTTCTCCGCCCTTTGGGGCGTAGGTGAGCCAACTAAATGACTCCATCGGTTCGAGAACGACCGATCAATCCGAGGCGCCTCGCAACAGCAACAACCACATAAGTCAAACTCGTCAGGGCGTGTAAAACCACTGACGCCACTTCTAGCTAGAAAGAAAACGCATGTCCCCCCTGAGGTCCGTCTCCCGTTTTTGGTTCATACCTGGTGTGAAACACGCGAGGTAAACGTTACACAAAGCTACGCCACAAAGGCCGTGCTTTGATCATCACCACAAGACTTTGCTTTTCAACAAAAGCCTTGATCATTTGCATCTTAGCATGCCACACAGGCAAACCATCCTATGCAACCGATATCAGTCACACAGAATGAAATCCGATGTCAGACACACAGTCCATTTACAAGTCCGTTCTGGGTCTGAACGAAACCGGAGGCACCTAGTACCCCGCATATCCATCGATCTCCAAGTACGTCTGGACGATCACTAACTGTTTCCCTCTTCTTGGGTGTACAGCCCAATCAAGATCATCAGTAATTACCCAAACGACGTGAAGACCTCCGGTCTTCGACCATCGTCTTCATCTTCGACTTATCGTCGTATCAGTTATTCAGAATGGGATAAACCCGGTCTTTCCGAATAACTCGCGTATATTTTAAATAAGTGTTACACAAACACAACATACGCCTCATTCCAATTCATTAGTCACTAACCGTAAATTAATCAAGAGAATAATTCCCCAAATATTAACCCCGAAGGCCGAAACCAACATCAGATCAATATCCAGAAAACCATTCTGCTTGGCTAACCGCCAGTTAGTTTCTAAATTTCACATTCAAATCTAATTAAAGATTTAACTATCGCCTGGAGCAAAACTGGTGATACTCCATTCTCGATCTTTTCAATCTAATTAAAGATTCATTAAAACTCCACTTAGTTTTAATCATTATCTGGGTTAAAGAATCAGTGTCATTTAAAACACGATTCACGATAAACCCAAAATCCCATTCCATTAATTATCGGGTTAAAGAACAAGTGTTATTTAAAACACTGTTCACGATAAACCCAAAAATCAATACTAATTCAATTCCAATTAAATATCATTTAATTGGTACACTTCATTAAATCTAAATAAAAAGATTTAATCTTTTCTCAACTGGGTTCAAGAACAGTGTTAGTGAAGACACCATCCACGACAAACCCAAAATCCCATTCCATTAATTATCGGGTTAAAGAACAAGTGTTATTTAAAACACTGTTCACGATAAACCCAAAAATCAATATCAATTCTATTCCAATTAAATGTTATTTAATTGGTACACTTCATTAAATCTAAATAAAAAGATTTAATCATTTCTCAACTGGGTTCAAGAACAGTGTTAATGAAGACACCATTCACGACAAACCCAAATCACATTCGATATTCAATACAAGGCTCTGAATAGAAAATATATCGGCTTATATTCAATATCGAATTCTACGACTAACAAATGTCGTATTGGAAATAACGATATAAATATATATCTTTCAAATTTCCATATCAACATCTGTATAATCACGAATCCCAACATCGAAATATTCCGAAGACAATTTCGATTCAAATCCATTCCAATGCAATCATTGGAAATTTTGGTTATTTTTAAAACCCTTTTCGAATTCAATTTATTTATTTAAAAATAAATAGAATTATAATTCTAGTTCAAAACTAGTTCAATTCGATAAAAATCTATTTTTATCTTTTCAAATATGGAGTTTTTCATCCCAATTCTTCCCAAATCATTTCTTATGATTTTACACAAATTATTACTATTTTTAATAATTTTATCAAGGCCCGTACAGTCGATTTCCAACAATGGCCATCGAACTGCACTTACAGCGACCTTTTTCCAGTTTGATTTGGACGTATCTCCAAATCCAACCGTTAGATTTCAAATTTCTAACATTCGTTAGAAAGCTCTTTTCGATACGAACCCAACGGTTCCGGTTTTAGGAGAATCTGACGGTCGGATCTCCCGTAATGTCCGTTTGAAATAAATGGTCGAAATTCGCGAACTGCCGCGGCGCGGCGCGTTCTATTCCGGCCATTATATTATATATATAATATATATAATATATACTTCGTCGATTACTATTTAAAACGAATTATATAAATAGTTTTGAATTCGTTTCAAAAATCCATTTCAACTTCCATTTCAATTCAAAGCAAAATTGAATTCTTCTTTATAAATTCGTTTAAAAATTCATTTCTATTCAATTCGAATTTCAATTCAATTTGAATTCATTTCAATTCGCTTTCTATTCCATTTGAATTCGTTTTCAATTCAATTCATTTCGAAATCGTTTTTAATTCAATTCATTTCGAAATCGTTTTCAATTCAATTCATTTCGAAATCGTTTTCAATTCAATTCATTTCGAAATCGTTTTCAATTCAATTCATTTCGAAATCGTTTTTAAAATCGATATAAATATCGTTCACGTCAAAATGGCGTCAATCTAATCAACACGGCTTCATATATTCCTTTATTTTCAAATATCCTATTTCAAATATTTCTTTTTCAAATATTTCTTTTTCAAAACTGGAATGAGGCCCAATCAATTACCATATAAAATTAATTATATGGATTTTCATACAACACATGTATATAATAGCATTGAAAATAATCAACCATCAACCAAAGTGCACTACACTGTATAAGCATCAAATATAGATATTCAACGCTTATAACAGCCTGTCAATCGATCGATCGACATATTTAATCAATCAGGATGAGTGAACTTCAAATTTCATCCTAACACCCGTGTGGGGTTTCAAACAATCAAACACATATTTTATTTGTGCAGTTAGGCGATGTGTAAAATTTATCGACCCAATCAATGTCATTCAAATAAGTGTACATAAACAAACCGTCTGGTTTGTAAATGAATATTCTATTTTATTCACTTCACGTTAAAAATTATATTTTTAACGATAAAACATTTTATTCCAACATATGAATTTCTATTCAGTTCATTTTTTAAATAAAATGATATTTTTATTTTTCTAACACATTTTAGAAAATTTCGGCGGCATAACGACACGATACTAGAAACGGGACAAGGCCTAGCCTTATCCCCGGTCTAGTGAAGGCCCACGCCATTCACACATCAATCATATTCAATTCGTTATGCAAACCACAAGATTTTGGAGTAAGAGTCTAACCTAGCCTTACTCCTTCGCCTTATAACGGCGCACGTCTAATCCTAACCAATTTATCGATTCGATTTTTCACACCACAAACCACATTCAAACCAATATCGCAATCAATCACCAAACAATCAAACAAACAAGTCCATGGTCTGTGGACGATTGTGTCGGGTGCTACTAAGCACCGTCTGCATCCTAGTATATATATATAACTAGAAAAATAAATTGAAAGGTGAGAAATTCTCACATTATAGCTATCCTAGCTCCACGGCACGTCGTTGATAGAAATCTTCCTCGTCATCGCATCTTCGTTGTTGTAGCCACTACATATGTAAAAATCGAATTTTTAGTTCGAAGTTCAGTATATAAAAATCATATTTTTATTTCGAAGTTCAATATATAAAAATCGAATTTTTAGTTCAAAGTTCAATATATAAAAATCGAATTTTTAGTTCGAAGTTCAATATATAAAAAACGAATTTTTAGTTCAAAGTTCAATATATAAAAATCGAATTTTTAGTTCGAAGTTCAATATATAAAAAACATATTTTTATTTCGAAGTTCAATATATAAAAATCGAATTTTTAGTTCAAAGTTCAATATATAAAAATACTATTTTTCTATCGAAGTTCAATATGTAAAAATACTATTTTTCTATCGAAGTTCAATATGTAAAAATACTATTTTTCTATCGAAGTTCAATATGTAAAAATACTATTTTTCTATCGAAGTTCGACATATGAAAATTCTATTTTTCTTCCTTGAAAAATCCTATCATCTCGTTTATAAAAATCAAAGCTTTTTTTTTCTTTTTTAAAATCAATTCAGTTTTAATCTTTTTTAAAAATCAACTCTTTTTAATCTTTTTTAAAAAATCAGTTTTCTATCTTTTTATAAAATCAGTTTTCTATCTTGTAAATAAATCAGTTTTTACTTTATTTTTGCAAATCAGTTTTTATATTTTAAAACAAAATCAGTTTTTATATTTTAAAACAAAATCAGTTTTTATATTTTAAAACAAAAACAGTTTTTATATTTTAAAACAAAATCAGTTTTTATATTTTAAAACAAAAACAGTTTTTATATTTTAAAACAAAATCAGTTTTTATATTTTAAAACAAAAACAGTTTTATATTTTTAAAACAAAAACAGTTTTTATATTCTTAAAACAAAAACAGTTTTTATATTCAACTAAAATCAGTTTTTTTTTATTTTCCTAAAATCAGTTTTTAAAATCCTTAAAAAAAAAAAATCAGTTTTAGAATCATAAAAAAAACAAATAGCAAAACGAAAAGGAAAAAAACTTACAGAGAGAAAAAAAAAAAAAAAGAGGGGTTTTCGCAGATTCGTCGGAGGCTTCTCGAGGCGGAGGTGGAGTTGCCGGCGTCGTTCAGGTGGGTGGCGAGCTTTGGGCTGCGTCGGTGCTTCGATTGGCGGGGGGGGGGGGGGGTCCTTCGCGCCGCCTCTGGCGAGGAGGGGGGGGTCGCGACTACCGCAGGTGGAGGGGGGGGGGCGTCGAGAGGTCGGCGCCGCTGGGGGGGGCGTCGGCGATGTCTAGGTTAGGGGTTTTTTTTTTTTTTATATTTCTGTATAAATGAAATTGGGGGGGGGGCCAGAGGTATAGGAGGGAAAAGTTTATTTTTTATTTTTATTTTTTTTTTATTTATTTATTTATTATATTTGGCAAAAAGGGTTGACTTTTACATATGACCTCGAAACGAGGCCCACCGCCTGTCGTCCATAGCGTTTTACCCCCATTCCGAACACAATGGGATATGTATCGCAAGCTGATTTGATCGTTACAATCAGTTTCCTTTTGAATTTACATTTAAATCACTATATTGAATTTTAAACGCACGTTTCAAATTACCGGGGCCACATACTAACTAGAAAAATTTCAGAAAAATATTTTCTAGCTTCGTATTGACGATACGGTCCTAACAAAACTAGTTTCGTCGAAATCTGAGACCGTTTGCAAAATGGCCAATTTTCAGTCGATTAAAATCAACTGAAACTGGTCAAACGCGTTTTCCTTTGCCACGCTCACATATTGATTCGAAAAATTATGAAATTTGAAACCTAGCAATAACTTTACATCCCGGACCCAACAAAACTGGTTTCGTCGGAATCCGAGGTCGTTTGCAAAATGTCCATTCTTAAGGGCCTGAATTCCATAGCGACTATTCAGAATTTTCAACTGGACATATCTTTTGATTCCCGATATGAAATCTTGATTTTTCGGATTCGTTGGAAAGATATTCACTATTAGATTCCATTATTTTTGGTTTCACTAAAATCCGGATTGTTTTGCACCCGGTACATTCAATTGAAGTTTGAAATCGAATTATCGAACTACCGCGCCATTTTCAATTCTATTTATAATTATATATAAATTTTTATATTCTAACGACGACGCGTATAAATATATACGTTCGAATTATATTCAAAATAAATTTCTCGACGATATTATTTAAAATAATTCATTTTAAATAATCAAAATTCGCTAAAATTGCCAAAATAAAAATTTCAAACTGGCCCAGATTTTTCGGGTTGTTACAATCTCCCCCACTTAAAACTTTTCGTCCCCGAAAAGGAACAAAGTCGAAAGTGGTTTGATAATTCAACTCTACGCTCGATCTGGCTTCCATTCTCCAACCCTTTGGTTTCTGAGAATTTTCAAAATTTCAAAAAAATTGGCTAACACCCTAAATTTTTGAAAAATTTCGCCATAACCTCCCCTGCACCGGGAGCATCGGGGAATTTCAAATAGCTTCCCCGGTCCTTCAGATCTCAAAAAGAAAAAGAAAAAGCCAAGCGGCTAGCCAATAGGCTCACAAAATCATCATCACCCAAACAAAATAGTAAATTATGTAGTAAACATGTACCTATTTGTCGGGCAAACAAATTTTATTCTCTGCTCTAGCCTCCTTGCTATGACCTGTTCAATAATATATATGTATATGCAAGCAAATGCAACCAATTTCCAATATAATTAAATATTTGGTTCAATTAGGCATAATGGTTCAAAATTAGCAAACAAATGAACAAACAACATAAACATCAATCAATTAGTTGATTAGCTTTTCAAATGCATAACTTTGATATATAGTCAAAAAATCTCATTTTTGATGCCAAATCACAACAATAGGCCCTATCTACTTTTTGGTTCTCACACCAGTCAATAGGAAATATATAGAAATCTCACTTTCGTCGCTCGAATATAAACACTGATGATGATGCCTCATCATCTGAATCATCTCCGGGCGACTAGAGCGTGATTCTATATCTATCCAGTATATTAAAATTTCGAATACACGCGGATCAGACGTATACGTAAAATCTATATATACTGGATTGTCCACATCAATATAAATAGATAATCAAATACGAATAATTGATTTAAATTTTCAAAACAAAAATTGTTTTCATTTGAAAGATATACTCTTCACACTCGTTCTAGGATACTACTGATCCCATCTCTAACGAGTCATTCTCATTGGATATTGCTAATCCAATATCTGATGAATTCTTTCGTATGGTTCTAATGTGCCTTGTTCTCTAGCTTTGTAAACCAAAGCTCTGATACCAAATGTAAAGACCCGCAACTTAAAGACCCGCAACTTCCCCGTAAAGGAAAGCGTCGGATAGTTCGAGAACAAGCCACAACAGAACGCATACAGAAGAACATTTCATTGTATATTACAACAATGCATCAGATTACAAGAATATTCAGAGTAAAAATGAATATTACACAGAAATATCAGAGATTTAAATTACATTTAAATACATAGCAGCGGAAAATAATACAATACACAACTAGAAGAGATATACGGATACAAAGCTTTCCGGATATCGTTCCAGCTGTAAACCAGGATCCTGTGAATATAAATCTGCAAAACCAAAACTACTAGCTGCCCGTGTCAAAATAGGGGCACCCAGAGTTTAGGTTAAAACAATAAACTCCAGGTCAGTCATGTGACTGGTGTGAGAACTAAAACAGTTATTAATCTTTATTTTCAAAGCTAGGTAAATCAAGGGACCACGCCGTATAACACGGAACGGGTTTCCTCCCAAGAATACCAGTGCATAAAACAAACAGCGCAATGCTAAATAAAGAAAAATGAAGCTGTTATAAGACCCAGGTCCTATCACACAATGCAATCGCAAGCCGGGGGATAGGGTTTTCCCTTATAACAGCTAAAGAATGCTTGATACGTTTAAAACAAATCATTTGATACTATAATAAGTGCATAGTGTACAAAACAACTTCAAATCATAAGTATCAATCATAGGCGGCATGAGTGCCCCATACCACTATGTCGCCATATATAGGTTATACAATCAAAATCGCAAAGTCACGTATTTGGAAATTGGATTTCCATCTATGAACCGAGGCTAGGGGCAAGATCCTCAGCCGATTCGAGACGCTCTAGCCCGTGTCTCAGGCACAGCCGCAACCGTACCTTGGATCGTCAGGGCCGGTCCACACGAAGTGGATTATAATGCCTGAACAATACGTTTCTCCGCCCTTTGGGGCGTAGGTGAGCCAACTAAATGACTCCATCGGTTCGAGAACGACCGATCAATCCGAGGCGCCTCGCAACAGCAACAACCACATAAGTCAAACTCGTCAGGGCGTGTAAAACCACTGACGCCACTTCTAGCTAGAAAGAAAACGCATGTCCCCCCTGAGGTCCGTCTCCCGTTTTTGGTTCATACCTGGTGTGAAACACGCGAGGTAAACGTTACACAAAGCTACGCCACAAAGGCCGTGCTTTGATCATCACCACAAGACTTTGCTTTTCAACAAAAGCCTTGATCATTTGCATCTTAGCATGCCACACAGGCAAACCATCCTATGCAACCGATATCAGTCACACAGAATGAAATCCGATGTCAGACACACAGTCCATTTACAAGTCCGTTCTGGGTCTGAACGAAACCGGAGGCACCTAGTACCCCGCATATCCATCGATCTCCAAGTACGTCTGGACGATCACTAACTGTTTCCATCTTCTTGGGTGTACAGCCCAATCAAGATCATCAGTAATTACCCAAACGACGTGAAGACCTCCGGTCTTCGACCATCGTCTTCATCTTCGACTTATCGTCGTATCAGTTATTCAGAATGGGATAAACCCGGTCTTTCCGAATAACTCGCGTATATTTTAAATAAGTGTTACACAAACACAACATACGCCTCATTCCAATTCATTAGTCACTAACCGTAAATTAATCAAGAGAATAATTCCCCAAATATTAACCCCGAAGGCCGAAACCAACATCAGATCAATATCCAGAAAACCATTCTGCTTGGCAAACCGCCAGTTAGTTTCTAAATTTCACATTCAAATCTAATTAAAGATTTAACTATCGCCTGGAGCAAAACTGGTGATACTCCATTCTCGATCTTTTCAATCTAATTAAAGATTCATTAAAACTCCACTTAGTTTTAATCATTATCTGGGTTAAAGAATCAGTGTCATTTAAAACACGATTCACGATAAACCCAAAATCCCATTCCATTAATTATCGGGTTAAAGAACAAGTGTTATTTAAAACACTGTTCACGATAAACCCAAAAATCAATACTAATTCAATTCCAATTAAATATCATTTAATTGGTACACTTCATTAAATCTAAATAAAAAGATTTAATCTTTTCTCAACTGGGTTCAAGAACAGTGTTAGTGAAGACACCATCCACGACAAACCCAAAATCCCATTCCATTAATTATCGGGTTAAAGAACAAGTGTTATTTAAAACACTGTTCACGATAAACCCAAAAATCAATATCAATTCTATTCCAATTAAATGTTATTTAATTGGTACACTTCATTAAATCTAAATAAAAAGATTTAATCATTTCTCAACTGGGTTCAAGAACAGTGTTAATGAAGACACCATTCACGACAAACCCAAATCACATTCGATATTCAATACAAGGCTCTGAATAGAAAATATATCGGCTTATATTCAATATCGAATTCTACGACTAACAAATGTCGTATTGGAAATAACGATATAAATATATATCTTTCAAATTTCCATATCAACATCTGTATAATCACGAATCCCAACATCGAAATATTCCGAAGACAATTTCGATTCAAATCCATTCCAATGCAATCATTGGAAATTTTGGTTATTTTTAAAACCCTTTTCGAATTCAATTTATTTATTTAAAAATAAATAGAATTATAATTCTAGTTCAAAACTAGTTCAATTCGATAAAAATCTATTTTTATCTTTTCAAATATGGAGTTTTTCATCCCAATTCTTCCCAAATCATTTCTTATGATTTTACACAAATTATTACTATTTTTAATAATTTTATCAAGGCCCGTACAGTCGATTTCCAACAATGGCCATCGAACTGCACTTACAGCGACCTTTTTCCAGTTTGATTTGGACGTATCTCCAAATCCAACCGTTAGATTTCAAATTTCTAACATTCGTTAGAAAACTCTTTTCGATACGAACCCAACGGTTCCGGTTTTAGGAGAATCCGACGGTCGGATCTCCCGTAATGTCCGTTTGAAATAAATGGTCGAAATTCGCGAACTGCCGCGGCGCGGCGCGTTCTATTCCGGCCATTATATTATATATATAATATATATAATATATACTTCGTCGATTACTATTTAAAACGAATTATATAAATAGTTTTGAATTCGTTTCAAAAATCCATTTCAACTTCCATTTCAATTCAAAGCAAAATTGAATTCTTCTTTATAAATTCGTTTAAAAATTCATTTCTATTCAATTCGAATTTCAATTCAATTTGAATTCATTTCAATTCGCTTTCTATTCCATTTGAATTCGTTTTCAATTCAATTCATTTCGAAATCGTTTTTAATTCAATTCATTTCGAAATCGTTTTCAATTCAATTCATTTCGAAATCGTTTTCAATTCAATTCATTTCGAAATCGTTTTCAATTCAATTCATTTCGAAATCGTTTTTAAAATCGATATAAATATCGTTCACGTCAAAATGGCGTCAATCTAATCAACACGGCTTCATATATTCCTTTATTTTCAAATATCCTATTTCAAATATTTCTTTTTCAAATATTTCTTTTTCAAAACTGGAATGAGGCCCAATCAATTACCATATAAAATTAATTATATGGATTTTCATACAACACATGTATATAATAGCATTGAAAATAATCAACCATCAACCAAAGTGCACTACACTGTATAAGCATCAAATATAGATATTCAACGCTTATAACAGCCTGTCAATCGATCGATCGACATATTTAATCAATCAGGATGAGTGAACTTCAAATTTCATCCTAACACCCGTGTGGGGTTTCAAACAATCAAACACATATTTTATTTGTGCAGTTAGGCGATGTGTAAAATTTATCGACCCAATCAATGTCATTCAAATAAGTGTACATAAACAAACCGTCTGGTTTGTAAATGAATATTCTATTTTATTCACTTCACGTTAAAAATTATATTTTTAACGATAAAACATTTTATTCCAACATATGAATTTCTATTCAGTTCATTTTTTAAATAAAATGATATTTTTATTTTTCTAACACATTTTAGAAAATTTCGGCGGCATAACGACACGATACTAGAAACGGGACAAGGCCTAGCCTTATCCCCGGTCTAGTGAAGGCCCACGCCATTCACACATCAATCATATTCAATTCGTTATGCAAACCACAAGATTTTGGAGTAAGAGTCTAACCTAGCCTTACTCCTTCGCCTTATAACGGCGCACGTCTAATCCTAACCAATTTATCGATTCGATTTTTCACACCACAAACCACATTCAAACCAATATCGCAATCAATCACCAAACAATCAAACAAACAAGTCCATGGTCTGTGGACGATTGTGTCGGGTGCTACTAAGCACCGTCTGCATCCTAGTATATATATATAACTAGAAAAATAAATTGAAAGGTGAGAAATTCTCACATTATAGCTATCCTAGCTCCACGGCACGTCGTTGATAGAAATCTTCCTCGTCATCGCATCTTCGTTGTTGTAGCCACTACATATGTAAAAATCGAATTTTTAGTTCGAAGTTCAGTATATAAAAATCATATTTTTATTTCGAAGTTCAATATATAAAAATCGAATTTTTAGTTCAAAGTTCAATATATAAAAATCGAATTTTTAGTTCGAAGTTCAATATATAAAAAACGAATTTTTAGTTCAAAGTTCAATATATAAAAATCGAATTTTTAGTTCGAAGTTCAATATATAAAAAACATATTTTTATTTCGAAGTTCAATATATAAAAATCGAATTTTTAGTTCAAAGTTCAATATATAAAAATACTATTTTTCTATCGAAGTTCAATATGTAAAAATACTATTTTTCTATCGAAGTTCAATATGTAAAAATACTATTTTTCTATCGAAGTTCAATATGTAAAAATACTATTTTTCTATCGAAGTTCGACATATGAAAATTCTATTTTTCTTCCTTGAAAAATCCTATCATCTCGTTTATAAAAATCAAAGCTTTTTTTTTCTTTTTTAAAATCAATTCAGTTTTAATCTTTTTTAAAAATCAACTCTTTTTAATCTTTTTTAAAAAATCAGTTTTCTATCTTTTTATAAAATCAGTTTTCTATCTTGTAAATAAATCAGTTTTTACTTTATTTTTGCAAATCAGTTTTTATATTTTAAAACAAAATCAGTTTTTATATTTTAAAACAAAATCAGTTTTTATATTTTAAAACAAAAACAGTTTTTATATTTTAAAACAAAATCAGTTTTTATATTTTAAAACAAAAACAGTTTTTATATTTTAAAACAAAATCAGTTTTTATATTTTAAAACAAAAACAGTTTTTATATTTTTAAAACAAAAACAGTTTTTATATTCTTAAAACAAAAACAGTTTTTATATTCAACTAAAATCAGTTTTTTTTTATTTTCCTAAAATCAGTTTTTAAAATCCTTAAAAAAAAAAAAATCAGTTTTAGAATCATAAAAAAAACAAATAGCAAAACGAAAAGGAAAAAAACTTACAGAGAGAAAAAAAAAAAAAAGAGGGGTTTTCGCAGATTCGTCGGAGGCTTCTCGAGGCGGAGGTGGAGTTGCCGGCGTCGTTCAGGTGGGTGGCGAGCTTTGGGCTGCGTCGGTGCTTCGATTGGCGGGGGGGGGGGGTCCTTCGCGCCGCCTCTGGCGAGGAGGGGGGGGGGGTCGCGACTACCGCAGGTGGAGGGGGGGGGGGCGTCGAGAGGTCGGCGCCGCTGGGGGGGGCGTCGGCGATGTCTAGGTTAGGGGTTTTTTTTTTTTTTATATTTCTGTATAAATGAAATTGGGGGGGGGGGCCAGAGGTATAGGAGGGAAAAGTTTATTTTTTATTTTTATTTTTTATTTATTTATTTATTTATTATATTTGGCAAAAAGGGTTGACTTTTACATATGACCTCGAAACGAGGCCCACCGCCTGTCGTCCATAGCGTTTTACCCCCATTCCGAACACAATGGGATATGTATCGCAAGCTGATTTGATCGTTACAATCAGTTTCCTTTTGAATTTACATTTAAATCACTATATTGAATTTTAAACGCACGTTTCAAATTACCGGGGCCACATACTAACTAGAAAAATTTCAGAAAAATATTTTCTAGCTTCGTATTGACGATACGGTCCTAACAAAACTAGTTTCGTCGAAATCTGAGACCGTTTGCAAAATGGCCAATTTTCAGTCGATTAAAATCAACTGAAACTGGTCAAACGCGTTTTCCTTTGCCACGCTCACATATTGATTCGAAAAATTATGAAATTTGAAACCTAGCAATAACTTTACATCCCGGACCCAACAAAACTGGTTTCGTCGGAATCCGAGGTCGTTTGCAAAATGTCCATTCTTAAGGGCCTGAATTCCATAGCGACTATTCAGAATTTTCAACTGGACATATCTTTTGATTCCCGATATGAAATCTTGATTTTTCGGATTCGTTGGAAAGATATTCACTATTAGATTCCATTATTTTTGGTTTCACTAAAATCCGGATTGTTTTGCACCCGGTACATTCAATTGAAGTTTGAAATCGAATTATCGAACTACCGCGCCATTTTCAATTCTATTTATAATTATATATAAATTTTTATATTCTAACGACGACGCGTATAAATATATACGTTCGAATTATATTCAAAATAAATTTCTCGACGATATTATTTAAAATAATTCATTTTAAATAATCAAAATTCGCTAAAATTGCCAAAATAAAAATTTCAAACTGGCCCAGATTTTTCGGGTTGTTACAAAGGGTCATCCCAAATCAAATTCCAATCTGCTTTTATCCACAACACAACCATTCGCTTATATCCGAGCCAAATATCATTTCCACTCGAGTTTCTTCTCGATTCCCAACTCTTAACTTGATTATCACATTACCCTTCAAATTTGAATCTCACAATCCAATTTGTCTTGATATCATTCTGATTAAATCTCAGTTACTACTTTACTGGCTTTACTTTTAATTCAAATTTGCTTTCACAAATTTCTGTTAAATTTGTTTTTAATTCAAACAGTCTTTCCCTGGGAGTTTTTAAATAGTTTACTCTTTTCAAAAATCAAATTTTCCTTTTGAACATGTCACCAAGCCCTTAATTAATATTCCATTAGTTAAATAACTTCTCTATTTCTTTATCAATGCTTGTTAACCAAATATTTTCAATAACCATATTGGCCCTTTTTGTTATTTGGAAAACATTTCTGAATATCGCCTTCCTTTATTTTCTAAACTTTTAGAAAATATATGCTATTTATAATTGGAAAATATTCCAATTTCTTATCTCTTTTCCGATCTCGTTTATTTCTATACTTAAGAAATATTCTTCATTATATTTCCAAGCTTACACTTATTTGGGTTAAAACGGATGTTGTGTAAAACATCGTTACGACAACCCAAATACTATATTCAACTAACTCTTATTCAACACTGATCTTCGAGCCTGAAATCTTACTATTTATTTGTTAATAATGAAATCAATCAAGTTGGGGTATAACTACCTCTCAGACCTTGACTGAATAACATTTATAACGTCAAAACAGATACGACTACTTACTCGAAAAATCAATACCATATAACTACTTATTCACTTTTAAACACATATACACTTTCTCTTTCTATTCTTACTATATTTTATTCTTTGTCTTCCTTTTTGATTTTACTATCCTATTTCTATGTTTGTTTTCTTATCCACTTCTATATATATATATATATCGATACGTTGATTTCTAACTATCAAATTATCTTAAAAATATTCTAACTTCTTAAATTCCGGGAAAAATTCGCCATAACCTCCTTTGTACTAGAAGCATCGGGATATTTCAAATAGCCTCCCATGACCCTCACCAATCCAAAAGAAAAAGAAAAAACCAAGCGGCTAGCCGATACGGCGCATAAAATCTCATATATGAATTAAATACATACCTTTTCGTCGAGCATTCTATTTATATATCTTCATACCTTATCCATACCTATCTCATGTATATATATACCTGCCCAATCTATTTTAACTATACCTGATCGTTTTAACTCAATTTATTAATTAACTCTTTAATCTATTTCACTTTTATATTTGAACATGACATGTTCAAATATATTTTAACTTGCTTATTAACTAATTTGAATCCAAATTTCAAATTTAAGTTCTATATTTGATTTCGAATATCCATTAACAAATCCAATTCACCTTTCAAAGTTCAACTTCAAATTCAAAACTCGATTAACTAATACCTCTTCGACTTAGTTAATTCTATTCAATTTCTATTCAAATTTCATATCACTTCTATTATTCAAATCTATACATCAAATTCTATTGAAATCCTATAGTTTAAATTCCATTTGAATTCTATATTCAAATTCTACATATTCAAATCCTATATTTGAATTCCTTTATATTTCTATATTTAAACTCTATATTTGAATTCCATTTGAATTTCTATATTCAAATTCCATTTGAATTTCTATATTCAAATTCTATATCACTTCCATTGAATTTCATATATTCAAACTCTCTTTGAATTTCTATATTCGATTTCTATTTCACTTCCATTGAATTTCATTCTTTATTATAAATCCCATTTTGAAATTCAACACAACTTGTCTTTCCCAAAACAAATTCAAAACAGTATCTCTGGTAGTAATTCGTCACTTACAAACTCGAAAATTTATACTGATGATGCAGCTGTCATCATCAGAATCTATTTTCCAGTGATCGAAGTGAGTTCAATACTATAAAACCATTTCTAACATTTCCACTTTGAAATTCATTTCAAATATAATTCACACTGCTTGTAAAACAATTTAAAATCTCCTAGGATCTTAAATTTTCCTTATCTTTATCCCAAATACATTTACAAACACTTGTCCAATTCTCCAGAATTTTAATTTAATTTCTGTTTTAAATTTCAGATTTAACTCATCTGATTTCACGTATTTCACTTATATGAATTCTGATTGTTTATTTACATAACCGTTTAATTTATAATCTTACTCAATTATAATAACAACCTATATATCCAATATATTATAATTTTGATATATATATCTTCTCTATATCAATATATACCTTGGGTAAACTTATTTTAATTTACCCTCTTTTCAGAACATATCGTGCCGACCCATCGTATTCGAATGTTTATAAACTCCTACCGATACAGTGGATCAAACTAATCGACCAGAACCCATAAACAACTCAACCAATGAATCCCCACAATATAAAACAATTTTTTTTATATCAATAACAAATACGTCCACTCGTATGAATACACTCAATCTCAGTCTAGGGTATTACTAATCCTATCTCTACTGAGTCACGCCACAGAGCCAAGGTAAAACTAACCTGGCTCTGATACCAACTGTAATGACCCGGGATTTTGACGACTTTGGTTATCGCCATAAACTCAATGATGACTAACCAAACATCGAAAAATACCGGTCATTAGTGAAAGGAATTAGAGGGTGAAGAAAGATAAGATAGAAACTTAGAATAGAAGAAGAAGAAGAACACAATATCAGAGTAACACGAATCTCACAGCGGAACGAATAAATATATTTCATAACATAACTTTGAAATACGAATCTGTACTTGAATATACATATCATTGTCAAAGTACAGCACTTACAACACAGCGGATATAACTATAACAATATGATCCTGAAGCCTCCTGCTCCAAGCTCTTCCAGTATATCTGTAAATCCCGACTACTTGACTGCCCGTACAAATTTAGGCACCCAAGAGTTTAGGGAAACAAACAAAATAAACTCCGGGTCAGTCATGGGACTGGTATGAGTAAAACAGTTCAAGCAGGTAATCGATATCTCATAAGACCACGCCGTATAACGGAACGGGTTTTCCCTTATGATAATCCAAATGTTCTTTATATCAAAACCTTTGATATTATAATAATGTCTATCAACCACAATATAATAATCATCTAGCAGAAACGCTTCCATCTCACATTCAACATATATAGTATACAATCAAAACCGCAAGCACGTATTGGGTAATGGATTTCCAACTATGACAAGGTATGGAACCACCTTTCGCTAGTGTACCTCTAGAGAGGAATACATCGGGTTCAACAAGAACATCTTGCAACCTGGCCACACATGACCGACCACTCATTTCGCTTGAGTGTATCGAATGTATATCACCAACGGTTGGGATCAACAACCGTTTCCCGAATGGGACATCATCAACAATAGATTTTTAGAAGTAAATGAAACTCTAGATCAGGTGATTATACACCCTACTTCGGTGCGACCGACTTAGCCATGTTGCCTGCCCGATTTCTGTCATTTACCGGTTGATGAAGCTTGAGGTTACGCTTCATCATCACATCAGACTCACTTCGAATGCCACATCGTCAATTCCATCAAATCACTGATTGACGTCCTCAACCATACATTATGTGTTAGCTAAAAGAAGTTGCCTTCTCCGCTTCCACTCTTGGTACGGTTAGAGAAATCAATATACTTGATCGTCTGGAAATACTCTGTCAGACATCTGTCCATACAAGTCATCCAGGAACAGGATGAACCGAAGGCACTATTCTGTAAACAGGATAGCCCTTGCATAAATCCGTCTTCAATTTCCTTTGGCATATATGATTCGCAACGCTTATGCCAATACAGAGTGGTTCTTTGGATAATAATCCAACCAGTCTCTCCATATTAACAACTTTAAAATGGTCAAACTTCGATAGTCTGTGATCTAACTATCGAATAAAACAAGTGTGCAAACAACGATATTATTTACAAATGGAAATTTATATCGATCAAGCATCATTCAACAATTATCTTTTTATTTCATTAATTTACTTATCTCCTGTTTTCCCAATATTCAATATTTCTTATTTTCTAAATTTGGAAAATATACATTATTAACAATGGAAAACATTTCCATTTCTTGTTTTCCTTATTAGAAAACATTTCTGGTTTCTTATTTGGAAAACATTTCCAAAGCTTCTTCATTGGACTTAGACAGATGTTTAAACTAACCACCGCGATGCCAATTCAAACCATTTCCTTTAATTACAAAATTCACTTAACCATCCTTTACTATCGAACCTTAACCATTCCTTAGTTAAAATTGAAGTCAATCAAGTTGGGGTAATACTACCTCTCGGACCTTAACTGAACAACGTTTCTAACCTTGAAATAGACAAAGTTCACCCTTCTAATTCTTTAACAAACTTCCTTACATAACTCTTTTTTCAAATCTTTTCTATTCGATAATTCTTTCCTTCGATAAGGTATATTCGATAGCTCTATTCAATTAATTCTATTCACTTAACTCTTTTGATTTTACTCTAAATCTGTTCACTTAACTCCTATCGAATAAACTATATTCGATAAATCCTTTAACTCTATTCGAATAAACTATATTCGATTAACTCCTTTATTCTATTTGAACAAACTATATTCGACTAACTCCTCTTACTTTCTATTCGAATAAACTATATATTCGATTAACTCATTTATTCTATTTGAATAAACGATATTCGACTAACTCCTTTTACTTTCTATTCGAATAAACTATATATTCGATTAACTCATTTATTCTATTCGAATAAACGATATTCGACTAAATTCTTTTACTTTAACTCTAATCGATTAAACTAATATCGATTAACTCCTTTACTTAATTCGAATAACTAATATTCGATTTACTCCTTTTACTTTAACTCTAATCGATTAAACTAACATTGATTAACTCCCTTTAACTCGATTAAACTATTCATTGATAAAGATTTACGTTTAGTAACGGTTCTTCACTTTACAAATTATTTCCCTTTTATAAAACTCTATTCGTTTTAAAAACATTTTCCCTTTTATTTACTTTCGAAATATTTCCTTTTATAAAATCTGTTGATTTTATAAAATCTGTTGATTTTATAAAATCCCTTTATTTCAATATACATTGAAATAATTCTTTTTACATCCCAGGGTCTTTTATGATATTTAAAATATCGAATAACAATGATCAACATCATTCTAACACACATAATCCATAACAGATATACATCACATCATATATCACAATATATGAAAAACAGTAAATAAATGTTGAGGAATCCAGTTGGATTCCTCCAACCTGTTTCCCTGCATCCACAGTTGTTAAACAATATAGATAATCATCACTTTCAGTTCCATATGATATATTCTGTTAAACATAATCAATATAGAAATTCAACTAACTGACTAGCAGTTCAATCAAACAGTCAACACACAGTCAAACAATCAATATTTAACAGCTCTAAAAATACAACATGAAATTATAAACTATTCAGAGTTAGTGAGATTTACTCACATTGGACTATCACCGTTAATTAACGATAATTGTCGTTGATTCAGATCGGACAATTTATTTTGCCATAAATTGTAACGAGCTCGGATTCACTCCCGGTCAGTCTCATTTTGTTGCTCCCGTCCATACGATCCTAACGCAACTTACGGTTCGTGATTCTAATTTCATATGATCAATATATGATTTACATAAGTTATACTCTTATTTAAATAAAATAAAACTAAATTCTTAAGTATAAACTGGGCTCACATTTGATTTAAGGCCCATCCATCCTTCCTAAAATACCAGGCCCACCCGTTTGTCCTTGAAGTCCAACCGATCCTCTTCTTCCTAAACGATTTACTGGAGCTGCTTACTCCTTCAAATGTCCATTTCGACGTCAATGAACTCCGACCATCCCTCCAACTCAACACTGAATATCAATCTGGCTTCACCAATCAACATCTCTTCAAAATCTCCACCGCCCCATAACCCTTTCGCCCAACTCGACCCCAACATTCAAATCCGTCGTCCCCAAACACCACGTACAGGACCGAATCAAAATCACACCAATACCCACAAAAAAAAGTTCTACACGATGTTGTACATACCAAGGAATCCGAATCTAATATCGAAAACCCACTCAGATGCTTTCACCTCTCGCAGTGTCCAACCCTAGAACCCACTGTTGAGTTTCGATCCTCAAAACTAGCGTCGATCTTTACCAAACAGATACCAGAAAGAAGCTAAACAACATAGGAATCGATATATGTGGATAATAGGATTTATACGGTATTCTCTTGACTTCTTCTGATTTTCTAAAGATTGCATTTTCGGTTTAAAGTAGAAAAACCGAACGGCGCACTTTGTTGATGACTTTAGGGTTTAGGGAAAAGTTAATGGGGTATATATAGGGGATTTAGATATTTTAGATATTTTG
This sequence comes from Allium sativum, assembly GCA_030737875.1. Classification (NCBI taxonomy): domain Eukaryota; kingdom Viridiplantae; phylum Streptophyta; class Magnoliopsida; order Asparagales; family Amaryllidaceae; genus Allium; species Allium sativum. The sequence continues at coordinate 54,088,238 of CM060920.1, read as the reverse complement.
TAGAATGGAATATTCCCGGTATATTCTCATTTCTATATTCATTTTTGCTCTCTAAAAATCTTTATTATCACACACGATACTCAAAAATCATGAAACTGAACATGCAGCTAGAGTTCGAAATTACGGTCCCAACGAAACTGGTTTCGTCAAATTCCGACTTCGTATGCTCACACAGCGTATTTTTAACTGTCAGAATACTGACTGTTTTTCACTCTAAAAATCCGTACGGCCACACGGTGACTCTAAAAGTCACGAAACTGGAAATCTAACAACTATTTGACATTGCAGATCCAACAAATTAGTTTCGTCGAATTCTGACTTCGTTTGCAAAAGTGGCTATTTTTAAAGCTCTGGATGACCCATTTAAATATAGAAATATTTTTAAATATAATTAAATTATATATTTATAAGTAAATATTACCGTATATATTCACAGTGGAATACTATACAGCTCTAGAATATCCTATATAGGTTTCTAATTCGATATTCACCTCTGGGTCAACCGGGTACTCGATTTATATTGAAATTCCCTTTTAAAATATAAATAATTCCTTTATAAATTATAAAGGAATTCCACAGCGACTTTTCTAAAATTTGATTTGGACGTGAATCAAAATCTACATGAAGAAATCTCGATTTTTCTCTTCCACTAGAAAGATATACTCCACCAGCTCCACACGTTTCTTGTTTCACAGAAATCCGATTTAAAACGAACCCTGTACATTTAGTTGAAGTTCAAATCGCCAAATAGCGAACTGCAGCGCTATTTCGAGCTCGATTTTAATTATAATATAATTATACGTTCAAACTGTCATTCAAATAATATATTCGTTATTCTAATTCAATTCTAAACTGAATTAAATATCACAGATGATCCAGTTTACACCATATCGCCATTTCGGCCAATTCTGATTATTTCAGAATTAAAAAAAATATTATTTTAATTAAATATTCAATATTATTTAATTCTACGACCATTTTATTCACTAAACCACCATATATATAATTAAATAAATTAATTATAATACCTCTGCCAATGCAGGTCATTACAATGGCCAAAGATATATATATTGTTAGAATTTATTTCATCTGAAATCAACACATTATTTTCAATAAAAAATTCAGTAAAAAGTAATATATTTCATTAATAACAACAAAACTTTATTTAAAAACCATTTTTACATTCAATAATTAAATTAAATTCAATAACGTAAACGATCGAAATTTATGGGATGTTACAATGTTATTATACTTATGAGTTGATTTTAATTTTATACTTTACTCTTTGATTTTAATTACACCTTAGATTTTGATTTTAATAAATACAATTTAATTGTATTGTGGTCTTAATATTTATTTTTAGGCTTGATATATTAATTCTGTATAGTTTTTAAATATAAGTTTTATATTTTGTTTAGATAATTCTAAATATTCTTGACAAGTTTTTCTTAAGCATTACTATGTTTAAGATATATACATTTACTATCTTTAAATAGTTTCACAAAGTCTAAGATCATTATATATATGTTTATATTTTCAAAATAGTTTTTTAATAAACCAGTTTTAAAAATGAACTAGGGTATGTCAACATAGGACATATGTAACGAAAAGGAATTTCACTCAATCCAAATCAGCCGCTAAACCGACCAAGACCGTTCGAAACCCCTGATTGTTTTGAGAACACGACAAACCATAACGCAGGTAGAAGAACATTTCATTGTTAATTACACAATTCCATCAGAATACAAGAATATACAGAGTATAAATCAATTTTACGCATTCACTAAATATCAGAGATTACAATACATTACTGTAGTGGAAAAATAATATAATACACAACTGAAAAAGATATACGGATACAGAGCTTTCCGGATATCATGCCATTTGTAAACCAGGTTCCTGTGAATATAAATCTGCAAAAACAAAACTACTAGCTGCCCGTGCGGAAAATAGGGGCACCCAGAGTTTAGGTTAAAACAATAAACTCCAGGTCAGTCATGTGACTAGTGTGAGAACTAAAATAGTTATTAATCTTTATTTTAAAGTTAGGTAAATCGAGGGACCACGCCGTATAACACAGAATGGGCTTCCTCCCAAGAATACCATTGCACAAAACAACAGCGCAATGCTAAATAAAGAAAAATGAAGCTATTATAAGACCCAGGTCCCATCACATAATGCAACACAAGCCGGAGGATAAGGTTTTACCTTATAATAGCCAAAGCATGTTTGATACGCTAAATTTCATGTTTTATTATTACTATAAGTGTATAGTGTCAGAACAATTTTAAATCACAAGTATCAATCATAGACGGCATAAGTGCCCCATACCACTATGTCGCCATATATAGGTATACAATCAAAACCGCAAAGTCACATATCGGAAGTTGGATTTCCATCTGTGAACCGAGGCAAAAGATAGTCCTCGCCGAATTCGAGACGCTCTAGCCCGTGTCTCAGGATCAGAGTTCGAGTGACCCTTGGATCTTCAGGGCCGGTCCACCGATGTGGATTAAAATGCCTGAACACTGCGTTTCCCTACCCTTTGGGGTGTCAATGGGTCCAATGACTCCATCGGTCCCGGATCGACCGATATATCCGAGGCGCCTCGCAACAGCAACAACCACATAAGTCAAACTCGTCAGGCCATGTAAAACCACTGACGCCACTTCTAGCTAGAAGGAAACGCATGCCCTCCCTGAGGTCCTCTCCCGTTTCTGGTTCACAACCGGGGTGTGAGGCTTGCAAATCAACGCTAAACAAAGCTATGCCACACAGGCCGTGATTTGATCATCAACCACAAGACTTTTCTTTTCAATAGAAGCCTTGTTCATTTGCCACTTAGGCATGCCACACAGGCAATTCACTCCATGCGTTTGATATCCATCAATATATAACCTCTGAGCTCATATGTCTCAAAGAAGGGCGTTAAGCAAGAGAATAAATTCTCTGCCGCCAAGTAGATATATATTTAATAGAAATCAATCACACATAATATAATCCAATGTCAGACACACAGTCCATTTACAAGTTCGTTCTGGGTCTGAACGAAACTGGTGGCACCTTGTACCTCGCATATCCATCGATCTCCAAATACGTCTGGACGACCACTAACTGATTCCTTCCTCTTGGGTGTACGGCCCAATCAAAATCATCAGTAATCACCCAAACGACGTGAATACCTCCGGTCTTCAACCACCGTCTTCATCCTCGACACCACGTCGAATCAGTTATTCAGAATGGGATAAACCTGGTCTTTCTGAATAACTCGCATATATAATAAATAAGTGTTACGCAAACACAACATACGCCTCATTCCAATTCAAAATATTCTTTTATTCAAACATTCTTATACTTTGGGAAAGGTTCCCATTAATTTTATCAAAGATAAATTCTTTCAATTTATTCTTTAATCTCCTTTTGAATATCAATTCAAACTAGTTGGGATTAGCGAACCACACAGAAGTAATCATTTATTTTATTTCCCAATCCCAACCTATTCATCCCATGAAGTAAAACAGGTCATACTTCATATCTAACACCACAGTGTCATCGCTAAATTCAATTACCATTTCACGTTCAAATCTAATTAAAGATTTAACTATCGCCTGGAGAAAAACTAGTGATACTCCATACTCGATCGCTTCAATCTAATTAAAGACTCATTAAAACTCCACTTGGTTTTAATCTTCCCAAAAATCAATATCAATGATTATTTAATTTGGGAAATCACCTCCTGCCTTTAACTGGGTTAAAGAACCAATGTCATTTAAAACACGGTTCACTATAAACCCAAAATCACATCCCATTAATTATCGAGTTAAAGAACAAGTGTCATTTAAAACACCGTTTATGATAAACCCAAAAATCAATTCAAATTCAATTCCAATTGAAAACCATTTAATTGTTATACTTCATTAAATCTAAATAAAAAGATTTAATCTTTTTCAACTGGGTTTAAGAACAATGTTAATGAAGATACCATTCACGACAAACCCAAATCACATTTGATATTATATACAAGGCTATGAATAGAAAATATATCGGCTTATATTCAATATCAAATTCTATGACCAACAAATATCGTATTGGAAATAAAGATATAAATATATCTTTCAGATTTCCACAACAACATCTGTATAATCATGAAATCCAACATCGAAATATTCCAAAGGTAATTTCGATTCAAATCCATTCAAATTCAATTATTGGAAATTCTGGTTACTTTTACAACCATTTCAAATCCAATTTATTTATTTAAAAATAAATGGATTTTAATTCTAGTTCAAAACTAGTTCATTTCGATAAAAATCTGTTTTTATCTTTTCAAATTTGGAGTTTTTCATCCCAATTCTTCACAAATCATTTCTTATGATTTTACACAAATTATTACTATTTTTACTAATTTTATCAAGGCCCGTACAGTCGATTTCCATCAACGGCCATCGAACTGCACTTACAGCGACCTTTTCCAAATTTGATTTGGACATAATTCCAAATCCAACCATTAGATTTCAAATCTCTAATATTGATTAGAAACCTCTTTTCGATACGAACCCAAGGGTTCTGGTTTTAGGAGAATCCGACGGTCGGATCTCCCGTAACATCCATTCGAAGTCAATGGTCGAAATTTGCGAACTGCCGCGGCGCGGCGCGTCCTATTTAGGCCATTATATAATATATATATATATATATATATATATATATATATATATATTTCGTCGATTTCCTTTTAAAAAGTATTTTATAAATCGTTTTAAATTCGTTTTCAAAACGATTTCAACTTTATATTCAATTTCTAGTCAAAATTGAATATTCCACATCATCAATATACAAATGATAATATTTTGAAATCACTTCGTTTTCTATATTCATTATAAAAAAGAATAAAATCGATATAAATATCGTTCACATCAGATTGGCGTCAATCTAATCGACATGACTTTTATTCAACACCTGAATGTTTATTCTATTCAACACATGAATATTTTTCAATTCAACACATGAATTTATTTTCAATTCAACACATGAATTTATTTTCTATTCAACACATGAATCTATATTTCTATTCAACACATCAATTTATTTTCTATTCAACACATGAATTTATTTTCTATATCGGAATAAGGCCCAATCAATTACCATATAATGATTATATGGATTTTCTACAACACATGTATATAACAGCAACGATAAATCATCAACCGTCATCCAGAGTGCACCACACAACTGCATAAGCATTAAATATCAATAATTAACGCTTACACAATCTGTCAACCCATCGATTGACATACAACTAAACAATTGGGATTAGTGTACGTCAAATATCATCCCAATACCCGTGTGGGGTTTCAAATCAACAAACACATATTTTATTTGTGCGGTTGGGCGATGTGTAAAATTTATCGTCCCAATCAATGTCAGTCAAATCAGTGTATATAAATAAATCGTCTGATTTGTTTATAAATATTTATTTTATATACACTTTAAAAATTGTATTTTTAACAATAAAATATTTTCCACTATAAAATATTTTATTTCACTCCACATCACACAACCAAATTTCACAACACAGCAATCAAACAAACAAGTCATCCATGGTCTGTGGATGACGGGTGTCGGGTGCTACTAAGCACCGTCTGCATCCTAATATATATTTCTAACAAGAAAGCAATAATTAAAAGTGAGGAGTTTTCACCGAATAGCTAAACCAAACACCACGACTCTTCTTGTGTAGAAATCTTCGTCGTGCTCACCTTTTGTCACTTTCGTCGTCCATGTTCACTACATATATAAAAATCACATTTTTATATTCTCTATTATATAAAAATCATATTTTTATAACTACGCTATATAGATAAAAAAATATTTTTATACCGCTACTATATAGATAAAAATTCCATTTTTATACCGCTACTATATAGATAAAAATTCTATTTTTATAACGATGCTCAGATAATAAAGATCAAATATTTACTATCTATATAATATAAAAATCGAATTTTTATTCTTTACATCATAAATAAATTATATTTTTATTCTCATAGAATTCGTATCTTTCTAGTTTGAAAATCGTATATTTTCACTTCGCTAAAAATTATATTTTTTTTCTCCATTAAAAATCATAACTTTAAACAAATAAAAATTAGTTCTTTAAACAAATAAAAATCATGTTTTTATTCAAATAAAGATCTTAACCTTCTAGAAACCAAAATTAGTAAAGATAGGCTTACATCGATTGGTGTTTATCCACCCGAGAGGGGGGTTTACTTCGTTGCGCTCGCATTGGAGAGGGGGGCTGTTAAGTGCGTTGGAGGGCTAAGGAGGAGGCGAACGGGCTTGGACAGTTTGCAGGTGGCGGAGGAAGGTGTGGAAGACGACTGGGAAGGAGCGGCGCTCAGGGGCTAGGGCGGTGGGGGTTACATGGAGGAGGCGCGCGATGTGAGGGGGGAGTTACGGTTCTGGGTGTTCGTGGAGGAAGGAGGAGAAGGAGGGTCGAGGGGAGGGAGGTGCTCTCGACGGCGGTGGCCCCCCTGGCGGCGCGATGGACAGTGGGGCGGCGCTCCGCCCCCGTTTCCCTTTCTTTCTCTTTTTTTTTATTTTCTATTTGTTCTGAACGAAAAGGAGGAGGAATGGTTTTAAAGTAAATTATATTTTTTTTTTATTATTTACTTATTTTATTTTCCACCAAAAAGTAACTTTTTATCTTGAACTCGAAACGAAACCCACCGCATGTCGTCCATAGCTATTTACCCTCATTTCGAACATAATGGGATATGTATCGTAGGCTGATCGACCATTTTGATCAGTTTTCGTCAAAATCAAAATATAACTCTATATATTGAATTTGAACGTGCATTCCAATTTACTGGGGTAACATACTTACTCTAAAAATTTCCGAAAAATATTTTCTAGCTTCGTATTGACGATACGGTCCTAACAAAACTAATTTCGTCAAATTCCGAGACCGTTTGAAAAATGGCCATTTCCTGGTCGATCGAAATTGACTGAAAACTGTTATAACACGTTTTACTTCACCACACTCACATATTGAATTCAAAAATTATGAAAATTGGAATCTAGTAATAACTTTACATCCTAGATCCAATAAAAGTGGTTTCGTCGAAAACAGAGGTCGTTTACAAAATTTCCATTTTTAAGGGTCAGAATTCCATAGCCACTATTCTGAATTTTCAAGTGGACATATCTTTTTATCCCCATTGTGAAATTTCAATTTTTTAGATTCGTTGGAAAGATATTCATAAATAGATTTTAATATTTTTGGTTTCGCCAAAATCCAGTTTAATTTGAATCCTGTACATTCATTTGAACTTTGAAATCAAATTTTCAAACTACCGCGCCATTTTCAATTCCTTTTATAATTAAAAATAAATATTTATATTCTAACGATGATTTAAATAGATATATACGTCGAATTCTGTTCAAAATAAATTTCTCATCGTTATTATTTAAAATAATTCATTTTAAATACTCAAAATTCACTAAAATTGCCAAAATAAAATTTTTAAATTGGCTTGGATTTCCGGGTTATTACAACATACATGCATGTCATCATGTGACCAGCAAATTTCAAGATTCAAATTTTAATGGAAGTATCTGTTCTCCATAACCATTCATCAATTGTCATTTCTCATTACACATGTATATATCCTTATTGTAGAAATGATATTTAATGACCTTTCTTTTATATTTATTCATTCATTTCTCTTTTCCCTTAATTTCTAAAACATTCATACTCATATATGCAAATTTTCAAATAGAATCAAGTCAATTATTCCATGATTTTATTCTACATCAAACTCACACCATTCTATTAAGATCATAGTGCAATTCAGAGTTTTATAGGAGCAACTGTAATCAAGATCTAATGATCTAATTTGGCATTCTTTGTCAAAACAAATCAAAATACATAACAACCCGGAATTTTTGAACCACTTAAAAAAAATTATTTTTGCTATTTTAATGGTTTTGAATATTTAAAATGATTTATTTTAAAAAATAACAGTTTAAAATTTTACTTAAATTGATGTTAGATTGTATAAAAATTTAATTTAATTAAAATGAGCCTGAAATGGCGTGTTAGTTTGAAAATTCGACTTTAAATTTTGATTGAATGTATAGAATTCAACATAAGTCAAAATTGGATGAAACAAGAAACGTTAGAATCTAATTAACTATATCTTTCTATCAAATGTAAGAAACTGAGATTTCACTTTATAAATTGTAAGTTATGTCCAGTTTAAAATACAAAATAGTCGCAATGGAATTTATATATATTTTAATATAATATATAGCCCTTAAAAATAGCCATTTTGCAAACGACCTCTGTTTTCTATGAAACCACTCTTGGATCCAGATTGTCAAATTACCGTCAGGTTTCAAATTTAATAATTTTTGGAATTAATATGTGAGTGCAATGAATTTAAATGTGTTTTGTCAATTCGGTTTAAATTTAATTGACCAAAAAAAGACCATTTTTCAAACGATCTCCAAATTCGATGAAATTAGTTTTGTAAGGACCATATCATCAAAACATAGCTAGATTTATTTTCTATAATTTTTGGAGCTAATATATGGCCTTGGTAAATTAAAATGTATGCTCAAATTCAATACACATTGATTTATATTTTAATTTTGATGAATACTGATCGAAACAGTCAATTGGCTTACGAAACCTATCCCATTGTGTACCGAATGGGGGTATTTGGTTAGGAATGACAATCATTGTGTTTGATTTGGAGTTTGGATGCAAAACAAAATTAGGTGGATTAAAATATTATTAAAAATAACTATAAATACCCTTGTTTTTATCACAAAACCCTAATCCCTAAAGTAGCTGCCAGCTTCAGAAAATTAAAGGCAAATTTCATTCGGATTTTAAACCCTAAATTCGCGCAATCCAATTCGACTCAGCTCCAGATTCTAAAACAAATATTGTAGAGTTTTCCTAGATCTTCAAAACCATTTATATATGATCATCTATCATGGAGAGTCGAGCTCGATTTTTGAGCACAAAATCAGCGCGTTTCAATGGGGATTCCGGGCCAATGAAGGCAGCGAGCATGTCGGCTCTTCTGGCTTGGGGAGGTGGTGGTCAGTGCTACGATGTGGTTGGGTCAGATCGTGGTTAAGGTGCCCAGTGGTGGTGCGGTCTCAAACCCTAGATGGCAATGAAATGGGTTCGAGTAGCCGTGTTTTTTCTACAAGGTAACAATACAAAGGAGATGTAATTAATGTGTAATTAATTTAATCAATTATATTTTAATTTTCTCGAAATTTAATCAATATAAATAATGTCATATCTTCTCCGTACGAGGTCGGAATGATGAACGGTCTGTTGCATTGGATTCGCAACAACAAACTCTACAACATGGAACTGACTAGAATGGAAATAGTGCAAATTGAATTTTTGGGCTAAATTATACGATCGTTTAATTTAGTTCAAAAATAAAATCTTTAATTAAAGAATGACGGAGTGGAAGCCAATGTGAGAACTCTTTCTCACTAAATTATATTTTATCATGTTATTGTATAAATGTATAAAAATATATAGAATTGCCAGTGTAGATTTATATCATTTTAATTAATATAAATTGTATACGGTGCCTGTTAGCTCACCTCCCTCATCCACAGACCATGGATTAATTGACTGTATTGTGTTTTATTGTGGTGTTGTGATGATTAACGTATTAAAAATAATGTTAACATTAATGTGGTAATTGAAATTAAATTATTAATATTTATATATAGTTTAAACAGTGAAAATTGGTAAATCAAAAAAATATTTCAAATTGAATTAGAACTAGTTAAACTAATTAACCAGTGATTATTTTGAATAGAAGCTTGTTGCTTGAAAACCCCACACGGGTCTGGGGATGGTAATTTATTCACATCTCCCCTGAATTTAATTATATGTCAATCGGTGGGTTGATAGAGTGTGATGACCATTATTTATTTATTTTAACGCTTATACAGAGGTAGAATGCAATATGGATGATGGGTGGATGTTTAATGATTATTTATCATTATAGTGAATACATGCGATGTATGGAAATCCATATAAATATTATCATTATAGTGAATACATGCGATGTATGGAAATCCATATAAAAATATTTATATGGTAATTGATTGAGTCTGATTCCAATTCAGAGATAACAAATAGTTTTAAAATAATATATAGCATAGTTTTCAAATATTATTTAGCATTGTTTTAAATTAATATTCTGTATAGTTTTAAAATAATATATAGTATAGTTTTCAAATATTATTCAGTATAGTTTTAAATTAATATTCTATATAGTTTTAAAATTATATATAGTATAATTTTCAGATATTATTCAGTATAGTTTTAAATTAATATTATGTAAAGTTTTAAAACAATATATAGTATAGTTTTCAAATATTATTCAGTATAGTTTAAAATTGACATTCTGTATAGTTTTAAAATAATATTCAGTGAAGAATCAAAAATGTGATTTTGATGTCCGATTTGGGATGAACATGAAAATATTGAAATGTGAAGCAGGGTTAAGTAATTAAATGCTATTTTAACCTGAACGGTTTATCAATCGATTTTATTTAGTTGATAATAAATATCGAAAAGGAAATGGATTTCCAAATTTGATATTTTGAAAATATTATCATTTCAATATTATAATGATATGGAATATTCAATTTTGTTTTAAAATTTAAAATGAAGTTGGAATCATTTAAAATGAATTTATAAATGATTTATAAAATAGGATTTAAATAGAAATCGACGATATATATATTATATATATTTAATAGCCTGAATAGAACGCGCCTTGCAATGATTGTTCGCGAATTTCGACCATTAACTTCAAATTGACGTAACGGGAGATCCGACCGTCGGATTCTCCAAAACGCATAATCGTTTGGTTTGTATCGAAAAGAGCTTTCCAATGGATATAGGTAGGGCTGTCAATGGATATCCGAAATATCCGAAATCCGTCCTTATCCTCATCCGAAAATACGAAAAATATCCGATATCCGAAAAGCGGATACGAATATCCGATATCCGAAATGCTTAGCGGATACGGATACGGATATGGCAGTATCCGTATCTGATAAATATCCGTCCGCTATGAAAATATATAGTTTAGTATTTTTATATTTAGGTTATAGTAATTTATTATTTTATAAACAGATGGATAAAAAGTAAGTAACTAAAAACATTTAAATTATTGTTGAATTTTATGTGATTGAATGTGCTATTATTAAATCGGTATGTTTTATCATTTATGTATTATTTCAAAATTTTCAGCTATTGTTTAGTACCAAATGAAATATGCATCATATTGTAATTTACATATTTTTAAGTTCGGATTCGGATATTTTCGGATATCCAGAAATATCCATATTTGCTAAGCCGGATACGGATATTTTCGGATATCCGAAAATATTCGCGGATACGGATACAGATATTATTTAGTAGGTATCCACCGGATACGGATACGGATTCAGATACGGATTTTTATTTTCGGATACGGATACAGCACTATCCGCATCCGTTTGCATCCGTTTACATGCCTAGATATAGGGATTTGAAGTCTAATAGTTGGATTTGGAATTATGTCCAAATCAATTTTAGAATAGGGTGCAGTTCGATGACCGTATGTGAAAATCGACTGTAAGGGCCTTAATAAAATTATTAAAAATATGGAAATTTTTTGTAAAATCATAATAAATGATTTGGAAAGATTTTGGGTGATAAAATACAAGTTTTGAAAAGATAAATTTTTTTATCTAAATGAACTTGTTATTAACTAGGTTAATAATCCAATGGTTTTTAAATTAATAAATTGGATTTATAAAGGGTTTTAAAATAACCAGAGTTTTCCTAACGAATAAAATGGAATGGTTTTGAATGGGAATAATCTTCGCAATATTTCAGTGTTGGATTCCACGATTATATGGATATTGTTGAGGAATTTGGAAGATACAGATATTTTTATTTCTAATATGATATCCGTTAATTTCAAAATTTAACACTGAATATAATCCGAGGTTATTTTCTATTCAGAGCCTTGTATTTGATATCAAATTGGATTTTGGGTTTGTCGTGAATAGTGTCTTTATTAACAACGTTCTTATGCCCGATGAGAAAAAAATAAATCTTTCAATTAAGATTTAGAGAAGTTTACCAATTAATTAATATTTAATTGGAATTGAATTGAAACTGGATTTTTGGGTTTATCGTGAATAATGTTTTTAATAACATTTGTGTTTTAACCCAGTTAACAGTGAAGATATGATTTGGAATTAATAAATCTTTTTACTAAGATTTAATGGAAATTTTCCAAAGTAAAGCTTTTCAATTTAATACATTAAATTGGAATTGAATGAAATTCGATTTGATAATAATCAAAATGAGCTTCTATGAACGAAAACCGTTACTATATATGTAATTTAAAAGGCTTTGCCGCTATTCCGTTTATATTATTAGGCTTATACGGGAATTTATATCGATTATACACTGTTATGATTTCCACGTAGATTCCATTTTGATGGAAGATGATTTTGGGTTTATCGTGGACGATGTTTTAAAGGACATTTGTTCTTTAACCCGGTTAAAGAAGGGATTTATTTCCTAAATTTGAAAAAAAAATTAATAAATAAATATTATTTGAGATTAAAACTAAGTGGAGTTTTAATGAATGTTTAATTAGATTGAAAAGTTATTATGGTAATTAAATTTGCCAAATTTGGGAAATAATCAAAAATGGAGTACTGCCAGTTTTACTCCAGGCGATAGTTAAATCTTTAATTAAATTTGAACGTGAAATGGTAATTAAATTTACCGACAATACAGTGGGTGTTAGATATGGAGTATTATCAGTTTTGCTCCATGGGATGAATGGGTTGGGACTGGAAAATAAAATAAATGATTACTTCGGTTAGGCTCGATAATCCCAACTAGTTCTATAAACCTTAATGTGGTTTAGAATGGTTAAAGGATAAAATAAATTCTTTTGAAATGATATCCAAAGGGAGATTAAAGAATAAATTTCAAAGAATTTATCTTTGATAAAATTAATGGGAACCTTTCCCTAAAGATGTAAATATTTGAGTAAAATAATATTCTAAATTGGAATGAGGCGTATGATGTGTTTTTATAGCACTTAATTATTGATTATAAAATACATAAGTTATTCTGAAAGACCGGGTTTATCCCGTTCTGAATAACTAATATGGCGACTAAAAGTCGATGATGAAGACGGCGGTTAAAGACTGTAGTTCTTCACATCGTCGGGATGATTACCGGTGTCTTGATTGGGTTGTACACCGAAGATAGGGTAATAAGTGGTGATCGTCCGGACGTACTTGGAGATCGACCGGATATGCGAGGAACCCTCTCTTGTATTGGACATATGGGACGAGGAATAAGGTGCCTCCGATTTCGTTCAGACCCAGAACGGACTTGTAAATGGTTGTGTGTCTAACATTGGATTTCATTCTATATTGAATGATTTCTATTAAATATATATATATGTTTGGTGGTGGAGAATTTATTCTCTTGCTTAACACCCTTCTTTGAGACGTACGAGCTTAGAGGTTATATATTAATAGATATCAGTTGTATGGCGTGAATTGTTAGTGTGGCATGTTGAGATGCAAATGATCAAGGCTTTTGTTGAAAAGCAGAGTCTTGTGGATGCTTGTTAAAGCACATCTTTAATTAACATAGCTTTGTGTATAACATTAACTCGCGAGCCTCACACCCGGTATGTGTCAAAAGTGGGATAGTGACTGCAGGGAGTGCATGCGCTTCTTTCTAGCTAGGAATGGTGTCATGGTATGGAGCCTTGACATTTTTACTTATGTGGATGATGGATTGCGAGGTGCCTCTGTGACGGCAAGGAATTTCGCTCGGTCCGAACCAGTCGCTAAACCGATCCAGGCCGTTCGAAACGCCCTATCGTTTGAGAACACGACAAAGTAGAACGCATATAGAAGAACATTTCACTGTATATTACAACAATGCATCAGATTACGAGAATATACACAGTATAAACAAATAAATATTACACAGAAATATCAGAGATTTAAATTACATTACATAGCAGCGGAAAATAATACAATACACAACTAGAAGGAGATATACGGATACAAAGCTTTCCGGATATCGTTCCAGCTGTAAACCAGGATCCTGTGAATATAAATCTGCAAAACCAAAACTACTAGCTGCCCGTGTCAAAATAGGGGCACCCAGAGTTTAGGTTAAAACAATAAACTCCAGGTCAGTCATGTGACTGGTGTGAGAACTAAAACAGTTATTAATCTTTATTTTAAATCATTAGGTAAATCAAGGGACCACGCCGTATAACACGGAACGGGTTTCCTCCCAAGAATACCAGTGCATAAAACAAACAGCGCAATGCTAAATAAAGAAAAATGAAGCCGTTATAAGACCCAGGTCCTATCACACAATGCAACGCAAGCCGGGGGATAGGGTTTTCCCTTATAACAGCCAAAGAATGCTTGATACGTTTAAAACAAATCATTTGATACTATAATAAGTGCATAGTGTATAAAACATCTTCAAATCATAAGTATCAATCATAGGCGACATGAGCGTCCCATGCCACTATGTCGCCATGTATAGGTTTACAAATAAAACCGCAAATGTCACGTATTTGAAAATTGGATTTCCGTCTATGAACCGAGGCAAAAGATAGACCTCAACCGATTCGAGACTGCCTAGCCCGAGTCTCAGGCAAGCGCGCAGGCAAGCCTTGGATCGTCAGGGTCGGTCCACACGGAGTGGATTAAAATGCCTGAGCACTACGTTTCGCCGCCCTTTGGGGCGTAAGCGAGCCAACGAATGACTCCATCGGACCCGGATCATCCGATCTAACCGAGGCACCTCGCAACAGCAACAACCACATAAGTCAAACTCGTCAGGGCGTGTAAAACCACTGACGCCACTTCTAGCTAGGAGGAAACGTAGGCCCTCCCTGAGGTCCTTTCTCCCGTTTTTGGTTCATACCGGGTGTGAAACTCGCGAATCAAACGTTACACAAAGATATGCCACAAAGGTTGTGCTTTGATCATCACCACAAGACTTTGCTTTTCAGCAGAAGCCTCGATCAATTGCCACTTAGGCATGCCACACAGGCAATTCACTCCATGCGTTTGATATCCATCAATATATAACCCCTGAGCTCGTACGTCTCAGAGAAGGGCGTTAAGCAAGAGAATAAATTCTCCGCCGCCAAACAGATATATATTTAATAGAGATCAATCACACGGACTCAAATCCAATGTCAGACACACAGTCCATTTACAAGTCCGTTCTGGGTCTGAACGGAACCGGAGGCACCTAGTACCCCGCATATCCATCGATCTCCAAATACGTCTGGACGATCACCAACTGTTTCCATCTTCTTGGGTGTACAGCCCAATCAAGATCATCAGTTATCACCCAAACGACGTGAAGACCTCCGGTCTTCGACCATCGTCTTCATCTTCGACTTAGCGTTGTATCAGTTATTCAGAATGGGATAAACCCGGTCTTTCCGAATAACTCGCGTATATTTTAAATAAGTGTTACACAAACACAACATACGCCTCATTCCAATTCATCAGTCACTAACCGCAAATTAATCAAGAGAATAGTTCCCCTAATATTAACCCCGAAGGCCGAAACCAACATCAGATCAATATCCAGAAAACCATTCTGCTTGGCTAACCGACAGTTAGTTTCTAAATTTCACATTCATAGGGAAAGGTTCCCATTAATTTTATCCAAGACAAATTTCTTGAATTTATTCTTTAATCTATTTTTGAATATCAATTCAAACTAGTCGGGATTAACGAAACTTACCGAAGTAATCATTTGTTTTAATTTCCCAATCCCAACCTATTTATCCCATGAAGTAAAACTGGTAGTACTTCATACCTAACACCACAGTGTTATCGGTAAATTCAATTACCATTTCACGTTCAAATCTAATTAAAGATTTAACTATCGCCTGGAGCAAAACTGGTGATACTCCATTTTCGATCATTTCAATCTAGTTAAAGATTCATTAAAACTCCACTTAGTTTTAATCTTCGACTGGGTTAAAGAATCAGTGTCATTTAAAACACGGTTCACGATAAACCCAAAATCACATTCCATTAATTATCGGATTAAAGAACGAGTGTTATTTAGAACACTGTTCACGATAAACCCAAAAATCAATATCAATTCAATTTCAATTAAATATTATTTAATTGGTACACTTCATTAAATCTAAATAAAAAGATTTAATCTTTTCTCAACTGGGTTCAAGAACAGTGTTAGTGAAGACACCATTCACGACAAACCCAAATCACATTTGATATTCAATACAAGGCTCTGAATAGAAAATATACCGGCTTATATTCAATATCAAATTCTTAGATTAACAAATGTCGTATTGGAAATAACGATATAAATATATATCTTTCAAATTCCCATAACAGCATCTGTATAATCACGAATTCCAACATCGAAATATTCCGAAGACAATTTCGATTCAAATCCACTCCAATGCAATCATTGGAAATTCTGGTTATTTTTAAAACCCTTTTTCAAATTCAATTTATTTATTTAAAAATAAATAGAATTATATTTCTAGTTCAAAACTAGTTCATTTCGATAAAAACCTATTTTTATCTTTTCAAATATGGAGTTTTTCATCCCAAATCTTCACAAATCATTTCTTATGATTTTACACAAATTATTACTATTTTTAATAATTTTATCAAGGCCCGTACAGTCGATTTCCTTCAACGGCCATCGAACTGCACTTACAGCGACCTTTTTCGAATTTGATTTGGACGTATTTCCAAATCCAACCGTTAGATTTCTAATTTCTAATATTCGTTAGAAAGCTCTTTTCGAAACGAACCCAACGGTTCCGGTTTTAGGAGAATCCGACGGTCGGATCTCCCGTAATGTCCGTTTGAAATAAATGGTCGAAATTCACGAACTGCCGCGGCGCGGCGCGTTCTATTCAGGCCATTATATTATATATATATATATATTATATATAATATATATTTCGTCGATTTCTATTTAAAACGAATTATATAAATAGTTTTAAATTCGTTTCAAAAGCAATTTCAACTTCCTTTTCAATTCAAATCAAAATTGAATTCTTCTTTGTAATTTCGTTTTAAAATTCATTCCTATTCAATTCAAATTTCAATTCAATTTGAATTCATTTCAATTCGCTTTCAATTCAATTCATTTCGAAATCGTTTTCAATTCAATTCATTTCGAAATCGTTTTCAATTCAATTCATTTCAGTTCGAAATCGTTTTCAATTCAATTCATTTCGAAATCGTTTTTAATTCAATTCATTTCGAAATCGTTTTCAATTCAATTCATTTCGAAATCGTTTTCAATTCAATTCATTTCGAAATCGTTTTCAATTCAATTCATTTCGAAATCGTTTTCAATTCAATTCATTTCGAAATCGTTTTCAATTCAATTCATTTCGAAATCGTTTTCAATTCAATTCATTTCGAAATCGTTTTCAATTCAATTCATTTCGAAATCGTTTTCAATTCAATTCATTTCGAAATCGTTTTCAATTCAATTCATTTCGAAATCGTTTTCAATTCAATTCATTTCGAAATCGTTTAAAATCGATATAAATATCGATCACGTCAAAATGGCGTCAATCTAATCAACACGGCTTCATAAATTTCTATTTTCAAAATAGTTGTTATTATCAAAATATTTCGTTCAACACATGACCAATCTCAATGGATGAGTACTGTCAACACATGAACTTTTATTTTATATCGATAAAGAGGTAAATTTTATTACTAAAATATTTCGTTCAACACATGACCAATCTCAATGGATGAGTACTGTCAACACATGAACTTTTATTTTATATCGATAAAGAGGTAAATTTTATTACTAAAATATTTCGTTCAACACATGACCAATCTCAATGGATGAGTACTGTCAACACATGAACTTTTATTTTATATCGATACAGAGGTAAATTTTATTACTAAAATATTTCGTTCAACACATGACCAATCTCAATGGATGAGTACTGTCAACACATGAACTTTTATTTTATAATATTCTTTATTTTTCAAATTGGAATGAGGCCCAATCAATTACCATATAAAGTTAATTATATGGATTTTCATACAACACATGTATATAATAGCATTGAAAAATAATCAACCATCAACCAAAGTGCACTACACTGTATAAGCATCAAATATAGACATTTAACGCTTATAGCAGCTTGTCAATCAATCGATCGACATATTTAATCAATCGGGATGAGTGAACTTCAAGTTTCATCCCAACACCCGTGTGGGGTTTCAAACAATCAAACAAATATTTTATTCGTGCAGTTGGGCGATGTGTAAAATTTATCGTCCCAATCAATGTCCTTCAAATAGGTGTACATAAACAAACCGTCTGGTTTGTAAATGAATATTTATTTATTCACATTCACGTTAAAAATTATATTTTTAACGATAAAACATTTTATTCCAACATATGAATTTCTATTAAGTTCACTCTTTAAATAAAATGATATTTTTATTTTTCTAACACATTTTAGAAAATTTCGGCGGCATAACGGCACGATACTAGAAACGGGACGAGGCCTAGCCTTATCCCCGGTCTAGTGAAGGCCCACGCCATTCACACATCAATCAAAATCACCAAACAACCAAATTCAAATCATATAACTAAGCTATGCAACCAAACAAACAAGTCCATGGTCTGTGGACGATTGTGTCGGGTGCTACTAAGCACCGTCTGCATCCTAGTATATATATATATAAATAGAAATGAAATTGAAAGGTGAGAATTCTCACCGAAAGCTATCCAACTTAACGACCCTTCACTGATAGAAATCTTCATTGCTATCGCATCTTCGCTATCTTCTTTGCCCGTAGCCACTACATATATAAAAATCACACATTTTTATATTTTGTTGTCTTTGAAATAAAAATCACATTTTTATTTATTCACTTTCCATTTAAAAAAAATCATATTTTTATAATCACTTCATATATTTAAAAAACGAATTTTTACTATGCTATTCAATATATAAAAATCGAATTTTTACTTTGGTGTCATATAGATAAAAATTCCATTTCAAAAATAAAGTTTTCGCCTTTATAAAAATAAAGTTTTCGCCTTTATAAAAATAAAGTTTTCATCATTATAAAAATCATCACTTTACTTCAACGTATATAAAATAAAAATCAGATTTTTTTTCCGCTACATATACAAAGATGATATTTTTATATTCTCTATCCTATAAAGGTTATATTTTTAATGCTTTAAAAATATAAAAATCATATTTTTAATATTTCTATATAGTAAAGATTATATTTTTAATACTTTAAAAATATAAAAATCATATTTTTAACCTTCATACGAATCCTAGTTTTCATACATGAAAACCATATTTTTAAATAAACAAAATCAGATTTTTTTATATTTAAAAGCTCACCGTTCATTATTCTCTTTCTTCCTCGCGTTCGACATCAGAAATCGTCGAACTAACTTGCCAACGCCCTTCTCGAACTGCGTGCCACGCTGGTGGGTTCGGACCTGAAGCCTTGAGGGGGGGTTGCGTTCTTCTGCGACTCGATGTGGCGCGTCGGAGGCGACGGAGCTAGGGTCTCGCGATGGTGCAGCGTGGGGGCCGCACGGTGGCGATTTTCGTCACGGGCTAGGGCTTCTCGGTGGATTGGGGTCTTGAACGGAGGAAAAGAAGGCGGGGGGGGGGGAGGGGAAGAGATGACGCGGGGGGGGTTCGTCGTCGTGAGGACGATGGGAGGAGGGGGGTCGCCATCGCTGGTGGGAGCGCGAGGCGTTGGGGCGACGGGGTTTTCCCCCTTTTCGTTTTTTTTTATTATGAACAATAATGAAGAGAGAGAGAGAGAGGGGTAAGGTAGTTGACCAAGTATATATAAATATTTATTTAATTTATATTTTATTTCAAAAAGTAACTTTTTATTTTGACCTCCTAACGAGACCCATCGACTGTCGCCTCTAGCTAATTACCCCCATTCCGAACACAATGGTATATGTATCGTAAGCTGATTCGATTGTTTCGATCAGTTTTCGTTAAATTTATATTTAAATCACTATATTGAATTTTAAACGTACATTTCAAATTACTGGGGTCACATACTAACTCGAAAAATTCCAGAAAAATATTTTCTAGCTTCGTATTGACGATACGGTCCTAACAAAACTAGTTTCGTCGAATTCCGAGACCGTTGGAAAAATGGCCAATTTCCAGTCGATTAAAATCAACTGAAATTGGTCAAACGCGTTTTCCTTTGCCACGCTCACATATTGATTCAAAAAATTATGAAATTTGGAATCTAGTAATAATTCAACATCACGGACCCAACAAAAGTGGTTTCGTTGAAATCCGAGGTCATTTGCAAAATGTCCATTTTTAAGGGCCTGAATTCCATAGCGACTATTCAGAATTTTCAACTGGACATATCTTTTGATTCCCGCTACGAACTTTTGATTTGTCGGATTCGTTGGAAAGATATTATCAATTAGATCATAATGTTTTTGGTTTCACTAAAATCCGGATTGTTTTGCACCCGGTACATTCAATTGAAGTTTGAAATCGAATTATCGAACTACCGCGCCATTTTCAATTCCTATTTATAATTATATATAAATATTTATATTCTAACGACGACGGGTATAATATATACGTTCGAATTCTATTCAAAATAAATTTCTCGTCGATATTATTTAAAATAATTCATTTTAAATAATCAAAATTCGCTAAAATTGCCGAAATAAAAATTTTAAACTGGCCCAGATTTTCCGGGTTGTTACAATCTCCCCCACTTAAAACTTTTCGTCCCCGAAAAGGAACAAAGTCGAAAGTGGTTTGATCAATCAACTCTACGCTCGGTCTGGCTTCCATTCTCCAACCTTTCAGTTTCTGAGAATTTTCAAAATTTCAAAAATTTGGCTAACACCCTAAATTTTCGAAAAATTTCGCCATAACCTCCCCTGCACCGGGAGCATCGGGGAATTTCAAATAGCTTCCCCGGTCCTTCAGATCTCAAAAAGAAAAAGAAAAAGCCAAGCGGCTAGCCAATAGGCTCATAAAATCATCATCACCCAAACAAAACAGGAAATTATGTAGTAAACATGTACCTATTTGTCGGGGAAACAAATTTTATTCTCTGCTCTAGCCTCCTTGCTATGACCTGTTCAATGATATATATGTATATGCAAGCAAACGCGACCAATTTTCAATACAATTCAATATTTGATTCAGTTAGGCTAAATGGTTCAAAATTAACAAACAAATAAACAAACAACACAATCATCTATCAATTAGTGAATTATCATTTGAAATTCATAATTTTGATACATAGTCAAGAATCAGATTTTTGATGCCAAATCACAACAATAGGCCCTATCTAATTTTGGTTCTCACACCAGTCAATAGGAAATATATAGAAATCTCACTTTCGTCGCTCGAAAATAAATACTGGCGACAGTGCCCCATCACCAGAATTATTCCCGGGCACTAGAGGGATTCTATATCTACCCAATATATTAAAACTTCGAATACACGTTTGCAAGATATATATGCAAAATCTTTATATATCGGATTGTCCTAATCAATATAAAATAAATAATCAAATACGAATAATTGATTTAAATTTTCAAAACAAAATTTGTTTTCATTTGAACAAATATACTCTTCACACTCGTTCTAGGATACTACTGATCCTATCTCTAATGAGTCATTCTAATTGGATATTACTAACCCAATATCTGATGAATTCTTTCATATGGTTCTAATGTGCCTTGTTCTCTGCTTTGTAAACCAAAGCTCTGATACGAACTGTGACGGCAAGGAATTTCGCTCGGTCCGAACCAGTCGCTAAACCGATCCAGGCCGTTCGAAACGCCCTATCGTTTGAGAACACGACAAAGTAGAACGCATATAGAAGAACATTTCACTGTATATTACAACAATGCATCAGATTACGAGAATATACAGAGTATAAACAAATAAATATTACACAGAAATATCAGAGATTTAAATTACATTACATAGCAGCGGAAAATAATACAATACACAACTAGAAGGAGATATACGGATACAAAGCTTTCCGGATATCGTTCCAGCTGTAAACCAGGATCCTGTGAATATAAATCTGCAAAACCAAAACTACTAGCTGCCCGCGTCAAAATAGGGGCACCCAGAGTTTAGGTTAAAACAATAAACTCCAGGTCAGTCATGTGACTGGTGTGAGAACTAAAACAGTTATTAATCTTTATTTTAAATCATTAGGTAAATCAAGGGACCACGCCATATAACACGGAACGGGTTTCCTCCCAAGAATACCAGTGCATAAAACAAACAGCGCAATGCTAAATAAAGAAAAATGAAGCTGTTATAAGACCCAGGTCCTATCACACAATGCAACGCAAGCCGGGGGATAGGGTTTTCCCTTATAACAGCCAAAGAATGCTTGATACGTTTAAAACAAATCATTTGATACTATAATAAGTGCATAGTGTATAAAACATCTTCAAATCATAAGTATCAATCATAGGCGACATGAGCGTCCCATGCCACTATCTCGCCATGTATAGGTTTACAAATAAAACCGCAAATGTCACGTATTTGAAAATTGGATTTCCGTCTATGAACCGAGGCAAAAGATAGTCCTCAACCGATTCGAGACTGCCTAGCCCGAGTCTTAGGCAAGCACGCAGGCAAGCCTTGGATCGTCAGGGCCGGTCCACACGGAGTGGATTAAAATGCCTGAGCACTACGTTTCGCCGCCCTTTGGGGCGTAAGCGAGCCAACGAATGACTCCATCGGACCCGGATCGTCCGATCTAACCGAGGCGCCTCGCAACAGCAACAACCACATAAGTCAAACTCGTCAGGGCGTGTAAAACCACTGACGCCACTTCTAGCTAGGAGGAAACGTAGGCCCTCCCTGAGGTCCTTTCTCCCGTTTTTGGTTCATACCGGGTGTGAAACTCGCGAATCAAACGTTACACAAAGCTATGCCACAAAGGCTGTGCTTTGATCATCACCACAAGACTTTGCTTTTCAACAGAAGCCTCGATCAATTGCCACTTAGGCATGCCACACAGGCAATTCACTCCATGCGTTTGATATCCATCAATATATAACCCCTGAGCTCGTACGTCTCAGAGAAGGGCGTTAAGCAAGAGAATAAATTCTCCGCCGCCAAACAGATATATATTTAATAGAGATCAATCACACGGACTAAAATCCAATGTCAGACACACAGTCCATTTACAAGTCCGTTCTGGGTCTGAACGAAACCGGAGGCACCTAGTACCCCGCATATCCATCGATCTCCAAATACGTCTGGACGATCACCAACTGTTTCCATCTTCTTGGGTGTACAGCCCAATCAAGATCATCAGTTATCACCCAAACGACGTGAAGACCTCCGGTCTTCGACCATCGTCTTCATCTTCGACTTAGCGTTGTATCAGTTATTCAGAATGGGATAAACCCGGTCTTTCCGAATAACTCGCGTATATTTTAAATAAGTGTTACACAAACACAACATACGCCTCATTCCAATTCATCAGTCACTAACCGCAAATTAATCAAGAGAATAGTTCCCCAAATATTAACCCCGAAGGCCGAAACCAACATCAGATCAATATCCAGAAAACCATTCTGCTTGGCTAACCGACAGTTAGTTTCTAAATTTCACATTCATAGGGAAAGGTTCCCATTAATTTTATCCAAGACAAATTTCTTGAATTTATTCTTTAATCTATTTTTGAATATCAATTCAAACTAGTCGGGATTAACGAAACTTACCGAAGTAATCATTTGTTTTAATTTCCCAATCCCAACCTATTTATCCCATGAAGTAAAACTGGTAGTACTTCATACCTAACACCACAGTGTTATCGGTAAATTCAATTACCGTTTCACGTTCAAATCTAATTAAAGATTTAACTATCGCTTGGAGCAAAACCGGTGATACTCCATTTTCGATCATTTCAATCTAATTAAAGATTCATTAAAACTCCACTTAGTTTTAATCTTCGACTGGGTTAAAGAATCAGTGTCATTTAAAACACGGTTCACGATAAACCCAAAATCACATTCCATTAATTATCGGATTAAAGAACGAGTGTTATTTAGAACACTGTTCACGATAAACCCAAAAATCAATATCAATTCAATTTCAATTAAATATTATTTAATTGGTACACTTCATTAAATCTAAATAAAAAGATTTAATCTTTTCTCAACTGGGTTCAAGAACAGTGTTAGTGAAGACACCATTCACGACAAACCCAAATCACATTTGATATTCAATACAAGGCTCTGAATAGAAAATATACCGGCTTATATTCAATATCAAATTCTACGATTAACAAATGTCGTATTGGAAATAACGATATAAATATATATCTTTCAAATTCCCATAACAGCATCTGTATAATCACGAATTCCAACATCGAAATATTCCGAAGACAATTTCGATTCAAATCCACTCCAATGCAATCATTGGAAATTCTGGTTATTTTTAAAACCCTTTTTCAAATTCAATTTATTTATTTAAAAATAAATAGAATTATATTTCTAGTTCAAAACTAGTTCATTTCGATAAAAACCTATTTTTATCTTTTCAAATATGGAGTTTTTCATCCCAAATCTTCACAAATCATTTCTTATGATTTTACACAAATTATTACTATTTTTAATAATTTTATCAAGGCCCGTACAGTCGATTTCCTTCAACGGCCATCGAACTGCACTTACAGCGACCTTTTTCGAATTTGATTTGGACGTATCTCCAAATCCAACCGTTAGATTTCTAATTTCTAATATTCGTTAGAAAGCTCTTTTCGAAACGAACCCAACGGTTCCGGTTTTAGGTGAATCCGACGGTCGGATCTCCCGTAATGTCCGTTTGAAATAAATGGTCGAAATTCACGAACTGCCGCGGCGCGGCGCTTTCTATTCAGGCCATTATATTATATATATATATTATATATAATATATATTTCGTCGATTTCTATTTAAAACGAATTATATAAATAGTTTTAAATTCGTTTCAAAAGCAATTTCAACTTCCTTTTCAATTCAAATCAAAATTGAATTCTTCTTTGTAATTTCGTTTTAAAATTCATTCCTATTCAATTCAAATTTCAATTCAATTTGAATTCATTTCAATTCGCTTTCAATTCAATTCATTTCGAAATCATTTTCAATTCAATTCATTTCGAAATCGTTTTCAATTCAATTCAATTCATTTCGAAATCGTTTTCAATTCAATTCATTTCGAAATCGTTTTCAATTCAATTCATTTCGAAATCGTTTTCAATTCAATTCATTTCGAAATCGTTTTCAATTCAATTCATTTCGAAATCGTTTAAAATCGATATAAATATCGATCACGTCAAAATGGCGTCAATCTAATCAACACGGCTTCATAAATTTCTATTTTCAAAATAGTTGTTATTATCAAAATATTTCGTTCAACACATGACCAATCTCAATGGATGAGTACTGTCAACACATGAACTTTTATTTTATATCGATAAAGAGGTAAATTTTATTACTAAAATATTTCGTTCAACACATGACCAATCTCAATGGATGAGTACTGTCAACACATGAACTTTTATTTTATATCGATAAAGAGGTAAATTTTATTACTAAAATATTTCGTTCAACACATGACCAATCTCAATGGATGAGTACTGTCAACACATGAACTTTTATTTTATATCGATAAAGAGGTAAATTTTATTACTAAAATATTTCGTTCAACACATGACCAATCTCAATGGATGAGTACTGTCAACACATGAACTTTTATTTTATAATATTCTTTATTTTTCAAATTGGAATGAGGCCCAATCAATTACCATATAAAGTTAATTATATGGATTTTCATACAACACATGTATATAATAGCATTGAAAAATAATCAACCATCAACCAAAGTGCACTACACTGTATAAGCATCAAATATAGACATTTAACGCTTATAGCAGCTTGTCAATCAATCGATCGACATATTTAATCAATCGGGATGAGTGAACTTCAAGTTTCATCCCAACACCCGTGTGGGGTTTCAAACAATCAAACAAATATTTTATTCGTGCAGTTGGGCGATGTGTAAAATTTATCGTCCCAATCAATGTCCTTCAAATAGGTGTACATAAACAAACCGTCTGGTTTGTAAATGAATATTTATTTATTCACATTCACGTTAAAAATTATATTTTTAACGATAAAACATTTTATTCCAACATATGAATTTCTATTAAGTTCACTCTTTAAATAAAATGATATTTTTATTTTTCTAACACATTTTAGAAAATTTCGGCGGCATAACGGCACGATACTAGAAACGGGACGAGGCCTAGCCTTATCCCCGGTCTAGTGAAGGCCCACGCCATTCACACATCAATCAAAATCATCAAACAACCAAATTCAAATCATATAACTAAGCTATGCAACCAAACAAACAAGTCCATGGTCTGTGGACGATTGTGTCGGGTGCTACTAAGCACCGTCTGCATCCTAGTATATATATATATAAATAGAAATGAAATTGAAAGGTGAGAATTCTCACCGAAAGCTATCCAACTTAACGACCCTTCACTGATAGAAATCTTCATTGCTATCGCATCTTCGCTATCTTCTTTGCCCGTAGCCACTACATATATAAAAATCACACATTTTTATATTTTGTTGTCTTTGAAATAAAAATCACATTTTTATTTATTCACTTTCCATTTAAAAAAAATCATATTTTTATAATCACTTCATATATTTAAAAAACGAATTTTTACTATGCTATTCAATATATAAAAATCGAATTTTTACTTTGGTGTCATATAGATAAAAATTCCATTTCAAAAATAAAGTTTTCGTCTTTATAAAAATAAAGTTTTCGCCTTTATAAAAATAAAGTTTTCATCATTATAAAAATCATCACTTTACTTCAACGTATATAAAATAAAAATCAGATTTTTATTTCGCTACATATACAAAGATGATATTTTTATATTCTCTATCCTATAAAGGTTATATTTTTAATACTTTAAAAATATAAAAATCATATTTTTAATATTTCTATATAGTAAAGATTATATTTTTAATACTTTAAAAATATAAAAATCATATTTTTAACCTTCATACGAATCCTAGTTTTCATACATGAAAACCATATTTTTAAATAAACAAAATCAGATTTTTTTATATTTAAAAGCTCACCGTTCATTATTCTCTTTCTTCCTCGCGTTCGACATCAGAAATCGTCGAACTAACTTGCCAACGCCCTTCTCGAACTGCGTGCCACGCTGGTGGTTTCGGACCTGAAGCCTTGAGGGGGGGTTGCGTTCTTCTGCGACTCGATGTGGCGCGTCGGAGGCGACGGAGCTAGGGTCTCGCGATGGTGCAGCGTGGGGGCCCCACGGCGGCGATTTTCGTCACGGGCTAGGGCTTCTCGGTGGATTGGGGTCTTGAATGGAGGAAAAGAAGGCGGGGGGGGGAGGGGAAGAGATGACGCGGGGGGGGTGGTTCGTCGTCGTGAGGACGATGGGAGGAGGGGGGGTCGCCATCGCTGGTGGGAGCGCGAGGCGTTGGGGCGACGGGGTTTTCCCCCTTTTCGTTTTTTTTTTTATTCTGAACAATAATGAAGAGAGAGAGAGAGGGGTGAGGTAGTTGACCAAGTATATATAAATATTTATTTAATTTATATTTTATTTCAAAAAGTAACTTTTTATTTTGACCTCCTAACGAGACCCATCGACTGTCGCCTCTAGCTAATTACCCCCATTCCGAACACAATGGTATATGTATTGTAAGCTGATTCGATTGTTTCGATCAGTTTTCGTTAAATTTATATTTAAATCACTATATTGAATTTTAAACGTACATTTCAAATTACTGGGGTCACATACTAACTCGAAAAATTCCAGAAAAATATTTTCTAGCTTCGTATTGACGATACGGTCCTAACAAAACTAGTTTCGTCGAATTCCGAGACCGTTGGAAAAATGGCCAATTTCCAGTCGATTAAAATCAACTGAAATTGGTCAAACGCGTTTTCCTTTGCCACGCTCACATATTGATTCGAAAAATTATGAAATTTGGAATCTAGCAATAATTCAACATCACGGACCCAACAAAAGTGGTTTCGTTGAAATCCGAGGTCATTTGCAAAATGTCCATTTTTAAGGGCCTGAATTCCATAGCGACTATTCAGAATTTTCAACTGGACATATCTTTTGATTCCCGCTACGAACTTTTGATTTGTCGGATTCGTTGGAAAGATATTATCAATTAGATCATAATGTTTTTGGTTTCACTAAAATCCGGATTGTTTTGCACCCGGTACATTCAATAGAAGTTTGAAATCGAATTATCGAACTACCGCGCCATTTTCAATTCCTATTTATAATTATATATAAATATTTATATTCTAACGACGACGCGTATAATATATACGTTCGAATTCTATTCAAAATAAATTTCTCGTTGATATTATTTAAAATAATTCATTTTAAATAATCAAAATTCGCTAAAATTGCCGAAATAAAAATTTTAAACTGGCCCAGATTTTCCGGGTTGTTACAATCAGATTTGAATCCCTAATGGCTCTTGATATGGTCGACGTACTGACCAGACTTTATGCCCCATAGGGCAGGGAAACGTATGTTCAGGAATAACCAATCCACTAAAGTAAGTGTGAACCGGCCCTGAAGATTCAAGGGATGATGTGTTCTGTTCCTGAGACATGGGCTAGATTGTCTCGAATCTGTGAAGATGATCCCTTGCCTCGACTCATAGATGGATATCCAATTTCTAATACGACATTTTTCGGTTTTAGTTGTAGAACTAGTATGGTGACATGATATATGGTACCCATGTCATCTATGATTGATACATTTATATTTGAAGTTGTTTTGAAACCATGCACTTATAGTAATATCAAAATGATTTGTTTTAACCGTACCAAGCATGTTTGGCTATTATAAGGGAAAACCCTATCCTCCGGCTTGCGTTGCATTATGTAATGGGACCTGAGTCTTATAATAGCTTCATTTTTCAAAATGCATTGCGTTGTTTTATGTTTTAAACTAGTATTCATGTGGAGTAAACCCGTTCTGTGTCATACGGCATGGTCCCATGCTTTTTCCCACTTTTAAAATAAAGATAAATAACTGTTTTTAGTTCTCACACCAGTCACATGACTGACTCGGAGTTTATTGTTTTAACCTAAACTCTGGGTGCCCATATGTTCCATACGAGCAGCTAGTAGTTTTGGTTTTATCAGATATTTCTTTCACGGGATCCTGGATTACAGCTAGAGCTATATTCGGAAAGCTTTGTATCCGTATATTTCATTCAGTTGTATTAGTTGATGTATTTCCGCTGCACATTTTATACATGTATTAAATTTTCCACGGCTTTTGTAATTGTAAATCTCTGATATTGTATTTCCAATGTGTAATATTTGAAAAGTCGGGTGTGTACGCGACTTGTGCAGGATCTATAATATGGCTATGCGGAATGTATGTGATAACTTAAGCTATTCAATAGTTACACAGGTAAAAATTCACAAACAAGAAATATATCACTAATAGCTATAAATGCAGTAAAGTAAAGTAAAGTAGAGTAACGACACCAGGATTTTTATACTGGTTCGGACCTCCCGTCCTACGTCCAGTCCCAAAGCTCCTCTTCGGCTTTTCACTAAACAACACCCTCGCTTCACCCGGAGGAATAGGTTCACAACTACTTGATTTACGGGCTACAAGTTTACCCACTTGATTTCACGGGCCACAAGCTTACCCACTTGATTTCACGGGCTACAAGCTTACCCACAAGACGATTACAAGAGTTTGACTTCTGATTGTGTTCTTCTTTCAACACTGATTTGTCAACGATTGAGTACACCC
Organism: Allium sativum; assembly: GCA_030737875.1. NCBI lineage: Eukaryota > Viridiplantae > Streptophyta > Magnoliopsida > Asparagales > Amaryllidaceae > Allium > Allium sativum. The sequence continues at coordinate 54,058,244 of CM060920.1, read as the reverse complement.
TTCCTATAATCTTGTCCTCAAATATATATATTGATGTTTGCAAAGATTTGGAAGTGGATTATCGAGTTGAATCACAAGTATGTTAAATATGCTTGGAGATTCAAACGATAATTGAATGCTTTTGAGTGCTTTTAGAATGCTAAGAATAATACAATATAGACAAGAGAATGGAGAGAAATTTCGGTAATTTGAATGAATGAAAATCGATGTATTTATAATAATCGAGGAGATGTAATTTTTGGTGAAAAGTTGCTCTTAAAAGAAGTGATTATTCTTGAGAAGAAATGGATGTAACTCTTCAAGAAAGGAGATGACTTTTCACAAAATTTCAAAAAGCTGTTGACCTATAAAAATTTATAGGTCGACATGTTTTTAGCCGTTGTAATTTAAAAACCTGTTGACCTATAAAAAATTATAGGTCGACCTCTTTTTGACCGTTATATTTTGAAAACCTGTTGACCTATAAAAAAGTGTAGGTCGACATGTTTTTGATGATATGCATAAAAAAAGGTGTTATAAGTAATTTTTGAAAGCCAAAAAGAAGTATGATTATTTGAGGATAGAATTTAAACATTTATGACTCTAAATAATCAACTTCTAACCTATGAAGGCAGCTCGTCTTCTTTTTGTCGATGTAGAAGCTTCTTCTTGTCATAAATCAAAATAATCCATGAAGCTTTGACTTAACATTCTCCCCCTTTTTGATTGATGACAACTTGGATTAATCCGTTATCTCTCCTTGTATATATGCTCCCCCTGTATATAAGCTCCCCCTGAATTATATATAATCTGCACAACAGTCGTTAGTAATATTTTCTCCCCCTTTGTCATCGACAAAAAGGGTAGGCTAGCATTATAATAAGTAAGTTGTTATGCATATTACAAACCAAAACAAACACACCAGAAGTACTAGATAGTGACATAATTACATACATCAGTCATAATTAAGTTTTTGAAGATAAAGAGATAAAAACGTAAAGACTATTGTGATGGCCAGTCCGAATCACTATCTTCTTCTTCGTCTTTGTCTCCTTCCTCCTCTTGTTCCTCATTGTTTCCGTCATCATCATCCTTCTCAACATCGTCATGAGCTCCTTCTTCAATATGCGACATTCCACGACCACGATTATGTTGGGTACTTGCTCCAGAACTAGTACCTTCTTCCGATGAGGACCATGTAAAAGTAGGAGGCATAGGACGTTTTCCAGGATCTTGTGCAAGTGTTGCGGAAAATGAGGCACAGGAGATTGCTTCCCAAATTGTTCCGAAGAAAGACTTTAATTTATTGAACCGCTTATCAAGTTTAGTGTCCAAGCGGTCAAGCTTATTATTGGTTCGTTTCAGTCTTGCTTCGAGTAAAAATTGATTACGTGCAATTTGTTCAAGAGTTTCTTTAGTTGAAGAAGTAGATGGTGGAATTGTTACGTCTTCAGGCCTTTGTCTAGGGATTTGTAAAGACGAAGTCTCCGTAGGACCTAGTTCGACATATTGCTCAAAAGGAATAATGGTAAAACACGGATCGGGTAGCTTCATCCTCTTTTTGGACGCTTTATCAATACATTTTGGTATTGAAATTTTGGACGTGGGAGATCTTATTCCACAGTCCATGAGGCAACGCATAATATACTCGTTATAAAACAGATGTGGCCTAGAGCGTTTGTTTACCATTGAAATTTCGTCAAAAATCATCTCAATCCAATTTACCTTGATATTCCCAAAGATAGCGTACAATGCCTTAAAATTTTCTCTGTAAACAGCATCAAAATTTCCAGTTCTTGGAAGTAGAGAATGCGTGATACAAAGATGAAGAATTCTAGCCGAGGGTCTCAAATTGACTCCTTTGGTACTTGACTTATGGTCTTCAATGAATAAGTGACTATGTTTATCACGAATATGAATAGGGCAGAAATCAGTAGAGTATTGTATACCATCATTGTGAGATCGTAGAATTTCTGCCATTCTATCTTTAGAAAGAAAAATGTGTTGTCCACATATTACTGACCATAAGCAATCTTTTGAGTTGTGAGGTTTAAATTTCTCAAAGTTGAGATTAGCGTAGAATAGCTTTATCAAAATGTGACTAATCTCAACATTGTTGTGTTCAAAAGAAAGAAGAGATTCAATGCCTGCGCGGTTTGATATCTCTCGAACGTCGTAGTAGACAAAATCAGAGAAATTGATGAAAGATCCATGGTGAATTGTATAGTCTTTCATTTTGTTCTACCTTTTCACTGCTAGTGGATCCATAAGCCATTGTTTGATTTGAGAATCAATGGGTTGGATTGGTGTTTGAGAGGATGAAGTTTTTTATTTCTTTTGCTTAGGAGCCATTTTAGAGTTTAGAGAAATTGAAATTCCTTTTTAAGGTAGGATTGATAGAATTAGGAGTAAGAATAAATAAGATTTCAATGAAAGGTTGTGAGGATTTAAAAAGTGAATCGACGTGTCTAACTCAAAAGGAAACAGCAATTCCCGATACCGGTCGACAGGAAAGTTTGGGGCGGTCGACAGGAATTGGTTCTGGAAGAATATATACAACCTTTTGTATGTTGACCGGTCGACAGGTTCTATATGGGGCGGTCGACAGGTAAAGATTCTGGAAAATTATAAACGTATAATTTTATCATGACCGGTCGACAGGGAGTTTATGTGGGGCGGTCGACAGGTTAATTCTCTGGTTGAAAAAATAAAAAACAAAAGGGCTGTACCGGTCGACAGCATAGAACTGGGCGGTCGACAGGTGCTGAATACTTTTTTTTTTCTGGTTTGTTGAGATGAAATGAACACTATATATAAAAAATATTTTATTCAAAACAATATGAAAAAAATAGATAATTTAAATACAAATTTATTTTCAGAAAATTTAAACGATATAAATGATTATCTTCTTGGTTCCCAAGGATTCTTTGGTTCCCAAGGATTGTATTTTCCACTTACTCCTTCGTTGTTGTTGTAATTCCTCTCCCATGAGTTTGGAGTTCGCGAAGATGATGGTATAGGTATTGGCTCATGTACGTTATGCCTGTCAGAGCTGCAGAAAAGAGAGGCTAGTCGTTCGAGATACGTCAAACGAGAAGTCGTCAATTTTTGCTCATAGAACATTTGCTGCTGATAATAATGCATTTCGTCGATCTTTTCTTTTGTTCGTGGAGAGCAAAACAAAATTTTCTTGCTTTTCTTAGAAGTTGGTGTGGTTCCTGGTGTTCGAGAAGGTGGATGAAATCCAGGTGGATGTTCTGGTGTTTTCGGGGAGTTGTATTCCGTTGGTTCGGAACTCGTGATTGAAATATGGGAGTTTTCAGCACATTTTTCACAAATGTGTGCCATGAATTTAAAAGGTTAAAGGAGATTTTGAGAGAGTGATTGTCTGAGAGCACTCAAAAATGCAAACGTATATATAGAGAAAGAGTTTTCTATTTTTAGAAAGAGAAAAGATGGTTTGTATTTTTAACCGTAGAAAAATTCTCTTTTCTATATAGTAAAAAGAAAAGGAATTGGTTTCCGAAAAAAATAGTGAAATCTTGTTATAAATTAAAAATATTAGCCTTCGAGTTCTCTTCTTGAAACCAAGCCTAGCTCTCTACGTAACTTGACAAAACTTGATTCTAGTAGAGGCTTTGTAAATATATCAGCTAGTTGATTGTCTGTGCTTACATATTCTAATTTTATATTTCCTTTTTCATTATTATCTCTAAGAAAATGATGTCGGATATCAATATGTTTAGTTCTTGAGTGGTTAACCGGATTTTTGGATAAGTTTATCGCACTTGTGTTATCACAATATATAATAGAATTTGACAAGTTCATTTTGAAGTCTTTAAGTGTTTGTTGCATATATATAACTTGTGTACATGCTAAAGCTGCTGAGATATACTCTGCCTCACATGTCGAGAGTGAAACACAATTTTGTTTCTTACTAAACCAAGAGACAAGTGATTTTCCAATGAAATGGCACGTACCACTTGTACTCTTTCTATCCGTTCGTGATCCTCCGAAATCAGCATCACTATATGATACTAATTCGAATGCACAGTCCTTAGGATAGAAAAGACCGAAATCTTTGGTGTTATTAAGATACCGAATAATTCGTTTTACTGCTCGTAGATGCGATTCCTTAGGATTAGCTTGAAAACGTGCACAAAAACAAACACTCATCATAATGTCAGGACGACTAGCTGTTAAATATAGGAGAGAACCTATCATACTACGATACGTCTTTTGGTCTATACTCTTTCCACTTTCATCTTTTTCGAGATGACTAGTTGTACTAATCGGAGTTGGTTTTCCGGAAGTATTTTCAAGACCAAATCTTTTAATAAGATTTTCACAATATTTTTCTCGATTTATAAAAATACCATTCGGAAGTTGTTTAATTTGAAGACCAAGAAAGTATGATAACTCTCCCATATGTGACATTTCAAATTCTTTGGTCATGATACTTGCAAACTCTTTACAAAGTTTCTCATTTGTTGATCCAAAGATTATGTCGTCCACATATATTTGAATAACAAGTATATCTTTGTGTGAATGTTTAATAAATAATGTTTTGATCAACCTTTCCTATTTGAAATCCAGAATCAATTAGATAACTTCGTAGTCGTTCATACCAAGCACGTGGTGCTTGTTTTAGTCCGTACAAAGCCTTCTTAAGCTTGAACACATGATCCGGATGTTTTTCATGTTTAAATAAAGGTGGTTGTTCAACATATACTTTTTCTTTTATAAATCCATTTAAAAATGCACTCTTGACATCCATTTGATATAATTTAAAGTTATGGTGACAAGCAAATGATAGAAGAATTCTAATTGCTTCTAGTCTAGCGACAGGTGCAAAAGTTTCTTCATAATCGATACCCTCTTCTTGATTATATCCTTGTGCTACTAACCGTGCTTTGTTTCGAATTATGTTTCCTTGTTCATCAGCCTTGTTTTTGTAAACCCATTTAGTTCCTATAACTGATTTATCGGTTGGCCTTGGAACAAGTTCCCATACATTATTGCGTTCAAACTCATTTAGTTCTTCTTGCATTGCAAAAATCCAATATTCATCGGTAGCAGCTTCTTTAGGATTCTTAGGTTCGATATTAGAAATAAATGCAACATGTCCCATTTGGTTAAGTTGACTTCTAGTTCTTATTTGAGATGATACTTCTCCAATTATATTTTAAACTGGATGATCTCTTAGAATTCTTGGAGGAGATCTAAATCTTGGTGGAGAAGGTATTACATCAATTTGCGGGTTATCATCAACTATTTCTGAGTCAGAGTCATTATTTGTGATGATAGGGTTATTAGTAACTATGGGTTCTTCGTCATCTGATATTATATGAGATGGTTTAAAGAATTCATCAAAGGAAACGTGAAGTGATTCTTCAATAGATTTGGTTCTCTTATTGAATATACGATAGGCCTTGCTTCTTTCCGAATATCCGACAAATATACCTTCATCGGATTTTGAATCAAATTTTCCAAGATGGTCTTTTGTATTTAAAATAAAGCACTTAGAACCAAAAACTTTGAAATATGAGATATTTGGTTTTCTTTGATTAAATAACTCATATGATGTATTTTTAGTCAGAGGTCGAATAGATACACGATTCAAAACATAACATGCAGTTGCAACAGCTTCTGCCCAGAAATGTTTTGGTAGAGTGGATCCATTTAATAATGTTCTTGCACATTCTTGTAGTGTCCGATTTTTCCGTTCTACAACTCCATTTTGTTGTGGAGTTCGAGGAAACGAAAAATTATGATTGATACCTTTCTTTGTACAAAAATGTTCAAATTCATTATTTTCGAACTCTCCGCCATGATCACTTCTAATATTTTTAACCTTAAGTCCTTTTAACTTTTGAATTCTTTTGACGAAGGATTTGAAATGATGAAAAGTATCACTTTTATTTTTTAAGAAAATAACCCATGTATAACGAGAATAATCATCAACAATTACAAACACATATTTATTATGATTTATTGACTGAACCTGTGTTGGTCCAAATAAATCCATATGTAATAATTCAAGTGGTTGTAATGTTGATATGATTTTCTTGGATTTGAAGGAAGATTTAGTCAATTTTCCTAATTGACATGCATCACAAATATTATTAACCGAAAAGCTCATTTTGGGTAGACCTTTAACAAGATCATTTTTGGCTAGCTTGTCAATAGTTTTGAAGTTTATGTGACAGAAACGTTTGTGCCATAGCCATGGATCATTATCTTTTGCTACAAGACACATATCTGAATTATGATTGATATTCATATTCAGAATATAAATGTTTCTATCTCTATTTCCTTCAAAAGCTATATTTCGATCTTTATCTAGTATACTACATTTATTATTTGAAATGGAAATAGTAAAACCTTTATCGCACAATTGACTAATACTTAATAAATTATGTTTCAAATTCTTAACTAGCATGACATTTGTGATAAGAGGTAAGTTAGATGTACCATAATTGCTCACATCGCCTTTGCCGATGATATAGCCTTTTGAATTATCTCCAAAAGTGACTGAGCCACCATCCGAATAAGTAATATTTGTTAATAAGCTCTTGTCTCCAGTCATATGCTTTGAGCAACCACTGTCCAATATCCACTTTCCTCTTTTCTTAAGTGGGACCTACAAAAAATAAAATTAAGTCCATGGTACCCACTTTTTATAGGGTCCTAAGAGTTAGGTTTTAGAAGTCCAAACCCATATGGGTCTGGTATCCCCTTTATACAAATAATTTGGATTATAATGCACAGTATTCAAAAAAATTTGAATATACTTGTTCCTAATCAAATTATTATTTGTTTTAGGAACCCATATCTTTATAGATTTGACATTCTTCTTTTGAGATTTCACAATCGGTTTTGGTTTGGAATATAATAAACTAAGATTTTTCTTAGCTTCAGTTTCTTGAACTTTCTTATTTTTTCTTTTTCTTTTACCAAGATGTTTCTTGATAACTTGTTTCTTATATCCCAATCCTTGCTTGTTTGTAGCTGATTGTGAACTCTCAATAATTTTTGTCAAATTTTCTCGTCCTTTGTTAAAGTTAGAAACATTTTTAGAAATGTCGTCTAACTTTGTTTCTAAACTAGCTTTTTCAAGGTCTAGAGATTTTACTTTAGCTTTAAGCTCATAATTCTCAGCAGTAAGAGTGTCATTTTTCTCTTTTTGAATTTCAATTTCTTGACTTAGAAGAGATAGTTGAGAATTATTATTAGATGATGATTCTTGAGCCTTTTCAAGTTCCTCCTCTAATATGTTTTTTTCATCTCTTAACATATCTCGTTCTAATTCTGATCTATTCAACATTGCCTTGACTTCTTTTAATTGATGTTTTGCATCTTTGAATTTAATCATTAATTTATCATAAATATCAAGCATATCCTCAAGGGTAGGAATTTGTACCTCATCCTCTGTTGCCATAAAACATACATTTGCTTGTTCATTTTCTGAGTCGCTTTCACTTTCGGATGAAGATGAATCTGAATCATCCCAAGTTACTGAGAATGCCCGTTTCTTTGACTTGTCCGTTTTGTGTTTGAACTTGTCATTTTCTGTCTTCTTCTTTTGTTCTGGACAATCATTTTGCATATGTCCTTTCTTATGACAGTTAAAGCATTCTACATTCGATGATGATGGTCTGTTTGATCCGAACTTTTTCTTGTTGTATCGACTAGCTCTTCGTTGCTTTAAGAATTTTTTGAATCCTTTTGCAATGAATGCTAGATCCTCATCTTCATAATCTGAGATATCTTCATCAGCATGAAAAGCTACATTTTTCTTTTCTTCTTTTTGTTCTTTTCGAGCCTGTAAGTTAGCCTCATAGGACATAAGATTTCCTATCAATTCATCTGGCTTCATGGTGGAAAGATCATTAGCTTCTTCTATGGCTAATACTTTTCCTTCCCATTCATTAGTCAGTGAATGTAGGACTGTTGAAACTACATCGAAGTCAGAATATTTTTGTCCTAACCCGATAAGAGCATGATGAATAGTTTGAAACCTTGAATACATCTCATTGATTGTTTCATTTGGCTTCATTTTGAAATTTTGAAATTGACTTTTCAACAAAGCTATTTTTGCTTGTTTAACCTTGTTAGTACCTTCATGAGTGGTCTTTAGTGTTTGCCAAATTTGATAGGCAGTGGTACAGATACTAACACGGTTATACTCATTTTGGTCTAATGCACAAAACAACATATTCATTGCTTTTGCATTTACAGTAGCTGCTGTTTTCTCAGCAGGAGTCCATTCTGCATACTCAGTAGTTGGATTTATTATCTCTTTCTGAGTAGCATTCCAAGCATCATAGCTAGTTGATTGCATATAAAAAGTCATACGTGTTGCCCAATAACTATAGTTTAGGCCATTAAAGAAAGGAGGTCATTGTGTCGATTGACCTTCTGTGTAAGTGGTGTTACTTGTACTTGCGTTATTTGCCATATTACAAGAATATATCAAATAACTGTGTTACGGTTATATGATGACCTTTCTCTGATACCAAATGAAAAGTCGGGTGTGTACGCGACTTGTGCAGGATCTATAATATGGCTATGCGGAATGTATGTGATAACTTAAGCTATTCAATAGTTACACAGGTAAAAATTCACAAACAAGAAATATATCACTAATAGCTATAAATGCAGTAAAGTAAAGTAAAGTAGAGTAACGACACCAGGATTTTTATACTGGTTCGGACCTCCCGTCCTACGTCCAGTCCCGAAGCTCCTCTTCGGCTTTTCACTAAACAACACCCTCGCTTCACCCGGAGGAACAGGTTCACAACTACTTGATTTACGGGCTACAAGTTTACCCACTTGATTTCACGGGCCACAAGCTTACCCACTTGATTTCACGGGCTACAAGCTTACCTACAAGACGATTACAAGAGTTTGACTTCTGATTGTGTTCTTCTTTCAACACTGATTTGTCAACGATTGAATACACCCTTCCTATAATCTTATCCTCAAATATATATATTGATGTTTGCAAAGATTTGGAAGTGGATTATCGAGTTGAATCACAAGTATGTTAAATATGCTTGGAGATTCAAACGATAATTGAATGCTTTTGAGTGCTTTTAGAATGCTAAGAATAATACAATATAGACAAGAGAATGGAGAGAAATTTCGGTAATTTGAATGAATGAAAATCGATGTATTTATAATAATCGAGGAGATGTAATTTTTGGTGAAAAGTTGCTCTTAAAAGAAGTGATTATTCTTGAGAAGAAATGGATGTAACTCTTCAAGAAAGGAGATGACTTTTCACAAAATTTCAAAAAGCTGTTGACCTATAAAAATTTATAGGTCGACATGTTTTTAGCCGTTGTAATTTAAAAACCTGTTGACCTATAAAAAATTATAGGTCGACCTCTTTTTGACCGTTATATTTTGAAAACCTGTTGACCTATAAAAAAGTGTAGGTCGACATGTTTTTGATGATATGCATAAAAAAAGGTCTTATAAGTAATTTTTGAAAGCCAAAAAGAAGTATGATTATTTGAGGATAGAATTTAACATTTATGACTCTAAATAATCAACTTCTAACCTATGAAGGCATCTCGTCTTCTTTTTGTCGATGTAGAAGCTTCTTCTTGTCATAAATCAAAATAATCCATGAAGCTTTAACTTAACAATATTTATTCATACTCTGGAATATTCTTGTACTCTGATGTAAATTGTTGTAACAACAATGAAATGTTCTGTTGTTTGTATCCTAATGCGTCATGTTTCAAAGCAATCCGGGCATTACCGTAAGGGGAAGTTTAGGTCGTCTCAGTTGGTATCCGAGCTTTGGTTTACAAAGCTCGAGAACAAGACACATTAGAACCAAACAAAAGAGTTCATCATAGACATGATTAGTAACATCCTATAAGAGTAACTCATTCGAGATAGGATTGGTAGCATCCTAGAATGAGTTTGAAGTGTATTATTTATAAAAACTAATTTAGTTTTGAAAATTATACCTTATTATACATATTTGAGTAATTTATTTCATATTGATTTTGGACTATTGAGTATAAGAAGATTTTGCATATACGCCTTGCAAACGTATATTCGAAGCCTCAAATATACTGAATAGATATATAATCACTCTCTAGTCGCCCGGATATGATTCTGATCATTGATGCATGATCATCAGAGTTTATCTTCGAGTTTCGAAAGTGGAATATCTATATATTTCCAATTGACTAGTGTGAGAACCAAAACTTAGCTAGAATTTATTCTTTGTGATTTGGCACTAAAAATACGATTTTAAATATGTAAAAGTTATATATATTTGAAAAGTTAATCAACTAATTAATTACTAGTTGTGATGTTTGATTTTTAGTTTAACTAATAAAATTATTGGACTAATAAAAACCAATATGGAAAATGAAAGGTGAGTTAAGCCAAATCATGAACTAAATTGAAAATTAGTTCGTATTGGATATATATATATATATATGTATTTTATAGGTTATTGCGTGAAAGCTAAGAAGAGGAATAAAATTGTATGCCCGACAAATAGGTACGTGTTTACTATATCTATTGGGTTTTGATGATTTTATGAGCCAATTGGCTAGCCGCTTGGCTTTTTCTTTTTGATTGATGAGGGCCCTGTGAGGCAAGTTGTGGTTTTAACGATCAGCCCGAACAAAGGAGGTTATGGCAAAAAAATTCGAAAATTTAGGGTGTTAGCCAAATTTTTGAGAAGTTCGAAAATTCTTAGAAATTGAAAAGTTGAGGAATGAAAGCCAAACTGATAGTTAAGTTGGTTAGTTAAACAACTTTCAGCTCTGTTCCTTTTCGAGGACGAAAAGATTTTAGGTAGGGGAGTGTAACGACCCATGTTTTTGGCCATCAAATATTTAATTTAATTTATTTATTTTAAATATTATATTAGTAATATTAATGGAATTTAATATTTAATTCCTTATTAAAATGAAGTTTGAACGTTATAATTTATTTATAATATAAATCGAGCTTGAAAATGGCGTGCAGTTCGCAAAATAGAGTTTTGAACTTCAACTGGATATACAGAGTTCGATATAAGTCGGATTTCTGTGAAACAAGAAACGTTGGAACCGTCTTGACGATAATTTTCATATAAAAGAGAAAAATTCAGATTTCGTGCTGTAAATAGTAAGTTATGGCCAAATCAAAATTTGGAAAAAACGCTGTGGAAATCATTATTTAAATATCGACCTTTAAAATGGTCGTTTTGCAAACGGACTCAGATTTCGATGAAATTAGTTTCATCGGGACTGTAACGTTAAATTATTGTACGATGGTGAATGGCGTGGCAAACCGATGTCGACCACGGTAGCCGTAAACGCCCATTAAATTTCTATAATGAGTAATTAAATTTATTTAATTTAATAAACAGATATTTGGGCGTAACTTGAGCAGACGACCAAATTAAGCCGTGAAACTAGTTCCGTTGAGTTCGTATCGTCGACTAGAGTCAGAATAGGTATATAGTTTGTTATTTTTGAAGACCGTGAAATGGGTGTCCGGAATGGCATTGCGGTGCGCATAAAAAATAGCCTAACGGGGAAACAGTCTCAAAATGCGATGAAACTGGTGCCGTTGGGTTCGTATTGAAGAATTATTTTAAGATTTCAAGGTTTCAAGTTGATTTGATTTATCTGGTGATCGTGAAAAAATTAAACGCGTGTTTATTTCCGGTTTTATAAAGGAAAATTTTTCATACAACCTCGAAATTTGGCGAAACTTGTCCCATTGGGTCCGTAATACCTTTTTACACTAGGATAGGCCTTTTTGTCAGAAAACAGAGATCGTATAAGATGATTTCTTTTGCAAAAAGCTTGCGTCATGAGTTCGATTATAATTAAATAGTATTAAATCATATCATGCTCAAAATAAAAGGATACGGGGCTAACTTAGATTACCACTGTCTCTCGTGTTACCTACGTGCCAAACAGCCTAACTTCCTTGCGCATCAAACTTTCGTTTTCTTGCTCACAAATTCATTTCAATGTACTTTCCTTGGCGGCCACGCAGTTTAGTTTTCTTGCCAGCCAAATTTACTTTACCGTAACCCCCACGTAACCGTGCCTCAAACGTTTCTGTCCCTATATAAACACTCCTTCTCTCTTCATCTTTTGCTCATTCCAGAACTCAAGCTCTCTTAACAACAAAAATCACAAGCTCTTACACTACCCATAATTGCCAATGGCCTCAACAAAAGAAGTGAGGGGAAAGTCTAGAGGGAATACAGACGGGGATAGATGAGGCTCACGTGGTCGAATGACAGTTCAGTCAACATGTATGCATGCAAGGAGTTCGCCCTTTCTTTATGGCGTTAGTTCTGGTATTTAAGTGGGAAGGTGGGCTGGTCGGGCGAATTAGGCGAGAGGGACTGGACTGTTCGTACTACGACAAGGAGGTCGGAGCAGCTGTGCGAGTGGGCGGAGCGGTGAAGTCAATGGCTGGAGCGAAGTGCGGTGGACTGCATATAGGGGTAAAGTGGCATTCGGGTGTGGTTGCGTGGGTTAGCAGTGGCATGAACAGACAGAACGGGGAGAGAGGTTGGTACTGTGCGGGTGGAAGTTGCATGCGGGTTCCAGCAAGATGGAAGAAGGGCGTAAGAAATTAACGGATTTAAATATAGATCCGCCGCCTTTTTAATGATAACGATGGATCCAGACTGAAGTCGATCGGCCTGCCACCACTGAAATCCGAAAGTAAATATAGGTATTTAACATTCAATTAAGAATTAAAATCTTTGATTTTATGGTATAGTATTAGCAACTAAGAAGACAAAGGTACAGCATCTTGTGTGAAGAAGCATGAACGATCCGGTGTAGAGGAACAGTATCCGCTTCCTTTTCATTAAAAATGGAATGAGGTTATAATCATTTGATTAAGCTATTTTTATTAATGAGAAAATTAATACGTGATGCCTATATGAATTTTGAACAGGGATTGTCACACGTGAGGGTTGGAATAAAGATTTAGGAAAGATTAAAAAGAGTTCTTCCACCATGGTTATAATTTGTTAAGTTATTATTGGTTAATGATAATTATTATAACTTGAAGGTACAATAATTTAAAAGGTGAGTGGGATGCAGGCATCACGATAGGGTACTGCTAAACCATAGAGAAGAACCCGTGGCCGATTCCCTATTCCAGGTGATCGACCGATTAATAACGTATAAAATAATTCAATTGTTAACCGTTATTAATTAAGTAAGATTATTCAGTTATTTTTATTTAAAGCATGTGATAGGGTTGCGAATGGTTCTGGAGCCAAAACGTGAATAGGCAGTGTGAAAGAGGAATACAACGAAGAGAAGGACTGTACGGGTGGAACGTAGTTAAATCGGTCGACCAACCTTCTTTACAAATGATCGACGGGGTTAGTTATTGAGAATAGTAAATAGTGTTAGTTATTGATTAAAAACATAACTGGTCAATCTAATTATAATATAGTGCAGGGTTTGCCAACCGATAATCAGTTGGCCTGCGAGCAGTATAGAAACGATACCTGAAAGATCTTTGTGAGTATGGGACGCTGAACAATGGGTAACGATAGTTGGCGTTATTTCTAGAATAATAATTAGTTTAAAATCAATATAATTAATGTTTTAGAAGTTTAATTACAACTTATATTTGGTAGATATCAAACAAGATCAAAGTCTGGAGCAATGAGAAAACACGATGATAGAAGGAGAACGATATTAGTCTGTTAACACAATAAATAACTGGACCAAGCAAGCTACGTTGGAATCATGGGAAAGGACCTTACATTTTGGAACAAATCTGAGCAGAGCTGGGGATAGCGGGGATTTTCCATTAAATTAAACATCGTTTAATTTAACTGAAATGAACCATTTAAACGACAGAATCAAAACAAGGTGAGTTAAACTCACTCAGTTACCCTATTTATATTTTATATAAATTGGGTTTTTATTTTGTGTGCGTTGTTTTCCAATGGTTGACTGTTTTGCTGGTTATATATTTATCTACCGATTTAACCAATGAAATTAAACTGTGTTTAATTTCGGTGAAATACCAAATCGTTATTTTAACGATTGGATCCAATAGAGGTAATTTACCTTATTGGTCACGTTTAAATAAACGTGTTCAACTGTTTGAATTGTCTGAATTGTTTGTTGATTGGCTGATATTATATTGTCGTTATTTGCTGTTATAGAAATTAACAATTAAATCGAATTGATTGACCTGATTGGTGATAATCATTTGAATGCAAAGATGAACAGGTTGGAGGGACCCAACCGGATCCCTCAAATGTATCATTTATTTTCTTATTATCATATATGAACTGATCTGTTTGTGTGATTGATTTGATGTTGATTATTGACTGAATATTCAACATCTGTTTGGTTTAAACCAATGGCGATATTGGTTAAGTGTTTGGCAGAGTATGGCCGTTAAAATCAATCGTGTTATAGATATTGATTCACCGTCAGGTGAATTGATAGAGCTGAAGTTATAAAATTTATTTTATAACTTAAGTTAGATTTTGAAATATATTATTTTGAATAAAAATAATTAAAGAAAAATAAATATTTTATTTATTCAAAACTTCGATTTGATATTAATTTATTTTATAAAGTAAATGCTGATGTTAATCAGATTTACCAGTAGGAGAATAAGAAATGAATTGAAAACCTTGATACTTGGTTTGTAAAGAAAACAATAAAGGGAATTTGTTTAAATTAATTATAATTTTAATTTAAAGTGAGAATTTACTTGGAATCGTTTAGTGGAATAACCGCAGTTTAAGTGAATTTAATCGACCATTTTAAATTGGAATTGATTATCAATTATTGCGTTTTGATGAATATTGTTTGAATTTAAATAAGGTTTTTAAAGAGATTTACCATTTACTTTAGTTCATAAAGACTTAACTACTGAGGCAGTTGATAATCGGAATAAATTATTATTTTAATTAATAATAATTTAGAAAGTTACTTTTCAAAAGAAATCGAAGTTGAAATGAAATCCAGTGAAATGTTGAAAGAAATTTATGAACGGGTTTTATATTTAAACACGAAATTTCATAATGAAGTTAAAAAGAAATTTCCAAGCAAATACAATAGCTCGGAATAAATGTTACTTAATTACTTGAATTAAGTGAAAGGGGTTTTTAGAGATAAAAGGGTTTATTATAAACCAGGGTTGTAAATGAGATTTAAAGTTTAAAGCGTAAATTTTACATTAACGTTACGTGAAGGTGAAATTAAGTATAAAAAAGGGAAAGGGAAATAAGATTTCCAAAGTGGATAAGGGTTAAAAATGTTCTGAAAGGAGATTGGTTAAAAGAGTTAGAAGTTTTAATTAAACAAAAGTGAATCAGGTTGTTTAATTAAAAGGCCAAGTGGTGTTGAATACTAAACCAGTGAACCCATTGGATTGTCATGATTGAAACACTGATTACTTTGATAGTTAAATCACCGACTATCAAATATGTCCAATACGATTATTGGTACGGAAAGGCCGGGAACGAATTTATATTCGAAAAACATTCCGACCAACAAATACGTGAAGATATCAGAAGACGGTCGAGATGGAGCATTGAAGACCGTGGATCTTCATAAGCGGAAGGATTACTTAAAATCTCTGGCTTAGCGGCCCGAGATACACTGTGATTCTTTCGTGGTTGGAATCCACGGGTTGCAAGGACTTCTCGCTACTGATTCATGGGGTGATTCCTATATGGGATGCAGTAGGAGAGTACCTTCGGTTCATCCTGTTCCTGGATGACTTGTATTGTAATAACCCGCAAAATCTGAGCCAGTTTAAAAATTTTATTTTTGCAATTTTAATGAATTTTGAATATTTAAAATGAACTATTTTAAATAATAACGACGAGAAATTTAATTTGAATATATTTAGAACGTATATATTATATATACGCCGTCGTTAGTATATAAATATTTATTTATAATTATAAATAGAATTGAAAATGGCGCGGTAGTTCGATAATTCGATTACAAACTTCGATTAAATGTACCGGGTGCAAAACAATCCGGATTTTAGTGAAACCAAAAACAATAGGATCTATTTGTGAATATCTTTCCAACGAATCCGAAAGATCAAGATTTCATAGCGGGAATCAAAAGATATGTCCAGTTGAAAATTCTGAATAGTCGCTATGGAATTCAGGCCCTTAAAAATGGAAATTTTGCAAATGACCTCGGATTTCGACGAAACCACTTTTGTTGGGTCCGTGATGTTAAATTATTGCTAGATTTCAAATTTCATAATTTTTTGAATCAATATGTGAGCGTGGCAAAGGAAAACGTGTTTTGACCATTTCAGTTGATTTTAATCGACTGGAAATTGGCCATTTTTCTAACGGTCTCAGAATTCGACGAAACTAGTTTTGTTAGGACCGTATCGTCAATACGAAGCTAGAAAATATCTTTCGAGAATTTTTAGAGTTAGTATGTGGCCCCGGTAATTTGAAATGTACGTTTAAAATTTAATAAAGTGATTTAAATGTAAATTCAACGGAAACTGATTCAAACGATCGATTCAGCCTACGATACATATCCCATTGTGTTCGGAATGGGGGTAAAACGCTATGGGCGACAGGCGGTGGGCCTCGTTTAGAAGTCGTATGTAAAAGTCAACTTTTTGAAAATTAATTAATTAAATAAATAAATAAAGAAAACCCTCCTCCCCTTATAACCGATGCCCCCCCCCCCCTTTTTCCTTCATAATTGATTTAAATCAGAAGAAAAAAAAAAGAAAAAAGAAAACTACATCCGAATCGCAATCGCCCCCCCCCCCTTGATCGTTCGCCGCCGCTGCCGGGGGCGCGACGCCTCCCTGACTCCCCGCTCCGCTTCTTCTCCTTCCCCTAACCTTCATCTCCAATCGCCCCCCCCTCAGACGCGAGGACCGACGCCGTTGTGGGACCCCCAACCCCCTCCTCCGCCTGGAACGCAACCGCCGCTGCCACCTCGAGTGCTGCGCCACCCACACGACCCCGCCGACCTCCTCCACCCCGCTGTCCCCGCCGACAACCCCGACAGCCCTCTACCGAACGCAAGGACCCCTCCTCTCCATTTGAAAACGATGTAAGCTTTAAATTCAAGTTTTATTTATTTTTCTTAATTTAAAAACTGAATTTTATTCGATAGGAAAATTAAAGATAGAATTTTTATTCGATAGGAAAGTTAAAGATATGATTTTTATATGATAAGGAAGTTAAAAATATAATTTTTATCGTATGTAAAGGTTGAAAATGTAATTTTCATATTATATAGATAATAAAAATATAATCTTTTATATTGTAGAAGAGGAAAAATGTGATTTTTATAAAGTAGCAATATAAAAATATATAATCTTTATATGGTTATGATAATAAAAATTCAATATTTATTTTTATAAAGGCGAAAACTTTATTTTTATAAAGGCGAAAACTTTATTTTTATAAAGGCGAAAACTTTATTTTTATAAAGGCGAAAACTTTATTTTTATAAAGGCGAAAACTTTATTTTTGAAAAGGCGAAATCTATATTTTTGAAATAGAATTTTTATCTATATAGCGAAGTAAAAATTCGATTTTTAAATATATGAAGTGATTATAGAAATACGATTTTTAAATTGAGAGTGAACAAATAAAAATGTGATTTTTATTTTAAAGACATCAAAATATAAAAATGTGTGATTTCTATATATGTAGTGGCTACGGGCAACGAAGATGATAAAAAGGGCGAGAATGAAGAAGATTTCTATAAATGAAGTGTCGTGAAGTTGGATAGCTATCGGTGAGAACTTATCACTCAAATTCTCTTTTTCTAGTTATATATATATACTAGGATGCAGACGGTGCTTAGTAGCACCCGACACCCGTCATCCACAGACCATGGATGACTTGTTTGTTAAATTGATTGGTTGTGTAGTTAGTTACTCTAATTGGTTTGAATTGAATTGTTTGGTGATACGGAATGGATTTGATTGATGTGTGAATGGCGTGGGCCTTCACTACACCGGGGATAAGGCTAGGCCTTGTTCCGTTTCTAGTATCGTGCCGTTATGCCGCCGAAATTTTCTAAATATGTTAGAAAAATAAAAATATCATTTTATTGAATAAATGAACTGAATAGAAATTCATGTGTTAAAATAAAATGTTTTATCGTTAAAAATATAATTTTTAGCGTGAAAGTGAATAAATGAACATTTGTAAACAAATCGGCCGATTTGTTTATATACACTGGTTTGACTGATATTGATTGGGTCGATAAATTTTACACATCGCCCAACTGCACAAATAAACTCTGTGTTTGATTGTTTGAAACCCCACACGGGTGTTGGGATGAAATTTGAAGTTCACTCATCCTGATTGACTAAATATGTCGATCGATTGATTGACAGGCTGTTATAAGCGTTAGATATCTATATTTGATGCTTATACAGAGTAGTGCACTTTGGTTGATGGTTGATTATTTTTCGATGCTATTATATACGTGTGATGTATGAAAATCCATATAACGAACGTTATATGGTGATTGATTGGGCCTCATTCCAATCGGGAAAATAATGAATATTATAAAAGAAAATTCATGTGTTGAATATAAAAATAGTCATGTGTTGACGATGATCATGTGTTGAAACTATTCATGTGTTGAGTAAAATATTTTAAATAAAATAAATTACATCTTTATCATATTTACAATTAGAATCTACTTCACGGTGGAGTCTAATTAAAATCAAAGGATAGATACCATAGTTTTATAAAATATTTTACATAACAACAATAGTGATGTGTTGACAGCACTCATGTGTTGAGATTAGTCGTGTGTTGAAAGAAATAAAGATTCATGTGTTGAATGGGATAAATATTCATTTGTTGAATAGAATAAAGAAGTTGTGAAAAATATAAAGCCGTGTTGATTAGTTTTGCGCCATTTTGACGTGAACGATTATTATATCAATTTTATTCCAATTGAAATGAATATTATAGCAAATTCGAATTGAAAAGAAAACGAATTTGAATTGAATAAAAAAAGGGCTTCGAATGGAATTGAATATAAAACAAATTCAAGTTGAATTGAAAACGAACTGAAATTTAATTGAATTCGAATCGAAATTAAATTGAAATCAATTTGAATTGAAACGAATTTGAATTTGAATTGAATTGAAACGAATTTGAATTCGAATTAAATAAAATGGAAATGAATTCGAGTTGAATTGAAATCCAATCGATTTGAAATTGAATGTAGAAGTTGAATTGTTTTAGAAACGAATTTAAAACGATTTATAAAATTCGTTTTAAATAGAAAACGATGAAATATATATTATATATATTATATATATAATATAATGGCCTGAATAGAACGCGCCGCGCCGCGACAGTTCGTGAATTTCGACCATTTATTTCAAACGGACATTACGGGAGATCCGACCGTCGGATTCTCCTAAAACCGGAACCGTTGGGTTCGTATCGAAAAGAGCTTTCCAATGAATATTAGAAATTTGAAATCTAACGGTTGGATTTGGAATTATGTCCAAATCAAATTCGAAAAAGGTCGCTGTAATTGCAGTTCGATGGCCGTTGTGGGAAATCGACTGTACGGGCCTTGATAAAATTATTAAAAATATTAATAATTTGTGTAAAATCATAAGGAATGATTTGGGAAGAATTGAGCTGGAGAATTCCACATTTGAAAAGATAAAAATAGATTTTTATCGAAATGAACTAGTTTTGAACTGGAATTAAAATCAATTTATTTTTGAAATAAATAAATTGAATTTGAAAGTGATTTTAAAAATAATCAATATTCCCAATACGTGGATTGGACTGGAGTTGAATCGAAATTATCTTCGGGATATTTCGATGTTGGATTTCGTGACTATACAGATATTGCTATGGGAATTTGAAAGATATATTTTATATCGTTATTTCCAATACGATATTTGTTGGTTTCAGAATTTGATATTGAATATAAGCCAATATATTTTCTATTCAGAGCCTTGTATTTAATATCAAATGTGATTTGGGTTTATCGTGAATCGTGTTTTAGATGACATTGGTTCTTTAACCTAGTTAAAGGCAAGATATCGATTTTTGTAAAGATTAAAACTAAGTGGAGTTTTAATGAATCTTTGATCAGATTAAAATGTGAATTGATAATTTAAATTATCAAATCTGAAAAGTGATCGAGAGTGGAGTATCACCAGTTTTGCTCCAAAGCGATAGTTAAATCTTTAATTAGATTTGAACGTGAAATGGTAATTAATTTTACCGATAACACCGTGGTGTTAGGAATGGAGTATCACCAGTTTTGCTCCATGGGATATATAGGTTGGGATTGGGAAATAAAACAAATAATTACTTCGGTGTGGTTCGTTAATCCCGACTAGTTTGAAATGATATCCATAGGAGGATTAAAGAATAAATTTAGAAGAATTTATCTTGGATAAAATTAATGGGAACCTTTCCCTAAGAATGTGATTTTGTGAATAAAAGAATATTCTGAATTGGAATGAGGCGTTTGTTGTGTTTGTGTAACATTCGTTTATTATATACGTGGGTTATTCAGAAAGGCCGGGTTTATACCCATTCTGAATAACCGATTCGACGAGATGTCGAAGATGAAGACGGTGGTTGAAGACCGGAAGTCTTCACATCGTTTGGGTGATTACTGATGATCTTGATTGGGCTGTACACCCAGGATGAGGGAATCAGTTGGTGATCGTCCAGACGTACTTGGAGATGGATGGATATGCGAGGAAAGTGCCTCTGGTTTCGTTCAGACCCAGAACGAACTTGTAAATGGATTGTGTGTCAGACATTGGATTTTATTCTGT
Source organism: Allium sativum (assembly GCA_030737875.1). Taxonomy (NCBI): domain Eukaryota; kingdom Viridiplantae; phylum Streptophyta; class Magnoliopsida; order Asparagales; family Amaryllidaceae; genus Allium; species Allium sativum. The sequence goes on along the minus strand of CM060920.1, from coordinate 54,037,451 downwards.
GTTGATTGATCTCTATTAAATATACATCTGTTTGGCGGCGGAGAATTTATTCTCTTGCTTAACGCCCTTCTCTGAGACGTACGAGCTCAGAGGTTGTATATCGATGGACATCAGTCGCATGGAGTGAATTGCCAATGTGGCACGCGTAAGTGGCAATTGATCAAGGCTTCTGTTGAAAAGCAAAGTCTTGTGGTTGATGATCAAAGCACGGCCTGTGTGGCGTAGCTTTGTGTATAACGTGAATTCGCGAGCCTCACACCTCGGTATGAGTCAAAAACGGGATAGTGACTGCAGGGAGAGCACGATGTTTCTTTCTAGCTAGGGTGGTGTCAGTGACCTACCAGCCCTGACATTTATATACTTTTCACCTGTGTGGTTGTTGGATATGAGGCGCCTCGGATATAGGTCTGTAAGGACCGGGAAACGTGTGTTCAGGAATTGCCAATCCTCAAAAGTAAGAGAGGACCGGCCCTGAAGATCCAAGGATCATAGTGGGGTCCTGAGACATTTGCTAGAGTGTCTCGAACGCGGAGAGGAGCTTGCTCCTTGCCTCGACTCATGACGGAAATCCAATTTCCAATACGAGTATTGCGGTTTTAATTGTAGAACTAGTATGGCGACATGATAGATGGTACCCATGCCGCCTATGATTGATATTTATGATTTGAATTGTTTTGACACTATACACTTATTATAGTATCAAATAATGTGTTTTAAACGTATCAAGCATGCTTTGGCTGTTATAAGGTAAAAACCCTATCCTCCGGCTTGCGTTGCATTGTGTGATGGGACCTGGGTCTTATAACAGCTTCATTTTTCTTTATTTAGCATTGCGCTGTTTGTTCTATGCACTGGTATTCTTGGGAGGAAACCCGTTCCGTGTTATACGGCGTGGTCCCTTGATTTACCTAACTTTAAAACCAATATTAATAACTGTTTTAGTTCTCACACCAGTCACATGACTGACCTGAAGTTTATTGTTTTAACCTAAACTCTGGGTGCCTCTATTTTCCGCACGGGCAGCTAGTAGTTTTGGTTTTGCAGATTTATATTCACAGGGTCCTGATTTACAGCTGGAACGATGCTCGGAAAGCTCTGTATCCGTGTATCACTTCTAGTTGTGCTTTTGTATATTTTCCCGCTGCTATGTAATTTATTGTAATCTCTGATATTTATTGAATGTAATTTATTCAGTTATACTCTGTATATTCTTGTATCTGATGGAATTGTTGTAATAACAATGAAATGTTCTTCTGTATGTGTTCTATTTTGTCTTGTTCTCAAAGTATTCGTGCTTTCCTTCGCGGGGAAGTTACGGGTTCTTACATGTATGGACGAATGTCTGACAAAGTATTTCCAAAAGAATTACGTACGTTGATTTCTTCAAACGTACCATGGTTGTACGGAGGATGACGGTTCTCTGAACGACTATAGTATTTTTGTGGACGTCAATTAGTGATATCTAGTGGATCTGATAATGTGGCATTCAAAGTGAATGGTGGCCAGGTGCTGTAAAGGAAATTCTGACCTCAAGCCTCACAACCGATAGATGACAAAAATCGGGCAGGCAGCATGGCTATGTGGGTCGCTCCCATTAGGGTGTATAATCACCTATCTAGATAAATTCCTTTTGTTTCTTACTCTATCGATTATGCCCATTCGGGAAACGGTGGGTTGAGTCCAACCGTTGGTGATATACATTCGATACACTCAAGAGAAATGAGTGGTCGGTTATGTGTGGGCCGGGTTGCAAGACATTCTTGTTGAACCCAGGTGTATTCGGCTCTAGAGATACATCATCGGCAGCTGGTCCCATACCTTGTCAAGGTCGGAATCCAATCTCCAATAAGCGCCCGCGGTTTTGATTGTATATTATATATGTGGAGCGTGAGATGCAAGCATTCCACTAGATTGATATTTATTTGTATTTAGACATTATTATAATATCAGACAAGATATTGGTTTTCGAAAATGTTTTGGGTTATCGTAAGGTAAAACCGTCCATGTTTATGTGTGGATTTGGTCTTACGATTATCCTTTTCTTTTGAAAAGATTTTGAACTTTAAAAATCATGTTGGATGATTTAACCTTAACACTGTGCGAGTTTTTCCCACTCTGGTTCACCAGACTGACCCGGTGTTTTATAAATGCTTGGGTTAGCCTGACGTGTACAAGTCCAAGTTATCAGGTGCTTCGAAGTCCAGAGACAAGCTGGAGTTGTTCAGACGTATTGTATCTAGTATTTATTCCGCTGTGTGATGTATATGAGGACAAGTATTATAACTGTCCAGTTATGTGCTGTACTCTGATATTGTAAGTATTTTTAAAAGCTTTCAGTAAAGATTTATTTCTGTATTATATTTTGTTCCGCTGTGATGTGAGACTCTGTATTGGTTCTTCTTCTTCTTCTTCTATTCTTATATTTCTTTCTTTCTTATCTCACCCTCTAATTTCTTTCTAATAACGTTCCGGTGTTTTCAGTGTTTGGAAGGTCGGCATGAGTTACGATAAAGGTATTTATGTCAAATTTCAGGGCCGAAATCCCTGGGTCGTTACATTGGTATCAGAGCAATTGGTTTAGTGATAACCTTGGCTCTGTGGCGTAACTTGATAGATATGGGGTTAGTAAAGCCCTAGATTGAGTTTGAGCGTATATTTGAGAGCGCGTATTTGTAATTTATTATAAAACTTATTTTTATAGTTTTTCTCGGATTATATTTTTATATAAATATATTTTTCTCAAATGATTATAATATAGATTTGTTTGAATGTCTTGAATAAGAATTCAAATTGGAAAATTGAACTAGAATAGATTTATACAATAAAAATCGATTTCACTTGTGAAATCGAGTAAATGATAATTGGATGGAAATTAATCCAATATAAATCAATTGATGTGAAACCAAAGAAAAAGTAAATGATAAATTTTTATGTGAATCAAAATGGTTTGGTTGGATTGGTATGCCTTGGTTGTTTGATGTTTGATGTTTGTCAACAGTTGATTGAATACCCGTCTAGAGTATATGAGTAGAAACTGTGGAAATCAAGGAATTGATTGGTTGAAATATATGGAATGAATATAATATGGGTATTTGAATCTGACAGACATTTGTTTTAAAGACTAATGAGTTTCATTGGAGTTGAGAACAGGTATAGAGTTAATCCAAGAGAACTCTGGAGTAATTTGAATCCAGTTGGCATGTTAATTATACAAGCACAAGTATATCGCTTAACGCACAATAACGCTCGCAAAAAGGTACGCCTATGCGAAATATAAAATTTTGGGGTTTGATTTTTGTTTTCCGGCCGTTGGTCGATGGATATATATTATTTGATCCTGCGATATCGCAGATGTCACTCCGTGCAGGGGAGACTCTGCCGAATTTTCCCGGGAATTTAAGGTATCAAATTTTTTTCGATATTTTTGAAAATATTTATTTATGGTATTGAATCGATTTTTGATTTAAAATAAATTAGATTTGAAAATTAATGGGTTTATAACGTTCTTTCTTACCTTAGCATTTTCGAGGACGAAATTTATTTTAAGGGGGGAAGAATGTAACGACCCATGTTTTTGGCCGTCAAATATTTAATTTAATTTATTTATTTTAAATATTATATTAGTAATATTAATGGAATTTAATATTTAATTCGTTATTAAAATGAAATTTGAACGTTATAATTTATTTATAATATAAATCGAGCATGAAAATGGCGTGCAGTTCGCAAAATAGAGTTTTGAACTTCAACTGGATATACAGAGTTCGATATAAGTCGGATTTCTGTGAAACAAGAAACGTTGGAACCGTCTTGACGATAATTTTCATATAAAAGAGAAAAATTCAGATTTCGTGCTGTAAATAGTAAGTTATGGCCAAATCAAAATTTGGAAAAAACGCTGTGGAAATCGTTATTTAAATATCGACCTTTAAAATGGCCGTTTTGCAAACGGACTCAGATTTCGACGAAATTAGTTTCATCGGGACTGTAACGTTAAATTATTGTACGATGGTGAATGGCGTGGCAAACCGATGTCGTATGTGACCACGGTAGCCGTAAACGCCCATTAAATTTCTATAATGCGTAATTAAATTTATTTAATTTAATAAACAGATATTTGGGCGTAACTTGAGCAGACGACCGAATTAAGCCGTGAAACTAGTTCCGTTGAGTTCGTATCGTCGACTAGAGTCAGAATAGGTATATAGTTTGTTATTTTTGAAGACCGTGAAATGGGTGTCCGGAATGGCATTGCGGTGCGCATAAAAAACAGCCTAACGGGGAAACAGTCTCAAAATGCGATGAAACTGGTGCCGTTGGGTTCGTATTGAAGAATTATTTTAAGATTTCAAGGTTTCAAGTTGATTTGATTTATCTGGTGATCGTGAAAAAATTAAACGCGTGTTTATTTCCGGTTTTATAAAGGAAAAATTTTCATACGACCTCGAAATTTGGCGAAACTTGTCCCATTGGGTCCGGAATACCTTTTTACACTAGGATAGGCCTTTTTGTCAGAAAACAGAGATCGTATAAGATGATTTCTTTTGCAAAAAGCTTGCATCATGAGTTCGATTATAATTAAATAGTATTAAATCATATCATGCTCAAAATAAAAGGATACGGGGCTAACTTAGATTACCACTGTCTCTCGTGTTACCTACGTGCCAAACAGCCTGACTTCCTTGCGCATCAAACTTTCGTTTTCTTGCTCACAGATTCATTTCAATATACTTTCCTTGGCGACCACGCAGTTTAGTTTTCTTGCCAGCCAAATTTACTTTACCGTAACCCCCACGTAACCGTGCCTCAAACGTTTCTGTCCCTATATAAACACTCCTTCTCTCTTCATCTTTTGCTCATTCCAGAACTCAAGCTCTCTTAACAACAAAAATTACAAGCTCTTACACTACCTATAATTGCCAATGGCCTCGACAGAAGAAGTGAGGGGAAAGTCTAGAGGGCATACAGATGGGGATAGATCAGGCTTAGGTGGTCGAATGACAGTTCAGTCAACATGTATGCATGCAAGGAGTTCGCCCTTTCTTTATGGTGTTAGTTCTGGTATTTAAGTGGGAAGGTGGGCTGGTCGGGCGAGTTGGGCGAGAGGGACTGGACTGTTCGTACTGCGACAAGGTGGTCGGAGCAGCTGTGCGAGTGGGCAGAGGGGTGAAGTCAATGGCTGGAGCGAAGTGCGGTGGAGTGCATATAGGGGTAAAGTGGCATTCGGGTGTGGTTGCGTGGGTTAGCAGTGGCATGAACAAACAGAACGGGGAGAGAGGTTGGTACTGTGCAAGTGGAAGTTGCATGCGGGTTCCAGCAAGATGGAAGAAGGGCGTAAGAAATTAACAGATTTAAATATAGATTCGTCGCCTTTTTAATCATAACGATGGATCCAGACTGAAGTTGATCGGCCTGCCACCACTGAAATCCGAAAGTAAATATAGGTATTTAACATTCAATTAAGAATTAAAATCTTTGATTTTATGGTATAGTATTAGCAACTAAGAAGACAAAGGTACAACAGCTTGTGTGAAGAAGCATGAACGATCCGGTGTAGAGGAACAATATCCGCTTCCTTTTCATTAAAAATGGAATGAGGTTATAATCATTTGATTAAGCTATTTTTATTAATGAGAAAATTAATACGTGATGCCTATATGAATTTTGAACAGGGATTGTCACACGTGAGGGTTGGAATAAAGATTTGGGAAAGATTAAAAAGAGTTCTTCCACCATGGTTATAATTTGTTAAGTTATTATCTATACTATATTATAATTACTGGGTTAGGCTTCTGGAGCTATGAAGGCTTCCACGTCAACAAAAAGCTGAACCGACTCTCTCTGAAAAAATTGTTCTGTTAATTTCTGTCCTTCCCCTTTTTGGTTTTTAACCCTATAATTTATAATTGCACCTTTTAATGCTTTTACCCTTCCCATGTTCTCATTCTACCCCAAAACATCCCTCTTCCCACTTGAAGTATTCTTTCTCGACAGATCTGAATTTTGGCCGAAATTGGAGAAAATGACTTCTTCCGCCTTCCTCTTTCCTTTTTTTCTAGCTGTAGCTTAGGTCCATCCCATTCCAATAATAATCCACAACCCTAATCTATGATTACATGCCTGGGACAACCGACGTATCAACGTTGCTCAGTCGATCGATTGCTCCTATCTGAGGTGAAGTCCTCTATTTATACTTACTATCCTTCTAAATCTATAGCTTTCAAACTTCGGGTATGTTTTCATTTTGGGCGGGCGATGGCCAAATTCTTCAATTTGTGGTGAAAACCTAGCTTACATGCCATTTCTCTAGTTTACTTTCTTATGCTATCATTCTTAGATTGATTTATTTGTACATGTCGTAATTAATCCTATTCAACACTTTGGTTAGACAATACCAACAATCTAAAGTTCCAGAAGTTACATCCGTATATTCTGTATTTTATTCTCTTTTTATGGTAACTGTGTAGTACATATAAACTATGCTGGGTTGATACGCATTGTTTTGTTGGTTTCGGTTGGTCAGATCTTATTTTCCTTTTAATATGGTTCTGTTTCATCTTTTCATTGATTTTTTTTCATACATAAATTGTTTGAAATAATGTCTTCTTCTACTGACTTTGTATTTTTATGTTTTCGTTTTTTAATTCCTCCCTTTTATGAATTTAATTTATCAGAAACAATGATTTGCCCAACCTTCCCCACCGATGTAGGTTTTAGCTAAAAAGGAATGAATTTGCAGGTGTTGGAAAAAAAAACTTTGTGATACGTGGTTACATCTATGTTATAATTTGGTTGTAGTTAATCATTTCTGCTCAGTCTGATGGTTTCCTGCTTTGACGTAGCACTCCAATTGAAAAAAAAAAAGTCATTTGAAAATGAAGTAAAGTTTGGCGACTGCGATAGGAATGAGCACTACAAGATAACAAATTCATGTGCGTGAGTAAGTCATTTTTGTTATCTTTCTCTATATCAGTTCAATTTTTTGTCTCTTTTATTTCAAACGCCTGTCATAATTTTATTTCGACCAGTGCGTTGTCCAGTCCATTATGCGTCATACAAGATGAAATTCAGTTGTACAACTTATGCTTATATATGGAATGTTGCTGCCTGTTTTAGAAACTTCTATACACGGTTTGAATATCAAATTTTGCATAGCCACACAATCTTCTGGCTCATTGGATTGATTCTTTCTTAGTAGTGCTTGCAACTGACTCAGAATGTAAAATTGTCAGACGTAAGAAAAAACTCCCATGATTGTAATTGATATTACAAATACTTGCAAACATATCAAGCTTTTGAAAAGTTTTATATGTTGGCCAAGAACAACTGATCTAAAAAAGTTTTATGGATTTACTTTCATCCATAATAATGTATATAGCATTTAATATCCTTACTAACACCCCACGTTAAGTAATGGTGAAGGGCAATTTTTTAAGCTCAGTTTCATAAATGAGAACAAACTAGAGATCCTACAAATTGAGGAAAACATCTCCTCTACGAGTTCCAATGTTTATTCATAAAAACTATGATTCAAAGAAACATGATGCAATATGGAATAAAAGTAGAATTACTATAAATATTCAAATTTAGTGGGCCATGCATAAAGCCGAAACCAGGGATTGAGGATGGTAACAACGAAAAAATTCTATTGGAAATATTACCTTCTCAAAGTTAAATATTTGTGAAAACAACAAAGAGTAAATTGGAGGGAAATAAAGTGTACAGTGTCGTGACGATATAAGGTTGAACTGTAATTAAATATAGGGATGCCTGGGTAAAAAATACTAATAATGTGGTTTTCGGACAACAAACTTGCTCAGGTTGTGTTCTAAACGTGTCGGGCGCATCCAAAACTACAGCGGATAAATTGCCCATGTTTCTTGACTGAGCAAAAACCTCACATCGACGATGCCAGCCATTAATTTTTTTGCTCTTTTTATCCCTATTTAACCATTATTTATTTGTTTTTCTCCTTAATTACCCCATTTTTCCTTTTAGTTACTTTATTTATTTATCCCGTTTAAATGCTCCGTTTGATGCCGCAAACGCATGCTCCGTTTTAACCTTCTACCCATTTTAATACCCGTTAAAACACATCGTTACCACTTATCGTAAACACACCTTAATTAGCTCTGATGATTAACTTTGCATTTGATGCGAGCTTTCATCAGGATGCATTACTGGCGTCAGATGCTGGTGGTGACTTTTTGTATAATGTTTTTTTAATTCGTGCAACTACTGCCCCACTTTTCACAATTTTGCGTTCTTTTGGGAAAAATAGATAGTTTTATCTGAACTAGCTGATAGTGAAGCTAATCTAGAATATAATATCATGTGTGCTAGATTTGTATACCTTGAGGCAATGTTCTTCAATTGGATACCAACATCTGGAGTACAAACAATTGCTTTGAGATGGATTGAAGTACTTTTAGGTCATCACCCCTTTTTTTAGTTTGTGCGACGGTTTTGAAAACAACTGCAATTTGCAAGTAAACACGAGAATCTGTGTTAAATGATTCTTGGAATATTTATGTAATTGTAAATGTTGTGTAAGTCAAAAGACACATTGTAGTACCGTGATTTCAAAATTTACATTAGAGGGATATAATGTAAACATAGCATTGTATTTGTCTGCTGATGATTTTGTTCCATGCATCAGTTGCAATTGATATGCTACCCAAGATGTTGCTATAAATAAGTTTTCATAGTTACGAGTGATCACAACTCATAATTTATTGTTCATGCCCATGTCAATATAAGTAAGTTACTCTCAAGACACCCTTTCAAAATGGATATCGTAATTGTTATCTTGAAAGGATATTTTTTTTCCCTTCTGAAAATTAGTCGGTTTAAGCTAAATTTACAGCAGTATTTGTTTTTCATGTTTACTGCATCTCGCTTTGTTTACCTCTACCTTTTTTTCTATTCAATAAATACCCATAATAAGTATTTCAATGTTTATAAGATATGTTTAAATATTTATTAGTTAGCAGGACTTTGGGAAGGCTTTTGACCAATGTTTGTCAAAATTACACAACGCCTTATCTAATTTACAATATTTTATATGAACTACACAGTTTAAGGGGTCTTCGTACATATTCAAAGTTTTAGGGGTCTTCATACATATTCAAATTTCATAGTGAGTAAGCTACATACGAGAAGAACAAAGAGGGAGTTGGCTATTAAATTTTGAGTATTCATTCATGCATACAAGCACATTTAAATTACATTATATATTGTATTGTAGATATTGAGAAATCTAAATAGCTAAGGGATTATTCAGATTGTCTGTTAAGTAAGAGTAATGTGAAATATGCACCCTGAAATATTCGTGAACAACCAATTCATATACCTAACAACCATAACATAGTGTTCATTTGAATATGTCTTTTAGATTCCTTTATTATGCTGCATCAACTACACGACAATTAATGGTTATATTGATGTCATAAAAGCAAGAATTCCCACCTATACTCCTCTTTCTTTATCCATAGTTCCCAAGAATTGTGCCTGATGATTCTTTTTATGCATGGTGTTTGAGTATGAATTTCTTTTGATATGGCATTACATTTCTTTCCTTTGTATAATTTTCCACCTGTGCAATTAACCAATAGTTTTCATCATCTTACGTTTTCACGTATTTATCTTATGCTTCACCTAGATCAATTCCTATTTGTCCAGATCTCCACAGTTTCAAGCAGTAAATATGTTAAATATTTTTTCATAATATGCAATTGTCCAATAGCTTTCATGATCTTACCATTTCATGTGTTTATCTTATGCTTCACTTGAGTCAAATTTTGATTGTGCAGATCCCCTCAGTTTCCAACAGTAAATATGTTTTTTTTTTTAAATATATATTGTTATTATGTATTTTTCATTTATGTAATGTTGATGTGTACCTTTACTTTTAAGTTTTTATTTTGTTTGAATGAATAAAAGTACCCAAACATGATATAAAACCTGACCAATTAGCTATTAAAATGGAAGCCGATACTATGAATTTTGCCGAAGGCATTCCCAAAGTATTTTTTATGCAACTAATTGAAAATAGATATTCTAGGTTAATTGAACCTGCTGATAAAGCATGCTAATATTTGATAGTTATGCTGTGATCTAAAGCAGCCAAATTCTTCAATTCCTATTTAAGGCAGCAAATCAAGTACATATGAAGCACAGTCGGAGATTTCCATTATTCCGACACTCATAAATGACAGTGAACTAGACAAAGATGGAAAAATATCTAACTCTCTCCTTTCACCTGAGTTTTACTTTCATGTCTATTGTACTATACACTGAAATGAATATGTTACACTTTTTCTTTATTATTATGTCTTCGGGAACAAAACTCTCATAATTTTGACGAGTTTCCATTTTTGTAGCTTTATCATCATTAATTTGGCATTTCATTTCAATAAATATTTTAAATCTCTTCAATTTTGAAAACACATTTCTTGCATTTAGCTTCCGTTTTCTGTTGTTTCTCCCTGCATTTGCTAATGTGTCTTTCAAGAAATCTATTTTCCATTTTAATTTGATCCAGACAAGCAGTATGTTCTTCAATTCAGACAACTGCTTTCTATCTCAATCCTCATAAACTCTATGTTTCATTTCCAAATGTCCTATTTTCGAACTATTGCGACTTCATCTTATGAGAAGTTTGATTTCCATTTTAGTTTACTTCATATTGGCAGTATGTTATTCAATTAAAAGAGCATTTCTACTTTATATTTTCTAATCCGATTGTCATAATATCTTTATTTCATTCCCAAATTCTTCATTGTCAAACTGCGTAGAAAAGCCAACTATGAAGAAAAGCATTACACGACTTCCTTAATATCAAGTAGGTCATCAATTTAATTTTCAATATGGAACACCCTTTCTTCTCTAGGAAACCGTTGAAATACAGTCCCGTGAATATGGAAATAGGCGGTGGAAAGGAAGATATATATCTTTGATTTGTTAACTTTCTTTCCACATTTTGTAAATAATCAAATTTAATATTCTTCAAGTCGTTGAAGCATTGTTTCTGTTAGCTCAAAAGGGTGGTACTATTAACAATAATAACAAGTGTTTTATGATATATTACATTTACTTTGGTAATATTACTTTAGCATGGGTAATTGATAATTTTATAAATGGATAACCTTTTAAACTGATTAAAAGGAGTTATATGAGAAGGTTATATACATTCCACTACATTCTGCAGGGCTGATTATATATATTGATTCTTATTAATTAGTTTTAATTTTTATATATCTAAATATCTAAAGCTGTTAAAGGGATATAATGATTGCTCTGTCAATACATAAAGGCCTACTAGATACTAAATGATGCTTTATGAGAATGATCAAATGCCTTAAAATGGTAAGTAGTCATTCATGGAAACCTTTTTTTGTGAAAGTTACGACAAATCTGAGTGGCATTGCTTTTTGTTGATGGGATCAATTCTTAGAAGTCTGTTATTACCATTTTAGGTCATGTCAATTAAGAAATTTCATTAGAGTCAATATAAGTATCAGTAGAATGAGTTTTGAAGCACAATTCACATTACCAAGGGAGAAAAATGATAGATTAGCTAGCTGAACAAGACCTTGCTTGCATAATTCAGCTGTGTTTTTTATTTTCTTCCCAAGAGCCTACAAGTATAAATCAGAACAGTCAACTTAGAAATATTTTCTTTGAGTTACATGAAAATGCTTCTATCTTATTTGCATGCAAAATTTATTTCAACATCTGATTGGGCTTTTAGGGAAAGCTTGATCATGTTTCAAAATGTGAGGATTTTTTTTACGTATATGGAATTATATTATAGGTAGAAAGAAAAATAAAATTATATAGTCTGATGTTTCTTACTATTACTTTTTTTTACAATGGTTAAAAACGTCTATTGTACCATATGTATTGCTAGATGTCATTCAATAGAATTTTGTTAAAGTAGTTTAATTTGAGGTGGCTATTATCATATCGATCAAATTTTTTTTGCCCTTGCAGTTAATCTTTTTAACATGGTAATGGCATGATGTTGCTCCTATATGTGGACTCAAATAATGTATTAATGGAGTTGGCTTTGTTGTCAGCATATACGTCATTTTTAATCATTTCATGATGTTTTTAGAGCTTTCCAACAGTAGCTTCCAACTTTTGATATTTTGTTGTAGGTAATATCTTTACCCTTTTTACACATTGTCTTTTTTATTGATTTTTTTAATGAATTTGAACTTATGTTATATATATCAGTAAGACTACCATAGAAAACAGGAATTGTATTTGATCAGCGAATACTTTTTGGTGTAGGTAATCCTAAAATCAGTTCTACTTTTGTATTTAGTACAAACAAGAGAAGCTGGGTTTGTTGTAGATGGTTAGCAAATAACATGTACGCATACTGTATTACTTTTAGCGGCAAAAATATGGGTTATGCATCATGTGTTATATTTATCAAACAAGTTTATGGACCATTGTTGAATCCATGCTCATCAAAATCTGGTGTTAATTGTATACTAATCAAACTTTGATGAATGCTGCTTAGACAAGTGGCCAATTCTATCTTATCCAGTTCAATTGAATGATTGTTGTTTTGTTGAAGCATCTGCATTTGGTTTTTCCATGACTTTACGTTTTCATTCATTTTTCAATAACACAAATATTTTTTGTGAATATATTGTCGGTTATTTAAAAAATTGGGTGATTTTATTATTTCTATTTTTGAACATAGTATTTTTTACTGTAAGTTATATACTATCTTAAAGCCATATGTCAGTTCGCCATCCATTTATCCATTTTAGTGAACTATCAAAATAAAACCGCTAGGTGTTATTTTAATTTCAAATGGTAGTACCACTTAAACTTCTCATTTTGTATTTTGATTGAGTTCCAAAGAAAGGATACAAGTTGCTTCAGCATTTAAAATAGTCTGTGGTTTATATTTTTCATTAAATATCTGGAAAAGAGCAGAGTTCACACGAGCATTAACATTCTATTTTATACTTGATGTAAGCATTAGTTTAATAAAGTCAACGTGGTTTAAAAATATGAGTTATATATTTTGTATTCGTGTGTATTAAATTAATTTTATTAACAACAATTTGTTAATAGTGTTTAATAAAAAGCTGTGAAAAAAATTACAATTCAGAATTATATATTTTCTCCTTCGTATCCTAAAAATTCAAAGAATACGGTGTTAAACAAATTATATGACGAGAAGGTATCTATGCAACCTTTTCCTTTTTGATAATGGGTATTTATGTATCACGCTTTTTCATATTTACACATAAATAAAATTATTTTTGTCACGTCCATGTGCAAACCATGGGTGCACACTTTTGAATTAGTTTTAAATGTGTAAGTATGAGAATACAACTATTTAAAATATTTTTATTGAAATATATATATATATATATATATCACCAAATTATAACATGGTTAATAAGTCTTTGAACCATTGTGCTTCAAATTCCCATTGTGCGTCAAATTCAAACATCAAGGGTTAAAAAAAATGAAATTTCAGTATATGGATATTTAAGGGATAATTTCTTGCATTTATTATCTGTCTTTGGTTTTGATGTTTCCAGGCTGGGGATGATGTTGGTATGCCATCAGGATGATACTGGGCTAAGCAGGGTAAACATGTATTGGATTTAACATCTTGCACTTCACATCAAGCAAATATAATGATAGTTGGAAGGTATCTTCATGCATGTTTTATTTATTTTATTTTTTTGTTCCCCTATTGACTGATATTTATGGATGAGTTATCCTAATGGATGTTGTGTACCGTTTGAACACAGATTTATGTGAAATAATAGAAATATGGTATATAAAGTTTAGATATGTTCATTTGAATCTATAAAATATATTATACACATATATAGTTCAATAATATGTTGTGTGTATTATAAGCTGATGCAGCATACAAACGTAATCAGACAAGTTTCAATGCAGATAACATGCAATTGTTGCCTTAAAAAGTACAGTAGAAAGAATTTACTAAAGGTATGCATGTCTAATTTTTGGATATTTCAAACTGAAGTTCAGGCGTGATACATCATGTGATATGTATTATGCATTTTATGAGATTAAGCATTCTTCCTATAGAACTAAATAAGAACCTGCCTTCAAGTTTAGTTGAAATGAAGGTAGTATTGTATTAATGTGGGTCTTACACACATCAAAGCATGAAAATCTATGGAAGCGAAGCGTATTTTTGTTGATTTTGATCTCCATTTAAGAGACTTTCGTTTTCTACTTTAGTGTTTTCAACTATTATAAGTTCGGTATTTGTATCAAACTTCATATTGACAATGGATTTCGTTTAATGTGTTGTGTCCGTTACTATGAGAACGACCACAACCGTCATAAACAAGATAGCTATTTAATGTTTGCCAAAAAATTCCTGAAGGACTACTATAACACTTACCAGACAGATCTTAGAGTCCATTAAAATTTCACATGGTTCCATTAGGGATTACAATTATCTGGGAAGTCGTCTTCGAAAAGTTCCTAAAGTATGCTCTAACTTAATTCTTCTGTTATAATAAAGCGCTAGAATGCATTAATGATTAAAATATTTTCCTTTCAAATAATTCCTTACACTCACTTATATGCTTCGTTGTTGCATTTACTAAATATTAATTTTATAAGTCAATGGCATGTTTGTTTTATGTCCATAAAATAATTTATGTACACTTTCTATTTAAATAAAGAGCCACGTGTGGAAGAGATAACCACACAAGGATCCAAATATGGTTAGCGAAATGGATCAATCAAAATGTAGAGTTTCTGTACCCAAACGCAACGATATGTTGAAACTTGATGTTATTCTCATCATTTGTTTAGATCCAGTAAGCTGAAAGGCAGGTGAAAAAATAAATATTTTATTATAATTACATGACAGGGGAGCCACTCTTTGCTGCCTGGTGCGTCTATCATGTGCATTCATCAACTGTTAAGTTACATGGTGATTGTTTGCAGGTACATTAGACATTTAAGTAGGCTGAAATGCTATGTCAAATTCATGAGATAAACAATCAGTTGTGCCCATCAAACAATTTCATTCCTTCACTCTATTCTTTTGTTTGCAGGTTGCATTCTATTCCTGATTTTACTAAAGCTTCAGCGAGGAATCAGCGGTTGGCCGCTGCAGTGTTGAACATTCAATCTCTCACTAACTGCATTAATGGAATTTTTTAATTATACATTATGATTATGGTATGTTGTAAACATCACTACTAATTTTTCTTTTATGTGGAAATCAATATTTCTGTTATAGTTCCTTTCCAATGATTTGATGTGCTTGAGCTGTCTTTTTTTCAAAATTTTAAGCACCACATTTATGCCAATAAGTTAAGTATTTCAGCTAATGTTGTGTACTAACATTGGATTCATAATTAGTTAATTGTATCAAAAGTGGACATGGATTGTTTTGATGAAAATGACATGTCATTTATATAAAGCTTACTAAAATATATTTTTTTATTTGTTTTATGCAACGATTTATGGTCTTCATTTGGATGTGGTACACATAATATTTTGATCATTCGTACAAACATTAAATCAAGTTTTGCCTGTGTGGTAATAACCCTTAGGCAGGCTCATTCCGCCCAACTTCATTTTGAATGTTCATGGAATGCCTTATACCAGTGGATTTGTAGAATGTTATGCTAAACTTTGAATATAAATAAGCTTCATTTCTACACAATCCAAACTGCCGTGTTATTTCATTTTTGCATCAATCATAACTTTTGACTTACATGCTACATAAATAGTCATTGCGACCCTTTTCTCAAAAGCTAATTTAGCTAATTTATATAGGCATACTAATACTTTTTGCTATTAACAACTATATGTACAAAACAAATAATTATTGCATAGTTTTGAAGGTTCATCCTGAAAAGTAACAACCGACATTAGATTTAAAAAAGAAAAAGCAATATATCAAAAGATCGCATCCAATTTTAGGCTATCATAAAATAAAGAAACCATAATAGTCACTGTAAACGAAAAAGCTATATGTACGGTAGCACAATGATGCTCAAAGTTTAATACTGCTAAAAACAAAAAATCGATTCCTTAGTGTTTTCAAACTACTCCTGAATTAATTTTTTCATACAACTACTTCAACGAGCCCGTGTGCGAAGCACGGGTTCGCACTTGTTGGTTAATGATAATTGTTATAACTTGAAGGTACAATAATTTAAAAGGTGAGTGGGATGCAGGCATCACGATAGGGTACTGCTAAACCATATAGAAGAACCCGTGACCGAGTCCCTATTCCAGGTGATCGACCGATTAATAACGTATAAAATAATTCAATTGTTAACCGTTATTAATTAAGTAAGATTATTCAGTTATTTTTATTTAAAGCATGTGATAGGGTTGCGAATGGTTCTGGAGCCAAAACGTGAATAGGCAGTGTGAACGAGGAATACAACGAAGAGAAGGACTGTACGGGTGGAACGTAGTTAAATCGGTCGACCAACCTTCTTTACAAATGATCGACGGGGTTAGTTATTGAGAATAGTCAATAGTGTTAGTTATTGATTAAAAACATAACTGGTCAATCTAATTATAATATAGTGCAGGGTTTGCCAACCGATAATCAGTTGGCCTGCGAGCAGTATAGAAACGATACCTGAAAGATCTTTGTGAGTAGGGGACGCTGAACAATGGGTAAAGATAGTTGGCGTTATTTCTAGAATAATAATTAGTTTAAAATCAATATAATTAATGTTTTAGAAGTTTAATTACAACTTATATTTGGTAGATATCAAACAAGATCAAAGTCTGGAGCAAGGAGAAAACACGATGATAGAAGGGGAACGATATTAGTCTGTTAACACAATAAATAACTGGACCAAGCAAGCTACGTTGGAATCATGGGAACGGACCTTACATTTTGGAACAAATCTGAGCAGAGCTGGGGATAGCGAGGATTTTCCATTAAATTAAACATCGTTTAATTTAACTGAAATGAACCATTTAAACGACAGAATCAAACCAAGGTGAGTTAAACTCACTCAGTTACCCTATTTATATTTTATATAAATTGGGTTTTTATTTTGTGTGCGCTGTTTTCCAATGGTTGACTGTTTTGCTGGTTATATATTTATCTACCGATTTAACCAATGAAATTAAACTGTGTTTAATTTCGGTGAAATACCAAATCGTTATTTTAACGATTGGATCCAATAGAGGTAATTTACCTTATTGGTCACGTTTAAATAAACGTGTTCAACTGTTTGAATTGTCTGAATTGTTTGTTGATTGGCTGATATTATATTGTCGTTATTTGCTGTTATAGAAATTAACAATTAAATCGAATTGATTGACCTGATTGGTGATAATCATTTGAATGCAAAGATGAACAGGTTGGAGGGACCCAACCGGATCCCTCAAATGTATCATTTATTTTCTTATTATCATATATGAACTGATCTGTTTGTGTGATTGATTTGATGTTGATTATTGACTGAATATTCAACATCTGTTTGGTTTAAACCAATGGCAATATTGGTTAAGTGTTTGGCAGAGTATGGCCGTTAAAATCAATCGGGTTATAAATATTGATTCACCGTCAGGTGAATTGATAGAGCAGAAGTTATAAAATTTATTTTATAACTGAAGTTAGATTTTGAAATATATTATTTTGAAAAAAAATAATTAAAGAGAAATAAATATTTTATTTATTCAAAACTTCGATTTGATATTAATTTATTTTATAAAGTAAATGCTGATGTTAATCAGATTTACCAGTAGGAGAATAAGAAATGAATCGAAAACCTTGATACTTGGTTTGTAAAGAAAACAATAAAGGGAATTTGTTTAAATTAATTATAATTTTAATTTAAAGTGAGAATTTACTTGGAATCGGTTAGTGGAATAACCGCAGTTTAAGTGAATTTAATCGGCCATTTTAAATTGGAATTGATTATCAATTATTGCGTTTTGATGAATATTGTTTGAATTTAAATAAGGTTTTTAAAGAGATTTACCATTTACTTTAGTTCATAAAGACTTAACTACTGAGGCAGTTGATAATCGGAATAAATTATTATTTTAATTAATAATAATTTAGAAAGTTACTTTTCAAAAGAAATCGAAGTTGAAATGAAATCCAGTGAAATGTTGAAAGAAATTTATGAACGGGTTTTATATTTAAACACGAAATTTCATAATGAAGTTAAAAAGAAATTTCCAAGCAAATACAATAGCTCGGAATAAATGTTACTTAATTACTTGAATTAAGTGAAAGGGGTTTTTAGAGATAAAAGGTTTTATTATAAACCAGGGTTGTAAATGAGATTTAAAGTTTAAAGCGTAAATTTTACATTAACGTTACGTGAAGGTGAAATTAAGTATAAAAAAGGGAAAGGGAAATAAGATTTCCAAAGTGGATAAGGGTTAAAAATGTTCTGAAAGGAGATTGGTTAAAAGAGTTAGAATTTTTAATTAAACAGAAGTGAATCAGGTTGTTTAATTAAAAGGCCAAGTGGTGCTGAATACTGAACCAGTGAACCCATTGGATTGTCATGATTGAAACACTGATTACTTTGATAGTTAAATCACCGACTATCAAATATGTCCAATACGATTGTTGGTACGGAAAGGCCGGGATCGAATTTATATTCGAAAAACATTCCGACCAACAAATACGTGAAGATATCAGAAGATGATCGAGATGGAGGATTGAAGACCGTGGATCTTCATAAGCGGAAGGATTACTTAAAATCTCTGGCTTAGCGGCCCGAGATACACTGTGATTCTTTCGTGGTTGGAATCCACGGGTTGCAAGGACTTCTCGCTACTGATTCATGGGGTGATTCCTATATGGGATGCAGTAGGAGAGTACCTTCGGTTCATCCTGTTCCTGGATGACTTGTATGGACGAATGTCTGACAAAGTATTTCCAAAGGAATTACGTACGTTGATTTCTTCAAACGTACCATGGTTGTACGGAGGATGACGGTTCTCTGAACGACTAGAGTATTTTTATGGACGTCAATTAGTGATATCTAGCGGATCTGATAATGTGGCATTCAAAGTGAATGGTGGCCAGGTGCTGTAAAGGAAATTCTGACCTCAAGCCTCACAACCGATAGATGACAAAAATCGGGCAGGCAGCATGGCTATGTGGGTCGCTCCCATTAGGGTGTATAATCACCTATCTAGATAAATTCCTTTTGTTTCTTACTCTATCGATTATGCCCATTCGGGAAACGGTGGGTTGAGTCCAACCGTTGGTGATATACATTCGATACACTCAAGAGAAATGAGTGGTCGGTTATGTGTGGGCCGGGTTGCAAGACATTCTTGTTGAACCCAGGTGTATTCGGCTCTAGAGATACATCATCGGCAGCTGGTCCCATACCTTGTCAAGGTCGGAATCCAATCTCCAATAAGCGCCCACGGTTTTGATTGTATATTATATATGTGGAGCGTGAGATGCAAGCATTCCACTAGATTGATATTTATTTGTATTTAGACATTATTATAATATCAGACAAGATATTGGTTTTCGAAAATGTTTTGGGTTATCGTAAGGTAAAACCGTCCATGTTTATGTGTGGATTTGGTCTTACGATTATCCTTTTCTTTTGAAAAGATTTTGAACTTTAAAAATCATGTTGGATGATTTAACCTTAACACTGTGCGAGTTTTTCCCACTCTGGTTCACCAGACTGACCCGGTGTTTTATAAATGCTTGGGTTAGCCCGACGTGTACAGGTCCAAGTTATCAGGTGCTTCGAAGTCCAGAGAGAAGATGGAGTTGTTCAGAGGTATTGTATCTAGTATTTATTCCGCTGTGTGATGTATATGAGGACAAGTTATTATAACTGTCCAGTTATGTGCTGCACTCTGATATTGTAATTATTTTTAAAAGCTTTCAGTAAAGATTTATTTCTGTATTATGTTTTGTTCCGCTGTGATGTAAGACTCTGTGTTGGTTCTTCTTCTTCTTCTATTCTTATATTTCTTTCTTTCTTATCTCACCCTCTAATTTCTTTCTAATAACGTTCCGGTGTTTTCAGTGTTTGGAAGGTCGGCATGAGTTACGATAAAGGTATTTATGTCAAATTTCAGGGCCGAAATCCCTAGGTCGTTACAGGGAGAATGTAACAACCCGGAATTTCTGAACCAATTTAAAAATTTAATTTTAGCTATTTTAATGGTTTTGAATATTTAAAATGATTTATTTAAAATAATAATGATTTAAAATTTTAATTAAATATAAGTTAGAACGTATAAAAATTTAATCTAATTAAAACGAGCCTGAAATGGCGTGGTAGTTTGAAAATTCGATTTTAAATTTCAATTGAATGTATAGAATTCAATGCAAGTCAGAATTGAATGAAACAAGAAATATTAGAATCAAATTAGCTATATCTTTCTAACAAATGTAAGAAACTAAGATTTCACTTTATAAATTGTAAGTTATGTCCAGTTTAAAATTAAAAATAGTTGCTATGGAATTTATATATATTTTAATATAATATATAGCCCTTAAAAATAGCCGTTTTGCAAACGATCTCCGTTTTCGACGAAACCACTTTTGTTGGATCCGGATCGACAGATTACATTCAGGTTTCAAATTTCATAATTATTGGAATTATTATGTGAGCATGGTTAATTTAAACATGTTTTGTCAATTCAGTTTAAATTTAAACGACCAGAAACAGACCATTTTTCAAATGATCTCCAAATTCGATGAATTAGTTTTGTTAGTATCATCAAAATACAAATAGATTTATTTTCTATAATTTTTGGAGTCAATATGTGGTCCCGATAAATTAAAATCTACGTTCAAATTCAATATACAATGATTTATATTTTAATTTTGATGAATACTGATCGAAACAGTCGAATTGGCTTATGAAACCTATCCCATTGTGTCCGCAATGGGGGTATTTGGTTGGGGATGATAGTCGATGGTTTGATTTGGAGTTCGGACGCAAAATAAAAATAGAAGGATTAAAATATTATTAAAAATAGCTATAAATACCCTTATTTTTATCACAAAACCGTAATCCCCAAAGTGGCCGTCGGCTCTAAAAAATCAAAGGCTAATTTCATTCGGATTTTAAACCCTAAATTCGTGCAATCCAGTTTGAATCAGCCCTAGATTCTAAAGCAAATATTGTAGAGTTTTCCAAGATCTTCAAAACAGTATATATATGATCATCTATCATGGAGAGTCGGGCACGATTTTTAGGCACAAACTCAGCGCGTTTCGAGGGGGATTCCGGGCCGATGAAGGCAGCAAGCTTGGCAGTGCTTCTGGCATGAGGAGGTGGTGGTCAGCGCTACGGTGTGGTAGGGTTAGATCGTGATTAAGGTGTCCGGTGGTGGTGCGATCTCAAACCCTAGAGGGCAACGAAATGGGTTCGAGCAGCTGTGTTTTTCCGGAGGGTAATGATACAAAGGAGATGTAATTAATGTGTAATTAATTTAATTAATTATATTTTAATTTTCTCGAATTTTAATCAATATAAACAATGTCATATCTTCTTCGTACGAGGTCGGAATGACGAACGGTCAGTTGCTTTGGATTCGCAACAACAAACTTTACAATATGAAACTGACCAAAACGGAAACGGAGCAAACTGAATTTTTGGGCTAAATTAAAACACCGTTTAATTTAGTTCAAAAATAAAATCTTCAATTAAGTAATGATGAAGTGGAAACCAATGTGAGAACTCCTCACTAAATTATATATTATCATGTTATTGTATTCATGTACAAAAATATATAGAATTGCCAATGTAGATTTTTATCAGTTTTAATTATTATAAATTGTATACGGTGCCTGTTAGCCCACCTCCCTCGTCCACCGATAATGGACGATTTAATTGACTGTATTGTGTTTTGATTGTGATGTTGTGACGATTAACATATAAAAAATAATGTTAATATTAATGTGGTAATTGAAATTAAATTATAAATATTTATTTTTAATTTAAACAGTGAAAATTGGTAAATCAGAAAAGTAATTCAAATCGAATTAGAACTGGTTAAATTAATTAACCAGTGATTATTTTGAATAGACTATTATTGCTTGAAAACCCCACAAGGGTCTGGGGATGGTAATTTATTCACATCTCCACTGAATTTAATTACATGTCAATCGGTGGGTTGACAAACTGTGATGAGCATTATTTATTTATTTTAACGCTTATACAGAGGTAGAATGCACTCTGGATGATGGGTGGATGTTTAATGATTATTTATCATTACAGTGAATACGTGCGATGTATGGGAATCCATATAATTATATTTATATGTTAATTGATTGAGACTGATTCTAACTCAGAAATAACGAATAATTTTAAAATAATATATAGTATAGTTCTCAAATATTATTCAATATAGTTTTAAATTAATATTCAGTATACATTTAAAATAATATATAGTATAGTTTTCAAATATTATTCAGTATAGTTTTAAATTAATATTCTGTATAGTTTTTAAATAATATATAGTATAGTTTTCAAATATTATTCAGTATAGTTTTAAATTAATATTCTGTATACTTTTAAAATAATATATAGTACAGTTTTCAAATATTATTCAGTATAGTTTTAAATTAACATTCTGTATAGTTTTAAAATAATATATAGAATAGTCTTCAAATATTATTCAGCATAGTTTTAAATTAATACTCTGTATAGTTTTAAAATAATATTCGGTGTAGAATCAAAAATGTGATTTTTGATGTCCGATTTTGGATGGACATGAAAATATTGAAATGTGAAGCCGAGTTTAGTAATTAAGCACCATTTTAATCCGAATGGGTTTATCGATTGATTTAATTTAGTTAATAATAAATATCGAAAAGGAAATGGATTTCAAAATCTGATATTTTGAAAATATTATCATTTTAATATTACAATGATATGGCATATTCAATTTTGATTTAAAATTGAAAATGAAGTTGGAATCATTTTAAAACGAATCTGTAAATGATTTATAAAATACGATTTGAATAGAAATCCATGATATATATATACATTACACTTAATGGCCTGAATAGAACACACCGCGCAGCGACTGTTTGTGAATTTCGACCATTAACTTCAAATTGACGTAACGGGAGATCCGACCGTCGGATTCTCGTAAAACCTGATCCATTGGGTTCGTATCGAAATGAGCTTTCCAATGAATATAGGAGATTTGAAATCTAATGGATAGATTTGGAAATATGTCCAAATCAATTTTAGAATAGGTCATTATAAGTACAGTTAGATGACCGTATATGAAAATCGACTATGTAAGGGCCTTAATAAAATTATTAAAAACATGGAAAAATTGTGTAAAATCATAATAAATGATTTGGAAAGATTTTAGATGATAAATCCAAGTTTGAAAAGATATAAAAATATTTTTATCTAAATGAACTAGTTATTAATCAGGTTAATAATCCAATGGTTTTTAATTAATAAATTGGAATGATTTTGAATGGAAATAATCTTCGGAATATTTCAGTGTTGGATTCCGTAATTATACGGATATTGTTGAGGAATTTGGAAGACACAGATATCATTATTCCCAATAAGATATCTGTTAGTTTCAGAATTTGATATTGAATATAAGCCGATATTGTTTTCTATTTAGAGCCTTGTATTTAATATCAAAATAGATTTTGGGTTCATCATGAGTGGTGTCTTTATTAACACTATTCTTAAACCCCGATGAGAAAGAATAAATCTTTTAATTATGATTTAGAGAAATTTACTAATTAATTAATATTTATTTGGAATTGAATTGAAATTGGATTTTTGGGTTTGTCGTGAACAATGTTTTAAAAAGCATTTGTTCTTTAACCCAATTAACAGTGAAGATATGATTTGGAATTTATAAATCTTTTTATTAAGATTTAATGGAAATTTTCCAAAGTTAAGTTTTCTAATTTAATGCATTAAATTGGAGTTGAATGGAGTTCGATTTGATAATAATCAAGATGAGCTTCTTTAGAGGAAGCCCGTTACTATATATGGAATTTAAAAGGCTTTGTCACTATTCCATTTATATTATTAGTCTGATACGGGAATTTATATTGATTATACACTGTTATGATTTCCGTGTAGATTCCATTTTGATGGAAGATGATTTTGGGTTTATCGTGAACAATTTTTCAAAGAACATTCGTTCTTTAACCCAGTTAAAGACGAGATTTATTTCCTAAATTTAAAAAATTCCATTAAATAATGATTTTTGGAGATTAAAACTAAGCGGAGTTTTAATGAATCTTTAATTAGATGGAAAAGTTAATGTGGTAATTAAATTTGCCAAATTTGAGAAATGACCAAAAATGAAGTACTGCCAATTTTACTCCAAGCGATAGGTAAATCTTTAACTAGATTTGAACGTGAAATGGTAATTAAATTTACCGATAAAACAATGGGTGTTAGATATGGAGTATTATCAGTTTTGCTCCATGGGATGCATAGGTTGGGATTGGAAAATAAAGTAAATGATTACTTCGGTAAGGCTCGATCATCCCAACTAGTTTTATAAACCTTAATGTTGTTTAGAAAGGTTAAAGGATAAAATAAATTCTTTTGAAATGATATCCAAATGGATATTTAAGAAGAATTTATCTTTGATAAAGTTAATGGGAACCTTTCCCTAAAGATGTGAATATTTGAATAAAATAATATTCTGATTTGGAATGAGGAGTATGATGTGTTTTTATAGCACTTGATTATTGATTATAAAAAACGCAAGTTATTCTGAATGATCGGGTTTATCCCATTTTGAATAACTGATATGGCTACTAAAAGTCGAAGATGAAGATGGTGGTTGAAGACTAGAGTTCTTCAAATCATTTGAATGATTACTGATGTCTTGATTGGGATGTACACCCAAGACTAGGTAATGAGTGGTGATCATCCGGACATACTTAGAGATCGACCGGATATGCGAGGACCTCTCTCATGTATTGGACATATGGGAAGAGGAATAAGGTGCCTCCGGTTTCGTTCAGACCCAGAACGGACTTGTAAATGGATGCGTGTCTAACATTGGATTTCGTTCTGTATTAATTGATTTCTATTGAATATATATATATATATATATATATATATTTGGTGGTGGAGAATTTATTCTCTTGCTTAACACCCTTCTCTGAGACGTACGAGCTTAGTGGTTATATATTGATAGACATCAGTTGTATGGCATGAATTGTCAGTGTGGCATGCTAAGATGCAAATGATTAAGGCTTTTTCTGGAAAGCAGAGTCTTGTGGATGATGATCAAAGCACAGCTTTAATAAACATAGGTTTGTGTATAGCATTAATTTGTGAGCCTCACACTCGGTATGAGTCAAAAACGGGATAGTGACTGCAGGGAGTGCATGCGTTTCTTTCTAGCTAGGAGTGGTATCATGGCATGGAGCCTAGATATTTTTACTTATGAGGATGATGGATTGCGAGTCGCCTCGGATTTGAGTCCTTAGTGGCTATTGATATGGTCGACGTACTGACCAAATTTTATGCCTCATAGGGCAGCGAAGCATATGTTCAGGAATAACCAATCCACTAAAGTAAGTGTGGACCAGCCCTGAAGATCCAAAGGACGATGCATTATGTTCCTGAGACATGGGCTAGATTGTCTTGAATTGGTGAGGTCGATCCCTTGCCTTGACTCATAGATGGAAATCCAATTTCCAATACGTCATTTTTCGGTTTTATTTGCAGAACTAGTATGGCGACATGATATATGGTACCCATGTCGTCTATGACTGATACATTTATATTTGAAGTTTTTTTGAAACCATGCACTTATAGTAATATCAAAATGATTTGTGCCAAACGTACCAAGCATGTTTGGTTATCATAAGGGAAAACTCTTTCCTCCGGCTTGCGTTGCATTGTGTGATGCGACCTGAGTCTTATAATAGCTTCATTTTTCAAAATGCATTGCGTTGTTTTATGTTTTAGGCTAGTATTCATGTGGGGTAAACCCGTTTCGTTTCATACGGCATGGTCCCATGATTTTTTCCACTTTTAAAATAAAGATTAATAGCTGTTTTTAGTTCTCACACCAATCCCATGGCTGACTCGGAGTTTATTGTTTTAACATAAACTCTGGGTGCCCATATTTTCCACATGGGTAGCTAGTAGTTTTTGTTTTTGCAGATATTTCTTTCATAGGATCCTGGATTACAGCTGGAGCTATATTCGGAAAGCTTTGTATCCGTATATTTCATTCAGTTGTATTAGTTGATGTATTTCCGCTGCACATTTTATTCATGTATTATATTTTTCGCCGCATTTGTAATTGTAAATCTCAGATATTGTATTTCCAATGTGTAATATTTATTCATACACTGGAATATTCTTGTACTGTGATGTAAATTGTTGTAATAATAATGAAATGTTCTGTTGTTTTTATTTTGATGTGTCGTGTTCTCAAAGCAATCCGGGCTTTCCCATAAGGGGAAGTTTGGGTCATCTCAAAATCCTTACAAATGTGACTAGGTGGCCATGACTACAGTTAGGTTTGATTGTTCGTGATAAAAATCAATTGGGTATGAATTGTTCACTAAGAAATCTAGCTGGCTAAACCTAGAGGTTTTAGATTCTTGTAACGACCCTCCCTCTCGGCCCTTGGGATTGGACACTAATACTCTTGTATTGACATTCCAAGTACCAGAAGGACAAATTGCCTTTAGAGTATAACACATTACATAATAGCGGAAAATAAACATTGCATTACAACATCATAATGTTAACATATTACACTAGGAATATTTCAGAGTTAATACAACATATAAGGTTTAATAATACAAAACAATGGAAATAGTGACATGATAGAGTCTTTAGAGAGAATCCAAAAAGAACATTTAACTTCAACTCTTGCTTTAAATCCAAAACCAGCTTCAATAGATAGCTTCCATACATAGCTTCAAAATGAACTTAACTACTAATATGTATACTGGACTGTCCATGTGGAAACAAGGGCACATGAGTTTCAAAGGAAAACAAAAACTATGGGTCAATCATGAGACTGGTATGAAAAACCAAAAACAGTTGGGGTTTAAGAAGGGTTGTAAGGTAAATCATAAGACCATGACGCTTAACATAGAATGACTTTTCCCTTATGAATACTAATAAAGGAGAGAGACCCTTACATATTCGGACAATTAACATGTATGTCCGGACTACTGCCACTTATAACCTTATAGTGGAAGCTACACAAGCAATCAGTAAACAATCCATTTGATGTGAAATTCTCTATCTTCCATCGTCTTCAATCTCTTCGACTTCCAATTGATCGCGTAATTATTCGAAATGGGTTGAACCTGATTTTTTGAAATAACTAACGTCAAAACAAAAATCCTTTTGGATTATCGGATCCCCAATTAAATCTCTTTTAATTTGAAAACATTTCATTAGATTGATCTTATTCTTAAACTTGGTTAAGCTGTTGAGCTTCCAAAATCATCTTGAAAATTCTTTATTAGCTTTATAAAAAGGTTTGCCAAGGTTTAGATTCAATTTAGGAATTTAAAAAATTTAATCTCAAAACTTTGCTTACAACTGTTACAAAAGGCGTTGCAAAATAGCTTATTTTTGGTTAATAGGTTTTCATAATTAAAAACCAGGCCAATATGATAATTGGAAATAGTGGTTTAATTAATGAAATATCAATTAAATGGCCCAGTGATTTGTTTGATTGATGTTATGGATGAATGGATGTTTGTTTTTCTTTGATAGTTAAATAACCGACTATCGAAGTTTTTGCCAATATCGTTGTCAATATGGAGAGACCAGTTGGATTATTATCCGTGAACCACTCTGTATTGGCAGTAGCATTGCGAATCAGATTATATGAGGATAATCGAAGACGGAATAAAGTGCAAGGGCTTTTTCTATTAATAGAAATTGTGCCTTCGGTTTCGTTCAGTCCCAGAACGAACGTAAATAGACGAATGTCTGACAGAGTATTTCCAATGATCAAATATGTTGATCTGTATAAATATATATGGTTGCAACGGATTTATTCCCTTAGCATAACATCCAGAATATTTGTACAAATCAATTAGTGATTAACGGATCTGACAATGTGTCATTCAAAGTGATTAGGCTATCAATGAATGGAAAGTAAACGTAGCCTCAGGCCTCAACAACCGGGAAATGACAAAATCGGGCAGGCAGCATGGCTATGTGGGTCGCTCCCATTAGGATGTATTATCACATATCTAGAGATTCATTTAATTTCTTACTCTATTCGATGTTGTCCCAGTCGGGAGACGGTTGCTGATCCCAACCGTTGGTGATATACATTCGATACACTCAAGCGAAATAAGTGGTCGGTCATGTGTGGGCCGGGTTGCGAGATGTCCTTATTGAACCCAGTGTATTCCTCTCTAGAGATACACTATCGGAAGGTGGTTCCATACCTTGTCATGTTGGAAATTCAATCTCCAATAAGCGCCATGCGGTTTATGATTTTATACTATATATGTGGAGCGTGAGATGCAAGCGTTCTGCTATTTGGTTATTTATTTGATTAGACATTATTATAATATCACTGGATTTTTGTATCAAAGTGTTTGGGTTTATAGTAAGGTAAAAACCGTCCATGTTTATGTGTGGGCTGGTCTTACTATTATCTTTTCTTTCGAAAGGATTTTGAAAGTTATTCAAATGATTGGAGTTTACTCACACCAGTCCCATGACTGACCCAGAGTTTAATTCGTTTGTTTTCCGTAAACTCTTGGGTGCCCCAATTTTGTATGGGCTGTCAAGTAGTCGGGATTTTTCAGATTCACTTGGAAGAGCTTGAAGCAGGAGGCTTCACCAGTTAGCTATAGACTATCATATATTCCGCTGTGAACCATGTTTGTATCTGGAAACAGGGGTTTATAACTGTTCCAGGAATAACTGTTGTGCTCTGATGATGGTATGTGTATAAAGTTATTGATTTGTATTTCAAAAAGTTAAGTTATTTAATATATTTTATTCGTTCCGCTGTGAGTTGATGATCTTCATTTTCTTCTATTCTAATATTTCTTTCTACTTCTCATCCTCTAACTTCTTTTTAATAATGATTCGTATTTCTGTGCAATTTGGGTTGGACGTGTGATGTTATTAGTCAACTCAAATAGTACGGAGTTGCGGGTCATTTCACGATTTATACTATGAAATAAGTTAATCTAAGTTGAAAATGTGGGAAAACACTAGTACGCTATCGTCTGATAAAGAAAACTTAAGTCATGTTTGAATTCATTCGTAAACCTTAGTTAATAGAAACTAAGTAATAAACCTTAGTTAAAGAACTAAGTAAATAAAGATGAAGTTAACCAAGTGTTGAACCTTAGTTAGAGAACTAAGTAAGCTATGGTAAAGATAACTAAGAAAGTAAACCTTAGTAAAAAAAAGGAACTCAGTAACAAACCTTAGTTAAAGAGAACTAAGTATCAAACCTTGGTTAAGAGAATCAAGTAATAAACCTTAGTTAAGATAACTAAGTGGATAACGAGAAAGAGAACTAAGTAGTAAACCTTAGTTAAGTGGACTAAGTTGTAAACCTTAGTTAAGAAAAACGAACGATTGAGAGAACTAAGTAGTAAACCTTAGTTAAAAGGACTAAGTAGTAAACCTTAGCTAAGAAAACGACGATTCAGCAAACTAAGTAGTAAACCTTAGTTAAGGGAACTAAGTAGTAAACCTTAGTAGAACACGAGAAGGAGTGAATGTCCATCTGATCTTAAAGAAGGCTCCAACGAACTGGATTACGAAGCACGCGGCTTCGAGGGGACGTGAGGATACTCTTGGTATCCCTCTGTGAGGCTGCAGATGATCCTACTGGGCTCACAGAGGTTAAAGTGTGCTTTAGAAGAACCAAGGGCATGCCTTGGTTGCAATATAAGGCAAGCTAAAGACTAGGATGGACTAGCGTGATTCGGCGAGACCAGTAGCCCTGTGATAGCAACTCGTTGTCTACCTACCATTTTGGGTCAGTCGAGATACGTAAAGCGGAAAGGCGGAGAACTCCAAAAGACCATATACTTGCTAACTAGTTATGGGTGTGGATGGCCATAGGTTAGTGGGGCATAGGGGGTCTGCGTATAGTTCTCGTTTTTTTCAAGGTGGCCTTTCATTAGTTTAGGGAGGGGTCAAGTGGGACCATAGCCACTGGAAAAACGGACCGTAGCATCTGCATCGGCAGATATCTTAAAGCTCCCGATCGAATCACGTGTTTCTTGATTTGCCCTGCCACGGGACTCGGGTTGCACATATAGAGGACATGTGCAACTAGACATCGATAATGATTCACGACACGTACGTGGGGAAAGTCTAGGAACATATATCGCTCTGGATAGTGCGTCCTAGACTAAGAGGCATCGTTCGATTGGTAGCATAATCCCTAGTTAGACCTAGGTCGCGTAAACCCTAAATCCGAGAAGCGTTCAATAGGTAGCATAAACGCTGGTTGAATTTAGGAAGCGCTCGATAGTATACCCTAGATTAGATCTAGATGATACACGAAATCTAGCAAGTTCGAGAGTGGCAGTCCAAAAGATTCGAGAATGGTGGCACTACACTAAAGTAGTATATATTTACATGATGCAGCCCGTATGACATACGACAAAGGACTGTATATATACATGGAAAGGATTAGACGGGTTGGGGGTATCTACATACACGTTGTATTAGGTTAACCTACTAGTGGGACATGAGTATAGCCTAGAGAGCTAATGTCGCGAGTAACCTAATAGGCAAGAAAACATAACTAAACGGTATATGTAGGATTATATAGAAGCTTATTATAGGTCCAGTCACACAGAACTTATGTTCTGACCCCTCCTCATTACATACTTCCAGGTTAGGTTCAGGACAGAGATTGTATAGCTTTGGATACTAGTTTAGCAGTATTGTTAACAAGGTAAAGCTATGTCTTGACTATATTATATTTTAGTCATTCCGCTGTGAGATGCTTACGAGTTCTGACATGTTTCTTTATCTCTGTTTTTTCTGTAGGATACCAGAGCACCCAACTCGGGACTCGATGGATTGGATTTTGAAGAAAAAAATCGGTCTGTCGAAATCTGGGTTGTTACAACGTCTTGCAACCCGGCCCACACACGGCTGGCTACTCATTTAAATTGAGTGTATCGAGCATATTATCACCAACGACTGTGATCAGCAACTGTTACCAAAAGCATACAGCAGCGAACAAAATTGGAAGCAAATGAAATTTCTCTAGATCGGGTGATAATACCACTAATGGGAATGACCCACATGTCCATGGTGCTTGCCCGATTTTTGTCATTTCCCGGGTGATGAGCCTTGAGGTCACGATTATCTTTCAGCATATCTTGCCATCATTTACTTTGAATTCCACATTGTCAGACCCATCCATATACGTTGTCCTGGGACTGGACAAACTAAAGGCACCATTCTATTATTCCATCTTGGGTAATTTCTACCTAGGATTAACAGAATAGCCCTTGCACTTTACTCCGTCTTCGATTATCTTCAGCATAAGTTGATTCGTAACACTTATGCCAATACGGAGTGGTTATCAGATAATAAATCTAATCCTAATCTCTCCAGATTAACAACAGAGGTATAAAATAAATCAGAACTTTGATAGCCGATGATTTAACTATCAAAAGAACATCCATACAACCAACGATCCTATTACCAAATGGAAATTCTAAGGATCAACAATCAAACAACACTGGCCCCTTTTAAATTACTTCCTTAATATATTATCATTTCCAAAATTTCATTTCCCATTTTCCATTTCTTTTCAAACCTTGATTATCTCCCTCAATTCTTGGAAAACATTTCCAATATCATAATTCGTTTATTCGAGAAATATTTCTTATTCTAGTTAGAAATCATTTCTATATATTCATGAATCCTTATTTTCTATATTCAAAAAATATACCTTATTAATATCAAAAAATATTTCTATAATTCATTTCTTAATTCCTCGTTGACCAATTCATTTCATTTTCTATGTGTAGACAATATCTCTCATTTTATTTGGGGAAACGTTTCAAATTCTTTAAATTAGCGCGATGTTATAATACATCGTTATTATAACTCCAACCATTAATCATTTATTAACTAACCATATTGCTAATCCATCTTCACTATTAAACCTTAGCCATTTCTCCATCAATCATAAAGTCAATTAAGTTGGGGTATAATTACCTCTTAGACCTTAATTGAACAACATTCTCAACTTTGAAATAGTCAAAGCTCACAGTTTCAAACAAAACATTGCTTACACGATTCTCAGATTCAACCTAAGAATCCACTTCTTTTATGAAAAAAATTGATTATAATAGTAGCATTATAATCGCTGTGTCCAAATATTTGATTTATAAGACATTAATTACAATGGCAACGTTAAGATCGTTGTTTAGATTTACAAAACATTTATTATAACAGCAACGTTATAATCGCTGTTTAGACTTACAAAACATTTATTATAATGATAGAATTATAATCGCTGTCTCCAAATATTTGGTTTATAAAAATATAACCTGTACTTATTTATTTCAATAAATAAATTAATAAGTAAATAATTAAATAACTAAATTTGATTCAAATGGAAAGTAAAAATAACTACTGTGATAGCCCGTAACTTCCCCGGTAAGGAAAGCCCGGATTACCTTGAGAACACGACAAAATAGAACACAAACAGAAGAACATTTCATTGCTATTACAACAATTCCATCAGATACAAGAATATACAGAGTATAAATGAATACTATACATTCGATAAATATCAGAGATTACAATAAATTACATAGCAGCGGAAAATAATACAAAACACAACTGAAAGTAATACACGGATACAGAGCTTTTCGAGCATCGTTCCAGCTGTAAATCAGGATCCTGTGAATATAAATCTGCAAAACCAAAACTACTAGCTGCCCATGTCGAAAATAAGGGCACCCAGAGTTTAGGTTAAAAAAATAAACACCAGGTCAGTCATGTGAATAGTGTGAGAACTAAAACAGTTATTTAAAACTTTACTTTAAAAGAGAGTAATTCAAGGGACCACGCCGTATAACACGGAACGGGTTTCCTCCCAAGAATACCAGTGCATAGAAAAGACAACGCAATGCTTTTTCGAAAAATGAAGCTATTATAAGACCCAGGTCCCATCACACAATGCAACACAAGCTGGAGGATAGGGTTTTGCCTTATAATAGCCAAACATGCTTGGTACGTTTAAAACAAATCATTTGATACTATTATAAGTGTATAGTGTCAAAACAATTTCAATCATAAATATCAATCACAGGCGGCATGGGTACCATCTATCATGTCGCCATACTAGGCTCTACAAATAAAACCGAAATATCTCGTATTGGAAATTGGATTTCCGTCATGAGTCGAGGCAAGGGGCAAGCTCCTCTCCGATTCGAGACACTCTAGCAAATGTCCCAGGACTACACACTCTGGGAAACCCTTGGATCTTTAGGGCCGGTCCTCTCTTACGTTTGAGGATTGGCAATTCCTGAACACACGTTTCCTGGTCCTTACAGACCTAAAATCGAGGCGCCTCGCATCCAACAACCGCATAGGTGAAAAGTCTATAAATGTCAGGGCTGGTAAGTCACTGACACCACCAAAGCTAGAAAGAAACGTCGTGCTCTCCCTGCAGTCCTTATCCCCTTTTTAACTCATACCGAGGTGTGAGGTTCGCGAATTCACGTTATACACAAAGCTACGCCACAAAGGCCGTGCTTTGATCATCAACTACAAGACTTTGCTTTTCAACAGAAGCCTTGATCAATTGCCACTTAGGCGTGCCACACAGGCAATTCATGCTATGCGACTGATATCTATCGATATATAACCTCTGAGCTCGTACGTCAAAGAGAAGGGCGTTAAGCAAGAGAATAAATTATCTACCGCCAAACAGATATATATTTAATGGAGATCAATCAACACAAAATAAAATACAATGTCAAACACACAGTCCATCTACAAGTTTGTTCTGGGTCTGAACGAAACCGGAGGCACTTTCCTCGCTTATCCATCGATCTCCAAGTACATCTGGACGACTACCAACGGATTCCCTCATCTTGGGTGTACAGCCCAATCAAGATCATCAATAATCACCAAAACGATGTGAAGACTTCCAGTCTTCAACCACCGTCTTCATCTTCGACATATCGTTGAATCGGTTATTCAGAATGAGTATAAACCCGGCCTTTCTGAATGACCCGCGTATATAGTAAAAAAATGTTACACAAACACAACATACGCCTCATTCCATTTCATCAGTCACTAACCGTAAATTAGCAAAAGAACAATTCTCCAAATATTAACCCCGAAGGCCGAAACCAACATCAGATCAATACCCAGGAAACCATTCTTCTTAGCTAACCTACAACTAGTTTCAAAATTTCATAATCTTAGGGAACTTTCCCACTAATTTTATCAAAGATAAATTCTTTTAAATTTATTCTTTAATCTTCCTTTGGATATCATTTCAAACCAAATTTTGGTTTTCCAAACTAGTCGAGATTAGCGAACCGCACCGAAGTAATTATTTATTTTATTTCCCAATCCCAACCTATTCATCCCATGAAGCAAAACTGGTAATACTCCATATCTAACACCATGGTGTTATCGGTAAATTTAATTACCATTTCACGTTCAAATCTAATTAAAGATTTAACTATCGCTTGGAGCAAAACTGGTGATACTCCACTCTCGCTCATTTTCCAAATTTGATAATTTAAATTATCAATTCACATTTCAATTTAATTGCAGATTCATTAAAACTCCCTTTTACTAGGTTAAAGAACTAATGTCATTTTAAACACAGTTCACGATAAACTCAAATCACATTCTATTTAGTATCGGGTTAAAGAACAAGTGTTATTTAAAAAAACCCTTCATGATAAACCCACGAATCAATTCTATTTAAAACCCATTTCAAATCCAATTTTTTTATTTAAAAATAAATGGGTTTTAATTTCAGTTCAAAACTAGTTCATTTCGATAAAAATCTAATTTTATCTTTTCAAATATGGAGTTTTTCATCCCAATTTTTGCCAAATCATTTCTTATGATTTTACACAAATTATTACTATTTTTATTAATTTTATCAAGGCCCGTACAGTCGATTTCCAACAACGGCCATCGAACTGCACTTACAGCGACCTTTTCCAAATTTTATTTGGACGTATCTCCAAATCCAACCACTAGATTTCAAATTTCAAACATTCGTTAGAAAGCTCTTTTCGATACGAACCCAACGGTTCTGGTTTTAGGAGAATCCGACGGTCGGATCTCCCGTAATGTCCGTTCGAAGTCAATGGTCGAAATTTACGAACTGCCGCAGCGCGGCGCGTTCTATTCAGGCTATTATATTATATATATATATATATATAATATAATATATATTTCTATTTAAAACGAATTTTATAAATAGTTTTAAATTCGTTTCAAAAACAATTTCAGCTTCCATTTCCAATTCAAATCAAAATTGAATTTTTTTCTTATAAATTCGTTGTACCTTCATTTCTATTTGATTTCAATTCAAATCGATTTCAATAATATTTCAATTCGTTTTCAATTGAATTCTATTCAATTTGTTTTCTTTTCAATCCAATTCGAATTCGTTTTCTTTTCAATTCAATTTAAATTCGTTTTCTTTTCAATTCAATTCAAATTCGTTTTCTTTTCAATCCAATTCGAATTCGTTTACTTTTCAATTCAATTCAAATTCGTTTTCTTTTCAATTCAATTCAAATTCATTTTCTTTTCAATCCAATTCGAATTCATTTTCTTTTCAATTCAATTCAAATTCGTTTTCTTTTCAATTCAATTCAAATTCGTTTTCTTTTCAACCCAATTCGA
Organism: Allium sativum; assembly: GCA_030737875.1. Classification (NCBI taxonomy): domain Eukaryota; kingdom Viridiplantae; phylum Streptophyta; class Magnoliopsida; order Asparagales; family Amaryllidaceae; genus Allium; species Allium sativum. The sequence goes on along the minus strand of CM060920.1, from coordinate 54,001,605 downwards.
ATTCGTTTTCTTTTCAATTCAATTCAAATTCGTTTTCTTTTCAACTAAATATAAAAATGAATATAATTGATATAAATATCGTTCGCGTCAAAATAGCGCGTCTCTAATCAATACGGCTTTATATATTTCAATAATTCTGTTATTCTATTCAACAAATGAATATTTATTCTATTCAATACGTTAATCTATATTTTTGTCCACACATGACTAATCTCAACGAATGAGTATTGTCCGCATGTGACTATTTTTGTTATTCAATATATTTTATAAAATTATGATATTTATCGTTTGACTTCAAATCAGACTCCAACCGTAAATTAGTAAGAGAGCGATTCCCTGAATATTAACCCTGAAGGCCGAAACCAACATCATATCAATATCCAGGAGACCACTCATTTTATCTATTTTCCAATTAGTTTCTAATTTTATATATGATAAAGATGTAAATTTTATTGTTAAAATATTTCGTTCAACACATGACTAATCTCAACGGATGAGTACGGTCAACATATGAACCTTTATTTTATAATGATAAAGATGTAAATTTTATCGTTAAAATATTTCGTTCAACACATGACTAATCTCAACGAATGAGTACGGTCAGCACATGAACCTTTATTTTATGATATTCTTTATTTTCTAAATTGGAATGAGGCCCAATCAATTACCATACAAAGTTAATTATATGGATTCCATACAACAAATGTATATAATAGCAACGATACATAATCAACCATCATCCAAAGTGCACTACACTGTATAAGCATCAAATATAGATATCTAACGCTTATAACAGCCTGTCAATCAATCGATCGACATACAACTAATTACTGGGATTAGTGTATGCCGTAATTTATCCCAATACCCGTGTGGGGTTTCAAATCATCAAACACAAATTTTATTTGTTCAGTTGGGCGATGTGTAAAATTTATCGTCCCAATCAATGTCCTTCAAATAGGTGTACATAAACAAACCGTCCGATTTGTAAATGAATATTTATTTATTCACATCCACGTTAAAAATTATATTTTTAACGACCAAATTATTTTATTCAACCTATGAATATTCTATTCGGTTCATTTATTAAATAAAATGATATCTTTATTTAAATAAGAAAATTTTGGCGGCATAACGGCACGATACTAGAAACGGGACAAGGCCTAACCTTATCCCCGGTCTAATAATGGCCCACGCCATACACATATCAATTAAACCAATTTCAATTCACCAAACAACCAAATTTAGATCAAATAATCTAACCAACTACAAACCAAACAAACAAGTCCATGGTCTGTGGACAATGGTGTCGGGTGCTACTAAACACCGTCTGCATCCTAGTATATATTTATAACTAGAAAAGGAAATTTAAAGTGAGAAGTTCTCACCGACTGGCTAAACCAAACGTCACGACTCTTCTTATGTAGAAATCTTCGTCGTGCTCGCCTTTTTGCCAATTTCAGTGCCCGTAGTCACTACATATATAAAAATCACATTTTTATATTGTTGCTATGTATATAAAAATCACATTTTTATTCTACTACTATATAGATAAAAATTCTATTTTTATACCGTTGTTCATATAGTAAAGATCAAATCTTTACTATCTATATAATATAAAAATCGTATTTTTATTATCTCTACTAAATAAAAATCATATTTTTATTCTTCCTATAATATAAAAATCATATTTTTATTCTACTTCATTCGTCAAAAACCATAGAAGCTTTAAAACGGAGAAAATTCACATTTTTTTTAATGCCTGAATTCGCTGTTCTGGTTCCAGAATTTGCAAACGAGCTTCAATCTTCACACCATCTTTTTTTCTAGCTTAAAAGCGCCATTCCGGACAACTTTCACCTCTTCCTCCCGAAAATGTGCCATTTCGCAGGAAATCGCGAAAAGACAGCATTTTGACAGTGTTTGGACAGCAGACTTTGGACGCGTTTTCCCGACAACTCCGCAATGCGAAATAGGACTATCATATACCAAATCGAAGAGAAAATCGTGCTCTTCGACTTTGGTCTTGAGGAACTTTTGCTAGAAACAAACGGTTTGGGAGTTATTTGCGAAATAAGGACAGGGTGTTATTTGCAAAACGGGATTTTTGGTGAAAATGAGTTTTTGGGTGTAGCGGGGCCCACGGTCGGAGTTGGGCTGGGGGTTGACGGCGCTGGACCTGATTTTAGGTGGGGAGGGTGCTGGTGGGTGGCGGCGGTGGTGGAGGGGCCCGCGGTGGTGGGTTTGGGTGGTGATTTAGGGGTAGGGTTTGTAGAAATCAAAGAGAAGAGAGAGGAGAGAGAGGAGGAGGAGGTGGTGGCACCGGAGGGGAGGAGGAGCGGCGGCGGTGGGTGGTGGCAGCGGAGGAGGAGCGGCAGCGGCGGGTTTGGGGTTGGAGGCCATTTTTTTTCTTTTTGGAGGAAGAAGGAGAAAGGAAGAAGTGAGAAAATAATTAGAAGAAAAGTGATTATATGCTTGTTTCTCCCGTATCTCCTGTACACTAATGATATCCAATCGCCGCGGATTTCGGACACGAGATAGTAGCCGTGAAAACGAGTCCAACGAAACAAGTTTCGTCGAATTCCGAGTTCGCTTGACCGTCCTTTAAAATTCTCAAAAATGCTCAAATAAGCTCTAAAAATGCGAATTTGGCGCCCATTTCTTCTTGCACGCTCATATGCTAACTCAAAAAATCAAGCCCTCTTGGATTTAACCATTATTAGACGATACGAATCCAAAAAAAAAAGTAGAATCGAATTCCGAGGTCGTATCAATAATGTTCCTTTGTAAAATGACTGCCCGCTTTTGAACAAATGGTTTTGCTTCGCAAGGCCACATACTGACTCCGTTCGACGCGCACTTTAGGACCCAACAATAATTTGTCTTTGTGAATCCATAAAAATTTATCTCGTCGAATTCTGAGCTCGTATGTAAAATTTCACTTTTTAAGGGCTATGTTTTGCTAACCGAAAAGCTCCTGCCAATTGCCACTATTCCGGATATCGGAATATATCGAAGTTTATACTTTTCGGAGTTCTAAACGGCATTTTGAACTCAATGGAAGTGGTTTCGAGTCCAAATTCATCCGTATGCAAAATTTGACTTTTTGGGCCATGTATAATTTACATAGCGACTATTCTGAATTTCCAACTGGGCATAACTTTTGATTCCCGCTATGAATTTCGATTTTTCAGATTCGTTAGAAAGATATTTTCAACTAGATTCTAATATTTTTGGTTTCGCCAAAATCCGATTTATTTTGCACTCGGTATGTTCAATTGAAATTTGAAATCGAATTATCGAACTACTGCGCCACTTTCAATTCCTTTTATAATTTAAAATAAATATTTATATTCTAACGATGATGTATATAAATATTTACGTTTGAATTATATTTAAAATAAATTTCTCATTGTTATTATTGAAAATAATTCATTTTAAATATTCAAAATTCATTAAAATTGCCAAAATAAAAATTTTAAACTGGCTCAGAATTTCCGGGTTGTTACAATCTCCCCCACTTAAAACTTTTCGTCCCCGAAAAGGAACGAAGCCGAAAGTTGTTTTAAAAACCAACTCAACGTTCATTCTGGCTTCCATTCTCCAACTTTTCAGTTTCTGAGAATTTTCAAATTCTTCAAAAATTTGGCTAACACCCGGAATTTTTGAAAAATTTCGCCATAACCTCCCTTATACGGGGAGGGGTTTGGAAATTTATTGGGTCGTATTAGCTACCCAATAAATCCTATAAAGCATACACATATTTATAGTGATATAATCTGGTGTTTAAAGGGGAGCGTGTATAGATAATAACTCCAGAGAATAAATTCTCGTCACCCTGTCAAAGCCTGAGGGAGTGTGTATTTTAATTGCTCCAGAGAATAAATTCTCGTCACCTCGTCCCGTGTGGGAAATAAATAATCCATGTGTCGTATCTAATGACTAGAGAGACGTGATTATTGTCAACTCCAGACCCGTGTGGGGTTTTTATTAATCTAGCAATTTTACCGTTACAATTTTATATTGTCCATATCAGTCATCAGTTCAACCTATAATATATAGTCAATTCAACCTGTAATATATAGTCATCGCCATACAAGCCTCTCGCTCGTATGGTAAATCTTCCCCCTCGTCACACAAGCTCCAAATGCTTGTGTGGTATATGATGAAGTATGCGATCTTCAAGAAGTATGCCATCTTCAGGAAGTATGCCATGCAGTGTAGTTCAAAATTAATTGTTACTATCCTATGGCGACATTTATTAATTACACACAGAATAACCAGCACTCCGCATCCAATGGCACTCACAGGAGTTGATATAATAATAAAAGTGCGCATCCAACTCATTAAGGTTTACCTATTTGTCGGGCATGCAAATAAATTCTTTACTCAACAGCTAATCCATTTACCTGTTCAAACATATATATGTATATGGATGCATTTGCAAATAATTTACAATACAATTCAATATTTGGTTCAATTAAGCCTAAATTCACCATTCATTCACATAATGGTTTAAATAAATAATCATACAACACAACCATCAATCAATTAGTGAATTAACTTTTCAAATTCATAATTTGATATATATATATATATATATACAGAAAAACATGTTTTTGATGCCAAATCACAACAATAAACCTATCTAGTTTTGTTTCTCACACCGGTCTAATGGAAATATATAGATATCACACCTTCGTCACTCGAAAATAAATACTGGTGATGGTATACTTCATCATCAGGACCATGTCCGGGCGACTAGAGTGTGACTCTATATCTATCTAATATATTAAAACTTCGAATATACGTTCAAGACGCGTATATGCAAAACCTTTATATACTAGATTGTCCAAATCAATATAAATAAATTATTCAAATACATATAAAACGATTTAAATGTCAAAACAAAATTGTTTTCATTTGAAAAATATACTCTTCACACTCGTTCTAGGATACTACTGATCCTATCTCTAACGAGTCATTCTAATTGGATATTACTAATCCAATTTCTGATGAATTCTTTCGTATGGTTCTAATGTGTCTTCTGTAAACCAAAGCTCTGATACCAATTGTGATAGTCCGTAACTTCCCGAGTAAGGAAAGCCCGGATTACCTTGAGAACACGACAAAATAGAACACAAACAGAAGAACATTTCATTGCTATTACAACAATTCCATCAGATACAAGAATATATAGAGTATAAATGAATACTATACATTCGATAAATATCAGAGATTACAATAAATTACATAGCAGCGGAAAATAATACAAAACACAACTGAAAGTAATACACAGTGTAACGACCTGGAAAAATGCGATCTTGGTTATCCGATATACAACACATATCGAACATCCAAGGATCGAAAATAACCGAATACTTAATGAAAGAAATTAGAGGGTGAGGATAGATAAGATAGAAACTTAGAATAGAAGAAGAAGAAGAACATAACATCAGAGTAACACGAACCTCACAGCGGAACGAATAACAAATAATAGATAACATAACTTTGAAATATAACAGTTATGTATACAATAGCACTTATCAGAGTACAGCACTTACAACACAGCGAAAATAACTATAGCTATATGATCTTGAAGCCTCCTGCTCCAAGCTCTTCCAGTATATCTGTAAAACCCGACTACTTCACTGCCCGTACAAATTTAGGCACCCAAGAGTTTAGGGAAAACAACAAATAAACTCCGGGTCAGTCATGGGACTGGTGTGAGTAAAATAGTTTAAACAGGTATATGAACAAGTAAACGATATCTCATAAGACCACGCCGCAGAACGGAACGGGTTTTTCCCTTATGTGAATCCAAATATCTTTATATCAAAAACCTTTTGATATTATAATAATGTCTATGTACAAATAGATATCAACTAGCAGAAACGCTTTCATCTCACGTTCCACATATATAGTATACAATCAAAACCGCAAGCACGTATTGGGTAATGGATTTCCAACTATGACAAGGTATGGAATCACCTTCTGATCAGTGTACTCTAAGAACGATACACTGGAGTTCAACAAGAACATCTTGCAACTCAGCCGCACATGACCGACCACTCATTTCGCTTGAGTGTATCGAATGTACATCACCAACGGTTGGGATCAGCAACTGTTCCGGTATATATATATGGGACAGCATTGATAGATTAAAGAAGCAAATGAATATTCTCTAGATAGGTGATTATACACCCTACTTCGGTGCGACCGACTTAGCCATGCTGCCTGCCCGATTTCTGTCATTTACCGGATGTGAGGCTAGAAGCTACGCATATCTTCTCATATACCACCTCTTTATTCACTTAGAAATGTCACATCGTCATACCCGCCAAATCACAAATTGACTTATCCAAAAAATAACACGGATATACAGCTAAGAGAAACGAATTCCTCCGCCACCAAACGTGAATACGTTTGAACAGATCAACTTACGCGATCCATTGGATATACTCTGTCAGACCTTCATCCATACAAGTTGTCCTGGGACTGGACAAACCGAAGGCACAATTCTGTAAACAGGATAGCCCTTGCATTTTACTCCGTCTTCAATTATCTTTGGCATATATGATTCGCAACGCTTATGCCAATACAGAATGGTTCTATGGATAATAATCCAACCGGTCTCTCCATATTAACAACGTTAAAATGGTCAAAACTTCGATAGTCTGTGATTTAACTATCAAATGAAAACATGTCCGTGTACAAACAACGATCTAAATTCCAAATGGAATGTCAATCGATCAATCATCATGTATATCTATACATATTTCCTTATTTTCTATATTTAGAAAATATTTGTTATCAACGTTGGAAAACATTTCCATTGTTTATTTACGTATCACTATCCTTCCACAACTATCAGACTCTAACTATAAACTAACAAGAGAACAACTTCCTAAGTATAAACCCCGAAGGCCGAAACCAACATCAGATCGATACCCAGGAAATCATTCAACTTATTAATCTCTAGTCAAATTCTAATTTTGCTTAACTCTATATTCTTTAACTCCATTCGCTCAACTCTAGATCGCAGCGATCACAATGGTTACGCCTGATTCCCTCAGGAAACATCCGAACGCCGTAGGCTATTTACAGCCCTGCGAATTACGCTAGCAGTCGTGCTAAATGCAACTCATCCTGAATAACTATGTTTGTTTTAACTCTAACTGTTTAACTCTAACTGTTTAACTCTAACTGTTTAACTCTAACTGACTAACTCGACTTGACTAACCCCTTTCGAATAACATATTCGATTAACTAACTTTCGAATACCATATTCAATTTCTCCTTTTTAACAACGTTTTATTCATTTGAAAAGATTTACTTTTAAATAACGGTTCTATACTTTAAAAATGATTTCCTTTTTTATAACGTTTCCTTTTGAATTTTATTTGTAAATGGTTTACAAATATTCCCTTTTCAAATTTATTCTTGAAATATTCTAACTCCTTAAATTCCCGGGAAAATTCGCCATAACCTCCTTTGTATCGGGAGCATCGGGAAAAACCCCAAACTCACCACACAGGCCTTTCCATTCAAAAAGAAAATGGTTTGAAATTATTTCCTTTTTTAAAATATCTCCTATTTATAAATATCCCAATTTATAAATATTCCTTATTTAAAAATATTCCACTTTATAAATATTCTATTTTTCAATATCACTTTGAAAAATCTCCTTTATCTACATTCCGGTATGTCATGGTATTCAATCATATCAAATCACGATGTTCAATATCGTCCATACACACACAATCAACAACAGGTTATAATTCACATCGTATATCAAAATATATGAAAAACAATAGAATAACTGTTGAGGAATCCAGTCAGATTCCTCCAACCTGTTCTCCTGCATCACAGATGTTAGACAGTATAGATAACATCACTTTCAGTTCCATATGATATATTCTGTTAAACAGAATCAATATAGAAATTTAACTAACTGACTAGCAGTTCAATCAAACAGTCAACACATAGTCAAACAGACAATTTTAACAATCCTAACAACACAACATGAAATTATAAACTGTTCAGAGTTAGTGTGATTTACTCACATTGGCGCGTTAACCGATAAATATCGGTTTGCGTTCATTGATACAGTCGAACCATTTATTTCACCATAAATTGTAACGAGCTCGGATTCACTCCCAGTCATCTCCATTTCGTTGCTCCCGTCCATACGATCCTAACGGATCCAACCGTTCGAAATTCTGATCACATACGACCAAGATATTGGATTTACAAGTTTAATACCTATTTGAATTTTAATAAAAACTTAACACTTTTAAATGATGGGCCTCACCCTTGAAAACCCAGCCCACTGCCACATCATAAAGCCCACGTTATCTACCTTCTTCCTCCTGTTAAACGCAGCGTATCCTCCTCAATACCGTGGCCATTTTTGGCTCAAACACCATCCACGTTCTCACTCCTTTCACCATACATTCCAAAACTGAAATCACCAACCTTCTCCTCGTTCGATCCTCCACAACCTCCACCCACCAATGTTGAACTCGGCCTCACCTTTCCATCGCGTCGTCCAGCTATCACTGCACATCCCAACGTCGACATCGACACAGTTTTGCACGGAAACCACCGAATCACTCAAAAACTCCACCACCGAATCTCCTCGACACCACTAACTCAATTACAAACCCCAAATCAACATCGATACTCAAAAAATCCCAAAATCGATTTACATTAAAACATACTGGAGAACGTCGCAGTACCCTAAAGTGGTTCGCACCGGGCAAAACCCACATAGGAATACAGAGTCGCATCAAACAAGTTTATATATCATGGTTTAATGATTTTAGGAATTTTATTCCTTTTGATCTTGATTTTTGAAGATGAATGTGTTTTACTGGAAGAAAGAAATATTACTGGCGGCTTGAATTTTGTTTATATAAGGGACAGGATTATTTTGTGTGGTTGAAACGATGCATTGGTGGCCTAGTTTAGGTCCACAACTCTTAGATATTTTATTTTTCATCTACATTTATGTTTAATTCAACACTCTAAAAATCCCTACGAACACACATGACGCCTAAAAATCACGAAAATGAACATGTAGCTACATCTCAACATTACGGTCCGAACAAAAATGGTTTCGTCGAATTCCGACTTCGTATGCTCATACAGCGTATTTTTAACCGTTAGAATATCGACTATTTTTCACTCTAAAAATCGGTACGACAACATACTGACTCTAAAAATCACGAAACTGGAAATCTAACAACTGTTTGACATTGCGGATCCAACAAAACTGGTTTCGTCGAATTCCGACTTCGTTTGCAAAAGTGGCTATTTTTAACGCTTTGAATAGCCCATTTAAATATATAAATATATTTAAATAAATTTAAATATTAATAATTTAATATTATCGCATATCTTCACATATGATATCACACAGCTTCAGAATATCATATCAGAATTTACAGCTTGATATTTCAGATTTCAGATTATCTCGATATTCAGTTTATATCGAAAATCCATTTATAACGTATATAAAGCGTTGCAAAATATAAAGGAATTCTACAGCGACCTTTCTGAAATTTGATTTGGACGTACATCAAAATCTACACGACGAAATCTCGATTTCTCTCTTCCACTAGAAAGATATACTCCACCAGCTCCACACGTTTCTTGTTTCACAGAAATCCGATTTAAAACGAACCCTGTATACTCAGTTGAAGTCTAAATCGTCAAATAGCGAACTGTTGCGTCGTTACACGCTCTATTCTAATTAAAATATAATTATACGTTCAAACCGTCGTCGATTGAATATATTCGTTATTATATTTCGAATCGAAACTCAACCACATCTCGTATACTATTCAATTCACACTCTATTGTGAATTCTACTATTTCTGACTATTTCGATATTTATAATTTATTATTCATTAAAAATATTAATTAAATATTCAATATTATTTAATTGAACGATCATTAACTTCTCTAAATCACCAATTATATAATTAAATAAATTAATTATATATCTCTAAAAATGCGGGTCATTACATTCTTCCCCACTTAAAATAATTTCGTCCTCGAAATTGCTAAGGTAGTGGACGACCCTATCTATTGGAATTCCTAAGATTTGTTTACCCCTTCTTTCTGATTTTAACTGAACCAATTAATATCGACTAAAATATTTATTCATTTCGACTAAATAAAATTTTCAAAAATTCTGAAAATTTTCTAACACTTTAAACATTCGAAAAATTTCGCCAGCATCTCCTTTGTACTGGTCAATAGCTCAAACTCCAACTCGCCTCTCTGGGCCTTCTTCAACCCAAAAGAAAATCAAACAGCCAAGCGGCTTGCCGATACGGCTCATAAATCTCATGCTTATATCAAATATAAACTTGTACCTTTTTTCGGCATATCAACTCTATCACTTTCACTTGCTGTCAAGTCAGCACATACCAACGTATTTCCAATCAAACTCTGGTCTGTTTATTCTTAACACAACCATTCGCGTTATATCCAAGCCAAATATCATTTCAAATTCGAGTTTGATTATCGATTTCAACTCTTAACTTGGTTACCAAATTACACTTCAAATTCAAATCTCACAAATCCAATTTGTCTTGATATCATTCTAATTCACTTCAATTTCAACCTAACTGGTATCAACCCAGTTTATTTCCACCAATTCTATTCACTTTGTTTTTAATCTTAAATAGTCTTTACCTGGGAATTTCAAATAGCTTAGTTTTTCCCACAAATCAAATACCTTTTTCTGGAATTTCAAACCATCTTGTTTTTCTTAAAACAATTCAGAAACAAAATCTTTGGTGGTAATCCATCACTTACACACTCGAAAATGAACACTGATGATGCAGCTGTCACCATCAGAATCTATTTTCCAGCGATCGAAGTGAGTTTAATACTATAGCACTTTCAAAAGCCATTTCCAACATTTTCACTTTGAAACCAATTCAAAATATCCTTTTACAATGTTGTAAACAAATTTTAAGTCTCCCAGGATCTTAAAATTATCTTATACTTAATCCAGATTTATTTACAAACAACTTTCCCAAATTTCTGGAATTTTAATTCTAACTCTGATTTAAATTCAGATTTAACTTATCCAATTGCATATACTACACTTATATTAATTCTGATTGGTTATTTACATAACCATTTAATTTATAACCTTACTCGAATATAATTACAACCAATATATCTAATACATATATTTCCTTTATATCAGAATATATTCTGGGTAAACTTATTTTAATTTACCCTCTTTCAAAACATATCGTGACGACCCATCGTATTTGAGTGTTTTTAAACTCCTACCGATACAGTGGATCAAACTGATCGACCAGAACTCATAAACGACTCAACCAATGAATCTCCACAATATAAAACCATTTTTATATCAAATACAAATATGCACTCGTATATATACACTCAAACTCAATCTAGGGTATTACTAACCCTATCTCTACCGAGTCACGCCACAGAGCCAAGGTAATTCTTAACTTAAGCTCTGATACCAACTGTAACGACCCGGAAAAATGCGATCTTGGTTATCCGATATACAACACATATCGAACATCCAAGGATCGAAAATAACTGAATAGTTAATGAAAGAAATTAGAGGGTGAGGATAGATAAGATAGAAACTTAGAATAGAAGAAGAAGAAGAACATAACATCAGAGTAACACGAACCTCACAGCGGAACGAATAACATATAATAGATAACATAACTTTGAAATATAACAGTTATGTATACAATAGCACTTATCAGAGTACAACACTTACAACACAGCGGAAATAACTATAGCTATATGATCTTGAAGCCTCCTCCTCCAAGCTCTTCCAGTATATCTGTAAAACCCGACTACTTGACTGCCCGTACAAATTTAGGCACCCAAGAGTTTAGGGAAAACAACAAATAAACTCCGGGTCAGTCATGGGACTGGTGTGAGTAAAATAGTTTAAACAGGTATATGAACAAGTAAACGATATCTCATAAGACCACGCCGTAGAACGGAATGGGTTTTTCCCTTATGTGAATCCAAATATCTTTATATCAAAAACCTTTTGATATTATAATAATGTCTATGTACAAATAGATATCAACTAGCAGAAACGCTTTCATCTCACGTTCCACATATATAGTATACAATCAAAACCGCAAGAACGTATTGGGTAATGGATTTCCAACTATGACAAGGTATGGAATCACCTTCCGATCAGTGTACTCTAGGAACGATACACTGGAGTTCAACAAGAACATCTTGCAACTCAGTCGCACATGACCGACCACTCATTTCGCTTGAATGTATCGAATGTACATCACCAACGGTTGGGATCAGCAACCGTTCCGGTATATATATATGGGACAGCATTGATAGATTAAAGAAGCAAATGAATATTCTCTAGATAGGTGATTATACACCCTACTTCGGTGCGACCGACTTAGCCATGCTGCCTGCCCGATTTCTGTCATTTACCAGATGTGAGGCTAGAAGCTACGCATATCTTCTCACATACCACCTCTTCATTCACTTAGAAATGTCACATCGTCATACCCGCCAAATCACAAATTGACTTATCCAAAAAATAACACGGGTATACAGCTAAGAGAAACGAATTCCTCCGCCACTAAACGTGAATACGTTTGAACAGATCAACTTACGCGATCCATTGGATATACTCTGTCAGACCTTCGTCCATACAAGTTGTCCTGGGACTGGACAAACCGAAGGCACTATTCTGTAAATAGGATAGCCCTTGCATTTTACTTTGTCTTCAATTATCTTTGGCATATATGATTCGCAACGCTTATGCCAATACAGAGTGGTTCTATGGATAATAATCCAACCGATCTCTCCATATTAACAACGTTAAAATGGTCAAAACTTCGATAGTCTGTGATTTAACTATCAAATGAAAACATGTCCGTGTACAAACAACGATCTAAATTCCAAATGGAATGTCAATCGATCAATCATCATGTATATCTATACATATTTCCTTATTTTCTATATTTAGAAAATATTTGTTATCAACGTTGGAAAACATTTCCATTGTTTATTTACGTATCACTATCCTTCCACAACTATCAGACTCTAACTATAAACTAACAAGAGAACAACTTCCTAAGTATAAACCCCGAAGGCCGAAACCAACATCAGATCGATACCCAGGAAATCATTCAACTTATTAATCTCTAGTCAGATTCTAATTTTGCTTAACTCTATATTCTTTAACTCCATTCGCTCAACTCTAGATCGCAGCGATCACAATGGTTATGCCTGATTCCCTCAGGAAACATCCGAACGCCGTAGGCTATTTACAGCCCTGCGAATTACGCTAGCAGTCGTGCTAAATGGCAACTTATCCTGAATAACTATGTTTGTTTTAACTCTAACTGTTTAACTCTAACTGTTTAACTCTAACTGACTAACTCGACTTGACTAACCCCTTTCGAATAACATATTCGATTAACTAACTTTCGAATACCATATTCGATTTCTCCTTTTTAACAACGTTTTATTCATTTGAAAAGATTTACTTTTAAATAACGGTTCTATACTTTAAAAATGATTTCCTTTTTTATAACGTTTCCTTTTCAATTTTATTTGTAAATGGTTTACAAATATTCCCTTTTCAAATTTATTCTTGAAATATTCTAACTCCTTAAATTCCCGGGAAAATTCGCCATAACCTCCTTTGTATCGGGAGCATCGGGAAAATCCCCAAACTCGCCACACAGGCCTTTCCATTCAAAAAGAAAATGGTTTGAAATTATTTCCTTTTTTAAAATATCTCCTATTTATAAATATCCCAATTTATAAATATTCCTCATTTAAAAATATTCCACTTTATAAATATTCTATTTTTCAATATCACTTTGAAAAATCTCCTTTATCTACATTCTGGTATGTCATGGTATTCAATCATATCAAATCACGATGTTCAATATCGTCCATACACACACAATCAAAAAAGGTTATAATTCACATCATATATCAAAATATATGAAAAACAATAAAATAACTGTTGAGGAATCCAGTCGGATTCCTCCAACCTGTTCTCCTGCATCATAGATGTTAGACAGTATAGATAACTTCACTTTCAGTTCCATATGATATATTCTGTTAAACAGAATCAATATAGAAATTTAACTAACTGACTAGCAGTTCAATCAAACAGTCAACACACAGTCAAACATACAATTTTAACAGTCCTAACAATACAACATGAAATTATAAACTGTTCAGAGTTAGTGAGATTTACTCACATTGGCGCGTTAACCGATAAATATCGGTTTGCGTTCATTGATTCAGTCGAACCATTTATTTCACCATAAATTGTAACGAGCTCGGATTCACTCCCAGTCATCTCCATTTCGTTGCTCCCGTCCATACGATCCTAACGGATCCAACCGTTCGAAATTCTGATCACATACGACCAAGATATTGGATTTACAAGTTTAATACCTATTTGAATTTTAATAAAAACTTAACACTTTTAAATGATGGGCCTCACCCTTGAAAACCCAGCCCACTGCCAAATCATAAAGCCCACGTTATCTACCTTCTTCCTCCTGTTAAATGCAGCGTATCCTCCTCAATACCGTGGCCATTTTTGGCTCAAACACCATCCACGTTCTCACTCCTTTCACCATACATTCCAAAACTGAAATCACCAACCTTCTCCTCGTTCGATCCTCCATAACCTCCACCCACCAATGTTGAACTCGGCCACACCTTTCCATCGCGTCGTCCAGCTATCACTGCACATCCCAACGTCGACATCGACACAGTTTTGCACGGAAACCACCGAATCACTCAAAAACTCCACCACCGAATCTCCTCGACACCACTAACTCAATTACAAACCCCAAATCAACATCGATACTCAAAAAATCCCAAAATCGATTTACCCTAAAACATACTGGAGAACGTCGCAGTACCGTAAAGTGGTTCGCACCGGGCAAAACCCACATAGGAATAAAGAGTCGCATCAAACAAGTTTATATATCATGGTTTAATGATTTTAGGAATTTTATTCCTTTTGATCTTGATTTTTGAAGATGAATGTGTTTTACTGGAAGAAAGAAATATTATTGGCGGCTTGAATTTTGTTTATATAAGGGACAGGATTATTTTGTGTGGTTGAAACGATGCATTGGTGGCCTAGTTTAGGTCCACAACTCTTAGATATTTTATTTTTCATCTACATTTATGTTTAATTCAACACTCTAAAAATCCCTACGAACACACATGATGCCTAAAAATCACGAAAATGAACATGTAGCTACATCTCAACATTACGGTCCCAACGAAAATGGTTTCGTCGAATTCCGACTTCGTATGCTCATACAGCGTATTTTTAACCGTTAGAATATCGACTATTTTTCACTCTAAAAATCGGTACGACCACATACTGACTCTAAAAATCACGAAACTGGAAATCTAACAACTGTTTGACATTGCGGATCCAACAAAACTGGTTTCATCGAATTCCAACTTCGTTTTCAAAAGTGGCTATTTTTAACGCTTTGAATAGCCCATTTAAATATATAAATATATTTAAATAAATTTAAATTTTAATAATTTAATATTATCGCATATCTTCACATATGATATCACACAGCTTCAGAATATCATATCAGAATTTACAGCTTGATATTTCAGATTATCTCGATATTCAGTTTATATCGAAAATCCATTTATAACGTATATAAAGCGTTGCAAAATATAAAGGAATTCTACAACGACCTTTCTGAAATTTGATTTGGACGTACATCAAAATCTACACGACGAAATCCCGATTTCTCTCTTCCACTAGAAAGATATACTCCACCAGCTCCACACATTTCTTGTTTCATAGAAATCCGATTTAAAACGAACCCTGTATACTCAGTTGAAGTCTAAATCGTCAAATAGCGAACTGTCGCGTCGTTACACGCTCTATTCTAATTAAAATATAATTATACGTTCAAACCGTCGTCGATTGAATATATTCGTTATTATATTTCGAATCGAAACTCAACCACATCTCGTATACTATTCAATTCACACTCTATTGTGAATTCTACTATTTCTGACTATTTCGATATTTATAATTTATTATTCATTAAAAATATTAATTAAATATTCAATATTATTTAATTGAACGATCATTAACTTCTCTAAATCACCAATTATATAATTAAATAAATTAATTATATATCTCTAAAAATGCGGGTCATTACACACAGATACAGAGCTTTCCGAGCATCGTTCCAGCTGTAAATCAGGATCCTGTGAATATAAATCTGCAAAACCAAAACAACTAGCTGCCCGTGTCGAAAATAAGGGCACCCAGAGTTTAGGTTAAAACAATAAACTCCAGGTCAATCATGTGACTGGTGTGAGAACTAAAACAGTTATTTAAAACTTTACTTTAAAAGAGAGTAATTCAAGGAACCACGCCTTATAACACGGAACGGGTTTCCTCCCAAGAATACCAGTGCATAGAAAAGACAACGCAATGCTTTTTCGAAAAATGAAGCTATTATAAGACCCAGGTCCCATCACACAATGAAACGCAAGCCGCAGGATAGGGTTTTCCCTTATAATAGCCAAACATGCTTGGTACGTTTAAAACAAATCATTTGATACTATTATAAGTTATAGTGTCAAAACAATTTCAATCATAAATATCAATCATAGGCGGCATGGGTACCATCTATCATGTCGCCATACTAAGCTCTACAAATAAAACCGAAATATCTCGTATTAGAAATTGGATTTCCGTCATGAGTCGAGGCAAGGGGCAAGCTCCTCTCCGATTCGAGACACTCTAGCAAATGTCCTAGGACAACACAGTCTGGGAAACCCTTGGATCTTCAGGGCCGGTCCTCTCTTACGTTTGAGGATTGGCAATTCCTGAACACACGTTTCCCGGTCCTTATAGACCTAAAATCGAGGCGCCTCGCATCCAACAACCACATAGGTGAAAAGTATATAAATGTCAGGGCTGGTAAGTCACTGATACCACCAAAGCTAGAAAGAAACGTCGTGCTCTCCCTGCAGTCCTTATCCCGTTTTTAACTCATACCGAGGTGTGAGGTTCGCGAATTCACGTTATACCTAAAGTTATGCCACAAAGGCCGTGCTTTGATCATCAACTACAAGACTTTGCTTTTCAACAGAAGCCTTGACCAATTGCCACTAAGGCGTGCCACACAGGCAATTCATGCTATGCGACTGATATCTATCGATATATAACCTCTGAGCTCATACGTCTCAGAAAAGGGCGTTAAGCAAGAGAATAAATTCTCTACCGCCAAATAGATATATATTTAATGGGGATCAATCAACACAGAATAAAATCCAATGTCAGACACGCAGTCCATCTACCAGTTCGTTCTGGGTCTGAACGAAACCGGAGGCACTTTTCTCGCATATCCATCGATCTCCAAGTACGTCTGGACGACCACCAACTGATTCCCTCATCTTGGGTGTACAGCCCAATCAAGATCATCAATAATCACCCAAACAATGTGAAGACTTCCGGTCTTCAACCACCGTCTTCATCTTCGACATATCGTCGAATCGGTTATTCAGAATGGGTATAAACCCCGCCTTTCTAAATGTCCCGCGTATATAGTAAACAAATGTTACACAAACACAACATATGCCTCATTCCAATTCATCAGTCACTAACCGTAAATTAGCAAGAGAACAATTCCCCAAATATTAACCCCGAAGGCCGAAACCAACATCAGATCAATACCCGATAAACCATTCTTCTTAGCTAACCTACAGCTAGTTTCTAAATTTCATAATCTTAGGGAAAGGTTCCCATTAATTTTATCAAAGATAAATTCTTTTAAATTTATTCTTTAATCTTCCTTTGGATATCATTTCAAACCAAATTTTGATTTTCCAAACTAGTCGAGATTAGCGAACCGCACTGAAGTAATTATTTATTTTATTTCCCAATCCCAACCTATTCATCCCATGAAGCAAAACTGGTAATACTCCATATCTAACACCATGTGTTATCAGTAAATTTAATTACCATTTCACGTTCAAATCTAATTAAAGATTTAACTATCGCTTGGATCAAAACTGGTGATACTCCACTCTCGCTCATTTTCCAAATTTGATAATTTAAATTATCAATTCACATTTCAATTTAATTGCAGATTCATTAAAACTCCCTTTTACTGGGTTAAAGAACTAATGTCATTTTAAACACAGTTCACGATAGACCCAAATCACATTCTATTTAGTATAGGGTTAAAGAACAAGTGTTATTTAAAACACCCTTCACGATAAACCCACAAATAAATTCTATTTAAAACCTATTTCAAATCCAATTTATTTATTTAAAAATAAATGGGTTTTAATTTCAGTTCAAAACTAGTTCATTTCGATAAAAATCTATTTTTATCTTTTCAAATATGGAGTTTTTCATCCCAATTTTTCCCAAATCATTTCTTATGATTTAACACAAATTATTACTATTTTTATTAATTTTATCAAGGCCCATACAGTCGATTTCCAACAACGACCATCGAACTGCACTTATAGCGACCTATTCCAAATTTGATTTGGACGTATCTCCAAATCCAACCGTTAGATTTCAAATTTCTAATATTCTTAGAAATCTCTTTTCGATACAAACCCAACGGTTCCGGTTTTAGGAGAATCCGACGGTCGGATCTCCCGTAATGTCCGTTCGAAGTCAATGGTCGAAATTTACGAACTGCCGCGGCGCGTTCTATTCAGGCCATTATATTATATATATAATATATATAGTATATATTTCTATTTAAAACGAATTTTATAAATAGTTTTAAATTCGTTTCAAAAACAATTTCAGCTTCCATTTCCAATTCAAATCAAAATTGAATTTTTTTCTTATAAATTCGTTTTACCCTCATTTCTATTCGATTTCAGATCAAACCGATTTCAATTCTATTTCAATCCGTTTTCAATTGAATTCTATTCAATTCATTTTCTTTTGAATCCAATTCGAATTCGTTTTCTTTTCAATTCAATTTAAATTCGTTTTCTTTTCAATTCAATTCAAATTCGTTTTCTTTTCAATCCAATTCGAATTCGTTTTCTTTTCAATTCAATTCAAATTCGTTTTCTTTTCAATTCAATTCAAATTTGTTTTCTTTTCAATCCAATTCGAATTCGTTTTCTTTTCAATTCAATTCAAATTCGTTTTATTTTCGATTCAATTCAAATTCGTTTTCTTTTCAATCCAATTCGAATTCGTTTTCTTTTCAGTTCAAATTCGTTTTCTTTCCAACTCAATATAAAAATGAATATAATCGATATAAATATCGTTCGCGTCAAAATAGCGCATCTCTAATCAACACGGCTTTATATATTTCAATAATTCCATTATTCTATTCAACAAATGAATATTTATTCTATTCAATACATTAATCTATATTTTTGTCAACACATGACTAATCTCAACGAATGAGTACTGTCCACGTGTGACTATTTTTGTTATTCAATATATTTGATAAAATTATGATATCTATCGTTTGATTTCAAATAAGACTCCAACCGTAAATTAGTAAGAGAACGATTCCCTGAATATTAACTACGAAGGCCGAAACCAACATCAGATCAATATCCAGGAGCCCACTCTTCTTATCTATTTTCCAATTAGTTTCTAATTTTATATGTGATAAAGATGTAAATTTTATTATTAAAATATTTCGTTCAACACATGACTAATCTGAACGGATGAGTACGGTCAAAACATGAACCTTTATTTTATAATGATAAAGATGTAAATTTTATTGTTAAAATATTTCGTTCAACACATGACTAATCTCAACGAATGAGTACGGTCAGCACATGAACCTTTATTTTTTAATATTCTTTATTTTCTAAATTGGAATGAGGCCAATCAATTACCATACAAAGTTAATTATATGGATTCCATACAACAAATGTATATAATAGCAACGATACATAATCAACCATCATCCAAAGTGCACTACACTGTATAAGCATCAAATATAGATATCTAACGCTTATAACAGCCTGTAAATCAATCGATCGACATACAACTAATTACTGGGATTAGTGTATGCCGTAATTTATCCCAATACCCGTGTGGGGTTTCAAATCATCAAACACAGATTTTATTTGTACAGTTGGGCGATCTGTAAAATTTATCGTCCCAATCAGTATCCTTCAAATAGGTGTACATAAACAAACCGTCCGGTTTGTAAATGAATATTTATTTATTCACATTTACATTAAAAATTATATTTTTAACGACCAAATTATTTTATTCAACCTATGAATATTCTATTCGGTTCATTTATTAAATAAAATGATATCTTTATTTTTCTAACTTATTTTAGAATATTTCGGCGGCATAACGGCACGATACTAGAAACGGGACAAGGCCTAGCCTTATCCCCGGTCTAATAATGGCCCACGCCATACACATATCAATCAAACCAATTTCAATTCACCAAACAATCAAATTTAGATCAAATAATCTAACCAACTACACAACCAAACAAACAAGTCCATAGTCTGTGGACAATGGTGTCGGGTGCTACTAAACACCGTCTGCATCCTAGTATATATTTATAACTAGAAAAGGAAATTTAAAGTGAGAATTTCTCACCGACTGGCTAAACCAAACACCACAATTCTTCTTATGTAGAAATCTTCGTCGTGCTCTCCTTTTTGCCAATTTCGCTGCCCGTAGTCACTACATATATAAAAATCACATTTTTATATTGTTGCTGTGTATATAAAAATCACATTTTTATTCTACTACTATATAGATAAAAATTCTATTTTTATACCGCTGTTCATATAGTAAAGATCAAATCTTTACTATTTATATAATATAAAAATCTTATTTTTATTATCTCTACTATTTAAAAATTATATTTTTATTCTTCCTATAATATAAAAATCATATTTTTATTCTACTTCATTCGTCAAAAACCATAGAAGCTTTAAAGCGGAGAAAACTCACATTATTTTTTAACGCCCGGATTCGCTGTTCTGGTTCCAGAATTTGCAAACGAGCTTCAATCTTCACACCGACTTTTTAACTAGCTTAAACGCGTCATTCCAGACAACTTTCGCCTAGTGGTCTTCCTCCCGAAAATGTGCCATTTCGCCGGAAATCGCGAAAAGACAGCGTTTTGACAGTGTTTGGACAGCAGACTTTGGACGCGTTTTCCCGACAACTCCGCAATGCAAAATAGGACTATCATATACCAAATCGAAGAGAAAATCGTTCTCTTCGACTTTGGTCTTGAGGAACTTTGGCTAGAAACGCATGGTTTGGGAGTTATTTGCGAAATAAGGACAAGGTGTTATTTGCAAAACGGGATTTTTGGTGAAAATGAGTTTTTGGGTGTAGCGGGGCCAACGGTCGGAGTTGGGCTGGGGGGTGGCGGCGCTAGACCTGATTGGAGGTGGGGAGGGTGCAGGTGGGCGGCGGCGGTGGTGGAGGGGCCCACGGTGGTGGATTTGGGTGGTGATTTAGGGGTAGGGTTTGTAGAAATTAAAGAGAAGAGAGAGGAGAGAGGGGAGGGGGAGGAGGAGGCGCCGGAGGGGAGGAGGAGCGGCGGCTGTGGGTGGTGGCAGCGGAGGAGGGGCGGCAGCGGCGGGTTTGGGGTTGGAGGCCATTTTTGTTCTTTTTGGAGGAAGAAGGAGGAAGAAGTGAGAAAAGAATTAGAAGAAAAGTGATTATATGCTAGTTTCTCCTGTATCGCCTGAACGCTAATGATCTCCAATCGCCGCGGATTTCGGATACGAGATAGTAGATGTAAAGACGAGTCCAACGAAATAAGTTTCGTCGAATTCCGAGTTCGTTTGACCATCCGTTAAAATTCTCAAAAATGCTCAGATAAGCTCTAAAAATGCGATTTTGGCGCACCATTTCTTCTTGCACGCTCACATGCTAACTCAAAAAATCAAGCCCTCCTGGATTTAACCATTATTAGACGATACGAATCCAAAAAAAAGTAGAATCAAATTCCGAGGTCATATCAATAATGTTCCTTTGTAAAATAACTGCCCGCTTTTGAACAAATGGTTTTGCTTCGCACGGCCACATACTGACTCCGTACGACGCGCACTTTGGGACTCAACAATAATTTGTCATTGTGAATCCATAAAAATTTATCTCGTCGAATTCTGAGCTCGTATGTAAAATTTCACTTTTTAAGGGCTATGTTTTGCTAACCGAAAAGCTCCTGCCAATTGCCACTATTCCGAATATCGGAATATATCGAAGCTTTTACTTTTCGGAGTTCTAAACGGCATTTTGAACTCAATGGAAGTGGTTTCGAGTCCAAATTCATCCGTATGCAAAAGGTGACTTTTTGGGCCATGTATAATTTACATAGCGACTATTCTGAATTTTCAACTGGGCATAACTTTTGATTCCCGCTATGAAATTTCGATTTTTCAGATTCGTTCGAAAGATATTTTCAACTAGATTCTAATAATTTTGGTTTCGCCAAAATACGGTTTATTTTGCACTCGGTATGTTCAATTGAAATTTGAAATCGAATTATCGAACTACCGCGCCATTTTCAATTCCTTTTATAATTTAAAATAAATATTTATATTCTAACGACGATGTATATAAATATATACGTTCGAATTATATTTAAAATAAATTTCTCGTTGTTATTATTTAAAATAATTCATTTTAAATATTCAAAATTCATTAAAATTGCCAAAATAAAAATTTTAAACTGACTCAGAATTTCCGGGTTGTTACAACTACTTACCTAAATTCGATATAATCGAATTCCAACAAATAACTCTCTCTCTCGAATAAATTATATTCAATTATATTTTGAACTTCAGAATTTATCTACCATTTCAGGTTAATTCAAATTCCAAATCACTTTTCAATTTACCCTTTCCAAATCATTACCAAATCCCTTTATAACCCTCCTAGCCTACAAAATGTTATTTATATTCCAAATTTTGGGATAAAACTCAACGTTTCTATAAAAACAATTATCCATTTCCCTTTCTCATTCATGTTATAAATTTGGATTCATATTTCAAATCTAAATTCCTTTATAGATATTTTATTTGCAAATTGTCTGTTTTAAACTATTATTCGCTTTAACCGTGAATGTATTCCTTTTACATATATAATAAAATCAGTTTGATTTCGTACCCATAAGTAATATATTAAACCCAAATTCTATTTATAACTTCTATTCAGAAGTTTTCATACGAATCTCATTTTTTTTTATTCCAATCATTTAAAATCTCGTTTATAACGTCCTTTATGATTTGCTAAGTTAAAATTAAATTACAAATGTCGGCTTCGATAACCATTCCCACTATATAAGTTCAAACAGGAATTTATAGTTCCATTTTTCCAACGATAAATAGTTTTCTAAATTTATAAGCATTGCTTATAAATTTATTCTCTTAGTTTATTTGTTAAAATAGATATTTCATTTAAAATCTACTTGCACACCTTATATCGTTTTTACTTCTAAATTAAAAATATCAATTTTCAATTAGATATAAGCTATCTTGTTTAGTCCTGAAAACCATAGCAAATTCTCATTTATAATCCTTATGAATTTATTTAAATCCACTCACGTTCCGAACATCGCAAAAATTTCCATTTTTCCCTTTTTAAACGATTCCCAAATATCCAACGATAATTACTTCACTTCGTTTACAAATATCGTTTATATATTTAACTACTCGTCTAATCCATTAAAACGGATTTTCTATTTCAAATCATTTTGAAATTCCAATTCTATTCTTGAAAATAAATATTCTTTTTCTACATCTCAAATTCCATTTCTAAGTTCAAAAATATGTTATGGTATTTAAATACCAAAATCCTAGGGCCATGCTAATTCAACACAGCGTAACCAATCATAGTATATATCACAATAAATAACAAACAATAATATAAATGTTGAGGGAAGTTGGATCCCTCCAACCTGTTTTCCTGCATCCACAGATGTTAATCAACATCAATAATATTAATTTCTCACCAATATGAAATGTCATAGTAAATAAAATTTAATAACGATATAACTATATCAACCATTCAACCAATTTTATTAACCATTCATCCAAACACTATCACATAGTATAAAATTACTAGAAAAAAAAATTAAAACTCGTTTATATAAAAATATAAACGAGTCAGAGTTAGTGAGTTTACTCACATCAATTCACAGTTGACGGTTCTGCTTTTGTTTTGGTTTAAAATCAAACAAACATTTGATTTTCATCCACGGAATTCCAATATCTTAGTCCACAACCATGCCAGCTGTGACGACCCCAAACCCTCTACTGACGGCGGCAAGGGTAATCCTTTGAATATAACACATAAACAGATAATAGCAAGGCAGAATTAAATAAATACACCAGATAATGCACAATAGAATATACTGGATAAACGTAATCATCAGAGTTACACAGTATATAGGATCATACTTAGTACAAATACAGTTCAGCTATACATAAATGTCTACAGCGGAAACAAACATAATATGTACAATAGGAGCTGAACAGCATAAAAAGAGATAAATGATAGAATCCATCTTCAGCTCCAGCTATCCAGAAAGAGCCAGCTAAACCTGAATACAAGGCTGCCCATGTAGAAAAAGGGGCACCCGATTTTGAAAGTGAAACAAACTACGAGTCAATCACGGGACTGGTATGAGAAATCTACTCAACACATTTATAATATGGCTAATTACAGGACCATGCCACTTTCGTGGAATGGGTTTACTCCATCGGATTGCCAGTGCTTCAAAACAAATAAATCTTTTAAACATCGCAATGCTTTTTATAAAAATGAAGCCATTATAAGACTCAGTTCCCATCAAACAATGCAACGCAAACCGGAAGATATAGTTTTACCTTATAATGGCCAAAATATGCTTGATACGAATAAAACAAAAGCATTTGATATTATTACTAGTGTTTATAGGTTTCGAAAACTATTTCAATCATAACTATCAATGATAGACGGCATGGGTACCATATATCATGTCGCCATATACATATACAATCAAAACCGCATAGTCACGTATTTTGAAATTGGACTTCCGTCATGAACCAAGGCAAAAGATAGTCCTTACCGAATTCGAGACACTCTAGTCCGTGTCTTAGGATCAGAACGCATCAACCCTTTAGATCGTCCGGGCCGGTCCACTGCTGTGGATTATTATGCCTGAACACTACGTTTCCCGGCCCTTTGGGGCGTCAATGAGCCAACGAATGACTCCATTGTTCCCGGATCGATCGATATAACCGAGGCGCCTCGCAACAGTAACAACCACATAAGTCAAACTCGTCAGGGCGTGTAAAACCACTGACGCCACTTCTAACTAGAAAGAAACGCATGCCCTCCCTGATGTCCTCTCCCGTTTCTGGTTCATACCGGGGTGTGAAGTTCGCGAATTCACGTTGTACACAAAGCTACGCCACACAGGCGGTACTTTGATCATCACCACAAGACTTTGCTTTTCAAAAGAAGCCTTGATCACTGCATCTTAGCATGCCACATAGGCAATTCACACCGTGCAACTGATAGATATCAATCACACAGAATAAATTCCAATGTCAGACACACTGTCCATTTGCAAGTCCGTTCTGGGTCTGAACGAAACCGGAGGCACCATATACCTTGCAAACCCATCGATCACCACATACGTCTGGACGATCACCACTCATTATCCATATTTCGGGATGCCTCCCAATCAGGACCTCGGTTACCATCCAAACGAGGTGAAGATCTCCGGTCTTCGACCACCGTCTTCATCTTCGATTTCTTATCGTTGATTCAGTTATTCAGAATGGGATTCCCGGTCTTTCTGAGCAACTCGCGTATATAATAAACAAGTGCTACACAAACACTACTACGCATCATTTCAATTCATTAGTCATTAACCGTGAATCAGTAAGAGAACGATTTCCCAAATATTAACCCTGAAGGCTGAAACCAACATCAAATCAACACCCAGGAAACCATTCGACTTAGCCAACCTTCAGTTAGTTTCTAAATTTCACATCCATATCGTTTATAATATTTTATAATGATTTATTGCTATTTTTATTTATTTTAAAATAGCCAATTTATTCAAAACGACGCTTCGGGCCATAACGCGGTCGTGGCGTTGTTTTTCTTCAGATTTGATTTACACATATCTGAAAATCTAACCATTAGATCTTCATAAAATTTACATCATTAGAAAGATCTTTTCAAAACGAATCCAATGGTTCCAGTTTCGGGAAAATCCGACGGTCGGATCTCCTGGTATAATCGTTTGAGTTTCGATTTCAAAATACGAACTCCAGCGTCGTTATTCAATTAAATATAATTATATATATATATATATATAATCGATTCTGGCGTTGTTTTTCTTCAGATTTGAATTAAACATTCCAGACAATCCAACCGTTGGATTTTTACAAAGTTGGTGCCGTTGGAAAGATATTTCCAAAGCGAACCCAACGGTTGCAGTTTCGGGAAAATCTTATGGTTGGATCTCCCGCACTAATCGTTTGAAATCACGGTTTCAAAATACGAACTGCAGCTTCGTTATTTGATATATTTCAATTCTATTTATATATATATATCGATTCTTCGATTTCAAAACTATATGAATTTCATACATTTGATAAAAATGATATTTTTATCTAACTGTTTACTATTTCAACACTTCACTATTTTTAACAATTCATGTATATAATAAAAATGTGATTTTTAATGTAAAACAATTTATTTCAAAACTCGACTATTTTATATAGTTAATATAGGTGATAAAAATAGGATTTTTATTATAAAACAATTTATTTCAAAACAAGATTATTTTATATAGTTCATATCGATGATAAAAAATGGATTTTTATTATAAAACAATTTCTTTCAAAATATGAATACCAATCAACACATGAATTTCAATTCAACGAATGAATTTCGATTCAACACATGAAGGTTTTCTATAATTTATATATATAGACAAAAAGGTGATTTTTATATTTAAAACACGAATACCATTCAACACATGAATTTCTATCCAACGAATGAATATCGATTCAACACATGAAGGTTTTCTATAGTTTATATATATAGAGTAAAAATGTGATTTTTATTGTTAAAACAATTTATTTAAAACACGAATACCATTCAACACATGAATATGATTCAACGAATGAATTTCTATTCAACACATGAAGGTTTTCTATTCAATAGACGAATATAGTTTCAACATAGGAAAATAATTCTAACACATGAATATTATTCAAAATTTCGGCAGCATAACGGCAGGGTAGTTAAAACCAGAACCGTCCCTAGTACGGCTCCTCGCTCTACCTTAAAGCCTCGCAGCTTTTGATAATGGGGAATCATGCATCTAGTTCGCACGCAGGCGGCATGTATGTTTATTTCATTTCCACAAACTAATCCTATGTGGTTTCAACCAAATATTTTTCAACCACAGACGGGTATTTTTCAACCACAATCAATCAATCTCAACCACAAACAATTTCAATCAACCATTCGCTATCAATCAATTTTCACACCAATCACAACCAATAAATATCGTCCATGGTTTGCGGACGAGGGGCGCATATATATATATATATATATATATATATATATATATATATATATATATATAGAGAGAGAGAGAGAGAGAGAGAGCATTTCACTTCTATTTCAACACATATATAATTTTTACAACGCATATACAACTTATACATCGAACGTACAACTTATACAACGCTTATACAAGAGGTGTACAACGCTTATATAACTCATACATCGACTATATAATTTATACATTGTCGTTTCCCATATCGTTTATAAATTAGAAATCTCACATTAGGTTCCACTCCACCAAAAATAGCAGAAGGCTCCGAAAAATATACGGTCTCTTCTAGAAGGTAGAAGACGTCCACACGAGTCCACTGTCTCTTGTTTCACTGAATTTCATCAAGGAACGAAAAAGATATGATTTTTACAAGTTTGCAACAGTTTAAAAGTGTTAAAACAGTTGAAAATAAACAAAGCCGTATACCTCGTTTGAATCTTCAAAACTAGGTTTCAAATTATCTTCAAATCCGTTGATCGTTGCTTCGATCAGCCAGCGCCACCTTGACGGGCTAGGAGAGGCGCACGTGTGCCAGGGAGGGGGTCGAACTCGGCGGTCTCTGGGCGGCGGAATTGGGCTCGAAACGGCAAGACTTCAGGAGGTTGATTCGAACAATCCACTCAATGAAAAATTCAGCAATTGGTATGGATTTGGAGATCTCGCAGAGTGCTACAAAATCCTCAACAGGAGGAAGGTGTAATTTTGCTTATAGGAGGAGGAAAGGAGGAGAGAAGGGTTGAAAAGTTTTCCGCCGTCGTTCTGGGTGCTATCGGGGAGAGAGAAAATCCAACGACCAAAGAATTTTTTTTTATTTATAAATTTTAAAATCTCTAAAATACCCTCTTCCTCACACGAACACAAATTCAAACCCAACGACTGTCGTCCCTAGCATTTTACCCCCATTCCGAACACAATGGGATATGTTTCGTAGGCCCATTCGACTGTTTCAGTCAGTTTTCCTTCAAACTAAAATATAAAACATTCAATATTTGATTTGAACGTACATTTCAATTTGCCAAGGCCACAAACTGATTTGAAAAATTCCAAAAAAATAAATCTAGCTATGTTTTGAAGATACGGTCGCAACAAAACTAGTTTCGTCGAATTCTGAGACCGTTTGCAAAATGGCCCTTTTCTAGTCGATCCAATTTAACTGTAATTGACCAAAACACGTTTTCCTTTGCCACGCTCACATACTAGCTTCAAATATTATGAAATTTGAAACCTAGTGATAACTTCACATCCCGGATCCAACAAAAGTGGTTTCGTCGAATTCCGTGGTCGTTTGCAAAATGGCCAATCTCACAGGCTATATAAATTCCATAGCGACCTTTCTGAAAATTCATTTGGCCATAACTTTTTCTTTCCGCTATGAGACTTCGATTTTTCAGATTCGTTAGAATGGTATTCACTAACAGATTTAAATATTTTTGGTTTCACTCAAATCCGTTTTGTTTTGCACCCGGTACAGTCAGTCAAAGTTTGAATTCAAATTTTGAAACTGCCGCGCCATTTCAGGCCTTGTTTATAATTAGAATTAATTATATTCGTTTCCAATTGTCGATTCAAACTCATTTTTCATCTTTATTATTTAAAATATTTATTATAAATATTTAAAATCTACTAAAATAGCCAATTTAAAATTTTTAAATTGGTTCAGATTTTTCGGGTCGTTACACCAGCTCCATAATGTATATTTCGTTGCTGCAATTCCAACATAATCAGTTTGGTTCAGTTCTTTCTATGAAATAAGAAGTTATCCATGTTATTGTCAACCTGATTTTAATTAATTTAATTAATTTCTCTAATTAAACCTCACCTCATTAATTACTCATTTCGTTGATTATAGAATTTCATGCAGACTATTCTTCCCTGTTTAAAAACAAATCCTGCTACTGTATAATTGAACTATTGCATCAAACTTTATCCCACACTCATTTCCTCACTGGTTTCCATCAACCAACTCCCACTCGTCACCAGACTACGTTCGACTGATGCATTTCAACAAGTATGGATCACTCCTTCAACGCTATTCACAAACTGCCAACCCATCTTCCACAGTAGACTCCTACCCAACAACCACAAGTTTAATTCAACTCTATATAGCTTGCAACTTCAAAACCATGGTTGCTCCTTCATTAGCGTTATTGACCCCTTCCTCAAACTAACCCCAAACATTTGTACACAAGTTCTTCTACACATATAAACGTAAATCCCCAGTGTTCCAAGAAACAAGTTAACAGACATTTATTAAATCCCTTTTTATGGGATGGTGCCTTATATAAGTAGAAAATAATCCATATATAAATAACTGACTAACAAAGGAGTTGTATGAAATCTCTCGTAAGTATCACCTTCACCAGAGCAACCCCGTGTTAAGCTTGAGACCGTGCCATCACATGACTATGCCCTTTGTTTATTTCTCCCCAGTAATGTTTCTTCTTCAACACAGTAATGAAAACCGCTCCCTTCACAAACCCGCTCCCATTCACAAGTTATCCACATGATCAACTCGCAGCTCATTAAAGACTTTTGTTCTCAACCCCCTTTCACGCAAGCACAGGTAAAAGTGCGTCCTTTTTCCGACCATAACCCTTCCAAACTCCGGTCGCTGGTGCAACTTAACTCCCCAAG
This sequence comes from Allium sativum, assembly GCA_030737875.1. Classification (NCBI taxonomy): domain Eukaryota; kingdom Viridiplantae; phylum Streptophyta; class Magnoliopsida; order Asparagales; family Amaryllidaceae; genus Allium; species Allium sativum. The sequence goes on along the minus strand of CM060920.1, from coordinate 53,971,336 downwards.
CCCGAGTCCAACATCCAATAGACGATTTTCCTTACGAATTCGCAATGATCCATCCAAAAAATTACATATCCCCCTAGTTTAACACGCCACCGGAGACCTTCTAGTATGCTACTAGTGCCACAAATTTTTTCCTAATCATTAATGTCACAAATATCACCCATACGAACACTGGTTACTATTGCCAACTCCTCATCTTCTTCTGAACTCCGCACCGTAAAACTTAATCTTCATGGACATACTTTCCCTTCAATTTCCATTCTCAGACCTTACCAATCCCATAAAATCATCACCGCCTTGACGCATTGACTTCCACCTCCTTAATCCGAATATGAACCCTGTTTTGCAAACAACGGCCTATACTTCCCATGATGTAAAATCCGAGCCGACAGCTATTTTTGTGAATAACAAACAGCTTGAGTGAATGAAAGTTATGCAACAGAGAAGAGAAATAGTAGAGAGGTGCAAACGTATATGCGTGGAAATGTTAGTTTAGTTTTAAATTTACATGATTTGTTGAACTCACGTTTGTTTAGTTTTCAGCTATATGAATGGAGAATGGAGGGAGCACGCAGCTGCTTATATAGCAGTAAATGTCTTGGCCAACACAGAACGAGGTTCTGAAATGCTATGCATGGCATAGCTGCATGTGCTCGTTCATTAAATTCGAGATCCTTGCAATATTTTGTACAGCAAAACAGAAAAAGCAAAATTGAAGCAATAAAATCGAAAATAGCATGATGTGGCCAAACAGGATATCTCCTTGTTGAAGTATTGTAACATCAAACAATTGTTTTAATATGTGCAGTGAAGCCAGCCAAACTGAGAAGTGAAAGGAAGATTGACATTTTACGAGGAAGGAGAAAAAGGAGAGTACGTCTGTGATTTGTACTGGGGCCAATAGTCTTCTCGAGTATGTTCACCGGATGTAGACTTCTGATTCTTACTTTGACTGCAAGTCTACTGCGTCTTCTGCTTCTTTCTTTACTGTCCTGCCTCATATAGCTGCACAAGTGATATAGCATGTGCAAGATTCAGCGAGAGGGCAGCCTTTGTTTCTTAGAGTAGGCATGTGGTTTTATTAAATTTTCTGCCACAAACTATGTAATGCATATGTGGATCTGAACAAATAGGGTATTATTAAATTTATATGTCTACCACTTAGGTTTGCTTCAACTTTAAGGCCATAGGAATAGGATCTGAAATTGGAAAATGTAGGCGCAGTGATATTTTATTTTTATATTTTTAGCATGTAGGATCGTGATTTATACATGTGCAACTAATTTAAAAGAGAAGATTGGTAAGTGGTGACATGAGCAGCAGTAGGTGGTTTTATACGTTATTAGTTTACATACTCCGCTACGAAAAATTTCATTATGGACGAGCTGCTAGCGATAAAAAATAAAAATACCATTGTGCTAAGCACTGTGCCACAATCCCAGAAATATTAAAATATAGTCACGTTAACCAATTTTGTGAAACCCCAAAAATGCTTATATATGGTGTAAAATACTCTAAATAAAAAATGTTGTTTATTTTACAAATTAAAAATTACGATAATATTCTAAAAATTAAATTGTAACTACATCTCAAAGATCTTGTCCAAATTCGAAATCAGTACTTAATTATATTAAATAAACCGTTATGGCTTATACATGACTCTACAGTGACTTTCTGGAAATTTGATTTGAATATAACTTACTATCAGTAAGACGAAATCTCGAGTTTTCACTTCCATTAGAAAGATACACTTTAATCAATTCAGACGTTTCTTGTTTCACAGAAATCCGACTTATATTGGATTAGGTATATTCAATTGAAGTTCAATTGCTAAATTACGAACTTAAATTCTCTTTTTTAATTAATAAAATCTTATAATAATTCCAAATCAACATTTAAAATCAATTTAAATGTTTTAAAGTTAATGACTAAAAATACGGGTTGTTACATTCCTTCCCCTTTAAAATAATTTCATCCTCGAAATTGCTGAGAAGTAAAAATGATATAACTCTAACTCCTTATAACCTACTCAGTTGAAATCTTATATCCCATATCTTCATAACCCAGTTCTTTCCCAACCTTCGAATTTTCATACCAATACTTGACCATTCATAATTTTTTCCCAAATGATCTGTCCACCATTTTTGGAAAATCCATCATCACTTTCTTGTCTTCAAACCATAATCTCTTCTGCATAACCATACCCATTCTAATTGATTTTTAATCCATTTATCAGTTTCATTATTCCACTTGAAATTTTATTAACCAATTCCGGTTTTCATATTCAACTCGATTTTAAATTATCAAAAAATTTCTTGAAATTTTTCTAATTCTCTAAATTTTCGAAAATTTTTGTCAGCATCTCCTTTGTACGGCTCAATCGATACAACCACAACTCGATTTTCTAGGCCTTCTCCAATCCAAAAGAAAATCAAAAAGCCAAGCGGCTTGCCCAATAGGTTCATAAAACCATCAAACCCAAGTAATATTGTAAACATGTATTTTTTTATCGGGCATAATTCTATCTCTTTCATTTGCTTCCATCCAACATCTGCTCAGCATACATATATCCATTTCCAATTGGTTTCAAACCAATCCAACTTCCAGTTTTTAACTCTCTAATCAACTTATGATTAGTTCACTTCCATTCTATCAAATCAAGTCTGATTTTTATTTAAGTCAATCCACTTATTATACTTGAATCCAAATTTATCACAATTCAATTTCAATTAACCACATCCATTATATATTCAATTTGCTTATTCATAAGTCGAATTCATATTAATAATTTGAGACTCACCATTCCTCTTTATTTAATTTCATTTAGATTTATTTCTACTTCAATCCAATTTTATTTAACTTAAGTTAAATTTCAATTCATTTGATACATTTTTACTATTTCAATCTATTCAACTTATAAAAGTTAAATTTTAATTTCAGAATTCAAATTCCCGGCTTTTATTTCCAAATCAGTTGGGAATCATATATTTTTATAATCATATATTTATAATCAATTCAATCCAAAACATTTTAATTTCTAAAACAACTTTACTATTCATAAAAAATTCCATTAATAAATCTATTATGGTAGCAATCCGTTACTTAGAAACTCAAAAATGAACACCAGTAATGTCGCGATCCATTATCAGAATTATTTTCTCACCGCTGAAGTGATTTTAGTGCTTAATCCCTTTACAAATCCATTTAAACCATTCTTTTATATTCAAAATTCCTTCAAATTAATGTTATATTACTTTCAAAAATACTTCAAAAAATATTTCTAAACAACCTGGATTTAAATTTTCAACTTTTGGTTTGAATTCAATTCCACTACATCTTATTCGTACACATTATCCATATACAAATTAAATTTGGTTATATATAACCAGTTTAATATTCTTTTATTTCATTTGATTGTAATAAAAATCAACCCATCTATATATTGTAAGGCTTCAGAAATTATTCCATTTATATCAAAAATAGTTTTGGGCAAAATTACTTCATTTACCCATTTTAAAACAATACTGTATCGAATTGCTTTGTTTGTGGGGTTTAAAAACACCTATCGATATAGTTGTGCATTCTACATCGACCAAAATTCATAAACCACCCAACAAGTCAGTCAGCATAATATAAAATAATTTTTATATCAAATCTACAAATACATTTTCATATATACACTCAAACTCAATCTAAGGTACTACTAACCTCATCTCTATTGAGTTACGCCACAGAGCCAAGGTTATTACTCAACCTTTAGCTCTAATACCAAATGTAATGGCCCGAATTTCCGTACCTTTTGAGTCGACTAATAACACTACATGTCCAACCCAGATGGCACAGAAATACGAATCATTAATAGAAAGAAGTTAGAGGAGGAGAAATAGAGAGAAAGAAAACTTAGAATAGAAGAAAATCGAAGATCACAAATCTTACAGCGGAACGAATAAAATATATTATATAACATAACTTTTGAAATACAAATCAGTAATTGTATATACGTACGATTATCAGAGCACAACAGTTATCCCTGGAACGGTTATAAACACCTGTTTCCAGATACAACATAGCGTACAACGGAAAATATGATAGTCTATAGTGAACTGATGAAGCCACCTGCTTCAAGCTCCTCTAAGTGGATCTGTAGAATCCCGACTACTTCACTGCCCGTACAAATTTGGACACCCAGGAGTTTACGGTAAAACAAAACAAAATAAACTTTGGGTCAGTCCTGGGACTGGTGTGAGTAAACTCCAACCATTGGTTTAACTTTTAAAAATCATTTTCAAAAGAAATGATAATCATAAGACCGATGCACACATAAACACGGATTGTTTTTACCTTACGATAACCAAAAATATTGTTAATTTCAAATCCATTGATATTATAATAATGTCTACCTCAAAATAAATAGAATCTAGCGGAATGTTTGCATCTCACGCTCTATATATAATATAAAATCGAAAACCATAGTGTGCTTATTGGAAATTAAATTTCCAACATGACAAGGTATGGAACCACCTTCTGATAATGTATCTCTAGAGGTGAATATACTGGATTCAACAAGAACGTCTAGCAACTCGGCCCACACATGGCTGGCCACTTGTAATAACCCGGAAAATCTGGGCCAGTTTAAAATTTTTATTTTGGCAATTTTACGAATTTTTATTATTTAAAATGAATTATTTTAAATAATATCGACGAGAAATTTATTTTGAATAAAATTCGAACGTATATATTTATACGCGTCGTCGTTAGAATATAAATATTTATATATAATTATAAATAGAATTGAAAATGGCGCGGTAGTTCGATAATTCGATTTCAAACTTCAATTGAATGTACCGGGTGCAAAACAATCCGGATTTTAGTGAAACCAAAAATAATAGGATCTAATTGATAATATCTTCCCAACGAATCCGACAAATCCACATTTCATAGTGGGAATCAAAAGATATGTCCAGTTGAAAATTCTGAATAGTCGCTATGGAATTCAGGCCCTTAAAAAATGGACATTTTGCAAATGACCTCGGATTTCGACGAAACCACTTTTGTTGGATCCGCAGTGTCAAATTATTGCTAGATTCCAAATTTCATAATTTTTCGAATCAATATGTGAGCGTGGCGAAGGAAAACGTGTTTTGACCATTTCAGTTGATTTTAATCGACTGGAAATTGGCCATTTCTCTAACGGTCTCAGAATTCGACGAATCTAGTTTTGTTAGGACCGTATCGTCAATACGAAGCTAGAAAATATTTTTCTGGAATTTTTCTAGTTAGTATGTGACCCCGGTAATTTGAAATGTACGTTTAAAATTCAATATAGTGATTTAAATGTAAATCTAACGGAAACTGATTGTAACAATTAAATCAGCTTGCGATACACATCCCATTGTGTTCGGAATGGGGGTAATTAGCTATGGACGACAGGCGGTGGGTCTCATTTTGAGGTCGAAAATAAAAGTTGCTTTTTAAAAATAATTAAATATATATATTTTTCATATACCCCCCCCTCTTCTCGTTTTCATTCAAAGGAAAAAAAAACAAAAAGAAAAAAAACCCGCTCAGCTAAAACCCATCGACCCCCCCCCCCCTTGAACCCTAGCGCCGCCGCCATCAGGCGCTCCGCCAGCCGCCTCCGCCCGCCAAAGCCCTCCGCCACCTCCACCCCTCTCGCTCCCTTCTCGCTCCTCTTCTGGTGAGACCCGAACCCCCCCCCCCCCCCCATCGCGATTCTCCCTCCTCTTCCAATTAAGCCGCCGCCGCACCCACATCCACCCTCAGGCGAACCTCCGACCACCGCATCCGCCTGCTCGTCCACCGCCACCCTGTTTCACCGCCAAACCACCATGTCCCGACCCTCCAATCACGAATGAACAACCCCTCCCTCTAGAAGAAAAACCCTGTAAGTTTTTTTATTTATTTATTTTATTTTTATTTTATTTACAACATTAAAGAAAACTGTTTTCTTTATTATGTTAAAACTGTTTTCTTTATTATGTTAAAACTGTTTTTTTTTTATTATGTTAAAACTGTTTCTTTATTAAGTTAAAACTGTTTTTTTATATTATGTTAAAAAAACTGATTTTTATGATTTTAAAAACTGATTTTATCTTATTTTTAAAAACTGAAAACTCATTTTCATTTTAAAAACTGAAATTAATGTTTTAGGAAAATAAAGAAAAAGATTGAATTTTTATAAAGAAAAAAGATTGAATTTCTATCACGAGCAGATTAGATTTTTCTTCGCTTAAAGAATAGATATTTCTTTGAATGAAAATAGATTTTCTTTGAAGTGGAAAATGGATTTTCCCTAGAATTGAAAAAGAGATTTTCTTTGAAATGAAAGATTAGATTTTCTTGGAATTGAAATATTTTTATGAGAATAAAAATAGAATTTTTATATAAGGAACTTCGAAATAAAAATAGGATTTTTATATATTGAACTTTGAAATAAAAATTCGATTTTTATATATTGAATAGCGAAGTAAAAATTCGATTTTTACATATGTAGAGAATACAGGCGAAAACTTTATTTTTATAAAGGCGAAAACTTTATTTTTGAAAAGGCTAAATCTTTATTTTAGAAAAGGCGAAATCTTTATATGGAAAATAGCGTGATAAAAATATAATTTTTATCTATATAACATAGTAGTAAAAAAATTCGATTTTTATATATTGAATAACATAGTAAAGATTCAATTTTTATATAAAGTATAACGAAGTGAAAATTCTATTTTCACAATATGAAGTTAGCGATAAAAATATGATTTTTATATAATAGAAAATATAAAAATGTGATTTTTATATATATAGTGACTACGGGCAATGAGGATGACGAAGATGCGATGACGATGAAGATTTCCTGCAAAAGAAGTGCCGTGGAGCTAGGATAGCTATCGGTGAGAATTTCTCACTCTTCAATTTATTTTCTAGTTATATATATATATACTAGGATGCAGACGGTGTTTAGTAGCACCCGACACAATCGTCCACAGACCATGGACTTGTATGTTTGGCTATTATAAGGGAAAACCCTATCCTCCGGCTTGCGTTGCATTGTGTGATGGGACCTGGGTCTTATAATAGCTTCATTTTTCGAAAAAGCATTGCGCTGTTTATTCTATGCACTGGTATTCTTGGGAGGAAACCCGTTCCGTGTTATACGGTGTGGTCCCTTGAATTACTCTCTTTTAAAATAAAGTTTTAAATAACTGTTTTAGTTCTCACACCAGTCACATGACTGACCTGGAGTTTATTGTTTTAACCTAAACTCTGGGTGCCCCTATTTTCCGCACGGGCAGCTAGTAGTTTTGGTTTTGCAGATTTATATTCACAGGATCCTGGTTTACAGCTGGAATGATATCCGGAAAGCTCTGTATCCGTATATCACCTTCAGTTGTGCTTTATATTATTTTTCCGCTGCTATGTATTTAAATGTAATTTAAATCTCTGATATTTCTGTGTAATATTTATTCATTTATACTCTGTATATTCTTGTAATCTGATGCATTGTTGTAATATACAATGAAATGTTCTTCTGTTTGTGTTCTGATTTGTCATGTTCTCAACGTTCAGGGGTTTCGAACGGTCTAGATCGGTTTAACGACTGATTCAGATCGAGCGAAATTCCCGGCTCGTCACATTTGGTATCAGAGCTTTGGTTTACAGAGCTCGAGAACAAGACACATTAGAACCATACGAAAGAATTCATCAGATATTGGATTAGTAATATCCAATTAGAATGACTCGTTAGAGATAGGATCAGTAGTATCCTAGAACGAGTGTGAAGGGTATATTTTTTTCAAATGCAAACAATTTTGTTTTGAAATTTAAACCATTTTAAAACGTATTTGAATATTTATTTATTTTGAATATGGACAATCCACTATATAAAGATTTTTCATATACGCGTCATGAACGTATATTCGAAGTTTTAATATACTGGGTAGATATAGGATCATACTCTAATGGCCCGAAGATGATTCTAATGATTGACTAGTTGTCATTAGTATTCATGTTCGAGTAACGAAGGTGTGATATCGATATATTTCCATTCGACTGGTGTGAGAACCAAAACTTATATAGCTAGAACACTTTGTTGTGAATTGGCATCAAAAACAAGATTTTCCGTATATATATATCAAAATTATGAATTTGAAACTCTAATCCACTAATTGATTGATGTTTGTGTTGTTTGCCTATTTGTTTGCTAATTTTGAACCATTATGCCTAATTGTACCAAATATTGAACTATATTGAAAATTGGTCGCATTTGCTTGCGTATACATATACTTACATTGAACAGGTCATAGCAAGGAGGCTAGAGCCGAGGAATAAAATTTGTTTGCCCGACAAATATGTACATGTTTACTACATAATTTACTGTTTTGTTTGGGTGATGATTTTGTGAGCCTATTGGCTAGCCGCTTGGCTTTTTCTTTTTCTTTTTGAGATCTGAAGGACCGGGGAAGCTATTTGAAATTCCCCGATGCTCCCGGTGCAGGGGAGGTTATGGCGAAATTTTTCGAAAATTTAGGGTGTTAGCCAAATTTTTGAAATTTTGGAAATTCTCAGAAACTGAAAAGTTGGAGAATGCAAGCCAGATCGAACATAGTGTTGAATAATCAAACCACTTTCGACTTTGTTCCTTTTCGGGGACGAAAAGTTTTAAGTGGGGGAGATTGTAATAACCCGGAAAATCTGGGCCAGTTTAAAATTTTTATTTTGGCAATTTTAGCGAATTTTTATTATTTAAAATGAATTATTTTAAATAATATCGACGAGAAATTTATTTTGAATAAAATTCGAACGTATATATTTATACGCGTCGTCGTTAGAATATAAATATTTATATATAATTATAAATAGAATTGAAAATGGCGCGGTAGTTCGATAATTCGATTTCAAACTTCAATTGAATGTACCGGGTGCAAAACAATCCGGATTTTAGTGAAACCAAAAATAATAGGATCTAATTGATAATATCTTCCCAACGAATCCGACAAATCCACATTTCATAGTGGGAATCAAAAGATATGTCCAGTTGAAAATTCTGAATAGTCGCTATGGAATTCAGGCCCTTAAAAAATGGACATTTTGCAAATGACCTCGGATTTCGACGAAACCACTTTTGTTGGATCCGCAGTGTCAAATTATTGCTAGATTCCAAATTTCATAATTTTTCGAATCAATATGTGAGCGTGGCGAAGGAAAACGTGTTTTGACCATTTCAGTTGATTTTAATCGACTGGAAATTGGCCATTTCTCTAACGGTCTCAGAATTCGACGAATCTAGTTTTGTTAGGACCGTATCGTCAATACGAAGCTAGAAAATATTTTTCTGGAATTTTTCTAGTTAGTATGTGACCCCGGTAATTTGAAATGTACGTTTAAAATTCAATATAGTGATTTAAATGTAAATCTAACGGAAACTGATTGTAACAATTAAATCAGCTTGCGATACACATCCCATTGTGTTTGGAATGGGGGTAATTAGCTATGGACGACAGGCGGTGGGTCTCATTTTGAGGTCGAAAATAAAAGTTGCTTTTTAAAAGTAATTAAATAATTAAATATATATATTTTTCATATACCCCCCCCCCCTCTTCTCGTTTTCATTCAAAGGAAAAAAAACAAAAAGAAAAAAAACCCGCTCAGCTAAAACCCATCGACCCCCCCCCTTGAACCCTAGCGCCGCCGCCATCAGGCGCTCCGCCAGCCGCCTCCGCCCGCCAAAGCCCTCCGCCACCTCCACCCCTCTCGCTCCCTTCTCGCTCCTCTTCTGGTGAGACCCGAACCCCCCCCCCCCCCATCGCGATTCTCCCTCCTCTTCCAATTAAGCCGCCGCCGCACCCACATCCACCCTCAGGCGAACCTCCGACCACCGCATCCGCCTGCTCGTCCACCGCCACCCTGTTTCACCGCCAAACCACCATGTCCCGACCCTCCAATCACGAATGAACAACCCCTCCCTCTAGAAGAAAAACCCTGTAAGTTTTTTTATTTATTTATTTTATTTTTATTTTATTTACAACATTAAAGAAAACTGTTTTCTTTATTATGTTAAAACTGTTTTCTTTATTATGTTAAAACTGTTTTTTTTTATTATGTTAAAACTGTTTCTTTATTAAGTTAAAACTGTTTTTTTATATTATGTTAAAAAAACTGATTTTTATGATTTTAAAAACAGATTTTATCTTATTTTTAAAAACTGAAAACTCATTTTCATTTTAAAAACTGAAATTAATGTTTTAGGAAAATAAAGAAAAAGATTGAATTTTTATAAAGAAAAAAGATTGAATTTCTATCACGAGCAGATTAGATTTTTCTTCGCTTAAAGAATAGATATTTCTTTGAATGAAAATAGATTTTCTTTGAAGTGGAAAATGGATTTTCCCTAGAATTGAAAAAGAGATTTTCTTTGAAATGAAAGATTAGATTTTCTTGGAATTGAAATATTTTTATGAGAATAAAAATAGAATTTTTATATAAGGAACTTCGAAATAAAAATAGGATTTTTATATATTGAACTTTGAAATAAAAATTCGATTTTTATATATTGAATAGCGAAGTAAAAATTCGATTTTTACATATGTAGAGAATACAGGCGAAAACTTTATTTTTATAAAGGCGAAAACTTTATTTTTGAAAAGGCTAAATCTTTATTTTAGAAAAGGTGAAATCTTTATATGGAAAATAGCGTGATAAAAATATAATTTTTATCTATATAACATAGTAGTAAAAAAATTCGATTTTTATATATTGAATAACATAGTAAAGATTCAATTTTTATATAAAGTATAACGAAGTGAAAATTCTATTTTCACAATATGAAGTTAGCGATAAAAATATGATTTTTATATAATAGAAAATATAAAAATGTGATTTTTATATATATAGTGACTACGGGCAATGAGGATGACGAAGATGCGATGACGATGAAGATTTCCTGCAAAAGAAGTGTCGTGGAGCTAGGATAGCTATCGGTGAGAATTTCTCACTCTTCAATTTATTTTCTAGTTATATATATATACTAGGATGCAGACGGTGTTTAGTAGCACCCGACACAATCGTCCACAGACCATGGACTTGTATGTTTGGCTATTATAAGGGAAAACCCTATCCTCCGGCTTGCGTTGCATTGTGTGATGGGACCTGGGTCTTATAATAGCTTCATTTTTCGAAAAAGCATTGCGCTGTTTATTCTATGCACTGGTATTCTTGGGAGGAAACCCGTTCCGTGTTATACGGCGTGGTCCCTTGAATTACTCTCTTTTAAAATAAAGTTTTAAATAACTGTTTTAGTTCTCACACCAGTCACATGACTGACCTGGAGTTTATTGTTTTAACCTAAACTCTGGGTGCCCCTATTTTCCGCACGGGCAGCTAGTAGTTTTGGTTTTGCAGATTTATATTCACAGGATCCTGGTTTACAGCTGGAATGATATCCGGAAAGCTCTGTATCCGTATATCACCTTCAGTTGTGCTTTATATTATTTTTCCGCTGCTATGTATTTAAATGTAATTTAAATCTCTGATATTTCTGTGTAATATTTATTCATTTATACTCTGTATATTCTTGTAATCTGATGCATTGTTGTAATATACAATGAAATGTTCTTCTGTTTGTGTTCTGATTTGTCATGTTCTCAACGTTCAGGGGTTTCGAACGGTCTAGATCGGTTTAACGACTGATTCAGATCGAGCGAAATTCCCGGCTCGTCACACCACTCATTTAACTTGAGTGTGCCGAGCAAATTATCACCAACGGTTGTGATCAGCAACCGTTACCGAAAGCATATAGCAGCGAATCGAATAAGAAGCAAATGAAATTTCTCTAGATCAGGTGATAATACCCCTAATGGAATGACCCACATGGCCATGCTGCCTGCCCGATTTATGTCATTTCTCGGGTGATGAGGATAGAGGTCACGATTATCTTTCAGCATATCTTACCATCATTTACTTTGAATTCACGTTTTCAGATCCATCCATATACGTTGTCCTAGGATTGGACAAACCGAAGGCACCATTCTAATATTCCATCTTGGGTAATTTCTACCTAGGATTAACAGAACAGCCCTCGCACTTTACTCCGTCTTCAATTATATTCAGCATAAGTTGATTCGTAACGCTTATGCCAACACGGAGTGGTTTTCAGATAATAAATCTGATCCAGTCTCTCTGTATCGACAACAGAGGTATAAAATAAATCAAAACTTTGATAGTCGGTGATTTAACTATCAAAAGAACATCCATACAACCAATGATCCTATTTCCAAATGGAAATTCTAACGATCAACCATCAAACAACACTGGCCCCTTTTAAATTACATCCTTATTATATTATCATTTCCAAATTTTAATTTCCCATCTTCCCTTTTTTTCAAACCTTGATTATCTCTCTCAATTCTTGGAAAACATTTCCAATATCATAATTCATTTATTCGAGAAATATCTCTTATTCTAATTAGAAAGCATTTCTATATATTCACAAATCCTTATTTTCTATATTTAGAAAATATAACTTATTAGTATCAGAAAATATTTCCATAATCCATTTCTTAATTCCTCGTTGACCAATTCATTTCATTTTCTATGCATAGAAAATATTCTCATTTTATTTGGGGAAATATTTCAAATCCTTTAAATTAACGCAATGTTATAATACATCATTATTATAACTCCAACCATTAATCATTTATTAACTAACCATATTGCTAATCCATCTTCACTATCGAACCTTAACCATTTCTCCATCAATCATGAAGTCAATTTAGTTGGGGTATAATTACCTCTCAGACCTTAATTGAACAACATTCTCAACTTTGAAATAGTCAAATCTCACAACTTCAAACAAAACATTACTTACATGACTCTTAGTTTCAACCTAAAAATCCACTTCTTTTACGGAAAAAATTAATTATAACATTAGCGTTATAATCGTTGTGTCCAAATATTTGATTTATAAGACATTTATTATAACGGCAGCGTTAAGATCGCTGTTTAGATTTACAAAACATTTTTTTATAACAACAGCGGTATAATCGCTGTTTAGACTTACAAAACATTTATTATAACGATAGTGTTATAATCGCTGTTTCCAAATATTTTGTTTATAAAAATATAATTTGTACTTATTTATTTCAATAAATAATTTAATAAGTAAATAATTAAATAGTTAAATTTGATTCAAATGGAAAGTTAAAATAACTACTTACATAAATTCGATATAATCGAATTCCAATAAATAACTCTCTCTCTCTCTCGAACAATCTATATTCGATTACATTCCAAACTTCAAAATTTATCTACCATTTCAGGTCAATTAAAATTCCAAATTCACTTTTGAATTTACCCTTTCCAAATCATTACCAAATCCCTTTATAACCCTCCTAGCCTACAAAATGTTATTTATATTCCAAATTTTGGGATAAAACTCATCGTTTCTTTAAAAACAATTATCCATTTCCCTTTCTCATTCACGTTCTAAATTTGGATTCATATTTCAAATCTAAATTCCTTTATAGATATTTTATTTGCAAATTATTTGTTTTAAACTATTATTCCCTTTAGCCGTGAATGTATTCCTTTTATATATAATCAAATCAGTTTGATTTTGTACACATAAATAATATATTAAACCCAAATTCTATTTATAACTTCTATTCAGAAGTTTTCATATGAATCTCATTTTTTTTCCAATCATTTAAAATCTTGTTTATAATGTCCATTATAATTTGCTAAGTTAAAATTCGATTACAAATGTCGGCTTCGATAACCATTCCCAATATATAAGTACAAACAGGAATTTATAGTTCCATTTTTCCAATGATAAATAGTTTTCTAAATTTATAAGCATTGCTTATAAATTTATTCTCTTAGTTTATTTGTTAAAATAGATATTTCATTTAAAATCTAATTACACACTTTATATCGTTTTTACTTCTAATTTAAAAATATCAGTTTTCAATTAGATATAAGCTATCCTGTTAAGTCCTGAATACCATAGCAAATTCCCATTTATAATCCTTATGAATTTATTCAAATCCACTCACATTCCGAACATCAGAAAAAAAATCCAATTTTCCCTTTTTAAACGATTCCCAAATATCCAACGATAATTACTTCACTTCGTTTACAAATATTGTCTATATATTTAACTACTCGTCTAATCCATTAAAACAAGTTTTCTATTTCAAATCAGTTTATTCCAATTCTATTTTTGAAAATAAATATTCTTTTTCTACATCTCACATTCCATTTCTAAATTCAAAAATATGCTATGGTATTTAAATACCAAAATCCTAGGGCCATGGTAATTCAACACAGCATAATCAATCATATTATATATCACAGTAAATAACAAACAATAATATAAATGTTGAGGGATCCTGTTGGATCCCTCCAACCTGTTTTCCTACATCCACAGATGTTAATCAACGTCAATAATATTAATTTCACATCAATATGAAATGTCATAGTAAATAAAATTTAATAACGATATAACTATATCAACCATTCAACTAATTTTATCAACCATTCATCCAAACACTATCACATAGTATAAAATTACTAAAAAAATAAAACTCGTTTATATAAAAATATAAATGAGTCATAGTTTGTGAGTTTACTCACATCGGTTCGTAGTTGACGGTTCTGCTTTTGTTTCGATTTAAAATCAAACAGACATTTGATTTTTTTCTCCATGGAATTCCAATATCTTAGTCCTCAATCATGCAAGCTCCATAATGTAGATTTCGTTGCTGCAATTCCAACATAATCGGTTTGGTTCAATTATGTCTATGAAATAAGAAGTTATCCATGTTATTGCTAACCTGATTTTAATAAATTTAACTAATTTCTCTAATTAAACCTCACCTCATTAATTACTCATTTCGTTGATTATAGAATTTCAGGCACTCTTCTTCCCCATTTATAAACAAATCATGCTACTGTATATTTGAACTATCGCATTAAACTTCATCCCACACTCATTTCCTCACTGGTTTCCATAACCAACTCCCACTGGTAACCAGGCTACATTCGAACTGCTGCATTTCAACAAGTATGGATCACTCCTTCACCCGCTATTCACAAACTGCCAACCCATCTTCCACAGTAGATTCCTACCCAACAACCACAAGTGTCATTCAACTCTATACAGCTCGCAACTTCAAAATCATAGTTGCTCCTTCGTTAGCGTTATTGACCCCTTCCTCAAACTAACCCCAAATATTTGTACATAACTTCTTCTGCACATGCAAATGTAAATCCCCAGTGTTCCAAGCAACAAGTTAACTGACATTTATTAAATCCTTTTTTATGGGATAGTGCCTTGTATAAGTAGAAAATAATCCACATATAAACAACTGACTAACAAAGGAGTTGTATGAAATCTCTTGTAAGTATCACCTTCACCAGATCCATCCCATGTTAAGCCTAAGCCTGTGCCATCACATGACTACGCCCTTTGTTTATTTCTCCCCATTAATATTTCTTCTTCAACACAGTAATGAAAACCGCTCCCTTCACAAGCCATACACATGATCAACTCGTAGCTCATCAAAGACTTTTGTTCTCAACCCCCTTTCACGCAAGCACAAGTAAAAGTGCGTCCTTTTTCTGACCATAACCCTTCAAAACTCCGATCGTTGGTGGAACTTAACTTCCCAAGCCCAAGTCCAACATCTAATAGACGAATTTCCTTACGAATTCGCAATGATCCCTCCAGGAAATTACAGATCCCCTTAGTTTAACACCCCACCCAAGAACTTCCATTATGCTACTGGTGCCACAAAATTTTTCCAATCATTAATGTCACAAATATCACCCATACAAACACTGGTTACTACTGCAAACTCCCCATTTTCTTCTGAATTCCACGCATAGTAATGCACCTGCAAACGTTAACCTTCATGGACATACTTTCCCTTTAATTTCCGTTCTCAGACCCTACCACTCCCATAAAATCATCACCACCCTCCTTGATGCATTGACTTCCACCTCCTTAATCCGAATACGGACCCATTTTTGCAAACAACGGCCTATACTTTCCATGATGTAAAATCTGAGATGACAACTATTTTTGCGAACAGTAACCAGCTCGAGTGGATGAAAGTCATGCAGCGGAGAAGAGAAATAGTAGAGAGGTTCAAACATATATGCGTGGAAATGTTGGTTTAGTTTTAAATTTACATGATTAGTTGAACTCACATTTGTTTAGTTTTCAGCTATTTGAATGGAGAATGGAGGGAGCACGCAGCTGCTTATATAGCAGTAAACGTCTTGTCCAACACGAAACGAGGTTCTTAAATGCTATGCATAGCATAGCTGCATGTGCTCGTTCATTAAATTCGACAAGATCCCGGTAATATTTTGTACAACAAAACAGAAAAAGCAAACTTGAAGCAATAAAATCGAAAATGGCACAATGTGGCGAAACAGGAGTTCTCCTCATTGAAGTTTTGTAACATTAACAATTGTTTTAATATGTGAAGTGAAGCATGTCAAATTGAGCAGTGAAAGGAAGATTGACATTTTGCGAGGAAGGAGAAAAAGGAGAGTACGTCAATGGTTTGTACTAGGGCCAATAGTTTATCGAGTATGTTCACCGGATGCAGACTTCTGATATTACTTTGACTGCCAATCTACTATGACTTCTCCTTCTTTCTTTACTGTCCTGCCTCATATAGCTGCACAGATGATAGCATGTGCAAGATTCAGCCAGAGGGTAGCGTTTGTTTCTTAGAGTAGGCATGTGGTTTTATTAAATTTTCTGCCACACACTATGTAATGCATATGTGGATTTGAACAAATAGGGTATTATTAAAAATATATGTCTGCACTTAGGTCTGCTCCAACTTTAAGGCCATGGGAATAGGATCTAAAATTGGAAAATGTAGGTACAGTGATATTTTATTTTATACTTTTAGCATGTGGGATAGTGATTTATACATGTGCAGCTAATTTAAAAGAGAAGATTGGTAAGTGGTGACATGAACAATAATGGGTGGTTTTAAATGTTATTAGTTTACGTACTTTGCGATGAAAAATTTCATTTTGGATGAGCTGCTAGCGACACAAAAATAAAAATAGCGTTGTGCTAAGCACTGTGCCACGATCCCAGAAATATAAAAATATAGACACGTTAACCTATTTTGTGAAACCCCAAAAATGCTGATATATGGTGTAAAATACTCCAAATAAAAAATGTTGCTTATTTTCCAAATTATAAATTATGATAGTATTTTAAAAATTAAATTATAACTATGTCTCAAAGATCTTGTCCAAATTTGAAATCAGTACTTACTTATATTAAATAAACCATTATGGCTTATACATGACTCTAAATCGACTTTCTGAAAATTTGATTTGAATATAACTTACTGTCAATAGGAAGAAATCTCGAGTTTTCACATCCATTAGAAAGATACACTTTAATCTATTCAGACGTTTCTTGTTTCATATAAATCCGACTTATATTGGATTATGCATATTCAATTGAAGTTCAAACGCTAAATTACGAATTACTGCGACATTACAAGCTCGTATTATAATATATTATAAATTATACATTTAAATTCTCATTTTAATAAATAAAATCTTATTATAATTCCAAATCAACATTTAAAATCAATTTAAATGTTTTAAAGTTAACAGCTAAAAATCCGGGTTATTACAATAACGGTCTTCCTTTACAGAAGCTCACCTCGATTGTTACCAAATCGAATTCCATCCAATTCTAATTTAATATTTTAAACTGGAAGAATTTAATTTGGAAAATTCCCATTAAATCTTAATAAAAATACTGTAAAGACCCGCAACCTCCCCGTAAAGGAAAGCGTCGGATAGTTCGAGAACAAACCACAGCAGAACGCATACAGAAGAACGTTTCATTGTATATTACAACAATGCATCAGATTACAAGAATATACAGAGTATAAATGAATATTACACAGAAATATCAGAGATTTAAATTACATTTAAATACATAGCAGCGGAAAATAATACAATACACAACTAGAATGAGATATACGGATACAAAGCTTTCCGGATATCGTTCCAGCTGTAACCCAGGATCCTGTGAATATAAATCTGCAAAACCGAAACTACTAGCTGCCCGTGTCAAAATAAGGGCACCCAGAGTTTAGGTTAAAACAATAAACTCCAGGTCAGTCATGTGACTGGTGTGAGAACTAAAACAGTTATTAATCTTTATTTTTAAATCATTAGGTAAATCAAGGGACCACGCCGTATAACACGGAACGGGTTTCCTCCCAAGAATACCAGTGCATAAAACAAACAGCGCAATGCTAAATAAAGAAAAATGAAGCTGTTATAAGACCCAGGTCCTATCACACAATGCAACGCAAGCCGGGGGATAGGGTTTTTACCTTATAACAGCCAAAGAATGCTTGATACGTTTAAAACAAATCATTTGATACTATTATAAGTGTATAGTTTATAAAACAACTTCAAATCATAAGTATCAATCATAGGCGGCATGAATGCCCCATACCACTATGTCGCCATATATAGGTTTACAAATAAAACCGCAAATGTCACGTATTTGGAAATTGGATTTCCATCTATGAACCGAGGCAAAAGATAGTCCTCAACCGATTCGAGACAATCTAGCCCATGTCTCAGGAACAGAACGCATCGTCCCTTGGAGCGACAGGGCCGGTCCACCGATGTGGATTAAGAATGCCTGAACAATACGTTTCCCCGCCCTTTGGGGCGTAAATGAGCCAACCAAATGACTCCATCGGTTCGAGAACGACCGATCAATCCGAGGCGCCTCGCAACAGCAACAACCACATAAGTCAAACTCGTCAGGGCGTGTAAAACCACTGACGCCACTTTTTATCTAGAAGGAAACGCATGCCCTCCCTGAGGTCCGTCTCCCGTTTTTGGTTCATACCTGGTGTGAAACACGCGAGGTAAACGTTACACAAAGCTACGCCACAAAGGCCGTGCTTTGATCATCACCACAAGACTTTGCTTTTCAACAGAAGCCTTGATCATTTGCATCTTAGCATGCCACACAGGCATACCATCCTATGCAACCGATATCAGTCACACAGAATGAAATCCGATGTCAGACACACAGTCCATTTACAAGTCCGTTCTGGGTCTGAACGAAACCGGAGGCACCTAGTACCCCGCATATCCTTCGATCTCCAAGTACGTCTGGACGATCACCAACTGTTTCCATCTTCTTGGGTGTACAGCCCAATCAAGATCATCAGCTATCACCCAAACGACGTGAAGACCTCCGGTCTTCGACCATCGTCTTCATCTTCGACTTATCGTCGTATCAGTTATTCAGAATGGGATAAACCCGGTCTTCCCGAATAACTCGCGTATATTTTATAAAAGTGTTACACAAACACAACATACGCCTCATTCCAATTCATTAGTCACTAACCGTAAATTAATCAAGAGAATAATTCCCCAAATATTAACCCCGAAGGCCGAAACCAACATCAGATCAATATCCAGAAAACCATTCTGCTTGGCTAACCGCCAGTTAGTTTCTAAATTTCACATTCAAATCTAATTAAAGATTTAACTATCGCCTGGAGCAAAACTGGTGATACTCCATTCTCGATCTTTTCAATCTAATTAAAGATTCATTAAAACTCCACTTAGTTTTAATCTGTGACTGGGTTAAAGAATCAGTGTCATTTAAAACACGGTTCACGATAAACCCAAAGTCACATCCCATTAATTATCGGGTTAAAGAACAAGTGTTATTTAAAACACTGTTCACGATAAACCCAAAAATCAATATCAATTCAATTCCAATTAAATATCATTTAATTGGTACACTTCATTAAATCTAAATAAAAAGATTTAATCTTTTCTCAACTGGGTTCAAGAACAGTGTTAGTGAAGACACCATTCACGACAAACCCAAATCACATTCGATATTCAATACAAGGCTCTGAATAGAAACTATATCGGCCTATATTCAATATCAAATTCTACGATTAACAAATGTCGTATTGGAAATAACGATATACATATATATCTTTCAAATTTCCATAACAACACCTGTAATATCACGAATTCCAACATCGAAATATTCCGAAGACAATTTCGATTCAAATCCACTCCAATGCAATCATTGGAAATTTTGGTTATTTTCAAAACCATTTCAAATTCAATTTATTTATTTAAAAATAAATAGAATTATAATTCTAGTTCAAAACTAGTTCATTTCGATAAAAATCTATTTTTATCTTTTCAAATATGGAGTTTTTCATCCCAAACTTTCACAAATCATTTCTTATGATTTTACACAAATTATTACTATTTTTAATAATTTTATCAAGGCCCGTACGGTCGATTTCCATTAACGGCCATCGAACTGCACTTACAGCGACCTTTTTCGAATTTGATTTGGACGTATCTCCAAATCCAACCGTTAGATTTCAAATTTCTAACATTCATTAGAAAGCTCTTTTCGATACGAACCCAACGGTTCCGGTTTTAGGAGAATCCGACGGTCGGATCTCCCGCAATGTCCGTTTGAAATAAATGGTCGAAATTCACGAACTGCCGCAGCGCGGCGCGTTCTATTCAGGCCATTTATTATATATATAATATATATAATATATATTTCGTCGATTTCTATTTAAAACGAATTATATAAATAGTTTTGAATTCGTTTCAAAAACATTTCTATTCAATTCGAATTTCAATTCAATTTGAATTCATTTCAATTCCATTTGAATTCGTTTTCAATTCAATTCATTTCGAAATCGTTTTCAATTCAATTCATTTCGAAATATTCGATTTCGAGATTACTTTTCAATATTCATTTTAAAATGAATAAAATCGATATAAATATCGTTTACGTCAAAATGACGTAAATCTAATCAACACGGCTTCATAAATTTATATTTTCAAATATTCTATTTCAAATATTTCCTATTGTCAAAATATTTGTTATTATCAAAATATTCTTTATTTTCACGATTGGAATGAGGCCCAATCAATTACCATATAAAATTAATTATATGGATTTTCATACAACACATGTATATAATAACATTGAAAATAATCAACCATCAACCAAAGTGCACTACACTGTATAAGCATCAAATATAGATATTCAACGCTCATAACAGCTTGTCAATCAATCGATCGACATATTTAATCAATCAGGATGAGTGAACTTCAAATTTCATCCTAACACCCGTGTGGGGTTTCAAACAATCAAACACATATTTTATTTGTGCAGTTAGGCGATGTGTAAAATTTATCGACCCAATCAACGTCATTCAAATAGGTGTACATAAACAAACCGTCTGGTTTGTAAATGAATATTTATTTTATTCACTTTCACTATATTTATATTCACGTAAAAAAATATATTTTTAACGATAAAACATTTTATTCTATCATATGAATTTCTATTATTCATTTACACAATAAAATGATATTTTTATTTTCTAACATATTTTAGAAAATTTCGGCAGCATAACGGCACGATACTAGAAACGGGACAAGGCCTAGCCTAATCCCCGGTCTAGTGAAGGCCCACGCCATTCACATATCAATCAAATTCACTTTCGTTATGCAAACCACAAAATTTGGAGTAAGGGTCTAACCTAGCCTTACTCCTTCGCCTTATAACGGCGCACGTCTAATCCTAACCAATTTATCGATTCGATTTTTCACACCACAAACCACATTCAAACCAATATCGCAATCAATCACCAAACAGTCAAACAAACAAGTCCATGGTCTGTGGACGATTGTGTCGGGTGCTACTAAACACCGTCTGCATCCTAGTATATATATAACTAGAAAAATTAAATTGAAAGGTGAGAAGTTCTCACATATAGCTATCCTAGCTCCACGGCTCTTCATTTGCAGAAACTTCGTCGTTCTCGCCTCCTTGTCACCTTCGCCCGTAGCCACTATATATATAAAAATCGAATTTTTATTTCGCTATTCAATATATAAAAATCGAGTTTTTATTTCAAAGTTCAATATATAAAAATCGAGTTTTTATTTCAAAGTTCCATATATAAAAATCGAATTTTTACTTCAAAGTTCCATATATAAAAATCGAATCTTTACTTTTGCTTTCAACATATAAAAACCTGATTTTTATCTCGACTTTCAATACATAAAAATATGATTTTTCTTTCTAAAGAAATCAGTTTTTAAACCTTTTAAAAATCTGTTTTATATCTTTTTTTTTTAAAAAAAACTGTTTTAAACCTTTTTAAAAAAAACTGTTTTAAACCTTTAAAAAAACTGTTTTAAACCAAAAAAAAAACTGTTTTAAACCTTTAAAAAAACTGTTTTAAATCTTTTTTTTTTTAAAAAAAAAACTGTTTTAAACCTTTAAAAAAACTGGAAATTAGTTTTAACGAATTAAAATAAAAATAAAATAAAAACCTAAACTTACAGTGCTCGATAAAAAAAAAGGGGGGGAAGGGAGTCGAGATCCTCGCTGGAGGAGGGGGGGGGAAATCGGAGAAGGGGGAAGGGCGTCTGGGCGGCGCCAGGGGGGAGTGCGGTGGCGATTTGGTGGCGGTCTACGGGGTTAGGGCGCGGCAGCGTCTTTGGGCGATTTGGGATATAAGAGGAGAGAGAAGGGACCGCAGGGGAGGGCGGCGAGGTGGAGAGGAGGAGAGAAGCGGCGGTGGAAGGGGAAGCTGAGGAGGGAGTCGCGGCGAGCAGCGGTGGTGGTGGTTGGACGGTGGGGCGCGCCTCCGTCTCTTTTTTTTTTCTTTTTTTTTCTTTTTCTTCTGATTCAAAATGGATCGGGGGGGGGGCCAGAGGGAAGTTAAGGGAGGAAAGAGAAAATTTTATTTTCTTATTATTATTTTTTTTTTTTTTTATTATTATTATTTTAATTTCAAAATGTTGACTTTTACATACGACCTCGAAACGAGGCCCACCGCCTGTCGTCCATAGCGTTCTACCCCCATTCCGAACACAATGGGATATGTATCGTACGCTGATTCGGCTGTTACAATCAGTTTCCGTTGAATTAACATTTAAATCACTATATTGAATTTTAAACGTACATTTCAAATTACCGGGGTCACATACGAACTTTAAAAATTCCAGAAAAATATTTTCTAGCTTCGTATTGACGATACGGTCCTAACAAAACTAGTTTCGTCGAATTCTGAGACCGTTTGAAAAATGGCCAATTTCCAGTCGATTAAAATCTACTGAAACTGGTCAAACGCGTTTTCCTTTGCCACGCTCACATATCGATTCGAAAAATTATGAAATTTGGAATCTAGCAATAACTTGACACTGCGGACCCAACAAAACTGGTTTCGTCGAAATCCGAGGTCATTTGCAAAATGTCCATTTTTAAGGGCCTGAATTCCATAGCGACTATTCAGAATTTTCAACTGGACATATCTTTTGATTCCCGATATGAAATCTTGATTTTTCGGATTCGTTGGAAAGATATTCACAATTAGATCCCATTATTTTTGGTTTCACTAAAATCCGGATTGTTTTGCACCCGGTACATTCAATTGAAGTTTGAAATCGAATTATCGAACTACCGCGCCATTTTCAATTCTATTTATAATTATATATAAATATTTATATTCTAACGACGACGCGTATAATATATACGTTCGAATTATATTCAAAATAAATTTCCGTCGATATTATTTAAAATAATTCATTTTAAATAATCAAAATTCGCTAAAATTGCCAAAATAAAAATTTTAAACTGGCCCAGATTTTCGGGTTGTTACAATCTCCCCCACTTAAAACTTTTCGTCCCCGAAAAGGAACAAAGTCGAAAGTTGTTTAACAATTCAACTCAACTTCCATTGTTTTTGATTACGGCTTAAGTTCTTCAACTTTTCAGTTTCTGAGAATTTTCAAAATTTCAAAAATTTGGCTAACACCCTAAATTTTTGAAAAATTTCGCCATAACCTCCCCTGCACCGGGAGCATCGGGGAATTTCAAATAGCTTCCCCGGTCCTTCAGATCTCAAAAAGAAAAAGAAAAAGCCAAACGGCTAGCCAATAGGCTCACAAAATCATCATCACCCAAACAAAACAGGAAATTATGTAGTAAACATGTACCTATTTGTCGGGCAAACAAATTTTATTCTCTGCTCTAGCCTCCTTGCTATGACCTGTTCAATGTAAGTATATGTATATGCAAGCAAATGCGACCAATTCTCAATATAGTTCAATATTTGGTTTAGTTAGGCATAAAGGTTCAAAATTAGCAAACAATTGAACAAACAACACAAACATCAATCAATTAGTGAATTAGAGTTTCAAATTCATAATTTTGATACATAGTCAAAAATCAGATTTTTGATGTCAAATCACAACAATAGGCCCTATCTAATTTTGGTTCTCACACCAGTCAATAGGAAATATATAGAAATCTCACTTTCGTTACTCGAAAGTAAACACTGGCGACAGTGCCCCATCACCAGAATTATCCCCGGGCAACTAGAGTATGATTCTATATCTATCCAATATATTGAAACTTCGAATACACATTTGCAAGACGCATATGCAAAATCTTTATATATCGGATTGTCCAAATCAATATAAATAAATGATCAAATACGAATAATTGATTTAAATTTTCAAAACGAAATTTGTTTTCATTTGAAAAATATACTCTTCACACTCGTTCTAGGATACTACTGATCCCATCTCTAACGAGTCATTCCATTGGATATTACTAATCCAATATCTGATGAATTCTTTCGTATGGTTCTAATGTGTCTTGTTCTCTGAGCTTTGTAAACCAAAGCTCTGATACCACGTGTAAAGACCCGCAACCTCCCCGTAAAGGAAAGCGTCGGATAGTTCGAGAACAAACCACAGCAGAACGCATACAGAAGAACGTTTCATTGTATATTACAACAATGCATCAGATTACAAGAATATACAGAGTATAAATGAATATTACACAGAAATATCAGAGATTTAAATTACATTTAAATACATAGCAGCGGAAAATAATACAATACACAACTAGAATGAGATATACGGATACAAAGCTTTCCGGATATCGTTCCAGCTGTAACCCAGGATCCTGTGAATATAAATCTGCAAAACCGAAACTACTAGCTGCCCGTGTCAAAATAAGGGCACCCAGAGTTTAGGTTAAAACAATAAACTCCAGGTCAGTCATGTGACTGGTGTGAGAACTAAAACAGTTATTAATCTTTATTTTTAAATCATTAGGTAAATCAAGGGACCACGCCGTATAACACGGAACGGGTTTCCTCCCAAGAATACCAGTGCATAAAACAAACAGCGCAATGCTAAATAAAGAAAAATGAAGCTGTTATAAGACCCAGGTCCTATCACACAATGCAACGCAAGCCGGGGGATAGGGTTTTTACCTTATAACAGCCAAAGAATGCTTGATACGTTTAAAACAAATCATTTGATACTATTATAAGTGTATAGTTTATAAAACAACTTCAAATCATAAGTATCAATCATAGGCGGCATGAATGCCCCATACCACTATGTCGCCATATATAGGTTTACAAATAAAACCGCAAATGTCACGTATTTGGAAATTGGATTTCCATCTATGAACCGAGGCAAAAGATAGTCCTCAACCGATTCGAGACAATCTAGCCCATGTCTCAGGAACAGAACGCATCGTCCCTTGGAGCGACAGGGCCGGTCCACCGATGTGGATTAAGAATGCCTGAACAATACGTTTCCCCGCCCTTTGGGGCGTAAATGAGCCAACCAAATGACTCCATCGGTTCGAGAACGACCGATCAATCCGAGGCGCCTCGCAACAGCAACAACCACATAAGTCAAACTCGTCAGGGCGTGTAAAACCACTGACGCCACTTTTTATCTAGAAGGAAACGCATGCCCTCCCTGAGGTCCGTCTCCCGTTTTTGGTTCATACCTGGTGTGAAACACGCGAGGTAAACGTTACACAAAGCTACGCCACAAAGGCCGTGCTTTGATCATCACCACAAGACTTTGCTTTTCAACAGAAGCCTTGATCATTTGCATCTTAGCATGCCACACAGGCATACCATCCTATGCAACCGATATCAGTCACACAGAATGAAATCCGATGTCAGACACACAGTCCATTTACAAGTCCGTTCTGGGTCTGAACGAAACCGGAGGCACCTAGTACCCCGCATATCCTTCGATCTCCAAGTACGTCTGGACGATCACCAACTGTTTCCATCTTCTTGGGTGTACAGCCCAATCAAGATCATCAGCTATCACCCAAACGACGTGAAGACCTCCGGTCTTCGACCATCGTCTTCATCTTCGACTTATCGTCGTATCAGTTATTCAGAATGGGATAAACCCGGTCTTCCCGAATAACTCGCGTATATTTTAT
This sequence comes from Allium sativum, assembly GCA_030737875.1. Lineage (NCBI taxonomy): Eukaryota > Viridiplantae > Streptophyta > Magnoliopsida > Asparagales > Amaryllidaceae > Allium > Allium sativum. Next base: position 53,944,974 of record CM060920.1, on the reverse strand, counting down.
AAAAGTGTTACACAAACACAACATACGCCTCATTCCAATTCATTAGTCACTAACCGTAAATTAATCAAGAGAATAATTCCCCAAATATTAACCCCGAAGGCCGAAACCAACATCAGATCAATATCCAGAAAACCATTCTGCTTGGCTAACCGCCAGTTAGTTTCTAAATTTCACATTCAAATCTAATTAAAGATTTAACTATCGCCTGGAGCAAAACTGGTGATACTCCATTCTCGATCTTTTCAATCTAATTAAAGATTCATTAAAACTCCACTTAGTTTTAATCTGTGACTGGGTTAAAGAATCAGTGTCATTTAAAACACGGTTCACGATAAACCCAAAGTCACATCCCATTAATTATCGGGTTAAAGAACAAGTGTTATTTAAAACACTGTTCACGATAAACCCAAAAATCAATATCAATTCAATTCCAATTAAATATCATTTAATTGGTACACTTCATTAAATCTAAATAAAAAGATTTAATCTTTTCTCAACTGGGTTCAAGAACAGTGTTAGTGAAGACACCATTCACGACAAACCCAAATCACATTCGATATTCAATACAAGGCTCTGAATAGAAACTATATCGGCCTATATTCAATATCAAATTCTACGATTAACAAATGTCGTATTGGAAATAACGATATACATATATATCTTTCAAATTTCCATAACAACACCTGTAATATCACGAATTCCAACATCGAAATATTCCGAAGACAATTTCGATTCAAATCCACTCCAATGCAATCATTGGAAATTTTGGTTATTTTCAAAACCATTTCAAATTCAATTTATTTATTTAAAAATAAATAGAATTATAATTCTAGTTCAAAACTAGTTCATTTCGATAAAAATCTATTTTTATCTTTTCAAATATGGAGTTTTTCATCCCAAACTTTCACAAATCATTTCTTATGATTTTACACAAATTATTACTATTTTTAATAATTTTATCAAGGCCCGTACGGTCGATTTCCATTAACGGCCATCGAACTGCACTTACAGCGACCTTTTTCGAATTTGATTTGGACGTATCTCCAAATCCAACCGTTAGATTTCAAATTTCTAACATTCATTAGAAAGCTCTTTTCGATACGAACCCAACGGTTCCGGTTTTAGGAGAATCCGACGGTCGGATCTCCCGCAATGTCCGTTTGAAATAAATGGTCGAAATTCACGAACTGCCGCAGCGCGGCGCGTTCTATTCAGGCCATTTATTATATATATAATATATATAATATATATTTCGTCGATTTCTATTTAAAACGAATTATATAAATAGTTTTGAATTCGTTTCAAAAACATTTCTATTCAATTCGAATTTCAATTCAATTTGAATTCATTTCAATTCCATTTGAATTCGTTTTCAATTCAATTCATTTCGAAATCGTTTTCAATTCAATTCATTTCGAAATATTCGATTTCGAGATTACTTTTCAATATTCATTTTAAAATGAATAAAATCGATATAAATATCGTTTACGTCAAAATGACGTAAATCTAATCAACACGGCTTCATAAATTTATATTTTCAAATATTCTATTTCAAATATTTCCTATTGTCAAAATATTTGTTATTATCAAAATATTCTTTATTTTCACGATTGGAATGAGGCCCAATCAATTACCATATAAAATTAATTATATGGATTTTCATACAACACATGTATATAATAACATTGAAAATAATCAACCATCAACCAAAGTGCACTACACTGTATAAGCATCAAATATAGATATTCAACGCTCATAACAGCTTGTCAATCAATCGATCGACATATTTAATCAATCAGGATGAGTGAACTTCAAATTTCATCCTAACACCCGTGTGGGGTTTCAAACAATCAAACACATATTTTATTTGTGCAGTTAGGCGATGTGTAAAATTTATCGACCCAATCAACGTCATTCAAATAGGTGTACATAAACAAACCGTCTGGTTTGTAAATGAATATTTATTTTATTCACTTTCACTATATTTATATTCACGTAAAAAAATATATTTTTAACGATAAAACATTTTATTCTATCATATGAATTTCTATTATTCATTTACACAATAAAATGATATTTTTATTTTCTAACATATTTTAGAAAATTTCGGCAGCATAACGGCACGATACTAGAAACGGGACAAGGCCTAGCCTAATCCCCGGTCTAGTGAAGGCCCACGCCATTCACATATCAATCAAATTCACTTTCGTTATGCAAACCACAAAATTTGGAGTAAGGGTCTAACCTAGCCTTACTCCTTCGCCTTATAACGGCGCACGTCTAATCCTAACCAATTTATCGATTCGATTTTTCACACCACAAACCACATTCAAACCAATATCGCAATCAATCACCAAACAGTCAAACAAACAAGTCCATGGTCTGTGGACGATTGTGTCGGGTGCTACTAAACACCGTCTGCATCCTAGTATATATATAACTAGAAAAATTAAATTGAAAGGTGAGAAGTTCTCACATATAGCTATCCTAGCTCCACGGCTCTTCATTTGCAGAAACTTCGTCGTTCTCGCCTCCTTGTCACCTTCGCCCGTAGCCACTATATATATAAAAATCGAATTTTTATTTCGCTATTCAATATATAAAAATCGAGTTTTTATTTCAAAGTTCAATATATAAAAATCGAGTTTTTATTTCAAAGTTCCATATATAAAAATCGAATTTTTACTTCAAAGTTCCATATATAAAAATCGAATCTTTACTTTTGCTTTCAACATATAAAAACCTGATTTTTATCTCGACTTTCAATACATAAAAATATGATTTTTCTTTCTAAAGAAATCAGTTTTTAAACCTTTTAAAAATCTGTTTTATATCTTTTTTTTTTAAAAAAAACTGTTTTAAACCTTTTTAAAAAAAACTGTTTTAAACCTTTAAAAAAACTGTTTTAAACCAAAAAAAAAACTGTTTTAAACCTTTAAAAAAACTGTTTTAAATCTTTTTTTTTTTAAAAAAAAAACTGTTTTAAACCTTTAAAAAAACTGGAAATTAGTTTTAACGAATTAAAATAAAAATAAAATAAAAACCTAAACTTACAGTGCTCGATAAAAAAAAAGGGGGGGAAGGGAGTCGAGATCCTCGCTGGAGGAGGGGGGGGGAAATCGGAGAAGGGGGAAGGGCGTCTGGGCGGCGCCAGGGGGGAGTGCGGTGGCGATTTGGTGGCGGTCTACGGGGTTAGGGCGCGGCAGCGTCTTTGGGCGATTTGGGATATAAGAGGAGAGAGAAGGGACCGCAGGGGAGGGCGGCGAGGTGGAGAGGAGGAGAGAAGCGGCGGTGGAAGGGGAAGCTGAGGAGGGAGTCGCGGCGAGCAGCGGTGGTGGTGGTTGGACGGTGGGGCGCGCCTCCGTCTCTTTTTTTTTTCTTTTTTTTTCTTTTTCTTCTGATTCAAAATGGATCGGGGGGGGGGCCAGAGGGAAGTTAAGGGAGGAAAGAGAAAATTTTATTTTCTTATTATTATTTTTTTTTTTTTTTATTATTATTATTTTAATTTCAAAATGTTGACTTTTACATACGACCTCGAAACGAGGCCCACCGCCTGTCGTCCATAGCGTTCTACCCCCATTCCGAACACAATGGGATATGTATCGTACGCTGATTCGGCTGTTACAATCAGTTTCCGTTGAATTAACATTTAAATCACTATATTGAATTTTAAACGTACATTTCAAATTACCGGGGTCACATACGAACTTTAAAAATTCCAGAAAAATATTTTCTAGCTTCGTATTGACGATACGGTCCTAACAAAACTAGTTTCGTCGAATTCTGAGACCGTTTGAAAAATGGCCAATTTCCAGTCGATTAAAATCTACTGAAACTGGTCAAACGCGTTTTCCTTTGCCACGCTCACATATCGATTCGAAAAATTATGAAATTTGGAATCTAGCAATAACTTGACACTGCGGACCCAACAAAACTGGTTTCGTCGAAATCCGAGGTCATTTGCAAAATGTCCATTTTTAAGGGCCTGAATTCCATAGCGACTATTCAGAATTTTCAACTGGACATATCTTTTGATTCCCGATATGAAATCTTGATTTTTCGGATTCGTTGGAAAGATATTCACAATTAGATCCCATTATTTTTGGTTTCACTAAAATCCGGATTGTTTTGCACCCGGTACATTCAATTGAAGTTTGAAATCGAATTATCGAACTACCGCGCCATTTTCAATTCTATTTATAATTATATATAAATATTTATATTCTAACGACGACGCGTATAATATATACGTTCGAATTATATTCAAAATAAATTTCCGTCGATATTATTTAAAATAATTCATTTTAAATAATCAAAATTCGCTAAAATTGCCAAAATAAAAATTTTAAACTGGCCCAGATTTTCGGGTTGTTACAAATACTTATAAATTCTAAATCATATCTTCACTGTTAATTGGGTTAAAGAACTAATGTTGTTTAAAACATCGCTCATGATAAACTTGAAATCTGCTATTAAATTAATTAATTGGTAAACTTATCTAGATCTTAATTAAAGATTTATTATTTTCTCAACTGGGTTTAAGAACAGTGTTATGACAGACACTATCACAACAAACCCAAAATCCAATTTCAGCTCCAATCCAATTGAATATTAATTAATTGGTAAACTTCCCTAATTCTTATTTAAAAGATTTATTCTTTTCTCATGTTTTAAGAATAGTGTTAATAAAGACACCTTCATGACAAACCCAATATCCAATTTTATATTAAATACAAGGCTTTGAATAGAAATTATATCGGCTTATATTTAATATCAAATTCTGAAACCAACAAATATCATATTGGAAATAACGATATATATATATATATATATATATATCTTCCAAATTCCTCAATAATATCTGTATAATCACGGAATCCAATTTCGAAATATCCGACGATAATTTCCATTCAAATCCATTCCAATATATTCATTGGAAAATCCTATTTCTTTTAAAACCCTTTTTCAAATCCAATTTATTTATTTAAAAATCGTTTGGATTATTATTCTAGTTGTTAACTAGTTCATTTAGATAAAAATATAATTTTATCTTTTTAAAACTGGAATTTTTCATCCAAAATCTTTCCAAAACATTTATCGTGATTTTACACAATTTTTCCATATTTTTAATAATTTTATTAAGGCTCTTACAATCGGGATCCAATAATAGCCACTAAACGACATCCATAGCGAACTATTTTGAAGTTGATTTGGAAATAATTTGAAATCCAGTCATTCAAATTTAAATCTCATATATTCATTGGAAAGATCTTTTCGATACTAACCCAACGGTTCTGGTTTTAGGAGAATCTGCGGTTAGATCTCCCGTTACATCGATTCGAAGTTAATGGTCGAAATTCGCGAGCGGTCGCTGCGCGGCCTTTCTATTCAAGCCATTATATATATATATATATATATATATATATATCATCGGTTTCCATTTAAAATGTATTTTATAAATATTTATAAATTCATTTTAAATCGATTTTAACTGCATTTTCAATTTTAAATCAAAATTGAATATTCCATATCATTAGAATATTAAAACGATAATATTTTCAAAATATCAGATTTTGAAATCAATTATTTTCGATATTATTTTAAAATGAATATAATCGATCTATAAACCCGTTCGGGTTAAAAATAGCGTTTATATGCTTAACCCGCTTCATATTTTTATATATTTTCGTGTCCATCCAAAATCAGACATCAGAATCATATTTTGATTATTCAATGAATATTGTTTTAAGATATTTATTATTTTAAAATATTCGCTATTTCTGAATCAGAATGCGACTCAATCAATTACCATATTATTTCAGTTATATAGATTTCATACATCGCATGTATTCAATAATAATTATAAACAATCATTAAACATTCAAGCAACATCCAAAGTGCCTTCTACAACTGTACAAGCATTAAATAAATAACACTAACAACAGTCTGTCAATCCATCAATTGCCATACAACCAAACAATTGGGATTACTGTATGTCAAAATCCTAATACCCGTAAGGGGTTTTCATCCAACAAATACTGATTACTATTTGTGCAGTTGGGCGATGTGTAAAATTTATTATCCAAATCAATATCAGTCAAATAGGTGTACATAAACAAGTCGTCCAACTTGTAAATAAATATTTATTCCAATATATAAATAATTTATACATTTCAGTTTTTAGAAAAGTTGGCATACAACAATATCAATCAATGACAATCCCAATCAATTTATCCAATCACAATCCAAACAAACAATCAACTATGGTTTGCAACATTTACAACCTATGATATAATTACATAACAAAAATAGTTGAGTGAGAAAGAGTTCTCGCATTCATTTCCACTCTGCCATTCTTCAAATGATGATTTTATTCTGTTTGAATCTGAATTCACCTTAAATTCTGATTTGCCCCAAATTTGTTCTAGTTGATTTCATTGTGAAATGCTCGTCAAGACGGTTTCACTGGATCTGAAATCGTTGAATTCAGTTCTGATTTGCATAAGATACGAAATTTTAAACATTTGATTACAAAAATTAAATTAAATTACATCATTAATTAAATTTCCTTAACTAACCCTCTAATTCAAATCTGGTCGTTCCTTTCTTTATCTTCTTCCTGAAACAACGCTGACCCATAACCCATCGTGCCAAACTAATCCGTCTGGTCCCCTCCCATCGTCGCGTCGGACGGCGATCAGACAACGCCACCCTGAAGAGCTCTGAAGCCCCACCTAACGCCAAGAAGAACGTCGAGCTCGCACGTCCCTGGAGCTCCAAAATCGCAGCTGAACAAGGTGGTTTTGAGCACAAAATCCCGTCAATTTACTCAATGAATTTTGATCATGTTGGTACTGATGGAAAGTTCTCATCTAGTACTCCAATTTTCGTTTCATAATTTTTGTTTAATTCGTTGTGGATTGAGATATTTGGGGAAGGGAAGAATAGAATGTTTTCCGCCCTTCATAAAAAGCCGGCGGCGGATTTCAAGAAACGATGGAATTAGGGATTTGATTTTTAGGCTATTTATAATATTTAAAAATTAATATTTGATTCTTTTAATTTCAAAAATTACATGTTTAACGATACGAACTCCAAATCAAACCCAACGACTGTCGCCCCTAGCTAAATACCCCTGTTTTGGACACAATGGGATATGTTTTGTAAGCCAATTCGGTTATTTCGATCAGTTTTTCTTTAAATTAAAATATAATTCAATACATTGAGTTTTAAACGCACATTTTAATTTACCGGGGCCACATATTAAATCCGAAAAATAAAGAAAAATAAAATCTATCTATGTTTTAACAATACAGTCCTAACAAAACTAATTTCATCGGATTCACGTTTAAATTTACTGCGCTCACATATAAATTCCAAAAATTATGATATTTTAAACCTGACAATAATTTGACATTCCGGATTCAACAAAAGTGGTTTTGTCGAAAATGGAGGTCATTTGCAAAATGACTATTTTTAAGGGTTATACATTATATTAAAAATATATATATATTCCATAGCGATTACTCTAAAATTTAAAATTGACATAACTTTCAACTTATATTATGAAATCTAAATTTTTCAAATTCATTTGAAAGATATAATTAAACAGATTCTAACGTTTCTAGTTTTACTAAAATCCAATTTATTTCGATTCTTATACATCCAATTGAAATTAAAAATCGAATTTTAAAACTACCGCGCCATTTCAAACTCCTTTTATAATTAAAACAAATTTGTATGTTCTAATTTCGATTTAAACAAATTTTTAGTCGTTATAATTTAAAATAAATCATTTCAAATATTCAAAATCCATAAATATAGCTAAAATATAAAATTTAAATTGGTTCAGAAATTTCGTGTAATGTCCCAACTATTTCCAATGGTTAACAATTGATTTTAATAAGGAAATTAAAATCAAATATGCTATTTAAAACAAACTAAAGTGATATAAATACATATATGGATTTATAAACAAATAACGGACATATTTAAGGCTATGTTTAAACTTGATTAACATAGAACAAATATGAAACAATAAAACCATCACTGGAAACATATAAGAAGTATGTGTACACCTTAATACATATCCATGAATATAATACCATATATTACATATAAAGAACTTTTTGTCACTTTAAATACAAAGGACCTTGCATCAAAAACATAAACAAACTAATATAAATAGACAAGAAGAATTTGGCCAGCACATGAAAACAAATTTTATAATATGATTTGAGAGCAAATAGTAAGACCAAGTTAGGAGAACATCACCTAGAAACACGTAAATACAAGTTGTATGAACATACAAATATTCTTTAGCAAAATATCTAAAATTCTTAGGGATGAAGAAACCATTTTTATAATGTAAGAAGTGATGGGCATTTAATGAAGGTATGGTGAGAAAGGTAGGTTTCTAAAAGGAATTACATAAGACAAGGCTATTGGTGTGACGGCAAGGAATTTCGCTCGGTCCGAACCAGTCGCTAAACCGACCCAGACCGTTCGAAACGCCCTATCGTTTGAGAACAGGACAAAATAGAACGCATATAAAAGAACATCTCATCGTATATTACAACAATGCATCAGATTACAAGAATATACAGAGTATAAACAAATAAATATTACACAGAAATATCAGAGATTTAAATTACATTTAAATACATAGCAGCGGAAAATAATACAATACACAACTAGAAGGAGATATACGGATACAAAGCTTTCCGGATATCGTTCCAGCTGTAAACCAGGATCCTGTGAATATAAATCTGCAAAACCAAAACTACTAGCTGCCCGTGTCAAAAATAGGGGCATCCAGAGTTTAGGTTAAAACAATAAACTCCAGGTCAGTCATGTGACTGGTGTGAGAACTAAAACAGTTTTTAATCTTTATTTTCAAAGGTAAATCAAGGGACCACGCCGTATAACACGGAACGGGTTTCCTCCCAAGGATACCAGTGCACAAAACAAGCAGCGCAATGCTAAATAAAGAAGAATGAAGCTGTTATAAGACCCAGGTCCCATCACACAATGCAACGCAGCCGAGGATAGGGTTTTCCCTTATAACAGCCAAAGAATGCTTGATACGTTTAAAACAAATCATTTGATACTATTATAAGTGCATAGTGTATAAAACACTTCAAATCATAAATATCAATCATAGGCGGCATGAATGCCCCATCCCACTATGTCGCCATACTAGGTTCTACAATTAAAACCGCAAATGTCACGTATTTGGAAGTTGGATTTCCATCTATGAACCGAGGCAAAAGATAGTCCTCAACCGATTCGAGACTGCCTAGCCCCAGCCTCAGGATCAGAGCTCGAGTGACCCTAGGAGCGACAGGGCCGGTCCACCGATGTGGATTAAAATGCCTGAACACTACGTTTCCCCGCCCTTTGGGGCGTAAATGAGCCACTAAATGACTCCATCGGTTCGAGAACGACCGATCAATCCGAGGCGCCTCGCAACAGCAACAACCACATAAGTCAAACTCGTCAGGGCGTGTAAAACCACTGACGCCACTTCTAACTAGGAAGAAACACAGGCCCTCCCTGAGGTCCTTTCTCCCGTTTTTGGTTCATACCGGGTGTGAAACTCGCGAAGTAAACGTTACACAAAGCTACGCCACAAAGGCCGTGCTTTGATCATCACCACAAGACTTTGCTTTTCAACAGAAGCCTTGATCATTTGCATCTTAGCATGCCACACAGGCAAACCATCCTATGCAACCGATATCAGTCACACAGCATGAAATCCGATGTCAGACACACAGTCCATTTACAAGTCCGTCCTGGGTCTGAACGAAACCGGAGGCACCTAGTACCCCGCATATCCATCGATCTCCAAGTACGTCTGGACGATCACTAACTGTTTCCATCTTCTTGGGTGTACAGCCCAATCAAGATCATCAGTAATTACCCAAACGACGTGAAGACCTCCGGTCTTCGACCATCGTCTTCATCTTCGACTTATCGTCGTATCAGTTATTCAGAATGGGATAAACCCGGTCTTTCCGAATAACTCGCGTATATTTTAAATAAGTGTTACACAAACACAACATACGCCTCATTCCAATTCATCGGTCACTAACCGTAAATTAATCAAGAGAATAATTCCCCAAATATTAATCCCGAAGGCCGAAACCAACATCAGATCAATATCCAGAAAACCATTCTGCTTAGCTAACCGACAGTTAGTTTCTGAATTTCACATTCATAGGGAAAGGTTCCCATTAATCTTATCAAAGATAAATTCTTGAATTTATTCTTTAATCTATTTTTGAATATCAATTCAAACTAGTCGGGATTAGCGAACCTTACCGAAGTAATCATTTGTTTTAATTTCCCAATCCCAACCTATTCATCCCATGAAGTAAAACTGGTAATACTTCATATCTAACACCACGGTGTTATCGGTAAATTCAAGTACCATTTCACGTTCAAATCTAATTAAAGATTTGACTATCGCCTGGAGCAAAACTGGTGATACTCCATTCTCGACCATTTCAATCTAATTAAAGATTCATTAAAACTCCACTTAGTTTTAATCTTCAACTGGGTTAAAGAATCAGTGTCATTTAAAACACGGTTCACGATAAACCCAAAATCACATTCATTAATTATCGGGTTAAAGAACGAGTGTTATTTAAAACACTGTTCACGATAAACCCAAAAATCAATATCAATTCAATTCCAATTAAATATTATTTAATTGGTACACTTCATTAAATCTAAATAAAAAGATTTAATCTTTTCTCAACTGGGTTCAAGAATAGTGTTAGTGAAGACACCATTCACGACAAACCCAAATCACATTCGATATTCAATACAAGGCTCTGAATAGAAAATATATCCGCTTATATTCAATATCGAATTCTACGACCAACAAATGTCGTATTGGAAATAACGATATAAATATATATATCTTTCAAATTTCCATAACAACACCTGTATAATCACGAATTCCAACATCGAAATATTCCGAAGACAATTTCGATTCAAATCCACTCCAATGCAATCATTGGAAATTTTGGTTATTTTTAAAACCCTTTTTAAATTCAATTTATTTATTTAAAAATAAATAGAATTATAATTCTAGTTCAAAACTAGTTCATTTCGATAAAAATCCATTTTTATCTTTTCAAATATGGAGTTTTTCATCCCAATTCTTTCTAAATCATTTCTTATGATTTTACACAAATTATTGCTATTTTTAATAATTTTATCAAGGCCCGTACAGTCGATTTCCATCAATGGCCATCGAACTGCACTTACAGCGACCTTTTTCGAATTTGATTTGGACATAATTCCAAATCCAACCGTTAGATTTCAAATTTCTAATATTCGTTAGAAAGCTCTTTTCGATACGAACCCAACGGTTCCGGTTTTAGGAGAATCCGACGGTCGGATCTCCCGTAATGTCCGTTTGAAATAAATGGTCGAAATTCACGAACTGCCGCGGCGCGGCGCGTTCTATTCAGGCCATTATATTATATATATAATATATATATCGTCGATTTTCTATTCAAAACGAATTATATAAATAGTTTAAAATTCGTTTCAAAATCTATTTCAACTTCCATTTCGATTCAAAGTAAAATTGAATTCTTCTTTAAAAATTCGTTTCAAAATTCATTTCTATTCAATTCAAATTTCAATTCAATTTGAATTCATTTCAATTCACTTTTAATTCAATTTGAATTCGTTTTCAATTCAATTCATTTCGAAATCGTTTTCAATTCAATTCATTTCGAAATCGTTTTCAATTCAATTCATTTCGAAATCGTTTTCAATTCAATTCATTTCGAAATCGTTTTCAATTCATTTTGAATTCGTTTTCAATTCAATTCATTTCGAAATCGTTTTCAATTCATTTTGAATTCGTTTTCAATTCATTTTGAATTCGTTTTCAATTCAATTCATTTCGAAATCGTTTTCAATTCATTTTGAATTCGTTTTCAATTCATTTTGAATTCGTTTTCAATTCAATTCATTTCGAAATCGTTTTCAATTCATTTTGAATTCGTTTTCAATTCATTTTGAATTCGTTTTCAATTCAATTCATTTCGAAATCGTTTTCAATTCATTTTGAATTCGTTTTCAATTCATTTTGAATTCGTTTTCAATTCAATTCATTTCGAAATCGTTTTCAATTCATTTTGAATTCGTTTTCAATTCATTTTGAATTCGTTTTCAATTCATTTCGAAATCGTTTTCAATCGATATAAATATCGTTCACGTCAAAATGGCGTCAATCTAATCAACACGGCTTCATAAATTTCTATTTTCAAAATAGTTGTTATTATCAAAATATTTCGTTCAACACATGACCAATCTCAATGAATGAGTACTGTCAACACATGAACTTTTATTTTATATTATTCTTTGTTTTTTCAAATTGGAATGAGGCCCAATCAATTACCATATAAAATTAGTTATATGGATTTTCATACAACACATGTATATAATAGCATTGAAAATAATCAACCATCAACCAAAGTGCACTACACTGTATAAGCATCAAATATAGATATTCAACGCTTATAACAGCCTGTCAATCAATCGATCGACATATTTAATCAATCAGGATGAGTGAACTTCAAATTTCATCCCAACACCCGTGTGGGGTTTCAAACAATCAAACACAGATCTTATTTGTGCAATTGGGCGATGTGTAAAATTTATCGACCCAATCAATGTCCTTCAAATAAGTGTACATAAACAAACCGTTCGGTTTGTAAATGAATATTTATTTATTCACATTCACGTTAAAAAAATTATATTTTTAACGACTAAACATTTTATTCCAACATATGAATTTCCATTCAGTTCATTCTTACAATAAAATGATATTTTTATTTTTCTAACATATTTTAGAAAATTTCGGCGGCATAACGGCACGATACTAGAAACGGGACGAGGCCTAGCCTTATCCCTGGTCTAGTGAAGGCCCACGCCATTCACACATCAATCATATCAATTTTATTATGCAAACCACAAGATTTGGAGTAAGTGTCTAACCTAGCCTTACTCCTTCGCCTTATAACGGCGCACGTCTAATCCTAACCAATTTATCGATTCGATTTTTCACACCACAAACCACATTCAAACCAATATCACAATCAATAACCAAACAGCCAAACAAACAAGTCCATGGTCTGTGGACGATTGTGTCGGGTGCTACTAAGCACCGTCTGCATCCTAGTATATATATATAATTAGAAAAGAAAACGAAAGGTGAGAAATTCTCACATATAGCTATCCAGCTCCACGACTCTTCCTTTAGAGAAATCTTCATCGTTATCGCATCTTCGTCAGCTTCGTCGCCCGTATCCACTACATATATAAAAATCGAATTTTTACTTCGCTATTCAATATATAAAAATCGAATTTTTATTTCGATGTTCAATATATAAAAATCATATTTTTATTTCTACTTCATTATAAAAACCCAATGCTAAATTTAATTTTAAAACAATGTACATTTTTATATTTCTAAACAAGGTATATATATTTTTCTTAGCAAAGTTTATATTTTTCTTAGCAAAGTTTATATATTTTCTTTATCAAATTTATATATTTCTTTCTTAGCAAAGTTTATATTTTTCTTTAACAAATTTATATATTTCTTTATCAATCCTATATATAAATTTAAAAACCAATTCTAATTTTATTTTCAAAAGAGTTCAAATTTTATTTTCAAAAGAGTTCAAATTTTATTTTCAACCTCCTAGCTTTATTTTTAAAAACCATATGTTCACTTTAAAAATCATGTTTTCAAGGACATAAAAATCGGGTCTTTAAATAAGTAAAAAAAATCAGTTTTTATTTTTAACCAAAATTCAGTTTTTATTTTTAACCAAAAATCAGTTTTAACATTCCTTTTAAATCAGTTTTTAAATCTTAAAAAGTCGGTTTTTATTTTTAAAACAAAATCAGTTTTATACCTTTTTTAAAAATCTGTTTTTACTATTAAAACAACATCAGTTTTTATTTTATATAAAAATCAGTTCAGTTTTTAAATCCCTTTTTTTTTTAAAAAAAACAATTCAGTTTTTAACGAATTAAAATAAAAAAAAATAAAACAATAAAATACTTACCGGGGGGGCATCTCCGTTCGTCAGAGTCAGAGGTGGCGGGGGAATTCGCAGGTGGCGGAGGCGGCTCCGAAAGGGAAGGGGAGGGCAGAACTACTGGTGGTCGATTCGGTGGGGAGCTCGAACGTAGGGTTTTAGATGGAAGAGGGGAACGTGGGGCTAAGAGGGAGGGCGCGGTCGACGTTGGGGAAGGGGAAGCGCACCCCCAGGCGGCGGCGCTGGCTCTCCGGTGGCGGAGGAAGCGAATGCGACGGGATTTTTCTTCTTTTTTTTTTTCTACTGTGAAAATCGATTTGGGGAAATCGAATGGGGGGCCATCGCGGGTTAAAGGGGAGGGAGAGAGAAAGGATTATATTTTTTTTTTTAATTTAATTATTTAATTCAACTTAAAGTTGACTTTCCATTTGAACTCGAAATCAAGCCCACCGACTGTCGCCCCTAGCTAATTACCCCCATTCCGAAAACAATGGAATATGTATCGCAAGCTGATTCGATTGCTTGAATCAGTTTCCTTTGAATTTACATTTAAATCATTATATTGAATTTTAAACGTACATTTCAAATTACCGGGGTCACATACTAACTAGAAAAATTCCAGAAAAATATTTTCTAGCCTCGTATTGACGATACGGTCCTAACAAAACTAGTTTCGTCGAATTCTGAGACCGTTGGAAAAAAGGCCATTTTCCAGTCGATTAAAATCAACTGAAACCGGTCAAACGCGTTTTCCTTTGCCACGCTCACATATTGATTCGAAAAATTATGAAATTTGGAATCTAGCAATAACTTGACACCACGGACCCAACAAAACTGGTTTCGTCGAAATCCGAGGTCGTTTGCAAAATGTCCATTTTTAAGGGCCTGAATTCCATAGCGACTATTTCTAATTTTAAACTGGACATATCTTATCATTTCTAAGATGAAATTTTGATTTGTCGGATTCGTTGGAAAGATATTATCAATTAGATCCCATTATTTTTGGTTTCACTAAAATCCGGATTGTTTTGCAACCGGTACATTCAATTGAAGTTTGAAATCGAATTATCGAACTACCGCGCCGTTTTCAATTCTATTTATAATTATATATAAATATTTATATTCTAACGACGACGCGTATAATATATACGTTCGAATTATATTCAAAATAAATTTCTCGTCGATATTATTTAAAATAATCTATTTTAAATAATCAAAATTCGCTAAAATTGCCAAAATAAAAATTTTAAACTGGCCCAGATTTTCCGGGTTGTTACAATCTCCCCCACTTAAAACTTTTCGTCCCCGAAAAGGAACAAAGTCGAAAGTGGTTTGATTAATCAACTCTATGTTCGATCTGGCTTTCATTCTCCAACCCTTTGGTTTCTGAGAATTTTCAAATTTTCAAAAATTTGGCTAACACCCTAAATTTTTGAAAAATTTCGCCATAACCTCCCCTGCAATGGGAGCATCGGGGAATTTCAAATAGCTTCCCCGGTCCTTCAGATCTCAAAAAGAAAAAGAAAAAGCCAAGCGGCTAGCCAATAGGCTCACAAAATCATCATCACCCAAACAAAACAGGAAATTATGTAGTAAACATGTACCTATTTGTCGGGCAAACAAATTTTATTCTTCGGCTCTAGCCTCCTTGCTATGACCTGTTCAATGTAAGTATATGCATATGCAAGCAAATGCGACCAAATTTCAATACAATTCAATATTTGATGCTATTAGGCTAAATGGATAAAAATTAGCAAACAAATAAACAAACAACCCAAACATCAATCAATTAGTGAATTAGAGTTTCAAATTCATAATTTTGATACATATACAAAAATCAGATTTTTGATGCCAAATCTCAACAATTAAATCTAGCTATATAAGTTTTGGTTCTCACACCAGTCTAATGGAAATATATAGAAAATCACACCTTCGAAACTCGAATACCAATTCTGATGATGTCTAGACTATCATCAGAATCGTCTCTGGGCGACTAGAGTGTGGCTCTATATCTATCCAGTATATTAAAATTTCAAATACACGCGGATCAGACGTATACGCAAAATCTATATATACTGGATTGTCCACATCAATATAATTAAATATCAAATACGAATAAGTGATTTAAATTTTCAAAACAAAAATTTGTTTTCATTTTCAAAAATATACTCTTCACACTCGTTCTAGGATACTACTGATCCTATCTCTAACGAGTCATCCCATTGGATATTACTAATCCAATTATCTGATGAATTCTTTCATATGGTTCTAATGTGCCCTGTTCTCTGCTTTGTAAACCAAAGCTCTGATACCAACTGTGACGGCAAGGAATTTCGCTCGGTCCGAACCAGTCGCTAAACCGACCCAGACCGTTCGAAACGCCCTATCGTTTGAGAACAGGACAAA
The DNA here is from genome assembly GCA_030737875.1 of Allium sativum. Lineage (NCBI taxonomy): Eukaryota > Viridiplantae > Streptophyta > Magnoliopsida > Asparagales > Amaryllidaceae > Allium > Allium sativum. Next base: position 53,928,493 of record CM060920.1, on the reverse strand, counting down.
ATAGAACGCATATAAAAGAACATCTCATCGTATATTACAACAATGCATCAGATTACAAGAATATACAGAGTATAAACAAATAAATATTACACAGAAATATCAGAGATTTAAATTACATTTAAATACATAGCAGCGGAAAATAATACAATACACAACTAGAAGGAGATATACGGATACAAAGCTTTCCGGATATCGTTCCAGCTGTAAACCAGGATCCTGTGAATATAAATCTGCAAAACCAAAACTACTAGCTGCCCGTGTCAAAAATAGGGGCACCCAGAGTTTAGGTTAAAACAATAAACTCCAGGTCAGTCATGTGACTGGTGTGAGAACTAAAACAGTTTTTAATCTTTATTTTCAAAGGTAAATCAAGGGACCACGCCGTATAACACGGAACGGGTTTCCTCCCAAGGATACCAGTGCACAAAACAAGCAGCGCAATGCTAAATAAAGAAGAATGAAGCTGTTATAAGACCCAGGTCCCATCACACAATGCAACGCAGCCGAGGATAGGGTTTTCCCTTATAACAGCCAAAGAATGCTTGATACGTTTAAAACAAATCATTTGATACTATTATAAGTGCATAGTGTATAAAACACTTCAAATCATAAATATCAATCATAGGCGGCATGAATGCCCCATCCCACTATGTCGCCATACTAGGTTCTACAATTAAAACCGCAAATGTCACGTATTTGGAAGTTGGATTTCCATCTATGAACCGAGGCAAAAGATAGTCCTCAACCGATTCGAGACTGCCTAGCCCCAGCCTCAGGATCAGAGCTCGAGTGACCCTAGGAGCGACAGGGCCGGTCCACCGATGTGGATTAAAATGCCTGAACACTACGTTTCTGTAACAAACCGGGATTTTCGACTCCGAAAATCAACATTAAACTACCATGTTGACCATTCAGACATCGAATATTCCAGATCATTAATAGAAAGAAGTTAGAGGGTGAGAATAGATAAGTTAGAAATATTAGAATAGAAGAAGAAGAAAAACAACACCACACACAGAGTCTCACATCGCAGCGGAACAAAATATAATACAGAAGTAAATCTTTATTGAAAAACTTTGTAAATACTTACAATATCAGAGTATATCAATATCTGGACAGTGATAATCTGTCGTCATACAACACACAGCGGAATACTAGTAATATCATACGTCTGGACTCTTCCAGCTCGTCTCTTCACAGTAGTCGATAACCTGAACCTGCACAACCCGGTCTAACCCGAGCATTTACAAAACACCGGGTCAGTCTGGTGAACCAGAGTGAGATAAACTCGCACAGTAATAAGGGTGAACCATCCAATCATGATTTTAAAGTTCAAAATCTTTTCAAAAGAAAAGGATAATCGTAAGACCCCATCCACACATAAATACGGACGGTTTTTACCTTACGATAACCCAAAACATTTTTGAAACCGATATCTTGTCTGATATTATGATAATGTCTAAATACAAGTAGATAGAAATCTAGTAGAACGCTTGCATCTCACGCTCTACATATATAGTATACAATCAAAACCGCAGGCGCTTATTGAAGATTGGATTCCGACTTGACAAGGTATGGGTCCACCTTCCGATAGTGTATCTCTAGAGACGAATACACTGGGTTCAACAAGAACTTCTTGCAACCCGGCCCTCACATGACCGACCACTCATTTCGCTTGAGTGTATCGAATGTATATCACCGACGGTTGGGATCAGCAACCGTCTCCCGACAAGGGACAGCATCGAAACATAGATTAAGAACAAATAGGATTTCCTCTAGATAGGTGATTATACACCCTAATGGGAGCGACCCACATAGCCATGCTGCCTGCCCGATTTTTGTCATCTTCCGGTTGATGAGGCTTGAGGCCAGAATTAACTCTTGACATCTGGTCACCATTTACTTTGAATGCCACATCGTCAGATCCGTCAGATATCACTAATTGACGTCCACAAAAATATTCTAGCTGAAAGCTAGAGAATGGCAATTCCCTGCCAACAACTATCGTACGTTTGAAGAAATCAACGTACGTGACCCTTTGGAAATACTCTGTCAGACATCCGTCCATATACGTCATCCAGGAACAGGATAAACCGAAGGCACTCTCCTACCGCATCCAATATTGGAATCACCCCATGGATCAGTAGCGAGAAGTCCTTGCAACCCGTTGATTCCAACCACGACCGAATCACAGCTTTCCTCTGCTTGCCAGGCAGAGAATATTAGTGGTTCTTCCGTTTATGAAGATCCACGGTCTTCAATGCTCCATCTCTATCATCTTCTGAGATCTTCACGTATTTGTTGGACGGAATGGTTTTCGAATATACATTCGATCCCGGTCTTTCCGTACCAACAATCGTATTGGCCAGATTTGATAGTCGGTGTTTTAACTATCAAAATATTCAGTGTTTCAAACATGACACTCCAATGAGTTCACTGGTCCAGTATTCAGCATCACTTGGCCTTTAACAAAACTGATTTACTTTTGTTAAACTAAAACTTCCAATTCTTTTAATATTCAAAAATACGATATTTGAATAACTCTAATTTCAATTAACTAACATTCATCTTCTCTCCATTCGCTTGACTCTAGATCACAGCGATCACAATGGTTACGCCTGATTCCCTCAGGAAACATCCGACCGCCGTAGGTTATCTGCAGCCCTGCGAATTACGCTAGCAGTCGTACGAAATGGCAACTTAGCCGAATAATTATGTTTGGCTAATTCTATCTCGAATAACTATATTCAATTTCCCATTTTGACATCTCATTTAAAATTCTCCTTTTTACTAGATCTCGTTTTCAAATAACGTTAATGTAAAATTAACGTCTTAACACTTTGAATCTCACTTAAAACCTCTGGTTTATAATAAACCCTTTTTATCGTAATCTCCCTTCACTTAATTCATATAATTGAGTACGTTTATTTCCTTTCACCATTCAATTGGCTTGCATCTCACATTCGGTAACCTTTTTAATTGAATTCCCATTTAAAAATATATTCCTAAATTCATCATTAATTAAAATAATAACTTATTTCAAACATTAACTACTTTAGTAGTTAATCCCTTTATTAACTAAATTAAATAATAAATCCCTTTTTAATCCTTATTCAAACACTATTCATTTACTATTTTAGTCAAAACACATTAACTTGATAAACAATTCTAATTCCAACGGTCGATTTAATTAACTCAAAAACTTGATTACCTCATTAACCGATTTCAACAATCCTCGCTTTAAATTAATCAAAAATATAATTAATTTAGATAGATTCTAATTATTTGTTTTCCTTACAAAACAAATTCTCAAGGTTTGACCATTTAATTCATTTCTTATCTTCATACTTGAAAATCTGATTAGCATCAGCATATACTTTATAAAATAACCCAACCATAAATCAAGGTCTTAAATAAATAAAATATTTATTTAATTCCCTTATATACTTTATTCAAATAATATAGTTCAAAATCTAACTCTGGTTATAAAATAATTTTATAACCTCAACTTTATCGATTCACCTGACAGTGAATTCAATATTTATAACCCGATTGATTTAAAAGGCCATACTCTGCCAAACACTTAACCAATATCGTCCATTGGTTTAAACCAAACAGATGTTGAATATTCAATTAATAATCAACCATCAAATCAATCACACAAATAGATCAGTTCATATATGATCATATGAAAATAAATAATACATTTGAGGAATCCGGTTGGATCCCTCCAACCTGTTCTTCCCTGTATTCAAATGGTTTTCTCAAATCAGACTGTTCAGTTTTGTTTAACTGATGAACTAAAATAACAACCATTTAACATTAACCACAAGCAATTCAAACAATGCAACCATTTTAAAACACGTTTATAAATAAACGTGACCAACCAAGGTGAGTTACCTTTATTGGGACCAATCGATAAATAACGATTTGCTACTTCACTGAAATTAAACACAGTTTAATTTCATCGGGTAAATCAATAGATAAATATATCATTAGCAGAACAGTCAACCATTGGCAAGCAGAGCACACAAAATAAAAACCCAATTTATAAAAATATAAATGGGAAAACTGAGTGGGTTTAACTCACCTAGAGTTGCGTTGTTATAATAACAACTGGTTTGATTAAATTAAACTCGCGTTTAATTTAACTGGGATCCCCAGCTGCATTCTACTACGTCTGTTTCTATTCCAGAATGTAGATCTCATTCATACAGTCCCAGCATCGCTTGTTGTGTTTCATTCTGGTCATATATGATGAAGTTATTAATATTATAATTATGTGTAAAGTTAAGTAATTAAATTTCTAATTATAGTTTAAATCTTAACAAATTCAATTAACTTTAATTAAACACCTTAATTACTTTCGAAGCTAACGGCCGATCCATTCCAAGTAAAACTAAAGCCTGATTCCCCTTTTCCTTGTATTCCTGACTTCGTCCTCCTGTATTTAACAAGCGCTCTTCATTAGTTTTAACACTACTTATATAATAAATTAAGGATTTAAACTTAAGTAATAATTTCCCAAATTATAACTACTTCACTTAATTATGTTTGAGGAAAAAATGGCAGATCAATCTTCACTTCGTTCCCATTAATACGGCTACTCTCTGGTACTCGTTCATTCGGCACAGCCCTGAAATGAATTAACTATGTTAATATACTAATAATTCCTAATTAAAAGTTTGGTTAAGTTCATTACTGTTGGATTTCGGTTACGGCCATCTTGGTTCCTCCTTGGTTTTCTTTTGAACGGTTCCACAAAGAAATCCTTCTTCTCGTTCTCTGTATTTCCGCTCCAACCCGGCTACATCGCTCCTCCATCTACCAGAAAACCCACTATGCTTCGAACAGACCAAAATTTCATCACCACGTCCTTAACTCTTTTGGATGCGTTCCTCCTTCTCTTTCCCTTTTTCTTAGTTTCCACGTCCGTCCCTTTCATTCCTTGCATGCGCGTTTGCAAGTCCCCCCCCTCATTAACTTTTGGTTGCTCCTGTCCAAACACCGGCTACTCCTTGTGTTCTCGCTCTAAAATAGCTGCCCTTCCAACGCTCAACTCCAAAACGCTAACCGCCCAACCCAAACGCACCACCCTCCGGTCAACCGTACGCCCATCACACTATCAGCCCAACGCCTCGCTGACCTTTGCCTTCGACCAGAGTATGGTCCCTTTTTGTTTAGTAGTTAGAAAGTTTGTGAATGGCAGTAAAGATCGAGAGGTTTGAAGAGGAGTAAAGATCGAAGAGCACTACTATTGGATTATTTGGTTGGCGGTGGAAGTAAAAAGGGAACCGTGAATTAGGTTTTGCTGATAAGGTTCTGAGTATATATAAGAGAAGAACCGTGGGAATCACGGTGTTGGAAAATCATATTTAATTTGGTTACTTCGTCGCCACGGCTTTACAGCGTATTGGTGGGGAGAACTCAAAGAATTACGTGACTATCACGGTAGAGTGAAGTTTGGCAGCCAAGGTATCGATAGCGTGGAAGCAACGTAAGGGGCTACAGTGAAGGAGTAGGATGCTTCTACTAATATTAAAATTGTATGAAACTTCGTTCTAAAGTAATACGCCAAAACCACAACAAACGACTTCTGTTTACTGATAAAAAGGTTAATCCCAGTGTAAAAAGGTATTCCGAACCCAATGGGACCAGTTTCGTCGAAATCCGAAGTCGTATGAAAAAATTTCCTTTATGAAACCGGAAATGAACACGCATTTAATTTTTCCATGATCACCAGATAAATCAAATCCACTTGAAACTGCGAACATCGACAATAACTTTTCGATACGAACCCAACGGCACTAATTTCGTCGCATTCTGAGACTGTTGCCCCGGTAGGCTATTTTTACCCTGAACCGCCCTACCCTTTTTAACGCCAAATTTCTCGATCTCTAAAAATAACAAACTATATACCTATCCTGACTATAATCGACGCTACGAACTCAACGGAACTGGTTTCGTCGAAAACAGAGTCCGTTTGCAAAACGGCTACTTTAAAGGCCTATAATTTAATAACGATTTTCCATAGCGACTATTTCCAAAATTTGATTTGGCCATAACTTACTATCTATAACATTGAATCTGGATTTTTCTCTTTCATATGAATATTATCGTCAATACGGTTCCAACGTGTCTTATTTCACAGAAATCCGACTTATATCGAATTCTGTATTCTCAGTTGAAGTTCAAAACTCCAATTTACGAACTGCACGCTATTTTCGAGCTCGATTTTATATTATATATAAATTATAACGTTCAACTTCGTTTTAAATAACGAATTCAATATTAAATTTCATTAATATTCCCAATATACTATTTAAAACTAATTTAAATATTCATATTCAAATGGTCGAAAAACACGGGTCGTTACATTCTTCCCCCCTTAAAATAATTTCGTCCTCGAAATTGCTAAGGTAAGAAAGAATGTAATAAATTCATTAACTTCAAATCTAATTTAGTTTTTAAATTAGAAACCAATTCAATACTGTATATAGATATTTTCAAAAATATTGAAAATTTTCTAACACATTATATTTCCGAAAATTTTGCCAGCACCTCCTCTGTACGGCTCAATCGGTACAACTCCAACTTGCCTTTCTAGGCCTTCTCCAATCCAAAAGAAAATAAACAGCCAAGCGGCTTGCCATATAGGCTCATAAATCTCCAAATCCATATAAAAATAAACGTGTACCTTTTTGTCGGGCATATCATCATATCCTTTCCATCTGCTGCCCTGTCAGCATATAGAATTGCAATCCCAAAAAAAATTCCACTTTTATCCTCAAAACCGAATCCTTCACGCATCCAATCCAAATCCCATTCTTAACTCAACTTCCATCCATCATTGATTTCAACTCTTAAATTACCAATCCAACACCATTTCAGATTCCTGTCTCCCAATTCAAAATCTAATTCTACTCGATATAATATATCTCGATTCAATTTCCAGTTAATTGGTTTCAATTCATTTCATATTTGCTTCCACAAATTTCTATTTAATCTTACCTTTGTTCAACAATTTCCCTGGGAGTTTTCAAATAGTTCAGCACTTTCAAAAATCAAATATTCCTTTTCAGGATTCAAAATAACTTGTTTTTCTCAAAGCAATTCAAATACAAAAATTTTGGTAGTAATCCGTCACTTACCACTCGAAAATGAACACTGATGATGTGGCCAGCATCCTCAGAGTTATTCCCCAGCTATCGAAGTGAGTTCAATACTATATCATTTCAAAACTCCAATTTTAAACACTTCCATTTTGAAATCTATTTCAAAATAAAATTCACTATGCTTGTAACAATTTAAAATCTCCCAGGATTTTAAAATTCTCATATATTAAGTCCAATTCCATTTGCAATACCTATTCCATATTTAGGAATTTTCAATTCAAATTTTGATTTTTATTTCATCTGATTTCCATGTTATATGAATTCTAATTGGTTATTTATATAACCATTTCGATTATAATCAACCAACACATCCAATATACTATAATATTCTAAATATTAATCATTCCTTTATATCAAAATATAATTTGGGTAAAATTATTTCATTTACCCTCTTTCAAAAACATACTGTGTCGAATTATTCTGTTCAAGAGTTTAGAAACACTTATCGGCCCAGTTTGCATTACTGTATCGACCAGAATTCATAAACTACTCGACAAACCAATCAACACAATATAAACAGTTTTTATATCAATTTACAAATACGCGCTCATATATATACACACTCAAACTCAATCTAGGGTATTACTAATCCCATCTCTACGGAGTCACGCCACAGAGCCAAGGTACTTACTTAACCTTCAGCTCTGATACCACTGTAACGAACCGGGATTTTCGACTCCGAAAATCAACATTAAACTACCATGTTGACCATTCAGACATCGAATATTCCAGATCATTAATAGAAAGAAGTTAGAGGGTGAGAATAGATAAGTTAGAAATATTAGAATAGAAGAAGAAGAAAAACAACACCACACACAGAGTCTCACATCGCAGCGGAACAAAATATAATACAGAAGTAAATCTTTATTGAAAAACTTTGTAAATACTTACAATATCAGAGTATATCAATATCTGGACAGTGATAATCTGTCGTCATACAACACACAGCGGAATACTAGTAATATCATACGTCTGGACTCTTCCAGCTCGTCTCTTCACAGTAGTCGATAACCTGAACCTGCACAACCCGGTCTAACCCGAGCATTTACAAAACACCGGGTCAGTCTGGTGAACCAGAGTGAGATAAACTCGCACAGTAATAAGGGTGAACCATCCAATCATGATTTTAAAGTTCAAAATCTTTTCAAAAGAAAAGGATAATCGTAAGACCCCATCCACACATAAATACGGACGGTTTTTACCTTACGATAACCCAAAACATTTTTGAAACCGATATCTTGTCTGATATTATGATAATGTCTAAATACAAGTAGATAGAAATCTAGTAGAACGCTTGCATCTCACGCTCTACATATATAGTATACAATCAAAACCGCAGGCGCTTATTGAAGATTGGATTCCGACTTGACAAGGTATGGGTCCACCTTCCGATAGTGTATCTCTAGAGACGAATACACTGGGTTCAACAAGAACTTCTTGCAACCCGGCCCTCACATGACCGACCACTCATTTCGCTTGAGTGTATCGAATGTATATCACCGACGGTTGGGATCAGCAACCGTCTCCCGACAAGGGACAGCATCGAAACATAGATTAAGAACAAATAGGATTTCCTCTAGATAGGTGATTATACACCCTAATGGGAGCGACCCACATAGCCATGCTGCCTGCCCGATTTTTGTCATCTTCCGGTTGATGAGGCTTGAGGCCAGAATTAACTCTTGACATCTGGTCACCATTTACTTTGAATGCCACATCGTCAGATCCGTCAGATATCACTAATTGACGTCCACAAAAATATTCTAGCTGAAAGCTAGAGAATGGCAATTCCCTGCCAACAACTATCGTACGTTTGAAGAAATCAACGTACGTGACCCTTTGGAAATACTCTGTCAGACATCCGTCCATATACGTCATCCAGGAACAGGATAAACCGAAGGCACTCTCCTACCGCATCCAATATTGGAATCACCCCATGGATCAGTAGCGAGAAGTCCTTGCAACCCGTTGATTCCAACCACGACCGAATCACAGCTTTCCTCTGCTTGCCAGGCAGAGAATATTAGTGGTTCTTCCGTTTATGAAGATCCACGGTCTTCAATGCTCCATCTCTATCATCTTCTGAGATCTTCACGTATTTGTTGGACGGAATGGTTTTCGAATATACATTCGATCCCGGTCTTTCCGTACCAACAATCGTATTGGCCAGATTTGATAGTCGGTGTTTTAACTATCAAAATATTCAGTGTTTCAAACATGACACTCCAATGAGTTCACTGGTCCAGTATTCAGCATCACTTGGCCTTTAACAAAACTGATTTACTTTTGTTAAACTAAAACTTCCAATTCTTTTAATATTCAAAAATACGATATTTGAATAACTCTAATTTCAATTAACTAACATTCATCTTCTCTCCATTCGCTTGACTCTAGATCACAGCGATCACAATGGTTACGCCTGATTCCCTCAGGAAACATCCGACCGCCGTAGGTTATCTGCAGCCCTGCGAATTACGCTAGCAGTCGTACGAAATGGCAACTTAGCCGAATAATTATGTTTGGCTAATTCTATCTCGAATAACTATATTCAATTTCCCATTTTGACATCTCATTTAAAATTCTCCTTTTTACTAGATCTCGTTTTCAAATAACGTTAATGTAAAATTAACGTCTTAACACTTTGAATCTCACTTAAAACCTCTGGTTTATAATAAACCCTTTTTATCGTAATCTCCCTTCACTTAATTCATATAATTGAGTACGTTTATTTCCTTTCACCATTCAATTGGCTTGCATCTCACATTCGGTAACCTTTTTAATTGAATTCCCATTTAAAAATATATTCCTAAATTCATCATTAATTAAAATAATAACTTATTTCAAACATTAACTACTTTAGTAGTTAATCCCTTTATTAACTAAATTAAATAATAAATCCCTTTTTAATCCTTATTCAAACACTATTCATTTACTATTTTAGTCAAAACACATTAACTTGATAAACAATTCTAATTCCAACGGTCGATTTAATTAACTCAAAAACTTGATTACCTCATTAACCGATTTCAACAATCCTCGCTTTAAATTAATCAAAAATATAATTAATTTAGATAGATTCTAATTATTTGTTTTCCTTACAAAACAAATTCTCAAGGTTTGACCATTTAATTCATTTCTTATCTTCATACTTGAAAATCTGATTAGCATCAGCATATACTTTATAAAATAACCCAACCATAAATCAAGGTCTTAAATAAATAAAATATTTATTTAATTCCCTTATATACTTTATTCAAATAATATAGTTCAAAATCTAACTCTGGTTATAAAATAATTTTATAACCTCAACTCTATCGATTCACCTGACAGTGAATTCAATATTTATAACCCGATTGATTTAAAAGGCCATACTCTGCCAAACACTTAACCAATATCGTCCATTGGTTTAAACCAAACAGATGTTGAATATTCAATTAATAATCAACCATCAAATCAATCACACAAATAGATCAGTTCATATATGATCATATGAAAATAAATAATACATTTGAGGAATCCGGTTGGATCCCTCCAACCTGTTCTTCCCTGTATTCAAATGGTTTTCTCAAATCAGACTGTTCAGTTTTGTTTAACTGATGAACTAAAATAACAACCATTTAACATTAACCACAAGCAATTCAAACAATGCAACCATTTTAAAACACGTTTATAAATAAACGTGACCAACCAAGGTGAGTTACCTTTATTGGGACCAATCGATAAATAACGATTTGCTACTTCACTGAAATTAAACACAGTTTAATTTCATCGGGTAAATCAATAGATAAATATATCATTAGCAGAACAGTCAACCATTGGCAAGCAGAGCACACAAAATAAAAACCCAATTTATAAAAATATAAATGGGAAAACTGAGTGGGTTTAACTCACCTAGAGTTGCGTTGTTATAATAACAACTGGTTTGATTAAATTAAACTCGCGTTTAATTTAACTGGGATCCCCAGCTGCATTCTACTACGTCTGTTTCTATTCCAGAATGTAGATCTCATTCATACAGTCCCAGCATCGCTTGTTGTGTTTCATTCTGGTCATATATGATGAAGTTATTAATATTATAATTATGTGTAAAGTTAAGTAATTAAATTTCTAATTATAGTTTAAATCTTAACAAATTCAATTAACTTTAATTAAACACCTTAATTACTTTCGAAGCTAACGGCCGATCCATTCCAAGTAAAACTAAAGCCTGATTCCCCTTTTCCTTGTATTCCTGACTTCGTCCTCCTGTATTTAACAAGCGCTCTTCATTAGTTTTAACACTACTTATATAATAAATTAAGGATTTAAACTTAAGTAATAATTTCCCAAATTATAACTACTTCACTTAATTATGTTTGAGGAAAAAATGGCAGATCAATCTTCACTTCGTTCCCATTAATACGGCTACTCTCTGGTACTCGTTCATTCGGCACAGCCCTGAAATGAATTAACTATGTTAATATACTAATAATTCCTAATTAAAAGTTTGGTTAAGTTCATTACTGTTGGATTTCGGTTACGGCCATCTTGGTTCCTCCTTGGTTTTCTTTTGAACGGTTCCACAACGAAATCCTTCTTCTCGTTCTCTGTATTTCCGCTCCAACCCGGCTACATCGCTCCTCCATCTACCAGAAAACCCACTATGCTTCGAACAGACCAAAATTTCATCACCACGTCCTTAACTCTTTTGGATGCGTTCCTCCTTCTCTTTCCCTTTTTCTTAGTTTCCACGTCCGTCCCTTTCATTCCTTGCATGCGCGTTTGCAAGTCCCCCCCCCTCATTAACTTTTGGTTGCTCCTGTCCAAACACCGGCTACTCCTTGTGTTCTCGCTCTAAAATAGCTGCCCTTCCAACGCTCAACTCCAAAACGCTAACCGCCCAACCCAAACGCACCACCCTCCGGTCAACCGTACGCCCATCACACTATCAGCCCAACGCCTCGCTGACCTTTGCCTTCGACCAGAGTATGGTCCCTTTTTGTTTAGTAGTTAGAAAGTTTGTGAATGGCAGTAAAGATCGAGAGGTTTGAAGAGGAGTAAAGATCGAAGAGCACTACTATTGGATTATTTGGTTGGCGGTGGAAGTAAAAAGGGAACCGTGAATTAGGTTTTGCTGATAAGGTTCTGAGTATATATAAGAGAAGAACCGTGGGAATCACGGTGTTGGAAAATCATATTTAATTTGGTTACTTCGTCGCCACGGCTTTACAGCGTATTGGTGGGGAGAACTCAAAGAATTACGTGACTATCACGGTAGAGTGAAGTTTGGCAGCCAAGGTATCGATAGCGTGGAAGCAACGTAAGGGGCTACAGTGAAGGAGTAGGATGCTTCTACTAATATTAAAATTGTATGAAACTTCGTTCTAAAGTAATACGCCAAAACCACAACAAACGACTTCTGTTTACTGATAAAAAGGTTAATCCCAGTGTAAAAAGGTATTCCGAACCCAATGGGACCAGTTTCGTCGAAATCCGAAGTCGTATGAAAAAATTTCCTTTATGAAACCGGAAATGAACACGCATTTAATTTTTCCATGATCACCAGATAAATCAAATCCACTTGAAACTGCGAACATCGACAATAACTTTTCGATACGAACCCAACGGCACTAATTTCGTCGCATTCTGAGACTGTTGCCCCGGTAGGCTATTTTTACCCTGAACCGCCCTACCCTTTTTAACGCCAAATTTCTCGATCTCTAAAAATAACAAACTATATACCTATCCTGACTATAATCGACGCTACGAACTCAACGGAACTGGTTTCGTCGAAAACAGAGTCCGTTTGCAAAACGGCTACTTTAAAGGCCTATAATTTAATAACGATTTTCCATAGCGACTATTTCCAAAATTTGATTTGGCCATAACTTACTATCTATAACATTGAATCTGGATTTTTCTCTTTCATATGAATATTATCGTCAATACGGTTCCAACGTGTCTTATTTCACAGAAATCCGACTTATATCGAATTCTGTATTCTCAGTTGAAGTTCAAAACTCCAATTTACGAACTGCACGCTATTTTCGAGCTCGATTTTATATTATATATAAATTATAACGTTCAACTTCGTTTTAAATAACGAATTCAATATTAAATTTCATTAATATTCCCAATATACTATTTAAAACTAATTTAAATATTCATATTCAAATGGTCGAAAAACACGGGTCGTTACATTCTTCCCCCCTTAAAATAATTTCGTCCTCGAAATTGCTAAGGTAAGAAAGAATGTAATAAATTCATTAACTTCAAATCTAATTTAGTTTTTAAATTAGAAACCAATTCAATACTGTATATAGATATTTTCAAAAATATTGAAAATTTTCTAACACATTATATTTCCGAAAATTTTGCCAGCACCTCCTCTGTACGGCTCAATCGGTACAACTCCAACTTGCCTTTCTAGGCCTTCTCCAATCCAAAAGAAAATAAACAGCCAAGCGGCTTGCCATATAGGCTCATAAATCTCCAAATCCATATAAAAATAAACGTGTACCTTTTTGTCGGGCATATCATCATATCCTTTCCATCTGCTGCCCTGTCAGCATATAGAATTGCAATCCCAAAAAAAATTCCACTTTTATCCTCAAAACCGAATCCTTCACGCATCCAATCCAAATCCCATTCTTAACTCAACTTCCATCCATCATTGATTTCAACTCTTAAATTACCAATCCAACACCATTTCAGATTCCTGTCTCCCAATTCAAAATCTAATTCTACTCGATATAATATATCTCGATTCAATTTCCAGTTAATTGGTTTCAATTCATTTCATATTTGCTTCCACAAATTTCTATTTAATCTTACCTTTGTTCAACAATTTCCCTGGGAGTTTTCAAATAGTTCAGCACTTTCAAAAATCAAATATTCCTTTTCAGGATTCAAAATAACTTGTTTTTCTCAAAGCAATTCAAATACAAAAATTTTGGTAGTAATCCGTCACTTACCACTCGAAAATGAACACTGATGATGTGGCCAGCATCCTCAGAGTTATTCCCCAGCTATCGAAGTGAGTTCAATACTATATCATTTCAAAACTCCAATTTTAAACACTTCCATTTTGAAATCTATTTCAAAATAAAATTCACTATGCTTGTAACAATTTAAAATCTCCCAGGATTTTAAAATTCTCATATATTAAGTCCAATTCCATTTGCAATACCTATTCCATATTTAGGAATTTTCAATTCAAATTTTGATTTTTATTTCATCTGATTTCCATGTTATATGAATTCTAATTGGTTATTTATATAACCATTTCGATTATAATCAACCAACACATCCAATATACTATAATATTCTAAATATTAATCATTCCTTTATATCAAAATATAATTTGGGTAAAATTATTTCATTTACCCTCTTTCAAAAACATACTGTGTCGAATTATTCTGTTCAAGAGTTTAGAAACACTTATCGGCCCAGTTTGCATTACTGTATCGACCAGAATTCATAAACTACTCGACAAACCAATCAACACAATATAAACAGTTTTTATATCAATTTACAAATACGCGCTCATATATATACACACTCAAACTCAATCTAGGGTATTACTAATCCCATCTCTACGGAGTCACGCCACAGAGCCAAGGTACTTACTTAACCTTCAGCTCTGATACCACTGTAACGAACCGGGATTTTCGACTCCGAAAATCAACATTAAACTACCATGTTGACCATTCAGACATCGAATATTCCAGATCATTAATAGAAAGAAGTTAGAGGGTGAGAATAGATAAGTTAGAAATATTAGAATAGAAGAAGAAGAAAAACAACACCACACACAGAGTCTCACATCGCAGCGGAACAAAATATAATACAGAAGTAAATCTTTATTGAAAAACTTTGTAAATACTTACAATATCAGAGTATATCAATATCTGGACAGTGATAATCTGTCGTCATACAACACACAGCGGAATACTAGTAATATCATACGTCTGGACTCTTCCAGCTCGTCTCTTCACAGTAGTCGATAACCTGAACCTGCACAACCCGGTCTAACCCGAGCATTTACAAAACACCGGGTCAGTCTGGTGAACCAGAGTGAGATAAACTCGCACAGTAATAAGGGTGAACCATCCAATCAT
Organism: Allium sativum; assembly: GCA_030737875.1. Taxonomy (NCBI): domain Eukaryota; kingdom Viridiplantae; phylum Streptophyta; class Magnoliopsida; order Asparagales; family Amaryllidaceae; genus Allium; species Allium sativum. Next base: position 53,913,219 of record CM060920.1, on the reverse strand, counting down.
GATTTTAAAGTTCAAAATCTTTTCAAAAGAAAAGGATAATCGTAAGACCCCATCCACACATAAATACGGACGGTTTTTACCTTACGATAACCCAAAACATTTTTGAAACCGATATCTTGTCTGATATTATGATAATGTCTAAATACAAGTAGATAGAAATCTAGTAGAACGCTTGCATCTCACGCTCTACATATATAGTATACAATCAAAACCGCAGGCGCTTATTGAAGATTGGATTCCGACTTGACAAGGTATGGGTCCACCTTCCGATAGTGTATCTCTAGAGACGAATACACTGGGTTCAACAAGAACTTCTTGCAACCCGGCCCTCACATGACCGACCACTCATTTCGCTTGAGTGTATCGAATGTATATCACCGACGGTTGGGATCAGCAACCGTCTCCCGACAAGGGACAGCATCGAAACATAGATTAAGAACAAATAGGATTTCCTCTAGATAGGTGATTATACACCCTAATGGGAGCGACCCACATAGCCATGCTGCCTGCCCGATTTTTGTCATCTTCCGGTTGATGAGGCTTGAGGCCAGAATTAACTCTTGACATCTGGTCACCATTTACTTTGAATGCCACATCGTCAGATCCGTCAGATATCACTAATTGACGTCCACAAAAATATTCTAGCTGAAAGCTAGAGAATGGCAATTCCCTGCCAACAACTATCGTACGTTTGAAGAAATCAACGTACGTGACCCTTTGGAAATACTCTGTCAGACATCCGTCCATATACGTCATCCAGGAACAGGATAAACCGAAGGCACTCTCCTACCGCATCCAATATTGGAATCACCCCATGGATCAGTAGCGAGAAGTCCTTGCAACCCGTTGATTCCAACCACGACCGAATCACAGCTTTCCTCTGCTTGCCAGGCAGAGAATATTAGTGGTTCTTCCGTTTATGAAGATCCACGGTCTTCAATGCTCCATCTCTATCATCTTCTGAGATCTTCACGTATTTGTTGGACGGAATGGTTTTCGAATATACATTCGATCCCGGTCTTTCCGTACCAACAATCGTATTGGCCAGATTTGATAGTCGGTGTTTTAACTATCAAAATATTCAGTGTTTCAAACATGACACTCCAATGAGTTCACTGGTCCAGTATTCAGCATCACTTGGCCTTTAACAAAACTGATTTACTTTTGTTAAACTAAAACTTCCAATTCTTTTAATATTCAAAAATACGATATTTGAATAACTCTAATTTCAATTAACTAACATTCATCTTCTCTCCATTCGCTTGACTCTAGATCACAGCGATCACAATGGTTACGCCTGATTCCCTCAGGAAACATCCGACCGCCGTAGGTTATCTGCAGCCCTGCGAATTACGCTAGCAGTCGTACGAAATGGCAACTTAGCCGAATAATTATGTTTGGCTAATTCTATCTCGAATAACTATATTCAATTTCCCATTTTGACATCTCATTTAAAATTCTCCTTTTTACTAGATCTCGTTTTCAAATAACGTTAATGTAAAATTAACGTCTTAACACTTTGAATCTCACTTAAAACCTCTGGTTTATAATAAACCCTTTTTATCGTAATCTCCCTTCACTTAATTCATATAATTGAGTACGTTTATTTCCTTTCACCATTCAATTGGCTTGCATCTCACATTCGGTAACCTTTTTAATTGAATTCCCATTTAAAAATATATTCCTAAATTCATCATTAATTAAAATAATAACTTATTTCAAACATTAACTACTTTAGTAGTTAATCCCTTTATTAACTAAATTAAATAATAAATCCCTTTTTAATCCTTATTCAAACACTATTCATTTACTATTTTAGTCAAAACACATTAACTTGATAAACAATTCTAATTCCAACGGTCGATTTAATTAACTCAAAAACTTGATTACCTCATTAACCGATTTCAACAATCCTCGCTTTAAATTAATCAAAAATATAATTAATTTAGATAGATTCTAATTATTTGTTTTCCTTACAAAACAAATTCTCAAGGTTTGACCATTTAATTCATTTCTTATCTTCATACTTGAAAATCTGATTAGCATCAGCATATACTTTATAAAATAACCCAACCATAAATCAAGGTCTTAAATAAATAAAATATTTATTTAATTCCCTTATATACTTTATTCAAATAATATAGTTCAAAATCTAACTCTGGTTATAAAATAATTTTATAACCTCAACTCTATCGATTCACCTGACAGTGAATTCAATATTTATAACCCGATTGATTTAAAAGGCCATACTCTGCCAAACACTTAACCAATATCGTCCATTGGTTTAAACCAAACAGATGTTGAATATTCAATTAATAATCAACCATCAAATCAATCACACAAATAGATCAGTTCATATATGATCATATGAAAATAAATAATACATTTGAGGAATCCGGTTGGATCCCTCCAACCTGTTCTTCCCTGTATTCAAATGGTTTTCTCAAATCAGACTGTTCAGTTTTGTTTAACTGATGAACTAAAATAACAACCATTTAACATTAACCACAAGCAATTCAAACAATGCAACCATTTTAAAACACGTTTATAAATAAACGTGACCAACCAAGGTGAGTTACCTTTATTGGGACCAATCGATAAATAACGATTTGCTACTTCACTGAAATTAAACACAGTTTAATTTCATCGGGTAAATCAATAGATAAATATATCATTAGCAGAACAGTCAACCATTGGCAAGCAGAGCACACAAAATAAAAACCCAATTTATAAAAATATAAATGGGAAAACTGAGTGGGTTTAACTCACCTAGAGTTGCGTTGTTATAATAACAACTGGTTTGATTAAATTAAACTCGCGTTTAATTTAACTGGGATCCCCAGCTGCATTCTACTACGTCTGTTTCTATTCCAGAATGTAGATCTCATTCATACAGTCCCAGCATCGCTTGTTGTGTTTCATTCTGGTCATATATGATGAAGTTATTAATATTATAATTATGTGTAAAGTTAAGTAATTAAATTTCTAATTATAGTTTAAATCTTAACAAATTCAATTAACTTTAATTAAACACCTTAATTACTTTCGAAGCTAACGGCCGATCCATTCCAAGTAAAACTAAAGCCTGATTCCCCTTTTCCTTGTATTCCTGACTTCGTCCTCCTGTATTTAACAAGCGCTCTTCATTAGTTTTAACACTACTTATATAATAAATTAAGGATTTAAACTTAAGTAATAATTTCCCAAATTATAACTACTTCACTTAATTATGTTTGAGGAAAAAATGGCAGATCAATCTTCACTTCGTTCCCATTAATACGGCTACTCTCTGGTACTCGTTCATTCGGCACAGCCCTGAAATGAATTAACTATGTTAATATACTAATAATTCCTAATTAAAAGTTTGGTTAAGTTCATTACTGTTGGATTTCGGTTACGGCCATCTTGGTTCCTCCTTGGTTTTCTTTTGAACGGTTCCACAACGAAATCCTTCTTCTCGTTCTCTGTATTTCCGCTCCAACCCGGCTACATCGCTCCTCCATCTACCAGAAAACCCACTATGCTTCGAACAGACCAAAATTTCATCACCACGTCCTTAACTCTTTTGGATGCGTTCCTCCTTCTCTTTCCCTTTTTCTTAGTTTCCACGTCCGTCCCTTTCATTCCTTGCATGCGCGTTTGCAAGTCCCCCCCCCCTCATTAACTTTTGGTTGCTCCTGTCCAAACACCGGCTACTCCTTGTGTTCTCGCTCTAAAATAGCTGCCCTTCCAACGCTCAACTCCAAAACGCTAACCGCCCAACCCAAACGCACCACCCTCCGGTCAACCGTACGCCCATCACACTATCAGCCCAACGCCTCGCTGACCTTTGCCTTCGACCAGAGTATGGTCCCTTTTTGTTTAGTAGTTAGAAAGTTTGTGAATGGCAGTAAAGATCGAGAGGTTTGAAGAGGAGTAAAGATCGAAGAGCACTACTATTGGATTATTTGGTTGGCGGTGGAAGTAAAAAGGGAACCGTGAATTAGGTTTTGCTGATAAGGTTCTGAGTATATATAAGAGAAGAACCGTGGGAATCACGGTGTTGGAAAATCATATTTAATTTGGTTACTTCGTCGCCACGGCTTTACAGCGTATTGGTGGGGAGAACTCAAAGAATTATGTGACTATCACGGTAGAGTGAAGTTTGGCAGCCAAGGTATCGATAGCGTGGAAGCAACGTAAGGGGCTACAGTGAAGGAGTAGGATGCTTCTACTAATATTAAAATTGTATGAAACTTCGTTCTAAAGTAATACGCCAAAACCACAACAAACGACTTCTGTTTACTGATAAAAAGGTTAATCCCAGTGTAAAAAGGTATTCCGAACCCAATGGGACCAGTTTCGTCGAAATCCGAAGTCGTATGAAAAAATTTCCTTTATGAAACCGGAAATGAACACGCATTTAATTTTTCCATGATCACCAGATAAATCAAATCCACTTGAAACTGCGAACATCGACAATAACTTTTCGATACGAACCCAACGGCACTAATTTCGTCGCATTCTGAGACTGTTGCCCCGGTAGGCTATTTTTACCCTGAACCGCCCTACCCTTTTTAACGCCAAATTTCTCGATCTCTAAAAATAACAAACTATATACCTATCCTGACTATAATCGACGCTACGAACTCAACGGAACTGGTTTCGTCGAAAACAGAGTCCGTTTGCAAAACGGCTACTTTAAAGGCCTATAATTTAATAACGATTTTCCATAGCGACTATTTCCAAAATTTGATTTGGCCATAACTTACTATCTATAACATTGAATCTGGATTTTTCTCTTTCATATGAATATTATCGTCAATACGGTTCCAACGTGTCTTATTTCACAGAAATCCGACTTATATCGAATTCTGTATTCTCAGTTGAAGTTCAAAACTCCAATTTACGAACTGCACGCTATTTTCGAGCTCGATTTTATATTATATATAAATTATAACGTTCAACTTCGTTTTAAATAACGAATTCAATATTAAATTTCATTAATATTCCCAATATACTATTTAAAACTAATTTAAATATTCATATTCAAATGGTCGAAAAACACGGGTCGTTACAGTTTCCCCGCCCTTTGGGGCGTAAATGAGCCACTAAATGACTCCATCGGTTCGAGAACGACCGATCAATCCGAGGCGCCTCGCAACAGCAACAACCACATAAGTCAAACTCGTCAGGGCGTGTAAAACCACTGACGCCACTTCTAACTAGGAAGAAACGCAGGCCCTCCCTGAGGTCCTTTCTCCCGTTTTTGGTTCATACCGGGTGTGAAACTCGCGAAGTAAACGTTACACAAAGCTACGCCACAAAGGCCGTGCTTTGATCATCACCACAAGACTTTGCTTTTCAACAGAAGCCTTGATCATTTGCATCTTAGCATGCCACACAGGCAAACCATCCTATGCAACCGATATCAGTCACACAGCATGAAATCCGATGTCAGACACACAGTCCATTTACAAGTCCGTCCTGGGTCTGAACGAAACCGGAGGCACCTAGTACCCCGCATATCCATCGATCTCCAAGTACGTCTGGACGATCACTAACTGTTTCCATCTTCTTGGGTGTACAGCCCAATCAAGATCATCAGTAATTACCCAAACGACGTGAAGACCTCCGGTCTTCGACCATCGTCTTCATCTTCGACTTATCGTCGTATCAGTTATTCAGAATGGGATAAACCCGGTCTTTCCGAATAACTCGCGTATATTTTAAATAAGTGTTACACAAACACAACATACGCCTCATTCCAATTCATCAGTCACTAACCGTAAATTAATCAAGAGAATAATTCCCCAAATATTAATCCCGAAGGCCGAAACCAACATCAGATCAATATCCAGAAAACCATTCTGCTTAGCTAACCGACAGTTAGTTTCTGAATTTCACATTCATAGGGAAAGGTTCCCATTAATCTTATCAAAGATAAATTCTTGAATTTATTCTTTAATCTATTTTTGAATATCAATTCAAACTAGTCGGGATTAGCGAACCTTACCGAAGTAATCATTTGTTTTAATTTCCCAATCCCAACCTATTCATCCCATGAAGTAAAACTGGTAATACTTCATATCTAACACCACGGTGTTATCGGTAAATTCAAGTACCATTTCACGTTCAAATCTAATTAAAGATTTGACTATCGCCTGGAGCAAAACTGGTGATACTCCATTCTCGACCATTTTAATCTAATTAAAGATTCATTAAAACTCCACTTAGTTTTAATCTTCAACTGGGTTAAAGAATCAGTGTCATTTAAAACACGGTTCACGATAAACCCAAAATCACATTCATTAATTATCGGGTTAAAGAACGAGTGTTATTTAAAACACTGTTCACGATAAACCCAAAAATCAATATCAATTCAATTCCAATTAAATATTATTTAATTGGTACACTTCATTAAATCTAAATAAAAAGATTTAATCTTTTCTCAACTGGGTTCAAGAATAGTGTTAGTGAAGACACCATTCACGACAAACCCAAATCACATTCGATATTCAATACAAGGCTCTGAATAGAAAATATATCCGCTTATATTCAATATCGAATTCTACGACCAACAAATGTCGTATTGGAAATAACGATATAAATATATATATCTTTCAAATTTCCATAACAACACCTGTATAATCACGAATTCCAACATCGAAATATTCCGAAGACAATTTCGATTCAAATCCACTCCAATGCAATCATTGGAAATTTTGGTTATTTTTAAAACCCTTTTTAAATTCAATTTATTTATTTAAAAATAAATAGAATTATAATTCTAGTTCAAAACTAGTTCATTTCGATAAAAATCCATTTTTATCTTTTCAAATATGGAGTTTTTCATCCCAATTCTTTCTAAATCATTTCTTATGATTTTACACAAATTATTGCTATTTTTAATAATTTTATCAAGGCCCGTACAGTCGATTTCCATCAATGGCCATCGAACTGCACTTACAACGACCTTTTTCGAATTTGATTTGGACATAATTCCAAATCCAACCGTTAGATTTCAAATTTCTAATATTCGTTAGAAAGCTCTTTTCGATACGAACCCAACGGTTCCGGTTTTAGGAGAATCCGACGGTCGGATCTCCCGTAATGTCCGTTTGAAATAAATGGTCGAAATTCACGAACTGCCGCGGCGCGGCGCGTTCTATTCAGGCCATTATATTATATATATAATATATATATCGTCGATTTTCTATTCAAAACGAATTATATAAATAGTTTAAAATTCGTTTCAAAATCTATTTCAACTTCCATTTCGATTCAAAGTAAAATTGAATTCTTCTTTAAAAATTCGTTTCAAAATTCATTTCTATTCAATTCAAATTTCAATTCAATTTGAATTCATTTCAATTCACTTTTAATTCAATTTGAATTCGTTTTCAATTCAATTCATTTCGAAATCGTTTTCAATTCAATTCATTTCGAAATCGTTTTCAATTCGTTTTGAATTCGTTTTCAATTCAATTCATTTCGAAATCGTTTTCAATTCATTTTGAATTCGTTTTCAATTCATTTTGAATTCGTTTTCAATTCAATTCATTTCGAAATCGTTTTCAATTCATTTTGAATTCGTTTTCAATTCATTTTGAATTCGTTTTCAATTCAATTCATTTCGAAATCGTTTTCAATTCATTTTGAATTCGTTTTCAATTCATTTTGAATTCGTTTTCAATTCAATTCATTTCGAAATCGTTTTCAATTCATTTTGAATTCGTTTTCAATTCATTTTGAATTCGTTTTCAATTCAATTCATTTCGAAATCGTTTTCAATTCATTTTGAATTCGTTTTCAATTCATTTTGAATTCGTTTTCAATTCAATTCATTTCGAAATCGTTTTCAATCGATATAAATATCGTTCACGTCAAAATGGCGTCAATCTAATCAACACGGCTTCATAAATTTCTATTTTCAAAATAGTTGTTATTATCAAAATATTTCGTTCAACACATGACCAATCTCAATGAATGAGTACTGTCAACACATGAACTTTTATTTTATATTATTCTTTGTTTTTCAAATTGGAATGAGGCCCAATCAATTACCATATAAAATTAGTTATATGGATTTTCATACAACACATGTATATAATAGCATTGAAAATAATCAACCATCAACCAAAGTGCACTACACTGTATAAGCATCAAATATAGATATTCAACGCTTATAACAGCCTGTCAATCAATCGATCGACATATTTAATCAATCAGGATGAGTGAACTTCAAATTTCATCCCAACACCCGTGTGGGGTTTCAAACAATCAAACACAGATCTTATTTGTGCAGTTGGGCGATGTGTAAAATTTATCGACCCAATCAATGTCCTTCAAATAAGTGTACATAAACAAACCGTTCGGTTTGTAAATGAATATTTATTTATTCACATTCACGTTAAAAAAATTATATTTTTAACGACTAAACATTTTATTCCAACATATGAATTTCCATTCATCATTCTTACAATAAAATGATATTTTTATTTTTCTAACATATTTTAGAAAATTTCGGCGGCATAACGGCACGATACTAGAAACGGGACGAGGCCTAGCCTTATCCCCGGTCTAGTGAAGGCCCACGCCATTCACACATCAATCATATCAATTTTATTATGCAAACCACAAGATTTGGAGTAAGTGTCTAACCTAGCCTTACTCCTTCGCCTTATAACGGCGCACGTCTAATCCTAACCAATTTATCGATTCGATTTTTCACACCACAAACCACATTCAAACCAATATCACAATCAATAACCAAACAGCCAAACAAACAAGTCCATGGTCTGTGGACGATTGTGTCGGGTGCTACTAAGCACCGTCTGCATCCTAGTATATATATATAATTAGAAAAGAAAACGAAAGGTGAGAAATTCTCACATATAGCTATCCAGCTCCACGACTCTTCCTTTAGAGAAATCTTCATCGTTATCGCATCTTCGTCAGCTTCGTCGCCCGTATCCACTACATATATAAAAATCGAATTTTTACTTCGCTATTCAATATATAAAAATCGAATTTTTATTTCGATGTTCAATATATAAAAATCATATTTTTATTTCTACTTCATTATAAAAACCCAATGCTAAATTTAATTTTAAAACAATGTACATTTTTATATTTCTAAACAAGGTATATATATTTTTCTTAGCAAAGTTTATATTTTTCTTAGCAAAGTTTATATATTTTCTTTATCAAATTTATATATTTCTTTCTTAGCAAAGTTTATATTTTTCTTTAACAAATTTATATATTTCTTTATCAATCCTATATATAAATTTAAAAACCAATTCTAATTTTATTTTCAAAAGAGTTCAAATTTTATTTTCAAAAGAGTTCAAATTTTATTTTCAACCTCCTAGCTTTATTTTTAAAAACCATATGTTCACTTTAAAAATCATGTTTTCAAGGACATAAAAATCGGGTCTTTAAATAAGTAAAAAAAATCAGTTTTTATTTTTAACCAAAAATCAGTTTTTATTTTTAACCAAAAATCAGTTTTAACATTCCTTTTAAATCAGTTTTTAAATCTTAAAAAGTCAGTTTTTATTTTTAAAACAAAATCAGTTTTATACCTTTTTTAAAAATCTGTTTTTACTATTAAAACAACATCAGTTTTTATTTTATATAAAAATCAGTTCAGTTTTTAAATCCCTTTTTTTTAAAAAAAAACAATTCAGTTTTTAACGAATTAAAATAAAAAAAATAAAACAATAAAATACTTACCGGGGGGGCATCTCCGTTCGTCAGAGTCAGAGGTGGCGGGGGAATTCGCAGGTGGCGGAGGCGGCTCCGAAAGGGAAGGGGAGGGCAGAACTACTGGTGGTCGATTCGGTGGGGAGCTCGAACGTAGGGTTTTAGATGGAAGAGGGGAACGTGGGGCTAAGAGGGAGGGCGCGGTCGACGTTGGGGAAGGGGAAGCGCACCCCCAGGCGGCGGCGCTGGCTCTCCGGTGGCGGAGGAAGCGAATGCGACGGGATTTTTCTTCTTTTTTTTTTTCTACTGTGAAAATCGATTTGGGGAAATCGAATGGGGGGCCATCGCGGGTTAAAGGGGAGGGAGAGAGAAAGGATTATATTTTTTTTTTTAAATTTAATTATTTAATTCAACTTAAAGTTGACTTTCCATTTGAACTCGAAATCAAGCCCACCGACTGTCGCCCCTAGCTAATTACCCCCATTCCGAAAACAATGGAATATGTATCGCAAGCTGATTCGATTGCTTGAATCAGTTTCCTTTGAATTTACATTTAAATCATTATATTGAATTTTAAACGTACATTTCAAATTACCGGGGTCACATACTAACTAGAAAAATTCCAGAAAAATATTTTCTAGCCTCGTATTGACGATACGGTCCTAACAAAACTAGTTTCGTCGAATTCTGAGACCGTTGGAAAAAAGGCCATTTTCCAGTCGATTAAAATCAACTGAAACCGGTCAAACGCGTTTTCCTTTGCCACGCTCACATATTGATTCGAAAAATTATGAAATTTGGAATCTAGCAATAACTTGACACCACGGACCCAACAAAACTGGTTTCGTCGAAATCCGAGGTCGTTTGCAAAATGTCCATTTTTAAGGGCGTGAATTCCATAGCGACTATTTCTAATTTTAAACTGGACATATCTTATCATTTCTAAGATGAAATTTTGATTTGTCGGATTCGTTGGAAAGATATTATCAATTAGATCCCATTATTTTTGGTTTCACTAAAATCCGGATTGTTTTGCAACCGGTACATTCAATTGAAGTTTGAAATCGAATTATCGAACTACCGCGCCGTTTTCAATTCTATTTATAATTATATATAAATATTTATATTCTAACGACGACGCGTATAATATATACGTTCGAATTATATTCAAAATAAATTTCTCGTCGATATTATTTAAAATAATCTATTTTAAATAATCAAAATTCGCTAAAATTGCCAAAATAAAAATTTTAAACTGGCCCAGATTTTCCGGGTTGTTACAATTGGCTATTATCCTAGGATAAACAAATATTTTCATACATGTACTCCTTATAACAAGGACGTAGAGAGGGGTGAGGCTAATGGAGAGATTACTGTAGGAGCATGTGCAGAAAAATGATTTTTTAAAACTTGAGCTTGCCTATAAATACTTCATATGAACATACATTCTCTACACAGCAAAACAATAAGTTAACTGAATTTCTGAAGTCTTACTGCCTAGGAATTGGAAAGCTTATATTTACCAATGTATAGAATGTATACATTTTGTCCTATATCTACATCAACCTAAGTGAGTAATTTGGGAGGATTCTCTGCTAAGATCAAGTGTTCAAATAAAATAGAATTTTTATTTAATGTGTCATAGGCAAGTGGACGGAAGAAAATGGAAGAAAGATCAAGTACAGAAGTTGACCAGAGAATTTCTACGAGTTTGAGATGAAGAAATATAAAGAAATAAATTAAATTAATTTATTTAAGATAAATTTGAAGTAATAAAATAATTTACCAGAAGAACTGGAGTATAAAACATCGTTTAAACAACGATGATAAACGAAGCAAAATACCGTGTGCGACGCACGTACTTTGTCTGTCCATTCTAAATGTTGGTCAAAACTGAATATAAATACCGTGTGCGACGCACACACTTTAACTGTTCAATTATAAAAGATAATTAAATTATCCAGATATGAAAAAGGTACAAATATATTGTTGTTGATCATAAATTTATAAAATGAATTATGATCAGATTAAGCTAATAATTATTTATCGACTATAAAAGACATTTCGTATATCATTTCGAAGAGTCTGGGATAAACATCCCATTTCGAATCAATTTATACGACGCATACTGAAGATGATGATATGAAAAGGCTATAGTATCTTTGGTCAATTCAGTCCCAAGATAAACCTGAATGGACGAGTGCCTGACAACGTATATCAGTTAAATTCTACACATCGAATTTACGTAAGTATATTACGTTGGTGGCGGAGAAATTCATTTCTCTAAGCTTTATTGCCCACAATATATTTGGGTAATCGAATGAATGCTTCTGACGGATATGACGATGTGGCATTCAAAGTAATTGAAGAAATAATCTATCAGAAGGATAAATGTGACCTCAAACGTCACAACCAGGAAGTAACAAAAGTTGGGCTGTGCAGCAAGGCTAGTTGGGTCTTACCCAAGCAGGGTGCATTGTCATCAATCTAGAGAAAATTCATATTTATTCTTCTTTTTCGATTTTGTATCTTCGGATTTCGGTTGGATGGCCAACAACCGTGGTGGCAATATATTCGATACACTCAAGCTAAATGAGTGGTCGGTCATGTGTGGCCGGGCTGCAAGACGATCTTGTTGAACCCCAGTGTATCCTCTCTAGAGTACACTAATCGGTAAGTGCTCCCATACCTTGTCTATTGGAATCCAATCTCCAATAAGTGATCTGCGGTTTTGATTGTATACTATATATGTGAACGTGAGATGCAAGCGTTTCACTAGTTGGTTATTTATTTGATAAAAACTATCGTAATATCAAACGTTTTGATATAAAAATACTTGGGTCATTATCCATATATTAGTTATGGATTGGTCTAAAGATTTCTAAAGTAAATGAATCTATCCAAAATGGAAAACCTTATTTCTTACCTCCTTGTTTGCAATCTTTTAACTATGCTTACTCGCACCAGTCCCCTGACTGACCCAAAGTTTATTTCCTGTGTTTCCTAAACTCTTGGGTACTCATAAAATTTATTATGATTAGACAAGTAGTCCAGGTAGGAAAGTGAAATCTGATGAAGTTCAAGTTCAAGACCAGTAGTATATCTATATCTATGTATTCAGTCTGACATCTGTATTATCCGAATCATGATGTATAATTATGTTGTCGTACTATGGTATTGTTTTAAGATGATGTACTATGATGTATCAGACCCTATATTATAATATACTATGTATTTATGAAATTCCGCTGTGAGATTCTAATGTCTTCTTATTCTTCTATTCTATAAGTTCTATCTTTTCTATCTCATCTTATAAATTCTTTCAATAATGACACGACTTTCGAGGCATCGAAAATCGCGCCATTACAGTTGGTATCAGAGCTTAGATTTTTCAAAAACTTAGGCTTTGGGTTAGTGTTGAGAGAGCGTATTTTTACTAAAAACTATTTTAGTATAGGACGACCCTAGTTATTGACTTAAGTTATCCCTAAGACATCTTCTGATCGAGTATTAACTTTCAAATCATATAATCAGAAAGTTGATAATGAGTTCTCAAGGAAGACGAGGCCGAGAAGCAAGTAGGGCAACCACGACCAATGGGCACACTGTTAATCAGGCCCAAGTGGATACAACTGAAGTGGTCCAAGCTCCAACGCAGCCAAACTTTGCTATGAGTTGCAAGAATTACACTACTTTTGGAGGAATTTTTTTAAGGAAACCGAATCACTGATTGAACTCCAAGCATGGATAAGATCATGTGAGAAGATTTTTAAGGGACTGAAGTTGGATGACGAATATAAACGTCTCTTAGCTTCATGGAATCTAGAGGGAGCTGCAGCAATCTGGTGGGAAGCTCAGACTGCAAACACTCCTGAGGAAAATGTTACTTGGGCCATGTTCAAAGAAGCTTTTGAAGCTCAATATCTGCCAGCAACTGGGAAAATGAGGATGTACCAAGATTTCATTGACTTGAAGCAAGAAAACATGACTGTCACTAAATACGAAAACAAGTTCAATGCAATGTCAAGCTTTGGACCGGAGTTGGTCAATACCTCACTGAAGAAGAATGAGATGTTTGTAGCTGGACTGAAGAATAGTCTGCAAGGACGTATGATGGGACATCTGAAATACCCATTTGTTGAATTAGTGGATTTAGCACTTAGGTATGAAGCCTTGGATGCTAAGAAACCAACAGCAGAAAAGGCACAAACTGGAGAAATCAGTGGAGAGAATCCCCATAAGAGGAAATTCAATCCAAATGGGGAGAACAAGAAAAAGGAGATATAGGGTGTAATAACCCGGAAATTCTGGGCTAGTTTAAAATTTTTATTTTGGCGATTTTAGCGAATTTTGAACATTTAAAATAGATTATTTTAAATAAAATCAACGAGAAATTTATTTTGAATATAATTAGAACGTATATATTATATACGTCGTCGTTAGAATATAAATATTTATATATAATTATAAATAGAATTGAAAATGGTGCGGTAGTTCGATAATTCGATTTCAAACTTCAATTGAATGTACCGGGTGCAAAACAATCCGGATTTTAGTGAAACCAAAAACATTAGGATCTAATTGGTAATATCTTTCCAATGAATCTGAAAATTCAAAATTTCATAGCGGGGATCAAAAGATATGTCCAGTTGAAAATTCTGAATAGTCACTATGGAATTCAGGCCCTTAAAAATGGACATTTTGCAAACAACCTCGGATTTCGACGAAACCACTTTTGTTGGATCCGCAATGTCATATTATTGCTAGATTCCAAATTTCATAATTTTTCGAATTAATATGTGAGTGTGGCAAAGGTAAACGCATTTGACCAGTTTCAGTTGATTTTAATCGACTGGAAAATGGCCATTTTTCAAACAGTCTCAGAATTCGACGAAACTAGTTTTGTTAGGACCGTATCGTCAATACGAGGCTAGAAATAATTTTTCTAGAATTTTTTGAGTTAGTATGTGGCCCCGGTAAATTGAAATGTACGTTTAAAATTTAATATAATGATTTAAATGTTAATTTAAATGAAAACTGGTCGAAATGATGAAATTGGCTTACCGGGCATATCCCAATGTGTTCGGGATGGGAGTAATACGCTAGAGTCGACAGTCATTGGGTTCGAATTGGGGTTCGAACGAAAAAGTTACCTTTTTGAATTAAATTAATTAAATATAATAATTATATAGGGTTGGCCCCTCCCCTTATTTCCCTCAGAAGTCGGTCAACTGAAATAAATAAATAAATAAATAAATAAGAAGAGGGAAAAGGAACGACGGAGAAGACCCATCGCTCGACGACGCCTCCTGGCGCCGGAGCGCAGCCCGCCCCCGCGGAGGACAAGCCTCTCCGATCTGCTCCCCCCTCCGCCTTCTCTTCTCCCTCCCTTCTCCGTAGTGGAAATCGCAACCCCCCTTCTTCGAATAGAACCGCGCCACCAGTCAACGGGGGGGCTCGTCTCTGGCCATCCGCCACAACACCGACCCCCTGCGCGCCCTTTCCTCTCCCCCTTCTCCAGCGTGAGCCCCAAGACCCACAGCCCAGGAAACCAGCGCCTTCAGTCGCTGCTCCAACCACCTCGTCCGAACCAGCAAGCACACCGACCCCCTGCACACACCCTCTACCTCCGATGCTCCCTTGCTCCACCTCGTCGACCACTTATATGTAAGTAAATTTAAATTTAATTTAATTTTCAGTTTTTATTTATTTATTTTAATGTAGATTAAATAAAAAGTACAGATTTTTCTAAAATAAAAAGAATAGAGTTTTTATTATGAACTTAGAGAGATAAAAATATAATTTTTATATAAGCATGAAGGTTGAAAATATAATTTTTATATAAGCAAGAAGTTAAAAATATAATTTTTATAAGGTAAAGGAGATAAAAATTCGGTCTTTATATATGTAGCGAATTAAAAATATGATTTTTATATTTTTAAAGTATTAAAAATATAGTCTTTACTATATAGACGATGTAAAAATATGATTTTTGTTTATGTAGAGAATTAAAAATATAATTTTTACATGATAGGAATATTGGAAATAGCATCTTTATATGTGTAGCAAAATAAAAATGTGATTTTTATAATGATATATTTGAAAAGGCGAAATCTTTATATAGAGAATAGCGAGGAAAAAATATAATTTTTATCTATATAGTAGCAATGTAAAAATAGAATTTTTATCCATATAGCGTGATAGTAAAAATTCGATTTTTATATATTGAATAGCGAAGTAAAAATCTGATTTTTATATATTGAATAGCAAAGTAAAATTTTGATTTTTACATATGTAGAGAATACGGGCAACGAAGGTGATAAAAAGGCGAGAACGATGAAGATTTCTATCAACGAAGAGTCGTGGTATTGGATAGCTATTGGTGAGAATTTCTCACCTTTCAATTTCATTTTCTAATTATATATATATATATATACTAGGATGCAGACGGTGTTTAGTAGCACCCGACACAATCGTCCACAGACCATGGACTTGTTTGATTGGTTGCATAAATTAGTTAGATGATTTGATTTGAGTTTGGTTGTTTGGTGAATTTGATTGATGTGTGAATGGCGTGGGCCTTCACTAGACCGGGGATAAGGCTAGGCCTCGTCCCGTTTCTAGTATCGTGCCGTTATGCCGCCGAAATTTTCTAAAATAAGTTAGAAAAAATAAAGATATCATTTTATTTAATAAATGAACTGAATAGAAATTCATGTGTGAAGTAAAATATTTTAATAATAAAATTTACAGCTTTATCAATATAAAATAAAGGTTCATGTGTTGACTGTACTCATCCGTTGAGATTAGTCATGTGTTGAACGAAATATTTTAATAATAAAATTTACAGCTTTATCAATATAAAATAAAGGTTCATGTGTTGACTGTACTCATCCGTTAAGATTAGTCATGTGTTGAACGAAATATTTTAATAATAAAATTTACAGCTTTATCAATATAAAATAAAGGTTCATGTGTTGACTGTACTCATCCGTTGAGATTAGTCATGTGTTGAACGTAATATTTTAATAATAAAATTTACAGCTTTATCAATATAAAATAAAGGTTCATGTGTTGATAGTACTCATCCGTTGAGATTAGTCATGTGTTGAACGAAATATTTTGATAATAAGAAATATTTGAAATAGAATATTTGAAAATAGAATTATATGAAGTCGTGTTGATTAGATTGACGCCATTTTGACGTGAACGATATTTATATCGATTTTACTCATTTCGAAATGAATTGAATATAAAGTGATTTCGAAATGAATTGAATATAAAGCGATTTCGAAATGAATTGAATATATAACAAAACAAATTTGAATTTAATCGAATAGAAAACGATTTCGAAATGAATTGAATATAAAACGATTTCGAAATGAATTGAGTATAAAACGAAATGAATTTGATTCAAATAGAAAACGAAATGAATTTGATTCAAATAGAAAACGAAATGAATGGGATTCAAATAGGAAATGAATTTGGTTTGAAATGAATTTGAATTGGATCGAATAGAAAACCAATTTGAATTGAATGGAAAACGAATTGAGTTCAAATTGAATAGAAAACGAAATGAATTCAAATCGAATTGAAATTTGAATTGGATAGAAATGAATTTTAAAACGAATTATTAAGGAAAAATTCAATTTTGATTTGAATTGAAATGGAAGTTGAAATTGTTTTTAAAACGAATTCAAAACTATTTATAAAATTCGTTTTAAATAGAAATCGACGAAATATATATTATATATATTATATATATAATATAATGGCCTGAATAGAACGCGCCGCGCCGCGGCAGTTCGCGAATTTCGACCATTGACTTCGAACGGACATTACGGGAGATTCGACCGTCGGATTCTCCTAAAACCGGAACCGTTGGGTTCGTATCGAAAAGAGCTTTCTAACGATATTTGAAATTTGAAATCTAACAGTTGGATTTGGAGATACATCCAAATCAAATTCAAAAAAGGTCGTTGTAAGTGCAGTTCGATGGCCGTTGATGGAAATCGACTGTACGGGCCTTGATAAAATTATTAAAAATAGTAATAATTAGTGTAAAATCATAAGAAATGATTTGGGAAAAATTGGGATGAAAAACTCCATATTTGAAAAGATAAAAATAGGGTTATATCGAAATGAACTAGTTTTGAACTGAAATTAAAACCCATTTATTTTTAAATAAATAAACTGGATTTGAAATGGTTTAAATCGAATTGATTCATGGGTTTATCGTGAACTGTGTTTTAAATAACACTAGTTCTTCAACCCGATAATAAATAGAATGTGATTTGGGTTTGTCGTGAACTGTGTTTTAAATGACACTAGTTCTTTAACCCAGTAAAAGGAGTTTTAATGAATCTTCAATTAGATTGAAATGTGAATTGATAATTTAAATTATTAAATTTAGAAATTGAGCGAGAATGGAGTATCACCAGTTTTGCTCCAAAGCGATAGTTAAATCTTTAATTAGATTTGAACGTGAAATGGTAATTAAGTTTACCAATAACACCGTGGTGTTAGATATGGAGTATTACCAGTTTTGCTTCATGGGATGAATAGGTTGGGATTGGGAAAAAAATAAATAATTACTTCGGTATGGTTCGCTAAGCTCGACTAGTTTGGAAAACCATAATTTGGTTTGAAATGACATCCAAAGGAAGATTAAAGGATAAATTTTAAAAAGAATTTATCTTGGATAAAATTAATGGGAACCCTTCCCTAAGAATGTGATTTTGTGAATAAAAAGGATATTCTGCATTGGAATGAGGCGTATGTTGTGTTTGTGTAACATTTGTTTTAAATATACGCGGGTTGTTCGGAAAGGCCGGGTTTATACCCATTCTGAATAACCGATTCGACGATATGTCGAAGATGAAGACGGTGGTCGAAGACCGGAAGTTTTCACATCGTTTGGGTAATTACTAACGATCTTGATTGGGCTGTACACCCAAGAGGATGGAAATAGTTGGTGGTCGTCCAGACGTACTTGGAGATGGATGGATATGCGAGGAAAGTGCCTCCGGTTTCGTTCAGACCCAGAACGGACTTGTAAATGGATTGTTTGTCTGACATTGGATTTTATTCTGTGTTGATTGATTTCTATTAAATATACATCTGTTTGGCGGCGGAGAATTTATTCTTTTGCTTAACGCCCTTCTCTGAGACGTACGAGCTCAGAGGTTGTATATCGATGGACATCAGTCGCATGGCATGAATTGCCTGTGTGGCACGCTAAGATGCAATGATCAAGGCTTCTGTTGAAAAGCAAAGTCTTGTGGTTAATGATCAAAGCACGCCTACGTGGCAGCTTTGTGTATAACGTGAATTCGCGAGCCTCACACCTCGGTATGAGTTGAAAACGGGATACGGACTGCAGGGAGAGCACGACGTTTCTTTCTAGCTTTGGTGGTGTCATTGACTTACCAGCCCTGACATTTATATATACTTTTCACCTATGTGGTTGTTGGATGAGGCGCCTCGATTTTAGGTCTGTAAGGACTGGGAAACGTTTGTTCAGGAATAACTAATCCTCTAACGTAAGTGAGGACCGGCCCTGAAGATCCAAGGATTGCCCAGAGTGCGTAACCCTGGGACATTTGCTAGAGTGTCTCGAACGCGGAGAGGAGCTTGACCCTTGCCTCGACTCATGACGGAAATCAAACTTCCAATACGTGTATTGCGGTTTTAATTGTAGAACTAGTATGGCGACATAGTAGATGGTAGCTATGCTGCCTATGATTGTTATTTATGATTGAAATTGTTTTGACACTATACACTTATTATAGTATCAAATGTGTTTTAAACGTATCAAGCATGCTTTGGCTGTTGTAAGGGAAAACCCTATCCTCCGGCTTGCGTTGCATTGTGTGATGGGACCTGGGTCTTATAACAGCTTCATTTTTCTTTGTTTAGCACTACGTTGTTTGTTCTATGCACTGGTATTCTTGGGAGGAAACCCGTTCCGTGTTATACGGCGTGGTCCCTTGATTTACCTAACTTTAAAACCAATATAAATAACTGTTTTAGTTCTCACACCAGTCACATGACTGACTTGGAGTTTATTGTTTTAACCTAAACTCTGGGTGCCCCTATTTTCCGCACGGGCAGCTAGTAGTTTTGGTTTTGCAGATTTATATTCACAGGATCCTGGTTTACAGCTGGAATGATATCCGGAAAGCTCTGTATCCGTATATCACCTTCAGTTGTGCTTTGTATTATTTTCCGCTGCTATGTAATTTATTGTAATCTCTGATATTTATCGAATGTAATTTATTCATTTATACTCTGTATATTCTTGTATCTGATGGAGTTGTTGTAATAGCAATGAAATGTTCTTCCGTCTGCGTTCTGATTTGTCTTGTCCTCACAGTAATTCGTTCTTTCTCATCTCTTCGGAGACCGGGGAAGCTCGGGTCGCTTCATAGGGGAAGAGAAGAATGAAAATCTTTTCAAGATTGTTCAGTGTCACAACCGCAAACAAAAGGGACATATCGCTAGATTTTGTAAGGACTCAAAGGAAAAGGAACCAGAACAACCCCAACCGCAACAAAAACCTCAGCAATAGTAGAAACAAAGGAATGATTTAGTGGTGAAGAATCTCTGTTTTAACTGCCATCAGGCGGGACACATGATCAAGAACTTCCCACTGAAGAAGAAGGCACCACAGACTAATGATTATGCTATCATGAATGAGCCGTCAACTAAAGGAAAAGGAATCATGAAAGGTACCTACACAATGTTAGAGGAGTAGGATGGAAAGATGTGTTGAACTATATATAGGTATATTATATGGTAGCATATAACTTTAATCATTCAAGTATAAACCTATGTATGGTAGTATGTTATGTATGCCTAGTACGAGTATGGAACTAGTGTATAATTATAATGTACTAAGTGGTTATGATATAAAGTTTCATCTTTTGGAAAATCTTTCTTACTTTAATTTCGGGGACGAAATTCTTTTAAGGGGGTGGATTGTAATGTCCCGACTTTTTCCGATGGCTAACAAATGATTTTAATAAGGAAATTAAAATCAAATATGCTATTTAAAACAAATTAAAGTTATATAAATACATATATGGATCTATGAACAAATAACGGACATATTTAAGGCTATGTTTAAACTTTATTAACATAGAACAAATATGAAACAATAAAACCATCACTGGAAACATATTAGAAGTATATGTGCACCTTAATAAATATCCATAAATATGATAACATATATTACATATAAGAAGGGAACTTTTTGTCACTTTAAATATAGAGGACCTTGCATAAAAACATAAACAAAATAATATAAATAGACGAGAAGAATTCGGCCTGCACATGAAAACAAATTGTATAATATGATTTGAGAGCAAATAGTAAGACTAAGGTAGGAAAACATCACCTAGAAACACCTAAATACAATTTGTATGAATATACAAATATTCTTTAGCAAAATATCTAAAATTCTTAGGGATGAAGAAACCATTTTTATAATGTATGAAGTAATGGGCATTTAATGAAGGTATGGAGAGAAAGGTGGGTTTCTAGAAGGAATTACATAAGACAAGGCTATTGTCTATTATCCTAGGATAAAAAATATTTTCATACATGTGCTCCTTATAACAAGCACATAGAGAGGAGTGAGGCTAATGGAGAGATTACTGTATGAGCATGTGCAGAAAAATGATTTTTTTAAACTTGAGCTTGCCTATAAATACTTCATATGAATATGCATTCTCTACACAGCAAAATAATAAGTTAAACTGAATTTCTGAAGTCTTACTGTCTGGGAATTGGAAAGCTTATCGGTGAGTAAATTATGTTCTCATTCTATGTTTTAAATTCTACTAGGTATATAGTTGATCAGAGTGTTAGTAGATTAGGTTGATGCATATGAAAACAAAGACATTTAAACATGTGTACATTCTCTGTGAAAAACATCATGCTGTGAACACCATCTGTCTTACTGTCAACAAAAAAATATCTGATGCTAGAATACCTTGATGAGCACCTGTTTAGACTGCCATATCGTCTGTAAGAGTACTAGTATATTTGATTTGTTGTTAGTTAAAACTTTTCCTCAGAAAATTTCTACTGTGTTCTGTAAACACAAAACATTTGAACACTTGATCTTAGTAGAGAATCCTCCCAAATTATTCACTTAGGTTGATGTAGATATAGGACACAATGTACATATTCTGTACATTGGTAAATATAAGCAAAGGAAAAGGGAAAAAAAGAAAAAAATATTTTTCAAATTCAAAAAAAAGAAGAACGAGAAGGTTCTCTGTAAACCCACTGTCAATGTGAAAATTCAAACATCTTAGAATCCTGATCTGAATATATAATTGTAATCTCAGTGCTAAATCATGATTTTTAAAAGAAGTTTCAAGATTTTTAGCAGTGGGAATAGGGGGAATTTTAGAGTTGTTCAAAAGGGGGATTTTGGTCAAAATCATGTGACGGTAATGGTGGTAGGCCTTGGCAACGAGGGTGGAGGAGCGTAGTGAAGTAAATATTATAGGAAAATGCTAAAGTATTATTCCATGAAGTGATTTTTGCAAACGTAGTGAAATTTGGTTTTGGGGTTGCATTTTGTTGACCTATGTTCATCGTTTAACTGCACTGGCATGGTGGTTGGAGACGGTCGCGCACCTGTGGGGATCGACGATGTGGGTCGTCACCATGTAGTAGCCGGACTTGGGTGTACTCTAGGGGCACGAGTTGGTAGCTGGGAGTCGTTTCTTGTATGGGATTTAGTTCGACGATGAAGACATGGGACGGTGAAAACACTGTAGTGGAAGAGAAAGTCGGATCTGAGTTGAGGAACGAAGTCAGGGTCTGACGACAGACTGGTGTGGATGATCGTGAGGGATAGGTGGTGGCACGATTGTCTGTGCACGTGCATAGATGCACATGCCATTGAACATGGCGAGACATGTAGGAGAAGGGAGGAGAAGTGATTGGGGAGGGGAAACATAAGTGAACGAACGGCTGTGGCAAAGGTTTTGGCAAAAGTGGTACTTCCGATATTCAAAAGTGGTACTTCCGATAAGATTTGGCAAAAGTGTACTTCCAATGAGGTTTTGGCAAAAGTGGTAGTTCCGATTTAAATTTAGCAAACTAGAAATCATGGTCATGGCAAATAGTTTGGAGGTGATCGGCACAGTCATGGCAAGGTATAGTACCTGGTACTTTGGCAAGTACCAGGGCGGTACTTTGGCAAGTACCAGGGCGGTACTTTGGCAAAGGAGAAAACGCAGTCGTGGAAGGGTATTTTTGAAGGAAATCACAGCGTCTTGAAAAGTGGCACTGATACTTTGGTAAAACCGCTAATAGTTAAATTTCTAAATGAGATTTTAAATTTAAAACAGTTTTAATTTAAAATAGAAAATAAATAAAATTGAAGAAAAATAAATTAATTAAATAAAATAGAATTTTTATTTAATGTGTCATAGGCAAGTGGACGGAAGAAAATGGTCGAAAGATCAAGTACAGAAGTTGACCGGAGAATTTCTACGAATTTGAGATGTAGAAATATAAAGAAATAAATTAAATTAATTATTAAATTAATTTATTTAAGATAAATTTGAAGTAATAAAATAATTTACCAGAAGAACTGGAGTATAAAACATCGTTTAAACAACGATGATAAACGAAGCAAAATACCTTGTGCGACGCACGTACTTTGTCTATCCATTCTAAATGTTGGTCAAAACTGAATATAAATACCGTGTGGGATGCACACACTTTAACTGTTCAATTATAAAAGAAAATTAAATTATCTAGATATTAACAAGGTACAAATATATTGTTGTTGATCATAAATGTATAAACTGAAATATGATCAGATTAGGCTAATAATTATTTATCGACTATAAAAGACATTTCGTACATCATTTCGAAGAGTCCGGGATAAACATCCCACTTCGACTCGATTTATACGACGCATACTAAAGATGACGTCAGTCCCAAGACAAACCCGAATGGACGAGTGCCTAACAACGTATATCAGTTAAATTCTACACATCAAATTTACGTAAGTATATTACGTTGGTGGCGGAGAAATTCATTTCTCCTAGCTTTATTGCCCGCAATATATTTGGGTAATCGAATGAGTGTTTCTGACGGATATGACGATGTGGCATTCTAAGTAATTGAAGAAATAATATGTTAGAAGGATAAATATGACCTCAAACGTCACAACCAGGAAGTAATAAAAGTTGGGCTGGGCAGCATGGCTAGTTGGGTCATACCCAAGTAGGGTGTATTGTCATTGATCTAGAGAAAATTCATATTTATTCTTCTTCTTCGATTCTGTATCTTCGGATTTCGGTTAGATGGCCAACAACCGTGGTGGCAATATATTCGATTCACTCAAGCTAAATGAGTGGTCGGTCATGTGTGGTCGGGTTGCAAGACGTTCTTGTTGAACCCCAGTGTATCCTCTCTAGAATACACTGATCGGTAGGTACTCCCATACCTTATCTGTTGGAATCCAATCTCCAATAAGCGATATGCGGTTTTGATTGTTTGATATATACGTGAATGTGAGATGCAAGCGTTTCACTAGTTGATTATTTATTTGATAAAAACTATCGTAATATCAAACGTTTTGATATAAAAATACTTGGGTCATTATCCATATATTAGTTATTGATCGGTCTAAAGATTTCTAAAGTAAATGAATCTGTCCAAAATGGAAAACCTTATTTCTTACCTCCCTGTTTACAATCTTTAACTATGTTTGCTCACACTAGTCCCTTGACTGACCCCAAGTTTATTTCCTGTGTTTCCTAAACTCTTAGGTACTCATAATATTTATTATGAGTAGACAAGTAGTCCAGGTAGGCAAGTGGAATCTTATGAAGTTCAAGTTTAAGACCAATTGTATATCTATATATATGTTTCCAGTTTGACATCTGTATTATCCGAATCATGATGTATAATTATGTTGTTTTACTATGGTATTGTATTAAGATGATGTACTATGATGTATCAGACCCTATATTGTAATATATTATGTATTTGTGAAATTCCGCTGTGAGATTCTGATGTCTTCTTATTCTTCTATTCTATAAGTTCTATCTTTTCTATCTCATCTTCTAAATTCTTTCAATAATGGCATGACTTTCGAGGCATCGAAAATCGCGTCGTTACATTCCGAGTGGTTACACTTTGTTTCGATTGCCATTAATGATGATTTCGTGCATTTTTTATAATGGAAATGGATTTTGCGAAAGTAGTATGGTAGGAGATCGAACAGAGAGAGATGAACGAAAGAAACGATTGTCTTTATTTTGGACCAGATTATTTATCCTTCTAAATAAAGTTTATAAAGTTTTAGGCACATGTCCTTGTGCCTAAAATTTTAAAACAATTTGTACTTGTAATTGTTTTCCCTATGAAATAAAAGAGCATTGTCTTGTTAAAAAACTATCATGGTGAAGAAAAAAACTACAAATAGATAAATAATTTGTTCAAACCAACTGAGATACTTGGGCATAGTGCAAAATGTATTGGATTCGATTTTCATCCTGTGAGATCTAACACACTTGTCATGTAGTATGTTAAATGCTTCAAGCTCTTATATAAAAGTACCAATTTCCAAACAAAGAATGAAAGAAAACTACAAAAATAATAGCAAGTACAACACTAACCAGTATTATTTACTGTTAAATATTATTTGAATTTGTTAAGTATTATTCATAATTTATTAATTACAACTCATGATTTTTTTAAACTAACCAATAATAACTAATTATTTCAATAAGATAACGTAACATAACTGACCATCAAACTCATCATGCACTGATTTGATTGCCTAAAAATGGAAATTTTGTACTCGCTGAACTATAGATTTTTAAATTATATGTTCAAGCGCATAATGAAAACAATCTTTGAGCCTTCTTTCATGTTGTATATGTTTTTAGGAATACAAATGAGTTTTGTGAATAAAATGACAATTATAAAAAACAACAGTGCTATAATGCCTGGAAATATGTGTTGTAACGACCCAAGGGATATCGGCCCCGAAAATCGACAAAAATACAATTCCATATCTCATGCCGACCTTCCAAGCACCGAAAAAACAGGAACGATATTAGAAAGAAATTAGAGGGTGAAATAAGAAAGAAAGAAAACTAGAAAATAAGAAGAAGAAGAAGAAGAAGAAGAACCAACACAACACAGAGTCTCACATCACAGCGGAACAAAATATAATACAGAAATAAATCTTTATTAAGAGCTTCAAAAAAATACATACATTATCAGAGTACATCAATACCTCTGGACAGTTATAATAACTTGTCCTCATATACAACACAACGGAATAATAGTTATGTAATATCATACGTCTGAACTCTTCCAGCTCGTCTCTTCACAACATTCAATAACCTGAACCTGCATAACCCGGTCTCACCCGAGCATTACAAGTATCGGGTCAGTCTGGAGAACCAGAGTGAGAAAAAAACAATAAGCTTAAGGGTATCATGCAACTTGATTTTAAAGTCAAAATCTTTTTGAAAGAAAAGGATAATCGTAAGATCAAATCCATACATAAATATGGACGGTTTTTACCTTATGATAACCCAAACCATTTTTTAAATCAATATCTTTTCTGATATTATAATAATGTCTAAATACAAGTAAATAGCAATATAGCGGAACACTTGCATCTCACGCTCCATGTATATAGTATACAATCAAAACTACGGGCGCTTATTGGAGATTGGATTCCGACTAGGACAAGGTATGGAACCACCTGCCGATAGTGTATCTCTAGAGGGGAATACACTGGGTTTAACAAGAACGTCTTGCAACCCGGCCCACACATGACCACTCATTTCGCTTGAGTGTATCGATTGTATATCACCAACGGTTGGGATCAAACCACCGTTTCCTGAAAGGGACAACATCGAAATAGATTAAAGAAGGAAAAGGATATTCTCTAGATAGGTGATTATACACCCTAATGGGAGCGACCCGCATAGCCATGCTGCCAGCCCGATTTTTTTCATTTCCCGGTTGATGAGGCTTGAGGTTTAAATTACATTTTGAAATATCTAGTCACCATTCACTTTGAATGCCACATCGTCAGATCCTCCAGATATCAATAATTGATGTCCATAAAAATACTCTGGTCGTTAAGCTAAGAGAAGTGGCCTTCTCCGCCACTAACGGAAATATGTTTGTAAAAATCAACGTACATGATCCCTTTGGAAATACTCTGTCAGACATCCGTCCATACAAGTCATCCAGCAACAGGATGAACCGGAGATACTCTCCTATTGTATCCCATATAGGAATCACCCAAGGATCAGTAGCGAGTAGTCCTTGCAATCTGTAAATTTCAACCATGACGAAATCACAATACATCTTTGGCTACAGACCAGAGATTATTAGTGGTTCTTCCATTTTATGAAGATCCATAGTCTTCAATGCTCCATCTCGACCAAATTCTGATATCTTCTCATATTTGTTGGTTGGAATGGTTTTTGAATATAAATTTGATCCCGGTCTTTTCTGACTAACAATCGTATTGGACAGATTTGATAGTCGGTTATTTAACTATCAAAACAAACAGTGATTTAATCATGAAAATCCAATGTGGTTCAGTATTCAGCATCACTTGGCCTTTTAATTAAAACAAATGTAAATTCAAAACTCTTAAGTGTTTCGATATTATAAATATAGTTTTTCGCCCCTTATTTAACATAAGATTTTTCTTTAAACACATTCATTTTTATACTTAGGAAAATCCTATATCATATCCAGTTTTCTATTTTCACTTTCAAAACATTAGCCACGTTATTATCTAATATTGGGAAATCAATTCAATTTATTACTCATAACACAACATTACGAAATATTTTTTATTCATTACTTGAAAACAATAATCCATGCTTATTCTTGCAGAATAGAATTCAACTTTATGTTTCCTTTCTAACTCGAAAATATGGTTATACTTCACGCAATCCCCTTTTATTTCCCTTTTCTGTTGGAATTCTTATTATATATATTTCCAAATTTTCACCAAAAATGTTGCGTTGTATATCTATAATGAAATAGTAAATTATTGCTAACCCTTTTTACCATTACGGCCAACTAATATCATCCTTAGATAAGCCTGAAGTCATTCAAGTTAGGGTATTTGAATTAGCTCTCAGACCTTGATCAACAACGTTCATATCTTAAGGTAGATACGAGTTGTAGTCCAAAAACCAATATTTCATTCTAACATCAATACAAATTCCATTTAACTATTTTATTTAAAATAGGGTTTCATAAAACCTTCTTACCTCTGAACATCCCTTCCTTGTATATACCCATTATTTCTTAGTTAAATAACTTCTTTATAAAACACCACTTTTTAACTCGGCCTCTTTAAAACAAATTTATTTTATAATTCGGATTTGGTTACACAACCCTATGGCCCACTTCTTTTACCAAATTCATTTTCACCAATCCTTTTCTAGTCCATTCAACCATTTCCCCCTTTGGAAATCCTATTTCAATTCCCCAGTTCTAATTAATCCCATTATTAAGTAATGTTAATCTAAAATTAACATTTTACCACCTCATCTCTTTTTACAAACGCTATTTCTGGTTTAATATAAACCCTTATATTTCTCAATTCCTTTTACTTAATTCGAATGTTAAGTCAACATTTGATTTAAGCTATCGTATCCGCTTGAAATTCTTTTTATAACTTTGTTTTAAAAGTTCGGGTTTTAAATATAAAAGTTGTTCATAAACTCCTTTCACCAATCAAGTAGATTTCATTTCAGCTTCGATTACTTTTTAAATGAATTTCAATTAAAGATAAATCTCCTAAATTATTATTAATTAAAATAATAAATTACTTCAATCATTAACTACTTCTATAGCTAATTCCTTTATTAACTAAAATAAATAGTAAACCCCTTTTTTTAAAATCTTATTAAATTTAAATAATATTCATTAAACTGTTTTATTCAAAACACACTAATTTAATAATCAATCCCAATTAATAACGGTCGATTTTGTCAACTCAAAACACGGTTATCTCATTATCTGATTCCAATTCATTCTCCCTTTAAATTAATTAATAATATAATTAATTTAAATAAATTCCATTTAATTGTTTCTTAACAAAACAATTATCCAAATTTAATCGTTAGGTTAATTTTCTATTCACTTGTTTATAAATCTAATTAACATCAGAATTTACTTTATAGAATCAATTAATAATTAATTATAATATAAATAATAAATATTTATTTCCTTTTAATAGACTTTTATTTAAAATAATATATATTTAAAAATCTCTCAAGTTATAAAATAAATTTTATAACTTTGGTTCTGTCGGTTCACCTGACGGTAAATCAATAATAACAAAACAATTTATTTTATAGGCCATATGCTGCCAATTACTCAACCAATATTGTAGCCTAGTTTAAACAAAACAAATGTTGAATTTCCAATCAAATCCATCACCCAACAAGATAGTTCATATATTGATAATATAAAAATAAACAACGACAAATATATTTGAGGAATCTCATTGGATCCCTCCAACCTGTTCTTCCCTGTATACAAATCGGTTAGCTCAAATCAGATCATTTGATCTCATTTGACTGATATATAATAGTAAATAACAACCATTTCACATCAACCAATCAACAACACAATTCAATCAGATCAAACAATTCAAACCATTAAGCATGTTTATTTTGTAAACGTGACCACTAAGGTAAGTTACCTCTATTGGATCCAATCGTTAAAATAACGACTTGGGTTTTTACTGAAATTAAACAACGTTTAATTTCATCGGTTAAATCAACAAATAAATATATGACTAGCGAACAGTTAACCATCATCCACTAGAGCACACAAAATAAAACCCGATTTACATAAAATATAAATAGGAAGAACTGAGTGAGTTCAACTCACCTTGATTTTTGTTGTCGCTAAGCGATTCGGTTTCCCGTTAAATTAAATCATGGTTTAATTTAACTTATATTTCCGACTGCTTTTGAAGTCGTCTAAATCAGTTCCAGAATATAAGGTTCATCAATATGGTTCCAGCATAGTTTGTTCACCCAATTCTGTTAACATGGATACAAGTTATTAATATTATATGTATATGATTTAATAAAAACTAGTTAATTCCTTAATAAATTAACCCTATAATCATTGAACAATTAATTATGTTAATTATTTTTATTGGGAGCAAAGTAGCCCAAAATTTTCTCAGCAGCTTTGGTGCATTCATTCCTACCAATAATTTACATTATAAATTATGCGATTGGATTTTGAACTAATTAACCTTTAGTTAAACCATGTAATTATTCTGATTACTTGATTACATGGTTTGTACCGAGTAAAACTACTTCCCTTATCCATTCAAATTGAATTTCTACTTGTTACTCTTCACATCTTTGTTCCTTCCTTTTGTGCTCGTTCAGAAACCATCAGGAAATCACGTACCTGTTATCCACTTCGTTTATCTACATCGCCCAAAATTGATTCTATTCATTAACCTATTACTAATCACGAATTAGTTTGAAGTATTACTAACCAACATACTCAAACCGCTATTTACTTCGTTCCAGGACTTTTGCCTGAACCAGACAAGTTCCTTCAGCATAACAATTCAATGCCTTCTCCCTTCTATACAGACCGACCTCACACCAAGCAAACACCCCACCGTCGCTCCTCAAAGCATCAACTGACCACCGATCAGGAGGCACCGCTCCACTAGCCTTCACGTCGGGGATCACCATGCTAAGCTTCAGGTCATTCCACTCTCCCAACTAAATGAACCACACCATCTTCTCAAGCCTTCCACCTTCACATCAGACCACCAAGGATGATCGTCACCGATCAGAACATGTATCTCGCTGAATATGAAAATTTTGTAGTTGAGGATTTTAGGATTAGATTAGTGGATTGAGCGGAAATTGATTAAGAAAATTGTGAAACACTGGTCATTGAAAATAATGATGGTGGCGGGTCTTTTTTATTGACCACGCAGAAAGGTCAAGCGCAAATTCTAGGGTTTAGGGTGATAACATTGTCTATATATAGTGGTTGGAAAAATATTATTTTATTATAATAGAAACTTAGTCATGAACTAACGTTTAAAACTACCACAAACAATCTCTAATCGAGGTGAAACAACTTAATCCTAGCATAGAAAAATATTCTGGACCCAATGGGACAGGTTTCGTCGAATTTCGAGGTCGTTTATGAAAAGTCCTTTATAATTATCGGTGAAAAATCAAGCATTTAAAATTCCTAAAATTACAAAAAAAATCAGAAAAAATTGAAAAGCTGGCATTTTACTAGACCTCTTCCTTACGGATCCAATGAAATTTATTTTGTCCAAATCAGAGTTAATTTGTCTAGTCGTTTATTCATTTAAAGTTACCCCTGTCTGGTTGACCAAAATAATATAGTTGATTAAGGCATTTATCGTTGCCCCAATCAAACGGTAAGTCCAATTGACATGAAAATTGAAATATTATAATAATTAATTAATATGAATCCAATGGCACCAGTTTTGTCGCATTCGGAGACTGTTTCCTTGTTACAACCCGAAAATCTGGGCCAGTTTAAAATTTTTATTTTGGCAATTTTAATGAATTTTGAACATTTAAAATGAATTATTTTAAATAATATCGACGAAAAATTTATTTTGAATATAATTAGAACGTATATAGTTGTATAGATCGTCGTTAGAATATAAATAATTATATATAATTATAGAAGGAATTGAAAATGGCGCGGTAGTTCGATAATTCGATTTCAAACTTCAATTGAACGTACCGGGGATCAAAAGATATGTCCAGTTGAAAATTCGGAATAGTCGCTATGGAATTCAGGCCCTTAAAAATGGGGATTTTGCAAACGACCTCGGATTTCGACGAAACCACTTTTGTTGGATCCGTGATATCAATTTATTGCTAGGTTTCAAATTTCATAATTTTTCGAATCAATATGTGAGCATGGCGAAGGAAAACGTGTTTGACCAGTTTTAGTTGATTTTAATTGACTGGAAAATGGCCATTTTTCCAACGATCTCGGAATTCGACGAAACTAGTTTTGTTAGGACCGTATCGTCAATACGAAGCTAGAAAATATTTTTCGGGAATTTTTCGAGTCTGTATGTGGCCCCGGTAAATTGAAATGTGCGTTCAAATTGAATTTATAAAGATTTATATTTTAAATTAAACGGAAACTGATCAAAACAGTCGAATTGGCTTGCGAAACATATCCCATTGTGTTCGGAATGGGGGTAAAACTCTAGGAACGACAGTCGGTGGGTCTCATTTCGACTTCGAAAGAAAAGTCAACTATGGGGATTAAAATAAAATAGAATATTATATAATAATTTTTATAAAAGGCCCCTCTACCTTTCTCTCCCTCCCCAAACCCGCTCAGGCCAATGAAATTTAAAAAAAAACCTATGCCTTAATCGCGCCTCCTCCCTAGGACTCGTCGGACCACCACCCAAGGTGGCGCAGCTCGCCGCCCCCCCCCCCCCCTCTAGACCCCCCCCCCCCCCCTCGCCCCTCACTCCTCTTTCTTCTTCCCTCGTGCAAAACCCCTCAAGCCCTAGCCTCCTCCAGCCCTGAAGTCGCCACCCACGTGCCCTCCGCTAGCGTGGAGCTGCCGCGCCGCCTCCCCTATCACCATTGACCACCTAACCTCTCGCCGCAGCCACCCTCTCTCTGCTTCGATCCAACGATGCCCCTTTCGCCCCCAATTCAAACCCCCCCTCAGCCAAAAATTAAACCCAATCAACCCTACGCCGTCGCAGCAGGCCCCACCACCTGCCGTCGGTCGACTGACCACTCCACGAACCCACCAGAAGCGGCGATTCAATGTGAGTAGATCCACACAGTTTTATTTCTGTTTTTAATAAATATAAATGCAGTTTTATTTTCAGTTTTTAATAAATATAAATAAAACTATGAAAAGAAACATAGAAAAAAGATTAGATTTTTAAAATAGAAAAGATTAGATTTTTAAAATAGAAAAGATATGATTTTTAAAATAGAAAAGAGTAGATTTTTAAAGTAGAAAAGATTAGATTTTTAAAATAGAAGAGATTAGATTTTTGAAATGGAAAAAGGCGAAATCTTTATATTTGAAAAGGCGAAATCTTTATGGTTGAAAAGGCGAAATCTTTATATAGAGAATAGTGTGGTAAAAATAGAATTTTTATCTATATAGTAGCAGAGTAAAAATAGGATTTTTATATATTGAAAAGTGAAGATAAAATTCGATCTTTATATATTGAATAGCGAAGTAAAAATTCGATTTTTATATATTGAATAGCGAAGTAAAAATTCGATTTTTATATATTGAATAGCGAAGTAAAAATTCGATTTTTTTATATTGAATGGCGAAGTAAAAATTCGATTTTTATATATTGAATAGCGAAGTAAAAATTCGATTTTTATATATTGAATAGCGAAGTAAAAATTCGATTTTTATTTATGTAGTGGCTACGGGCAACGAAGGTGACAAAAGGCGAGAACGACGAAGATTTCTATAAATGAAGTGTCGTGGAGTTGGAATAGCTATTGGTGAGAACTTCTCACTCTAAATTTCTTTTCTAGTTATATAAATATATACTAGGATGCAGACGGTGTTTAGTAGCACCAGACACCATAGTCCACAGACCATGGACTTGTTTGTTTGGTTGCATAGATTAGTTAGATTATTTGATTTGGATTTGCTTGTTTGGTGAATTGAAATTGATTTGATGGATATGTGTATGGCGTGGGCCATCACTAGACCGGGGATAAGGCTAGGCCTTGTCCCGTTTCTAGTATCGTGCCGTTATGCCGCCGAAATTTTCTAAAATATGTTAGAAAAATAAAAATATCATTTTATTGAATAAATGAACCGAATAGAATATTCATAGTTTGAATAAAATATTTTAGTCGTTAAAAATATACTTTTTAACGTGAATGTGAATAAATAAATATTCATTTACAAACCTGACGGTTTGTTTATGTACACCTATTTGAAGGACATTGATTGGGACGATAAATTTTACACATCGCCCAACTGCACAAATAAAATCTGTGTTTGATTGGTTGAAACCCCACACGGGTATTGGGATAAAACACGGCATACACTAATCCCAATAATTAGTTATATGTCGATCGATGGATCGACAGGCTGTTATAAGCGTTAGATATCTATATTTGATGCTTATACAGTGTAGTACACTTTGGATGATGGTTGATTGTTTATCGTTGCTATTATATACATTTGTTGTATGGAATCCATATAATTAAGTTTGTATGGTAATTGATTGGGCCTCATTTCAATTTAGAAAATAAGGAACATTATAAAATAAAGGTTCATGTGTTGACAGTACTCATCCGTTGAGATTAGTCATGTGTTGAACGAAATATTTTAACAATAAAATTTGCATCTTTATCTTTATAAAATAAAGGTTCGTGTGTTGACAGTACTCATCCATTGAGATTAGTCATGTGTTGAACGAAGTATTTTAATAATAAAATTTACATCTTTATCATATATAAAATTAGAAACCAAATGGAAAATAGATAAGATGAGTGGTCTCCTGGATATTGATCCGATGTTGGTTTCGTCCTTCGGGGTTAATATTCAGGGAATCGTTCTCTTACTAATTTATGGTTGGAGTCTGATTTGAAATCAAACGATAGATACCATAACTTTTATAAAATATATTAAATAACAAAAATAGTCACACATGGGCAGTACTCATTTGTTGAGTTAGTCATGTCTTGACAAACATTTGTAAATAGAATAACGAAGTTATTGAAAAATATAAAGCCGTGTTGATTAGAGATGCGCTATTTTGATGCAAACGATATTTATATCGATTATATTCGAATTTGAATTGAATTGAATAGAAAACGAATTTGAATTGAATCGAATAGAAAACAAATTCGAATTGAATTGAATTGAAAAGAAAATGAATTCGAATCGAATTAAAAATCGATTTGAATTGAAATCAAATAGAAATGAAAGTAAAAAGGATTTATAATAGAAAATTCAATATTGATTTGAATTTGAAATAAAGGTTGAAATTGTTTTTGAAACAAATTTGAATCTATTTATAAAATTCGTTTTGAATAGAAATCGACGAAGTATATATTATATATATAATATAATGGCCTGAATAGAACGCGCCGCGCCACGGCAATTCGTACATTTCGACCATTGACTTCGAATTGACATTGCAGGAGATCCGACCGTCAGATTCTCCTAAAACCGGAACCGTTGGGTTCGTATCGAAAAGAGCTTTCTAATGAATAATAGAAATTTGAAATCTAACGGTTGGATTTGGAGATATGTCCAAATCAAATTTGGAAAAGGTCGCTGTAAGTGCAGTTCGATGGCCATTGTTGGAAATCGACTGTACGGGCATTGATAAAATTATTAAAAATAGTAATAATTTGCGTAAAATCATAAGAAATGATTTGGGAAAAATTGGGATGAAAACTCCATATTTGAAAAGATAAAAATAAATTTTTATCGAAATGAACTAGTTTTGAACTAAAATTAAACCCGTTTATTTTTAAATAAATTAATTGGATTTGAAATGGGTTTTAAATAGAATTGATTTGTGGGTTTATCGTGAAGGGTGTTTTAAATGACACTTGTTCTTTGACCCAATGATAAATAGAATGTGATTTGGGTTTGTCGTGAACTGTGTTTTGAATGACATTAGTTCTTTGACCCAGTAAAAGGAGTTTAATGAATCTGCAATTAGATTGAAATGTGAATTGATAATTTAAATTATCAAATTTAGAGAATGAGCGAGAATGGAGTATCACCAGTTTTGCTCCAAAGCGATAGTTAAATCTTTAATTAGATTTGAACGTGAAATGGTAATTAATTTTACCGATAACACCCGGTGTTAGACATGGAGTATTACCAGTTTTTCTTCATGGGATGAATAGGTTGGGATTGGGAAATAAAATAAATAATTACTTCGGTGTGGTTCGCTAATCTCTACTAGTATGGAAAACCATAATTCGGTTTGAAATGACATCCAAAGGAAGATTAAAGAATAAATTCAAAGAATTTATCTTAGATAAAATTAATGGGAACTTTTCCCTAAGAATGTGAAATTTGGAAACTAGCTGTAGGTTAGTTAAGAAGAATGGTTTCCTGGGTATTGATCTGATGTTGATTTCGGCCTTCGGGGTTAATATTTGGGGAATTGCTCTCTTACTGATTTACGGTTAGTGACTGATGAATTGGAATGAGGCGTATGTTGTGTTTGTGTAACATTTGTTTTTAATATACGCGGGTTGTTCGGAAAGGCCGGGTTTATACCCATTCTGAATAACCGATTCGACGATAAGTCGAAGATGATGACGGTGGTCGAAGACCGGAAGTCTTCACATCGTTTGAATAATTACTGACGATCCTGATTGGGCTGTACACCCAAGAGGATGGAAATAGTTGGTGGTCGTCCAGATGTACTTGGAGATCGATGGATATGCGAGGAAAGTGCCTCCGGTTTCGTTCAGACCCAGAATGAACTTGTAAATGGATTGTGTATCTGACATTGGATTTTATTCTGTGTTGATTGATTTCTGTTAAATATATATTTGTTTGGCGGCGGAGAATTTATTCTCTTGCTTAACGCCCTTCTCTGAGACGTATGAGCTTAGAGGTTATATATCGATAGATATCAATCGCATGTCATGAATTGCCTGTGTGGCACGCTGAGTTGCATGGATCAAGGCTTCTGTTGAAAAGCAAAGTCTTGTGGTTGATGATCAAAGCACGGCCTACATGGCAGCTTTGTGTATAACGTGAATTCGCGAGCCTCACACCTCGGTATGAGTTAAAAACGGGATAAAGACTGCAGGGAGAGCACGACGTTTCTTTCTAGCTTTGGTGGTGTCAGTGACTTACCAGCCCTAACATTTATATACTTTTCACCTATGTGGTTGTGGGATGAGGCGCCTCGATTTTAGGTCTGTAAGGACCGGGAAACGTGTGTTCAGGAATACTAATCCTCAAACGTAAGAGAGGACCGGCCCTGAAGCATCCAGGGGTTACCCAAAGTGTGTAGTCCCGAGGCATTTGCTAGAGTGTCTCGAAGCGGAGAGGAGCTTGCCCCTTGCCTCGACTCATGACGGAAATCCAATTTCCAATACGTGTATTTCGGTTTTATTTGTAGAGCCTAGTATGGCGACATGATAGATGGTACCCATGCCGCCTAGGATTGATATTTATGATTGAAATTGTTTTGACACTATACACTTATTATAGTATCAAATGATTTGTTTTTTTAAACGTACCAAGCATGTTTGGCTATTATAAGGGAAACCCTATCCTCCGGTTTGCGTTGCATTGTGTGATGGGACCTGGGTCTTATAATAGCTTCATTTTTCGAAAAAGCATTGCGCTGTTTATTCTATGCACTGGTATTCTTGGGAGGAAACCCGTTCCGTGTTATACGGCGTGGTCCCTTGAATTACTCTCTTTTAAAGTAAAGCTTTAAATAACTGTTTTAGTTCTCACACCAGTCACATGACTGACCTGGAGTTTATTGTTTTAACCTAAACTCTGGGTGCCCCTATATTCGACACGGGCAGCTAGTAGTTTTGGTTTTGCAGATTTATATTCACAGGATCCTGGTTTACAGCTGGAATGATATCCGGAAAGCTCTGTATCCGTATATCACCTTCAGTTATGCTTTGTATTATTTTTTTCCGCTGCTATGCAATTTATTATAATATCTGATATTTGTCAAATGTAATTTATTTATTTATACTCTGTATATTCTTGTATCTGATGGAATTGTTGTAATAAGCAATGAAATGTTCTTCTGTTTGTGTTCCAATTTGTCCTGTTCTCAAAACGATCAGGGGTTTCGAACGGTCTAGATCGGTTTAACGACTGATTCGGATCGAGCGAAATTCCAGGCCGTCACAAGTGGTATCAGAGCTTTGGTTTATAGAGCTCGAGAACAAGACACATTAAAACCATACGAAAGAATTCATCAGATATTGGATTAGTAATATCCAATTAGAATGACTCGTTAGAGATAGGATCGATGGTATCCTAGAACGAGTGTGAAGAGTATATTTTTTCAATTGAAAACAATTTTGTTTTGAAAATTTAAACCATTTTTTACGTATTTGAATATTTATTTATTTTGAATTTGGACAGTCTAGTATATAAAGGTTTTGCATATACGCGTCATGAACGTATATTCGAAGTTTTAATATACTGGATAGATATAGAATCGCACTCTAACAGCCCGGGGATGATTCCACTGATGACGTACGGCATCAGTGGTTTATTTTCGTGTTTCGAAGGTGTGATATCTATATGTTTCCATTAGACTGGGGTGAGAACCAAAACTAATATAGATAGGTTTATTGTTGTGAATTTGCATCAAAAAAAAGATTTTCAGTATATATATCAAAATTATGAATTTGAAATGTTAAATTCACTAATTGATTGATGTTTGTGTTGTTTGTTTATTTGTTTAATAATTTTGAACCATTATGCCTAATTGCATCAAATATTGGACTGTATTGAATATTGGTCGCATTTGCTTGCATATACATGTACTTACATTGAACAGGTCATAGCAAGGAGGCTAGAGCAGAGAAATAAAATTTGTTTGCCCGACAAATAGGTACATGTTTATCATAATTTACTGTTTTGTTTGGGTGATGATGATTTTATAAGCCGATGGGCTAGCCGCTTGGCTTTTTCTTTTTGTGATCAGAAGGCCTGTATGGCAATTTCGGGATTTTCCCGTAGCTCCCGGTGCAGGTTAGGTTATGGCGAAATTTTTCGAAAATTCCGAGTGTTAGCCAAATTTTTGAAGAATTTGGAAATTCTTAGAAACTGAAAAGTTGGAGAACGGAAGCCAGATCGAACGTAGAGTTGATTAATCAAACCACTTTTGACTTCGTTCCTTTTCGGGGACGAAAAGTTTTAAGTGGGGGAGATTGTAACAATCCGAAAATCTGGGCCAGTTTAAAATTTTTATTTTGGCAATTTTAATGAATTCTGAACATTTAAAATGAATTATTTTAAATAATATCGACGAAAAATTTATTTTGAATATAATTAGAACGTATATAGTTATATAGATCATCGTTAGAATATAAATAATTATATATAATTATAGAAGGAATTGAAAATGGCGCGGTAGTTCGATAATTCGATTTCAAACTTCAATTGAACGTACCGGGTGCAAAATAAACCAGATTTTAGTGAAACCAAAAATAATTGAATCTAATTGTGAATATCTTTCCAACGAATCCGAAAGATTGAAATTTCATAGCGGGGATCAAAAGATATGTCCAGTTGAAAATTCGGAATAGTCGCTATGGAATTCAGGCCCTTAAAAATGGGGATTTTGCAAATGACCTCGGATTTCGACGAAACCACTTTTGTTGGATCCGTGATATCAATTTATTGCTAGGTTTCAAATTTCATAATTTTTCGAATCAATATGTGAGCATGGCGAAGGAAAACGTGTTTGACCAGTTTTAGTTGATTTTAATCGACTGGAAAATGGCCATTTTTCCAACGATCTCGCAATTCGACGAAACTAGTTTTGTTAGGACCATATCGTCAATACGAAGCTAGAGAATATTTTTCGGGAATTTTTCGAGTCTGTATGTGGCCCCGGTAAATTGAAATGTGCGTTCAAATTGAATTTATAAAGATTTATATTTTAAATTAAACGGAAACTGAACAAAACAGTCGAATTGGCTTGCGAAACATATCCCATTGTGTTCGGAATGGGGGTAAAACACTAGGAACGACAGTTGGTGGGTCTCATTTCGACTTCGAAAGAAAAGTCAACTATGGGGATTAAAATAAAATAGAATATTATATAATAATTTTTATAAAAGGCCCCTCTACCTTTCTCTCCCTCCCCAAACCCGCTCAGGCCAATGAAATTAAAAAAAAAACCTATGCCCTAATCGCGCCTCCTCCCTAGGACTCGTCGTACCACCGCCCAAGGTGGCGCAGCTCGCCGCGCCCCCCCTCTAGACCCCCCCTCGCCCCTCGCTCCTCTTTCTTCTTCCCTCGTGCAAAACCCCTCAAGCCCTAGCCTCCTCCAGCCCTGAAGCCGCCACCCACGCGCCCTCCGCCAGCGTGGAGCTGCCGCGCCGCCTCCCCTATCACCATTGACCACCTAACCTCTCGCCGCAGACACCCTCTCTCTGCTTCGATCCAACGATGCCCCTTTCGCCCCCGATTCAAACCCCCCCTCAGCCAAAAATTAAACCCAATCAACCCTACCCCGTCGAAGCAGGCCCCACCACCTGCCGCCGGTCGACTGACCACTCCACGAACCCACCAGAAGCGGCGATTCAATGTGAGTAGATCCACACAGTTTTATTTCAGTTTTTAATAAATATAAATGCAGTTTTATTTTCAGTTTTCAATAAATATAAATAACACTATGAAAAGAAACATAGAAAAAAGATTAGATTTTTAAAACAGAAAAGATTAGATTTTTAAAATAGAAAAGATTAGATTTTTAAAATAGAAAAGATTAGATTTTTAAATAGAAAAGATTAGATTTTTAAAATAGAAAAGATTAGATTTTTAAAATAGAAGAGATTAGATTTTTGAAATGGAAAAAGACGAAATCTTTATATTTGAAAAGGCGAAATCTTTATGGTTGAAACGGCGAAATCTTTATATAGAGAATAGTGTGGTAAAAATAGAATTTTTATCTATATAGTAGCAGAGTAAAAATAGGATTTTTATATATTGAATAGCGAAGTAAAAATTCGATTTTTATATATTGAATAGCGAAGTAAAAATTCGATTTTTATATATTGAATAGCGAAGTAAAAATTCGATTTTTATATATTGAATGGCAAAGTAAAAAATTAGATTTTTATATATTGAATAGCGAAGTAAAAATTCGATTTTTATATATTGAATAGCGAAGTAAAAATTCGATTTTTATTTATGTAGTGGGTACGGGCAACGAAGGTGACAAAAGGCGAGAACGACGAAGATTTCTATAAATGAAGTGTCATGGAGTTGGAGTAGCTATTGGTGAGAACTTCTCACTCTAAATTTCTTTTCTAGTTATATAAATATATACTAGGATGCAGATGGTGTTTAGTAGCACCCGACACCATAGTCCACAGACCATGGACTTGTTTGTTTGGTTGCATAGATTACTTAGATTATTTGATTTGGATTTGGTTGTTTGGTGAATTGAAATTGATTTGATGGATATGTGTATGGCGTGGGCCATCACTAGACCAGGGATAAGGCTAGGCCTTGTCCCGTTTCTAGTATCGTGCCGTTACGCCGCCGAAATTTTCTAAAATATTTTAGAAAAATAAAAATATCATTTTATTGAATAAATGAACCGAATAGAATATTCATAGTTTGAATAAAATATTTTGGTCATTAAAAATATAATTTTTAACGTGAATGTGAATAAATAAATATTCATTTACAAACCTGACGTTTGTTTATGTACACCTATTTGAAGGACATTGATTGGGACGATAAATTTTACACATCGCCCAACTGCACAAATAAAATCTGTGTTTGATTGGTTGAAACCCCACACGGGTATTGGGATAAAACACGGCATACACTAATCCCAATAATTAGTTATATGTCGATCGGTGGATCGACAGGCTGTTATAAGCGTTAGATATCTATATTTGATGCTTATACAGTGTAGTGCACTTTGGATGATGGTTGATTGTTTATCGTTGCTATTATATACATTTGTTGTATGGAATCCATATAATTAAGTTTGTATGGTAATTGATTGGGCCTCATTTCAATTTAGAAAATAATGAACATTATAAAATAAAGGTTCATGTGTTGACAGTACTCATCCGTTGAGATTAGTCATGTGTTGAACGAAATATTTTAACAATAAAATTTGCATCTTTATCTTTATAAAATAAAGGTTCATGTGTTGACAGTACTCATCCGTTGAGATTAGTCATGTGCTGAACGAAGTATTTTAATAATAAAATTTACATCTTTATCATATATAAAATTAGAAACCAATTGGAAAATAGATAAGATGAGTGGTCTCCTGGATATTGATCTGATGTTGGTTTCGGCCTTCGGGGTTAATATTCAGGGAATCGTTCTCTTACTAATTTACGGTTGGAGTCTGATTTGAAATCAAACGATAGATACCATAACTTTTATAAAATATATTAAATAACAAAAATAGTCACACGTGGGCAGTACACATTTGTTGAGTTTAGTCATGTGTTGACAAACATTTGTAAATAGAATAACGAAGTTATTGAAAAATATAAAGCTGTGTTGATTAGAGATGCGCTATTTTGATGCGAACGATATTTATATCGATTATATTCGAATTTGAATTGAATTGAATAGAAAACGAATTTGAATTGAATCGAATAGAAAACGAATTCGAATTGAATTGAATTGAATTGAAAAGAAAATGAATTTGAATCGAATTAAAAATCGATTTGAATTGAAATCAAATAGAAATGAAAGTAAAAAGGATTTATAATAGAAAATTCAATTTTGATTTGAATTTGAAATAAAGGTTGAAATTGTTTTTGAAACAAATTTGAATCTATTTATAAAATTCATTTTAAATAGAAATCGACGAAGTATATATTATATATATTATATATATAATATAATGGCCTGAATAGAACGCGCCGCGCCGCGGCAATTCGTAAATTTCGACCATTGACTTCGAATTGACATTGCGGGAGATCCGACTGTCGGATTCTCCTAAAACCAGAACTGTTGGGTTCGTATCGAAAAGAACTTTCTAACGAATATTAGAAATTTGAAGTCTAACGGTTGGATTTGGAGATACGTCCAAATCAAATTTGGAAAAGGTCGTTGTAAGTGCAGTTCGATGGCCATTGTTGGAAATCGACTGTACGGGCATTGATAAAATTATTAAAAATAGTAATAATTTGCGTAAAATCATAAGCAATGATTTGGGAAAAATTGGGATGAAAAGCTCCATATTTGAAAAGATAAAAATAAATTTTTATCGAAATGAACTAGTTTTGAACTAAAATTAAACTCGTTTATTTTTAAATAAATAAATTGGATTTGAAATGGGTTTTAAATAGAATTGATTTGTGGGTTTATCGTGAAGGGTGTTTTAAATGACACTTGTTCTTTAACCCGATGATAAATAGAATGTGATTTGGGTTTGTCGTGAACTGTGTTTTGAGTGACATTAGTTCTTTGATCCAGTAAAAGGAGTTTAATGAATCTGCAATTAGATTGAAATGTGAATTGATAATTTAAATTATCAAATTTAGAGAATGAGCGAGAATGGAGTATCACCAGTTTTGCTCCAAAGCGATAGTTAAATCTTTAATTAGATTTGAACGTGAAATGGTAATTAATTTTACCGATAACACCACGGTGTTAGATACGGAGTATTACCAGTTTTTCTTCATGGGATGAATAGGTTGGGATTAGGAAATAAAATAAATAATTACTTCGGTGTAGTTCGCTAATCTCGACTAGTTTGGAAAACCATAATTTGGTTTGAAATGACATCCAAAGGAAGATTAAAGAATAAATTCAAAGAATTTATCTTGGATAAAATTAATGGGAACTTTTCACTAAGAATGTGAAATTTGGAAACTAGCTGTAGGTTAGTTAAGAAGAATGGTTTCCTGGGTATTGATTTGATGTTAGTTTCGGCCCTCGGGGTTAATATTTGGGGAATTGCTCTCTTACTGATTTACGGTTAGTGACTGATGAATTGGAATGAGGCGTATGTTGTGTTTGTGTAACATTTGCTTTTAATATACGCGGGTTGTTCGGAAAGGCCGGGTTTATACCCATTCTGAATAATCGATTCAACGATAAGTCGAAGATGATGACGGTGGTCGAAGACCGGAAGTCTTCACATCATTTGGATAATTACTGACGATCCTGATTGGGCTATACACCCAAGAGGATGGAAATAGTTGGTGGTCGTCCAGACGTACTTGGAGATCGATGGATATGCGAAGAAAGTGCCTCCGGTTTCGTTCAGACCCAGAACGAACTTGTAAATGGATTGTGTGTCTGACATTGGATTTTATTCTGTGTTGATTGATTTCTGTTAAATATATATCTGTTTGGCGGCGGAGAATTTATTCTCTTGCTTAATGCCCTTCTCTGAGACGTACGAGCTTAGAGGTTATATATCGATAGATATCAATCGCATGGCATGAATTGCCTGTGTGGCACGCTGAGTTGCATGGATCAAGGCTTCTGTTGAAAAGCAAAGTCTTGTGGTTGATGATCAAAGCACGGCCTACGTGACAACTTTGTGTATAACGTGAATTCGCGAGCCTCACACCTCGGTATGAGTTAAAAACGGGATAAGGACTGCAGGGAGAGCACGACGTTTCTTTCTAGCTTTGGTGGTGTCAGTGACTTACCAGCCCTAACATTTATATACTTTTCACCTATGTGGTTGTGGGATGAGGCGCCTCGATTTTAGGTCTGTAAGGACCGGGAAACGTGTGTTCAGGAATACTAATCCTCAAACGTAAGAGAGGACCGGCCCTGAAGCATCCAGGGGTTACCCAAAGTGTGTAGTCCCGAGGCATTTGCTAGAGTGTCTCGAAGCGGAGAGGAGCTTGCCCCTTGCCTCGACTCATGACGGAAATCCAATTTCCAATACGTGTATTTCGGTTTTATTTGTAGAGCCTAGTATGGCGACATGATAGATGGTACCCATGCCGCCTAGGATTGATATTTATGATTGAAATTGTTTTGACACTATACACTTATTATAGTATCAAATGATTTGTTTTTTTAAACGTACCAAGCATGTTTGGCTATTATAAGGGAAACCCTATCCTCCGGTTTGCGTTGCATTGTGTGATGGGACCTGGGTCTTATAATAGCTTCATTTTTCGAAAAAGCATTGCGCTGTTTATTCTATGCACTGGTATTCTTGGGAGGAAACCCGTTCCGTGTTATACGGCGTGGTCCCTTGAATTACTCTCTTTTAAAGTAAAGCTTTAAATAACTGTTTTAGTTCTCACACCAGTCACATGACTGACCTGGAGTTTATTGTTTTAACCTAAACTCTGGGTGCCCCTATTTTCGACACGGGCAGCTAGTAGTTTTGGTTTTGCAGATTTATATTCACAGGATCCTGGTTTACAGCTGGAATGATATCCGGAAAGCTCTGTATCCGTATATCACCTTAAGTTGTGCTTTGTATTATTTTTTTTCCGCTGCTATGTAATTTATTATAATCTCTGATGTTTGTCGAATGTAATTTATTCATTTATACTCTGTATATTCTTGTATCT
Organism: Allium sativum; assembly: GCA_030737875.1. Lineage (NCBI taxonomy): Eukaryota > Viridiplantae > Streptophyta > Magnoliopsida > Asparagales > Amaryllidaceae > Allium > Allium sativum. The sequence goes on along the minus strand of CM060920.1, from coordinate 53,868,226 downwards.
GATGGAATTGTTGTAATAAGCAATGAAATGTTCTTCTGTTCGTGTTCCAATTTGTCCTGTTCTCAAAACGATCAGGGTTTTCGAACGGTCTAGATCGGTTTAACGACTGATTCGGATCGAGCGAAATTCCAGGCCGTCACAAGTGGAGTACGCTATTTTTACATACACCACAATGCTATTTTGGACGACAAATTACCCGGTCTCCAAAAATAACAAACTATATACCTATCTTGGCTCTAAACGTTGATACGAACTCAACGGAACTGGTTTCGTGGCTCAATTCGATCGTCTGCTCAAGTTACACTCAAATGTCTCTGTATGAAATTAATTTAATTATGCGCTATAGAAAATAATTGGGCGTTTACGGCTGCCGGTGTCACATACAACATTGGTTTGCCACGCAATTTAATACCATGCAATAGTTTAATATTACGGTTCCAATGAAACTAATTTTGTCAAAAATGGACTCTGTTTGAAAAATGGCTATTTTAAAGGCCTATATTTTAATAACGATTTCCATAGCGACTATTTTAAAATTTTGATTTAGCCATAACTAACAATCTATAATACGAAATCTGGATTTTTATCTTTCATTAGACGATTTTAATCAACCCATGTCCAATGTTTCCTATTTCACAGAAATCCGATTTAAAAAGGATTATGTATATTCAGTTGAAGTTCAAAACCAAATATTACGAACTACCGCGCCATTTCGAGCCCGGTTTATATAATATAATTATATAACGTCCAAACTTGGTTTTAAATAACTAATTCAATATTAAAATCCAATAATATTTCAAATAAAATATTTAAAATAAAATATTTAAAATAAAATATTTGACTGTCAAAAATACGGGATGTTACATTCTTCCCTCCTTAAAAGAATTTCATCCCCGAATTTGCCAAGGTTAGAAAAATGATACAAATCCCATTAATTTCCAAATCTAATTTGTTTTAAATTAAAAACCAATTTATAAAACCAATATAAATTTCCAAAATCTTGAAATATTTCTAACACATTAAATTTTCGGAAAAATTCGGCGGAGCCTCCCTTGTACGGAGTGACATCTGCGATATCGCAGGAACAAATAACATATATACATCGACCCACACAATCAGAAAACAAAAACCAAAAACCAAAATTTCATATTTTCGCGTAAGCGTACCTTTACGAGCGCTATTGAGCATAATTGCTCAATTATATGTTATTTACTCAACCAATATCAATATGCCTAACCAGCTGGCACCTGTACTTAATTCAGTTCACATATAAGTAATAAATATATGAAGTTCTTAAGTAATATTTCACTAATAAGTATAACTACCCCAATTCTAAAATCGAACAGATAGCATCAATTCATTATCAAATACAGGGTTAAATCATAAATTCTAGTTTATATGCAACTTCATTCCAGTTTAATTATACTAGAATTTATTCTTTAGTTATAATTCACTTAGCTCCATTAAATTTGTTGATTATTTCCATTTAAACCAACTATCATCCAATAACAAACATTCCACAATCAACAACTAATACACAACCAAATCAATTGAATTTACATTAAATATTAATATTTTATTTTGGTTTCACATATTTGGACATTAATAGATTAATATCCGATTGATTTTTTATTTAATTATTATTTATTCATTAAATTCCCAATTCCCGATTCCCAAATCTGTTTTATTTAAGTTTTACTTAACCAAGTTAACTTCCAACTCAAATTTTTAATCCAAATTAAATTTTATTCATATCAATCAAACACATAAATATCAAATTGTTTCTTTTCTATACAAAAATATTATTTGGGAAAAATTATTTCATTTACCCTTTTTACAAAACAATACTATTATTCATTGCTTCTCAACACTTGAACCGATCAAACAACACAATACAAAACATTTTTATATAAAATCTACAAATACGCTCTTATATATATATACATACACACACTCAATCTCGATCTAGGGTGCTACTAACCCCATCTCAATCGAGTCACGCCACAGAGCCAAGGTTATTACTAAACCAATAGCTATGATACCACTGTAACAACCCAAGGGTTATCGACACCGAAAATCGACATAAATACAATTCCATATCTCATGCCAACCTTCTAAGCACCAAAAACACAGGAACGTTATTAAAAAGAAATTAGAGGGTGAGATAAGAAAGAAAGAAATATTAGAATAGAAGAAGAATCAACACAACACAGAGTTTTACATCACAGCAGAACAAAATATAATACAGAAATAAATCTTTATTGAGAGCTTCAAAAATATACTTACAATATCAGAGTACATCAATACCTCCAGACAGTTATAATAACATGTCCTCATATACAACACAGCGGAATAATAATTATGTAATATCATACATTTGAACTCTTCCATCTCGTCTCTCCACAGCATTCAATAACCTGAACCTGTACAACCCGGTCTAACCCAAGGATTACAAATATCGGGTCAGTCTAGAGAACCAGAGTGAGAAAAACACACTAAGTTTAAGGGTATCACACAACTTGATTTTAAAGTTAAAATCTTTTTGAAAGAAAAGGATAATCGTAAGACCAAATCAATATAAAAATACGGACGGTTTTTACCTTACGATGACCCAAACCATTTTTGAAATCAATATCTTTTCTGATATTATACTAATGTCTAAATACAAGTAAATAGCAATATAATGGAACGCTTGCATCTCACGCTCCACATATATAGTATACAATCGAAACCGCGGGTGCTTATTGGAGATTGGATTCCGACTATGACAAGGTATGGAACCACCTGCCGATAATGCATCTCTAGAAGGGAATACACTGGCTTCAATAAGAACGTCTTGCAACCCGACCCACACTTGACCGACTACTCATTTTGCTTGAGTGTATCGAATGTATATCACCAACGGATGGGCTCAAACCACCGTTTTCCGAAAGGACAACATCAAAATAGATTAAAGAAGGAAAAGGATATTCTCTAGATAGGTGATTATACACCCTAATAAAAGCGACCCACATAGCCATGCTGCCTGCTCGATTTTTGTCATTTCTCGGTTGTTGGGGCTTGAGGTTTAAATTACATTTTGGAATATCTGGTCACTATTCATTTTGAATGCCAAATTGTCAAATCCGCCAGATATCACTAATTGACGTCCACAAAAATACTCTGGTTGTTAAGCTAAGAGAGTGCCCTTCTCCTCCACTAACACAAATATGTTTGTAAAAATCAACGTACATGATCCCTTTAGAAATACTCTGCCAAACATCCGTCCATACAAGTCATCCAGGAATAGGATGAACCGAAGGTACTCTCCTACTTCATCCCATATAGGAATCACCCCAAGGATTAGTAGCGAGTAGTCCTTGCAATCTGTAGATTCCAACCACGACCGAACCATAGTACATCTTTGGTTGTAGACTAGAGATTATCAGCGGTTCTTCCATTTTATGAAGACCCATGGTCTTCAATGCTCCATCCCGGTCAACTTCTGATATCTTCACGTATTTGTTGGTCGGAATGGTTTTCGAATATAAATTCGATCCCGGTCTTTCCATACTAACAATCGTATTGGACTGATTTGATAGTCGGTTATTTAACTATCAAAATAAACAGTGATTCAATCATGAAAATCCAATGAGTTCACTGTTTCAGTATTCAGCATCACTTGGCCTTTTAATTAAAACAAATGTAAATTCAAAACTCTTAAATATTTCGATATTATAAATATAGTTTTTAGCCCCTTATTTAACATAAGATTTTTCTTTAAACAAATTCGTTTTTATACTTAGGAAAATTCTATATCATATCCAGGTTTCTATTTTCACTTTCAAAACATTAGCCACGTTATTATCTAATATTGGGAAATCAATTCAATTTATTACTCGTAACACAACATTATGAAATATTTTTTATTCATTACTTAAAAACAATAGTCCATGCTTATTCTTATAGAATAGAATTCAACTTTATGTTTCCTTTCTAACTCGAAAATATCGTTATACTTCACGCAACCCCCTTTTATTTCCCTTTTCTCTTGGAATTCTTATTATATATATATATTTCCGAATTTTCACCAAAAATGTTGCGTTATTATTTCTCTAATGAAATTATAAAATATTACTAACCCTTTTTACCATTACGGCCAACTAATATCATCCTTAGATAAGCCTAAAGTCGTTCAAGTTGGGGTATTTAAATTACCTCTCAGACCTTGATCAACAACGTTCATATCTTAAGGTAGATACGAGTTGTAGTCCAAAAATCAATATTTCATTCTAACATCAACACAAATTCCATTTAACTATTTAATTTAAAATACGGTTTCATAAAGCCTTCTTACCTTTGAACATCCCTTCCTTGTATATACCCATTATTTCTTAATTAAGCAATTTCTTTATAAAATACCACTTTTTAACTCTGCCTCTTTAAAACAAATTTATTTTATAATTCGGATTTGGTTACACAACCCTATGGCCCAATTCTTTTACCAAATTCAATTTCACCAATCCTTTTCTAATCCATTCGACCATTTCCCCCTTTGGAAATCCTATTTCAATTCCCTAATTCTACTTTATCCCATTATCAAGTAACGTTAATCTAAAATTAACGTTTTACCACCTCACCTCTTTTTAGAAACCCTGTTTATGAAATTATGTTTTAATATAAACCCTTCTATTTCTCAATTCCTTTTACTTAACTCGAATGTTAGGTCAACATTTGATTTAAGCTATCGTATCCACTTGAAAGTCCTCTTATAACTTTGTTATAAAAGTTCGGGTTTTAAATATAAAAGACGTTCATAAACTCCTTTCACCAATCAAGTAGATTTCATTTAAAGTTCGACTACTTTTTAAATGATTTTCGTTTTTTTGAAAGAAAAAATGTGTGATCTTCTAAAAAGTTTTTTTAATCTCCTAAATTATTATTAATTAAACTATTATTTTACTTCAATCATTAACTACTTCCGTAGTTAATTCCTTTAAATAAATAGAAAACCTCTTTTTTAAAAATCATATTAAATTTAAACAATATTCATTAAACTATTTTATTCAAAACACACTAATTTAATAATCAATCCCAATTAAAAACGGTCGATTTTGTCAACTCAAAACACGGTTATCTCATTATCCGATTCCAATTCGTTCTCCCTTTAAATTAACTAATAATATAATTAATTTAAATAAGTCCCATTTAATTGTTTCGTAACAAAACAATTATCCTAATTTAATTGTTAGGTTAATTTTCTATTCACTTGTTTATAAATCCGATTAACATCAGAATTTACTTTATAATATCAATTAATAATTAATTATAACATAAACAATAAATTATAAATATTTATTTCCTTTAATGAACTTTTATTCAAAATAATATATATTTAAAAATCTCTCCGGTTATAAAATAAATTTTATAACTTTAGTTCTATAGATTCACCTGACGGTAACTAAATAATAACAAAACAATTTATTTTATGGGCCATACGCTACCAATTACTCAACCAATATTGCACATTGGTTTAAATAAAACAAATGTTGAATTTCCAATCAATGATCAGTAATCAAATCCATCACACAACAGGATAGTTCATATATTGATAATATGAAAATAAATAATGACAGATATATTTGAGGAATCCCGTTCGATCCCCCAACCTGTTCTTCCCTATATTCGAATCGGTTAGCTCAAATCAGATCATTCAATCCCATTTAACTGATTTATAATAGTAAATAACAACCATTTCACATCAACCAATCAACAAAACAATTCAGTCAGATCAAACAATTCAAACCATTAAACACGTTTATTTTGTAAACGTGACCAATAAGGTAAGTTACCTCTATTGGATCCAATCGTTGAAATAATGATTTGGGTTTTTACTAAAATTAAATAACATTTAATTTCATCATTAAATCAACAAATAAATATATGACTAGCGAACAGTCAACAATTAGCAACCAGAGCACACAAAAAAAAACCCAATTTATATAAAATCTAAATGGGAAGAACTGAGCGAGTTTAACTAAAACACCCCACCTCCGTTAAGATCACTCACAAATGGAATGCCTTAACTTCGATGGAGCATTATAGGTAAAAGACACAGAAAGTTACAAGACAGAAGTATAAGCAGCGGAAAATAAACAATAATTTCATATGTGGTTCAATACAAAAACCATTATAGTAAATTGCCTCAACATAACTTCCAAAACATTTCATCATAATCTCAGTCTTGCTTAAAACATAAAGAAGCATATAACATAAATAAAACTGCATAAATCCCCAAGTCTAGTGTGTCCAAAGCCATAGCCAAAGATAAGAGATTCCAAGCTGTACATCACAGAGTCTTCAAGCTTGGAAAGATGGACGGTCCAAATTAACCTGAGTTATTCCCTCCCTGACTACCAAAAGGGGGAACGGAAGAAAAAAAGACGAAAGAAAAATGGGTCAGACATAAGTCTGAGTAAGTCTAGTGACTTTTCAGTGTGTGAATAAAGCAAAGGGTCATGATAGGAATAAACTGAAAATAGGAAACTACCAGAATAGCAACTAACATAAAGCTATATAAGGCAGGATAAATCGAATATACATCACACCCATGTTTAATTCTCTGCACCTACTTATACTAGTCCAAATTGCACCACGTGTTCATGGTGAAATGATTCCCTTATATCGATCAGCTCCTACTAGCATGCATTTATCACGTGTGTCCTTCGGCCCCCGCTTCACTGTAGATACCTATGCCGGTCCCACCATGGGGTGTACCTAATCCTATGGTGGCAACCCGACACGATTCAAGATGCACAATGTATGACTACTGATGCTCAGTGCCATCTTTTTCTACTCCGGAGTACGTGCACGCCCGATACTCCGCCAGAACCTACACTAATCCACCACCGCCGATGTTTATGACCGCTTATAATCAGCCCAGTAATCGTGCCCTACTCTGCCTAGTTCAGGGTCCCAAGATACGTCTACGTGGGTTACTGCTGAAATGGGTCCCCGTTACTAGGTTTTTCCAGTCAACATGTTAAATTGGTTAATTGTCCAAATTTACCTAACTCCACCCATCAGTTTAACTAACATGTTGGATTGGTTAAGTGTTTCCTAAGTTGACTTAACCCTGCCTCTCTTGACTTAGCTTTATTAGAGCACCAACCACTCACATCAGACAGGTATTGTTGTGGTCACTAGATGTGCTGGTCGGTTCCGGGTAGTTTTACACCACAACGAACGAATGTACAACATGGGGTAATGGGATAATATTAAAATATTTAATATTGAGAATTGGCATAAATGCCTTAAACGGCATAAAACTAATTTGTGATAAAAAGTGGTATGATTTTGCATACCATAAATAGATGGACATAATTGAGTCAATTATGGCCATAGTTAAATTTGGAATGGGTTGATAATTTGAATAGGGAAATTAATTCAAATTGGGGAATAATTAATTAGGTGTACTTAATCGTCTAAGACAAGAGGTTAGGCTCTTTTGTGGTGTAAGACTTCCCGGACCCGCCCGGCAAATTCAACTGCCACAAATGCAAGTCTAATTTGGGAGGTCTTAGGCATAAATTAAATGCATAACAGTTGTAAAGACACGAGGTTAGGCTCTTTTGTGGTGTAAGACTGCCCGGACCCGCCCGGCAAATCCAGCTGCCACAAATGCCAGTCTAATGTGAGAGGTCTTTATGTGGTTACAATCTTAATGAATTAAGAAACACTTAACCAGATAAACATATAGTGGGACATGAGGGGGTTAAGTGGGTGCCTTGGGTGGCATGTGGAATCTAGTGGGTGCCTTGGGTGGCATTTGAAATACGATTAGAAACACTTAACCAAAATTGAAACATGTAAGTGAACATGAATAAGAAGAGGGTTAAGCGGGATGTACTAGAGGGGACCAAGCTTAGGTGTATAGCTTGTATCAAGTAATGGGGTCCCGTTTCAACCAGTAACCCATACGTATCTTTGTGGGCTCGACCCAAGTCGAGGACGGGACACGCATACTGGGCTTGACTGTAAGAGGCCAAACTGAGTTAGCGGTGGCAACGCAAGTCCAACAGGTTCGTATGCGTGTGTGGACCCGGGCTGGTAGGTAAGATGTTGTTGCATCGTGTAGGTATAAGCCATGCATTATTGGTGGTATCGGGTTGCCACTTTGGGAAGTGATACACCCCACTGTGGGGCCAGCACGGGTATCTACGAGTTAGGGAGCCGATCTCTTGGGGTTAGTGGGTACACCTGGTGGAGGTAGGGGCAGGCGGCACCTATGAAAGCAGTTAGGGGTGCATGAAACTACCATTATTACTGTTAAAGTCTTGTAGGCGGGATCAACCTTAGGGTGACTAGTGTTGGTGCAGTATAGTAGTGGTGGTGCAATATAGTAATTATCTTATAGTGGTTTAGGTGCGCTTTAACGTTATCTTAGTTCAACCTTATTTCCTTGTTTACTCTGCCATTCTCAATTGTTCACAGTCATTTCCTTATTTTCCAACTTATGCCTTAGCCTAGTTATTTTGGTAATTATATTGTTAAAGTTATCGCACTCGCTAGACTTTATGTCTGACCCCCTTTGTTTCCTCCTCTTTTCTTCCTTCCCCCCACCAGGTGCTCAGGTTGGAACTAGCTCCAGTGGAGCTTGATTTTGGACAGCTGTAACTCTTACTTTTAGAAGTTGCTTGGATCGTTGAAGTAAAGTTCAGCCTCTCTTATTTATGGCTATTTTTTACTGGGGTTATGTCTTTCAATTTATGTACTTTGAGTTGGTCAAGATGGATATTATGTACTTTGACTCTGGTTTTGATGATGTAATCAAACTTATGTATTTTCCGCTGCAATGAAATAAAGTTTTAAAGTTTTAGTACTGTTTATATATGTCTTGTTATTAAGTTTCTGTTCTATAAACACTTAAAATGCTCCATGAAAGTTAATGCATTCCCATTGTGAGTGACATTAATGGACGTGGGGTGTTACACGTGGTATCAGAGCTGAAGGTTACCAGAACATATATGAATTTTGAAAAGTGCTTTTGAAAAACAACTTTTATAAAGAATTACCTTCAAAAGTATGTTTTAAGGAAAATATTTTCAAGAGAAAAGCTTATTTTAGAAAGCATAACCCCAAGAGCCATATATTTTTCCTTTGGTTCTTTTGTATTGAATCTTTCCTTTTTCGTTTCAGCATGTCTAGAATTCCCCAGATATCCGAGGAGATACCGATACCATGATGGTTTAGGAGGTATTTGGAGACTAGGGCCTCCACCGTAGGTCCAGTAAATGCTCCTCCTCCTCCTCGTGTCGATACTTTTGCAAAGATATGTAAGGACTTTAGGGCAATGGGTGGAAAACCTTTTCACGGGACGGAGACATTTGTTGAAGCTCGAAATTGGCTAAAGGAGGTGGAAGAATTGTTTGGAATCTTTGAAGTGGATGATGGAAGAAAGGTCAGTTAGCTGCCTGGCTAATGAAGGATAAGGCCTCGTTTTGGTGGGAGGTCACTAATGGAGAATGTCCAGTTGATACATAGCCATATTTCAGGCGGAGGTTTGAGGTGAAGTTTCTCTCACAGGATGAAGAGAATCTATACATGGAAAGGTTTCTAGCATTGAAGCAGGGGAATCTATCGGTGAAAGAATACGTCAACAAATTCAACTAGTTGGCGAGATTTGGCTTGGACTTGGTGAATACACCAGAAAAGAAGGCCCTGAGATTTGTTAAGGGTTTGAACGAGCCGCTTCATGGGTTAGCTATGACCCACATCCCAATGGGGGCTACCTTTGAGAGACTAGTTGACATGGCGCTTATGCATGACGAGGAAAAGGGCGCCAATGCTAATAAGGCACCCAAGAAGAAAGGGGATCAAAAGAAGCCGCAACAACAACAACAACAGAACAAGAAAGATGGTAAAGGCAACACGGGTAAGGGAAAGAGAAGTTGCTTTAACTATGGGACACCCGACCATCTAAGCAAAGATTGTAGGAAGAAAAAGAAGACTGGTTGTTTCCACTGTGGCGAAGCGGGACATATGATTAAGGACTGCCCAAAGAAAGGGCAGAGGGCAGGGTATAGCTCGGGAGGACAGGTGCAGGCTCTTATGGCACCAGGGCAGGTAAGGGGACAAGTTCAGGCTCTCATGGTCCCACCGCTGCAAGAACGAGGTAGAGCAATTTCCGTTGAAAGATTAGTTTCTCTATTTGATCATCCTGTCCGTACTTTATTCGATTATGGCGCATCACATTTGTTTATCTCTACATCATTAGTTGAAACACTGCACCTAGATACTAGTCTAGTTACGGATCCCTTAGTAGTATCAAATCCTATTGGTGGTTCGGCTCATTTTTCTATGATTTGTCGGGATTTGAGAGTGTTTATCTTGGGCGTTGGGTTTGAATGCAACGCCTTTGTTCTTGGCTTCATGGGCTACGGCTTGATTCTAGGTATGGATTGGCTAACTAGATACGGGGCCATCCTAGATTGTGAAAGAAGGGTAGTTAGATTGATGACTTGTTGTGGAAAGACCCTTGATATTTCTTGTGACCCTAGAGGTCCAGTAATGCTTAGCTACCTAGAATCCCTTGACGCATCCGATGATGATTTACATTCTGTTTGTATAGTCCATGAATATGTTGATGTCTTTGATGAGGTGAGGGGTTTACCCCTAAAACGCGAGATAGACTTTCGAATATATCTAGTAGATAATGCAAAGCCAGTTGGATTGCCGGTGCGCCACATGGCTCCAAGAGAGAGAAGAGAACTCAGTAAGCAAGTGAAGGAGTTGCTTGATAAGGGGTTCATTAGACGTAGTATATAAAAGTGGGGTGCTCTAGTAGTATTTTCCACGAAGTTAGATGGGTCCTTAGACTTTGTGTGGACTATAGAGAACTTAATAAGCTTACTAAGAAGAATAGACACCAACTGCCGAGGATTGACGATCTCTTCGATCAGTTAGTTGGCGCCTCAGTGTTTTCGCAGTTGGACTTAGCCACGGGTTTCCATCAGTTGAGAGTGGCTGAGGATAACATAGACTAGACTGCCTTTAGGACTCCAGACGGTTTCTTCAAGTGGCTTGTGATGCCCTTCGGTTTGACAAATGCCCCCGCATACTTTGTTGACTTGATGAGTAGGGTGTTTAGGGAGTACCTTAATAAATTCATGGTAGTCTTTGTGGACGACATCTTGATCTTTTCTAAAAGTGTAACACCCCGAATTTTGGTTAATACTAAAATTCACTAATTACAGGATAAATAATCTCAGATGTGGGAATTGAGGGTAACGGGCGGCGTTATTGCGTTCGTCTCGGGAAAATACGCGAAATAGAGTCCGAGTTTTCGAAAATCGGAGTCCGTATGGCCCAATTATGGCCCAAAGAAGTTTTCAGAAAATCCAAATCTAAAACAGAATTAAGAATTTAAAAATTCAGATTTTAAATTGGGCCAGGCGGGGTCAGGCGGGGAGCTTCCCGCCCAACCCATGTCGACAGGGCTGTCGACAGGCCTGTCGACAGGGGTGTCGACATGCCTGTCGACTTGCCTGTCGACAGGGTGGCACCGTTCTGTGAACCTGGGTGCACCAGGTTGCACCAGGTTGGGTTTCAGGCTGGCTAGGAGGGCTGGTTCTAGAGATTTCCTAAATCTAAGGGTCCTAAATCAATCTAGGGTTAATCTAAGGGCCTAAAATGCAACCTAATCCTATAAATAAGACCCTAACCCTATCCTAATTCATTCATAATTAGGTTTTGTAACTAAACTATGGCAAAATGAAACTTGGTCATGGCCTCCACAAATCAAATGAAGAGAGTTGCAAGCTAATCAACCCCTAATCACCTTCTTCTTCATATTTGGCAACTAGTTTTACTTCATTGATTTGCTAATCTTGGTTTTGGTGAGTTTCTATGGCTTTAATAATCAATTGTTAAATTGATTATGGTAGGATGTGATAAGACATGGCTATGTTTGTGGATAAATGTATTTATGCAAGTTTGTATGATAGGTGATTTGCAAGTTTTATGTTAAATGCAAGTCAAGGCCATGTTTTATGATGCAAAACACCATGTTAAATATTTATGCATATGTGACATGTTATGCAAACTATATGTGAGAATATATGCAAGTTATATGTAACATGATATGCAAGTTATGCATGTGATTTTATGCATGCTAAGTAGTTGGTGTTATGCATGTTAAGTATTTGATATATGCATGTTTAATAAGTGGATTTATGCATATTTACTAAGTGGAATTATGCATGTTTAGCAAAGTGAGTTATGCAAGTTGAAAGTGATATGCAAGTTAAGTATATGTTTAAATGCAAGTTGAAAGTGATATGCAAGTTATGCATGCTTATGCAAGTGAATGGATGCTTATGCAAGTCATGTATATGTTTAAATGCAAGATCTATGTGATATGCAAGTTATGCATGCTTATGCGAGTATATGAATGCTTTTGCAAGATATGTATATGCTTAAATGACATGATATGCAAGTTATGCAAGTATGTGAATGCTTATGCAAGTATGTGGATGCTTATGCAAGTATGTGAATGCTTATGCAAGTTATGTGTATGCTTAAATGCATGTTTAACATGTTATGCAAGTTATGAGAATGCCTATATGCAAGTTCGACATGTTATGCAAATCATGTGTATGATAATATGCAAGTTTGGGTTATATGTAGTTGGGTTAATATATGTTCATATATGCAAGTTGACATCCTCTTAACCCATGACAAAGTTGTATGTTAAACCCATGATATTTGTGATGATCTTCCCCTTATTATGTCATGTAACGAGAACGATTTACGTGGGGAACGATGGGGTTGGTAAATATGTTAATAAATGAATGTTTGGGTATGATTAAGCATACCATAAAAATAAATTACCATAAGTGGGAATTTACCTATTGAGTTAGGTCTACCCCATGGGAATTTACCTATTGAGTTAGGTCTACCCATGTTATGCAAACTTGATATTAATTAGGGATAATTAATATGGGGGTGATTAATTAGGTGAAATTAATCGACTAAGACACGAGGTTGGACTCATTTGTAGTGTAAAACTGCCCGGACCCGACCGGCTTAACCAGTTGCTACAAATGTCAGCCCAATGTGAGAGGTCTTAGCCATAAATTAAATACGTGATTAAGGTAAAGACACGAGGTTAGACTCTGTTATGACGTAAGACTGCCCGGACTCTACCGGCTTAACCAGGCGGTCATAACAGCCAGTCTAATGTGGGAGGTCTTTATGGGAGATCACGGTCTTAATTAATTAAGAAACACTTAACCATATTAGCATGTAGTAGGACATGAGGGGTTAAGTGGGTGCCTTGGGTGGCATGTGGTAACTAGTGGGGGTGCCTCGGGTGGCATGAGGAAACTAGTGGGTTGCCTTGGGTGGCAATAGAAAATACGATTAGAATACTTAACCAAAGTGGAACATGTAATTAAACATGATTAAAGGGTTAAGTAAGTGCCTTGGGTGGCATGTGGGAATCAAGTAAGTGCTTTGGGTGGCATGTGGAAATCTAGTGGGTGCCCTTAGTGGCAATTGAAATATGATTAGATGACTTAACCAAAACTTGACATGTAAGTGGGCATGATTATAAAGAGGGGTTAAGTGGGATGCACTAGATTAAACGACAAGCTTAAGTAGTAGCTTGTGGGGGCCCATTTCAACCAATATCCCAAACGTATCTTTGTAGGCTCGACTCAAGTCGAGTGACGGGACACGCATATTGGGCTTGACTATAAGAGGCCAAAACGGGTTAGCGGTGGCAACGCAAGTCCATCGGGTTTCATATGCGTGTGTGGGCCCGGGCTGGTAGATAAGTCGTTGTTGCATCGTGTAGATATAAAGCCGTGCACCGTTGATATTATCAGGTAGCCACTTTGGGGAATGATACACCCCAGATGTGGGACCAGCACGGGTATCTACGATAGGGAGCCGATCGATGGGGAGTAGTGGGTACACCTAGTAAAGATAGGGGCAGACGGCACCTGTATAGGGGTACACGAAACTACTGGGTAAGATTACTAGGTACACCTAGTGGATGTAGGGGCAGACGGCACCTACGTGGTCAGTTATACACCTAATAGATGTAGGGGCAGACGGCACCTACGTGGTCAGCTAGAAGTACCAGAAACTACTAGTTATATTTTCGAAGACTTTAAATGGGATCAACCTTTAAGTAGGAATTACTCTTGGTGGGTAGAACTGGTGTGGTGCAGTGTAGGAATTACCCTTGGGTGGGTAGGTCTGGGGTGGTGTAAGCTAGTAATTATCCTTGGGTGGATAAATACGTTGTTGCGGTTATCGTAGTACATCCTGTGTTTTGTGGGCTACTTAATGTAGTCATTATCCCCGGAGGTACCGTACCTTATTTATGTCATACCCTAATTACTTTAATGGTTGTATTGTTAGGGTTATAGGACTCACTCAGACTTATGTCTGACCCCGTTGTTTTTATCTTTTTTCCCAACCCTCAGGTTATCAGAGTGAGCCTAGCACTAGTGGGCTTGGATCAGACCGCTATATCTATCTTTTGGGCTTGGATCGTAGAAGTAAAGCTCGGTTCATCTATCCTTTTATGGCTATTGTTTACTTAGTGGGATTATGTACTTATTTTTGTCAGGATGGATATTATGTACTTGACTCTTGTTATGGTTTTGTGATGTAACCAAACATGTTTTACTTTCCGCTGAAATGAAATGATGATTTAAATTTTCAAGTATTACTTATATCTGTCTTGTTGTAATTTTTCTGTTCTATATTCACTTAAAATACTCCACCAATGTTATGGCATTCCCTTTTATGAGTGACCGTAGCGGGTGTGGGGTGTTACACGTGGTATCAGAGCTTAAGGTTACCAGAACAGATAAAATTTTTAGAAAAACTATTTTCTAAGAATATTTTTGGAAAGGAGTATTTTCAAAAACATGTCTTTTAAGAGAAAAGTTTTTGAAAGAAAAGCATAATCCCCAATAGCCATATCTATATCTTTCGAATTCTCCATTTTGAATCTCTTCCTTTCTCTCGTTTTGAGTTTCCCCTCCGCGTATAAATGATCTTTCTAAGATAGATAAGGATGGAAAACCACTTCAAGGGACTTAGACGTTAGTCGGATTAGAAGTTGGTTCAAGAAGGAGGAGGACTGGTAGGTATCTATTGGATAGACGATGGGAGGAAGGCTCAAATAGTTGTTTGGTTAATAAAGGATGAGACCTCATTGGTGGGAGGTTACGAGTGGAGAATAGGGAAGAAGAAGGCAAGTGGTTAGCCTTTTGAGAGGAATAGGACACCTTATTAGGATTGTCCAAAGAAGCAAGGGCTAGGTATGGAATCTTCTGGGGGGTAGTTGTATTCCCTCACGACTAGGGTACCAGATGGGGATAAGACCGTCTAGATTGGAGGTTGGATTTCTTTATTATCCGATTCGAACTTATTTGATTCTGACGCATCAAGTTCGTTTATCTCATCATTATTAGTTGAGTCACTGCACTAAGACACCAGTTTGGTAGATGATCCCTTAGTTGTTTCAAACCCAATTGGGCTCCATGATGTGTTTGGGTTTGAAAGTTCCTATACTTAGCGTTGAGTTTAGGTGTGATGCTTGTTGGGCTTCACGGGCTATGGGCTAGTTTTGGGCATGGACTGGTTATCCAGTAGAGGTGCCGTTCTTGATTTTGAAGGGAGAGTTGTTAGGCTTATGACCCGCTTGGGTAACACTCTCGAGATCTCTTGTAATCCCATAGAATCTGTTATGCTAAGTTATCTAGAATCGCTTGACACGTCGGTCTAGAGTTTGCGATCTGTTAGAGTGGTCCGGAAATACTCGGATGTGTGTGAGGAGGTGAAGGGCTTACCTCCGAAGCGGGAGATTGACTCCCGAATATATCTGGTGGATAATGCTAAACCAGTATCTTGGCCAGTGTGCCACATGGCTCCTAGCGAGAGGAGGGAACTCCATAAGTAAGTAGGCGATTTGCTTGAGAAGGGGTTCATAAGACAAAGTATATCGGAGTGGGGCGCTCCAGTAGTTTTGTTATGAAGGCGGATGGGTCCCTCAGACTTTGTGTAGGCTAAAGAGAACTAAAGAAACTCACAAAGAAGAATAGACACCCATTGCCAAGGATTGATGATCTCTTTGATCAGTTGGTTGGCGCCTCAGTGTTTTAGTAGTGGACTCAGCCACGGAAGTGCATCAGTTGAGAGTGGCTGAGGATAGCATAGAAAAGACTACCTTTAGGACTCCGGATGTTTTTTTTATGAGTGGCTGGTGATGCCATTTGGTTTGACATACGCCCCGCATATTTTGTTAATTGGATGAGAAGGGTGTACAAGGAGTACCTAAATAAGTTGTGATGGTCTTTATGGATGACATTTTGGTCTTTTCTAGGAACGAAATAAGTTTTCGTATGTGCTCAATAGGCTGAGCAGAGCCAGTATAGGATAAACGACGGTTTTGGAGCAAGACTGGCGAGAACATCCAGAATTGGTCAAGGGCTTAATTATTTAGCCATTTTTATTAGTATCATCTCACGTAGATCGTCTGAATTCGAAGGAGGTATCCCTTGGGTGTTTGTCTGATATTGGTTTAGGCCTTTGGGGCTTGCATTTGGGGGATGCCGAATTCGACTAGGGTGGTCTGCGTGGGAGACGGTTGTGATGATTTTGGATGATATCCTGGTGGAGAAGAGCATGCCCTACATCTTAGGGAAGTGTTGGAGACTCTTCGAGCGCATAGTCTTAGGACAGCAAAAGTGGATGGGATCCTTAGCATCCTATGAGTAAGGGTAACATGGTAACGGACACCTTAAGTAGAAAAAGGTTGTCCTTGAGTTCATTGTTCGTTGAACGACGGAGCTTAGAGTTTATTTCTAAGTTTGACTTTAGACCTTCCATTGACTTTGTACCCGGTTTGCTAGCCTCCTTGGTTAGACCTACTCTTTTGGGGTGGATTGGAAGAGCACAGAGGGACGACCCACAGTTGGTTGAGTTGGTAGAGAAGCTCATAAGGGGGGAAGTCGTCCAGCCATTTGAGTAGGAACACCCTAGACGATAGGGGTGTTTGCGTAGAGACGATAGACTTTGTGTACCGCAAGACGAGGGTTTGAGGAAGGCTATTCTTGATGACGCACACCGTTCTAGGATGACCATTCATCCCGGTGGGGATAAGATGTACTAAGACATGAAGAGGGTTTTCTTCTGGGCCGGTATGAAGAAAGATGTGGCCGAGTATGTCGCTCGATGTTTGGTGTGCCAGCAAGTGAAGGCGGAGCAAAGGAAACCAGGTGGGTTGCTTCACCCATTGGAGGTTCCGCAATGGAAGTAGGATAACGTCTCGATGGATTTTATTGACGGGTTACCCAGGTCGAGGAAGGGTAATACAGGAATTTGGGTGGTGGTAGATAGACTTACTGGGAGCACCCATTTCATACCTGTGAAGAGCAAGAGGACTGCTCCATGGCTAGCTTCAGTATATCTTCGAGAGATAGTTCGATTACATGGGGTACCCTCTAGCATAATGAGTGATCGAGATCCTATCTTCACTAGCGAGTTTTGGAAGAGTTTGCAAAAGGCGGTAGGGACTCAGTTGCGTTTGAGTACCGCATATCATCCTCAGACGGACGGCCAGACCGAGAGGGTGAATCATGTCCTAGAAGACCTTTTGAGGCTTTGTATCTTAAATTTTGGAGGAACATGGGAAGAGCATCTTCCATTGGTGGAGTTCGCGTATAGTAACAGCTTTCAGTCCAGTATTGGTATGGCACCTTTCGAAGCTCTTTATGGAAGGCCTTGTCGATCACCTACACGTTGGTGGGAATCTACGGATGAGATCTTGCTTGGGCCGATAAGGTTAGAAAGACTTCGGGAAAAGATTGATTTGATTCAAAGAAGGATGAAAGCGACGCAAGATAAACAGAAATCTTATGCGGGCAAGAGGAGAACAGAGCTTGAGTTTGATATTAGGACATGCTTTTCTATCAAGATATCTCCGTTACGGAATGTGGTTCACTTTGGATCTGTTGGGAAGTGAGTACCAAGGTTGTTGGACCGTTTCCTATTAAGGAAAGGATTGGACAGATGTCATATAGAGTGGAGTTGCCCGACAGGCTTAGTGGTGTACATGATATATTCCATGTGTTACATTTGAGGAAGTTCCTACATGAGACCGCAGAGGCGGTAGAGCTGAGCCTGCTTAGAGAAGTGGAAGTAGAGCGTGATGCGACGATTCGACGAGCTCCTACTTGCATCCTTGGGTCAGAGATTTGGAAGTTGAGAAACAGAGAGGTTCAACTAATCAAAGTACAAAGGGGAGATGAAGAGAGTGACGCTACCTGGGAGACGGAAGCGAAGATGCGTTCGAGGTACCCTTTTCTTTCGGAGGGTATGTCCTTTTGCTTCTCCTTCATCGCATATCTTGTGCTTATCTTATTCTTAGTATGTCCTCTCGTTAGTACCTTTGACCTTTAGATAGGGTCAACCTATGGTTGAAACATGTGTTTGAGACATGTTATGGTTGATGGATGCAAATGGATGCAAGTGTTTGCTAGTGATTGCTCGTGGATGCATATACACACACTCTAGACACTAGATCGGCTCAATCACTTCATATTGCATATTGCATAAAATTGTGTGTAGGAAAATATATTTATGGATGTATAATGGTTGTGTTATCACATGGATGATGCATTTTGGTGAATGATTGTGCACTCATATAGATATTGTATGTGTCGATAGGGTTCTCTCGCATACATAATGGATGCATGGCACTATCATGGTTTGCATATGTTCATACCTTAGATAGGGAACATATACACACACTTTTTGCATATGCTCATACATCATTAGAAATTGTTTTAAGGACAATGGATGCCTGTGTTTGATGGATTGAGTAGATGGTTGTTTGGATGGTAGGATATGCATTCTCCTTAGCTTAAGAGATTTCGGGGACGAAATCCTTTAAGGAGGGGAGAATGTAACACCCCGAATTTTGGTTAATACTAAAATTCACTAATTACAGGATAAATAATCTCAGATGTGGGAATTGAGGGTAACGGGCGGCGTTATTGCGTTCGTCTCGGGAAAATACGCGAAATAGAGTCCGAGTTTTCGAAAATCGGAGTCCGTATGGCCCAATTATGGCCCAAAGAAGTTTTCAGAAAATCCAAATCTAAAACAGAATTAAGAATTTAAAAATTCAGATTTTAAATTGGGCCAGGCGGGGTCAGGCGGGGAGCTTCCCGCCCAACCCATGTCGACAGGGCTGTCGACAGGCCTGTCGACAGGGGTGTCGACATGCCTGTCGACTTGCCTGTCGACAGGGTGGCACCGTTCTGTGAACCTGGGTGCACCAGGTTGCACCAGGTTGGGTTTCAGGCTGGCTAGGAGGGCTGGTTCTAGAGATTTCCTAAATCTAAGGGTCCTAAATCAATCTAGGGTTAATCTAAGGGCCTAAAATGCAACCTAATCCTATAAATAAGACCCTAACCCTATCCTAATTCATTCATAATTAGGTTTTGTAACTAAACTATGGCAAAATGAAACTTGGTCATGGCCTCCACAAATCAAATGAAGAGAGTTGCAAGCTAATCAACCCCTAATCACCTTCTTCTTCATATTTGGCAACTAGTTTTACTTCATTGATTTGCTAATCTTGGTTTTGGTGAGTTTCTATGGCTTTAATAATCAATTGTTAAATTGATTATGGTAGGATGTGATAAGACATGGCTATGTTTGTGGATAAATGTATTTATGCAAGTTTGTATGATAGGTGATTTGCAAGTTTTATGTTAAATGCAAGTCAAGGCCATGTTTTATGATGCAAAACACCATGTTAAATATTTATGCATATGTGACATGTTATGCAAACTATATGTGAGAATATATGCAAGTTATATGTAACATGATATGCAAGTTATGCATGTGATTTTATGCATGCTAAGTAGTTGGTGTTATGCATGTTAAGTATTTGATATATGCATGTTTAATAAGTGGATTTATGCATATTTACTAAGTGGAATTATGCATGTTTAGCAAAGTGAGTTATGCAAGTTGAAAGTGATATGCAAGTTAAGTATATGTTTAAATGCAAGTTGAAAGTGATATGCAAGTTATGCATGCTTATGCAAGTGAATGGATGCTTATGCAAGTCATGTATATGTTTAAATGCAAGATCTATGTGATATGCAAGTTATGCATGCTTATGCGAGTATATGAATGCTTTTGCAAGATATGTATATGCTTAAATGACATGATATGCAAGTTATGCAAGTATGTGAATGCTTATGCAAGTATGTGGATGCTTATGCAAGTATGTGAATGCTTATGCAAGTTATGTGTATGCTTAAATGCATGTTTAACATGTTATGCAAGTTATGAGAATGCCTATATGCAAGTTCGACATGTTATGCAAATCATGTGTATGATAATATGCAAGTTTGGGTTATATGTAGTTGGGTTAATATATGTTCATATATGCAAGTTGACATCCTCTTAACCCATGACAAAGTTGTATGTTAAACCCATGATATTTGTGATGATCTTCCCCTTATTATGTCATGTAACGAGAACGATTTACGTGGGGAACGATGGGGTTGGTAAATATGTTAATAAATGAATGTTTGGGTATGATTAAGCATACCATAAAAATAAATTACCATAAGTGGGAATTTACCTATTGAGTTAGGTCTACCCCATGGGAATTTACCTATTGAGTTAGGTCTACCCATGTTATGCAAACTTGATATTAATTAGGGATAATTAATATGGGGGTGATTAATTAGGTGAAATTAATCGACTAAGACACGAGGTTGGACTCATTTGTAGTGTAAAACTGCCCGGACCCGACCGGCTTAACCAGTTGCTACAAATGTCAGCCCAATGTGAGAGGTCTTAGCCATAAATTAAATACGTGATTAAGGTAAAGACACGAGGTTAGACTCTGTTATGACGTAAGACTGCCCGGACTCTACCGGCTTAACCAGGCGGTCATAACAGCCAGTCTAATGTGGGAGGTCTTTATGGGAGATCACGGTCTTAATTAATTAAGAAACACTTAACCATATTAGCATGTAGTAGGACATGAGGGGTTAAGTGGGTGCCTTGGGTGGCATGTGGTAACTAGTGGGGGTGCCTCGGGTGGCATGAGGAAACTAGTGGGTTGCCTTGGGTGGCAATAGAAAATACGATTAGAATACTTAACCAAAGTGGAACATGTAATTAAACATGATTAAAGGGTTAAGTAAGTGCCTTGGGTGGCATGTGGGAATCAAGTAAGTGCTTTGGGTGGCATGTGGAAATCTAGTGGGTGCCCTTAGTGGCAATTGAAATATGATTAGATGACTTAACCAAAACTTGACATGTAAGTGGGCATGATTATAAAGAGGGGTTAAGTGGGATGCACTAGATTAAACGACAAGCTTAAGTAGTAGCTTGTGGGGGCCCATTTCAACCAATATCCCAAACGTATCTTTGTAGGCTCGACTCAAGTCGAGTGACGGGACACGCATATTGGGCTTGACTATAAGAGGCCAAAACGGGTTAGCGGTGGCAACGCAAGTCCATCGGGTTTCATATGCGTGTGTGGGCCCGGGCTGGTAGATAAGTCGTTGTTGCATCGTGTAGATATAAAGCCGTGCACCGTTGATATTATCAGGTAGCCACTTTGGGGAATGATACACCCCAGATGTGGGACCAGCACGGGTATCTACGATAGGGAGCCGATCGATGGGGAGTAGTGGGTACACCTAGTAAAGATAGGGGCAGACGGCACCTGTGTAGGGGTACACGAAACTACTGGGTAAGATTACTAGGTACACCTAGTGGATGTAGGGGCAGACGGCACCTACGTGGTCAGTTATACACCTAATAGATGTAGGGGCAGACGGCACCTACGTGGTCAGCTAGAAGTACCAGAAACTACTAGTTATATTTTCGAAGACTTTAAATGGGATCAACCTTTAAGTAGGAATTACTCTTGGTGGGTAGAACTGGTGTGGTGCAGTGTAGGAATTACCCTTGGGTGGGTAGGTCTGGGGTGGTGTAAGCTAGTAATTATCCTTGGGTGGATAAATACGTTGTTGCGGTTATCGTAGTACATCCTGTGTTTTGTGGGCTACTTAATGTAGTCATTATCCCCGGAGGTACCGTACCTTATTTATGTCATACCCTAATTACTTTAATGGTTGTATTGTTAGGGTTATAGGACTCACTCAGACTTATGTCTGACCCCGTTGTTTTTATCTTTTTTCCCAACCCTCAGGTTATCAGAGTGAGCCTAGCACTAGTGGGCTTGGATCAGACCGCTATATCTATCTTTTGGGCTTGGATCGTAGAAGTAAAGCTCGGTTCATCTATCCTTTTATGGCTATTGTTTACTTAGTGGGATTATGTACTTATTTTTGTCAGGATGGATATTATGTACTTGACTCTTGTTATGGTTTTGTGATGTAACCAAACATGTTTTACTTTCCGCTGAAATGAAATGATGATTTAAATTTTCAAGTATTACTTATATCTGTCTTGTTGTAATTTTTCTGTTCTATATTCACTTAAAATACTCCACCAATGTTATGGCATTCCCTTTTATGAGTGACCGTAGCGGGTGTGGGGTGTTACAAAAAGCGAGGAAGAGCATGCCCTACATCTTAGGGAGGTGTTGGATACTCTTCGAGCGCATAGCCTTAAAGCTAAATTTTCTAAATGTCACTTCTAGAGGAAGGAAGTGCAATTCTTAGGGCACGTGGTTTCCAAAGAAGGGATAGCTATGGATCCCGCGAAGGTAGTGGCCATCCAAGATTGGAAGGTCCCTAAAAATGCTACCAAGGTGAGGAGTTTCTTAGGGTTGGCTGGCTACTATAGGAAGTTTATCAAAGACTTTGCAAAAATATCAGCCCCATTAACACGCTTGACGATGAAGAACTTAATTTTCACGTGGGACGTAGATTGTGATGATGCGTTCCAACGTTTAAAGAGAGCTTTGACCACAGCCCCAGTCTTAGTGTTGCTAGATGGAAGTAAGCCATTTACTGTTTATACTGATGCTTGTGGGACAGGACTAGGCGCAGTCTTAATGCAAGAGGGAAGGGTAATAGCCTATGGAGGAAGACAGTTGAGAGTGCATGAGAGAAATTACCCTACACATGACCTAGAGTTGGCCGCTATTGTTTTCGTGCTCAAGTCTTGGTGCCATTATCTTCTTGGCGAAAAATTCGAATTGTTCACTGACCACAAATCGCTAAAATACTTGTTCTCTCAGAAGGACTTGAACTTAAGGTAGCAAAGGTGGATGGAATTCTTAGCATCCTACGACTTCGAGATAGCATATACCCCTGGCAAAGGTAACGTGGTGGTAGATGCCTTAAGTAGGAAGAGGTTATCCTTGAGTCCGTTGTTTGTTGAGCGGCGAAGCTTAGAGTTCATCTCTACGTTTGACTTTAGACCCTTCCATTGACTTTGTACCTGGTTTGCTAGCATCCTTAGAGGTCATACCTATGCTTTTGGGACGGATTGGTGAGGCACAGCGAGATGACCCACAGTTGGTTGAGTTAGTAGAGAAGCTCAAAAGAGGGTAGTCATTGAGCCATCTCTGTAGGTATACCCTAGATGATAAGGGTTGGTTATGTAGGGACAGTAGACTCTGTGTACCACATGACGATAATTTGAGGAAGACCATTCTTGATGATGCACATCATTCGAAGATGACCATCCATCCCGGCGGGGACAAGATGTACATGGACATGAGACGAGTTTACTTTTGGGCCAGCATGAAGAGGGATGTGGCTGAGTTTATCGCTAGATGCTTGGTGTGCTAACAAGTAAAAGCAGAAAAAAAGAAGCCCGGTGGGTTGCTTCACCCGTTGGAGGTCCCACAATGAAAGTGGGAAAGTGTCTCGATGGACTTTGTTGATGGGTTACCAAGGTCGAGGAAAGGTAATACGGGGATTTGGGTCATGGTAGACAGACTTACTAAGAGCGCCCATTTCATTCCCGTGAAGAGTAAGAGGACTGCTCCATGGTTAGCTTCCGTATATATTCGAGAGATAGTCTGTTTGCACGGTGTTCCTTCTAGCATTGTGAGCGACCGCGATATTATCTTTACTAGCGAGTTTTGGAAGAGCTTGCAAGAGGAGGTAGGGACTCAGTTATGTTTGAGCACCGCATATCATCCTCAGGCGGACGGCAAGACCGAGAGGGTGAATCGTATTCTAGAGGACCTATTGAGGTTGTGTGTCTTAGACTCCGGAGGTACATGGGAGGAACATCTTCTATTGGTGGAGTTCGCATATAATAATAGCTTTCAGTCTAGCATTGGCATGGCACCGTTCGAGACTCTTTATGGACAGCCGTGTCATTCGCCTACATGTTGGTAGGAGTTTATAGATAAGATCTTGCTTGGGCCCGATATAATTAAAGAGACTTCGGAAAAGATCGATCTGATTCGAAGGAGGATGAAGACGGCGCAAGATAGGCAGAAATCTTGTGCGGACAAGAGGACAGATCTTGAGTTTGATATTGTGGACATGGTCTTTGTCAAGGTGTCTCCATTACGGAATGTGGTTCGCTTTGGGTCCATTGGGAAGTTAGCACCAAGGTTCGTAGGGCCATTTCCTATTAAGGAGAGGATTGGGCAGATGGCGTATAGAGTGGAGTTGCCCGAGAGACTTAATGGTGTACACGATGTATTCCATGTATCACATTTGAGGAAGTTCTTGCACGAGACCGCGGAAGTGGTAGAGCCGAGCTTGCTTAGAGAGGTGGAGGTAGAGCGTGATGCGATGATTCGACGAGGTCCTACGTGCATTCTTGGATCGGAGATTAAGAAGTTGAGAAATCGAGTGGTCAAGCTAGTCAAAGTGCAATGGGGAGATGATGAGAGCAACGCTACTTGGGAGACGGAAGAGAAGATGCGTTCATTATACTCTTTTCTTTTCGAGGGTATGTCTTTTAATTTCTCCTTTATTGCTTAGCTTGTACTTGTTTTATCTTTAGTATGTCCTCTCGCTAGTATCTTTGACCTTTAGATAGGATAGTCCTATGGTTGAAACATGTGTTTGAGACATGTTATGTATGATGGATGCATGTGGATGCAAGTGTTTGCTAGTGGTTGCTCGTGGATGCATAGACACACACTTTAGGCACTAGATCGGCTCAGTCACTTCATATTGCATATAAATGTGTGTACATATTTAAGTTAATGGATGTATAATGGTTGTGCTTATCATATGGATGTTGCATTTTGGTGAATGGTTGTGCACACATGTAGAAATAATATGTATCGATAGGATTCTTTCGCATACATAATGGACACATGGCACTATCATGGTTTGCATTAAGGAGGTCAACTGAATCAGTAGACCGCCTGATTCTGCATTAGATAAGGAACATATACAAACACTTCTTGCATATGTTCATACAACATTAGGAATTTTATAAGGACAATGGATGCCTGTGTTTGATGGTTAAGTAGATGGTTGTTTGGATGTTAAGATATGCATTCTCCTTAACTTGGAGATCTCGGGGGCGAAATCCTTTAAGGAGGGGAGAATGTAACACCCCGTATTTCTGTTAACACTAAAGTTCACAAATTAAAGAATAACTACTCTCAGATGTGAGAATTAAGGGAAACAGGTTGCGCCATTGTGTTCGTCTCGGAATTCTGGTTGAGATAGAGTCCGAATTTGCGTGAATTGGATTACGTATGAAGAAGTTATGGTCATCGGAAGTTTCAAAAAATTCAAAACAGATTTCAGAAAATTCAAATTTCAGGGTCAAACAGGCTAGGTGGGAAAATTGCCGCCAGGGCCAGGTCGACCATAGGGTCGACCTGGGGGTCGACCATAGGGTCGACCTGGGGGTCGGGTCTTCCCTCCCCCCCCCCTCCGAGCAGATTTGATTGGTGACCTGTTTGTGACTGTGTGCTGACTCATTAGGGTTTCTGATCTGCTCTGATTTGCTGGGATTAATTCTGGGTTGATCGCACGGCCTAAACTAATCCTAAACTCTATAAAAACACCTATAGACTCAAACCCTAAAATCGAAATAAAATTAGATTCATGGCCTCCATGCCGTCACTTAGCAACTCAGAATAGCCGCCACCAATTAGAGAGGAAGAAAGCAAATCAAATTCAATTCTATTCAACTCTAACAACGAATCTTCTCCAAAGGAAAGCTAATACAACTTCAGAACTCAAAATTCAGAACTCAAGCCCTTCTTTGAGTGGTGAGTTCGATTTCTTTAATAAAATAATTAGCAATTTAATTGGATTAAGTTATGACGTGGATTATATGGATATGATGTGAATTATTGATCGCATGTTAATATTATGTTGTAAAATTGTGATGTTATCATACATGTTGTAAATTATATGATGTTATGTTGTGATCATCTATGTTGTAAAGTTACGATGCTATCATCTATGTTGTAATTCTATGATTGGCTTATGTATAATCAAATCATCATGTTGTTCATATGCTAGTTTGGTTATGTTGATTCATATGATAAATCATATGTATGTATGCAAGTTTAGATATTGATTTAGACATGAATCATATGCAAGTTAGTGAAGATTATGTATAACTTTACATGTTTCATTACATCTATTTTAGATCAAAAGTTAGGCTATGACATGTGTGAGTTATATGCTAAATTTTACATGCTAGTTTATATGTTTAGATGTGAGTTTACACCATTGTTATGTTGCATAAATCACATATGTAATTTTATATAAATATATGAGTTTGGAATATGAATCATTTTATGCAAGTTTGTGGTTATTGCCTATGCAAGTTTACACCTTTAGATGTAGATCCATGACATACATGATTTATGCAAGTTTGTGACTATTATCTAAACAAATTCACACCTTTAGATTTGGATCTATGACATATGTAGTTTTATGCAAGTTGTAATTTTGGATCTAGTTTTATCTATATGTACGTTGTGATGTTTTCTCTTTATTCTATGAGTTAGACTATTCGAGTCTAACGTATATTTTACGTTAAACGAACGAACGTACAACGTGGGGTAATGGGATAATATTAAAAGATTTAATATTGAGAATTGGCATAAATGCCTCAAACGACATAAAACTAATTTGTGATAAAAAGTGGTATGATTTTGCATACCATAAATAGATGGACATAATCGAGTCAATTATGGCCATAGTTAAATTTGGAATGGATTGATAATTTGAATAGGGAAATTAATTCAAATTGGGGAATAATTAATTAGGTGTAATTAATCGTCTAAGACACGAGGTTAGGCTCTTTTGTGGTGTAAGACTGCCCGGACCCGCCCGACAAATCCAGCTGCCACAAATGTCAGTCTAATGTGGGAGGTCTTAGGCATAAATTAGATGTGTAACAGTTGTAAAGACACGAGGTTAGGCTTTTTGTGGTGTAAGACTGCCCGGACCTGCCGGCAAATTCAGCTGCCACAAATGCCAGTCTAATGTGAGAGGTCTTTATGAGGTTACGATCTTAATGAATTAAGAAACACTTAACTAGATAAACATGTAGTGGGACATTAGGGGGTTAAATGGGTGCCTTGGGTGGCATGTGGAATCTAGTGGGTGCCTTAGGTGGCATTTGAAATACGATTAGAAACACTTAACCAAAATTGAAACATGTAAGTGAACATGAATAAGAAGAGGGTTAAGTGGGATGTACTAGAGGTGACCAAGCTTAGGTGGATAGCTTGTATCAAGTAATGGGGGCCCGTTTCAACCAGTAACCCATACGTATCTTTGTGGGCTCGACCCAAGTCGAGGACGGGACACGTATACTGGGCTTGACTGTAAGAGGCCAAACCGGGTTAGCGGTGGCAATGCAAGTCCAACGGGTTCGTATGCGTGTGTGGACCCGGGCTGGTAGGTAAGACGTTGTTGCATCGTGTAGGTATAAGCCGTGCATTATTGGTGGTATCGGGTTTCCACTTTGGGGAGTGATACACCCCACTGTGGGGCCAGCACGGGTATCTACGAGTTAGGGAGTCGATCGCTTGGGGGTAGTGGGTACACCTGGTGGAGGTAGGGGAAGATGGCACCTATGAAGGCAGCTAGGGGTGCACGAAACTACCATTATCATTGTTAAAGTCTTGTAGGCGAGATTAACCTTAGGGTGACTAGTGGTGGTGCAGTATAGTAGTGGTGGTGCAGTATAGTAATTATCTTATAGTGGTTTAGGTGCGCTTTAATGTTATCTTAGTTCAACCTTATTTCCTTGTTTACTCTGCCATACTTAATTATTCACAGTCATTTCCTTATTTTCCAACTTATGCCTTAGCCTAGTTATTTTGGTAATTATATTGTTAAAATTATCGCACTCGCCAGACTTTATGCCTGACCCCCTTTGTTTCCTCCTCTTTTCTTTCTTCCTCCCCTCCCCCCCCCCCTCGGTGCTCAGGTTGAAACTAGCACCAGTGGAACTTGATTTTGGATAGATGTATCTCTTGCTTTTAGAAGTTGCTTGGATCGCTGAAGTAAAGTTCAGCCTCTCTTATTTATGGCTATTTTGTACTGGGGTTATGTCTTTCAATTTATGTACTTTGAGTTGGTCAAGATGGATATTATGTACTTTGACTCTGGTTTTGATGATGTAATCAAACTTATGTATTTTCTGCTGCAATGAAATAAAGTTTTAAAGTTTTAGTACTATTTGTATCTGTCTTGCTGTTAAGTTTCTGTTCTATACACACTTAAAATGCTCCATGAAAGTTAATGCATTCCCTTTGTGAGGGACATTAATGGACGTGGGGTGTTACAATCCAATCGTCCATCTACTCAACCATCAAACACAGGCGTCCATTGTCCTTAAAAGACTTCTAATGCTTTATTATTATATGCATTGTGTGTGTACATGTCCTTATCTAATGCAAAATCAGGCGGTCTATTGATTCAGTTGACCTCCTTAATGCAAGTCATGTCGTTGTCATGCGTCCATAATGTATGCAATCTTCATTAATCATACTTTCTACATGAGTGCACAATCATTCATACAAATGCAACATCCACATGATAACACACCAGGTTTCAATCATATATAAGTACATATATGCATATGCAGTATAAAGTGACTGAGCCGATCTAATTCCTAAAGTGTGTGTATATGCATCCACGGGCAACCACTAGCAATCACCTGCAACCACTTGCAACCATCAATCATAACATGTTTCAAATACATGTTTACATCCATTGGTTTCTACCTAAGGACCGGGAACGGTACTAAGGAAAATACTAAAAAGATAGATACGAGTATGGACAAACTTAAGGAAAAAGAGATCAAAGATGTACCCTCAAAAAGAAAAGGGTAGGCTGCGCGTATTTTGGCCTCAGTCTCCCAAGTCGCATCTTCCTCAGCGTCACTCCATTGAACTTTTACAAGTTTGACTTCGCGGTTGCATAGCTTCTTAACTTCTGTACCCAAGATGCGCGTTGGAACTCTTCTCACAGTCGCCTCTCATTCTACTTCTACGTCCTCTAATATGCTTGGTTCCACCACTTCCGCGGACTCATGTAAGCACTTTCGTAAGTGAGAAACGTGAAAGACATTATGAACTCCAGCCAATCTTCCGGGCAGCTCTACTCTATAAGTCATCTTCCCAATCCTTTCAATGATAGGAAACGGCCCTACAAATCTTGGTGCCAACTTTCCTGCGGATCTGAAGCGAATGACGTTCCTCAAAGGAAATACTTTAAGGAAAACCCTGTCCCCAACCTCAAACTCAAGGTCGGTCCTTCTCTTATCTGCGTAGGACTTTTGTCTATCTTGGGCATTCTTCATTCTTTTTCGTATCAAGTCCACCTTCTCTGAAGTTTCTCTAATCATATCTGGTCCAAGTATGAGCTTATCAGTAGACTCCCACCAACAAGTTGGTGATCGGCACAGTCTTCCATATAAAGCTTCGAAGGGTGCCATACCTATGGTGGCTTGGTAACTATTGTTGTAGGAAAACTCCACCAAAGGAAGATGATCCTCTCATGTTCCTCTGAAGTCAAGAATGCATAATCTCAAGAGGTTTTCTAATACTTTATTCACTCTCTCTGCCTGACCATCGGTTTGGGGGTGATAGGCCGTGCTTAAGCATAACTGTATGCCTACATCCTCTTGCAAGCTCTTCCAAAACTCGCTCGTAAAGATAGGGTCTCGGTCGTTAACAATGCTGGAGGGTATCCCATGAGTCGGACTATCTCTTTAAGATATATGGATGCCAAAGATGAGGCAGTCCTTCTACTCTTAACGGGTATGAAGTGAGCGCTTTTTGTGAGCCTGTCCACTATTACCCAAATATTGGTATTGCCTCTTCTTGATCTAGGCAACCCATCAATAAAGTCCATCGAGATGCTATCCCATTTCCACTGCGGGACCTCTAGAGAATGAAGCAAACCACCAGGCTTCTTCTGTTCCGCTTTGACATGCTGGCATACTAAGCACTTCGAGACGAATTCAGCTACATCCCTCTTCATGCCATCCCGAAAGAAAATCCTTTTGATGTCTTTCTACATTTTGTCTCCACCGGGGTGTATGGCCAACTTGGAATGGTGTGCTTCTTCAAGAACTTTCTTCACCAAATCCCTTGCTTGTAGGACGCATAGTCTTCCATCCCGCCTTAACCAGCCCTTATCATCAATGGAGTATCTATTGAGGTGACTAGAAGTCTCACCCCTACTCAGCTTATGTATCACATCAACTAGCTGAGGGTCTTCACGTTGTGTGGTACCTATTGAGTCCAAAAGAGTATGCCGCACCTCTAGCGATGCTAACAAACTAGTCACATGATCGACAAAGGGTCTAAAATCGAAGTTGGTTATGTACTCCAAGCTCTGCCTTTCAACAAAGAGAGGGCTTAAGGTCGGCTTCTTTCTACTCAAGGCGTCTGCTACTACATCGCCCTTGCTAGGGGTATAGGAAATCTTGAAATTGTAGGATGCCAAGAATTCCATCCACCTCTAGTTGCCTTAAGTTAAGATCTTTCTGCGAGTAAAGGTACTTCAATGATTTATGATCAGTATATAATTCAAACTTCTCACTTAGGAGATAATGGTGCCAAGACTTAAGTGCAAAGACGATGGCAACCAACTCTAGGTCGTGGGTTGGGTAGTTTTTCTCATGTATTTTCAGCTGTCGGCCTCCATAAGCTACTACCTTCCCTTCTTGCATCAAGACAGCTCCTAATCCCATACCACAAGCATCTGTGTATACGGTAAACATCTTGCTCCCATCCGGCAATGTCAGAACTGGTTTTGTTGTTAAAGCTCTTTTTAAGCGTTGGAAAGCAACATCGCAATCCAAATCCCAAGTGAAAGTTAAGTTCTTCTTTGTCAACTTTGTAAGTGGAGCTGAGATTTTCGCAAAATCTTTGATGAACTTTCGATAAAATCCCGCTAGCCTGAGGAAGCTTCGGACTTCGGTTGCACTCCATGGGACCTTCCAATCCTGTACCGCAACTACCTTTGCGGGGTCCACAGCTAATCCTTCTTTGGACACCACGTGTCCAAGAAACCTTACTTCTTCCCTCCTGAAGTGGCATTTGGAGAATTTGGCTTTTAACTGGTGTATACGAAGAGTATCCATGACTTCCTTTAGATGCTGAGCATGCTCTTCCTCACTCTTCGAGAAAATCAAAATGTCGTCTACGAAGACCACCACAAACTTATAGAGGAACTCCCTAAACACCCTACTCATCAAATCGATGAAGTAAGTGGGTGCGTTTGTCAGCTAAAAGGCATAACAAGCCACTCGAAGAAACCATCCGGAGTTCTGAACGTGGTCTTGTTGATGTTGTCTTCAGACACTCTCAGCTGATGAAATCCGGTAGCTAAATCTAGTTGGGAGAAAACCGATGCAACTACAATCTGATCGAACAAGTCATCTATTCTTGGGAGTGGGTGCCTATTCCTCTTGGTTAGCTTGTTTAGCTCCCTATAATCGACGCATAGGCGAAGCGAACCGTCCGCTTTAGTTGCAAACACTACTAGAGCACCCCATTCAGAAATACTCCGCCTTATAAATCCCCTCTCAAACAGCTCTTTAACTTGCTTGCTGAGTTCTTTCCTCTCCCTTGGAGCCATGTGTCTAATAGGTAGAGCGACGGGTTTTGCATTATCAATGAGGTATATACGGAAGTCTATCTCCCGCTTCGGAGGTAACCTTTTATCCTCTTCAAAGACATCCGGGTATTCACGGACTACCCTAACAGACCGCAAATTCTTAATAGACGCATCCAGATATTCTAGATAACTAAGTATAACAGAGTTCATGGGATTACAAGAAATTTGAGAGTGTTACCAAGGCGAGTCATGAGTCTAACCACTCTATTTTCACAGTCGAGGATGGCACCATTACTGGATAGCCAGTCCATGCCTAGAATTAACCCATAGCCTGTGAATCCCAAAACATAGGCATTGCATCTAAACCCCGCACTTAATATAGAAATTTCCAAATCCGAACAAATCATCGACAAATAAGTTGAGCCCCCAATTGGATTTTAAACAACTAAGGGATCCTCTACTAAACTGGTGTCTAGGTACAGAGATTCAACTAAAGCAGTAGATATAAAAGAGTGCGATGCGCCAGAACCAAAGAGTGTACGAACAGGATGATCAAAAAGATAAACTAAACTCTCAACAGAAACATTTCTACCTTGTTCTTGCGGAGGTGCCATGAGAGCGTGGACCTGTCCTCCAGAAGTAAATCCAACTCTCTGCCCTTGCCCTTGCTTTCTTGGGCAATCCCTAGCCATGTGTCCTGCCTCACCGCAATGGAAACAACCACCCATCTTTCTTTTCTTCTTCCTGCAGCCCTTAACCAGATGTCCAGGAATGCCATAAAAATTACACTTCCGCTTGTCGCAGGTTTTGTTGTTTTTCCCGCCTTTCTTGGAATCTGTCTTCTTGCTCTGTGATCCTTCCCCTTTCTTATCTTGAGATGCTTCCACTTTTGTCTCCTTCTTGCCTACCTTATCTTCTTCTTGTAACAGTGCCATGGCCACCAGTCTTTCATAAGTTGCACCCATAGGTATATGGGACATAGCTACGCTGTGCAGTGGCTCATTCAATCCTTTAACAAAGCGGAGAGCCTTCTTATGTGGAGTGTTTACTAACTCCAATCCGAACCTAGCCAGCTGATTAAATTGGTTAACGTATTCCTTAACCGACATACTTTCCTGTCTGAGAGCTAAGAACTTCTCCATCTGTCGGCTTCGTTTAGCTTGTGAGAGGAATTTCATTTCAAACCTCATCCTAAAATCCATCCAAGTTTCAATTAGTCTTTCAGCATTAGTGACTTCCCACCAATAGGAAGCTTCATCTTTGAGCAACCATACCGCCAACTGTATCTTTTGCCTATCATCCACTTCGAAGATCTCAAACAAATCCTCGGTTTCTTTGAGCTAGTTCCTTGCTTCCACGAAGGATTCATTTCCATTGAAGTTCTTTCCACCCATGGCTCGAAAGTCCTTACATATTTTTTGAGAAAGCATTCGCTCGAGGAGGAGGAAGAGGAGCAACCGCTGCAGCTGGGGGAGAAGGAATGTCTGTTGGGCCTGCGTTGTTGGCCCTAGCCTCTAGGTACCTTCTGAACCAGCCGGGTATCGGGACACCCTCTGGAAGGTTTAGATTCCCATACATGCTGAAACGAAAAAGGAAAGATTCAAGACAAAGGATAGAAAGATAATGCATATGGCTTTGGGGATTAGGCCATTTAAAGTAAAATAACACTTTTTCTTGAAAAATGCTCCTTTTTGAAAATACTTTTCAAAAACGTTTATCTGATCTAGTAAACCTCTGCTCTGATATCAAGTGAAACACCCCACCTCCGTTAAGATCACTCACAAAGGGAATGCCTTAACTTCGATGGAGCATTATAGGTAAAAGACACAGAAAATTACAAGACAGAAATATAAGCAGCGGAAAATAAACATTTATTTCATACGTGGTTCAATACAAAAACCATTACAGTAAATTGTCTCAACATAACTTCCAAAACATTTCATCATAATCTCTGTCTTGCTTAAAACATAAAGAAGCATATAACATAAATAAAACTGCATAAATCCCCAAGTCTAGTGTGTCCAAAGCCATAGCTAAAGATTCCAAGCCGTACATCACAGAGTCTACAAGCTTGGAAAGATGGACGGTCCAACGTAAGCTGAGCTATTCCCTCCCTAGCTACCTAGGGGGGAATGGAAGAAAAAGAAGACGAAAGAAAATTGGGTTAGACATAAGACTGAGTAAGTCTAGTGACTTTTCAGTATGTGAATAAAGCAAAGGGTCATGATAGGAATAAACTGAAAATAGGAAAGTACCAGAACAGCAACTAACATAAAGCTATATAAGGTAGGATAAACTGAATATACATCGCACCTATGTTTAATTCTCTGCACCTACTTATACTAGTCCAACTACCACCATGTTTTCATGGTGAAATGATTCCCTTATATCAATCAGCTCCTACTAGCATCATTTATCACATGTGTCCTTCAGCCCCCGCTTGACTGTAGATACCTGTGCCGGTCCCACCACGAGGTGTATCAAATCCTGTGGTGGCAACCCGACACGATTCAAGATGCACAGTGTATGACTATTGATGCTCAGTGCCTGCTTTTTCCACTCCGGAGTACGTGCACACCCGATACTCCGCCGGAACCTACACTGATCCACCACCGCCGATGTTTATGACCGCTTATAATCAGCCCAGTAATCGTGCCCCACCCTGCCTAGTTCAGGGTCCCATGATACATCTACGTGGGTTACTGCTGAAATGGGTACCCTTTACTAGGGTTTTCCAGTCAACATGTTAAATTGGTTAAGTGTCCAAATTTACCTAACCCCACCCATCAGTTTAACTAACATGTTGGATTGGTTAAGTGTTTCTTAAATTGATTTAACCCTACCTCTCTTGATTTAGCTTTATTAGAGCACCAACCACTCACAACAGACAGGTATTGTTGTGGTCACTTGATGTGCCGGTCGGTTCCAGGCAGTTTACACCACAACTCAGTCTAACCTCGGGTCCTTTTTGGGCTCAATGCACTAACTACCCACGTTAGACAGGTACTGTTGTGGTCACTGGATGTGCCGGTCGGTTCCGGGCAGTTTTACACCACAACTCAGTCTAACCTCGGGTTAGGCATATTCGTCTTTTCTAAATTTATATTTTTATCCTTTTATGCTTATATGTAAATTTGTCAACAATTTATTATTATGGATCACTTTCCTTCTAAATCAAATTCATAATTTTTGGTAAGTAAATTATACCATTTCAATGTCATACCATTTACATGGTTATGAGCCAAATATGTTAATTATGAATAATTTCAAGTTTTCCCCAACATTACCCCCGTTGTACATTCACAAAATTACATAAGATGTTAGGCTCGACATTTTAGCCTAATTAATAAACTAAAAGGGGAAAAGGAGGAACTTGCAACATTCCAACATCATACAAAAATATGGATCTAACTACATATGTGTCACATGAACTTGGCATACTATACTTTTAATTATGAACTTGCAAACTAGATCTATGCAACATGAATCATAAAATAACAGTATTACATAGAACTACCAAAATCTAATTAGACATGTAGTGCTGAACTTGCATAGGTTGAATCATTGCTAATATTAATCTAACATAAAGGCATGTGGTTCTAACATGTAAAGTTGTAGATCTAAACATATAGGTTTACATAGTCATGTTTTTTTTAACCTATAAACTTGCATGTATTCATAACATGATAGCATCACTTTAACTATCATAAACATGGCATAATTTCTAAATTGACGTACAACGTATAGATGTCATCACAAGGTCGTAGATCTAAACATGTACGCATAATGGATCTAAACAGTTAGGCATAAACTACATGACTTAGCCTAAAACTAGTATAATATCACTAAACTTATATATGATAACTTCATAACATCATAGGTTTATTCACCAATTTCCACATAACATGATAGACCACAATAATTCTTTGGCATATACGATAGAATGGACATGAATAAACATAAATCAGCATCACATACAACTTGATACAATTCTATTTTTCAATCCATTACAAACCATGTCTTTAAATCATTCACATCTGAAAAATAATTACACATACAACAAAAAGGAATTCTTGAGTTCTGGGGTCTGTATTCTAAAATTGAATTGCTCGCCTTTGATGTAGATCGTTGAATTTTCTGAGTTGAATTAGATTAGATTTAATTTTGACGTCACTTCAATCTTGCCTTTGAGTTGAAAGAGATGATGGCTATTCTAGGTTCACCATTGACGGCATGGAGGCTCTTGGTATGAATATTTGTGATTTAGAGTTCAGAGTTAGGTTGTTTTTATAGAGTTTTAATTAATTTAGAGCCGTCAGATTAACCCTAGAAATAATCAAGGCCATCCAGTCAAGATAGGATAACGCCTCAGACCTAATGACTCAGCAGGGAGTCAGAAATCGTCATCCTTTCAGATCTGCTCGGGGGGGGGGGGGAGGGGAGGGGGGCAGGTCGACCCCAGGTCGACCTGTAGGGTAGGTCGACACTAGGGTCGACCTCCTGGTCGACCTGGCCTGGGCGGGAATTTTCCTGCCCTGCCCTCTTCTGTGTTTGAATTTAAATTTTGAATTTTTGAAACTTCTGAATGCCATAACTTCTTCATATGAAGTCCAATTCACGCAAATTCGGACTCTATCTCAACCAGAATTCCGAGACGAACGCAATGCCGTAACCCGTTTCCCTTAATTCTCACATTTAGAATTAATTATTCTTTAATTCGTTACTTTAAGGTTTATCAAAAACACGGGGTGTTACATTAACTCACCTTGATTTTTGTTGTCGCTAAGCGATTCGGTTTCCCGTTAAATTAAATCATGGTTTAATTTAACTTAAATTTCCGATTTCTTTCGAACTCGTCCAAATCAGTTCTAGAATATAACGTTCGTCAATATGGTTCCAACATAATTTGTTTCACCCAATTCTGTTAACACGGATACAAGTTATAAATATTATATGTATATGATTTAATTAAAACTAGTTAATTCCTTAACCCTATAATCGTTAAACAATTAATTATGTTAATTACTTTTATTAGGGGCAAAACAGTCCAAAATTCTCTTAGCAGCTTCGCTGCATTCATTCTTGCCAATAATTCACATTATAAATTATACGATTAGATTTTAACTAATTAACCTTTAGTTAAACGATGTATTAATTCTGATTACTTTATTACACAGTTTGTAGCCAATTAAAACTGCTTCCCTTATCCGTTCGAATTGAATTTCCACATGTTACTCTTCACAGCTTTGTTCCTCCCTTTTTTGCTCGTTTAGAAACCATCAAGCAATCACGTACCCTGTTATCCACTTCGTTTATCTGTATCGCCCAAAATTGATTCTATTTATTAACCTATTACTAATCACGAATTAGTTTGAAGTATTACTAACCAACATAGTCAAACCGCTATTTACTTCGTTCCAGGACTTCTGCTTGAATCAGGCAAGTTCCTTCAGCATTACAGTTCAGTGCCTCCTCCCTTCTATATAGACCGACCTCGCACCAAGCAAACACCCCACGGTCGCTCCTCAGAGCATCAACTGACCACCGATCAGGAGATGCCGCTCCACTCGACTTCACGTCGTCGATCAGTGTGCCAAGCTTCAGGTCATTCCACTCTCCCTTTCACTCTCTCAACTCCACGAACCGCACCGGCTTCTCGAGCTTGCCACCTTCACATCGGACCACCAAGGATGATCGTCACCGATCAGAACATGTATCTCATTGAGTACGGAAATTTTGTAGTTGAGGATTAGGTTAGTGGATTGAGCGGATATTGATCGAGAAAATCGTGAAACACTGGTCGATGAAAATAATGTTGGTGGTGGGTCTTGTTTGTTGACCACGCAGAAAGGTCACGCGCAAATTCTAGGGTTTGGGGTGATAACGTTGTATATATAGTGGTTGGAAAAATAATTTTTATTATAATAGAAATTTAGTCGTGAATTAATGTTTAAAACCACCACAAACAATCTCCAATCGAGATGAAACAACCTAATCCTAGCATAGAAAAATATTCCGGACCCAATGAGAAATGTTTCTTCGAATCCCGAGGTCGTTTGTGAAAAGTCCTTTATAATTATCGATGAAAAATCAAGCGTTTAAAATTCCTAAAATTACAAAAAAAAAAAATTGAAAAGGTGACATTTTTCTAGACCTCTTCCTTACGGATCCAATGAAATTTATTTCGTTCAAATCAGAGTTAATTTGGCTAGCCGTTTATTCGTTTAAAGTTACCCCTGTCTAAACTGACCTAAATAATATAATTGATTAAGGCGTTTATCGTTGCCACGATCAAACGATAAGTCCAATTGACACGAAATTAAAATATAATAATAATTAATTAATTAATACGAATCCAATGGCATCATCGTCGCATTCTGAGACTATTTCCCGATACGCTATTTTTACACACACCACAATGCTATTTTAGACACCAAATTACCCAGTCTTCAAAAATAACAAACTATGGCTTAATTCAGTCGTCTTCTCAAGTTACATTCAAATATCTCTCTATTAAATTAAATTAAATTAATTACGCGCTATGGAAAATAATTGGGCGTTTATGGCTGTCGTTGTCACATACGACATCGGTTTGCCATGCTATTTAATACCATGCAATAATTTAACGTTACGGTTTCAATGAAACTAATTTTGTCGAAAACGGACTCTGTTTGCAAAATTGCTATTTTAAAGGCCTATATTTTAATAACGATTTCCATGGTGACTATTTTAAAACTTTGATTTAGCCATAACGAACAATCTATAACACAAAATCTGAATTTTTATCTTTCATTAGAAAATTATAATCAACCTGATTCCAATGTTTCATGTTTCATAGAAATTCGACTTAAAACGGATTATGTATATTCAGTTGAAGTTCAAAACCAAATATCACGAACTGCCGTGCCATTTTGAGCTCGATTTATATAATATAATTATATGATGTCCAAACTTGATTTTAAACAACTAATTCAATATCAAAATCCAATAATATTTCAAATAAAATATTTAAAGTAATAAATTAAATAAAATATTTGACTGTAAAAAATATGGGACGTTACAAGTGCGAGAAAGTGTGAAAGTCCCGCAATTTAGGGGGGAGCATGCACAAAAGTGTTACAGCAACCGTCGGATCTTATTTTCGCAGCTTTTGACAAAAAAAAAGTTTAGGCCTTCTTGTCGGTAATAAATTTAATTGCAATAAATGTTATTATATATTGCCTTTGTTAATTGCAATATACATTGCTTGATTTGGGTATTTGGTTATATTTGATATTGAATTATTGATTATGATAAAACCAAATGTATTCTAGAATAGTCATATCTAGAATGGATAAGGATGAAGCATGTATAAAAAAGGCTAAAGATTTGCAATGTAATCAAACAATCAATCAAGTAATAAAGCAATAAAATTCTCTTCCCCTAAATTTTCTCAATCTCTCTTCTTTGATATTCTACAAACTGGTATGAGAGTCTTGTTCGATTAAAATGAACAACTTTTTATACATTCTTTTTGTTCCTCAATTAACCAAAGGAAATTATGGTAAATGGAGTATTCAAATGAAAGTTCTTCTTAGGTCACAAGAAGCATGGGAGATTGTTGAAAGTAGGTATACCGAAGTTAAAGATAAGGGAGAATTAACACAAGATGAAAAAGAGAAATTAAGAAGATTTTAAAAAAAGACAAGCAGGCTTTGTTTTACATCTACCATGAAATTGAAACATATGATGGCGCTTTTGACAAAATACAACGTATCACTTCTGCAAAGCAAGTTTGGGAGATATTGCAAAGTTCATTCAGAGCAGAAGAAAATAAAAATGTGGAAGAAGAGGAAGAAAGGTTTAAAGAGAATTGCAATGAGATGGTAGAAAAATATGAAAAATGGGAGGATAATCAATGGTACGTTGGTAGTGGTGCAACCAACCATATGGACGGAAGAAAAACCATGTTCGTAGAGCTTGATAAATCAAAGAAGGGCATCGTTACATTTGAAATGAGAACAAAGATGTTGAAAACATCGCCAAATATGGTGAACAATCAGGGAAGGCAGCAAAACAAGTCGAGCGTGTTGTTTTGGTAGTTGTAGAAGATAAGGAAGACGTTAAGCCTGAAGATGAAGACAAAAAGACACAGAAAAAGATCATAAATACAGAAATGATGACTGAGGCAATACAAGATAAGAACACTGGTAAAACGATCGAGGATGTTAGTATGTCACAAGAAGAAATATAAAGGTAGTTAAACTTGATGAAACGAATGATGACGAATTCGATGATTGAAAGGAAGAAGATCTTAAAGAGATCGAATAAATGAAAAAAGTGATAATCAAAGAAGAAGAACGTGAAATGGTGGATGACGGAAAGAATGATAATTATGAGAAGGCTGATGATGTCACCAACTGTAAGGTCCTTAATGAGAAAAAGGATGATACTGTGGAAGAAGAAAATAAATTTGCAGTTAAAGACTTTGATGCAATTCTAAATAACAACAAGCTTGATTATTTATCTCATACAACTAACGACTTCATTTTTGAGTCAAATTGGAAAATTTAAGATGGTTGAAACTTGGAAAATATATAAAGAAAATTCAAATGTGTTGATAAAAGTTTACAACAAGGAATGTGTTCGAATGCCAGAATTTTTATGTTTGGAGAATTATGGAATACATGATAAAAGCAAAAAAGAAGACTCATGAATTTGCTTTGAAAAGCTCAACGATGAATAACAAAATCAACACAATCAACAAATGTATGATCCTATCATTCTTTTTCTTGCCAAAACACGTGGGATATAAAGGATTCAAAATCGAAATGTCTTAAAACAAGTGATCAGATGACTGATATTTTGACAAAAACACTCAATGGACAAATCTTCAAAGGAAGTGCAGAAAATTTGAGAGTAAGGAGCAAGTTTTAATTTAGGGAAAGCATTGTTGGCAACAAATTAAATTGCAATAAATGTCATTGTATATTGCCTTTGTTAATTGCAATATATATTGCTTGATTTGGGTATTTAGTTATATTTGGTATTGAATTATTGATTATTATAAAACCAAATGTGTTCTAGAATAGTCTTTATTAGGGGTGAGCGTTCGGTCGGTTCGGTTGGTTTGGACGTAGAAAAACACAAACCAAATTAAAACCGAAAATTTTCCAAACCGAACCGAACCAAACCGAATTAATTTCGGTTAATTCGGTCGGTAACCGATTTAACCGAACTTGAAGGATGTATTACAATTCAAATGATGCATTCACTCA
The DNA here is from genome assembly GCA_030737875.1 of Allium sativum. Classification (NCBI taxonomy): domain Eukaryota; kingdom Viridiplantae; phylum Streptophyta; class Magnoliopsida; order Asparagales; family Amaryllidaceae; genus Allium; species Allium sativum. Next base: position 53,826,930 of record CM060920.1, on the reverse strand, counting down.
AAGTAAACCAAAAATTCATGTTTAGAAAAAGTTTATATAGTAAATTTTATGTTTATGATAAGATGTGATCTATTTGCCACAAATTTCTTTTTATTATATAACTAAACTAATTTTTTAAAGTATTACAATATCATAAAATTGGATAATAAATTACAAGTTCGGTTAATTCGGTTAAACCGATAACCAAAAATATTTTTTTTCCAAACCGAATTCAAACCGATTAAGTTTTGAAACCGAACCGAACCGACCGAAATAAACCGGTTTGATCGGTTAATTCGGTTTGAACCAAATATTGCTCACCCCTAGTCTTTATCTAGAATGATAAAGACGAAGCGTCTACACTGTATTATTAAAGCTGAGTTTGATTTGCTCGGCTATGAAGCTTTCCCCATCTTTCAAAGGAATTGCGCCACGTGTACTGTAAACCGAAGCGTCTGAGCAATCAGGTGTAAATTAAACTGAACATCGGAACATTTACTTCCTTTCGTACGCGGATGATTCTTCCTTGCCTTTGCATCCAAACCGTATATATTTTGGATCCCCACTTTTATCTTTTGTACACCGTCATCGTTACCATCCGACCAGCTATCGTTGCTAACTCCATGGATCCATCTTTTTTGGAAGATCCGGTGCCATCCTTTCCTGGCACGCCATTTTGTTTCTCCTTACATCATCCCGGGTTTCCCTCTTCTCTGGCCATCGGAGATGATTATCTGTGACGCAGCATCGACACTTTGGCATCCATCATCCCATTTCTTCTACCGCTACAGGTATGTTTTCTTATCCCTGTAACTGCGACGTTAGTCTCTCCTACTGCCGTTATTTCAACATCGTGGTTCTTGCGAGTTGTTTTGCTCTGGTGTATCTGTTGTTATTTCATTCCTATTTGTCTTCCTGTGAATGGATTCACTTATTTTTGGTCGATTCCTATCGTTCTTTCTGTATGTTATATTATTCCCTAGATTTATCGGTCAGGTATTTGTGAAATTAGCATATTTTCCTGCTATCCACTTAGATTATTAGCCAACTCGCAATATAGTCCTATTGAAACGCATTTCCATCGATTATTAGAGGATTTCAAGACTGCGTGGCTTGATTTTTAGGCACCGTTGGTTCTTTGTCCCAAGTTGGCATAATTTACTCTTATATATATATATATATATATATATATATATATATATATATATATATATATATATATATATATATATATATATATATATATATATTCAGTTTATCAACATAAACCATGATGCTAGGTTTGTGTTTTCCATATTCATGATTGCAACCTTTAATCGGTTTTTAGTTACAAAATGCCTGTCTTTTATTTTATTATTTATGAAACCCTTTATGTTTATTGAACCAATCATCACTTAAAATTTAGTTACAAATCTATTTTATGCAGCTGTACAGATGATTAATTTTAGATTTAATGACCGTGCATGAAAATGTTAGATATATTAATTAATGTTAAGTAGCCAATCAACCTCAGTGGCACTATATGACTTTTGAGTGTTTTGATTAGGCACTATGTTTTTGCCCTTTACACTCTGCTACTCTTTTTTGCATCAACAATCGACATGAATTTAGCAAATACAATAAAGAACAATTGTGACAATTGGTCAATTTAGTTTATGAGATGGTTCTACCTTACATTTTATGTCTATTTACAGTCTTTGGTTTTCAATGTATAAATACATAATATAAAACTGTTATTTACCATGATGACATATATCATAAGTGGAAATATAAATGGTCATTTTTTTAATGTTATCAATTTTTCTTCCCCATACCTTAGGCGTGTTAATAGGTACCCGAAAGACCTTATATGCATTCAAATCTATATCCCACAAACGGATAAATATCTGATATTTGAAAAAAGTATGTGAATGCATATACAAAAGTACTCACATCCGAAAATTATCCATCTTTTGACAGGATTATATTTATTATTTTATGCTTTTAATACTACAGTGAACATATGTTTTATAAATTTAGTTAATGGTTTGTATTATATGAAAATGTTAAATTTTAGCTTAAAGCTATTGTTATTGTCATATTTTTTAAGTTTGCATCCTTTTTTAATCAGTGAGATTGAAACAAAGTACTAAATGTTATTCACATCAACAAACAACAGAAGCAACAACCACACTCGTTACTACAAAATGCATAAACAGCAACACTATTAAGTGTTAGAATTAAACGTTGAATACAAGATGATTCAATAGAATATAAACAGCAGTTGGTTGCAATCAAGTATACTGTATACTGGCAACACAGCAAGTGAATTTCGAGAAAGCAAGAATAAGTAAATCGACTGAGGCTCGGCGTACCGATTTCCTTAAGATTTTATTCGGAGTCTCCCAGGGTACAACAGACGAAACTGCTCGAGTTTGTGATGAGTACGTCAGTCTGAGTATTGAGATTTGGCAGCAATGGCGTTTTGACAGATGAAGAGGATGAAGATTAAAAAAATCAGTGTAGAATGTGATCAGGATTCGCCGCTTATTTATAACCTTCGAACAGTCATAAGAACAACCCACAAAAATTAGCATCCAGTCAGAAAAACCCACACAAATTGATTAAGTTTTTCGTAGCAAAAATAAGATTTCACCCAAGCCCGGTTCGGTTCGGTACGGGACGGGCGGGCGGCGCGCGTGTGTGTTTGGATCATATGATATAGGTCCTCCCTCTCGGATGAGGAATAGATATATATACATAGATCTAATCTTCTTTTTGCCAATGTGGGACTAAAGTATATGTCATTCATCTCTTTGAATTCTAACACTAAACAAATGAATTCATTTACATTTCTCGGTTTACGCCAACAGATAGGATGAAATTTGATATTCTTCTGCATTTTCGGATGCGAATATAAAATGGTTTTATCAGTTGCGAATGTGACGATATTTGTGTCTGAAATTATATGTTTGTAGGCGTACCACACCTACATACCTATAAATTTTTGAGCTGTAAAATTCAAAATGAAACTAACAATTGTAAATAAGTTTTAGCATGCCCTTACTATGGTCTAAATTGTAGTAATGGCCTCTAAGCATGATGACTTATTCTTTCACTAAAAATCGTGCTTGATTAAATAAATTATGCTTTGCACACTATAATTTTGTAGGATGTGTAACTTTTTCCATCTTTTTTGCACTTTCCATGTGTATTTTCCATATGCTTTCGTTGTCCCCGCATTTTGGATTTTATTCAGGGTCATTGCAATATGTAGGTATTGTACTCTGCAACTATAGTTTTTGATTGAGGATTTTATTCAGTCATTGCAATATGTAGGTATTGTACTCTACAACTATGGTTTTTGATTGAGGATCTCATTACTGACTCACTGAATCCATTTACAAATTGATTTTACCATGTATTCAATTACTTTACCAAAGCATTCATCTATGGGGTGCTTCATTAATGCACCAAATTTCGTATCCTTTGAAAACTGTCATCCTTTCTCTTTGTAGTCATGCTTCCATATTTATAGTTAATACAGTTGCCGTATTGAAAGGTTGAACAAACTTTGACGTTTACATTTCATGTTATCATTGCTTAACTTAATGTGGTATGTTTTCCATGTTTGCACACATGTCTCATACATAATGGTACTCCGAGCCTAATTTCTTTATGCTTATTCCAAGAAAAACATTCAGTCCTCTATGTTGTTTCATAGTTATGAAATTTTAGTGCAAGTCCATGGCAATGAGCTAACTGGCATCATAATTTATTTGGATGATCCACATAATGAATGTAATGTACTTTTGCCTTTCAGTATACTTTTTCAGTTCAACGGATATTTCAGCGTGACAATGGTTTACACAAAATAGATTCATACAAACTTTATGACATTTCCATTTAGGAATACTAGAATCCAATAATTTAGGTGAAAATGTTAAAAGCTTTTGCAGGCCATTAAAGCTAATTTGTTTCATCTAAAAATGCAAGTCTGCAAATTTATTTGTCATGAAAGCAGCAGGTCTTTTTCTTAGAAACATGTTTACTAATGTATGGAGTGTAGTAAACATTTGTTTTCTTTCCATTTTGATTTTTTTTAATCATACTCTTGAGTCTTGGCATTTAAAATACCATCTCTTTTTTCATTTCTAAAACTAGGCTGAATCAGAATTAGAACTCCTGTTAGATGGCATAAAAACTTATATTTTGTAATGATGTTAAAATAATAATATTGCATTTTTAATTTGAATAATAAATATATATCTCATGTTCTTAAAAGAAATAGGCCTGTCTCATTAAAAAAAAAAGAAGTTACTGCAACCTGTAATGAATTACAAGTCCTAAATTTTATTGTTGTTATTTTCCTTTAAAAACCATTTTTTAGCTGATGTAATGTTGGCTGAAGACAAGGTAATCAAATTTGTTAGAAGTAACAGTATGTCTACTGACCACTTTTTATCAAGTGCATTTTTCCAAGGGATGGCAAAGCCAAGACCGACAAAGTCATAACGAAGAGTCGACTGATTCTATAAGTTGCATGTCCACGTGCAAAATTTTACGAGTATTGAACTTGAACTTGAGACATGAAGGTTATTGGTAAATTCAAATTTCAAATCATGACTTATAAAGCCTACGATTAAAATTTTAGAGAAAAAAGGGCCTTGACAATTGCCTTTGGTGGATATTTGTCACCAAATTGCAATCAGTGCACTTTATCTTTATCTTCAAATGACCTTTGTGTAGCTTACTTTATGGAAATAAGTTTTCGATAGTACTGGATACCAATCTAACAACTTATTGTAAGCTGACATAATGTTAGTTTAATTTTAAACCAGTAAGCCTTATCCAAGACTCTACCAAGCCTTATCCAAGACTCTACCATGCTTTAATTTTAACAAACATACAAATCAAATTTATTTTCTGCATATAACATTTCTGTTCTTACCATGCTTTATATTCAGTTCATGTGCATTGTTGTTTCATTGTTGTAGAAGCAAGTGCAACATCCATGTTATTTGCAATACTCTTTGATAAGGGGTGCATGTTTGTTTTGTGATGGCTTCTTGAGACTCATTGGAACACTCTGTTATATTCGAAATGTAACCATTGGTATTTCTGTATGCGTACATTGTAATAATTACACACACGACATATAAAGATACACATACACATACATGTATATTTTGCCTTTAGAGTAAAGAGAGCATTCAATAAAGGAAATGACAACAATACCTGAATGTAACTTCAGACCTCAAAATTTATTGTGTTGTCAACAGCCAATTTTTTTTCAAAATATACTTTGAAATGAAATATCAGCTAATCACTTTGTTTCCAACATATACATTTTCTTGACTTCTGTTTTTATTTTATGATACTACAAAGGTTGATTGTTATAGCACATAGTACACACACGACGTTTTCTTTTTCTCGCCAAATTTTCAAGCTTCAAAATGTATATGTATGGAATTGCTATATTGTTGATGCTTACTTTTATAAAAGTATTCATGAAGAGAAAATGGATATTAAAAATTGTGGCAATGCTTCATACCGCTAATACCAAGTCTGCTTCGGTCATGCATTTTTTAACTGTTTGCATTAATTGTTACTATATACACACACACACACACACACACATATATATATATATATATATGTATGTATGTATGTATGTATATAAAACAATATAATGATTTTTATTTGCACGTAGTTCAGTAGAAAAATTATACAAAATCAAATATTACAAAAATCTTAATACATGTGCATTCATGGTGATATGTATATGAAAAATTGTCCGTTTCTACTAGCTTATATTGCATAGCCAGTTAGGTTACTTGCACAGTCACACAGTTCTTTTTTTATTTTGAAGATTATGAAGCCATGGGGATTCAATTCAATATTTCTCTACTGAAACCTTATTTGAAACCAAAAACAACCATTATTTCTTAGTTATAGATCTTAGTTAATATTATGAGTGTGACTTATTTGCGGCTGGTAGAAAAATGCTGAGAAAATCAGTTTACTTTTGTATGACTAACTTCTGATAAAAGGAAAATGATTTTTTTTTTTTAAATTGATAATCTATAGTACGCATAGATTGTAAATATCATGTTCTTTGATATTTGGTGACATACTCATTATTGTTATTGTAGGCGGAGGGGTACTTCTTTTTTACAAGAAAGGACAAAAGCAGTATGAGTCTTGGATTGCATAAATGATTCATATAACTAAGGTAAACATATAGTCTATGTTGTAGCATGTTTTTCATTATCTTGATTAGTAACTATAATTTTGTATTCAGTTCTACACTGCAAAAGCGATTCTACCTGCTTGAAAGTTGAAACTATATTGCAAAGATACAACCCAGTTATCGGTATTAATAAATTGGAAAACATTGTTGCTATCACTTTTTTTGGCCTTATGGCATTTCCTTCTGAAGTATCGAGAAAAACTTTTAATGGCATAACACATACAACACTTACTAGGCTGTAACCAAGTAATATATTTGTCTTCGTGAAGATTCTAAATTCTATGCAATTTACTTATTATTATACCTATCAAGTAACCTTTCCATGTTAAGTGCATGTTCCAAAAATGCGAAAATTGATTTGTATTCATGCTGCCACTTTGTAGCAACATGAATTATCAATGGACGTTAACCATATAAGCCAATAATAGTGGTAAAATTACTTAGTCACCATGTATGTATAATGGCTTTATGTGTCACAATTATTATTTTCCTTTCTCTAAGTCGCATGTTCTTCTTTGAATGTTTCAAGGATTTCTAATAAAAACTTATCTGTTGGAAAACTTTTTCCTTTGATGACTCATTATATCCAACTTGGAAGGAAAGTGTAATTTAAATGCTATAAATAACCTTAGAAGAAATATTTATGTGCATATTCACTGTATTATAAAAGAGTAATATTCTACTTAGTGTCTCATGATTTTTTTTTCTAATTTATATTTTTCCATTTTCCCCCCTAATTTAGAGATCTATTGTTTCTTTTGCTTTCCAAAAAGATTTTGTTTTGGTTTTCATGATGGTATCGATAATTTGAGTATGGATGAACAAATGAAGCAATATTTACTGTAAGATATTAATAGTCTGGCATTTCCTAGCTGATGGTTGATACTTATCAAATAACCAAAAAATAATTTTGATGTGCTGACAGCATCAAATACTTGATTCTTTGCTCATAAAAATGGAAAAAAGACAATTACTTTTTCTATGATTATCTCTTTTTTTCATGTATATTTTTCTCCCCAAAACTATTTTTTCTCTTCATCTCCGAATCCAAACCGTAGTTCTATAAAAAAAAGACCAAAACTTCAGATAATGGAGGAGCAAGAGCTTCCTTAGCCTTCATTTCACAACCATCTTCTAAATATGTAGGAACACAGGGTTGTACCAGTGATGATATTTTAGAAGGTGCCTACCTAAGCTTTTATATTTGGATTTTTTTAGTTCAGAAATATAATTATGTAATTTATTTAAGACGTACACTATATCATGACATGGAAGAAAAGTGAGGCTCAGTTTTAGGAGAACAGCAAATGCTGTATGAATTAAAGGATGCTAACATCAATAATTTCTCCCTTTTTGCTTTCTTTGCATTTTTTTTCCCTTTCCCAAATATATTTCCCTTATCCAAATTAATGATCTCTTTAACCATTCTGAGCTTTAATAAACACAAATCTGATTAGAAATAGACTTACACCCCCTTGATAGATAGATCTTGGAAAATATTTTAAATACATCATTGCTGCAAATATGCAGTGGACTGAGTGTAATGTTGTATCATTTACATTTTTATGTGATTGGTTTTAATATCTACAGCAGCAGTGGTATCAAGTATATCATTTATAATGTGTATTCTGTGTTTGATTAAATTGCACCCTCGATTTATGCTTTCTAGCCCTCACCGATGGTTTAGAATAACGAAAGGTTCCTTGGATTACGTTACGTTCCCTACAATAATTTATGTTCTGCCAGTCACCGTAGGAAAATGAGATTTTTCATATGATCCTTGAGAACACTTTGTTCTTCATTTTCTGTGTCCTTTTCTTTATGCCTTTACCTCAAAAGTGACATCCTATAAGTTATTTAACTTTATTTTCTGTTCATGTTTTCAGTCCAGCCTTACACCTGGGTATACACTAAATTCTTTCACTATTTATTTTTAAACTGTATTAATGATTTAACAGTTAACCTACTCACATACTATATTAACTTAAGATATAAGTACAATATTAAAATTATTCACGAATAGTTTTGTTATTTTTTGGGTTTGTATTGTTGTTTTGGGAAAATATCACCTAATTCAGTGGAATAATGCTACAAGCTAGGCATCAAACACTTTTTAGGCAGTTATATCCCGGTGTTTTTATTGTCATTTAAGTACACATGGTATTTGTGCATATGTTATGCTACTATTGGTTGATGTTTTCTGTTTCCTTTACTGCTATTTTGACACATTTTATATGCTGAAGTTTCTAAAATTCTGATTTTTACTATACATCAAATAATCTATGGCTACCAAATACTGAATCTTCCAAGTGCTTCCTATCAACGTGTATTTTTGCAGTTTGTGCATAAATGCATACGTCTATGTTTATGATTCCATTATATTGAATCAACAAGAGAATGTGCTGTTTATGCAGAATATTTTTTTTCCTCGATAAAAGAACACAATAATAGGATTAAGTAGGAATAATTATTTTATTAGTTTATAAACACATCTCAGCTGAATGATGTTTAATTTGTTTTGCACCGGGTATTGGGTAATCGTTGTTTGTGGTTAGAAACTTTCCTTCTACATTCAGTGCTTTACTTTTGATAGAGAATTATTTTGCATATTCATCTATATTTAGACTATAAATATGCATAGTACAGTTTTCTGTTTACTTAGATGGTTTTATGTTGGCTGCATTTTATGTGCCAACATATTAATTTCAAAGGACTGATTGCTGTTTTCACATTTTTCATTATTTTCTTACTTCAGAGTAAGTAATAGGTTGATCATGTTAATCTTGGATTAGTTCGTTTTGCTTTCATGGCAACTTTTTTAGAATAGAAGAAAATTTTGTTCAACTTATTTAGGTAGAGATGTTTTGGAAGTCCTATGCTTATGAATGCATTGAAAGCGATATGCAAGTTATTTATGAAGCTTTTGATTTCCATCCTTGGAATGAAATGATCTAATTTATTAGAATAACTGGACAGTATTTCATTTCTGTAGTTTTTGTTAATTTTGTGAAATCTACTATTGCTACAAAATTAATAACATGGTGTCTACTTCATGTATTGTGGTATCAAGGGTCAATGTTTGGGTTTCTTTTATTAAACAAGATGTATGCATGGTTTCTAGTTTGCACTATTTTAACATCCATCCAAAGAGTTTAAAAATTGTTATTTCAGTTTCTCAATTCACCTATAAAATGTGATCCTCCAGTATTCTTAAGTAAGCTATCATAGTTCATTATTTTACAATTCTCAAATTTAGTGTTCAATAGCTCTCAACGTTTTGCTGTTTTGTATGCAACTGTCAATGCAGATATTTATCACCAAGCATGGACGGATAACAATCGTCTCTCATTGGAATGAAGTGCCAGATTTGGAAGTGCATTTGCATACTATTAAAAATGTGCAGATGTTACATGAGCGTTCAAGCACTTGAGTACAAGCTTTATATATGTTGATGAAGTGGACAAAGTCAACATAATTATTGTAAAACGAAAAGGGCAACTATGATTGAGCTGTGTTGTAGCTATGAAATTCAAAATAAGTACATAAATAGTAAATGTCATCTCTATAACTTTTAAGTGAAACATGCAAATCTACCATGCTTTATCGAATCCAACCAAACCATGTTTGGTTGTAAAACATATATGTAACAACTATTATATCTTATATGGCAGGAAGAATGCATTTATCTTTTAGAGTTCATGTTTTTGTTGCACATTCCTCCCTCTGTTACAATTTAATATTGATTTTATTATTTGGTTTTTGGCTAATTAGCTGTTGAGTCGGTTTATAAATGAATGTTTATTTGTCTGTGTGAAAATTTGTCGCATTTAAATTCTAAAAATGTCAGATGATCTGTATTGCACGAGTTATTCAGTTGGATGACAAATGAAATATATACTGCTACCATTTTTGAACTTTGGACAAATATTTCGCGTACAAAATAAATTTTTGATGTTACTGGATTTAATAGTATTATTTATCATTGGATACTAATATTTTGTATACTTCTCTTTGTTGGTAATTACTCTCCAATGAAAACACGAAAGAAAGACTTCCAAGTACTGAAGAATACTTGATGCATATGTACAGAGTTTCGCTTTCATTTAGCAAACAGTCAAGCAACAGTTACAACCGTTTAAAATGAAGACCGTGTGCGTTGGGTTCACACTAGTGTATAAATAAAGCTAAAGATTTGCAATGTAATCAAGCAATCAATAAATAATAGAAAAATAATTTTTTCTTCTCCTAAATTTTTTTCAATCTCTTTTCTTCAATATTCTACACTTCTACCATTTCGCTTTAAAAAATAGGTAAATGAAAAGACACAGATTAACTGGGCATACTGTATTACCAGAAATGTGTACACTAACAAGTGGATCTTTGTACACATGGGGAACCAAATTTAATTTGTGGTATAGCCTAGTTCATACATAACTTTCTGTGCTGTGCTCCATTCAATTGATGAAAGCAACGAGAAACATTCATTTTGCCTCAGCACACACCAACAATCTGAGTGACTTCAATTATTTATGTTCTTGAACAGTTTTGGAAAGATTTTCAAATAAAGATCCATCATTTGCGTTTGATGAATATACACAAGAAACTCAATTCCTGTTACAATTGCTATTACCATTATTATTATTCAAAAAATGTCCACGGTCATGTTCACAATCATGTTCATGTTTGTCTTAATTGTATATTTATTCATTCTGGTGAAGTAACTACCTGAAACTGAAAAATAAACAGCCTTCTCTGAATTTTAACTTATGATTTAGTTTATGTATACTTGACAAGTTAGGTTCCGAGAATTTTCAATATGAATGAACTTCTTGCACTTTTGAATTAATACCCATTCATTTTTCATATATATCTGCAATTTTCTAATGCTGATTTTACACCGTATTACAGATGTATGACTTAGATACCAAATTTATAGCTGTTTCCTGCATGGGTGAATTTCGTGGGCTTTGAAATTAGATTGTTGAAGACATTTCTCTTGGTGTTGTGTTTGTCACCGTGTGCACGAATATAACAATGTTCGTACATTCTGATGTATGGCTTACATGTCTATTTTAACAGGTATCGTTAACCACATATTATAATGCATACTGTTATTAGTTACTGGTTTCCACTCTAGAAAAAATGACCATCTCCTACTATTGAAGCTATTTCCAACATAAATATTTGAGGGAATATTTCTCTCCAGATATTTTTAGCATCGTAGCATATCCACTTGGCTAAAGTTAGTAAGTGGAATGATAAAATTTTCGCATATGAGCTACTGAGCAAACGCGTACTGTCATAGTTTCATACATAACATTATCAAAGATCTTCTTGTACTATGTTGGATGTTGTGTAGTAGAATAAAGTGGTGTAATGTCATTTGAGGAGGTGACTCTTCATATATTAGTCAACTTCTGAAATATTGATATCCTGTGTAAATTGCATCTATTTTTCTGAAGCGAAAATGTAATTTAATCACTGTAACATAAGACTAGATGATTGTTGTTAATGAGTCTCTATGTCTACCACTGTGGCAATAGGAGCGAGGTTCGATAATATGCCAATTTGTACAGTGTTAGTAGGTAAATTGATTTCTTTCACTTATGAATTCATAATAATTCGATCCAGAGTCTGTACACAAGGATCTAAGGTCATTCTTCGATTTTCTGTCTCCTTCTAAGTTCATAGCTTTCGTGGTAGCTTCGTTGATATTGCCTACGAATACTATCCATATGATAGAGTTGTCATATGTCATATAATCTTCAATCAAGAAGTTCTTGACGGATAATGGGTATTTGGATATTACATATTTAAACTTAGTTTTCCTATTTAGAGTGCTTTTATATATTATAATCTCAGTTTTCATCCCTTTTTAGTATTATACCGTGATTTTGTGGGATCAGCCCCTTCTCCACATGTATGTTCTTTTTATATTCATTTATTACAAAGTGATATGGTTTGATGGTCAAGTTATAGCATAGGTGGAATGAATCTTCAGGGCTTGTCCAAGTGCTTAATGCATATTGGTAACCTTTTACAGTGAGCAAGCAATAGGTAAAGTAATCTCAGTACTGTTTACTGGTATAATTAGCTTATTTTATCTACATGGTTAACTTTACGTTGTGACCATGGCAACATAGTGGGGAGCAAAGATGAGTTGCTTAGGCTTAGCTATTGAAAAGATGAGATGAAAACTATTAGTAAACCAGAAAAAAAAGAGTGCACAAATTGCATACAGAATTCTACACCAATTCTGTTCTTATATAATCGACAACTACTAGTCTAGATAGTTTGACACAATGTGCATATGGTAGTTACGTAAGAAAAACATATGATATGATATCGAAGATAAACCGAATGGTTCATATCATCTAAAGAAGTGTTGTTTTATTCTTTTAAGCTAATAGTGTTCATATGAATGTGATAGCTACGAGACTCAAAATGTTAAATCATTGTGTCTTCTCTAGAATTAGTGGGATTCATCAGGAATGATGAAGTTGATGAAGAAGAGGAATCTTTGCAATTTGCACTGTTGATATTGATGATGGCTATGCTGGAAAGTTGAATTCATTGACTCTCCCTAGTGGTAAGTGATTTCTGACAACCCACCTTCCCTTTTGTTTTTTCACATTTCTCGTGATGTCTTTTATACCGAACAACTACTCTCAACTTGCTTTTACTACCATGTTTTCATATGCATTCTTTTAATTATCTCAGTTTTAATTTGTACCATTGTTTATTTATGTACATGAAAGCTAAACATGCCTCTATTTATTGCTCCAGTCTTTGAATTACGTGCCTTTATCATACCACATGCTTCAATATTGAATTCTCCCTTGTAATCACAAAACTTCCTTCTTCTTCGTTTTTGTCGAAAATCACACCAATGAAAATGTGGTGTTTTATAGCACTGTTGCTTACTATATCAAGTCTTGCCTTTGTTTGTCCGTTAAATGTGCAAGAAAAAGAGCATAGTATTTTACTGGAGTTCAAGAAAGGACTAATAGATACAGATGGAAACATCAAGAACTGGACTTCTTCAGATTCTATTGATTACTGCAACTGGAATGGCATAGCATGCATAAATTCAAGGGTAACATCGATAAACCTTCATTCTTTCAATCTTTCTGGTGTTTTGCCCATCAACGTTTGCAAACTTACCCAACTAACAGTTTTCAATGTATCAAAAAATATGATATCTGGCACCATTCATACAGAATTCTCTTCTTGTGCTAACCTAGAAGTACTAGACCTTAGTACAAATTATCTACATGGAGAAATCCCGCTCGAACTATGTATGTTGCCTTCACTTAAAGTGCTTTTCTTGAGTGAAAACTTCTTGTATGGAGAAATACCATTAGAAGTAGGAAACTTGACTTCTTTGAAGGAGCTTGTCATTTATAGTAACAACCTAACTGGACCGTTTCCTTCCTCTATTCGAAAGCTTAAAAGCCTTAGAATAATTCGGGCGGGTCTTAATGCTCTTTCGGGTTCCATACCTGGTGAAATTGGCGAATGTGAGAGCCTAGAAGTTCTGGGCCTTGCTCAAAATCATCTGACAGGTTCTTTACCTAAAGAATTACAAAAGTTAAAGAATCTGACTACTCTGGTTCTTTGGCAAAATCTATTATCATTGGAAATTCCTTCTGAGATCGGAAACTGTACTAGTCTAGAAATGATTGCATTGAATGACAATGATTTTACAGGAAGTATACCGAAAGAACTAGGGAACTTGTTCATGTTGAAGAAGCTATATCTCTACAGAAACAAACTAAGTGGACCTATTCCTAAAGAGCTGGGAAACTGTAAAAGTTTAGAAGATATTGATCTTTCAGAAAACATGTTGACTGGAAAAATCCCAAAAGAGCTTGGTAGGATTCAAACTCTTCAGCTGCTTCATCTTTTCGAAAATCTTTTAAAAGGTAACATTCCTAAAGAAATTGGCCAATTGAGTCGGTTGGAAAGAATCGACTTGTCGATAAACAACCTTACCGGTACAATCCCATTATCATTTCAAAATGTTACATCTTTACAAAACTTGCTACTTTTTAGCAACTCCCTCGAAGGCAACATTCCTCCTTTGCTGGGGAGCAAATGTAATTTATCTGTGCTCGATTTATCTGATAACAAGCTCAATGGCACTATTCCCATTCATCTTTGCAAGTTCAAAAGGTTAATTTTTCTGAGTCTAGGATCAAATAACTTGTTCGGAAATATCCCACGCCATGTAAAAACTTGCAAGTCTCTGGTGCAGCTCATGTTGGGAAGCAATTTTCTTACCGGTAGCCTTCCTATAGAACTATCTCAACTTTCAAACCTCACTGCTTTAGAAATGAATAGAAATCGCTTTAATGGGCCTATAATCCCAGAAATCGGCAACCTCAAGAAACTCACAAGGCTTGTTTTGTCAGATAACCACTTCATAGGAAATATCCCTTCTGAAATAGGAGCACTAAAAGAACTCGTTTTCTTCAACATCTCTTCGAATCAGTTTTCAGGAAGCATACCTCATGAGCTAGCAAACTGCACTAAGCTTCAAAGACTTGACCTTAGCAGAAATAGATTCGTAGGACACATTCCTACAGAGTTCGGAAATTTAGTGAATCTTGAACTGTTAAAGGTATCTGATAACTTCCTTAATGGCACCATTCATAAAAGTTTAGGGAATCTCTTCAGACTCACTGAACTTCAAATGGGAGCTAACTACTTCTCTGGAAATATACCAGTCGAGCTAGGCAGATTATCATCCATTCAAATTGCACTGAATATCAGTTATAATAACTTATCGGGCAACATACCTAATGAGCTTGGAAGCTTGCAAATGCTTGAATTTCTTTACCTCAATAATAATCATCTTGAAGGTGAAATCCCTGCCACCTTTGTCAGGCTTTCGGGCCTTTCGGTGTGTAATATGTCTTACAATAACCTTAATGGATCTTTGCCTAAAACATTGGTGTTCGAAAGAATGGACCCAAGCAACTTTCTTGGAAATCCAAACCTTTGTGGCATTCACATTAGACCTTGTGAAACCAACACTACTACTAATAATTTACGAGAAATATATAGAAGTTCGAAAAGATCGAAAAGGGAGAAGGTTATTAGCCTCATCGCTATGCTTATTGGCTTAGTTTCTTTGATTTTAACTGCAGTTGTATGTCGTGCACTCAAGCAAACTCTGCCTCTTCTAAACGAAGATCGAAAATGTAAAATCAGAGATGATAATGTGACCTCAGGCTCTTATTATTTTCCAAAAGATGGCTTCACGTATCAAGAACTTCTGAAAGCAACTGATGATTTCTCTACTAATGCTATAATAGGAAAAGGTGCATGTGGCACTGTGTACAAAGCCATAATGTCCGATGATAGAAAAATAGCAGTTAAAAAATTGAACCCTCATGGAGAAGGTTCTACTTCTGATAGTAGTTTTCAGGCTGAAATATCGACACTTGGTAATATACGACATTCGAATATAGTCAAACTTTATGGGTTTTGCTACCATCACGATGCTAACCTTATACTGTATGAGTACATGGAAAATGGAAGCTTAGGGGAGATGCTTCATGGAAATAGTAATGGAAGTTGCTTGCTAGATTGGAATGCTAGGTACAGAATTGCTCTAGGAGCTGCTGAAGGGTTGAGGTACCTTCATTTTGACTGTAAGCCCAGGATCATTCATCGTGACATTAAGTCGAATAACATTTTGCTGGATGAAGAGTTTGAAGCCCGTGTAGGTGACTTTGGGTTGGCCAAGTTGGTTGATATTTCCCATTCTAAGACCATGTCTGGTGTTGTTGGATCATATGGCTATATTGCACCAGGTATGGCTGATCAAATTTTTTTTTTTTTTTTCTTTCTTTCTTTCTTTCTTTTTCCTTTCAAAATACCAGGGGCAGATCCAGGAATTAACAAATGAATGACTGATTTTTATATTTTAATTTAACTTTTTATTTATAGTGTTTTTGATATTATATGAAAACTGTACAATAACGACTATATGAAAAGTGTACAATAACGACTCATACAGCCATCTAGTTTCTAAAAACCAATCGTTTGACTTTTCCAAACATAAGTTGCTCTTTACAAAATTTGATTTTCGGAGAGTTTTTCTTCTTTTACAAAAGCTGCAACTCGTCAACTGGCTCTAGCTATCGTTTCATTAAAAACTCTCAAATTCCCATAAAAGCACATTCCAATCATCATTTCTAGGAGACTATATGAAAAGTGTACAATAACGACTCATACTTATTGCTTAAAAGCACATTAGGAGGAAACGAATTGACAGGAGAAATACCTGTTGAGCTCGCAGGAATAAAAACTCTTCAGATTTTGTAATGGGCTAACAACAGAATTAACGGTTCAGTTCCTTCTGAGCTCGGACTGACGAGGAGTTTAAATGTTTTGAATCTTGAACAAAATAAACTCTCTGGATCGATACCAGAAATTATTTCGAATCTCACTGGTTTACGAAGCCTGTCGTTAAGTTCGAAGAATGTGTATTGCTAAAAGCACCCAAATTTCTTCTTCTTAATACCATAAGTGGTATTAGGAAGCGTATAACTGGGTGCTTTTAGCACTATACCACCATGTGATACTAAAAGCACCCAGTTTTACACTTTCTAATACCATTCATGGTATTAAAAACAAATCTGGGTGCTTTTAGCAGCACTATAAAGAATTCTATGAGGCGAAATGATATAGGAGAAGAGGCAGATTGAAAATTGAAAACCAAATTTTTTTTTTGTTGCAAATTTCTTTTTTCTGACCCTGGGCTGCAGCCCAGGGCCAGATCCGCCCTTGCAAAATACATGAATCAATCTCAGATGTACACACTATTAGAACATCTCAAAGAGGACACTATTTTCAATAGAGGGGAAAAACATGAACCCTCCGACCCTTTCAGCAATAAATGGGAAGAACTATTTCCCTCTTTTTACTTAAATATGTGACTAAAACAACCTTATTATTTCAGATAATTAATTTACAAATGAAATGTCTTGTTATCCAGTTATGTAATTTGGTATGCATTTGTCAATTATAAGTCATTGTAACCAAATACTGAAAGTCTAAAACTGGCTTACTTCAACTTAAAATTCAAATTATACACAAATACATTTTCGCGTTACTGCTAAATCAAATCCAGTGTCCAAAACTTATTTCAAAACGGTTATTGAAACGAGTCAAACTTGGATGTATATACCATATACCATTAACATTCTGTTGATTTTCCTTATTCAGAGTATGCATTCACAATGAAGGTAACCGAGAAGTGCGACGTGTACAGTTTTGGGGTGGTGATGCTGGAACTATTGACCGGAAAGTCCCCAATACAGCCATTGGAGCAAGGGGGTGATTTGGTAAACTGGGTCAGAAAATCTATGCAGAATATGACATCCAACCATGATATCTTCGATAGCCGCCTTGATTTGAGTTTGAGAGAGACATTGGATGAAATGAGTTTGATTTTGAAGATTGCACTGTTCTGCACGAGCGAATCACCTTTGGATAGACCGAATATGAGGGAGGTCATCGCTATGATGGTGGATGCTAGAGAATCTACCATGTAGTCCAATGTAGAAGAAACAATGATGCACAGTGATAGAAGAATGAAGAAGTCTAAGCATTTTTAACCTCTATTTTCTCCTTGTTGAATATCTGTTCTACTGTCGTAAGCCTAAACAGAAGTCAGCACATAATAAATGATAAACCCTGAAGCTGGGACCACCCCTCATAAGGTCGAACTCACTGTACTACATATTAATTGAAGATTGCTACAGAGCAAACACAGAATTTATTAACTTCTCGCAGCATTTAGTAAATGATAACAAAATATACTGAGCATCAAAATCCAAAAACAAATCCTTCACAAGTTCAGTAATCTCCATTGTTATAAACTAACGATACGACACACGCACGTGGATTAAAACTTTTACAAATTGTTTGTTTATTATGAGAGTTACGACATACGCTTGTGAATGTAATGACAGCAAATACTTCATGGCTATTTTTTAATATATATATATATATATATATGTGTGTGTGTGTGCGCGCGCGCGCGCGTGTGCGTGTGTGTCTATGTGTGTGTATTTTACATATTCAAAAAAAAATCATAAATATTTAACTATGTTTTTGCAATTGGATCATGTGTAGTTAGTTTGAATTTTAATTTTGAAGATGCAACAATTTTTTTTTTTTTTTTTTTGCTAGTGTGTACTTTCATTTTTCTTATTAAATGAAATTTATTTGTAAGATCCTATTTTTAAGTGATATCAATTTTATTAATACATACGAAAAAAATCATTCTGAACTTGTAAACAAAAGTATATTTTGATTTTAAGCAACGTTAACATTTACTAAAATTATACTCTTCATTTAGACGTTACTTTCTAGATGTCAATTATTAAAAAAACTGTACATGAAAGACAATTCTAAAAGTTCACGGTCGAACCAAAACTTTGCGAGTTCAAAACAATTAATAAAAACGTATATGAAGTTTATTTGTAGGATCCAATTTTTAAGTGATACTAAGTTTGGTATATCATGTGAAAAAAATATTTTGAACTTGTAAAAAACTATCAGATTCTGAATTTAAGCAATGATAACATTTATAAAAATTAATAACCTTCATTTAAATGCTACTTTTTAGGATGTCGATTGTTTAAAAACTGTGCATGAAAGACAATTTTGGAAGTTCACGATCGGATTAGAATATTCCGCTTCCAAGACAGTTATTAATAAAAGTAGTCCAAATTAGCCAATTAAAGCAATCAGCAGCCGTAACAATGTGGTGACGTAATACGATGGCTCTGTCCCAAGACAGAGTAAGGTACCGTTAGCCGTCATATTATTCTACACTTTCGTTTTTGATGCATTCGACGCTCAATGACACTAGCTTGAATACACCAAAGTAGGTACGTTGAAGAAAACAAATTGATGTTTATAAGTTTTAACAATGATATCCAATTTAAATCTAAATTTATGTAGATTTCTACGATTGACAACTAGTGCAAATACAGTTTGTTTGAGTTGTTACTTTTAACATTACGATTGCATCAAAGTGCTCTATATTATTGAGTTGTTCAAGCTGAATTCGAGCAATTACAAAGTTTTAAATTTATTTATTATTGAAAACTATTGACACATATTATTTATTAAACGTAATAATTAATTAACTATAATGTTGCGTGCAGATCTTCGCCTGTTAATGGCGACATGATGACTTTTTTCTTTTCATTCTTTCTTCACTTTCTCCACTCTAACATTTCGTCTCCTCTACCTACTAACCAATCCACCCTCCTCTTTCACTTATTCCATACCTTCCCTGATTTCTCCTGCGTAGGTGAAGCCCCATACCTTCTTTTTCATATCTAGGTCAGATCTGAAATCCACTTTCCTCCACCTAAGCTCCCTCGAAATTCCGATACAACCCCCCTTCATCCCTCTTTGTGCCCTTACCTTCCCTTGTTTCCCTTTCGCAGCCTCGCATGGCGTCCCTCCCAACCTATTTTCTTCTTCCTCGGTATTGCCTTCTCAGTCTTGTTTTGCGACTTCCCAGCATCTCGATTTCCTATAATTTGCAACGATAGGAATCCTCATGAGTCTGGCCTTATTCATTGCCTGGTGAATTTTTGTCCAGCATGATCTAGCTTTTGTCAGGTGGATTGAGTAGGTGCTGGTGTATGTTGGTACGTTTTTGGGTTGTTTTCATTTGAGGAGCTAGCGAATTTCCTGGAAGTGATTCGACTTGCAAGTCTATAGAATTTTTTGCCTTCTACGTAGAGTCCCAATGTGCTCTGGGTGGTAGTTCACTAGTCGCTTCGCGACTATCCTTTCCTCTACAACTGGTAAGCTCTGTGTTTGATTTCAATATATATCAAGTTTGTTGTGGGGAAGCAGTACCTAGTCTTTAGCTTGGTAAGGCATTGATTGAAATTGCCTAGGTTATCTGGTTTGTTGAGGACGATGTGTGTTGGTGCAATTGTGGTGTTCGACTGTCTATGAATTTTGGTTGTCGTCTTGTGGGAGATTTAATTTGATGGTAGTGTGTTTTGGTTTTAGGTTGAAGGATCTCTTGTTATGGTGAGTTTTGTGTCTTATTTGGTAGGGTGGAGTCCGTGATGAACCTCAAGTCAACTGATGTCATGGTGCTTGCATTCTGGTTTGCGTGGTGTTAGCTTATTCTGATGGAATTTGGGGCATGTTAATAGCTTGTTGTTTGTCATCTACAACATGGAAGTTCTAGGAAGTTATTGCTTTCATGGCTTGTTGTAGCTTAGATGCAGTGCAATTGTAATGTTTTCTAGGCTTAATTATTTGATTCATGATATTTGTGAGCCCCTGCGTGGGTATGAAATAGTAGTCTAGTCTTAGTGATTAGCTCTTATACTATAAGCTAGGTAAGTAGCAGTGGTAGTTTCACTTTAAAAAGGTCTGTGGTGGACGGTCCACCTTAAAAACCGGATTTGTAATAGGTTGATAGTCATCCAACTTTCTGTAATAATTGTAAGTATTATGTATTAAAATAATAATTGTTTGCAGTCACTTTAAAAACCAGTTGGCTTTGTCAAAATAATTAATTAACCAGGCATCAATTAAACTAAAAATCACAACTTAAATTCTCCGCTTAAATGCTTCATATATAGGTGCGAATTATTCCATGTTCACCAATCTTTCCTGCTCAAAAGTCTCGTTTAAATATCGTTTTCATTGCAAATGCACCTTACACATTCGAACGATCAACATTATTAATATTGGAATTGAAAGATTTAGGGCTGTTGAAGTTAAGTTAAAAGCGATTAATGTCTCCTAAGGGAATATAGGTAGTAAATAGAAGACCCTTGATATTAGACTAAAAAATAATATGTTGTGTGTTAACGATAAAAAGCTTCAACACTCGATTTGAGAATTAACAAAGCATATGTCATGAAACTTAGAGGGTGATCGATCTAGAGAACACCCAGGGATAAGTTAGCTCCACCAAGCTCGGCTTAACTCGTTTCCTAGATATCAAGACCTTAAGTCCGAAGATTAGTTACTCTTCCTTCAAGATGTGAGTACCACGCTTATGAGACTAATGGATCAATGGTTACCTTGGCATAAAGACGCTATAAGCTTACTAAATGTGTAGAGAAACTTGTCACATAGGTGTACTCCAGATTCAAGATAGAATAATATACATCGTGTTGAGAAGAAACTGGCTAAAATACCATGATAACTACATTTGATGCTATATCCTAGCCCTTAATGACAAAAGATGATACTTTCACATCGATCCAGCCTACGAGAGGGTTTGGTTATGTCAGTTATCGGGTCATAAGGCTACGATAAACCATTTGAACGTCGTGCTATGTTAGGCTTATTACGAAAAGATTAAGGCACAAATATGAATCATGAAGGAAAACTCATTGATTTCACTCAATTATTATCCTTTCGATTCGTTTGTACTCAAATCTTTCACGTATGAGGTTATTGATAACTACCTGTTAAATCAATAAGTATGATTTAGATTCCCCTTTCTTATTTATCATGAATGTATTACAATTGATGTGGAAATCCCTAGTTTGATTTCAAAATTATGGGTTGGTCTCTTAAAAATGATTACAAGATTGTGGAATGAGAAAAGTATCCAAAATATGACCCCTGGGTTTATTTATAGGCAATTTGTTTTAAAATTAGATGATTTAAATCTATGCCAATTATGGAGAAGATTTTAATTGATTCTTATAATCAATTAATTTTGGGCAATAAATCTATAAGATATGGAAGAGATATTTGATTTGATTAATCAATCAAATCTTGGTATAAGTGGCAACATATTTGGATGGAATGAGAATTTTTTATTTGATTTGAGCAATCAAATATATGTATACGGGGTAACTATCAAAATATGCAAGATTTTCAAATTAAGGAAATCTGGAAACTTCTCATGGTTATCTTCAGGCAAGCCTTCATCCTTACTCTTATAAATTGGAGGCATTTGCTCATCCTTCAATGAACAAGCCAATAGTACTCTCTTCTTTATATCCTTAATAAGATCCCTATTTCTGTATAAATTATAAGGTGAGAAATATATTGAGTGTTTTGTATTCTTCTCTTATTTTACTCCCTCTTGTGAAAAAACAATAAAAGAATAGTTGTTGGGTCCGTGGACGTACGCATAGCTGAACCACGTTAAATCTTTTTGTCTTCTTATTTTCTTCTATTTTTGTTATTTTTGTGATTATTTTTCATTGAGTTGGCGGTTGATAATTAATCGACAAGCTAGATCCTCTTATTGTATCGCTTCCGCATTTGTGCAATTTTTGCACAACAGTTTGGCATCAGAGCTAGCTGTCTTGTTCCAGATTAGTTACCAATGGCTAATTCTTGGAGAGTTCAGTTCATAGAGCCGATGATTTTATGCCACTTTGATACATTATCGATTTTGTGACGCCGTCTTAAAGGAGGTGCTACAGGTTGATATGTGGAAAGAGAGAGAATTATGTTGCATACAAAGATTTGGATTTTGGCTCTGTTTTTTGAATTGGTGATTGAGAGAATTATTTTCGGCCTTGATGGTGTTGAGATTATTTTGGAATCTGTCTTTTTTTCGATTTTGGATATTTGCAACATTTTGTTGGCGGGCGGGGACGTAGTATGAGCTCATTAACATGGTGTGATGGGGGGTAGCTTTGCTGGAATCCATTAGGCAAATATTCATTTTTGGTTTCTAGCTCATTGTGAGATTTTGATTTAAGGTGGAGTTCTGTTGAAGAGTTTTATGCATGAAAAAATCTTTATTCAAGATGGGGTATTGAAGATACGTGATTTTGCATCAAGGTGGAGTGTTAAATTTAGGTGGTACCAAATTACAAATAGATGGAAAGTAAATATTGGTTTAATATGGAAATGCATGAATTAATTGATTGCATTTGCATGAGATGGAAAGAAATAAATGCAGGAATTAATTTCTTCCATCTATGCTAAAGAAACAGATTGATTTACTTTCTTTTTTTGCACATTTGTTGCTATGGTAATTTGCCTCCATTATATTATTACCATATGTTGGTAATTTAATTGATGACTCACATAGATATGCATTGGCTATGTATTGTGGCGTATACTTCATTGTAAACCCATCCTGGCATGGAGCCAGTGATCCCTAATGGTGTCTCTTATTGTTAAGATATGTAAACTCTTATTTTATAATCTCTTGTAATTCTCTCATATGGAATAAAATCTCTCTCCTTTGGACTGGACGTTGTAACACCCCGTGAATTCTATAACGCTAAGCTTCACAAATTAAAGTATAATTAATTCTAAATGAAAGAATTAAGGGAAATGGGTTACGCCATTGCGTTCGTCTCGAAATTCTGCTTGAGATAGAGTTTGAGTTTGCGCGAATCGGAGTCCGTATGAAGGAGTTATGGCCTTCAGAAGTTTCAGAATAAAATTTAAATTCAAACAGCTCAGTTTAAAATTCAAAAATCGAATTTCGGGTTCAAACTGGGCTGGGCGGGAAAATCCCCGCCCAGAAGACCAGGTCGACCATAGAGTCGACCATGGTGTCGACCTGGCCTCCCCAGGTCGACCACAGTGTCGACCTGGCCCCCCCAGGTCGACCATAGTGTCGACCTGCCTGGTCGACCTGGCTGGCCAGGTCTGGCTCTGGCTCGAATTTCTGTGGCTTTGTGTGTCACTAGGGCTGACGTGTCACCTCTTGATTGGCTCTTTGAACTCTGAATGGTCTAGATTCCTCCTGTCTTCATCTGACGGCTCAAAACAACTTAAAAATCTATAAATACACCCTAAGTCTCAACTGAAAATTCACACAAAAAAATGAGAAAGGAGTCGTCATGCTGCTAGGGAGGAATTGAACATAGCCGTCAAGAGAAAAGCCTAGAGACGAATCAAACTAAGAAGAAGATTAAAGTTTAATCAAATTAATCAACGCAACGTTAGTCTACCCAAAGGAGCGCATCTCAATTTCAGAATTCAGAATCCAGAATTCAAGATTCTGCATTCGTTGTAAGTATAGTGACCTTTCAGAATATGAATAAGAATTGTGATGTGATTCGATGTAAATGAAAATAGAATTGTGTTTTTGTATTGTATAAATTCTATGTATTGTGATGGTTCTATCATGACTTGTGTATTGATGTTTGTGGCATAAATTGATTGATGCAAGCCTATCGAACAATTGTATATGAAAACAATGGCACTTGTAAGTTTGTGGCAAAAACTAGAAATTGATCCCTTTTTGTTTATGCCTTTGACATGGACCTTATACATTCACTAAGTCTAAATTTAGGCTTATGTAAACATGATTTAGACTTGAAACCTTTTATGCCTACATGACCCAAAACCTATGATATCACTTTCATGTTTATTTGCAAGTGTAATTGGATCTATGTTAAGTATCGTTTGGGTTTCAAAAACTATGCAAGTTCATGTTGAAATAGGCTATGTGATTAAATGTTGTAATTGGACCTTTTGGTGAATATACATCATGCTAGTTTTGTGTTTGACATTATGCCAAGTTAAACATGTTTAAACACAAGTTTGTATTAGCCTAAACTATGCCATTTCATATGTCACCTACTAAGTTATACTTTGATTTTAATGCAAGTTCACATGACCCATCATTTATGTTAATATCGCTAAATTGCAAGTTCATGCGCCACACACCCTTATATGTTGTAAATATTAACATGTTCTTGATTTCCCCTTTTCTCACGCTTATAAAGTTAGGCTGAATTGTGTCAAGCCCAACATTTGTTATAACGTTGCGAACGTATAAACGGGGGTAATAACGTTGGGTGTAAAACATGAAAAATACATGTTGGCATGTTTGGCACATGCCAACGACAATGGCATTTAAAGCGGTATGAATTGTTATACCCAAGAATAAAGACATTTACATATATAATTAAGAAATAATAAAATACGTAAATTTAGAAAACACGATATGCTTAACCCGAGGTTGGATTGAGTTGTGATGTAAACCTGCCCGGACCCGCCCGGCTGTCCAGTAGTCACAACAATACCTATCCAATGTGGGTGGTTAAGCATTGAGCCCAATAATGACCCGAGGTTAGACCGAGCTACGGTGTAAACCTGCCCGGAACCGACCAGCATATCCAGTAACCGTAGCAATACCTGTCTAATGTGAGTGGTCAGGTGCTTCTAAGAGGCTAAGGACAGATGGTAGGGTTAAGTCAACTGTAACACTTAACCAAATTCAACATGTTAACAAGAATTGATGGGTGGGGTTAGCTAATGCAGACACTTAACCACTTAACATGTTTGACTAGAAAATCCTGGTAACGAGGGACCCGTTTCAGCAGTAACCCAAGTTAGGTATCAACGGTACCCTGAAACTAGGCAGGGTGGGGCACGATTACTGGGCTGATTGTAAGCGGTCAAACGACGGCGGTGGGTGCACAGTGCAGGTCTAACGGGGTGAGGGCGTGCACACACTCCGGAGCAGACAACCAGGGCACTGGGGACACCAGTAGTATAACCTATGCCTTCTAGATTTGTGTCGGGGCCGCCACCTTGGGTCTTGATACATCCCATGGTGGGACCAGCATAGGTATATACAATTTTTGGGGGCCGTATGACACATGTTAACGCAAGTAGGAGCCGATCTTTAAAGATAGGGATCACTTCACCCTCACCATGGGGTGCCAGTTAGAATAAACTCAAGTAGGTGCACAAATATAGTATGGGTGCGATAGTACATTCGACACTCCCTTAGCTTGTGACACCATCCTATTTTCAGTATATATCTATCATGCCCTTTTTCTTATTCACATACTGAAGAGTTACTAGATTTACTCAGGCTTTATGTCTAACCTTATTTTCTTTTCGTCTTCTTTTCTTTCGTTTCCCCCCTCCCCCCCAAGGTCCACAGGGAGGAAACAGCTCAGCTCAGTCAGGCTCTGTACAAGCTCCAAGAACGTAGATGTATGATTTGGGTCTCTTTTGCTCGGACTATGGCTTTGGATATCACTAGGGGGATTTTTGTCATTTTATTTATGTTTTATGCTTCTTTAATAATCAAGACAGTTATGAGGTTGTAATGATGGAAGTATTTTGAGACAATTATGGAATGTTTTGTTTTGAACACGTATTGATGAAATAAAAGTCTGTTGGTTTCCGCTGTTTAAAATATGTGTATTTATACCTGTCTTGAGTTTATCTGTGGCTTTTACTTATAAACCTCCACCAAAATTAAGGCATTCCCTTTGTGAGTGACCTTAACGGAGGTGGGGTGTTTCACTTGGTATCAGAGCATAGGTTTACCAGATAAGATAAAAAGTTTTTGAAATTGTTTTCAAAAAGAAAGTTTAAAGAAGCATTTTTCAAGAAAAAAAAAGTGTTATGTTTATTAAAAAAAAAAGACAAAATCCCCCAAAGCCATGTGCCCTATCTATCTGTCTTTATCCTTCGTTTTGAAATTTTCCTTTCTGTTTCAGCATGTCTGGAGACCTTAACCTTCCAGAGGGAGTGCCGATACCCGGCTGGTTTAGGAGGTACTTAGAAGCAAGGGCCAATGGCGCAGGCCCAGCAGACATCCCTCCTCCAGTGGCCGCGGTTCCTCCTCCTCCTCCACCTCCTCGTGGAAATGCTTCGCAAAAACATGTAGAGACTTAAGGTTATGGGTGGAAAAGACTTTTGTGGGACAGAATCCTTTGTAGGGGCAAGAAACTGGCTAAAGGAAACTGAGGATCTGTTTGTCATCTTCGGGGTTGATGACAGGCAAAAGATACAACTAGCGGTATGGTTGCTTAAGGATGAAGCTTCCTATTGGTGGGAGGTTACCAATGCTCAGAGGGCGGTGGAAACATGGGAAGACTTCAGGACAAGGTTTGAGATGAAATTCCTCTCCCAAGCTGAAAGAAGCCTGCAAATGGAGAAGTTTCTAACTCTGAAACAGGGAAGCATGACGATAAGGGAATATGTTAATCAGTTTAATCAGCTGGCCAGATTTGGGCTAGACTTAGTAAACACCCAACACAAGAAGGCACTTCGCTTCGTCAAGGGTTTGAATGAGCCTCTACACAGCCTTGCCATGACTCATGTATCCACGGGAGCGACTTATGAAATCTTGGTGGACATGGCATTGCTACACAAGGAAGACCACGACAAGAAAGAAACTAAGGGGGAAGAGAAGAAAGAGGGTCTACAAGCAAAGTAAACAGGCTTCAAGAAAGGAGGGAAGAACAATAAGCCCCGTGAGAAGAGAAGGTGCAATTTCTGTGGCATTGTGGGCCATATATCAAAGGACTGCCGGAAAAGAAAGGTGAAGATGGGTGGTTACTTTCATTGTGGAGAGACTGGGCACCAAGCTAAGGACTGCCCAAAGAAGAAAGGGCAGGGACAGAAAGCCGGATCCACTTTAGGGGGTCAGGTTCATGCGCTAGTGGCACCTCAGCAAGAACGAGGTAGTAATATTTCTGTAGAAAGTGTAGTCTATCTTTACGATCATCCAGTTCGTACACTTTTTGACTCTGGTGCATCACACTCTTTTATTTCATCTGCCTTAGTAGAATCTCTACATCTAGACACTAGTATGGTAGAAGATCTCTTAGTATTTTCAAATCCAATTGGGGGCTCCGCTTACTTGTCAATGGTTTGTTTGGGTTTGAAAATCTCTATTCTCAGCGTTGAGTTTAGCTGTAATGCCTTTGTCTTAGGCTTCTCGGGATATGGTTTGATCTTAGGCATGGACTGGTTATCCAGTAATAGTGCCAGTCTTGATTGTGAGAAAAGAGTAGTTAGACTCTTGACTCGGCTTGGTAACACTCTAGAAATTTCTTGTAATCCCTTGAATGTTGTTATGCTTAGTTATCTAGAGTCGCTTGATGCTTCTGATGAGAATTTGCAATCGGTAAGAGTAGTCCGGGAATATCCGAATGTCTTTGAGGAGGTGAAAGGCTTACCTCCGAGGTGGAAAATAGACTCCCACATATATCTTGTGGATAACGCAAAGCCTGTAGCTTTACCTGTCAGACACATGGCTCCAAGGGAGAGAAAGGAGCTCAATAAGTAGGTTAAAGAACTTCTCGAAAAGGGGTTCATTAGATGGAGCATTTCGAAATGGGGTGCTCCAGTGGTGTTCGCAACCAAAGCGGACGGTTCGCTTCGCCTTTGCATCGACTATAGGGATTTAAACAAATTGACCAAGAAAAATAGGCACCCTCTTCCCCGAATCGACGATTTGTTTGATCATCTTGTAGGTGCGACGGTC
The DNA here is from genome assembly GCA_030737875.1 of Allium sativum. Classification (NCBI taxonomy): domain Eukaryota; kingdom Viridiplantae; phylum Streptophyta; class Magnoliopsida; order Asparagales; family Amaryllidaceae; genus Allium; species Allium sativum. Next base: position 53,798,485 of record CM060920.1, on the reverse strand, counting down.
TTCTCCCAACTTGATCTGGCAACTGGGTTCCATCAGCTAAGAGTAGCTGAAGATAGTATTGATAAGACAACGTTCAGAACCCCAGATGGTTTCTTCGAATGGCTTGTCATGCCTTTCGGCTTGACAAACGCACCCGCTTATTTCGTAGACCTAATGAGCAGGGTGTTCAGAGAATTCCTCAACAAATTTGTGGTTGTCTTCATAGATGATATCTTAATCTTCTCAAAGAATGAGGAAGAGCATGCTCAGCATATGAAAGAAATCATGGAAACTCTTCGAGCTCATTAGCTAAAAGCCAAATTCTCCAAGTGTCACTTCTGGAGAAAAGAAGTAAGATTTCTGGGGCATATAGTGTCCAAAGAGGGGTTGGCTATGGACCCCGCGAAAGTGGTGGCAGTGCAAGATTGGAAGACACCAAGAAATGCAACCGAAGTTCGAAGCTTTCTTGGGCTAGCCGGTTTTTACCAAAATTTTATTAGGGATTTCGCGAAAATCTCAGCCCCACTCACAAGGCTAACAAAGAAAAATATGGCGTTCACTTGGGATTTGGATTGCGAGTTTGCTTTCCAACGATTAAAACGGGCTCTCACAACAGCCCCAGTTCTGACTTTGCCAGATGGAAGCAAAATGTTCACAGTATACACAGATGCATGTGGAATGTGACTAGGCGTTGTTCTAATGCAAGAAGGAAGGGTAGTAGCTTATGGCGGAAGACAATTGAAAGTTCATGAAAAGAACTACCCAACCCACGATCTTGAGTTAGCCGCCATCGTCTTTGCGCTTAAGTCATGACGCCATTATCTCCTAGGTGAGAAGTTCGAATTATACACTGACCATAAATCGTTGAAATATCTCTTCTCGCAGAAGGATCTTAACTTGAGGCAGCAAAGATGGATGGAGTTTCATGCCTCGTATGACTTTGAAATTTCCTATACTCCCGGCAAAGGCAACGTAGTAGCAGACGCGTTGAGCCGAAAGAAACAGACCTTAAGTCCGCTCTTTGTGGAAAGGCAAAGCCTGGAGTATATAGCCAGTTTTAACTTTAGGCCCTCCTCGAATTTTGTACCGGGTTTGCTAGCATCTCTCGAAGTACGCCCTACTCTCTTGGACTCAATAGGGGCTGCACAACGTGGAGACCCTCAGTTTGTTGATGTGATTGATAAACTTATTAGGGGTGAGACTTCTAGTCACCTCAATAGATACGCCATCGATAATAAGGGTTGGCTGAGGCGAGATGGAAGGTTATGCGTCCCAAAAGCAAGGGAGTTGTCAAAGAAGGTTCTCGAGGAAGCGCATCATTCCAAGATGACTATACACCCTGGCGGTGATAAGATGTACAAGGATATAAAAAGGACTTTTTTTTGGAGCGGCATGAAGCAAGACATGGCAGATTTTGTTTCTAAGTGCATGACCTGCCAATGGGTCAAGGCGGAACAGAAGAAACCTGGAGGACTACTTCACCCTTTAGAGGTCCCACAGTGGAAGTGGGATAGCATTTCAATGGACTTCATTGATGGACTACCTAGGTCGAGAAGAGGCAACACTAGCATTTGGGTAATAGTGGATAGGCTTACTAAGAGCGCCCACTTTATACCTATCAAGAGTAGAAGGACTGCCGCATCTCTAGCATCTCTTTATCTCAAGGAAATAGTTCGACTCCATGGGATACCCTCCAGCATTGTTAGTGACCGAGACCCTATCTTCACAAGCGAGTTTTGGCGGAGTCTGTAAGAAGCTGTAGGCACACAGTTATGTTTGAGCACGACCTATCACCCCCAAACCGATGGCCAGACGGAAAGAGTGAATAGAGTTTTAGAGGATCTTTTGAGACTTTGCGTTCTTGACTTTTGAGGGACTTGGGAGGATCACCTTCCTTTAGTGGAATTTGCCTACAACAACAACTACCAAGCTACCATCGGTATTTATACCTATCTTGAGTTTATCTGTGGCTTTTACTTATAAACCTCCACCAAAATTAAGGCATTCCCTTTGTGAGTGACCTTAACGGAGGTGGGGTGTTTCAGACGTACGCTATCTCGATGGTAGTGGAACCAGTATAAATATTGTGTGTCTCTTTTCTTCTTCATAGTTATGTACTATTTTTGATGTAATAGAATAATTGCTGTCAGATTTTTAGATTGGTGTTCAATTGGCAAATCTAGATCCTGTTTATTGTGCTTTCGCAATTGCGCAATCTTCTCGCACAACAGATAGGTATCAGAGCACGACAATTTGTTATAAATTGTGCATCAATTATTTCTACAAAGGTTGGTAGATTCAGTGGTGATTATGCTATTACCATTTTGGAAGAAAAAAAGACTTTAGCAGAGAAAATTATGTTGAGAGAGAAGAGTGTTCCAAACTTGAAACTTTGATGTAGCTTGAGTTTTGGATTCTCATTATGGTAGAGTTATATGTTTGTTCAAGAATGTGACTTCGTAGAAAAAAACTTGGAGAAATTGCTTAAAGGTGGTAGCGACCAAAGACGAACAAATGGAGGTGTTAGCGACCTTTCCAAGTGTGAGAACAGTATAACTTCATGTTTAGTTGAGAAATCTCATCAAGATGGAGATCTGTTAGGTGTGGCTAGCATTGTACAAGAGTTATGTGATAAAGAGTTTAGTGTGTTGAAGTGACCATTGAATTTAGAAATTATATCTGATGTAGCTGGTATTGGGACGGATTTGACGCAGTTGAGGCTTATCAACTTATGATGCCGTCTTGGGGAGTTCAGTTCATAGAGCTGATGATTTTATGCCACTGTGATACATTGTCGATTTTGTGACGCCGTCTTAAAGGAGGTGCTACATGAAAATATGTGGAAGGAGAGAGAATTATGTTGCATACAGAGATTTGGATTTTGGCTCTGTTTTTTGAATTGGTGATTGAGAGAATTATTTTTGGCCTTGACGGTGTTGAGATTATTTTGGAATCTGTCTTTTTTTTCGATTTTGGATATTTGCAACATTTTGTTGGCGGGCGGGGACGTAGTTTGAGCTCATTAACATGGTGTGATGAGGGGTAGCTTTGCTGGAATCCATTAGGCAAATATTCATTTTTGGTTTCTAGCTCATTGTGAGATTTTGATTTAAGGTGGAGTTCTATTGAAGAGTTTTATGTGTGAAGAGAATTTCATTCGAGAAGGGGTATTGAAGATATGTGATTTTTCATCAAGGTGGAGTGTTAAATTTTGGTGATACCAAATCACAAATAGATGGAAAGTAAATATTAGTTTATTATGGAAATGCATGAATTAATTGATTGCATTTGCATGGGATGGAAAGAAATAAACGCAGGCATTAATTTCTTCCATCTATGCTAAAGAAACAGATTGATTTACTTTCTATCTTTGCACATTTGTTGCTATGGTAATTTGCCTCCATTATATTATTACCATATGTTGGTAATTTAATTGATGACTCATATAGATTTGCTTTGGCTATACATGGCGTATACTTCATTGTAAACCCATCCTGGCGTGGAGTCAGTGATCCCCAATGGTGTCTCTTCTTGTTAAGATATGTAAACTGTTATTTTGTAATCGCTTGTAATTCTCTCATGTGGAATAAAATATCTCTCCTTTGGACTGGACGTACACTATCTCGATGGTAGTGGAACCAGTATAAATATTGTGTGTCTCTTTTCTTCTTTATAATTATTTACTATTTTTGATGTAATAGAATAATTGCTATCAGATTATTAGATGTATGTTCAATTGGAAAATCTAGATCCTGTTTATTGTGCTTTCGCATTTGCGCAATCTTCTCTCACAACAATTTGGACCCTCTTCGGTAGTGATCAGGTAGGAAGCCCGTATCTGCCTCAATCCTTCGGTACTGGATTTCCTTTGTAACTTTCGGCACCGGTTTCTTAGTATCATCCTTCCTCAAAAGCTCTTAGTTTCGGTGTTGGCTTTCTTTTGGTGTCTTCCGGTTTCAGCACCCTAGCTTTGGTAGTGACTTGTTAGTGTCGGCATGTATCCAAGAACTGCTATTATACTCCTTTCTTTGTAATTTTGGTGTTGCTATTGGCAATGGTATCAATAACAAGCCTGTTGGTATCGATAGCATTTTGTTTGTTCCACTATATTGTTATTGGCTTCATGCTTCTGTTCGGTTTCAGTATCGTGTTCCCCTTTTCTTTGTGTGTGGTATCGCTTCCACCAATATTGATACTTGGCTCCAATTCTTTGCTTCACTTTACTATTCAATGTGTTAGCTTTCGGTGTTGCCTCTGTGCTTTAACCCTGTCTCCTTGGTATCGACTTTAGGCTTTTGCTTTCTTTTCTTTTGTACCAAAACTGGATCAACCGCTTCACCCTTGAATATCGACACCAAGCCAACTGTTCTCAATATGTTGTTGTCAATTACATGCTTCTCTCCTTCTTGTATTGGTATCGACACCAAGCAGTGTGATACCCATGTTGGTGCTGATTGCATCCCTGCTCTGGTGCTGGCTTCATCTCCTTCATCTTTATGCTTTGGTATCGACCCTAATGTGATACCCCTTTACCTTAGCCTCAGTTTTGATGTCGAATCCTTGTAGTAGCATTGTGCATTTATGTTTCTTCTCCTCAATAGCATACAAGAGACAAAGGAATGCTTATGGGAAAAAAATATCTTTCTGCTCTGAAAAACAAACATGGATCTTCGCGATCCAAATTTATCTTCAAATTTTCTATGAATGAAGTTACAATCCCAAACTTAACATACAAATGGGATAACCAATTATGGTTATAGGAATCGTTATAGAATACAATGAAATTACAAGTGTGTCTCGAGATTCTAATAGGAGAAACATTACCAATGAAGAAGCCTATTGGAGTGGGGCAAAAAAATTGTGTTCGATCAGTCAGATGGTGGGGAAAAGCTTTTAAAATTGAAATGATCGAATGCAGGTAAAATCAGTTGACTAAACAAAACAAAAAAAACATTTTTTTTGTCATACTGGACCTATGAAAGCTAAAGTTGTGTAGCATATCTTATCTAATTTTAGTATTTAATTTACTTATTTGTTAACGAGTGCAACTAAAGATATTTTATGTATACTTATGAGTACATCATTTTTTACTCACCCATATGCTACATGCACATGTAATAAAACCACCTTTCAAATATATGCATTACTATATGTTAGGACTTACATCTACTGTGTATGTACTTGACATATACATGCATGCATGCATGCACACATACATACATATATATATATATATATATATATATATATATATATATATAATTTCATAAAGGAGCATGTATGTCTAACATAAAATATTTTGAAGTTTGATTAAGTTTATAATTTCAAATTTGAATTTTAAATGAAAATATCTAATCTGACTTAGTACACAAGTATTTAATTCAAATCCAGATCTAAGATGTTTATTTAAAATTATAATGCATTCCATTTGCGGTGCTAAAATTGATATATATATATATGTATGTATGTATATGTGTGTGTATGTATATATATATGTATGTATGTATGTATCTTATCACTAAAGTATAAATGATCGAAATTGTTTTCCCAATATTGTAGACGCTTTGATTATGAAATATTATTATAAACTTATAACGTTAATTATTAGTAGCTAGAATTGTCACATAATTTATTGGCTCGACTATGATGTTTCAGAAATACCCTATATGGAAATAAGAAGTTGGGAATTTGAATTCCTAACATTTATCTTCAATTAAAATTTTGAAACATAAACAAAATTGTATGTTCTTAAATCTTATTCCAATGAAAATATTATATATTTTCTCTCTATATTTCCCAACTTGTTTTTATCAAAGTACATAAATATTTTATAGGGTTTTCACATGAGTGTGCCATAAAATCACATGCAAACACGCCCACACAAACACACACATGCACACACACACACACACAGAGAGACACACACACACACACACATACACACACACACACACACATATATATATAATATGTTAATTTTTGACAAAGCCAAAATCAGTATTTATTCACAAAACCAAGTTAATATAGTTTTAAACTTAACATATAAGTTAAATACATAAACATATAAAATATTGTTTGGCTTTTTAGAAATATTTTTTTGAATAGTTGAAACAAATTTAAATATGAATATATAAATAAAAATAGAATTTTGAAACTGTATATATATGTATATATTCTGACCCCTTTTAAAAGTGATTTTTTAATATAAATTTGCAATCAATAGTTTTCACAAGATATAAATTTATATTATTAATTTCAAAACATCTAAGAAAATAATTAATACACATGATCTGTAAAATTGCATCATCTAGGAGTAGCTATAGAGGTAAGAACAAGGTAGCTTTAGTGCCACTATCAAACGCAGTACGAGGTTGAGGAGCACTAAAATTTTATCACTTTGGTTTAGGTATATTTGATTAATTTTAAATATCCAAAATAATGGTTTATAATTAAAACATCGTCTTTTAATTTATATTAAATGGTCAGAGAATTATTTTTAAATTTTGTTTACAAAAATATTTAGTTTAATGGAACACGTAAAATATGATTAAAAAGCTTTTTCAATTTTCTGTCTTTTTTCTTAAAGTTGTCAGAAATATTGTCAAAATCCTTAGAAACAAAATACACATTTATAAGTAGCGGAAATTTGGTTGAAGGTTTTATTATTTCAAGGTAATAGTTTTTAACGAAACACTTCTGATTAATTTTAAGGACATTTTATAGGAAAATGTTAAATTCATTTATCTTTTTAAGTTACATAGAAAAATGATAAAGTCATTTGTCATTATTTTTATATAACTCAAAATGATAAATTCATTTATCTTTTTTCTGTAAATTGTCCGTTCAACTATTTTTTCACAAGATTGTCTTTAAAACTTGTACCCTAAGAAAAAAAGCACTATGAGCGAAAATGCCATTTATAAATAAGTGTAATTAAGGTTAGAGTTAAGTTTTTTTGAAAGCAAAAATGTGTGATCCTCTAAAAAGAAGAGAGAGGGAGAGCGTGCGCGCGCGCGCACGCACGCACACACACACACACACACACACACATATATATATATATAAAGCATGTGACAGTAACTGCTAACATGCCTGGAAGGTAACTAATAGTACACATCCAACTCGGACTATGACCATAAATATAGGAGGTGGATGGATGAGCTCCGGATAAACCACCGCTCATCAAACTTCAAAATCGAGTTCCGGCAAGGCCACCACCCGATTATGAAGTATATCTACTCCAACATAATATAATAGTCACTCCAAAAAATACGTATAATCAATACAACAGAATAAAAGAAATGACTCTCCATATCTGCTCTCCAATAAGCTCCTCAGTAAAAATCAATCGACCTGTATCCTAAAAAAAGACTAAACAAAAAGATAGGATCCCTAATCATAATAAACAAATTCAAGTTATTTCTAACCTTAACGAGAAATCTGTAAAACATAGGATCCCTAATCATCTTATAATGAGGGTTAGACATTCAATCTAAACAAAAAGAAACAATATTAGTAATTAAATTGTCTATAGTAATAGAATTGGAATGAAACATTCTATGATTTCTATCAAACCAAGTAAACCAACTTATAAAAGTAATTAAAGTACCAAGTACATATCTATATTTAAAATTACAATCAAATCTAAAAATAGCCTTGCAAAAAAATCAAATCTCAAAAAATTCCAATAAAAATCACAATTCATAAAATTATTAGAAAAGCTAAAAATAAAAATTCTTAAAACCATATTTAAAATATATAAAGTTTTAATACAAGAAAAAAAATGATCAACACTTTCATCAAATAGACTACAAAACAACATTTAGAATCAAAAATAATATTTTTCTTTCTTAGTTGCTCTACAGTATTGAGTTTCTTACGTGTAATCAATCACATATGAAATTTAGCTTTAGGCGGAGCATTATCCTTCCAAATAAAATTGAATTTTAAAATCGAAATACTTGTAAAATTTAGGAACTTATACATAAATTTTGAAGATTACTTCAAACACTTATCAAGTCCCCAATAAAATTTGTTGAAATTATTATCAATATAGTACAATGACAGCTTGGCTCGTAATAAGGCAAATTGCATGTATGCTAAGCCATCTAAAATATCCTAGAATGTAAATTCCCACGAAGGATCTAAACTCTCCCGATAAACTTCCTTAATCAAGGCATTCTTAAAGCAGCAAATCTCAAAGAGTTCTTTAAATTCAATTTTACGGGGAAATCGAGAAATACAAGAATCATGCCAAAAAATGTATTATCTCCCCAATGAACAATCAAATTAACACCTAAGTTATAAAAGTCAAAATATTTGAAAATGGAATTCCAAAAAGAAAATAATCTATTAGTCTAAATATAATTAGTATCAAATATAATTTTACCCGCATCATAATAAAATTTAGATATTATTTGCTTCCAAACCGTAGATACTTCTGGATTTCTAATTTTCCACAACTATTTAGCTAGCAAAGAAGAATTAAAATTACGTTAATTGATAACCCCAAGTCCACCATCCTTCTTAGATTTACAAACAATTTCTCAATTAACCAAACACTTGTATCCACTGCAAATATTTTCCCCACTCCAAAGAAAATTACGCATGATCCTATCAATCTTATCAATCACCCAACTAGGAAGACAGCGCATAGCCATCTAATAAGTAGGAATAGCAGATAAAATAGAGTTAGTAAAAACTAATCTACCCACTCTAGATAAAAATCTGCTATTCCAACTAGAGAGTCTATTTTTAATCTTATCAATAATAATCAACCAATCGTCATGTTTGAGTTTAGAAGGCATATCGAAACCCAAATAATCAAAAGGAAAACTCTTAATATAACAGTTCAAAGTATTAGCAACTTGATTCCCAACATTATCAAAATCATTAGAACCATAATTTAACTTTTACCAAAATTAATTCTAAGACCAGAAAGCATTTCAAAACAATAAAGAATAAATTTCAAAGCAATAATACGTTTGGGTAAATGAGAGGAAAATAAAAGAGTGTGATCAGCAAATTGGAGAATAGATAATTCATTATTAAAAACCTTGTTACCTACAAAGAAAGGAATATAGTAAGTACTACTACAGTCATAAGCATGTTTGACCACAGGTACCATGGCATAAGAGGCGGCGGAAGGATGGAAGGGTAGTTTTAGGTGGCATGGTTTAGAGGGGGTATTTCGGTAATTTGATGTCAAAATACATTTTATATGAAATTCTTCCTTCTTTACCCATTCATTTTCATTTCCATTTCTTTCTTCTTTCTTTCTTTCTTTAGGTTTTCTAAAAACTTGAAAATGGCTTTCTTGCCCTGTATTATTATTAAAAAATTTAAAATCTACTTTTTATTTGGTTAAACACATTAAAATTCATTTTTGAATATTTTTTCTCCATTCCTTCGCTTTCTGTCATCATTGTCAAGTACCTTATTACATTTCAATGCATGGTTGAGCCCCATCATCCCTTAGGCGAAACCTAATAAGCACCAGTGGTGGCTAAATTTACATTTTTCTACAAGAAAATATTAAGATCTAAGTGCATTTGTGCGCTCGTTAGAAGTTTGGTTAATTTAAGGTGAGAAAATGTAACATCCCATATTTTTCTACTACTTATATTATTGAAATTAATAAGATTTTAACTGTTATTATAGCTAAATATAAAATTTTATGATTTAATTGTGTAATATTATAATGTAAACATAATTAAATTAACTAAGTGATGAATTTCAACTAATTATAAAAATAATAGTGTACATTGATAGTAACTAAAACTATGATTTGATATCTACTGATAAATGTTAAAGTTGGAATTTAATATTGAAGTATTTGAATGAAAAAGTATTTGAATGAAATTGAGTTAATAAGTTTATAATTGAAATTCAGATTGAATTTGGTAAATAATCAAAATTATAATTTAATATGAATAAATTTTGATTTATAAAGTTAATTTGAATTCTATTTTAATTTGAATAAAGTTAATAAGTTTTTGAATTGAATTAAAATTAATTATTTGAAAATAGGGAATTTATAGTGAATTATTAAGATTTAAAATGAACTGATTATTTTAAAATTAAATGTTCAACTGGAATTGTTAAATAAATGATTTGGGATTAAACTATGTGTAATTGAGTCATATAACTAATATAAGTCCTATTTTGAATTAGGATTAACTTAGTAACGTTTGAAATTGAATTAAAAATGAATAATTGAAAATTTTAATACTTTATTTTTTTAATTAACCATTGAAATTATTTCGCCTATAAATGCATCTTATCTTAAACTCTAAAGCCTAATTCACTAATCTCTTTTCTTCCTGTAAACAAACAAATAGTCGTTGTCCTTTTATTTCTTTCTGGAAAAAATAATCAACGGCCCCACCTTCTTTAAGAAATCGAAATAATTCAAATATAAATCCTAAAATTGTAAAACTTATTTTTTTGAATTACTTGAGCGAATATCTATATGTAGGTGGGTTTTAGGAGGGTGTGGTCTTATTTTTGCTAGATTCAACATTTTACTATGGAAGAAACGATGCTAGGGTTGGAATTTGTGATTAAATTAAAGATTGATTTGCATATCCGTGATTGTATTCATATTGTGGTGAAAAAGAACATTGCATGGCAAAATTTAGATGGATTTGACGACAAAAAATGTCACACAAACTACTGTGGCAGCGTGTTATAAGTTGGTTGGTAAAGTTGCGTGTGAGTTCATCAAGATGATGATGGGGTGGTGGAGCTTGTGAAGTGAAGAATAATGGTGAAACTAGTTTGATTTGGTTGAGAGAATAAGGAGAGGTGAAGGAGAGAAGGTGAAACGACCCAAACTTCCCCATAAAGGAAAGTACGAGTTGAATTGAGAACAAGGCAAATCAGAACAAAAACAGAAGAACGTTTCATTGCTTGTCACCACAATTACATCAGAGAACAAGAATATATCAAAGTACGAATAATTATTACACATTGGAAATAAAATATCAGAGATTTAAATTACATAGCATTGGAAAAATAATACATAACACAACTGGAAGGAATACACGGATACAGAGCTTTCGGAATATCGCTTCAGCTATAAACCAGGATCCTGCTGCAAAACCATAACTACTAGCTGCCTGTATGGAAAATATGGGCACCCAATGTTTAGGTTAAAACAATAAACTCCAGGTCAATCATGGGACTGGTGTGAGAACTAAAACAATTATTAATCTCAATTTTAAAGTTGGGTAAATCACGAGACCACGCCATATAACACGGAACGGGTTTACTCCACATGAATCTTAGTTTAAAATAAAACGACGCAATGCTTTTTGGAAAAATGAAGCTATTATAAGACTCAGGTCCCATCACACAAAGCAACACAAGCTGGAGGATAGTGTTTCCCCTTATAATAGCCAAAAATGCTTGATACATATAAAACAATTCATTTTGATATTATTATAAGTGCATAGTGTTTAAAAACAACTTCAAATATAAATGTATCAATCATAGACGACATGGGTACCATATATCACGTCGCCATACGAGTTCTACAATCAAAACCGCATGATGTCGTACTGGAAGGTGGATTTCCATCTATGAACCAAGGCAAGGGATCGTCCTTACCGAATTCGAGACAATCTAGCCAATGTCTCAGGATACAGCCGCAACTGCACCTAGGAGCGCCAGGGTCGGTCATTCGTCGATGATTGGCAATACCATAAACTATATGTTAGCCTGCCCTATGGGGCATAAAATAATTTGGTCAGTAATGTCGACCAGAACGTCCATCGATATATATATCCGAGGTGCCTCTCTATCCATCAAGTAATAAGAAACATCCACATGAGTAAATAGTCTTGGCTCCATACCATAACGTTACTCCTAGCTAGAAACTAACATATGTCCATTTCCCTGGGGTCCTTCTCCCGTTTCTTGTTCATACCGGGGTGTAAGGCTCGCGAAGTAACGCTATACACAAAGCTATGCCTAAATAAGCTGTGCTTTGATCATCAGCCACAAGGCTCTGTTTTTCAACAAAAGCCTTGATCATTTGCATCTTAGCATGTCACATTGTCAGTCCATACCGTACCATTGATTTCTGCCAATATATAACCTCTTAGCTCGTACGTCTCAGAGAAGGGTGTTAAGCAATAGAATAAATTCTCCGCCACCAAACAGATTTATAGTTAGCAGAGATTAACGAATACAGCATAAAGGAATGCAACGTCAGACATACCATCCATTTACAAGTCCGTTCGGGGTCTGAACGATACCGGAGGCACCTTATTCCTCGTCCCATATGTCCAATACAGGGGAGAGGTCCTCACATATCCGTCGATCTCAAAGTACGTCTGGACGATCACCACTTATTACCTTGTCTTGGGTGTACGACCCAATCAACACATTAGTAATCACCCAAACGATGTGAAAACTCCGGTCTTCAACCACCGTCTTCATCTTCGACTCTTGATCGTCGTAGTAATTATTTAAAATGGGTTAAACCCGGTCTTTCCGAATAATTCGCGTATTTTATAATCAAGTGCTTTAAAATCACATCATACGTCTCATTCCAATTCGGAATATTCTTTTACTAAAATATTCACATTATTAGGGAAAGGTTCCCATTAATTTTATCAAAGATAAATACTCTTAAATTCATCCTTAAATCTTCTTTTGAATATCATTTTCAAAAGATTTATTTAACTAGTCGGGATCAATGAACCTTACCGAAATAATCATTTATTTTTAATCCCAATCCCAACCTATTCATCCCATACCCATGGTGTTATCGGTAAATTTAATTACCATTTCACGTTCAAATCTAATTAAAGATTTAACTGTCGCCTAAAGTAAAACTAGTGGTACTCCATTCTCGATCATTTCAAGAATTTGATAAATCTAATTATCTCGTTTCCATTTAAATCTAATTTAGTAAAAGTCCAATTTGGTTTTAATATCAAAAATCATTACTTTATGATTATTCAAATTTAAGAAATTAATCTTATCTTTAACTGGGTTAAAGAACCAATGTCATTTAAAACACAGTTCACGATAGACCCAAAATCATCTTCCATTGAATATGGAATCTTCACAGAAATCAAATCAATATATAATCGATATAAATTCCCATATTAGACTGATAATATAAATGGAATAACGGGAAAGTCTTTTAAATTCCATATATAGTAATGGTCTTCATTTACAAAAGCTCATCTCGATTATTATTAAATCGAATTATATTCAATTCTAATTTAATATATTAAATTGGAAAACTTTACTTTGGAAATTTCCATTTAAATCTTAATAAAAGATTTATAAATTCCAAATTATATTTTTCATTGTTAATTAGGTTAAAGAACAAATGTCGTTAAAAACACAGTTCACCATAAACCCAATTCACATTTCATTTTATTCCAATTACTAAATATAATTGGAAACTCTAATAATCTTAATTAAAAGATTTATTCTTTTCATACGGGGTTTAAGAACAGCGTTATTGAAGACACCATTCACGACAAACCCAAAATCCAATTTGACATTAAATATAAGGTGCTGAATAGAAATTATATCGGCTTATACTCAATATCAAATTTTGAAACCAACAAATATTGTATTGGGAATAATGATATGTCTTCCAAATTCCTCACAATATTCGTATAATAACGGAATCCAATATTGAAATATTCCGAAGATAATTTCCATTCAAATCCATTTCAATATATATAAATATATATTAGAAAATTCTGGTTATTTTAAAACCATTTCAAATCCAATTTATTTATTTCTAAAAATAATTAAATTATTATTCTAGTTAATAACTAGTTCATTAAACAATTCATTTCGATAAAAATATATTTTTATCTTTTCAAAACTGGAATTTTTCATCAAAGATCTCTCCAAATCATTTATTATGATTTTGCATAATTTTTCCACATTTTTAATGATTTTATTATCGCCCGTACAGTCGGTTTCTAATAACAGCCACTAAACTGCATCCATAGCGACCTTTTCTGAAATTGATTTGGACATATCTCCAAATCTATCCGTTAGATTTCAAATCTCTTACATTCATCGGAAAGCTCTTTTTGATACGAACCAAATGATTCCGATTTTAGGAGAATCCGACGGTCGGATCTTCTGTTACGCCAATTTGAAGTTATTCATAGAAATTTGCGAACGGTCGCTGCGCGGAGCGTTCTATTCAGACCATTAAATATATATAATATAATATTATATATATTTCATCGATTACCATTTAAAATGTATTTTATAAATTGTTTATAAATTCGTTTAAAACAATTTTAACTTTATTTTCAGTTTTAAATCAAAATTGAATATTCTATATCTTTATCATATTAAAACGATAATATTTCAAAATATTAAATTTTGAAATCCTTTCTTCTCGATATCCACTATAAAATGAATCATATTGATATATAAACCCATTCGGGTTAAAAAGGCGTTTGCTACTTAACTCGACTTCATATTTTACATTTTTGTGTCCATCCAAAACGGACATCAAAATCACATTTTGATTATTCACTGAAAAATATTTGTTATTCTAAAATATGCTTTATTTTTAAATTATTCTTTATTTAAAATATTCATTACATAACAATGTTCTTTTACATTAAAAATGTTCTTTTACTATAAAATGATATTTTACATCCAATGTTTCTTTTATTCTAAAATGATATTTTACATCCAAAAATGTTCTTTTGTTCTAAAATGATATTTTACACCCAAAAATGTTTCTTTTCATTAAATTGTTCCTTTGCATTAAAATGTTCCTTTATGTTAAAATGTTTTTTTATATAAAAACGTTTCTTTTATATAAAAATGTATTCTTTACATTAAAATAATTCTGAATCAGAATGCGACTCAATCAATTACCATATAATTTCAGTTATATGGATTTGATACATCGCGTATATGCAACAATAACGATAAATAATCAACAACTAGTCCATTCACATCCAGAGTGAAATTTACAACTGTGTGAGCATTAAAATACATAAATAACGCTCATCACAGCCTGTCAATCCATTGATTGACATAGAGTTAAATATTGGGAATAGTGTATGTCAAAGATAATCCCAATACCCATGTGGGGTTTTCAAACAACAACAGCTTATTTATTTCTGTAGTTGGGCGATGTGTAAAATTTTATCGTCCTAATCCATATAATGTTAACATTTCATACCAAATGATAATTCTATAAATGTTAACATTTCATTCAAAATGATAATTCTATAATGTTAATTTTTAAATAAATAAATAAAAATGATATTTCTATAATGCTAACATTTCATAAAAATGATATTTCTATAATTTTAACGTTTTATAGAATAAAAATGATATTTTTATAATGCTAACATTTTAAACAATAAAAATGAAGTTTTTATTATGTTAACATCTCGAACAATAATAATGAAGTTTTTATAATGTTAATATTTCAAACAATAAAAATGAAGTTTTTATTATGTTAACATTTCGAACAATAAAAATGAAGTTTTTATATTTTGTTAACATTTTTAGCAATAAAATGATGAAGTTTTTATAATGTTAACATTTCAAACAATAAAAATGAAGTTTTTATAATGTTAACATATCAAACAATAAAAATGAAGTTTTTATAATGTTAACCTTTCAAACAATAAAAATAAATTTTTTATTATGTTAACATTTCAAACAATAAAAATAAAGTTTTTATATTTTGTTAACATTTTAAACAATAAAATGATGAAGTTTTTTTAATGTTAACATTTCAAACAATAAAAATGAAGTTTTTATTATGTTAACATTTCAAACAATAAAAATGAAGTTTTTATTATGTTAACATTTCAAACAATAAAAATGAAGTTTTAATTTTGTTAACATTTTAAACAATAAAATGATGAAGTTTTTATAATGTTAACATGTCAAAAAGTAAAAATGAAGTTTTTATCATGTTAATATTTCAAATAATAAAAATGAAGTTTTTATTATGTTAACATTTTAAACAATTAAATGAAGAATTTATAATGTAAACATTTTATACAATAAAAGTGTGGTTTTTATAATGCTAACATTATATACAACATATACAATCAACAAACACAATACAGTCCATTCAATCAAAACAAACAGTCACGGTTTGTACAATAAATGGTGTCGGGTGCTGCTAAGCACCGTCTGCATCCTAGTATATATTTTATTGTAAAGTAAATTGAATGGAAAGTAGTTCCCACCTTGATTGGTTTCAGAAATTGTTAATTAACAATTGTTTTAATCAAATCAAATGCTTGTTCAATTTGAATAAAAATCTGAAGTAGCTCCATTCCTGTCACCATCAGTTTCATGTTGTAGATATTGTTGTTACGATTCCAACGGAGTTCGTTTCGTTTAATTCCATCGCTGTTTGAACAAATCATGGACATATATATATATATTAATTACATATTTATATAATTTAAATAATTAATTAACCAAATTTTCCCTTAATTACATCAACACTATCGGTCCTCTGTAACTCGACTGAAGCTGCTTGCCTCCTTCCATCTCATCACGCACACCACCAGACCCCACTTGAATCCAATCAGCCACCATTAATCGAAAGTCGCTTCCTCCTCCTCCCCAGGCGCCCGGCCTGGTGAATCTCGAGCCTCTCTTGGTGCTTTAAAACGGGTGCAAACGCATGGGTATGGAGCGTTGATTTTACCAAATCCACTCAATAAAATTCGATCACTGCCGTTCAATACCAATATCCCACGGAGCTCTAAAGATTTCTCTTGGAAAGTTAGATCTAAAATGGTTTGGATTAGAAGAAAAAACGAACGGAAGGGTGGAAAGTTTTGGCCATTGATTCAGTGGAGGCGGCTGTATGAATGGGATTAGGGTTCTGTATTCTAGGTGTATTTATACCATATTTCTATTTCTATTTTATTTATTTAATTCAATGTAATTCAAATAATACTACTTTAACGCCTCGAACTCGAAACGAATCCCAACGACTGTCGCCCCTTGCTAAATACCCCCGTTCCGGACACAATGGAATATATTTCGTAACCTAATTCGGCTGTTACGATTAGTTTTTATCAAAATTAAAATATAAATCAATATATATTAAATTTAAACGTACATTTTAAATTACCGGGCCACATACTGAATCCGAAAATTATAGAAAAATTATATCTAGCTTTGTTTTTACCACATGGTCCTAACAAAACTATTTTCGTCGAATTTGGAGACCGTTTGAAAAATGGCCATTTTCCAGTCGATTAAATTCAAACTGAATTGACCACACGCCTTTAAATTTACCACGCTCATATATTAATTCTAAAAATTACGAAAATTGGAATCTAATAATAATTTGACATTCCGGATCCAACTAAAGTGGTTTCGTTGAAAACAGAGGTCGTTGGTAAAACAGCTATTTTTAATATTAATATATATATATATATTCCATAGCGACTATTCTGAATTTTAAACTGGGCATAACTTTTGATTCCCGTTATGAAATTTCAATTTTTTAGATTCGTTGGAAAGATATTTTTAAACAGATTTAAATATTTTTGGTATTACTGAAATCCGCTTTATTTTGAATCCTGTACATTCATTTGAAATTTGAAATCAAATTTTCAAACTGCCGCGCCATTTCAGGCTCGTTATATAATTAAAATAAATTTGTATGTTCTAACTTCGATTTAAATAAATATTTGTTGTTATTATTTAAAATAAATTATTTTAAATTGTTAAAATTCATTAAAATTTCTAAAACAAAATTTTTAAATTGGTTCAGAATTTCCGGGTTGTTACAATCTCCCCCACTTAAAATCTTTTCGTTCTCGAAAAGGAACGGAGCTGAAAGTTGTTTAACTAACCAACTCAACTTTCCATTCTAATCAATTTTCAATTCAGTTTAGTATTAAATTCGATTTAGCTAAATTCATCATTCTTTCTCATATTGGTTAAATTATTTATCATTCCAATATTTTAATTAGTTAAACTAATTATCAAACATCACAACTAGCAATCAATTAGGTGATTAACTTTTTAAATATATATAACTTTTATATATAGTCAAAAATCATATTTCAGTGCAAATCACAACAATAAACTCTAACTAACTTTTGGTTCTCACACCAGTCGATTGAAAATATATAGATATCCCACTTTCGAAACTCGAACATAAACTACTCATGCTGACATGTCAATCACCAGTATCATTAGAGTCATCTCCGGGCGACTAGAGTGTGATTCTATATATATCCAGTATATTGGGGGCTTCTAATATACGCTAGCTAGGCGTATATGCAAATCTCTATATACTCGATTGTCCAAATTAAAATAAAATAATATACTCAAATACGTATAATACGATAAAATTTTCAAAACTAAATTTGTTTTCTTTTTATATTTTAAAAATTAATACTCTTTACACTCGTTCTAGGGTACAACTGATCCTATCTCTAACGAGTCATTCTTATTTGATATTACTAATCCAGTCTCTGATGAATTCTTTCGTTCGGTTCTAATGTGTCTTGTTCTCGAGCTCTGTAAACCAAAGCTCTGATACCAAATGAAACGACCCAAACTTCCCCATAAAGGAAAGTACGTGTGGCAATCCCAAAACCCGTGTGACGGTATTAAGGATAATCATTGGAATATAACACATCAATCATCATAGCAGAGTACAGATAATAGCAAAAACAATAAATAGGATAATTTTACATAGATATGACAGCGGATTCATAACATGTAACAACATCAGAATAGCACAACGTAGGATATAACTTAGTAAATAAAAGGGAAATGATCAGTCACCATCGCCAGAGGCGGAATATATACATGCAGTGAGACATAATAAGGGTATCAGTCTACATCGCCGAAGGAGGAATCATAATATAAATACAATAATTGTAACAACCCGTAAAATCTGGGCCAGTTTAAAATTTTTATTTTGGCAATTTTAGCGAATTTTGATTATTTATAATGAATTATTTTAAATAATATCGACGAGAAATTTACTTTGAATATAATTCGAACGTATATATTTTACGCGTCGTCGTTAGAATATAAATATTTATATATAATTATAAATAGAATTGAAAATGGCGCGGTAGTTCGATAATTCGATTTCAAACTTCAAATGAATGTACCGGGTGCAAAACAATCCGGATTTTAGTGAAACCAAAAATAATAGGATCTAATTGTGAATATCTTTCCAACGAATCCGAATAATTGAAATTTCATAGCGGGAATCAAAAGATATGTCCAGTTGAAAATTCTGAATAGTCGCTATGGAATTCAGGCCCTTAAAAATGGACATTTTGCAAATGACCTCGGATTTCGACGAAACCAGTTTTGTTGGGTCCGTGGTGTTAAGTTATTGCTAGATTTCAAATTTCATAATTTTTCGAATCAATATGTGAGCGTGGCAAAGGAAAACGCGTTTGACCAGTTTCAGTTGATTTTAATCGACTGGAAATTGGCCATTTTTCAAACAGTCTCAGAATTCGACGAAACTAGTTTTGTTAGGATCGTATCGTCAATACGAAGCTAGAAAATATTTTTCTGCAATTTATAGAGTTAGTATGTGACCCCGGTAAATTGAAATGTGCGTTTAAACTGAATATATATAAAGATTTATATTGTAAGTTTAACAAAAACTGATTGTAACAGCCGAATCAGCTTACGATACGTATCCCATTGTGTTCGGAATGGGGGTGAAACGTTATGGGCGACAGGCGGTGGGCCTCGTTTCGAGTTCGGTAGTAAAAGTCCACTGTAAGGAGAAAATTGAATTAAATTATAAAATAAAAATATATTTCTTTATAATAAACCCCCCCCTTATTCTCTCAGAGAAAAATATAAAAAAAAAAAAAAAAAAAAGGGAAAAACCCGTCGAACCCTGGAATCGCCGCCGCCCCCCTCCGATTAGCGCGCCGCGCCTCACGCTGGCCACCCCGTCACCTCCTCCCGCCTCCTCGCCCCCTCTCCCCTTTAATCGACAGCCGCACCCCCCTCGCAATCAACCACAGCCGCACCCCCCCTTCCTCCACCGCCACTACCGTAACCCTCCCCTGGCCCACGCAGGAAGACCCCCCCCCCACCATCCTCCGACGAAGCAGAAAGACCCCCCCCCTCTGCTGTTCGGCGACGCAAAAGCCCCCCCCCGTAAGTTCTTAAACTGATTTTTATTTTATATGAAAACTGTTTTTTTTATTTTATTTTATTAGAAAACTGATTTTATTTTTGTTTAAAATCTGAATTTCATTTTGTTTAAAAACTGATTTTATGTTAATGATAAAACTGATTTTTTTTGTTAATTTTTAAAACTGAACAGAAAGAGGTTTAATTTTTTAAATAAGAAAAAGGTTTAATTTTTAAATAAGAGAAAGGTTTAATTTTTATATTTATGCAAAGAATAGTTTTTTTTAAAACTAGCAAAGATTTGAACTTTAGAAATATAAGGGAAAAGATTTAAACTTTATAAGTGAAAAGATTTAAACTTTAAAAAGGAAAAGATTTAGATTTTAAAAAGGAAAGGATTTGAACTTTTAGAACTAAAAATCAGATTTTTATATATTGAATAGAGAACTAAAAATCAGATTTTTATATATTGAATAGCGAACTAAAATTCGATTTTTATATATTGAACTTTGAAATAAAAATTCGATTTTTATATATTGAACTTTGAAATAAAAAATTCGATTTTTATATATTGAACTTTGAAATAAAAATTCGATTTTTATATATTGAACTTTGAAATAAAAATTCGATTTTTATATATTGAACTTTGAAATAAAAATTCGATTTTTATATATTGAACTTTGAAATAAAAATTCGATTTTTATATATTGAACTTTGAAATAAAAATTCGATTTTTATATATTGAACTTTGAAATAAAAATTCGATTTTTATATATTGAACTTTGAAATAAAAATTCGATTTTTATATATATAGTGGCCTTGGGCAACGAAGGTGACAAAAAGGCGAAACGACGAAGACTTCTGCAAATGAAGTGCCGTGGAGCTTGGATAGCTTTCGGTGAGAATTTCTCACCTTTCAATTTATTTTCTAGTTATATATATATACTAGGATGCAGACGGTGTTTAGTAGCACCCGACACAATCGTCCACAGACCATGGACTTGTTTGTTTGGCTGTTTGGTTATTGATTGCGATATTGGTTTGAATGTGGTTTGTGGTGTGAAAAATCGAATCGATAAATTGGTTAGGATTAGACGTGCGCCGTTATAAGGCGAAGGAGTAAGGCTAGGTTAGACTCTTACTCCAAATTTTGTGGTTTGCATAATGAAATTGATTTGATTGATGTGTGAATGGCGTGGGCCTTCACTAGTCCGGGGATAAGGCTAGGCCTTGTCCCGTTTCTAGTATCGTGCCGTTATGCCGCCGAAATTTTCTAAAATATGTTAGAAAAATAAAAATATCATTTTATTTAATAAATGAATTGAATAGAAATTCATAGGTTGAAATAAAATGTTTTATCGTTAAAAATATAATTTTTAACGTGAATATGAAAATAGTGAAGTGAATAAATAAATATTCATTTACAAACCAGATGGTTTGTTTATGTACACTTATTTGAATGACATTGATTGGGACGATAAATTTTACACATCGCCCAACTGCACAAATAAAATCTGTGTTTGTTTGTTTGAAACCCCACACGGGTGTTGGGATGAAATATGAATTTCACTCATCCTGATTGATTAAATATGTCGATCGATTGATTGACAGGCTGTTATAAGCGTTGAATATCTATATTTGATGCTTATACAGTGTAGTGCACTTTGGTTGATGGTTGATTATTTTTCAATGCTATGATATACATGTGTTGTATGAAAATCCATATAATTAACTTTATATGGTAATTGATTGGGCCTCATTCCAATCGTGAAAATAAAGAATATTTTAATAATAACAAATATTTTGATAATAGGAAATGTTTGAAATAGAATATTTGAAAATAGAAATTTATGAAGCCGTGTTGATTAGATTGACGCCATTTTGGACGTGAACGATATTTATATCGATTTTAAAAACGAATTCGAAATGAATTGAATTGAAAACGATTTCGAAATGAATTGAATTGAAAACGAATTCAAAATGAATTGAAAACGATTTCGAAATGAAATGAATTGAAAACGAATTCAAAATGAATTGAAAACGATTTCGAAATGAAATGAATTGAAAACGATTTCGAAATGAATTGAATTGAAAACGAATTCAAAATGAATTGAAAACGATTTCGAAATGAAATGAATTGAAAACGAATTCAAAATGAATTGAAAACGATTTCGAAATGAAATGAATTGAAAACGATTTCGAAATGAATTGAATTGAAAACGAATTCAAAAGGAATTCAAATTGAATTGAAATGAATTCAAATTGAATTGAAATTTGAATTGAATAGAAATGAATTTTGAAACGAATTTATAAAGAAGAATTCAATTTTGCTTTGAATTGAAATGGAAGTTGAAATAGGTTTTGAAACGATTTTAAAACCATTTATATAATTCGTTTTAAAAAGGAATCGACGATATATATATTATATATAATATAATGGCCTGAATAGAACGCGCCGCGCCGCGGCAGTTCGCGAATTTCGACCATTTATTTCAAACGGACATTACGGGAGATCCGACCGTCGGATTCTCCTAAAACCGGAACCGTTGGGTTCGTATCGAAAAGAGCTTTCTAACGAATATTAGAAATTTGAAATCTAACGGTTGGATTTGGAGATACGTCCAAATCAAATTCGAAAAAGGTCGCTGTAAGTGCAGTTCGATGGCCATTGTTGGAAATCGACTGTACGGGCCTTGATAAAATTATTAAAAATAGTAATAATTTGTGTAAAATCATAAGAAATGATTTGGGAAGAATTGGGATGAAAAACTCCATATTTGAAAAGATAAAAGTAGATTTTTATCGAATTGAACTAGTTTTGAACTAGAATTATAATTCTATTTATTTTTAAATAAATAAATTGAATTCGAAAAGGGTTTTAAAAATAACCAAAATTTCCAATGATTGCATTGGAATGGATTTGAATCGAAATTGTCTTCGGAATATTTCGATGTTGAAATTCGTGGTTATACAGGTGTTGTTATGGAAATTTGAAAGATATAGATATTTATATCGTTATTTCCGATACGACATTTGTTAATCGTAGAATTTGATATTGAATATAAGCCGGGATATTTTCTATTCAGAGCCTTGTATTGAATATCGAATGTGATTTGGGTTTGTCGTGAATGGTGTCTTGACTAACACTGTTCTTGAATCCAGCTGAGAAAAGATTAAATCTTTTTATTTAGATTTAATGAAGTGTGCCAATTAAATAATATTTAATTGGAAATTGAATTGATATTGATTTTTGGGTTTATCGTGGACAGTGTTTTAAATAACGCTCGTTCTTTAACCCGATAATTAATGGAATGTGGATTTGGGTTTATCGTGAACCGTGTTTTAAATGACACTGATTCTTTAACCCAGTCAAAGATTAAAACTAAGTGGAGTTTTAATGAATCTTTAATTAGATTGAAATGATCGAAAATGGAGTATCACCAGTTTTGCTCCAGGCGATAGTTAAATCTTTAATTAGATTTGAACGTGAAATGGTAATTGAATTTACCGATAACACGGTGGTGTTAGATATGAAGTATTACCAGTTTTACTTCATGGGATGAATAGGTTGGGATTGGGAAATTAAAACAAATGATTACTTCGGTAAGGTTCGCTAATCCCGACTAGTTTGAATTGATATTCAAAAATAGAATAAAGAATAAATTCAAGGAATTTATCTTGGATAAAATTAATGGGGACCTTTCCCTATGAATGTGAAATTTAGAAACTAACTGTCGGTTGGCCAAGCAGAATGGTTTTCTGAATATTGATCTGATGTTGGTTTCGGCCTTCGGGGTTAATATTTGGGGAATTATTCTCTTGATTAATTTACGGTTAGTGACTAATGAATTGGAATGAGGCGTATGTTGTGTTTGTGTAACACTTATTTAAATTATACGCGAGTTATTCGGAAAGACCGGGTTTAACCCATTCTGAATAACTGATACGACGATAAGTCGAAGATGAAGACGATGGTCGAAGACCGGAGGTCTTCACGTCGTTCGGGTGATAACTGATGATCTTGATTGGGCTGTACACCCAAGAAGATGGAAACAGTTAGTGATCGTCCAGACGTACTTGGAGATCGATGGATATGCGGGGTACTAGGTGCCTCCGGTTTCGTTCAGACCCAGGACGGACTTGTAAATGGACTGTGTGTCTGACATCGGATTTCATTCTGTGTGACTGATATCGGTTGCATAGGATGGTTTGCCTGTGTGGCATGCTAAGATGCAAATGATCAAGGCTTCTGTTGAAAAGCAAAGTCTTGTGGTGATGATCAAAGCACGGCCTTTGTGGCGTAGCTTTGTGTAACGTTTACCTCGCGTGTTTCACACCCGGTATGAACCAAAAACGGGAGACGGACCTCAGGGAGGGCATGCGTTTCCTCCTAGCTAGAAGTGGCGTCAGTGGTTTTACACGCCCTGACGAGTTTGACTTATGTGGTTGTTGCTGTTGCGAGGCGCCTCGGATTAATCGGTCGTTCTCGAACCGATGGAGTCATTTAGTTGGCTCGCTTACGCCCCAAAGGGCGGCGAAACGTAGTGCTCAGGCATTTTTAATCCACTCCGTGTGGACCGGCCCTGTCGCTCCAAGGGTCGATGCGTTCTGATCCTGAGACTCGGGCTAGGCAGTCTCGAATCGGTTGAGGACTATCTTTTGCCTCGGTTCATAGATGGAAATCCAATTTCCAAATACGTGACATTTGCGGTTTTAATTGTAATCCTATATATGGCGACATAGTGGGATGGGGCGCTTATGCCGCCTATGATTGATACTTATGATTTGAAGTTGTTTTATACACTATGCACTTATAATAGTATCAAATGATTTGTTTTAAACGTATCAAGCATTCTTTGGCTGTTATAAGGTAAAAACCCTATCCCCCGGCTTGCGTTGCATTGTGTGATAGGACCTGGGTCTTATAACAGCTTCATTTTTCTTTATTTAGCATCGCGCTGTTTGTTTTATGCACTGGTGTTCTTGGGAGGAAACCCGTTCCGTGTTATACGGCGTGGTCCCTTGATTTACCTAATGATTTAAAATAAAGATTAATAACTGTTTTAGTTCTCACACCAGTCCCATGACTGACCTGGAGTTTATTGTTTTAACCTAAACTCTGGGTGCCCCTATTTTGACACGGGCAGCTAGTAGTTTCGGTTTTGCAGATTTATATTCACAGGATCCTGGTTTACAGCTGGAACGATATCCGGAAAGCTCTGTATCCGTATATCTCTTTCTAGTTGTGTATTGTATTATTTTCCGCTGCTATGTATTTAAATGTAATTTAAATCTCTGATATTTCTGTGTAATATTCATTTATACTCTGTATATTCTTGTAATCTGATGCATTGTCGTAATATACAATGAAATGTTCTTCTGTATGCGTTTTGTTGTGGCTTGTTCTCGAACTATCCGACGCTTTCCTTTACGGGGAAGTCACGGGTCTTCACATTTGGTATCAGAGCTTTGGTTTACAAAGCTCAGAGAACAAGGCACATTAGAACCATACGAAAGAATTCATCAGATATTGGATTAGTAATATCCAATTAGAATGACTCGTTAGAGATAGGATCAGTAGTATCCTAGAACGAGTGTGAAGAGTATATTTTTAAAGTGAAAACAAATTTTTGTTTTGAAAATTTAAATCAATTATTCGTATTTGATTATCTATTTATATTGAGTTGGACAGTCCAGTATATAAAGATTTTGCATATACGCCTTGCAAACGTGTATTTGAAATTTTAATATACTGGATAGATATAGAATCACATTCTAGACACCCGGAGATGGTTCTGATGAGTGATCGATCATCATCAGAATCTATGTTCGTGTTTTGAAGATGTGATATTTATATATTTCCTATTGATTGGTGTGAGAACCAAAATTAGATAGGGCTTATTGTTGTGAATTGGCATCAAAAACATGATTTTTGTATATGTATCAAAATTATGAATGTGAAACTCTAATTCACTAATTGATTGCTGTTTGTGTTGTTTGTTTATTTGTTTGCTAATTTTGAACCATTTATGCCTAATTGAACCCAATATTGGATTGTATTGAAAATTTGTTGCATTAGCTTGCATATACA
This sequence comes from Allium sativum, assembly GCA_030737875.1. NCBI lineage: Eukaryota > Viridiplantae > Streptophyta > Magnoliopsida > Asparagales > Amaryllidaceae > Allium > Allium sativum. The sequence continues at coordinate 53,772,294 of CM060920.1, read as the reverse complement.
TGTATATCATTGAACAGGTCATAGCAAGGAGGCTAGAGCCGAAGAATAAAATTTGTTTGCCCGACAAATAGGTACATGTTTACTACATAATTTCCTGTTTTGTTTGGGTGATGATGATTTTGTGAGCCTATTGGCTAGCCGCTTGGCTTTTTCTTTTTCTTTTTGAGATCTGAAGGACCGGGGAAGCTATTTGAAATTCCCCGATGCTCCCGGTGCAGGGGAGGTTATGGCGAAATTTTTCAAAAATTTAGGGTGTTAGCCAAATTTTTGAGATTTTGAAAATTCTCAGAAACTGAAAAGTTTGAGAATGGAAGCCAGATCGAGCGTAGAGCTGAATAATCAAACCACTTTCGACTTTGTTCCTTTTCGGGGACGAAAAGTTTTAAGTGGGGGAGATTGTAACAACCCGTAAAATCTGGGCCAGTTTAAAATTTTTATTTTGGCAATTTTAGCGAATTTTGATTATTTAAAATGAATTATTTTAAATAATATCGACGAGAAATTTACTTTGAATATAATTCGAACGTATATATTTTACGCGTCGTCGTTAGAATATAAATATTTATATATAATTATAAATAGAATTGAAAATGGCGCGGTAGTTCGATAATTCGATTTCAAACTTCAAATGAATGTACCGGGTGCAAAACAATCCGGATTTTAGTGAAACCAAAAATAATAGGATCTAATTGTGAATATCTTTCCAACGAATCCGAATAATTGAAATTTCATAGCGGGAATCAAAAGATATGTCCAGTTGAAAATTCTGAATAGTCGCTATGGAATTCAGGCCCTTAAAAATGGACATTTTGCAAATGACCTCGGATTTCGACGAAACCAGTTTTGTTGGGTCCGTGGAGTTAAGTTATTGCTAGATTTCAAATTTCATAATTTTTCGAATCAATATGTGAGCGTGGCAAAGGAAAACGCGTTTGACCAGTTTCAGTTGATTTTAATCGACTGGAAATTGGCCATTTTTCAAACAGTCTCAGAATTCGACGAAACTAGTTTTGTTAGGACCGTATCGTCAATACGAAGCTAGAAAATATTTTTCTGCAATTTATAGAGTTAGTATGTGACCCCGGTAAATTGAAATGTGCGTTTAAACTGAATATATATAAAGATTTATATTGTAAGTTTAACAAAAACTGATTGTAACAGCCGAATCAGCTTACGATACGTATCCCATTGTGTTCGGAATGGGGGTGAAACGTTATGGGCGACAGGCGGTGGGCCTCGTTTCGAGTTCGGTAGTAAAAGTCCACTGTAAGGAGAAAATTGAATTAAATTATAAAATAAAAATATATTTCTTTATAATAAACCCCCCCCCCCCTTATTCTCTCAGAGAAAAATATATATAAAAAAAAAAAAAAGGGAAAAACCCGTCGAACCCTGGAATCGCCGCCGCCCCCCTCCGATTAGCGCGCCGCGCCTCACGCTGGCCACCCCGTCACCTCCTCCCGCCTCCTCGCCCCCTCTCCCCTTTAATCGACAGCCGCACCCCCCTCGCAATCAACCACAGCCGCACCCCCCCTTCCTCCACCGCCACTACCGTAACCCTCCCCTGGCCCACGCAGGAAGACCCCCCCCACCATCCTCCGACGAAGCAGAAAGACCCCCCCCCCTCTGCTGTTCGGCGACGCAAAAGCCCCCCCGTAAGTTCTTAAACTGATTTTTATTTTATATGAAAACTGTTTTTTTTATTTTATTTTATTAGAAAACTGATTTTATTTTTGTTTAAAATCTGAATTTCATTTTGTTTAAAAACTGATTTTATGTTAATGATAAAACTGATTTTTTTTGTTAATTTTTAAAACTGAACAGAAAGAGGTTTAATTTTTTAAATAAGAAAAAGGTTTAATTTTTAAATAAGAGAAAGGTTTAATTTTTATATTTATGCAAAGAATAGTTTTTTTTAAAACTAGCAAAGATTTGAACTTTAGAAATATAAGGGAAAAGATTTAAACTTTATAAGTGAAAAGATTTAAACTTTAAAAAGGAAAAGATTTAGATTTTAAAAAGGAAAGGATTTGAACTTTTAGAACTAAAAATCAGATTTTTATATATTGAATAGAGAACTAAAAATCAGATTTTTATATATTGAATAGCGAACTAAAATTCGATTTTTATATATTGAACTTTGAAATAAAAATTCGATTTTTATATATTGAACTTTGAAATAAAAAATTCGATTTTTATATATTGAACTTTGAAATAAAAATTCGATTTTTATATATTGAACTTTGAAATAAAAATTCGATTTTTATATATTGAACTTTGAAATAAAAATTCGATTTTTATATATTGAACTTTGAAATAAAAATTCGATTTTTATATATTGAACTTTGAAATAAAAATTCGATTTTTATATATTGAACTTTGAAATAAAAATTCGATTTTTATATATTGAACTTTGAAATAAAAATTCGATTTTTATATATATAGTGGCCTTGGGCAACGAAGGTGACAAAAAGGCGAAACGACGAAGACTTCTGCAAATGAAGTGCCGTGGAGCTTGGATAGCTTTCGGTGAGAATTTCTCACCTTTCAATTTATTTTCTAGTTATATATATATACTAGGATGCAGACGGTGTTTAGTAGCACCCGACACAATCGTCCACAGACCATGGACTTGTTTGTTTGGCTGTTTGGTTATTGATTGCGATATTGGTTTGAATGTGGTTTGTGGTGTGAAAAATCGAATCGATAAATTGGTTAGGATTAGACGTGCGCCGTTATAAGGCGAAGGAGTAAGGCTAGGTTAGACTCTTACTCCAAATTTTGTGGTTTGCATAATGAAATTGATTTGATTGATGTGTGAATGGCGTGGGCCTTCACTAGTCCGGGGATAAGGCTAGGCCTTGTCCCGTTTCTAGTATCGTGCCGTTATGCCGCCGAAATTTTCTAAAATATGTTAGAAAAATAAAAATATCATTTTATTTAATAAATGAATTGAATAGAAATTCATAGGTTGAAATAAAATGTTTTATCGTTAAAAATATAATTTTTAACGTGAATATGAAAATAGTGAAGTGAATAAATAAATATTCATTTACAAACCAGATGGTTTGTTTATGTACACTTATTTGAATGACATTGATTGGGACGATAAATTTTACACATCGCCCAACTGCACAAATAAAATCTGTGTTTGTTTGTTTGAAACCCCACACGGGTGTTGGGATGAAATATGAATTTCACTCATCCTGATTGATTAAATATGTCGATCGATTGATTGACAGGCTGTTATAAGCGTTGAATATCTATATTTGATGCTTATACAGTGTAGTGCACTTTGGTTGATGGTTGATTATTTTTCAATGCTATGATATACATGTGTTGTATGAAAATCCATATAATTAACTTTATATGGTAATTGATTGGGCCTCATTCCAATCGTGAAAATAAAGAATATTTTAATAATAACAAATATTTTGATAATAGGAAATGTTTGAAATAGAATATTTGAAAATAGAAATTTATGAAGCCGTGTTGATTAGATTGACGCCATTTTGGACGTGAACGATATTTATATCGATTTTAAAAACGAATTCGAAATGAATTGAATTGAAAACGATTTCGAAATGAATTGAATTGAAAACGAATTCAAAATGAATTGAAAACGATTTCGAAATGAAATGAATTGAAAACGAATTCAAAATGAATTGAAAACGATTTCGAAATGAAATGAATTGAAAACGATTTCGAAATGAATTGAATTGAAAACGAATTCAAAATGAATTGAAAACGATTTCGAAATGAAATGAATTGAAAACGAATTCAAAATGAATTGAAAACGATTTCGAAATGAAATGAATTGAAAACGATTTCGAAATGAATTGAATTGAAAACGAATTCAAAAGGAATTCAAATTGAATTGAAATGAATTCAAATTGAATTGAAATTTGAATTGAATAGAAATGAATTTTGAAACGAATTTATAAAGAAGAATTCAATTTTGCTTTGAATTGAAATGGAAGTTGAAATAGGTTTTGAAACGATTTTAAAACCATTTATATAATTCGTTTTAAAAAGGAATCGACGATATATATATTATATATAATATAATGGCCTGAATAGAACGCGCCGCGCCGCGGCAGTTCGCGAATTTCGACCATTTATTTCAAACGGACATTACGGGAGATCCGACCGTCGGATTCTCCTAAAACCGGAACCGTTGGGTTCGTATCGAAAAGAGCTTTCTAACGAATATTAGAAATTTGAAATCTAACGGTTGGATTTGGAGATACGTCCAAATCAAATTCGAAAAAGGTCGCTGTAAGTGCAGTTCGATGGCCATTGTTGGAAATCGACTGTACGGGCCTTGATAAAATTATTAAAAATAGTAATAATTTGTGTAAAATCATAAGAAATGATTTGGGAAGAATTGGGATGAAAAACTCCATATTTGAAAAGATAAAAGTAGATTTTTATCGAATTGAACTAGTTTTGAACTAGAATTATAATTCTATTTATTTTTAAATAAATAAATTGAATTCGAAAAGGGTTTTAAAAATAACCAAAATTTCCAATGATTGCATTGGAATGGATTTGAATCGAAATTGTCTTCGGAATATTTCGATGTTGAAATTCGTGGTTATACAGGTGTTGTTATGGAAATTTGAAAGATATAGATATTTATATCGTTATTTCCGATACGACATTTGTTAATCGTAGAATTTGATATTGAATATAAGCCGGGATATTTTCTATTCAGAGCCTTGTATTGAATATCGAATGTGATTTGGGTTTGTCGTGAATGGTGTCTTGACTAACACTGTTCTTGAATCCAGCTGAGAAAAGATTAAATCTTTTTATTTAGATTTAATGAAGTGTGCCAATTAAATAATATTTAATTGGAAATTGAATTGATATTGATTTTTGGGTTTATCGTGGACAGTGTTTTAAATAACGCTCGTTCTTTAACCCGATAATTAATGGAATGTGGATTTGGGTTTATCGTGAACCGTGTTTTAAATGACACTGATTCTTTAACCCAGTCAAAGATTAAAACTAAGTGGAGTTTTAATGAATCTTTAATTAGATTGAAATGATCGAAAATGGAGTATCACCAGTTTTGCTCCAGGCGATAGTTAAATCTTTAATTAGATTTGAACGTGAAATGGTAATTGAATTTACCGATAACACGGTGGTGTTAGATATGAAGTATTACCAGTTTTACTTCATGGGATGAATAGGTTGGGATTGGGAAATTAAAACAAATGATTACTTCGGTAAGGTTCGCTAATCCCGACTAGTTTGAATTGATATTCAAAAATAGAATAAAGAATAAATTCAAGGAATTTATCTTGGATAAAATTAATGGGGACCTTTCCCTATGAATGTGAAATTTAGAAACTAACTGTCGGTTGGCCAAGCAGAATGGTTTTCTGAATATTGATCTGATGTTGGTTTCGGCCTTCGGGGTTAATATTTGGGGAATTATTCTCTTGATTAATTTACGGTTAGTGACTAATGAATTGGAATGAGGCGTATGTTGTGTTTGTGTAACACTTATTTAAATTATACGCGAGTTATTCGGAAAGACCGGGTTTAACCCATTCTGAATAACTGATACGACGATAAGTCGAAGATGAAGACGATGGTCGAAGACCGGAGGTCTTCACGTCGTTCGGGTGATAACTGATGATCTTGATTGGGCTGTACACCCAAGAAGATGGAAACAGTTAGTGATCGTCCAGACGTACTTGGAGATCGATGGATATGCGGGGTACTAGGTGCCTCCGGTTTCGTTCAGACCCAGGACGGACTTGTAAATGGACTGTGTGTCTGACATCGGATTTCATTCTGTGTGACTGATATCGGTTGCATAGGATGGTTTGCCTGTGTGGCATGCTAAGATGCAAATGATCAAGGCTTCTGTTGAAAAGCAAAGTCTTGTGGTGATGATCAAAGCACGGCCTTTGTGGCGTAGCTTTGTGTAACGTTTACCTCGCGTGTTTCACACCCGGTATGAACCAAAAACGGGAGACGGACCTCAGGGAGGGCATGCGTTTCCTCCTAGCTAGAAGTGGCGTCAGTGGTTTTACACGCCCTGACGAGTTTGACTTATGTGGTTGTTGCTGTTGCGAGGCGCCTCGGATTAATCGGTCGTTCTCGAACCGATGGAGTCATTTAGTTGGCTCGCTTACGCCCCAAAGGGCGGCGAAACGTAGTGCTCAGGCATTTTTAATCCACTCCGTGTGGACCGGCCCTGTCGCTCCAAGGGTCGATGCGTTCTGATCCTGAGACTCGGGCTAGGCAGTCTCGAATCGGTTGAGGACTATCTTTTGCCTCGGTTCATAGACGGAAATCCAATTTCCAAATACGTGACATTTGCGGTTTTATTTGTAAACCTATATATGGCGACATAGTGGGATGGGGCGCTCATGCCGCCTATGATTGATACTTATGATTTGAAGTTGTTTTATACACTTATAATAGTATCAAATGATTTGTTTTAAAACGTATCAAGCATTCTTTGGCTGTTATAAGGGAAAACCCTATCCTCGACTGCGTTACATTGTGTGATGGGACCTGGGTCTTATAACAGCTTCATTTTTCTTCATTTAGCATTGCGCTGTTTGTTTTATGCACTGGTATTCTTGGGAGGAAACCCGTTCCGTGTTATACGGCGTGGTCCCTTGATTTACCTAATGATTTAAAATAAAGATTAATAACTGTTTTAGTTCTCACACCAGTCACATGACTGACCTGGAGTTTATTGTTTTAACCTAAACTCTGGGTGCCCCTATTTTGACACGGGCAGCTAGTAGTTTCGGTTTTGCAGATTTATATTCACAGGATCCTGGTTTACAGCTGGAACGATATCCGGAAAGCTTTGTATCCGTATATCTCTTTCTAGTTGTGTATTGTATTATTTTCCGCTGCTATGTATTTAAATGTAATTTAAATCTCTGATATTTCTATGTAATATTCATTTATACTCTGTATATTCTTGTAATCTGATGCATTGTTGTAATAAGCAGTGAAATGTTCTTCTGTATGCGTCCTGTTGTGGTTTGTTCTCGAACTATTCGTCGCTTTCCTTTACGGGGAAGTTGCGGGTCTTCACAATAATGGCGGATAATGTCAAAGTCATCTCGGTGAAGTCAGCCTCGCCATGAGCCAAAATGCACTCCATACTACAGTGCTGAGCCAAAAACAACCTATCACCTGTGAACTAGGTTGCCCGTGTGAAAATAAGGGCACCTGCGTTTGCAAAGTGAAACAAACAACGAGTCAGTCATGGGGACTGGTATGAGAAATCAACTTAATAGTTTAAACAACAGTAATAAGCAAATCATAGGACCACGCCACTTTCGCGGAACGGGTTTACTCCAGTGATTGCTGGTGCATTTAAAACAAAGTAAATTCTTTAAAACAACGCAATGCTTTTTAAAAGAATGAAGCCATTATAAGACTCAAGTCCCATCATACAATGCAACGCAAGCCGGAGGATAGAGTTTTACCTTATAATGGCCAAATATGCTTAATACGTGTAAAGAAAAATCATTTGATATTATTACTAGTGCATATATGTTTCAAAAACGAATAGCATCATAAATATCAATCATAGGCGACATGAGCGTCCCATGCCACTATGTCGCCATAAATAAGTTACAATCGAATCCGTTATCTCGTATTGGAAATTGGATTTCCGTCATGAGTCGAGGCAAGGGGCAAGCTCCTCTCCGCTTCGAGACATTCTAGCAAATGCCTCAGGACTACACACTCTGGGTAACCCCTGGATGCTTCAGGGTCGGTCCTCTCTTATGTTTGAGGATTAGTTATTCCTGAACACACGTTTACCGGTCCTTACAGACCTAAAATCGAGGCGCCTCGCATTCCAACAACCAAATAGGTGAAAAATAGATATAAATGTCAGGGCTGGTAGGTCACTGACACCACCATAGCTAGAAAGAAACGTCGTGCTCTCCCTGCAGTCCTTATCCCGTTTTTAACTCATACCGAGGTGTGAGGCTCGCGAATCCACGCTATACACAAAGCCAGGCCACGTAGGCCGTGCTTTGATCATCAAACACAAGACTTTGCTTTGCAACAGAAGCCTTGATCACAACATCTTGGCATGCCACATAGGCAATCCACTCCATACGACTGATTTCCATCGATATATAACCTCTGAGCTCGTACGTCTCAGAGAAGGGCGTTAAGCAAAAGAATAAATTCTCCGCCGCCAAACATATATATATTTAACAGAGATCAATCAGTATAGAACAAAATCCAATGTCAGACACACAGTCCATTTACAAGTCCATTCTGGGTCTGAACGAAACCAGAGGCATCAAATTCCTCGTATATCCGTACAATCAACACATACGTTCAGACGGCTACTACTTCCGTTCCTTCACGGTAGCTACTCCAATCAGGAACCTCAGCAGCGCCCATCCAACCGATACGAAGATCGTCGGTCTTGAATCGTCTTTGTATTTTCCAGTTCGAATCGTTCGATCAATTATTTGAAATGAGGGTTAGCTCGACCTTTTCAAATAATTCACGTAATTAGAATTCAAATCAATTCTTTTCATGGTTATATTATTCGACATTTATATTTCAGTTCTTTAGTGTTATTTTCATGTCAAACACATACAACCATCAAATATCAAGCAGATCAAGCCAAAATGGTTTATTTCCAATCTATGTTGCTTATAATATTTTATAACGAGTTTCCGCCATTTTTATTTATTTTAAAATGGCCATATTTAATTAAACGACGTTTCAGGTCGTGCCATGGCACTGGCGCTGTTTTTCCCCTAATTTGTTTTACACATATCGGAAAATCTAACCGTTGGATTTCTACAAACTCCATATCAGTGGGAAGATATTCCCAAAGCGAACCCAACGGTTCCAGTTTCGTGAAAATCCGACGGTCGGATCTTCCACACTAGTCGTTTGAAATTACGGTTTCAAAATTCGAACTGCAACGTCGTTATTAGATTTAATTCAATTGTATTTATATTTATCTATAAATATAAACGATTTTGGCGCTGTTTTTCTTCAGATTTGAATTAAACATTCCAGACAATCCAACCGTTGGATTTTTACAAGGTTGGTGCCGTTGGAAAGATATTCCCATGGCAAACCCAGCGGTTGCGGTTTCAGGAAAATCCGATGGTCGGATTTCTCGTACTAATCGTTTCAAATTACGATTCCAAAACACGAACCACACGGCTTCGATTCCTTTCAATTCTATTTATATTTATATATAAAAATATAGTTCATTCTTTAATTTCAAATATAGTTCATTCATTAATTTCAACATCGTTTTCACTTCAAATATTTCACTAACGCCTTAATATTTCGAAAAATTTCGCCATAACCTCCTTTGTACGGGAAGGGGTTTGGAAATTTATTGGGCCGTGTTAGGTACCCAATAAATCCTATAAATCATCCACATATTTATAGTGATATATTCTGGTGTTTACAGGGGAGCGTGTATAGATAATAACTCCAGAGAATAAATTCTCGTCACCCTGTCAAGCCCGAGGGAGCGTGTATTTTTAATTACTCCAGAGGATAAATCCTCGTCACCTCGTCCCGTGTGGGAATAAATAGTCCATCTGTCGTATCTAATGACTAGAGAGACGTGATTATTGTCAACTCCAGACCCGTGTGGGGTTCTTATTAATCTGGCAATTTATCGTTATATTTTATATAGTCCATATCAGTCATCAGTTCAACCTGCAGTATAAAATCATCGCCATACAAGCCTCTCGCTCGTATGGTAAATCTTCCACCTCGTCACACAAGCTCCAAATGCTTATGTGGAATATGATGAAGTATGCCTATCGTCAAGGAGTATGCCATGTAGTGTAGTTCAAAATTAATTGTTACTATCCTATGGCGATGTTTATTATTTCACACAGAATAACCAGCACTCCGCATCCAATGGCATTCACAGGAGTTGATATAAAAATAAAATTGCGCAGCCAACTCATCAAGGCTTACCTATTTGTCGGGCACGCAAATAATTTCTTTACTCTACAGCTAATCCATTTTCCCTGTTCAACACATGTATATATATGCAGAACAAAGCTAATAATAACATTTCTAGCAAACTAATATTTATTTCAACACGTGTGTATTTTTATCAAAGCGTATACATGATAAAAGAAATATTTTTATCATCAAAGATATTTATTCAACACGTGAATGTTTTTAACACTTTCTATTCACAATAAAAATGTAGTTTTTATTGTCTATTCATTTTATTTTTAAAATACGATAACATTCAACACATGAATTCCAATTCAACGAATGAATTTCAATTCAACACATGAATATTCTCTATAGTTTGTATAAATATAAAAATGTGATTTTTATCGTTAAATCTATTTGTTTAAAATTCGAATAATATTCAACACATGAATTTCAACTCGACGAACGAATTTCAATTCAACACATGAATATTCTCTATAGTTTGTATATATATAAAAATGTGATTTTTATCGTTAAATCTATTTGTTTAAAATTCGAATAATATTCAACACATGAATTTCAACTCGACGAACGAATTTCAATTCAACACATGAATATTCTCTATAGTTTGTATATATATAAAAATGTGATTTTTATCGTTAAATCTATTTGTTTAAAATTCGAATAATATTCAACACATGAATTTCAACTCGACGAACGAATTTCAATTCAACACATGAATATTGGTTTCAACATATGTAATTAATTTCAACAAATGAAAATTATTCTAACACATGAATATTTCAGAAAATTTCGGCAGCATAACGGCAGGGTAGTTAAAACCAGGACCGTCCCTAGTACGGCTCCTCGCTCTACCTTAAAACCTCGCGGTTTTTGACAATGGGGATCATGCATCTAGTTCTCACGCAGGCGGCATGTTTTATTTTCATTTCCATAATCCTATCCTAATTTGTTTCAACCACAAGAGGGTATTTTTCAACCACAAAGGTATTTTTCAACCACAATATCAACCACAAACAATTATTTCCAACCATTCGTCATACCATATAATATCACGCTAATCACAAGCAATAAATATCGTCCATGGTCTGTGGACGAGGGGAGTATATATATATTATTTCTATAATTCACTTGCATTTCATCACAATTCAAAGCATATATGTTTCATACAACGCTTGTACAATTTATACATCGCTAATATAACTTATACAACACATGTACATGAGGTATACAATGCGTATATAATTTACACTTCGCTTATATAACTTATACAACACGATTCCATTCACATAGTTTAATTTAGATTCCTCACATTGGATTTTGAAGTGCTAAAAATCGTAGGAAGATCAGAAAAATCCGCGGCTTCTGCTAGATGGTAGAGAGCCTCCCTGCGGTCCCGATGTTTCCTGTTTCATCGAATTTCGTTAACACACTTAAAAGATATGATTTTTCAAAGTTTTGCAACACTTAAAAGTGTTATTTTCAATTCAGAAATTTCAAAGCAGAGTGCTTTTCAAACCTTCAAAACTAGGTTTTTAATCCACGATCAATCCGTGCTATTTCGTTTCGATCGGATGCTGCGACGTCGAAGAGCTTCGAGCAGGCTTCCCAACGCCTGTGGTGGCAGCGAACTCGGTGGCTCTAGGGACGATCGGCGGCGCTCCAAAGGTGCGAACTTCCTCGACGAAATTCGACATCGATAGGGGATGGTTTTCGACGAGGCTGGGGTTGATTGGAAGAGGGGAGGAAGACGATCGGAAAAGCCAACTGGGGGCGGCGACGAAATGGCCTGTGGCGGCGGCGATCGAGGTGGAAAGGTTTGAATGTGTTTCGCCGTTCGTTTCAGGGGTTGACCGACTTTTTTTGATGTGAGAGAAAATGAAAGATATTTTCTAATATATTAAAATTTTAAATTCCTATAATATCCTTTCTAGCCAACGTACACCAATTTCAACCCAACGACTGTCGCCCCTAGCTAAATACCCTCATTTCGGATACAATGGGATATGTTTCGTTGGCCAATTCGACTGTTACAGTCAGTTATTTTTTAAATTAAAGTATAAAACATTTTATATTCAATTTGAACGTACATTTCAATTTGCCAGGGCCACAAACTGAATCGAAAAATTCCAGAAAAATAAATCTAGCTTTGTTTTGACGATACGGTCCCAACAAAACTAGTTTCGTTGAATTCTGAGCTCGTATGCAAAATGTCCATTTTCAGGTCGACCCATTTTAACAGAAATTGACCAATCACATTTTCTTTTGCCCCACTCACATACTAGCTTCAAAAATTATGAAATTTGAAATCTAGCAATAGTTTGACATCCCGGATCCAACAAAAGTGGTTTCGTCGAATTCCGAGGTCGTATGCAAAATATCTATTTTCAAGGGCTATATATGCTATATAGCGACCTTTCTGAAAATTCATTTGGACATAGCTTTTGATTCCTGTTATGAAACTTCAATTTTTCAGATTCGTTAGAAAGGTATTCATAAACAGATTTAAATATTTTCAGTTTCGCTAAAATCTGTTATATTTTCCACCTGGTACAGTCAGACAAAGTTTGTATTCAATTTTCAAACTGTCTCACTATTCCCAATTCATTATTTTATTGAAATATGCTATTTCATTTGTTTAATTTCTTTGACAATAACTAATTTTAAAAATTTTAAATTGGTTCACATTTTCCGAGTTATTACAGTATGGATTGAATTGAGAACGAGGCAAATCATAACACAAACTGAAGAACATTTCATTGCTTGTCACCACAATTACATCAGAGTACAAGAATATACCAGAGTACGGATAGTTGTTACACATTGGAAATACAATATTAGATATTTAAATTACATAGCATCGGAAAAATAATACAAAACACAACTGGAAGGAATACACGGATACAGAGCTTTCTGAATCTTGCTTCATCTGTAAACCAGGATCCTATGAATATAATATCTGCAAAACCAAAACAATTAGCTGCCCATGTGGAAAATATGGGCACCTAGAGTTTAGGTTAAAACAATAAACTCCAGGTCAGTCATGGGACTGGTGTGAGAACTAAAATAGTTATTAATCTCAATTTTAAAGTTGGGTAAATCACGGGACCACGCCGTATAACACGAAACGGGTTTACTCCACATGAATCTTAGTTTAAAATAAAACGACGCAATGCTTTTTTGAAAAATGAATCTATTATAAGACTCAGGTCCCATCACACAATGCAACGCAAGCCGGAGGATAGTGTTTTCCCTTATAATAGGCAAAAATGCATGATACGTATAAAACAATTCATTTTGATATTATTATAAGTGCATAGTGTTTAAATACAACTTCAAATATAAATGTATCAATTATAGATGACATGGGTACCATATATCATGTCGCCACACTAGTTCTACAATCAAAACCGCATTATGTCATATTGGAAGTTGGATTTCCATCTCTGAACCAAGGCAAGGGATCGTCCTTACTGAATTCAAGACAATCTAGCCTATATCTCATGATACAGCCGCAACTGCACCTAGGAGCACCAGGGTCGGTCATCCATCGATGATTGGCAATAGCATAAACTATATGTTAGCCTGCCCTATGGGGCATAAAATAATCTGGTCAGTAATGTCGACCAGAACATCTATCGATATATATATATATCCGAGGCGCCTCTCTATCCATCAAGTAATAAGCAACATCCACATGAGTAAACAGTTTGGGCTCCATACCACGACGTTACTCCTAGATAGAAACTAACATATGTCCATTTCCCTGGGGTCCTTCTCCCGTTTCTGGTTCATACCGGGGTGTGAGGCTCGCAAAGTAATGCTATACACAAAGCTATGCCTAAACAAGCTGTGCTTTGATCATCAACCACAAGGCTCTGCTTTTTAGCAAATGCCTTGATCATTTGCATCTTAGCATGCCACATTGTCTGTCCATACCGTACCATTGATTTCTGCCAATATATAACCTCTAAGCTCGTACGTCTCAAAGAAGGGTGTTAAACAAGAGAATAAATTCTCCACCACCAAACAGATATATATATTTAGCAGAGATCAACGAATACAGCATAAAGGAATACAACGTCAGACATACCATCCATATACAGTCCGTTCTGGGTCTAAATGAAACCGGTGGCACCTTATTCCTCATCCCATATGTCCAATACAAGAGAGAGGTCCTCGCATATCCGTCGATCTCCAATTATGCCTGGACGATCACCACTTATTACCTGGTCTTGGGGTGTACGGCCCAATCAAGACATCAGTAATCACCCAAACGATGTAAAGAACCCTGGTCTTCAACCACCGTCTTCATCTCCGACTCTTGATCATCGTAGTAATTATTCAGAATGGGTTAAACCCGGTCTTTTCGAATAATTCGCGTATTTTATAATCAAGTGCTTTAAAATCACATCATATGCCCCATTCCAATTCAGAATATTCTTTTATTAAAATATTCACATTATTAGGGAAAGGTTCCCATTAATTTTATCAAAGATTAATCCTCTTAAATTCATCCTTAAATCTTCTTTTGAATATCATTTTCAAAAAATCTGTTTAACTAGTCGGGATTAGCGAACCTTACCGAAGTAATCATTTATTATTAATCCCAATCCCAACCTATCCATCCCATGGAGAAAAACTGGTAGTACTCCATATGTAACACCCATGGTGTTATCGGTAAATTTAATTACCATTTCACGTTCAAATCTAATTAAAGATTTAACTACCGCCTGGAGTAAAACTGGTGGTACTCCATTCTCGATCATTTTAAGAATTTGATAAATCTAATTATCTCGTTTCCATTTCAATCTAGTTTAGTAAAACTCCAATTTGGTTTTAATATCAAAAATCATTACTTTATGATTATTCAAAATTAAAAAATTAATCTTATCTTTAACTGGGTTAAAGAACCAATGTCATTTAAAACATAGTTCACGATAAACCCAAAATCATCTTCCATTAAATATGGAATCTTCGCAGAAATCAAATCAATAGATAATCGATATAAATTCCCCTATTAGACTGATAATATAAATGGAATAACGGCAAAGCCATTTAAATTCCATATATAGTAATGGTCCTCATTTACAGAAGCCCGTCTTGATTATTATTAAATCGAATTTTATTCAATTCCAATTTAATATATTAAATTGGAAAACTTTACTTTGGAAATTTCCATTTAAATCTTAATAAAAGATTTATAAATTCCAAATTATATTTTCACTGTTAATTGGGTTAAAGAACAAATGTCGTTAAAAAAACAGTTCACAATAAACCCAATTCACATTTCATTTTATTCCAATTACTAAATATAATTGGAAACTCTAATAATCTTAATTAAAAGATTTATTCTTTTCATACGAGGTTTAAGAATAGCGTTATTGAAGACACCATTCATGACAAACCCAAAATCCAATTTGACATTAAATATAACGTGCTTAATAGAAATTATATCAGCTTATACTCAATATCAAATTTTGAAACCAACAAATATTGCCTTGGGAATAATGATATATATATATATCTTCCAAATTCCTCACAATATTCGTATAATAACGGAATCCAATATTGAAATATTCCGAAGATAATTTCCATTCAAATCCATTCCAATATATATAAATATATATTGGAAAATTCTGGTTATTTTAAAACCATTTCAAATCCAATTTATTTATTGCTAAAAATAATTATATTATTATTCTAGTTAATAACTAGTTCATTAAACAGTTCATTTTGATAAAAATATATTTTTATCTTTTCAAAACTGGAATTTTTCATCAAAGATCTTTCCAAATCATTTATTATGATTTTACATATTTTTTCCATATTTTTAATGATTTTATTATCGCCCGTACAGTCGGTTTTCAATAATAAGCACCGATCGAAGTACATCCATAGCGACCTTTTCTAAAATTGATTTGGACATATCTCCAAATCTAACCGTTATATTTCAAATCTCTTGCATTCACTGGAAAGCTCTTTTTGATACGAACCAAACGATTCCGGTTTTAGGAGAATCCGTCGGTCGGATCTCCCGTTACGCCAATTTGAAGTTAATGGTCGAAATTCGCGAACGATCGCTATGCGGTGCATTCTATTCAGGCCATTAAATATATATAATATATATGTATATTGTATATTTTATCAATTACTATTTAAAATGTATTTTATAAATTGTTTATAATTTCGTTTAAAATGATTTTAACTTCATTTTCAATTTTAAATCAAAATTGAATATTCTATATCTATCGTATTAAAATGATAATATTTTCAAAATATTAAATTTTGAAATCATTTCTTTTCGATATCCACTATTAAATGAATTTAATAGATCTATAAACCCGTTCGGGTTAAAATGGCGTTTGCTACTTAACTCGGCTTCATATTTTACATTTTTGTGTCTGTAACAACCCGGATTTTCAGAATAAATTTAAATTTTTTATTTTAGCAATTTTTATGGATTTTGAATATTTAAAATAATTTATTTTATATAAAGACGACTAAAAATTTATTTAAATCGAAGTTAGAATGGAAAATTTTAATTTAATTATAAAAGGAGTTTAAAATGGCGTGGTAGTTTGAAAATTCGATTTCAAAGTTCAAATGAATGCACATGATCCAAAATAAATTGGATTTTAGTGAAATCAAAAATATTTAAATTTGTTTAATTATATCTTTCCAACGAATCTGAGAAATCCATATTTCATAACGGAAATAAAAAGTTATGTCCAGTTTAAAATTTGAAATAGTCGCTATGGATTTTTTTTTAATATAATATATAGCCATTTTGCAAACGACCTCCGTTTTCGATGAGACCATTTTTGTTGGATCCGGAATGTCAAATTATTGCTGGATTCCAATTTTCATAATTTTTGGAATTAATATGTGAGTGTGGCGAATTAAAACGCGTTTGGTAATTTCAATTTGAATTTAATCGACTGGAAAATGACCGTTTTTCAAATGATCTCCAAATTTGACGAAATTAATTTTGGACCGTATCATCAAAACATAGCTAGATTTATTTCTCGGGAATTTTTGGAGCCAGTATGTGGCCCCAGTAAATTAAAATATACGATCAAATTAAATAATTAAATGGTTTAAATTTTAATTTAAAGAAAAATGGGTTGAAACGATCAAATGGGCTGATGTGACCTAGTCCATTGTGTTTGCAATAGGGGTATTTGGCTAGGGGAGATATTTGTTGGGTTCGATTAGGAGTTAGTATCAATGAACAAATATTTTTTGAATTAAATAATTAAATAATATAAAATACACCATATATACCATTGAAATACGCGTAACCCTAATTCCTTTATCTCTTCAATACGCCGTCGGTTATGGAATTCTTGGCCAATATCGTTCGATTTTAAATCGTTAAAATCTTTCAATCCCTTCAAAATTATGCTCAACCCCCAACGCAAACATCAAAGAGAAAATCACGATCTCTCAAATGGTGTGGTGAAGATCAGAATTAGCGCAGTAGTTCGTGAGTTCTCTACGTCCAAAGAAACGCGTTCGCATGAGATTTTAGGGTTCTAGGGGGCACCGGAGTTCCTGGCGTTTGGGGCGGGGGTAGGCATGGCCAAGGCGCCCCCCGTGATGATGGCCGATGAGGGGCCGGTAGAGCATGTAAGTGGTGAATTTGAACCCTAAGCTGGAAGAGGGTAATGGTGGTATTCGGCTACAGAATATAGAAGAAGGCGATGGAGTTAAAGTTAACAAGGTTATTAAGGGGAAATTTAAATAATTAATTATGTAATTTAATTTAATTTGTAACCGATGTTTATAATCCCATATCTTCTTCATACAAGAACAAAAATTTGCAAATTCAGTTGCATTGGAAACCTCTTGACGAGCACCACAGCATGGAGCAGACCAAAACATGTAACAGTGTGTTTTTATTTTATATTTAAAACATATTTAAAATTCTGATTTTAAATAAAAATATAAATACATAGATCAAAATCAGTTTTAGAAATATAAATACATAGATTAAAATCAGTTTTAAAAATATAAATACATAGAGTAAAATCAGTTTTAAAAATATAAATACATAGATTAAAATCAGTTTTAAAAATATAAATACAAATCAGTTTTAAAAATATAAATACATAGATTAAATTCAGTTTAAAAATATGGGTTTTTATATATATAATGTTTGATATAAAAATGAGAATTTTTATTATATATAGCTTTAAAATAAAAGTATGGTTTTGATTTAAATGACAATGTATAAGAAGCGGGGATTTTTATTTGGTTTTAAGAATGTGATTTTTTATTATATAAAGTGGCATTGATTTTAAATTATAATACTTTATTACAAAAATGTAATTTTTATATTAAATACTTTGTTTTAAAAATATGATTTATATAAATATGTAGGAAGAAAAGTTAGATTTTTATATAAATAATATTAAATTAAAAATATGATTTTTCCTTGTATAGAAAAATAAGATTTTTCACTATTTAGAAAAATGTGATTTTTCACTATATAGGAAAATGTGGTTTTTCATTATATAGAAAAATATGATTTTTCACTGTATAAAAAAAATGTGATGTTTCACTGTATAGGAAAATGTGATTTTTCATTGTGTAGAAAAACATTATTTTTCATTGTATAGGAAAAACATGATTTTTAGATTATAGAAAAATATGATTTTTAGATTATATAAAAGATACGAATAGATTATAAAAATATGATTTTTATATATGGAGCGAATTAAAAATATGATTTTTATATATATTGTAGCGATATAAAAATGTGATTTTTAATGTAAACTGCGTGAAACAGATTACGTTGGAATCATCGTGAAGAATACAACGCGCTGGAGCAAATCCAAACTATTCAGAAATAAAACTGGCAGAGTGGAAACCAAAGGTGAGAACTCCTTCTCACTCTATTTATTTTACAGTTAAATATATATTAGGATGCAGACAGTGCTTAGTAGCACCCGACACCTTTGCATGAAACCATGATTGTATGTTTGGACTGTATTGTGATGTGACTGTGATGTGAAATGGAAAATAAAATATTCGTATGTTGAATAAAATATTTTATCATTAAAAACATAATTTTTAACGTATATATATAAACGACATTAAATTATCATGAAAAGAAATAAAATAAATATTCATTTACAAATTGGACGATTTGTTTATGTACACCCATTTATCTGATATGATTAGGACGATAAATTTTATGTAACACCCCGTGTATTCTATAACAGTGAAATTCACAAATTAAAGTATAATTGATTTCAAATCAAAGAATTAAGGGAAACGGGATACGCCATTGCGTTCGTCTCGGAAAAATACGCGAAATAGAGTCCGAGTTTTCGTAAAACGGAGTCCGTATGAAGAAGATATGGCCTCCGGAAGTTTTGGAATTTAGTTTAAAATTCAAACAGAAGAAAACAGCTCAGAAAAACAAGTTTGAAATTCAAAATCGGGCCCAATTGGCCAGGGCGGGAAAATTCCCGCCTAAGGCACCCAGGTCGACTTGGCAGTCGACCTGGGCTAGCCATGTCGACAGGGCTGTCGACCTGGCCCCGAGCCAGGTCGAACCCAGCCCACCCTGGCTGGCCTAGTCTATGTTTGGTCGATTTTCAGAGGCCTGCTTTGTCACTAGGGCTAGGTGGCAGCCCCTGATTGGTCTCTCTTTCGAATGAATGGCTACGATTAACCCAAGCTACATCGATGGTCCTAATCAGCTCATAAACTCTATAAAAATGACCCTAGACTCTACCTAATCTATTCACTCAAAAATAAGAACGAGGCCATCATGCTGCTGAGGAACGACTAGGAGTAGCCACCAACTTGAGAGACGATTAGGAGGCAAATTCTAAAGCATAAAGCAACTTAAACAAATCAAATCAACGCCTACGTCAAAGGGAGTCGCATCTCCAAATTCCTGAATTGGAGAATTCGTCACACGATTGTAAGTAGAGTATTATTCCGGTGTGAATAAATAACTGTGTTTGATTTGTACGCTTGAATTGTGGTGATAGTAATTCATATTTGTGCATTGTTATGATTCTAATCGATTGGAATATCGTGATGTAACGATTGGATATTCGTAAGTATGTAATTCATGATAAAAACTACATGTTTGCGGTAGTTTATTTGAGAATTATGCAAGTATACGATTGGATATTCGTAAGTATGTAATTCATGATAAAAACTACATGTTTGCGGTAGTTTATTTGAGAATTATGCAAGTATACGATTGGATATTCGCAAGTATGTAATTCATGTTGAAGCTACATGTTTGTAGTTGTTTAATTTAGATTCATGCAAGTATGTGGTTTTGCTACTATGCCAACATAATGTATATTTTTGTACAAAAATCACTTTTTGTGTAATTGGATCAAATTTGGGGTTCATATGAAAGTATGTTGGAATTGGCATCATGATTTATGTATAGAACCATACTAGAAACGAAAGTGAGCCTCTTTGTGAACTTATGTTGATTTTATAAATATGACTAGGCCATGTTTGTTATTATGCCTAATTGAAAAACATGTTAGGCCTATATTGTTAACAAGAACTATATGATAATACCATGATTTCATGTTTAGGAATATTTAGCCATGATTACATGAATAAGTATATTTGTGCCATGGTTATAATCATGATTAAGTTAGAATAATTCTAGTTGAACTATACTTTTGTATTAGTAACAAAAGTAAGCACCTTTGTAAACATGTAGTAATCTTATAAACATGATTTGCTTATGTTTGACATTATGCCTAAGTAAAAATATAGGTTTATGTTGTAGTTAAGACTATGTGTCAATAATGATATCTAATTTAGTTAGATTCTTAACTTAACTACAAGTTTACATGGTTTGATTCATGTCACTTATGCTTTATGACCAAAGTATATGTTACTACTATGCAAGTACACCTGTTTCTATTTTACGTTATGTTGCAAGTTCATGCGTTCACATTCCCCTTTTTGTGTATGTAATCACGCCTTAAGCCTCCCCTTCTTCACGTGGCTAAGTTGGGCTTAAAAAGGCTGAGCCCAACATATATATAATAAACGAACATATTAAACGGGGGAAAATAGCGTTGGGCCAAATTAATTAATAAATGAAAATATAAAGTAGAGGGGCCCAAATTCAAGAATGGGTTGGGCCCATGATTGGTGTAAACCCTTACACCATTAGCTTAAATTGATTCTTAATAATGGGCCGCAAATATTTACATATAAGAAAATAAAGAAGAAAGACAAAATATGTAAATGTAGAAAATACGACGTGTTTAACCCGAGGTTGGATTGAGTTGTGATGTAAACCTGCTCGGAACCGCCCGGCTGTCCAGTAGTCACAACAATACCTATCCAATGTGAGAGGTTAAACATGGAGCCCGATAAGGACCCGAGGTTAGACTGAGTTGTGGCGTAAGACTGCCCGGAACCAACCGGCAACAGGCAGCCACAACAATACCTGTCTAATGTGAGAGGTCAAGGCTTTAATAAGACAATTAAGGCTGAGTCAGGATTGTTAGGATTAAGTGAACTAAAGACTTAATCAAAATGGAACATGCTAAACTAAACAGACTGATTGGGGGTTAGGTTCATAAAACACTTAACCAAATTAGCATGTTGGCTAGAAATAGAAAACATAGTAGCGGGGGACCCTTTTCAGCAGTAACCCTATAAGGTGTATCATGATACCCTGAAACTAGGCAGGGTGGGGCACGATTACTGGGCTGATTGTAAGAGGTCAAATCGACGGCGGTGGTGCAGCAGTGTAGGTTCTAACGGGGTGCGGGCGTGCACACACCCCGGCGCAGAAAAATAAGGCACTGGGCGCCAGTAGTATACCTGTGCATTCTAGGGTTGTGTCGGGCCGCCGCCATGGGACTTGATACACCCCATGGTGGGACCAGCATAGGTAACTACAACATCGGGGGCCGTAAGACACATGTAACTATGCGAGTAGGAGCCGATCATCATAAAATGGATCACTTCACCCTGATTATGGGGTGCCCGTTTGGAACTAGTTTATATGGGTACAGAGATTAATATGGGGTACGATGGTATATTCGACCCTAGACAACTTAACTAAGTTTATAGTGCTTTCCCATTTCTTGTTTATACTTATCATACCCAGTTCTTTATTCATAGACTGAATAGTCCTAGACTTATTCAGGCTTTATGTCTGACTCTACTTTTCTTTCGTCTTCTTTTCTTCCGTTTCCCCCCCCCCCCCCCAGGTCCACAGGGAGGGAATACCGCAGCTTGACCCGCATTCGTATCCAGCTTGAAGAGAAAGAATGTATTGCTTGGACCTTTTCGTTTTGGGCTATGGCTTTGGACAACAACTATGGGACTTTTGCAGTTTATTTATGTTTTCTTTATGCTTCTTTAAATAATGTAATTCAAGACAGTTATGATGATGTTATGTTTTTGGAAGTATGTAAGACAATTGTGGTAATGTTGTTGTAACACGTATTTTCTCTTATGAAATAAAAGTTGTTGTTTTTCCGCTGTTCAAAAATATGTGTTCTTATATCTGTCTTGTATATCTGTGACCTATACTTATAAACCTCCACCAAAATTAGGGCATTCCCTTTGAGAGTGACCCTAACGGAGGTGGGGTGTTTCACTTGGTATCAGAGCATAGGTTTACCAGATAAGATAAAAAGTTTTGAAGATTTATTTTCAAAAAGGAAATTTAAGGAAGCATTTTTAAAAGATAAAATATTATTTTGTTTTAAAAGGCAAAGTCCCCCCAAAGCCATAGGTACTATCTCTTATCCTTCGTTTTGAATCTATCCTTTTTGTTTCAGCATGTCCGAAGAACTTAACTTGCCAGAGGGTGTACCAATACCTGGTTGGTTTAGACGGTTCTTAGAAGCAAGGGCCACTCCGCCAGGTCCTACCGTTCCTCCTCCCCCAGCTGCAGGAAATCATCCAGCTGCAGCGGCACCTCTTCCTCCACCTCCTCCGCGGGGAAACACTTTTGCTAAGATATGTAAAGATTTTAAAGCTATGGGAGGAAAGGATTTCCATGGAACTGAGTCCTTCGTGGCAACTAGAAATTGGCTGAAAGAAACCGAGGACTTATTCATCATCTTTGAGGTAGAAGATAGACAGAAAGTACAACTGGCGGTATGGCTACTAAAGGGCGAGGCTTCCTACTGGTGGGAAGTCACTAATGCAGAGAGACCAGTGGAGACATGGGAGGACTTTAGGGCAAGGTTTGAGGCTAAATTTCTCTCAGATGCGGAAAGGAGTTTGCAGTTGGAAAAATTCTTATTTCTAAAGCAAGGGAACAAGACAGTCAAAGAGTATGTTAATCAGTTCGATGAGCTGGCTAGGTTTGGGCTGGACCTAGTCAACACCCCGCACAAGAAGGCTCTCCGTTTCGTCAAAGGGTTGAATGAGCCATTACACAGTTTGGCCATGACCCATATACCCATGGGAGCTACATATGAAAGGTTGGTACAAATGGCATTGCTGAACGAAGAGGATAAGGGCAAGAAGGAGACAAAGGCAGAAAGCTCTCAAGGGAAGAAAGGGGGTTTGCAGCCTAAGAAGACAGACTTTAAGAAGGGCGGGAAAGGCAACAAAGAGAAGAGGAAGTGTAATTTCTGTGGCAAAGTGGGGCACTTAGTAAAGGACTGTCGGAAAAAGAAGGCCAAGGAGAATGGTGGGTGCTTTTCTTGCGGTGAGACAGGCCACAGGGCTAAGGACTGCCCAAAGAAACGAGGACAGGGGCAGAGGGCTGGATCCACCTCAGGGGCACAAGTTCATGTGCTAGAAACGCCACCTCTGCAACATCGAGGTATACATACTTCTGTAGAAAGTATAGTTTATCTTTATGATCACCCCGTTCGCACTTTATTTGATTCTGGCGCATCACACTCCTTTATCTCGTCTACTTTAGTAGAATCTCTGCACCTAAAAACTAGTATGGTAGAGGACCCCTTAATTGTTTCAAACCCAATTGGGGGCCCAGCTCATTTGTCTATGATCTGTTTGGGATTGAAAATTTCTATTCTAAGCGTAGAATTTCAATGTAGTGCCTTTGTTTTGGGCTTTTCGGGTTATGGTTTGATTTTGGGCATGGATTGGCTATCCAATAATGGGGCCATCCTTGATTGTGAGAAAAGGGTTGTTAGGCTCCTAACCCAGCTCGGTAATGCTTTGGAAATTTCTTGTAATCCCTCGTATGCGGTTATGCTTAGTTACCTTGAATCGCTAGATGCCTCTGTTGAAAATTTGCAAACAGTTAAAGTGGTCCGGGAATATCCGGATGTCTTCGAAGAGGTGAAGGGCTTGCCTCCGAAGCGGGAAATAGACTTCCGCATATACCTTGTAGATAATGCAAAGCCCGTTGCGTTGCCCGTTAGACACATGGCTCCACGGGAAAGGAAAGAGCTCAGTAAACAGATTAAAGAGCTTCTAGAAAAGGGGTTCATTAGGAGGAGCATTTCAGAATGGGGCGCTCCAGTGGTGTTCGCTACAAAGGCGGATGGTTCACTCCGTCTATGTGTTGACTATAGGGAGCTCAACAAGCTAACGAAAAAGAATAGGCATCCTCTCCCCAGAATTGACGATTTGTTCGATCAGCTTGTAGGAGCGTCTGTTTTCTCCCAACTCGATTTAGCGACCGGTTTTCATCAGCTAAGGGTGGCTGAAGATAGTATCGATAAAACGGCATTCAGAACCCCAGACGGCTTCTTTGAATGGCTTGTCATGCCTTTCGGCTTGACAAATGCACCTGCTTACTTCGTGGACCTGATGAGTAGGGTATTCAGAGATTTCCTCAACAAGTTCGTAGTGGTCTTCGTAGATGATATCCTTATCTTCTCAAAGAGTGAAGAGGAACATGCTCAGCACTTAAGGGCAATCATGGAAACTCTGCGAGTCCATCAACTAAAAGCCAAATTCTCCAAATGCCACTTTTGGAGAGAAGAAGTGAGGTTCCTTGGGCACATAGTATCCAAACAAGGGTTAGCAGTGGACCCTGCTAAGGTAGTAGCGGTACAGGATTGGAAGACACCAAGGAATGCAACTGAGGTCCGAAGTTTTCTAGGACTAGCAGGTTTCTATCGAAAGTTCATAAGGGATTTTGCGAAAATCTCAGCTCCGCTCACGAAATTGACCAAGAAGAATCTGGCGTTCAATTGGGACTTGGATTGCGAGTTTGCTTTCCAGCGACTAAAAAGGGCTCTTACAACAGCCCCAGTTTTGACGTTGCCAGATGGAAGCAAGATGTTCACTGTTTATACAGATGCATGTGGGACAGGGCTAGGCGCCGTCTTAATGCAAGAAGGAAGGGTAGTAGCTTATGGCGGGAGGCAGTTGAAGGTGCACGAAAAGAACTACCCAACCCACGATCTTGAACTAGCTGCCATCGTCTTTGCACTCAAGTCTTGGCGACACTATCTCCTAGGTGAGAAGTTCGAACTTTACACTGACCATAAATCGTTGAAATATCTTTTCTCGCAGAAAGATCTTAACTTAAAGCAACAGAGATGGATGGAGTTTCTTGCCTCGTATGATTTCGAAATCTCCTACACTCCGGGCAAAGGCAACGTAGTGGCAGACGCGTTGAGTCGAAAGAAATTGACCCTAAGCCCGCTGTTTGTTGAAAGACAAAGCCTAGAGTTTATAGCCAGCTTTGACTTTAGGCCTTCCTCCGATTTTGTACCAGGCTTGCTAGCATCTCTCGAAGTGCGCCCAACTTTAGTGGACTCAGTAGGGACAGCACAACGCGAAGACCCTCAGCTTGTGGAAACGATTGATAGGCTAATTAGGGGTGAGACTTCAAGTCACCTCAACAGATACTCCATCGACGATAAAGGTTTGCTAAGGCGAGACGGAAGACTATGCGTCCCACATACAAGGGATTTAGTAAAGAAGGTTCTCGAGGAAGCACATCACTCCAAGATGACGATACACCCAGGCGGAGATAAAATGTACAAAGATATAAAAAGAACTTTCTTCTGGAACGGCATGAAAAAGGACGTGGCAGAATTCGTTTCTAAGTGTATGGTGTGCCAACAGGTTAAGGCGGAACAGAAAAAGCCTGGCGGACTGCTACATCCTCTAGAGGTCCCACAGTGGAAGTGGGATAGCATCTCAATGGACTTCATCGATGGGCTGCCTAGGTCTAGGAGAGGCAATACTAGCATTTGGGTAATAGTGGATAGGCTTACTAAAAGCGCCCACTTCTTACCTGTCAAAAGTAAAAGAACTGCCTCATCCCTAGCATCTCTTTACCTCAAGGAAATCGTTCGACTCCACGGAATACCATCCAGCATTGTTAGCGACCGAGACCCTATCTTCACAAGTGAGTTTTGGCGAAGTCTGCAAGAAGCGGTAGGCACGCAGTTATGCTTGAGCACAGCCTATCATCCCCAAACCGACGGCCAAACGGAAAGAGTGAACAGAGTTTTGGAGGACCTTTTAAGACTGTGCGTCCTTGACTTCGGAGGAACGTGGGAAGACCATCTTCCTTTGGTGGAATTTGCCTGCAACAACAGCTATCAAGCAACCATCGGAATGGCGCCCTTCGAAGCTTTATATGGAAGACCGTGTCGATCGCCCACTTGTTGGTGGGAGTCTACTGATAAGCTCATACTTGGACCAGATATGATCCGAGATACTTCAGAGAAAGTAGACTTAATACGAAGAAGAATGAAGACGGCCCAAGACAGACAAAAATCCTACGCCGACAAGAGGAGAACCGACCTTGAATTTGAGGTTGGGGATAGAGTTTTTCTTACGGTATCTCCGCTAAGGAACGTTGTTCGTTTTGGAACCACAGGAAAGCTAGCACCAAGGTTCGTAGGGCCATTCCCTATCATCGAGAAAATTGGAAAAATGGCCTATAGATTAGAGCTACCCGAAAAATTGGCCGGAGTTCACAACGTCTTTCACGTTTCACATCTCCGAAAATGTCTACATGAGTCTGCTGAAGTGGTAGAGCCAAATATCCTAGAAGAAGCTGAAGTGGAACGCGAAGCAACCATAAGAAAAGTTCCAACCCGCATATTAGGAACGGAAGTGAAAAAGCTACGCAACCGCGAAGTCAAGCTCGTCAAAGTTCAGTGGAGCGACGCCGAAGGAGATGCAACTTGGGAAACTGAAGCTAGAATACGCACTGCCTACCATTTTCTTTTCGAGGGTACATCCTTGATCTTTCTTTTTCCTTAAGTTGCGCTTTTATCTATCTTTTTAGGTATATTTCCTCGACCTTATCTTTTAGGTAGAAACCCTTTGGATGAAAACATGTAATTGAAACATGTTATGGATGATGGTTGCAAGTGGTTGCAAGTGATTGCTAGTGGTTGCTCGTGGTTGCATATACACACACAATCTAGGTTTTAGATCGGCTCAGTCACTTCATATTGCATATGCATATATGTTTGCATTCGTATATGGTTGAACTTTAATGTGTTGTCATATGGATGTTGCATTTGTATGAATGATTGTGCACTCATGTAGAATCATGAGTAGGAAAATTTGCATACATAATGGATTCATGGCACTTACATAATTCGCATTAAGGAGGTCAACTGAATCAGTAGATCGCCTGATTTTGCATTAGATAAGTACATGTACACACACACTTCGCATATGATCATGAAGCATTAGAAGTCTTTTAAGGACAATGGATACTCGTGTTTGATGGATGAGTAGATGGTTAATTGGATGTTAGGATATACATTCCTCCTAACTTGAAGATTTCGGGGACGAAATCCTTTTAAGTGGGGGAGAATGTAACACCCCGTGTATTCTATAACAGTGAAATTCACAAATTAAAGTATAATTGATTTCAAATCAAAGAATTAAGGGAAATGGGATACGCCATTGCGTTCGTCTCGGAAAAATACGCGAAATAGAGTCCAAGTTTTCGTAAAACGGAGTCCGTATGAAGAAGATATGACCTCCGGAAGTTTTGGAATTTAGTTTAAAATTCAAACAGAAGAAAACAGCTCAGAAAAACAAGTTTGAAATTCAAAATCGGGCCCAATTGGCCAGGGCGGGAAAATTCCCGCCTAAGGCACCCAGGTCGACTTGGCAGTCGACCTGGGCTAGCCATGTCGACAGGGCTGTCGACCTGGCCCCGAGCCAGGTCGAACCCAGTCCACCCTGGCTGGCCTAGTCTATGTTTGGTCGATTTTCAGAGGCCTGCTTTGTCACTAGGGCTAGGTGGCATCCCTTGATTGGTCTCTCTTTCGAATGAATGGCTACGATTAACCCAAGCTACATCGATGGTCCTAATCAGCTCATAAACTCTATAAAAATGACCCTAGACTCTACCTAATCTATTCATTCAAAAATAAGAACGAGGCCATCATGCTGCTGAGGAACGACTAGGAGTAGCCACCAACTTGAGAGACGATTAGGAGGCAAATTCTAAAGCATAAAGCAACTTAAACAAATCAAATCAACGCCTACGTCAAAGGGAGTCGCATCTCCAAATTCCTGAATTGGAGAATTCGTCACACGATTGTAAGTAGAGTATTATTCCGGTGTGAATAAATAACCGTGTTTGATTTGTACGCTTGAATTGTGGTGATAGTAATTCATATTTGTGCGTTGTTATGATTCTAATCGATTGGAATATCGTGATGTAACGATTGGATATTCGTAAGTATGTAATTCATGATAAAAACTACATGTTTGCGGTAGTTTATTTGAGAATTATGCAAGTATACGATTGGATATTCGTAAGTATGTAATTCATGATAAAAACTACATGTTTGCGGTAGTTTATTTGAGAATTATGCAAGTATACGATTGGATATTCGCAAGTATGTAATTCATGTTGAAGCTACATGTTTGTAGTTGTTTAATTTAGATTCATGCAAGTATGTGGTTTTGCTACTATGCCAACATAATGTATATTTTTGTACAAAAATCACTTTTTGTGTAATTGGATCAAATTTGGGGTTCATATGAAAGTATGTTGGAATTGGCATCATGATTTATGTATAGAACCATACTAGAAACGAAAGTGAGCCTCTTTGTGAACTTATGTTGATTTTATAAATATGACTAGGCCATGTTTGTTATTATGCCTAATTGAAAAACATGTTAGGCCTATATTGTTAACAAGAACTATATGATAATACCATGATTTCATGTTTAGGAATATTTAGCCATGATTACATGAATAAGTATATTTGTGCCATGGTTATAATCATGATTAAGTTAGAATAATTCTAGTTGAACTATACTTTTGTATTAGTAACAAAAGTAGCACCTTTGTAAACATGTAGTAATCTTATAAACATGATTTGCTTATGTTTGACATTATGCCTAAGTAAAAATATAGGTTTATTTTGTAGTTAAGACTATGTGTCAATAATGATATCTAATTTAGTTAGATTCTTAACTTAACTACAAGTTTACATGGTTTGATTCATGTCACTTATGCTTTATGACCAAAGTATATGTTACTACTATGCAAGTACACCTGTTTCTATTTTACGTTATGTTGCAAGTTCATGCGTTCACATTCCCCTTTTTGTGTATGTAATCACGCCTTAAGCCTCCCCTTCTTCACGTGGCTAAGTTGGGCTTAAAAAGGCTGAGCCCAACATATATATAATAAACGAACGTATTAAACGGGGGAAAATAGCGTTGGGCCAAATTAATTAATAAATGAAAATATAAAGTAGAGGGGCCCAAATTCAAGAATGGGTTGGGCCCATGATTGGTGTAAACCTTTACACCATTAGCTTAAATTGATTCTTAATAATGGGCCGCAAATATTTACATATAAGAAAATAAAGAAGAAAGACAAAATATGTAAATGTAGAAAATACGACGTGTTTAACCCGAGGTTGGATTGAGTTGTGATGTAAACCTGCCCGGAACCGCCCGGCTGTCCAGTAGTCACAACAATACCTATCCAATGTGAGAGGTTAAACATGGAGCCCGATAAGGACCCGAGGTTAGACTGAGTTGTGGCGTAAGACTGCCCGGAACCAACCGGCAACAGGCAGCCACAACAATACCTGTCTAATGTGAGAGGTCAAGGCTTTAATAAGACAATTAAGGCTGAGTCAGGATTGTTAGGATTAAGTGAACTAAAGACTTAATCAAAATGGAACATGCTAAACTAAATAGACTGATTGGGGGTTAGGTTCATAAAACACTTAACCAAATTAGCATGTTGGCTAGAAATAGAAAACCTAGTAGCGGGGGACCCTTTTCAGCAGTAACCCTATAAGGTGTATCATGATACCCTGAAACTAGGCAGGGTGGGGCACGATTACTGGGCTGATTGTAAGAGATCAAATCGACGGCGGTGGTGCAGCAGTGTAGGTTCTAACGGGGTGCGGGCGTGCACACACCCCGACGCAGAAAAATAAGGCACTGGGCGCCAGTAGTATACCTGTACATTCTAGGGTTGTGTCGGGCCGCCGCCATGGGACTTGATACACCCCATGGTGGGACCAGCATAGGTAACTACAACATCGGGGGCCGTAAGACACATGTAACTATGCGAGTAGGAGCCGATCATCATAAAATGGATCACTTCACCCTGATTATGGGGTGCCCGTTTGGAACTAGTTTATATGGGTACAGAGATTAATATGGAGTACGATGGTATATTCGACCCTAGACAACTTAACTAAGTTTATAGTGCTTTCCCATTTCTTGTTTATACTTATCATACCCAGTTCTTTATTCATAGACTGAATAGTCCTAGACTTACTCAGGCTTTATGTCTGACTCTACTTTTCTTTCGTCTTCTTTTCTTCCGTTTCCCCCCCCCCCCAGGTCCACAGGGAGGGAATACCGCAGCTTGACCAACATTCGTATCCAGCTTGAAGAGAAAGAATGTATTGCTTGGACCTTTTCGTTTTAGGCTATGGCTTTGGACAACAACTATGGGACTTTTGCAGTTTATTTATGTTTTCTTTATGCTTCTTTAAATAATGTAATTCAAGACAGTTATGATGATGTTATGTTTTTGGAAGTATGTAAGACAATTGTGGTAATGTTGTTGTAACACGTATTTTCTCTTATGAAATAAAAGTTGCTGTTTTTCTGCTGTTCAGAAATATGTGTTCTTATATCTGTCTTGTATATCTGTGACCTATACTTATAAACCTCCACCAAAATTAGGGCATTCCCTTTGAGAGTGACCCTAACGGAGGTGGGGAGTTTCATTTTACACATCGCCCAACTGCACAAATAAATAAACTATTGTTGTTTGAAAACCCCACACGGGTATTGGGATGATATTTGACATACACTATTCCCAATATTTAGTTGTATGTCAATCGATGGATTGACAGTCTGTGATGAGCGTTATTTATTCATTTTAATGCTCACACAGTTTAAAATGCACTCTGGATGTTGTATGAATTTTTAATGATTGTTTATCATTATTGTTGTATACATGCGATGTATGAAATCCATATAAATAACATTATATGGTAATTGTTTGGGTTTCATTCCAATTTGGAAAATAAAGAATATTTTAAAATAGTATTCATGTGTTGAATAAAAAATTTTAAACTATAAAAATATCGTTTTTATTGAATATATGAACCAATAA
Organism: Allium sativum; assembly: GCA_030737875.1. Lineage (NCBI taxonomy): Eukaryota > Viridiplantae > Streptophyta > Magnoliopsida > Asparagales > Amaryllidaceae > Allium > Allium sativum. The sequence continues at coordinate 53,740,790 of CM060920.1, read as the reverse complement.
AATATTCATTGTTTTGAAAGAAAATGTATATACAATAAAAATCACATTTTTATTATGTATGAATGAATAAAATATTCATTGTTTGAAATAGAATACGTTAACAATAAAAATAAACATTTTTATTGTGTGGGTAGAAATGATTGAAAATATTCAATGTTTTGAATAAAATGTTTAATACAATGAAAATTACATTTTTATTGTATTATAAAGTCATTAAAAAAAAGAATCATGATTCACTAAAAAGATTTGACAATAGAAAATTATATTTTTATTGTATGTTTGATTCATTAAAGAGATTTTGTTTATTAAAATGTAAATCATTTATATGTAGAATATATGAGAATGATCATTTGTTTGAAATAAAAATATGTTAACGATAAAATTTACATTTTTTATTGTATATGCAGAAAAAATTAAAAATGACCATTGATTGAAATAGAATGGTTAAACAATAAAAATTCACATTTTTATTGAATATAGAAATAATGAAAAATATTCATTGATTGAAATAAAAAGAATTAACAATAAAAATTTACATTTTTATTTTATACAAGAAACGGTGAAAAAGATTCAAGTTTGAACAAAACTATTTCAATATCAAAAATTACATTTTTATGTAAGTGTGATTCATCAAAATATTCATCGTTTGGATAAGAATATTCAATATTGATAAAAAATTGAAAATGAAGTTGAAATCGTTTTAAAATGAAATTCTAAATATTTTATAAATACGATTTAAATGGAAATCGATGAAATATATATATATATAAATATATATATATATACACATATAATGGCCTGAATAGAACGTGCCGCGAAGTGATTGCTCGCGAATTTCGACCATTAACTCCAAATTGACATTACGGGAGATCCGACCGTTGGATTCTCCTAAAACCGAAACCGTTGGGTTCGTATCGAAAAGAACTTTCCAGTGAATATAAGAGATTTGAGATCTAACGGTTAAATTTGGAGATATGTCCAAATGAATTTCAGAAAAGGTCGCTATGGATGCAGTTTGGTGGCCGTTATTGGAAACCGACTGTACGGGCGATAATTAAATTATTAAAAATATGAAAAAATTAAGTAAAATCATAATAAATGATTTGGAAAGATTTTTGATGAAAAATTCCAATTTTATAAAGATAAAAATATATTTTTATCAAAATGAACTAGTTATTAACTAGAATAATAATTTAATTATTTTTAGATATAAATAAATTGGATTTGAAAATGGTTTTAAAATAACCAGAATTTTCCAATATATGTTTATATATATTGGAATGGATTTGAATGGAAATTATCTTCGGAATATATCAATATTGGATTCTGTTATTATACGAATATTGTGAGGAATTTGGAAGATATATATATATATATATCGTTATTCCCAATACAGTATTTGTTGGTTTCAGAATTTGATATTGAATATAAGCCAATATAATTTCTATTTAGAACCTTATATTTAATGTTAAATTGGATTTTGGGTTTGTCATGAATGATGTCTTCAATAACACTGTTCTTAAACCCAGTTTAGAAAAGAATAAATTTTTTAATTAAGATTTAGGAAATTTTACCAATTGATATTTAATTGGAATTGAAATTGGATTTTGGGTTTATCGTGAATAATGTATTGAAATAACATTTGTTCTTTAACCCAATTAACAGCGAAGAAATAATTTGGAATTTATAAATCTTTTATTATGATTTAAATGGGAATTTTCCAAAGTAAAGTTTTTTCCAATTAATATATTAAAAATGCATTGAATGGAATTCAATTTGGTAACAATCGAGATGAGCTTCTGTGAATGAAGGCTGTTACTATATATGGAATTTAAAACGCATTGCCGTTATTCCATTTATATTATTAGTCTGATACGAGAATTTATATCGATTATATACTATTATGATTTCCGTGTAGATTCCATTTCGTTGGAAGATGATTTTGGGTTTATCGTGTACTGTGTTTTTAAATGACATTAGTTCTTTAACCCAGTTAAAGATCAGATTAATTTCTTAAATTTGAATAATCATTAAGTAATGATTTTTGAGATTAAAAAGAATAAATTTAAAAGGTTTTATCTTTGATAAAATTAATGGGAACTTTTCCCTAAAAATGTGAATATTTTATTAAAAGAATATTCTGAATTGGAATGAGGCGTTGGATGCGTTTTCAGAGCACCTGATTATAAATTACGCGAGTTACTCGGAAAGACCGGGTTTAACCCATTCTGAATAATAAATACGACGACTAACAGTCGAGGAGATTGAAGACGGTGCAAGACCGACGATCTTCACATCGAGTGGATGAGCTGCTATTGATGCCCATGATTGGAGTAGCTACCTTGAAGGGGCTATAGTGGTGGTCGTCCGGACGTACTTGTTGATTGTTCAGATATGTGAGGGCCTCTCTACCGTATTAGACATACGAGACGAGGAATAAGGTGCCTCCGGTTTCGTTCAGACCCAGAACGGACTTGTAAATGGATGGTATGTATGACGTTGTATTCCTTTATGTTGTATTCGTTGATCTCTGCTAATACATATCTATTTGGTGGCGGAGAATTTATTCTCTTGCTTAACACCCTTCTCTGAGACTTATGACCTCAGAGGTTATATATTGGCCGGAAAAAATGGTATGGTATGGACTGACAATGTGGTATGCTAAGATGCATAGATCAAGGCTTTTGTTGAAAAGCAGAGCCTTGTGGATGATGATCAAAGCATAGATTTTATTAGCATAGCTTTGTGTATAGCATTACTTCGCGACTCTCACACCCCGTTAAGAGTTAGAAACGGGACAAGGGAACGCAGGGAGTGCACACATTTCTTTCTAGCTAGAAGTGGTATAAGGGTTTTGCAAGCCCTGATATTTTACTTATGTGGATGATCGATTACGAGGCCTCGGTTATATTGGTCGATAGTGACCAATTTATAGGTTCAATAGGACCGGGAAGCGTGTATTCAAGCATAACTAATCCATTAAAGTATTTGTGGGTCGGCCCTGCAGGATCCAAGGGTTCGCCAGCGTCCGAATCCTGATACATTTACGGTTTTGATTGTAAACCAATATATGGCGACATAGTGGGATGGGGCACTCATGCCGTCTATAACTGATACATTTACTTTCGAAATTGATTTCTACACTATCCACCTGTAATAATAAAAGAGAAATTTCGCGTATCAAGCATATTTGGCTATTATAAGGTAAAATTCTATCCTCTGGCTTGCGTTGCATTGTGTGATGGTACCTGAGTCTTATAATAGCTTCATTTTCTTAAATTAGCATTGCGTTGTTTATTTATGCACTGGTATTCTCGGGGATAAACCCAACCGTGTTAAATGGCGTGGTCCCTTGATTTACCTAACTTTAAAATCAAATTAATAACTGTTTTGAGTTCTCATACCAGTCCCATGACTGACCTGGAGTTTATTATTCCTTTCTAAAATTTGGTTGCCCATATTTTCCACATGGGCAGTCAGTAGTTTCGGTTTTGCAGATTTCTATTTAACAAGATCCTGGATTACAGCTGGAGCTATATTCGGAAAGCTTTTCCACTACGCATTATACTTATGTCTTATTTTCCGCCGCTGTGTAATTTCTAAGTCTCTGATATTATTTTCTGTTGTATAATTAATAATACTCTGGAATATTCTTGTACTCTGATGTAAATTGTTGTAATAAGCAATGAAATGTTCTTCTGTTTTTGTGTTCTGATTTGTCGTGTTCTCAACTCAATCTGGGCTTTCCTGTAAGGGGAAGTTTTAGTCGTTTCATTTGGTATAGAGCTTTGGTTTACAGAGCTCGAGAACACGACACATTAGAATCGAACAAAAGAATTCATTAGAGATTGGATTAGTAATATCCAATAAGAATGACGTGTTAGAGATGGAATCAGTAGCGTCCTTGAACGAGTCCGAAGAGTGTTATTTTCAAAATAAAAATGAAAACAAATTTTATTTTGAAAATTTAAATCTTATTAAATGTATTTGATTATTTATTTTATATTAAATTTGGCAATCGAGTATATGAATATTTTGCATATACGCCTAGCCAGCGTGTGTACGAAGTCTTAAATATACTGGGTAGATATAGAATCACACTCTAGTCACCCGGAGATGATTTTGGCGATATATATATCATCATCAGTGTTTATGTTCGAGTTCTGAAAGTGGGATATCTATATATTTCCAATCGACTAGTGTGAGAACCAAAACTAGTTAGGGTTATTGTTATGATTTGGCATCGAAAATATGATATTTGAATATATATATAGAAAGATATTTGTTTGAAAAATTAACCAACTAATTGATTGCTGGTTGTGATGTTTGATAATTAGTTTAACTAATTAAAATATTGGATTGATAATTAATTTAACCAATATGAGAATAAATGATAAATTTGGCCAAATCGAATCAAATATTGAACTGAATTGAAAATTTATTGAAAGTGCGTACATGTACATGCATATATATTGAATAGATCGTAGCAAGGAGGCTAGAGAGAAGGAATAAAATTGTATGCCCGACCAAATAGGTACATATTTATTGTTTTGTTTGGGTTTGATGATTGTATGAGCCAACTGGCTAGCCTCTTGGCCTTTTCTTTTTCTTTTGGATTGGTAAGGGCCCTGCGAGCCTAGTTGCGGTTTTAAATGTCTCCCCGTACAAAGGAGGTTATCGCGAAATTTTTCAGAAATTTAGAGTGTTAGCCAAATTTTTGAGAAATTAGAAAATTCTTAGAAACTGAAAAGTTGAAGTATTAAGCCAGCATGAAAATTGAGTTGGTTAGTTAAACAACTTTAAGCTCCGTTCCTTTTCGAGGACGAAAACTTTTTAAGTGGGGGAGATTGTAACAACCCGGATTTTCAGAACAAATTTAAATTTTTTATTTTAGCAATTTTAATGGATTTTGAATATTTTAGATAATTTATTTTAAATAACAATGACTAAAAATTTATTTAAATCAAAGTTAGAATGGAAAATTTTAATTTAATTATAAAAGGAGTTTAAAATGGCGCGGTAGCTTGAAAATCCGATTTTAAAGTTCAAATGAATGTACAGGATCCAAAATAAATTGGATTTTAGTTAAATCAAAAATATTTAAATCTGTTAAATTATATCTTTCCAATGAATCTGAAAAACCCAGATTTCATAACGGGAATAAAAAATTATGTCCAATTTAAAATTTGAAATAATAAATTGGATTTTAGTGAAATCAAAAATATTTAAATCTGTTAAATTATATCTTTCCAATGAATCTGAAAAATCCAGATTTCATAACAGGAATAAAAAGTTATCTCCAGTTTAAAATTTGAAATAGTTGCTATGGAATTTATATATATATATATATATATATTATAATATAATATATAGCCATTTTGCAAACGACCTCTGTTTCGACGAGATCACTTTTATTGGATCCGGAATGTCAAATTATTGCTAGATTCCAATTTTCATAATTTTTGGAATTAATATGTGAGCGTGGCGAATTAAAATGCGTTTAGTAATTTCAGTTTGAATTTAATCGACTAGAAAATGACCGTTTTTCAAACGGTCTCCAAATTGAACGAAATTAATTTTGTTAGGACCGTATCGTCAAAACATAGCTAGATTTATTTCTCGGGGATTTTTGGAGCCAATATGTGGCCCCGGTAAATTTAAATGTATGATCAAATTAAATAATTAAATGGGTTAAATTTTAATTTAAAAAAATGGGCTGAAACGATTAAATGGGCTGATGAGACCTAGTTCGTTGTGTCCGAAATAGGGGTATTTGGCTAGGGGAGACATTCGCTGGGTTCGATTAAGAGTTAGTATCAACGAACAAATATTTTTTGAATTAAATAATATAAAATACACTATATATACCATTAAAATACGCGTAACCCTAATTCCTTTATCTCTTCAATACGCCATCAGTTATGGAATTCCTGGCCAATTTCGTTCGATTTTAAATTGTTAAAATCTTTCAATCCCTTCATAATTGTTCTCAACCCCCAATGCAAACATCAAAGAGAAAATCACGATCTCTCAAATGGTATGGTGATGATCACAATTAGCGCAGTAGTTCACGAGTTCTCTAGGTCCAAAGCAACGATGTTCGCACGAGATTTGAGGGTGCTAGGGGGCACTGGAGTTTCTGGCGTTGGGGGCGGGGGTAGGCGTGGCCAAGGCGCCCCCCGTGGTGATGGCCGATGAGGGGACGTAGAGCATGTAAGTGGTGAATTTGAACCCTAAGCTGGAAGAGGGTAACGGTGGTATTCGGTTACAGACTATAGAAGAAGGTGATGGAGTTAAAGTTAAAAAGGTTATTAAGGGGATATTTAAATAATTAATTATGTAATTTAATTTAAATTGTAACCGATGTTTATAATCCCATATCTTCTTCATACGAGAACAGAAATTCGCAAATTCAGTTGCATTGGAAACCTCTTGACAAACACCACAGCATAGAGCAGACCAGAACATGTGACAGTGAGTTTTTATTTTATTTTTAAAACATATTTAAAATTCTGATTTTAAATAAAAATATAAATAAATAAATTAAAATCAGTTTTAAAAGTATAATTACACAGATTAAATTCAATTTTAAAAATATAAATACATAGATTAAAATCAGTTTTAAAAATATAAATACATAGACTAAAATCAGTTTTAAAAATATAAATACATAGATTAAAATCAGTTTAAAAAAATAAATACATTGATTAAATTTAGTTTAAAATATGGGTTTATATATATAATGTTTGATATAAAAATGTGAATTTTTATTATATATAGCTTTAAAATAAAAGTATGGTTTTTATTTAAACAACAATGTATAAGAAGGAGGGGATTTTTATTTGGTTTTAAGAATATGATTTTTATTATATAAAATGGCATTGTTTTTAAATTATAATACTTTATTACAAAAATGTAATTTTTATATGAAATAATTTGTTTTAAAAATATGATTTATTTAAATATATAGGAAGAAAAAGTTAGATTTTTATACAAATAATTTTAATAATAATATGATTTTTCCTTTTATAGAAAAATATGAATTTTCACTATATAGGAAAATGTGATTTTTCATTGTATAGAAAAATATGATTTTTCACTATATAGGAAAATTGTGATTTTTCACTATATCGTAAAATGTGATTTTTCATCATATAGAAAAACATTATTTTTCATTGTATAGGAAAAACATGATTTTTAGATTATAGAAAAATATGATTTTTAGATTATATAAAAGAAATGAATAGATTATAAAAATATGATTTTTATATATGGAGCTAATTAAAAATATGATTTTTATATATATAGTAGCGATATAAAAATGTCAATTTTAATGTAAACTGCGTGAAACAGATTACGATGGAATCATCGTGAAGAATACAACGCGCTGAAGCAAATCCAAACTATTCAGAAATTCAGAAATAAAACTGGCGGAGTGGAAACCAAAGGTGAGAACTCCTTCTCACTCTATTTATTTTACAGTTAAATATATATTAGGATGCAGACGGTGCTTAGCAGTACCCAACACCTTTGACTGAAACCATAATTGTTTGTTTGGACTGTATTGTGATGTGATTGTGGTGTGAAGTGGAAAATAAAATATCCATATGTTGAATAAAATATTTTATCGTTAAAAATATAATTTTTAACATATATATCTGAACGACATAAAATTATCATGAAAAGAAATAAAATAAATATTCATTTACAAATCGGACGATTTGTTTATGTAGACCCATTTATCTGATATGATTGGGACGATAAATTTTACACATCGCCCAACTACACAAATAAATAAACAGTTGTTGTTTGAAAACCCCACATGGGTATTGGGATGATATTTGACATACACTATTCCCAATATTTAATTGTATGTCAGTCGATGGATTGACAGTCTGCGGTGAGCGTTATTTATTCATTTTAATGCTCACACAGTTTAAAATGCACTCTGGATGTTGTATGAATTTTTAATGATTGTTTATCATTACTGATGTATACATGCGATGTATGAAATCCATATAAATAACATTATATGGTAATTGTTTGGGTTTCATTCCAATTCGGAAAATAAAGAATATTTTAAAATAGTATTCATGTGTTGAATAAAAATATTTAAACAATAAAAATATCGTTTTTATTGAATATATGAACCAATAAAATATTCATTGTTTTGAAAGAAAATGTATATACAATAAAAATCACATTTTTATTGTATGAATGAATGAATAAAATATTCATTGTTTGAAATAGAATACATTAACAATAAAAAAAAATTATTGTGTGGGTAGAAATGATTGAAAATATTCAATGTTTTGAATAAAATGTTTAATACAATGAAAATTACATTTTTATTGTATTATAAAGTCATTAAAAAAAAGAATCATGATTCACTAAAAGGATTTGACAATAGAAAATTATATTTTTATTGTATGTTTAATTTATTAAAGAGATTTTGTTTATTAAAATGTAAATCATGTATATGTAGAATATATGAAAATGATCATTTGTTTGAAATAAAAATATGTTAACGATAAAATTTACATTTTTTATTGTATATGTTGGAACAATTAAAAATGACCATTGATTGAAATAGAAAGGTTAAACAATAAAAATTCACATTTTTTAATGAATATAGAAATAATGAAAAATATTCATTGATTGAAATAAAAAGATTTAACAATGAAAATTTACATTTTTATTTTATATAAGAAATGGTGAAAAAGATTCAAGTTTGAATAAAAATATTTCAATATCAAAAATTACATTTTTTATGCAAGTATGATTCATCAAAATATTCATTGTTTGGATAAGAATATTCAATTTTGATATAAAATTGAAAAATGAAGTTGAAATCGTTTTAAAATGAAATTCGAAATATTTTATAAATACGATTTAAATGGAAATCGAAGAAATATATATAATATATATTATGTATATATATAAAGGCCTGGATAGAACGCGCCGCGCAGCGACCATTTGCGAATTTCGACCATTAACTTTAAATTGACATTACGGGAGTTTCGGCCATCGGATTCTCCTAAAATCGGAACCGTTGGGTTCGTATCGAAAAGAGCTTTCCAATGAATATAAGAGATTTTAGATCTAACGGTTAGATTTGGAGATATGTCCAAATCAATTTCAGAAATGGTCGTTATGGATGCAATTCGGTGGCTGTTATTGGAAATCGACTGTACGGGCGATAATAAAATTATTAAAAATATGGAAAAATTATGTAAAATCATAATAACTGATTTGGAAAGATTTTTGATGAAAAATTCCAATTTTATAAAGATAAATATATATTTTTATCAAAATGAACTTGTTATTAATTAGAATAATAATTTAATTATTTTTAGATATAAATAAATTGGATTTGAAAATGGTTTTAAACTAACCAGAATTTTCCAATATATGTTTATATATATTGGAATGGATTTGAATGGAAATTATCTTCGGAATATTTCGATATTGGATTCCGTTATTATATGAATATTGTGGAAATTGGAACATATATATATATATATATATATATATATCGTTATTCCCAATACAGTATTTGTTGGTTTCAGAATTTGATATTGAATATAAGCCGATATATTTTCTATTCAGAACCTTATATTTAATGTCAAATTGGATTTTGTGTTTGTCGTGAATGATGTCTTTAATAACACTGTTCTTAAACCCAGTTTACAAAAGAATAAATCTTTTAATTAAGATTTAGGAAATTTTACCAATTGATATTTAATTGGAATTGAATTTAAATTGGATTTTGGGTTTATCGTGAACAATGTTTTAAAATAACATTTTTTCTTTAACCAAATTAACAGTGAAGAAATAATTTGGAATTTATAAATCTTTTATTAAGATTTAAATGGGAATTTTCCAAAGTAAAGTTTTTTCCAATTTAATATATTAAATTGGCATTGAATGGAATTCAATTTGGCAACAATCGAGATGAGCGTCTGTGAATGAAGGATATTACTATATATTGAATTTAAAAGACTTTGCCGTTATTCCATTTATATTATTATTCTGATACGGGAATTTATATCGATTATATACTATTTTGATTTCCGTGTGGATTCCATTTCGATGGAAGATGATTTTGGGTTTATCGTGAACTGTGTTTTTAAATGACATTAGTTCTTTAACCCAGTTAAAGATCAGATTAATTTTTTAAATTCGAATAATCATTAAGTAATGATTTTTGAGATTAAAAAGAATAAATTTAAAAGGTTTTATCTTTGATAAAATTAATGGGAACCTTTCCCCCAAAATGTGAATATTTTATTAAAAGAATATTCTAAATTAGAATGAGGCGTTGGATGTGTTTTTATAGCACCTCATTGTAAATTACTCGAGTTATTCGGAAAGACCGGGTTTAACCCATTCTGAATAATGAATACGACGACTAACAGTCGAGGAGATTGAAGACGCTGCAAGACCGATGATCTTCACATCGAATGGATGAGTTGCTATTGATGCCCATGATTGGAGTAGCTACCTTGAAGGGGCTATAGTGGTGGCCGTCCGGACATACTTGTTGATTGTTAATTTGGATATGCGAGGGACTCTCTCCCGTATTAGATATACAGGATGAGGAATAAGGTGCCTCCAGTTTCATTCAGAGCTAGAACGGACTTGTAAATGGATGGTATGTCTGACGTTGTATTCCTTTACGTTGTATTCGTTGATCTCTGCTAATACATATCTGTTTGGTGGAGGAGAATTTATTCTCTTGCCTAACACCCTTCTCTGAGACGTATGAGCTCAGAGGTTATATATTAGCAGGAATCAATGGTATGGTATGGATTGACAATGTGACATGCTAAGATGCATGGATCAAGGCTTTTGTTGAAAAGCAGAGCTTTGTGGATGATGATCAAAGCATAGCTTTTATTAGCGTAGCTTTGTGTATAGCATTACTTCGCGAGCCTCACACCTCGCTAAGAGTCAGAAACGGGACAGGGGAACGCAGGGAGTGCACACGTTTCTTTCTAGCTAGAAGTGGTATCAGGGTTTTGCAAGCCCTGATATTTTACTTATGTAGATGATCGATTACGAGGCCTCGGTTATATTGGCCGATAGTGACCAATTTATAGGTTTAATAGGACCGGGAAGCGTGTGTTCAGGCATAACTAATCCACTAAAGTATTTGTGGACTGGCCCTGCAGGATCCAAGGGTTCGCCAGCGTCCGAATCCTGAGACATTTGCTAGTGTCTCGAATCGGTAAGGAGATCGTCCCTAGCCTTGACTCATGATGGAAACCTAACTTCCAATATGACAATATGTGTAACGACCCGGTAATTTTGACATTTTAGAATATAAATTTAATTTAAAATTTATCGTTGAAATAAATATATTGGGATTTCAACATGGAATTTGGACTTTCATTTATTTTGGACGTAAGTTAAGCTTACTTCTGAAATGAATTTCTTTCGAAAAATTTAAATTTTAATATGACCGTTTATTAGAAGAAGCGTTAGTGACATTATTGGCCAACTTTAAGTATTTGAATAACTAAAAAGTAATAATTAAAGTTTAATGTTGGAATGTTAATCTCGTAACTTAGTTGAAAGGAGTAACGAACTCAAAATGTTAAAGGAATAAAATGACGTAACGATGATTTTCTTTTTTTGAAAATAAAGTAAATAAACGGCGCTAATATTGGAAACAAATTTTATTCTAAATTTAACGGTGGATAAAGTTCAAAATTTCCTATTAATAAAAATTAAATGGAGCAAAATCATAACGCACGAAGTTGGAATGTAAGTAAAACGGACTAACATTCGTTAGCACGGTTAATGCATTGTCCATTCAAGACTATACGAATGAATGATAAATAACAATAATAATAATAATAATAAATAAGAGATTCAATTTTATTTCTTTAACCACCTTAGCCAAATAATGAAGGAAATAAATAGTTAACGGAAATTTAAACTGTGTAATAACGGTAGGAATTTTCAACCAAAGTAAACATTTGTCTAAGGTAACAAAGGTCCATATTATCTTTGAATTGGTCATTCACGTTGCTTCTAGATCCGATATTTTAACCCCTTCCTTAAATTATGGCTATGACAAAATTCTTTCCTTGTCAGTAGCCCAATATTTGAAACCAATGTACAAGATTTCAAAAATCTTTCCTTATCAGTAGCCCAATATTTGAAACCACTGTACAAGATTTCAAAAATCTGCCCTCTGTCAGTAGCCACTATTCGAAACAGTAAGCTGAGATTTTGAAATCTCTGTGTGCAAAGAATCCAACGCAATTCTTGAATAAAATATTCTGAACGGTAGAAGTAAAACGCATACCCTTCTCTTCTATTCAACGCAAAAATTTCTCCTTTGCTATTTCCATTCGTCCAAGGAAAGAACTGAGAGAAATATTTATATATATATATACTTCCTCCAAATCAAATCGAAATGGCAGTAAACCATTTTTCTAAAACCAAACCCAAATAGCAACCCTTATTTCTACCCTAAATCTGTGTGCTGCCGCCTCCCTCCTTCGATTGAACCACCCATTGATGGCAGCAGCTATCGATTTACACCTGCTAGCCGCCTTCGCGAGTCCTCCCTCCCATCATTCATTCAAGCATCGCCGTCGAACTTGAGCTCCAACCACTCGTAGTACTTGCCGCAACAGTCCCCTCGTCTGATGGTACCTTCTCTCCTCAAACGGGATATTTCATTTGAAAAAAAAAGGAAGAAACACTACCACCACTGTGTGAGATCTGAAGTCGCACCACCTATAAGACCAATCGCCACCTCAAATTCCATCGGACCCCGAGGACCTGACATACTCCACCTCTTAAACCGTGCATCCTCCTTCTAGCAAGAACCCGAGTCTAAGTTTGGAAAGGGAGAGACAGAAGTTGGCCCGTGCACCCATAATCTTTGTCGCATCAACCTGTACACCACCCATCGAGTCTCGATGCTGCCTGGTTGCTGCTAAATAGCGTCCAGGGCAACATGCGCTCTAAGTACTTGACAAAATGCCGGAAAGGCTGTTGTAGTTGACTTGGGGTTACTGTCTTAGGCTCTAGATTTGGATTACACCTCATGTTTATGCATGTAGTTCTGCTGTTGTCTATTCAATACGGGTCGGTGAGTTTACCTTGATTTTCATATATATAATTGCATGCATGTCCTTTTTTAAAAAATGCTAATTTAGATTTATTATCTTGGTAAACTCCAATGGAGTGTCGACATAAGCCAAGTAGAGCGGATTTGAGTTTTCCTGTCATTCCTGTAGCTGGTCGAGTTGGAAAGGGGTTCATGCATTCCAATATTGCATTGTGTACATAAGAATTTATTGGATGCGTATTCGCCATTTGGCTATCATGCTACATTCTCAAATTTCCGTGTCAATATCGCATTCGTCTCCTTTGCTTCGAAAGGTGAGTTTTCCTCACTCACAGACTAATATTTTTATGAAGTGAATTAAGATTTGAAATGTTGAATGAAATGTTAGGGTGCTCTAGATTTGTTTGCTTCGTGATTATGCACATGCGACACACACTATTATTTCATATGACACTATGGTTTTCTGCTTGACATGCTGTGTTATTTCTTCACCATTCAAGTTCCTGTTTGATTAGAAACCCCTACGGGTTGAAATGATACATACCTGAACCCCTTCGAATCGATTTGGGATGCGGGTTGAAATGATACATACCCGGGATTCGAATAATTGTAAAGAACGGATTAAAATGATAAATATCTGTGCCACTTGAACATAGGGTAGAAAATTATATACAGACACTATGGTTAATAAATTTTTTTATATTATATCTATTTTATAAGTAGAAATTTTAAATAAAACTCCTTTAAAGCATAAAGAAAAGTTAAAGAAATTTTGTTCAAATCTTAATTTAATTTTCGTAAGAAATCCCATTTGTATTAAAATAATTTTATTTAAAGTGATTTTGCAAATTTATACTTAATATAGATTTATTTAAATAAATTCTTCATACTTTTATGCTCATGTAATGAATTTATAATACGACCATTTTGAATTAAATGATTTAATGTAAAGATTTGCAAAGCTTTGATAAATATATTTTTCCAAACTTATTTTAAATTATGACTTGTCAAAGGATATATTTCCTATGTGAACGCATACAAAGGATTTTGAATTATAGCTAACGCTAAAAATGGGTTTGGAAATTTGTTATATGAATGGATATGTGAATTTCAAGCTAAGTAATGATTCAAGAATCGTTTTTAACGATGAAGTATTGAAATTGAACCAAATCAAGAGAATTGGGTTTAAATATGAATTCCACTTGGGAAAGAAATGTTAAACATGGATTTAGAATTGGATTGGATAAATATTACTTGTTTTAAACTATAATTTTATAAAAGTAATTTTCGCATTATTTTGCTTTATAAATTTTCTTTTGTAAAATAATTTGATTTCTTTAACTATATGAATTTTAAACTAGTTTTCCAACTATATATATATATACACATTATTTCTAATTAATATACATATACTATTTTCAAATTTTAACTTTTCTAAATTTATTCCTTTAAATCTATGTCCAATCCAATCTAGTTAATCCAAGTGTGATTATTGGTTTATAAATTCTAATCGAACCATTTGTGTATGATTTGGGATAATTGATTTTGGGGCAAGACTTGAAATAAAGTAATTTGTGATATTTGAAATATGATTTTCAAATCTAATGGCCACGGTGTGAAAAAAAATGTAAGCGTCGATTGTTAAAGAGACCGGAGTCGGTAAGTGGCATACTCTCTGTCAGTGCCGATACCACTTTAACAACTGTGTACGTCATGAAGTATCGGAACGACAACATGATGGCTTGGAAGCGACCACTGGATCGAAGAAGGCGAACGACGACGAATTGGCCTTGACCTTCGAGTCATAATTAAAATGACTAAAACAGGAGCTATACCGTGACTAATTGAGGTCGCACCTCATATCAGACACGCTTCCTCGATACCATCTCTTTTACTGTTGTGATTGATTTGGGTGCACCCATTTTGATTTGGGAGTACGTTCCGAGGTGGGTGGTAGTTGCTACTATGCGTTACCACCGGTCCGGGAGTGCAACTGGTTGAATCCTACCCTGGGCATTGCCTCGTATGCCTTGTCATATTTATCCCATAAGAGCGTCGTACGATTTTGATTTAGTATTGCTTTCTATGGAGCGCCCTTGCTTGCTAATCGTAGCGTGAACGTGATAGGGGGTTCTCGCCATGGTGTTTGTGAAGACCCGTAACTTCCCCGTGAAAGAAAGTGCGGATACTTTGAGAACAACACACAAAAGAACGCAGACAGAAGAACATTTCATTGTATATTACAACAATTTCATCAGAATACAAGAATATACAGAGTATGAATAAATATTTCCCAGAAAATATCAGAGATTACAATACATTACATAGCAACGATAAATCATCAACCATCATCCAGAGTGCACCACACAACTGCATAAGCATTAAATATCAATAATTAACGCTTACACTGTCTGTCAACCCATTGATTGGGACGATAAATTTTACACATCGCCCAACTGCACAAATAAAATATGTGTTTGTTGATTGGAAACCCACACGGGTATTGGGATGATATTGACGTACACTAATCCTGATTGTTTAGTTTAAATTCATGTGTTGAATTGAAAAATATTCATGTGTTGAATAGAATAAACATTCATGTGTTGAATAAAAGCCGTGTTGTTGTCATATTCTCTGAGCTTTGTAAACCAAAGCTCTGATACCATGACAACAATATAAAAATGCGATTTTTATATATGTTGTCATGATATCAAAGCTTTGGTTTACAAAGCTCAGAGAACATGACAGTGTTTGGTGGCGAGCAGTTGACTCTTACTCCTACATGTCCCTTAGGGGTTGGCTGTGAACTCGAGAGGGCGCGTAAAAGCAAGTACGCGGTACCAGTGTAATGCCATGATGGAGGTTAGCCGCTGGATGGAGGTTGTCGAGCCTAGTCCCATTACAGCGTGGTATCAGAGCTTTGGTTCATAAAAACCTTAGCTTATGAGGTTGAAACACTCATTTGAGATGGAGTAGAAATACTCTAGAATGAGCGAAATCATCTTGGAATCATACCTGAGAGAGCGTGTTTTGAAAATAAAATATTTTAAATGATTTTAAGGATTTTCTATATATAACTAATTTGAATTTTCGCCTTGTTTATAAAAATATCCTCATTTAAATCTTGTTCCTTTGAGTTCATCCCTCGGTTGGGTCCTTCCGAAGTCAAGATTCTCCAAAATCTGAGACTCGATCGTGCTTGGTCGTGACTTAGGAAATTGAAATTGTCACTTAGACCTGAATCTCCTTTGATTCTCTTGATTATCTTTAGAAATTCTCCTGATTTGATTTGATCAACATTCCAGCTTTTAGCCTATGTTCGGACTTACCTCGAATTGGGTTAATGTAAGATATGATAAAGCTCGAATAATCAACTATGTGTTAAGTACTTAAGTGTATTGAATAAATTGAAGAGAAAACCCAATAGAAGTGAGATATATATAAATTACAATCTATGCTAAAGGAAATTTCATCAATTAAAATATTTGTGAACCCATAAGCTTATATTCAAGCCGATTGTAAGTAAGTGGAATTTAAAAAAATGAATGACTATTAAGTACGGGAAATTTTGGATATGCGCCAAGCTAACGTATATACAAAGTCCTTGTGCAAGATAGATATAAACAACACTCTAGTCGCCTAAAATAGAATACTGACAATGACCGCGGCATCATCGGTATTTATTTTAGGTTTCGAAAGTGCTATAACAAACAATTTCAGTTGAAATGTTTGATTTATACTTAAGTTATTAAATATTGAACGATTTTTGTAGCGAATGAGAATTTAAAGTAGATGAATAAATAATTAGAGTCAAACACCTGGGTGAATAATAAAATGGTGAGCATTTTTACTATATTATATATGTTAAACCCTTCTATATGAATTAAACTAAGTAATTTGTTTTTCCTTAAATTACATTATCCAAACTAGGATATAACCATTTCCTTGTTATATGTGAGCCCTTTCCTCTCACATTTCCTAAGAAACTAAATTTGTATGAATGAATCCATTTTATTAAAGCTAACTTTAATTGTTTCAAAGAAAAGTTTAAATTTAGGGGAAGTTTCAAGAAGTTTTCCTAGTCAATGGAACCTAAGACGATTTAATTGGATACCACTTAACCCGAATATAAAAAGAATTGGATGTTAAACCAAAAAAGATAGCATAAGACTACTGCCACCTCCACATGCAGCAGCAGCAACGTCGTACTACTGCCACGAACACCAGTTGCTGCTGTTAACATAAGGAAAAAACCAAACCGAAAAAACGACAACCCTGCAACAGTGCTTGACCACTAGCTGCAGCTATTAAGAAAACCCCTGGATATAATCACTGCTTAGACATCGCTGGATATGTTATATTATGATGGTTATTATGCTCCATGCAACCGCTCTTTGAAAACTATAAAACCGCTTCCTATTATCCTTACATTTGGTATTTGAAGAGTAGTACTAATAAAGGATTCAACAACTTGTTAAGCGACTAGTGTCCAATATTATATCTAAAAATCTATATTTTGAGACGACGAATTGAGATTTAAGCCTTATTTTGGAAATATTTAAGAAAGAATGAGAAGTTTATATTATTCTTTGATTGGGGCATTTGTAAAACCGAAAAAAATTTCCTTGTATGAATATAGAATTACCTTAATGTTATGAGAAGCAAATATATTTTAACCTATGGAATTTAAGTGGATTTGCAAGGGTAATGTAAATAATTTGTAATCCTAATCATGTTTAAAAGGGAAGGGTAAGCAAATAAAGTATACATACCAATTCATTGAATTCATGGATTTAAACATAGAAAGAGAAAACTCTATGAATTCAAATAGTTAAAATTTTGTTAGTTTTGTTACTAGACAATAAGTATGTAATAATTTAATGAATTTTAAGTCTCATTTCACTTTACAGAAAATTTGTAATCTTAAAGGGTCATTTATATAAATACTAAAAGATTTTAGTTGGTAATGTGTAAGTTTGTTAAGAAATGTAAAATGATTTGTGAGCTTAAGAAATTAGATCGGAAAATATAGTTGTACAAGAATAAGTGGAATCTACAGTATGTTGATGGTACTATCAACTAGTTATATAAGGAAGGACAAATTTGATTTTGTTTCTCCACATATCACTCAGCCAGGTCGGTATTTTTAGTATAACTAATTCAACCAGTTGTAGTTCCTGTATTAAATTTTAGTAATGAATCTGACTTATATCTCCTAGTGTACTTTTAAAAATGAGATCCCAATTTGAACCTTTCAAATTTGAGTGAAGCTTCTTATATATGTATGGATCTGTGCAAAAAGAGAAACACAACATTGCCACAATGCTATCGCTGATCTGAGCTACTGCTACTAGCGCAGCAGCAGTTGTCGCAGCAAACGCTACTACTGCTAGCGGAGCAGCAGAGGAAAAAAGGAAAAAAAAAACTTATAGAAAGCGACACATTCGATCTAATATCTGACGAGAGTATTATGCGTTTCAATTGAATAGGAAGATCTGTTTGAAGCTATTTTGCCTTAACCGTCTTAATGATTTTTTTTGTTCCATGACATATTTTAATCTCCACTAATTTTGTTTTGATATGCGAAAATGCTGTATGTTTTTTTGACTGATTTTGGAGATCCTTAGGTGCAACTGATTACTTCTGAACCAATCGCTAAAACAAATCAGTTTTATCACATCAGCTTAAATTTATTTCTTGAATACTTTACAGAATCTAAAAACAAGATGCATGTCAGGATTAATCTTTGAGTGTGTCAACATGTTAAAAATAGAATGAATAAACTAGTTATTATGCTAATGTTTAGACAGAAATCCCTAAGTATAATTTTCTTTTTATACAATTTGGCACTTTAGCATAGGATATGTGATTTGAACTACTGCCAGAGTGACACCCTATGGTTTTCCTTAAGCTTGAAACAGTATATGCTAACTTGGATAATCTTTTCCCTGTTGTGTTATAAGTATTTATAAGTGCTTAGAATATAGTGTAATCTATTGCTGTGTATGCGGTCGCCACTGAACAAATTAGATGGAAAAAAAAACTGAACTGAAAGGAAAACAGAAAAAAAATTGAACATGGTAAGATAAATTGAAACATATAAATTGATATTACATGCATCATTGATTTCATTTGCATATTGACACAATGCTATTTTAATTCATGTCATATTTTGTGTACGGTTATGTACATGCATTGTTTCATTTACATCTCGTCAAAAATACTAAGTAGGTTATCACATATGTTGCTCATTGTTAGGTATGTTACGCTATATTATAAATATATGCTTGATTCTTACTATATCTTGAGATTTTTTAGTAGTTACAATAGCGTGCTTTGCGTGCGGAGCTCGCTTTTGCGCCAAAATACAAATGAAAAATAAGAAAATACGCTTTAAAATGCTAAAGAAGGTATGTATCTCAGTTTACATATCACTATTGGATTGTTTTCTCTTTTGTTTCCCCTATATTGGGATGCCTCATCGTACGAATGAGATGTATATTGAAATTGCAAATTTTTCCGGGTGAGCCGTACATAGGAGGTGCTGCCGAAATTTTCCGTAAATCCCGAGTGTTAGAAAAATTTCGAGTTTTAAAAATATGTAACTTATTGTCTTCCTAACAAATTTAAACTAAGTGTTTGTAATATTATATATCGACTTAAATGCATATGACATTCCTTTTCGAGGATGAAAAGCACTAAGTGAGGGAGGCTGTAACGAACCGGTAATTTTGGCATTTTAGAATATAATTAAATTTAGAATTTATCATTGAAATAAATATATTGGGATTTCAACATGGAATTTGGACTTTCATTTATTTTGGACGTAAGTTAAGCTTACTTCTGAAATGAATTTCTTTCGAAAAATTTAAATTTTAATATGACTGTTTGTTAGAAGAAGCGTTAGTGACATTATTGGCCAACTTTAAGTATTTCAATAACTAAAATGTAATAATTAAAGTTTAATGTTGGAATGTTAATCTCGTAACTTAGTTGAAAGGAGTAACGAACTCGAAATGTTATAAGAATAAAATGATGTATTGATGATTTTTTTTTGAAAATAAAGTAAATAAACGGCGCTAATGTTGGAAACAAATTTTATTCTAAATTTAACGGTGGATGAAGTTCAATATTTCTTGTTAATAAAAACTAAATGGAACAAAATCATAACGCACGAAGTTGGAATGTAAGTAAAACGGACTAACATTCGTTAGCGCGGTTAATGCATTGTCCATTCATGACTATACGAATGAATGATAAATAATAATATTAATAATAAATAATAAGAGATTCAATTTTATTTCTTTAACCACGTTACCCAAATAAGGAAGAAAATAAATAGTTAACGCAAATTTAAACTATGTAATAACGGTAGGAATTTTCAGCCAAAGTTTAACATTTGTCTAAGATAACAAAGGTCCATATTATCTTTGAATTGGTCATTCACGTTGCTTCAAGATCCGATATTTTAGCCCCTTCCTTAAATTATGGCTATGACAAAAATCTTTCTTTGTCAGTAACCCAATATTTGAAACCACTGTACAAGATTTCAAAAATCTTTCCTTGTCAGTAGCCCAATATTTGAAACCACTGTACAAGATTTCAAAAATCTGCCCTCTGTTAGTAGCCACTATTCAAACCAGTAAGCTGAGATTTTGAAATCTCTGTGTGCAGAGAATCCAATGCAATTCTCAAATAAAATATTTCGAACGGCAGAAATAAAATGTGTACCCTTAACTCTTTTATTCAACGCAAAAATTTCTCCTTTGCTATTTCCATTCATCCAAGGAAAGAACTGAGAGAAATATATATATGTATGTATATATATATATATATATACTTCCTCCAAATCAAATAGAAATGGCAGTAAACCATTTTTCCGAAATCAAACCCAAATCGCAATCCTTATTTCTACCCCAAATCTGTGTGTTGCTGCCTCCTTCCTTCGATTGAACCACCCATTGATGGCAGCAACTATCGATTTACACTTGCTAGCTGCCTTCGCGAGTCCTCCCTCCCATCATTCGTTCAAGCATCGCCATCGAACTTGAGCTCCGACCACTCGTAGTACTTGCCTCCACGGTCCCCTCGTCTGATGGTACCTTCTCTCCTCAGACGGGATATTTCATTTGAAAAAAAAGGAAAAAACACTACCACCACCGCGTGAGATCTGAAGTCGCACCACCTATAAGACCATCAGCCACCTCAAAGTCCAGCAAACCCTGAGGACCTGACACACTCCACCTCTTAAACCGTGTATCCTCCTTCTAGCAAGAACCCTAGTCTAAGTTTGGAAAGGGAGAGGCAGAAGTTGGCCAGTGTACCCATAATCGTTGTCGCATCAGCCTGTACACCACCCATCGAGTCTCGCTGCTGCCCGGTTGCTGCTAAATAGCGTCCAGGGCAACATGCACTCCAAGTACTTGACAAAATGCCGGAAAGGCTGCCGTAGATGAATTGGGGTTACTGTCTTAGGCTCTGGATTTGGATTACACCTCATGTTTATGCATGCAGTTCCGTTGTCTATTCGATCCGGGTCGGTGAGTTTACCTTGATTTTTCATATATATAATTGCATGCATGTCCCTTTTAAAAAAATGCTGATTTTGATTTATTATCTTGGTAAACTCCAGTGGAGTGTCGACATAAGCCAAGTAGAGCGGATTTGAGTTCTCCTGTCATTCCTGCAGCTGGTTGAGTTGGAAAGGGGTTCATGCATTCCAATATTGCATTGTGTACATAAGAATTTATTGGATGCGTATTCGCCATTTGGCTGTCATGCTACATTCTCAAATTTCCATGTCAATATCGCATTCGTCTCCTTTGCTTCGAAAGGTGAGTTTTCCTCACTCATAGACTAATATTTTTATGAAGTGAATTACGATTTGAAATGTTGAATGAAATGTTAGGGTGCTCTAGATTTGTTTGCTTTGTGATTGTGCACATGCGACACACACTATTATTTCATATGACACTATGGTTGTCTGCTTGACATGCTGTGTTATTTTTTCAACATTCAAGTTCCCGTTTGATTAGAAACCCCTACGGGTTGAAATGATACATACCCGAACCTCTTCGAATCGATTTGGGATGCGGGTTGAAATGATACATACCCGGGATTCGAATAATTGTAAAGAACGGATTGAAATGATAAATATCCGTGTCACTTGACCATAGGGTAGAAAATTATATACAGACACCGTAGTCAATAAAATAATTTTTTTTATTATATCTATTTTATAAGTAGAAATTTTAAATAAAACTCCTTTAAAGCATAAAGAAAAGTTAAAGAAATTTTGTTCCAAATCTTAATTTAATTTTCGTAAGAAATCCCATTTGTATTAAAATAATTTTATTTAAAGTGATTTTGCAAATTTATACTTAATATAGATTTATTTAAATAAATTCTTCATACTTTTATGCTCATGTAATGAATTTATAATATGACCATTTTGAATTAAATGATTTAATGTAAAGATTTGCAAAGCTTTGATAAATATTTTTTCCAAACTTATTTTAAATTATGATTTGTCAAAGGGGATATTTCCTATGTGAATGCATACAAAGGATTTTGAATTATAGCTAACGCTAAAAATGGGTTTGGAAATTTGTTATATGAATGGATATGTGAATTTCTAGCTAAGTAATGATTCGAGAATCGTTTTTAACGATGAAGTATTGAAATTGAACCAAATCAAGAGAATTGGGTTTAAATATGAATTCCACTTGGGAAAGAAATGTTAAACATGGATTTAGAATTGGATTGGATAAATATTACTTGTTTTAAACTATAATTTTATAAAAGTAATTTTCACATTATTTTGCTTTATAAACATTCTTTTGTAAAATAATTTGATTTCTTTAACTATATGAATTTTATACTAGTTTTCCAACTATATATATATTTATACATTATTTCTAATTAATATACATATACTATTTTCAAAATTTAACTTTTCTAAATTTATTCCTTTAAATCTATGTCCAATCCAATCTTGTGAATCCAAGGGTGATTATTGGTTTATAAATTCTAATCGAACCATTTGTGAATGATTTAGGATAATTGATTTTGGGGAAAGACTTGAAATAAAGCAATTTGTGATATTTGAAATATGATTTTCAAATCTAATAGCCACGGTGTGAAAAAAATGTAGGCATCGGTTATTAAAGTGACCGAAGTCGGTAAGTGGCATACTCTCTGTCAGTGTCGATACCACTTTAACAACTGTATACGTTATGGAGTATCGGAACGACAACATGATGGCTTGGAAGCGACCACTGGATTGAAGAAGGCGAACGACGACGAATTGGCCTTGGCCTTCGGGTCATAATTAAAATGACTAAAACAGGAGCTATACCGTGACTAATTGAGGTCGCATCTCATATCGGACACGCTTCCTCGATACCATCTCTATTACTGTTGTGATTGATTTGGGTGCACCCTTTTTTATTTGGGAGTGTGTTCCGAGGTGGGCGGTAGTTGTTGCTATGCGTTACCACCGGTCCGGGAGTACAACTGGTAGAATCCTACCCTGGGCATTGCCTCGTGTGCCTTATCATATTTATCCTATACGAGCCCCGTACGATTTTGATTTAGTATTGCTTTCTATGGAGTGCTCTCTGATAACACCAGTGCAGTGAAATTATGGTACTGTATAGACTGTGACGCCTATAAACTGCGTAAGGGTATTCTGGTAATCCCGCTTAAACTATATTTAGTATATTTACTTTACTGATTAGACAATACAATAATAGCGTACTATTTTATATTTATTATTTCCATGTATCCTTAAAGGATGGGAATCCCAAACATCCTTTAAGTTATTGTACATTTTAGTTAACACTTCATTTGGTTTAATTCACTTATATAAGAATGTTAGTCCTGACTCGAGTACTTTGTTGTTTTATTCTTGCAATTGCTCGGGTCAGACGAGTATTTCATCTTGTAGATATATCGGTTAGAGCTTGAGATTCATTAGAGATCCAGCCATTCATCTACCGTGTCACATTCGGTTATGCCTATATCTGCTCACTACCGAATACTAGTGTGATTTTATAATTATTCTTCTGCTGTATCCATATTATTTTTTTTACTCGTATATTATGTAAAATCTAAAGAATTTGTAAAATTTTACTTCCGTTGTGAAATACTGTGTTCTATGGCTGTGATTCTGTGATGATTTATATTTCAACTTCATAGGCAATAATGATCTGTCATTTTGAACGGTTCGAGTTGGTTTAATTACCGGCTTGGAGCGGTCAAAAAGCCAGTTCGTTACATTACGGTTTTGATTGTAAACCTAAATATGGCGACATAGTGGGATGGGGCACTCATGCCGTCTATGATTGATACATTTACTTTCGAAATTGATTTCTACACTATACACTAGTAATAATATAAGAGAAATTTCGTGTATCAAGCATATTTGGCTGTTATAAGGTAAAACTCTATCCACTACTACAAAACAGGCATGTTGCTTCACCTCATTTGCATCAATTGTAGCAAAACCAGATGCTAATAACAATATCTGCATCAGTTCTATATGAAAGGTCGATGCAAATAGTAAGAGGAAAGCAACAGATAACACAAAACTGCAGTTTGCATCGGTTTTATGTAAAAACCAATGAAAATAAACCGATGCAAAAAAGTTTAATTGCGCTGGTTATAAATTAGAGCCGATGCAAATATAATTACTTCTACAAGCAAAAATTCCACAATTAATTGCATCGGTTAAACTAGGGATGCAAATTTTTTAACCCTTCTATACACATCCTTGGACACGTGAAATTTTTTCCCCCCTTTTGCATGTTGCTTCCCGCTACTCCTCCTTGGTTCCTTTTTCATTTTCCCCAAAAATTTACTTCGTCATTATCCCAAAAAAAAAGACTTCGATTATTAAAAAAAAAAACTGAAGAAGAGAAACCGGATTTCCCCAAAAGTTGATTGAGCAGATCGATCGGATTTCCCCCAAAGGTTGATTAGGCAGATCGGATTTTCCGGAAGACGCTTCTCAATTCGTCGATTGCTTGGATTGACTACGCCAGGTATCGATTCTTTAACTTGTTCAGATTTTCCAGAAGACGCTTCCATTTTCTTTTCCTGACCACTCCGAATTATTATCAGTTTTACAAAGATAAGCAAATTTGTGCTTTTGTTCGACAAGATGGATAGGTTTATCTGGTTAAGAGATACATTCAATCTTGTATATGGATGTTCTGATGTGTTGGCAGTATTCATCCACTACGTGTCCTACTCGATGAGTTCAATTTTTAATGGTTAAATCGAGACCTTAAAATTATAGGAAGAACTTCCTTTATGTGAATTTCTTATTATACTTTTGCATTCATGTTCTTTTGCAATAACTATTTGTGGTACTATAATAACAAGTGTGAACCCGTGCTTCGCACACGAACTTGCAAAATAATTAGTATAAAATTAATGATTAATAATTATGAAAGTAACGGTAGAAAATAAATTGGAAAACTACATTTCAAATGAATTATCGCATACTATGCACATTAAAATCGTTCAATAGAAGAATGTTTGGCAGCTTTGTTTTAAAAGTTTCCACAGATTTATACTTGGATCATTACTGCATCCTTAGGTGTTATGGGCCTAATTTTGATTTGAACGCGATTTAATCATCCCCAACATGAACCTTTAATTAATTTGATCAATTTATTGATTGAAATCTCAGTTTTCATTACCACACACAAAAGGACGAAAGAATGGTAAGTCCAACGCATGATAATATTACCAAGACAACATCATCACTCAACATGTAATGAAACATATACATTCATAACTTTTGTTAAGTTGAATGACAAACATTTTAGAAACATTATAGCAAAGGTTGGACATTGTTCACCTTCAGTCAATCAGATTTAAAAATACATTCTAGTACAAATTTATGCTAATTTTTCTGGAATAAACTACTAATTTTATACAGAAACAAACAAATATTTGAGATAATTTTTCATGCTTAAATTGCTTTTACATATGTATGCACCCATGCTTTGCACACGAAGCAGCAAATTATATGTTGATTCATTGCTATTTTTGTATGGTATGGCAATTTAAAATATATTCAGAAGCAAGAGGAAGGTTATTATGTAACGTAAGAAGATGGATGCGTACAAATGTAACATTATTAGCTACTGCTCGGCTCCTACTACTAATGTTATCGTACGGTGATGATTGCAGTTTTAAACACATTAGATAGAACAAATAAAAAGTAAGCAAAAAAAATTCGTAGGTTAAATAAATGAAACTTTAGGTGGAATGAATGTCCAATGATAAAGTTAATGCGTTAAATGTTGTCAAGTCAAGACGGCTAAGCGTGTCACATAAAGCAGCAGTACGTTTAAGTGAGAAAGATGTAATAAAAATAGGTGTATTAGTATTACATGACTCAAATAAATGTTCTTTTTTAAGGCACATATGAAAGTTAAATTCCTTCTCAGCTAATTTATTAGTCTTTGGCATTTTTAAACTCTACTAACATAAGGCAGATCCAAAACTTCATGGGTTTACTAACAGGGAACACACGGGTGTGCGTAGTAGAAAATTTATGTGCTTACCCATGAACGTAAAAACCAAATGAAAATGCAAAATATGCTCATGAATCGAAGAAGAAGAAAAGACACGGTATGCAAAAAGTAAGTGAAACAAAAAATGGCAACATTAGTGAAGCAATGGAAAAAAAAGTGATTTCAGTTACATACATTAGACTCATATTAGAACGGATGACAATAGTTATACAAACTTTTATTTTCATTTGAGATACATTAAACAGAAAAACTAATACATTATCAAGAACAAACAATTTAACTACATAACACAAAACTGAGCCTGCAAGATAGTTGATCAATTTCAAGTCTATGTGCAATACAAATATTTCCTTTTTCCCGCTGTTACAATTTTTCAGGACTCGTCAAGAAAGAAGAAGAAAAAAGGAAAAAAAAAGCGTGGATGAACCTATGTATTTGGATTTGGAAGCCCGTACATGTTTCACTCAGTACTTAGTAAGCAACAACCATCTACATTATAGTTCACTATAATCCATAAGACAATTTTGTTAGCACTTTTTTGGGCGTAGCTTGTGTTCTGCCCATAGATCTACATTCCAATGAGTAGCTTCCCCTCTTGTTTTACATGAGCACCTTAAACCAACCTACCTTTACACAGTAGACAATTGAGTAAATTCATTATTGCATTTAAGCTGAAATATAAATTGAAAATCGCATAGTGCATTACCATTATGTAAAGTTAAGACATGGTATTAATGAGGTCACTACAGGTGGCGTCAACTTTTAGGTGTCATTCTTTCACATTATGCATTGTACATTAGCACATTGGAAAATAAATAAAAATGCATGAACTATCATATAAAAGAATAACTGGTGAGTTTAATATAAGTAAAAAACCACCATTAGTTTAATATCAAATTACTTGCTAAAACCATGAAGATATAACTAATAACATCAAGGTTTCGAAGGGATGACCGCCCTCTAAATAAAAATACATTCATGATATTTACTCCAACTAATGAACATTCAAGCCATCAAAACATCGACTGATAAGTTGACGAAACAAAAACCCATAGCAATATAGATTCATAAAGGAACCACAAACAAAAGGATTTGTTATCTTCATCTACAATTGAAATTTTTATAAACCAAATATCAGACCACACAATAATACCAAAGTTCACTACTAAATATTGACATAGCAAAAAATAAATATTTGAAACATCATTTTAGCCTTCCTTGTACATTAATCGAGACTGTATGATGGTGTAAATAAGGTAGATATTTTATAGTGCTTTTGTGTTTGGGATAGTAGATTTGTGTTTGTATTTTAGCAGTCAAAATTTTTAATGACATGATGAGTATTAAAAGTTAGTGGAAATCGTGATGTCAGTCCATATACGCAGACATAAACGGTATTAAAACCTTGCGATTGAATAGTTTTTTAAGCCTGGTACATTAAAATTTGTCATCTGGGAATCAGTCTACAATCACTTGACCCAATTTTCATAATTTAACCTAAAATGAGGTATAAAGCAAACAATAATTCTCGTTTAGTGCTATCAAGAGCGGGGTCTGTCAATAAAGTTTGCTAATTATGGTATGTTCAGGTAAAAAACTATTGACATGGTAAATTCTACGGTTTGTTTCTTAGTCGACCGTTGATTACGATTCTTTCCTGCTTAAAACTGTAATCATCAAAACTGTTAGCATAATCTTTGATATGCCTATACATAGCAATTTAATTTTATGACATTACTATAGATTTTTCTTCTATTCTGCTACTTATACAAAAACAACAAAAATATACATTTGTTTTTTTTCACTTCTGTATAAGCTAAGGATAGGAACGTGGAAGTAATTAAATTGAAGACAGTGTGGCTGACGCTATAAGCAACAACTGACTCATGCTTCATGCAACAGTGCATAGTTTACTAAATAAACATTTTCAATGGTGTCAGCAAGGCCCAAACCTACGGTAAGGCTGCCGAGGCAGCCATCTAAGGCAATAGACAGGGGAGGGACAACAAATTGGAAAGACACAACAATCTGAGATTAAGTATGACTAATAAATCTTCATGCACCGCTGAAATGTCAAGTTAACTGCCAAATTATTTCAATTATTATTTTAGCAACCAAGTTCTTTTTAGTAGATATTATTATTATAGCATGACTTTGTTGTCCCTCGTGGAGAGTCTGAAGTAAGTACGAACAAATTAATATAAGAAACTGAGTACAATATTAATATTATACTCCTCAGTGATTACATGCACACTGCAATAAGAGTAAGCTAACACTGCTGCAAACTGAAACTATTGCTAGGAAATAAAATGAAAACAAATTCATGTTTGCCTCGGGCAACCAAAACCTTTAGGCCGACTCTGGTGTCAGTTAAATCCCATGATCTTCACCGTTACATACTGTTGTAATGAGAGGCACTTTAGTTAGTTTGTGGAAACAATATTCAAACTATCTCAAATCTATTTTCAATTGCTTTAATGTAGTGCAATGTGCACATGCAAATGGTTTCTACATTCAAGATTTCCTAGGAAAAATGCAAACTGGTTTTTTATTTTATTACTGAGCTGGTCATACGAATATGCATGTAAAATAAGTAACTTGATAATACAATCTTCATTTTTTTCCCTTTCCATTTGCACATTGTCATCAATTTAAGTGAAGTTTGATTTTAGATTGGATAAAACTTAAATCATGACATTATCAATTAGACGTACATACCCTCAAGCGATATATCTGGTATAGTTGAAAATTGTTGCATTTACTATTATATATTTTTTCATATATCTTACAAATTTTGAAATGGCACTTGAATCTCAAACATTTATGGAAACTTCTCTCCCCATTTTATAATCCATGTTCAGAAATTATGCCCAAGAAATTAAAAAAATAAAGTAGCAAAAAATGTTGCTACATGAAAGCAGCACGAACTGCCACATAAGCAGCAGCCTGTTCGTACTTAATATCAGCTTGAGATACTACATCCTTGCCTACTTGACCGTAGAAGGGAACCACAACATCATATAGTAGTTGTACTACTACATAATGGGCCTCAATTTAAAAGACGCGTTTTTTAAACCAAGTGGGAAAAAAATAATTGTTGTCTCAACAAATTTAGCAATAGGGGATTACTACAAAAATGGGATGACTATTTATGTTTGCTAAGTAAAAATGCTTGGAAGCATTTGAATCGCTTTATGTGAGAAAAACAGGAAACAATGGTCATGAAGGCCTTATATCTGATATGCTAGTTGTGTTTAATTTGTTTGGGTGACACAGTAATGAACCTTTATCATATATTGTCAGTATAGTATATTAATGGATATAATTAATTTATTTAGCAAAATAAATGCATCACTTATGTATGTATCAAAAAATAACGCAAAACTGTAAGATTAAAGCTTGATCAAGATTTAATATATCATTGTTCAGTTATTCACAAATGAGTTAGAACCAATTAATAAGAATTTAATAGAAATACATGAACTTCCATGGGATATAATTCTTTTTATAAAATTTTATAAAGAAGATTAAGTACTTATTTTTTGAAGATATAGGTAAAGAAAATATGTACCTATATGTACTAAATTTATAAATATGTACCAAATTATTTTTTGAAGATATAGGTAAAGAAAAAAAATTCCCTCATTTATAAAATATTTATGCTATGACCAAATCATGTGGAAAAAGCGAATGATGAATTATTTTTTGAAGATACAAGTAAAGAAAATATATAGTGCATCTTGTGAATTCAGTTAATAAGTGCACAAAAAATTGCAACTGAATTTTTTTTTCCTTTTTCCCGCAATGTTTTATCTAACCCCAATTCGTTCAAGATATTTTGTAATGGATACTGTATAATGATCCTTTATCATATGAAAAAAAAATCATGTAAAATTGCATTAAAGAAAGACTTTAAATACTAAGGTAACATGAATTACCTTCCATTTTTGTTGGTTTACATACATATTACAACCATGAACATTTGTTTAAATCTAAAATATGAATGACTACAAAGCTTCAAATATATGCATTTAAAAGTGAAACCCAATTTTGGATATACGACATCAGATATGACACTCGATACAACACTTACCCAGCGTTTACATCTTAAAGCAACAAATATTAACTATGCCAATTTTTGTGTATAGATATGTTAACTAAATTCATAATCTACTTATTTAATGTATGGCCTTACAAAGTTGAAACTACATCAATTGAACCGTATTATGAAATAGAAGTGATAAACGATAAAACATGAATGAATAAAACTGAAGAGCTTCTACAAAAGGCATTATATAGTAAGTGTGAAACTCCTATTCAAGTAGAATTTACCAACATAATTAGCACATATCATTCTGATAATCCATATGATGTGCCTTGAATAAAAATATGTAAAATTAGGAATCCACTTTGTTACATGAGAGAAAGCGTATACTAACAGATTAGACTGCTATGCTTTAATGGAGAATATTCAAAAAATCATTTGAGCATCATCTCTATACCATTGATTAAATATGCAAAATGATAGCAGATTTGAACACTACAGCAGTTGTTTTTTACCTTGTTATTATATTGTTGAAAATGCACTCCGATAAACAATTAATCAACTAAAAATGTCTAAGTTATGATAAGGAAAAAGAAAGAAAGAACATTTTGTGTATTTATTCCTGTGTATCTAAAGCATAGTAAATAGTTTTTTTCCAATTATTAAAACCCATACATAAGTTATATATACAGGCACAAGCATGCTGTTAAATGTTAAGTGAATCTTATGCAGAAATAAGGAATTAAAAAGTAAAACAAAATAATATATTTTATGAAATGTAAAAATCTCAAAAATCAATTTGCAAAAGCCATAGTTTATTTCTAGGTTATCGGACTCATGTTTTTCTTACCAAAAGCCTACACTGTCACTAATTAAATGATCACTATAGGATAGTAATAAGAAGTTGTCAAAGCTAGGGTGATTGTTTAAAGTGGACTATTCTTTACCTAGTTGTTTTAATGTTGAAAGCACGGTGGAGAACTATTTTCCAACTATTGAAAAATATATATAAGTTATGTATGTCTACATGAGCAATATTTTCAATGTTTGAGCTTATTGTTTAATACACCAAAACAAACTGTAAAGGTTTGATGAGTCATACAGAAATAAAAATAATGAAATGGTCAACTTATCATACTTACTATGAAAAACACAAATTTTACAATAATACATAAAAATGAGTTGGTTTATTTATGACATTCATACAACGCCTATCAATAACTAATTAATCATTACAGGATATTAAAAGTTAGTTTTCAGAGCTGGGATGACTGGTTAAATTGGGCTGCTATTATATATAAACTAACAGGCAAGTGTTTCATTAGACTTTGATATGATACAAAATTTTGCATTGCAGATAGTTCTAAATCTAACTCTTCATTTGAAAATGTGACGTTGTTTGGTTATCTGTAAGCTCGTAGTACTTCTAATCACATAACATCAACATTTAAATAAGCATGAAACCAACAATATTATCATTAAGCATCAAATTATATACTGCTAACTTTATTTTATTTCTCATTCTACAGGCATATTTACCTGAATTCTATTAAAACCGAAACGTGCAACTATGATAACCCGCACTCACAACAAAACGCAAGAAACTATAAGCAATGCAAATGACATACAAATGAAGTTAAACTATGTAGGAAATAACAAAGGAATAATATTATCTATGGTGAAAATTTCTAAATCAAACCATGTTTCCCTCAAGTATACAATCAAGATGTTTACCACGATATTTACGTATTTTCCTATTATGTTAATTTATGCATCACAATTAACTATGTTACAACAAAATCACAATAAATAAACACATGATTATTATGCTGACATTACATTATTACCACTACAAAAGGATCTCTCATAGACACGGTACAGTAAATCCCTATAGAACAAATATCCTAGCAATAACGCTTGCTGCGGTATTGTGAAACAATTGTTTCATAGAAAAACTATAGATAGTGTGTTAACTGAGCTGACGAAGATAATGTGCTAATTAAACTGATGTAGATAACATGCTCATGTGCCTATAAATGATGATGTGAAAGTTTACAAATGTTTCAAAGGACCACAGTTAAATTTAAGTACACTAATATTTCCTAGGACAACAGCAGAATTCACACCAGTTAAAGAATAATGCTGAAGTGAATATTTTTTGCCATCTTTAACCAACGAAGTAAACATATCAAATAGAAATTCATTCAGCATAGAAATTAAAAGTCATGACAATAATCGCAAACTTTAAAGAATCTAAGACACTTCCATAATTACGTATCAAATGCACTCAAGTCCACATTGTCTTACGCACTGAGCACCCTGCATATGAGCCATGAGAAATTTGTTAAGTTTTATTTTATTATCGGACATAAATCAGGCATTGTCCAATACTCAGCCTAGTTCAAAAAAACTCAACTACTATTAGAGCCAAGGGAGAAAAGTATTTTAAGTTGGCAAAGATCTAGGTAGTCTAAAAACAATATTATATATGTATATGTGAAGTGAACAAAATCAACTCACATCATTTAAAATGGCAATAGGACTGAAAAAAATAGGATGAAAGCAAAATAGCACGATCTCTCTCTTACAACAGTTTGAACTATCATCTAATAAGGAAGGCAGTAGAGGAAACAGAACTTTTGGTTAAGAAAACAGTCACCATTGGGACATTCTTCATTTTAGTTTGCACTTGAGAGGCAGCAGTGGTAACATACCATAATACATGATAAACCCGCAAGCAAAATCTACTCACCAAAGAATGACAGAACCAAAACTTATCGATGGACTGTAAAATTTTCAAATTGATGACAGTTTGGTTTTACCTGCGAAACTTATTAGTGGAAGACTATAAAAGTACAATCATTCCTTTCCCTGTCTGTGTGTCTATTCGCATCTCAGCTTGTGTTGCTGCTTCTTGCCAACTCTCAGTTCAACTTTTCCATGCGTTCCTTTTGCTGTTGCTTTGGTTTCTAATGGAAAAGCCCGCCATTATTGATTTTGACAGATTCTGAGAAAGCTTTGGTTTATTGTCGTTTCTATCTTGATGCCGATTAGGTTTAGCACTTTATGCAGCTGCTTTGTTCCTTCGAGTTATGGACTTGTTTATAGTCTTTGGACCTGTTTTATTATTCAACAGTATTGATTTCTTGTCGTAGCCTGGGTCTTATTGGGCCAAGAATCACAAATCTGTGGAAATGCTTGCAAAATCAAACAAAATATGTTAATGTCAAAACTAACAACAATATTGGGGTACATAATGACCAACTTAAAAAAATATTTAAAAAAATAGAAATAATGTAGGAAAAAAAACCTTATTCATTCTAAAGCTTATGGTGAACTTCAAAAGCATATATTTTATCATGGATAGATATATACATCGAAACTTACAATTGTCATGGATTCAAACAAATATACATTAGCACTGCAGCTATAAAATGTTGAGATTTATGTAGTTGAAGAAAATTAAGCACAAAATTTGGATTGTGAATCTATTTTGTACCAGACAAATATATATCTATTCATATTATTACAGACTTATCCATCTCCTAGCACTTTGACACCACAAAATAGTTAGCTATGTAAAACACATTGGCCAAACCTTTTAAGAGGGTCTAATTATATAATCATGCTAATTGATAATTGTTAGTGGAATTAAACTATAATTTAGTTTCTAAAATACAAATATTATTTTAGTACATGTCCTCGTTCGAAGTTAAAGATAAATTAGTATGCTAGGACATGGCAGCAACATTCTCCCCTAGTTCTCCCGACTTGATTAACTAATTGCAAATAGTTTATATACCAAAGCAATAATTCATTTTTGTTCTTTTGTTCATAACATGATATCCTTCTCTTTAGCTACAAATGCACACAGCGGTTGTTTTTTAATACCCTTGCATAAAGCATACATTATTATTGTTGCTTTGTTTTACTTGATGTTAACAATAATCACATCCCATATTCCATAGGAAGCTAATAATTAATTGTATAAATGAGAATCTGGTCATTATAATTCATATGTTAAATGTAAAATGCCGTTATCTATCTAACTGAGAAGTGCAGATCCAGTATTATGCACTCATAAACACATACATTGATACTTAGAACTACAACTGCTTATGTTCTCTCAAAGCTTTGAGACAACCAGTATCAGAGCATTGAGAGAGTATAAGTTCTTGTAGTTTTAACAAATTAAACAATAATTTCTGGTAGTAGCTATAAGGTAAATGAGTTGAAGTTCACTACTAAAAAAATATCATTAAATTTGAGTGTAGATTGTATGCAAAACATATTGCCTTAAAAGGAAAAAAGACAGAACAACATAAAGGACACACTATGAAAGAATGAAAACCATATATTAAGTTAGTTATCATTTCAAGTGTAATTTATAGAAACTAATAAAATACAAGGACATTTATATAGCAAGAACTTCATAATTTTTATTATGATTTTAAAAATATATTATTTGATAGAGCTTCTGGAAAATACACCAAACACGTAGAACAACATCGCAATGCTGAGGTATTTACTATCAATGCATAACGATGAATTCATATCATTATCCTAAACACTTACTGTCATCACACTCTGTAATGTGCTGGTGAAACTAATGTAAAGGCAAATCTCAATCAATTAAGCCTGAAAACGAAGACGGTAATATGTTTCTATGTTTTAAACTCACCATACTAAACCAAACTTTCATAGACAGAAACAAAGTGTTAATTCCCTTATTTCAGTATTTTATTAATCAACAATGCATGGAGAAAATATCAAGATTTAAATCCACCAAAAATGATTCCAAAATTAGTGGAAAATATACTTAAAAATGACAATGACATATCTATGTACCCTAATAAATATCCAGTATATAATCTTTATTGAAGGAAACATGAATTGTCCTAAATATAAATGATCAGGATGTTAAATCTAATTAATTTATGCTTTCCAAATTGTTTTAATTCACACATATGCATCATTTAAAAGAAGCACTTAAGATTACTGTAAATCCATGCTGAACTTGTTACGAAGAAAATTAACTTAAGTAAAATTTGCCACAAATAAATTAATTAGAAGGCAAAGAAAGAGAAGTAAAATGTTTTTGTGTTTCTCGACTAAGGTAGGTATTATACCACTATTCTCCAACCAAGGTAGCAGAAAGTACTCTTTGCAACAGTAAACTGTAAAAATTTACTTTCAATCAATTTGATACTTTTATGTAAAACCATAAAATATATTTTTATTCTTAATTCAAAATGTGAAAATCAACATAGCTACTAACTAATTTTCCATTCTTTGCACCAAATCACAAAAATAACTCAAAAATCATGAAATATTAGAATAATTGCTATTCATTCTTAAGCATTTACTATTGTAAGAAAGAAAAATAATTTTTTGACTAAAGTTATCAATTGTTTATGTCTAACAATGTTGTTTAGGGGTGTTTTTGACAATGCATGTAATATTAGAATCATTTTAAATTACAATATTATTTCATATTTGTACTCATTGAGTCATGACTCCAATATAATCATTAAAAAAGGTTAATACTAATATAAGATTACTGGTCTAAAGCATATAGCAGAACGTATATCTAGATTTAGTCAACACTAAATCATTAAAAAAGCGCTCGCCACATATCATATGAATGTTTAATGCATGATTAATAAATTAAAGATGATTAAAATTTGTTGTACATAAGCACGTCTATTGGTTACAAAGCAAACACAAAATTATAAAAATATGCACAACACTAAGTAAGTACAGATATAGATTATTTTTTTCAAATGATCAAATGCCACGAAATTATCTACATGGGTAATTTTTCCCTAAAGAAAATGTAAAACGCTAAAATTTTATAACAAATTGAACCTTGAGCAACATAATTATATTTGAGAAACATACGCTTTCATTTTTTAATCATGTTTGTGCTAGCTTAATGCAAATAAAATTGTATTTGTTTAGATAACCGTAGGTTATTCTTGGGAAATCACAAATCCTTTAAGATTTCCGTCTACTTTGCAGCCAAATTTGGTTGGTATTGTAATGGACAATAAGAAATAATAAGAAAAGTGAATGCAAATCAACATCAAATTTACAAATAGGAAATAATCACATGCCTTCTTTAAATTTACATTACAGGATGTTATAGAGAGCATTATCATTATAAATTCATTATAGTAATTCAATAAAATACTTTATAGTGCAACATTAATTAAAAAGGTACGATTGCAATGTATTGTCTAACATTTATATCTCTTTCATAAGCAATGCAAAGCTGAGGTATTTTAGTGGACAAAAATCAGGGAAATTGTAGCCTTGTTAATACTTACTTCTTAGTAAATTTGATAAACACACTTATAGCACAAATTAATAGTCGGTAACGCAATAAATATTATGACATAATAAAGTGACATCATTTGATTTATAGTACCAATGCTATAGGTATATGAACTATGCGAAGGAAAATAATTTGCTATACAATATACTTGATTGACAATTTAACTACTATATTTGATAAGAACACAAATATTATGAAATGAAAATGTTCTAAGAAATGGTTCTTATTTATTATATGGAAAGAAAGATATCATTGAATGTAATGAGTTGTATAATGCTAGTGCCTGATAATAATAATACTGAGGGCTCAGTTAATTTGTTAAAAATACACCTATACAAAAAATAGCATGATGTATAAATATGAGCAGAAAGTTTTTATAGCAAGACTACAGAAATATCAACCTAAAAAAGGTTTAGTACTCATTTCACGTTCCTGATACATTCGTTATGATTTATCTGTTGCATTGATAACTAACACCATGGTCTGAATGACCTATAGCAAAAAGTAATCTATTTTTGCTAATATATGTTGTAATAGTGGAATTGACGTAATAGGAAGGAACTAACTTTTATAAATAGCATGTGTCCTTCCAGTCAAAACTCCTCTAGTGAAAAATCTAACTCTGTTTCCCTAATGATAGGGGAAATTAAATCCTAGTATGCATAAAAATTGCATATCAATATGATATCATGGTAACAATACAACATTGAATATACTAAAAAGAAGATAAGATAATGTTAAATGCTAACAATCTTAACAAATTGAACCTTGTGCAACATAATTATGTTTGATGAAACATACGCTTTCAATTTTTAACCATGTTTGTGCTAGCTTATAATGCAAATAGAATTGTATTTGTTTAGATAACAGCAGGTTATTATAGGGAAATCTCAAATCCTTTGAGATTTTCGTCTATTTTGCAGCCAAATTTGGTTGGTATGATAATGGACAGTAAAAATTAATTAGAAAAGTGAATGCAAATCAACACCAAATTCACAAATAGGAAATAATCACATGCCTTTTCTAAATTTACATTACATGGATGTTATAGAGAGCGTTATCATCATAAATTCATTATATTAATTCAATAAAATAATTTATAGTGCACCATTTATTAAAAAGGTATGATTGCAATTTACTGTCTAGCATTTATATCAATTTCATAAGCAATGCAAAGCTTGGGTAATTTAGCGGGAAAAAATCTGGTAAATTATAGCCTTGTTAATGCTTCTTAGTAAATTTGATAAACACCCTTATACCACAAATTAAGAGTCGGTAACGTAATAAATATTGTGAAAACATGTATACAAAATACCATGGTTCAATATCTAAGAAATTCACCTATAGCTGAAAGTATCCTTATGCAACACGTGCGGAAGAAGCATAGCTGTAAAAGGCAAACAACCAAACATGAGTTAACAAAAGGATTTATAAATCTGATATCAACAATAACAGCAGCATAAAAGGGGGGGAAAGGCAAGCAGTTTTAGAAACCTGGTAATGTTATCAAAGGCAAATCTTTCACAAAACCATTGAGCACTTAGACTTAGCAACATGCGTAATTATCGCAACAGATTGAGCTGCGAAGATTATTTATTATTCAGCCTCTAGATTACAGGTAACATTAGACATAACTGAAATATATCTAATATCTGATACTCTAATCCATCATTAAAATATGCTATAGTTGTGATTCTAATCCACATTTTAAAAATCTAACCAACCAAAATCACAATATATGCTATTTCAATTTATGTTAATGATAATGGAGAATAAGATATCATGATATGAGAAACGTATTTGAAAGAGAAGTATAATAAATTCATAACAGAAATATTACTGCTTGTAGGAAGAAATATGACTGCTAGTTGCTAATAGCTTATTTTAACATTATCCAATCGAGTAATTAGCGCCTTTTGTAAATCTAAACATTTGGAAAACCATGAATAAGTACAACGTAACAGCCAGAACTAATTAAATAGCTTAGAATCTACCAACACAAAGAACAATAAACAAAATAAAAAAGGCATTGGACCAAGAAATTAGGCTTAAACAGGAGGTTGAAACCTTTACTTGGTGAATCAGGAAGAAACTGGTTCCAAATGGTTGCAGTTAACAGCAATTTGAATTGAATGTAGCCCAAGCATCAGCGTGCCGAAACAACCAAATGGGAAGAGGTGAACCGCTGACAAAGAACAACCAAACAAAAAGCATTCGACTAAGAAATTAGGCTTAGACAGGAAGTTGAAACCTTGACTTGTTGAATTAGAAAGAAAGGGGATCCGAATGGTTGCCGTCAACAGCAAGTTGAATTGAATGCAGCGGAAGCATCAGCATGTCGAAACAACCATATGGGGAGAGGCAAACCGATGTTGAAGAGGCTAAGAAAATTCCCAAACATGTGATGGTGGTTGTTTCCCGTAAACAATGTCGGGGAACAACGTAGGGCGAACTGAAAGCCTTTGAATCAGGACCTAATTTCCCGTAAATAGCTGTCGATGTGCCAAGAAGAGAAGGAATAACGGTGGGAAGACACCAGCTGGCTTCAAGTGTTCCCGTCGGTGGAGGAGGGCGACGGACCAAACGCCTTGGGTTGGGGGTACATAATTTTAAGACGACGGGTTGAAAGGAGGAAGATGGAAAAATGGCAAGATCTGGAATGCGCAGGGATCAATCAAGTGGTAGGTTTCTGGAAGAAACAATCGGGATTGGGCAAATGGGACGGTTCAGCTTTAGACAGTCCCAAAATCCGGGGGGGGGCCCTTGTGAGAGCTCCATCGCTAACTCAGTAACTATAATATAGTATAAATTATTTATGCATACTGCTCATTTGATTGGAACTGAATCAGTGCACCGTTTACACTTTATGCTTGATTATTGTTTATCTGTTTTGTTATGATTCTTAGGTTAAGGAGTATGGATTTATGTAAGTTGACCAAGCATAGTCAAGCTAAGATATTTTGTAAGAGAAGTGAAATCATAAATTAGTATCGAAAATTAAGGTAGCGTTTGGTTTAGATTTTTCAATTTTGAGTTTTCACACATACAAAAATACCGACAATGCACATATATCGTGAAAAATGACTGTTTTACAAAATGGAGTTAACACACAAAACCGAAAACAACTTTTTATTATTTTTCATATTTCAAGATACAAGAGAATGACAATAACAAATCCGTCTATCCACCATTCCCGCGGTCCCCTCCGTCACTCCCTTTCCCTTTGATCCATCATCACCGCTACACTTTAAATCTTGACAACTTTCATAATTAATGCCGAAAACTAAAAATGCAAAACACAAAATAAACCAAACGCTACCTTAGCTTTTTTTCACTTAGTTTCTTTTGTAAGACTAAATGTTAAATGCCAGCTTCCCATTCGTTTATTTTATGGGTTCATCCCTTTAAACACTGAAGAGAAGTAAAGTGGGGAAATGATGTGAAGGTCCATGTCCATTATGTGTTATTTTAACTTTTCTTAGAAAAATAGATACACGTTTCATTTACTGTAATTTTTGACATCTTTGCATTTAGTGCATGTTGTGTTGGTTGCATCTTTGTCCTGCATTATGTATACAATTTCTACGCACAATTCATCATTCTCTGTTTTCTTAAACACTCCCTGCTTGCTTCATTTTATGTTATTTGCTTGCATTTTCTTCTGTAACTTTAAAAATAAATATATGCTACATTTTCATTTATGTTTCCTCTGTTTTCTTTTCTATTTGACACCTTTTCTTCTTGCAACTGGTTCAAATGCATTCTATTTGTTTTCATTGTTACATTGCATTCATATTGCATTTACGCTTTTTGTTCACTGGTATACCTGCCTGTTTGCTTAAACACTCTCTGCCTGTTTACAATAAGTTTGTTGCATGTACTTATTATTTTCAATTTCTTCTTCATGATGTTTTTGATCATGTTAGTTGAGTCATTTATGTTTTTATTTCATACGAAAAGCGAAAAGCGGAGATTTACTCCAGCTGTCTGCCTATTGCAGTTGGGTAACAAGACATATTTCCTTAATGTCGTATTCCGCGTATGTAAGAGAAGGAAAAAAAAGTTCATTACTCCAAAAGAAAGCAATTACGAACTATGTTATCCTAGCAAAGGAGTTCAATAGAGCATTTGTTTTAGGTGCTGTTTTGATTCTTCAAACTTAGATTTAAATGAATTCTATTGAAAGTAATTTTTGTAAGTAATTTAAAATATGTATTTAAAATGATATCACGTGTATTAAATTTCAAACTAGGAGGTGACTCTAATTTCGACTAGTTTGATTTCACCTTAAACAATGGTAAATTGCATGGATTATGCACTCAATGCATAGAGCAGCCACATTTGTCCAACATATAAAGTTATAAAGTTATACTTCATTTACTACCTAAGTTATGAAAACCTTCACATATACACTGTTGAATCGGATAACAATTCCAGCTTAATTACATTCTAACGTGGTTGCTTCCAGTTTAAATGATAAATCTTTCCACAGCTAATTGTACATTGCATATTATAGACATGGCGTGATTACTTTTACTTGTAGGAGAGTAATAAATGAGCTATGCAATTGTTGAGCAATATGTTTGGAACTGATTATGTTTTCTGATATGATGGCTTTGCCGAGTATTAGATTTGACTTTGGCTTTTATACGTATGTATGGTAAAATAACGTATGAAAGCAAAAACTGCCATCAAAGTTGATTCGTTAAGTATTTTAGTCAAAGTAACAATCTGCTTCCCAGCATAATTGTATTTCACATTATTCCCGATGCCGCTTTTTCAGGCTTCCCAGCAGATTCCTTTAATGTATAATCCCAATTTCTTCTACTAATGTTATATGACATATGACTAATTTTTATGTTACTAAATTCTAATCCTTTTCATTTACTGCATTTTTTTTTCATTTATTCTACGTGGTCATGTGCTATGATATATCATTTTGATTTCACCTTTTTGTTATTTCCATCCGAAACCAATGCACTAGGGTGAGTGTAGCTTGTTTGGTAGGATAAGTTTGTAGTGATGACAATTTGATTGTTTTAAAACGCAAATCCAGGCATATTAACAAAATGTATTGAGTAACATATTTAACTAACGCTAGTATGGTTATTTATAAAATAGCAAGTTAAAATTGGGGATTAGTGTTGCACTCAACACGGTTTTTGGAATGACTATGATGGTAACAGAACACGTACTTACATCAATTTGAAACAAGTCATCCTCCCCCTTGTCCTTCGAAAAATCTTTTGTGGACCTCTTTATGTCTGCAGGTTCACAATAACAGAATTTGCCACTAACCAAAAGAGGAGACTGTAGAAAAAATATCAAAAATAAGTATATCAAAAATTACATTGGATAGGGGAAGCAAGGTGAGAGAGGGAAAAGAAATCGAATGTTGTACATTATGTGATTATGTGATTCAGGTCTACAAGATCGAATGTTAGTCTTAGGTTTTCAATCCTGTTCAAAATTTATGAGTGTAATTTCCTGTATTCGCTCTATGTTCATCATCTCCAACATCTTAATATGCTTTTATCTTTTTTCTTTGTTTCATCTTATTTTCTGAACATGCCTTTAATTTTTTCTATTATATGCTTTTTGAAATCCATTCTTGCGATAGTGAGTATATTTTTCATGCTATGATTTTGTGAATCAGCCTTGCCTACAATGAATTATTTGTGAATCAACCTTGCATATAATGAATTACTTGTTTTATTTCATCCTACAATGAACTATTTTGGTTGGAGCTTTGAGCGATCAGCCTTGCATATAGTGAAATTTATGAGTGTAATTTCCTGTATTCGCTCTATGTTCATCATACAGGCTCAAATAAAACTTTAAGAAGCACTTTTGCATCAAATAAAATGTTTAGAAAACGATTACAAGCAAGTTTTTACCAACGTAAATGTAAAATAATCAAGCAGAATTTCATATGGCAGCTAGCCACGGAAAAATATCCAGAAAAAGGATTCATTAAGTTTCATTCCTCATCCGAATAATTGAATTTGACTATCCAATTCGTCCAATACCGTACGCATATTAAAATGCTGTAACTTTGATAATTTGTTTTACACTGATTTATTCCAAGTTGCTAATAATTTGTTTGACTTCTTTAATACTGTAACTTTTACCATTTATAAATTTAGCATACAGACAATACTGTTGATATCAGTTCTTCCTCTCTTGATATTGTATAGTTAATTTTTTTGTACTAGCAAACTAAGTCCTCATTATAAGTTTATTTTATTTTCCAATTTATTGTAACAACCCGTATTTTCAATAACCTGTTATAACGTAAATCGAGGCAGAATTTAATTCAAAAATCTGAATCAAGGGAAACGGGCTATGCCATTGCGTTCGTCTCGGAAAAATACGCGAAATAGAGTCCGAGTTTTCGAAAATCGGAGTCCGTATGACCCGATTAAGGCCCAACGAAGTTTGCAGAAAAATTCAAA
Organism: Allium sativum; assembly: GCA_030737875.1. Taxonomy (NCBI): domain Eukaryota; kingdom Viridiplantae; phylum Streptophyta; class Magnoliopsida; order Asparagales; family Amaryllidaceae; genus Allium; species Allium sativum. Next base: position 53,697,313 of record CM060920.1, on the reverse strand, counting down.
GTAAAAACAGATTTCAAATTCAAAATTGAATTTGGAAATTTGGGCCAGTTTGGGCCAGGCGGGAAAATTCCTGCCAGAGCACCCAAGTCGACAGCCCTGTCGACTTGGGAGTCGACTTGGTTGGACCCAAGTCGACAGCCCTGTCGACTTGGCTGTCGACTTGGTCCAGACGGGCTGTTTAGCCTGGTGCACCATTTTGGGTTTGTGTTGAGCTTGGGGGCCAGATTCGGTTTTGAGGGCTTAGATTGCAACTAGGGTTTAATCCTATGGCCTAAAACACTTGCCTAATCTATAAATAAGACCCTAAGCTAGCCCTAAACCATCATTAATCAACCCTACAACTAAACTATGGCAAAATCAATCCTCTCATGGCCTCCACTCTCTTCATAAAATTCCTAAATAAATTTCTATGAGATTTTCCATACATACAAGTGTTTTCAAGCTTGTATGAGTGTCATTAGCTTGCATTCAAGTCAAGTTTCTATATTTGCATCATAAAGCAAGGGTTTTGATCATTTTGGCTTAAGGGTTTTTTCTATTGAAGCTTGCATTTTGGGTTTAATTGATTTCATAAGGGCTTTGTCATATTTTTGTGACTTCCTAAGCATTGTAAGCCCTATTCTACTTTCATACTTAAACTCTAAAGTTAAATGTATGATATGCAAGTTTATATGCAAGTTTACTATGCTATGATATGCAAGTTTATCATGTTGTAATATGCAAGTTTATATGCAAGTTTATCATGTTGTAATATGCAAGTTTATATGCAAGTATGTCATGTTATGATATGCAAGTTTGTATGCAAGTATGCCATGCTATGATATGCAAGTTCATCATGTCATGTTATGCAAGTTTATCATGTTATGCTATGCAAGTATGCCATGTTATGATATGCAAGTATGTTATGCACGTTTGGGATGATCATCTTGTTCATGTTATCATGTTATGCAAGCTTATCTTGAGTATGTGAACATAAAGCTTTAAGCTTTATGCTAAAGGTTGCATTTGGCAACATGTAAGTTATCATATCTCTTATGATAACTTGCATGTGAGGCTAAATGCGAACTTATGGCCATTTCTACATGTCATTTAGCACCATGTATCACCAATATGCCAAGTTTGGTTTTATGCATGCTTTTGGGGCCTAAAAATGTAATATGCAAGGGTATGAACACATGAACATTTCATATGCCACCATGTTAAACTTGTGGCTTCAACACTTTTATGTCATGATTATGCCAAGTTCCCTCTTTCTATCCTTTATGCGCTATTGCGATATGTAAGCGATGGGATTGCGTTTGGGGTTGGGTAAACTTAAAAGACATAAAAACATAAGCTTGGGAATTTACCTATTAAGTTAGGTCTACCCATTGGGAATTTACCTATTAAGTTAGGTCTACCCAATTGCTTGAAAATTTGTAACATGTTTTGGAAACATGATGGACATGGCACTTAGAAAATATAAGTGTGACCAACTCGAGGTTGGGTTGAGTTTGTAGCGTAAACCTACCCGGAACCGACCGGCTTAACTAGTTGCTACAAACAATAGGACCCAATGTGAGAAGTTGGTCATGTTGTACCTTGAACCCGAGGTTAGACCAAGTTGTGGTGTAAAGCTACCCGGACCCGCCCGGCTTAACTAGTAACCGCAACGAAGTCTAATGTGAGAGGTTAAGGCGCATTAATTAATTAATGCCTCATGATTAGGGTTAAGTCATGGTCCACTTAATACTTAACCAATTTGGGCTTGGTAGATTAATCAGGGTTAAGTCGTGAACTCATCGTTACACTTAACCAAGTTAATCCATGATTAGCAAGAGGGTTAAACCGTACTTAACCCACTAGAAAAATCCTAGCAATCGGGGCCCACTCCAGCAGTAATCCCAAGTTTGTATCATTAAGACCCTAGGGACTAGGCTAGGGAGGGGGCACGATTACTGGGCTGGAGGTAAGCGACCAATAAACGACGGCCGGGTGGTACGCCGATGTAGTTCCGGACGGACTATGGTCGTGCACGTAGTCCGTATTTAGAGAAGTCACCCATGGGTACCAGTAGATCGAGACTGTGCACTCATGTTTATGGTGTCCAGGGGTTGACACCCTAGGGCTTGATACACCCGAAGGGTGGACCCGGCACAGTTCGACTACAATTATGTTTGGGCCGTATTGACACCAACACGTGACGAGTTAGGCTTAGGGAGCCGATCGACTAGACCGTTTGGTTGGACCTTGTATTAGGGTCATTTCATGTTATTGGGCCAAAGCGTGGGCCAAGGGATCAATACTTGTTTATTCCGGTCATGTTAGTTTGCTAGTACACCTGTGGTGCAAAACCTTAAACCTGATTATGCGATGACACCTTATCTACCTTGTTAGTTAATCATCATGCTAGTACGTTGTTATCCCTATGATTATACCTGCTTCTCATGCCATTTAACTTTATCAGTTTACATTGATTGTAGTAGGGCTTACTCAGTCTTTTTGACTGACCTGTTTTCTTTCGCCTCTTTTCTTCCGTTCCCCCCCCCCCCAGGTTCTCAGGGAGGGAATATTGGAGCTTAGCCGGATTTCTGATCGCTTGCTGTGGGATTTTAGCTCATGTACGGTCTTGACATGAAGCTAGCTATGGTTATTACTTATTTTGGGGATAGCACTTATGTATTTCAGTTTTTTTTGTAGTGTTGTTTTTATCTAGACTTGTGTATTTAGAAAGTTAACATTGTGTTGTACCAGACTTGTTTTGAAATGGTTTGAAAATCTTCCGCTGTTTTATCTATGTTATTTACTCTGTTTATATATATACATATGTTCTTGTTCTGCCTTGATATATCATTATGCATGTTTACCTGATTCAAACGCCCCTCCAAAGTCAGAGTGCTTGCAAGAGTCACCCTGGCGGAGGTGGGGTGTCACATTTGGTATCAGAGCATATGGTTTACGAGAAGGAACAAAAAGGTTTTTAAAACTTTTGGAAAACTATTTTCAAAACCAAGTATAAAGTATTTTCCAAAGAAAAGTCTAGTTTATTTTAAAGGCTATTCCCCAAAAAGCCATTAGCAAAATTCCTTCGTTTTTCTCTATTCTGAATCTGTCTTTTTCTTCGTTTTCAGTATGGCTGATAACTTTGCTATTCCGGAGGGAGTACACGTACCTGTTTGGTATAGGAGACTTTTGGAGGCTAGGGCGACCGAAGCCGGCCCCGCAGACGTTCCTCCTCCTCCTCCGGTAGTCAATGTTCCTCCTCCTGTCGCTAATGTCCCTCCTCCTGTCGCTGAGGTTCCTCTTCCTCCTCCCCCTCAGCATCCTCAAGCGGACTTCGCAAAGACTTGCAAAGATTTCAAAGCAATGGGTGGCAAGAACTTTCAAGGCACTGAGACTTTTGTAGAGGCCAGAAATTGGTTGAAAGAGACCGAGGATTTATTTGCTATCTTTGGGTTAGACGATCAGAGGAAGATCTTGTTGGCGGTTTGGCTTATGAAGGATGAAGCCGCTTATTGGTGGGAAGTCACCAATGGTACTAGGCCTGTTGAGACTTGGGCCGATTTCAGGGCAAGGTTCATGCTTAAGTTTCTATCTTCTGCTGAGGAGAATCTGCAAATGGAGAGGTTCATAACTTTGAAACAAGGAGATATGTCTGTCAAAGAATATGTGAACAAGTTCAATCAGTTAGCTCGTTTTGGCTTGGATATGGTGAATACTCCTCAGAAGAAGGCTCTTCGTTTTGCTAGAGGATTGAACGAGCCGTTGCAGGGATTGGCTATGTCACATATTCCTCATGGGGCCACGTTTGAGAGTTTGGTTGATATGGCATTACTTCAGGGAGATGGCAAGAAAGAGATCAAGGTGAATGATACTCAAGCCAAGAAGACCGATTCCCAGTGGAAAGGAAATCAGGGTAATCCAAGTGGTCAGAGCAGTCAAGGCAATCAGAACAAGAACAAGAACAAGAGTCAAGGAAACAAGGGAAACAACAACAAGGGCAAGAACGTCAAGGGGAAGTGCCATTATTGCGGTTCAGTTGGGCATCTTATTAAGGATTGTAAGAAGAGGAAAAGGAAGAATGGTGAATTCTTTTTCTGCGGTGAGACTGGACATTTCAGTAAGGATTGCCCGAAGAAGCAAGGGCAAGGCCAGGGTCAGACTCAGCGTGCTGGACCTTCAGGAGGGCAAGTTCATGCTCTCAATACCGCTCCAGTTCCCGATCGAGGTAGTATTTCTGTTGAGAGCCTTGTATATATTTTTGATTTTCCAGTTCGTACCTTGTTTGATTCTGGTGCATCGCATAGCTTTATCTCATCTGATCTTGTTGATAGTTTGCACCTTAGTACTAGCTTGGTAGATGATCCCGTCTGTGTCTCAAATCCTATTGGGGGTTCCGCCCATTTGTCTATGATATGTGGGGATTTGAGGATCTCTATACTGGGTGTAGAGTTCTTGTGCAGTGCTTATGTTCTTGGTTTTAGGGGATACGGATTGATATTGGGCATGGATTGGCTGTCCAGATATGGAGCCATTCTTGATTGTGAGCATAGGGTTGTGAGGCTCGTGACTCGCCTCGGGAACACCCTAGAAATTTCTTGTAATCCGAGAGGTCCCGTCATGTTGTGCTATCTTGAATCACTCGACTCGTCAATGGAAACTCTTCAGTCTGTGAGAGTGGTTCGGGAGTATCCGGATGTTTTCGATGAAGTTAGGGGGTTGCCCCCTAAGCGAGAGATTGATTTCCGCATTTATCTGGTGGATAATGCAAAGCCGGTTTCTTTGCCCGTTCGGCACATGGCTCCGCATGAAAGGCGGGAGCTAAGTAAGCAAGTGAAGGAGTTGCTTGAGAAGAACTTCATTAGACGAAGTATATCTGAATGGGGAGCGCCTGTGGTATTTGCTACCAAGGCAGATGGTTCTCTCCGACTTTGTGTTGACTATCGAGAGTTGAATAAGCTGACTAAGAAGAAAAGACACCCGTTACCGAGGATTGATGATCTCTTTGACCAGCTTGTCGGTGCTTCTGTTTTCTCTCAGCTTGATCTTGCTACTGGATTCCATCAGCTCAGGGTAGCTGAAGATAGTATAGACAAGACTGCGTTCAGGACTCCAGATGGATTCTTCGAATGGCTTGTCATGCCGTTCGGCTTGACTAATGCACCCGCATATTTCGTGGACTTGATGAGTAGGGTGTTCAGGGAGTTCTTGAACAAGTTTGTCGTGGTCTTCGTAGATGATATTCTGATCTTCTCTAAGGATGAGGAAGAGCACGCAAGGCATCTCGTGGAGGTGATGGATACGCTTAGAGCGCATCAGTTGAAGGCCAAGTTCTCCAAGTGTCACTTTTGGAGAAGGGAAGTTAGATTCCTTGGGCATATAGTATCTAAGCAAGGCTTAGCGGTGGATCCCGCTAAGGTAGTTGCAGTTCAGGATTGGAAGACTCCAAGGAATGCAACCGAAGTGAGAAGTTTTCTAGGTCTTGCGGGTTTTTACCGGAAGTTCATCAAGGACTTCGCAAAGATATCCGCTCCTCTCACTAAATTGACGAAGAAGAATTTAGTTTTTGCTTGGAGCATAGAATGCGAGCTTGCTTTTCAGAAGCTCAAGAGAGCTCTCACATCAGCACCTGTTCTAGCTTTGCCCGATGGAGGGAAGTTATTTACAGTATACACCGATGCATGTGGCACGGGGTTAGGAGCTGTTCTGATGCAAGAAGGAAGAGTGATATGCTTTGGCGGTAGACAACTCAAGGTGCATGAGAAGAATTATCCCACTCATGACTTAGAGTTGGCAGCAATAGTATATGCACTCAAGGCTTGGCGCCGTTATCTTCTGGGCGAAAGATTTGAGCTTTATACCGATCACAAGTCATTGAAGTATCTCTTTTCTCAGAAGGATCTGAATCTGAGGCAACAAAGATGGATGGAATTCTTGGCGTCCTACGATTTTGAGATAGCTTATACCCTTGGCAAGGGGAATGTGGTAGCTGATGCATTGAGTAGAAGAAGGTTGACTCTAAGTCCTCTATTCGTTGAGATGAAGAATTTAGAGTATGTGGCAACCTTTGATTTCTCTTTGGCGGTTGAGTCGATGACCGGTTCTTTAGCATCTCTGGAACTCAGACCTACCCTTCTTGATCAAGTTGGGGCTTCGCAGAGAGAAGACCCTCAGATAGTTGAGATTATGGATAAGCTGATTCGAGGAGAAGCGTCTAGTCATCTCGCTCGATATTCTATTGATGACAAGGGTTGGCTGAGGAGAGACGGAAGGTTATGTGTTCCAATGGTAGAAGAGTTAGTAAGAAAAGTTCTTGAGGAAGCGCATCGCTCTAAGTTGACTATACATCCAGGTGGAGATAAGATGTATAAAGATATGAAGCGTATTTTCTTTTGGCCTGGGATGAAAAAGGATGTGGCAGAGTTTGTCTCTAGATGTATCATTTGCCAGCAAGTTAAGGCCGAGTCGAAGAAGCCCGGTGGGCTATTGCATCCTCTAGACGTTCCACTATGGAAGTGGGAGAGTATTTCCATGAATTTTATCGATGGGCTACCAAGGTCAAGGAAAGGGAATACGAGCATTTGGGTTATTGTGGATAGACTTACGAAGAGTGCTCATTTCATTCCGGTGAAGAGCAAGAGGACCGCATCTTGGCTAGCGTCTGTATATCTTCGTGAGATTGTGAGACTACATGGAGTCCCTTCTAGTATTGTCAGTGACCGTGACCCAATCTTTACAAGTCAATTCTGGAATAGCTTGCAAGAAGCTATGGGCACAAGGTTGAATCTAAGTACTGCTTATCACCCACAGACAGACGGTCAAACCGAAAGGGTGAATAGGGTACTCGAGGATCTGTTGAGGCTTTGTATTCTGGATTTTGGTGGTACTTGGGAAGACCATCTTCCTCTTGTTGAGTTTGCATATAATAACAGTTATCAGGCAAGCATAGGGATGGCACCATTCGAAGCTTTATATGGGAGGCCGTGCAAGTCGCCTACATGTTGGTGGGAGACTACAGATGAGCTTATACTTGGGCCTGATATGATCAGAGATACATCCGAGAAGATCGAGTTGATTCGGAGACGGATGAAAGCGGCCCAAGACCGACAGAAATCCTATGCTGATAAGCGAAGAACTGATTTGGAGTTTGATGTTGGGGATATGGTTTTCGTGAAGGTTTCTCCTTTGCGGAATGTGGTCCGATTTGGAGCCGTTGGGAAGTTAGCACCGAGGTTTGTTGGACCATTCCCTATTATAGAAAGGATCGGGCAGATGGCTTATAGAGTGGAGTTGCCCGAGAAGCTTGCCGGAGTACACGATGTTTTTCATGTCTCGCATCTCCGGAAGTGTTTACATGAATCAGCAGAGGTTGTTGAGCCAAGTGTTCTGAAAGACGTGGAAGTGGAGAAAGAGGCTACCTTGAGGAGGGCTCCGATTCGTATCTTGGGGACGGAGACCAAGAAGCTAAGGAATCGAGAGGTCAAGTTGGTGAAGGTTCAATGGGGTGAAGCCGAAGAAGACGCAACTTGGGAAACCGAGGAGAAGATGCGTGGGCTTTATCCATTCCTTTTTGAGGGTACACTCTCAATCTCTTTTCTTTGTTAGCATCTCTTTCTCTTTGCTATCCATGTTTATCTAGTTTATCGTGTTAATCTTGTCATGAGAACCTTAGGTAGAAACCCTTTGGATGAAACATGTGTTTGAAACATGTTATGCTTGATGGTTGCAAGTGGTTGCAAGTGTTTGCAAGTGGTTACTCGTGGATGCATTATACACGTTAGGCACTAGAACGGCTCACACACTCCTCATATTGCATATGCATGAGTGTTTATGCTTATTCATGGATGAAAATTTTTGTGTTATCACATGGATGTTGCATATGGATGTATGTGATGTGCACACATATAGATGTTATACATTATGTTAGGAATTGCATACATATGGATTCATTTCACTAACATAATTTGCATTGAGGATATTTGCATTAGATAAGGACATATACACACACCTTTGCATATGTTCATACAACATTTAGAATCTTGTAAGGACAATGATTGCTCGTGGATGATGTTTTGAGTAGATGGATGATTGGATGGTAGGATACGTTCTTCCTAACTTGAAGATTTCGGGAACGAAATCCTTTAAGGAGGGGAGAATGTAACAACCCGTATTTTCAATAACCTGTTATAACGTAAATCGAGGCAGAATTTAATTCAAAAATCTGAATCAAGGGAAACGGGCTATGCCATTGCGTTCGTCTCGGAAAAATACGCGAAATAGAGTCCGAGTTTTCGAAAATCGGAGTCCGTATGACCCGATTAAGGCCCAACGAAGTTTGCAGAAAAATTCAAAGTAAAAACAGATTTCAAATTCAAAATTGAATTTGGAAATTTGGGCCAGTTTGGGCCAAGCGGGAAAATTCCCGCCAGGGCACCCAAGTCGACAGCCCTGTCGACTTGGGAGTCGACTTGGTTGGACCCAAGTCGACAGCCCTGTCAACTTGGCTGTCGACTTGGTCCAGACGGGCTGTTTAGCCTGGTGCACCATTTTGGGTTTGTGTTGAGCTTGGGGGCCAGATTCGGTTTTGAGGGCTGAGATTGCAACTAGGGTTTAATCCTATGGCCTAAAACACTTGCCTAATCTATAAATAAGACCCTAAGCTAGCCCTAAACCATCATTAATCAACCCTACAACTAAACTATGGCAAAATCAATCCTCTCATGGCCTCCACTCTCTTCATAAAATTCCTAAATAAATTTCTATGAGATTTTCCATGCATACAAGTGTTTTCAAGCTTGTATGAGTGTCATTAGCTTGCATTCAAGTCAAGTTTCTATATTTGCATCATAAAGTAAGGGTTTTGATCATTTTGGCTTAAGGGTTTTTTCTATTGAAGCTTGCATTTTGGGTTTAATTGATTTCATAAGGGCTTTGTCATATTTTTTTGACTTCCTAAGCATTGTAAGCCCTATTCTACTTTCATACTTAAACTCTAAAGTTAAATGTATGATATGCAAGTTTATATGCAAGTTTACTATGCTATGATATGCAAGTTTATCATGTTGTAATATGCAAGTTTATATGCAAGTTTATCATGTTGTAATATGCAAGTTATATGCAAGTATGTCATGTTATGATATGCAAGTTTGTATGCAAGTATGCCATGCTATGATATGCAAGTTCATCATGTCATGTTATGCAAGTTTATCATGTTATGCTATGCAAGTATGCCATGTTATGATATGCAAGTATGTTATGCACGTTTGGGATGATCATCTTGTTCATGTTATCATGTTATGCAAGCTTATCTTGAGTATGTGAACATAAAGCTTTAAGCTTTATGCTAAAGGTTGCATTTGGCAACATGTAAGTTATCATATCTCTTATGATAACTTGCATGTGAGGCTAAATGCGAACTTATGGCCATTTCTACATGTCATTTAGCACCATGTATCACCAATATGCCAAGTTTGGTTTTATGCATGCTTTTGGGGCCTAAAAATGTAATATGCAAGGGTATGAACACATGAACATTTCATATGCCACCATGTTAAACTTGTGGCTTCAACACTTTTATGTCATGATTATGCCAAGTTCCCTCTTTCTATCCTTTATGCGCTATTGCGATATGTAAGCGATGGGATTGCGTTTGGGGTTGGGTAAACTTAAAAGACATAAAAACATAAGCTTGGGAATTTACCTATTAAGTTAGGTCTACCCATTGGGAATTTACCTATTAAGTTAGGTCTACCCAATTGCTTGAAAATTTGTAACATGTTTTGGAAACATGATGGACATGGCACTTAGAAAATATAAGTGTGACCAACTTGAGGTTGGGTTGAGTTTGTAGCGTAAACCTACCCGGAACCGACCGGCTTAACTAGTTGCTACAAACAATAGGACCCAATGTGAGAAGTTGGTCATGTTGTACCTTGAACCCGAGGTTAGACGAAGTTGTGGTGTAAAGCTACCCGGACCCGCACGGCTTAACTAGTAACCGCAACGAAGTCTAATGTGAGAGGTTAAGGCGCATTAATTAATTAATGCCTCATGATTAGGGTTAAGTCATGGTCCACTTAATACTTTACCAATTTGGGCTTGGTAGATTAATCAGGGTTAAGTCGTGAACTCATCGTTACACTTAACCAAGTTAATCCATGATTAGCAAGAGGGTTAAACCGTACTTAACCCACTAGAAAAATCCTAGCAATGTGGGCCCACTCCATCAGTAATCCCAAGTTTGTATCATTAAGACCCTAGGGACTAGGCTAGGGAGGGGGCACGATTACTGGGCTGGAGGTAAGCGACCAATAAACGACGGCCGGGTGGTACGCCGATGTAGTTCCGGACGGACTATGGTCGTGCACGTAGTCCGTATTTGGAGAAGTCACCCATGGGTACCAGTAGATCGAGACTGTGCACTCATGTTTATGGTGTCCAGGGGTTGACACCCTAGGGCTTGATACACCCGAAGGGTGGACCCGGCACAGTTCGACTACAATTATGTTTGGGCCGTATTGACACCAACACGTGACGGGTTAGGCTTAGGGAGCCGATCGACTAGACCGTTTGGTTGGACCTTGTATTAGGGTCATTTCATGTTATTGGGCCAAAGCGTGGGCCAAGGGATCAATACTTGTTTATTTCAGTCATGTTAGTTTGCTAGTACACCTGTGGTGCAAAACCTTAAACCTGATTATGCGATGACACCTTATCTACCTTGTTAGTTAATCATCATGCTAGTACGTTGTTATCCTTATGATTATACCTGCTTCTCATGCCAGTTAACTTTATCAGTTTACATTGATTGTAGTAGGGCTTACTCAGTCTTTTTGACTGACCTGTTTTCTTTCGCCTCTTTTCTTCCGTTCCCCCCCCCCCCCACCCAGGTTCTCAGGGAGGGAATATTGGAGCTTAGCTGGATTTCTGATCGCTTGCTGTGGGATTTTAGCTCATGTACGGTCTTGACATGAAGCTAGCTATGGTTATTACTTATTTTGGGGATAGCACTTATGTATTTCAGTTTTTTTTGTAGTGTTGTTTTTATCTAGACTTGTGTATTTGGAAAGTTAACATTGTGTTGTACCAGACTTGTTTTGAAATGGTTTGAAAATCTTCCGCTGTTTTATCTATGTTATTTACTCTGTTTATATATATACATATGTTCTTGTTCTGCCTTGATATATCATTATGCATGTTTACCTGATTCAAACGCCCCTCCAAAGTCAGAGTGCTTGCAAGAGTCACCCTGGCGGAGGTGGGGTGTCACATTTATCGTCAGTTTCTTCTCTATTCTGAAGTTTACACTGTTATCTTCTGTCTTTCTTATGAAAATCACTGTTATATTGCGGGGTTTTAGGACTCCTATTCTTCTTTTATTTGCATCCCTCTGATTTTGATATGCATTATAGTACAATGGGACTTTTTGTTATCAAAATTAATGTGTACGAAATAAATTTTGCAAAGTCATGAGGCTTCTTCGATTACACCAATTGTGTTATATCATTTGATACTATGTGATATTTTTTCATTATTTTGTATTGAAAAGAACATGTTTTTACTATGCTCGAACCAGCGTAGTTATTATCTTTAGCAGTTTCAATATTGCAGCTACATAGTTGTACAACTTGCAAGTTTGTTAATCATAACGTTTCTTTTTTTCAACGACATCAACTTTACTCATGCAATTGCAAAACTATAGGATGAAACAAAAGAATGTTACACTCCCACCGCAATAGAAATATCGTATGTAAATGATAATATTTATAGTTGCTCATTTAAACACATTTCAAGCAACTATTCTGCCTCTTTTAAGAATAATTCTGTGAATTGTTTCTGTCCTCTCCTGTAAACAATACTTTAAGAATAATTTCCAGTATTCGCTCTGTGAGCTTTGAGAGATCAGCCTTGCCTACAGGCTATTTTATATTTGGTTGGAGTATTTTAGATTTACCTAATAGGTCCAACTATTTGTTTTATTTGAGGAAGTCTAACTTAAGCCTGGTTGTACATTGTGAATCGTAAATGTCATATTTGAAACTAGACAGAAGTAAATGATTATATAAAATATAAATGTTGCAAACTAATTTTAGTAATATGTATTTGGTATTCAACTTTTTTTTTTTGATTTTGTAGTGTGTCATTTGAACATGGATCGTATGTGGATGTACAATGTGAAACGCATCGATGATGAGTTCCTGAACAAAATTGAAGAGCTCATCAATTGTGCACTGAATGATCAAGTAAGAAGAGGGGAAGAAACTATTTTTTGTCCTTGTAAATACTGCAAAAATAAGAGGAGATTTCGTAACATAGATCAAATCAAAGATCACATAACTCGCTATGGATTCAAGCAAAATTACACGCGATGGATATGGCATGGTGAAAGTGTACTTAATAGATCCAATTCCAGTAATCGTGAGAATGATGAGAATGACCAAGAAGATAATATGAATAACGAGGCAAATGATGAGAGTGATCGTGTTCAAGAGATGTTTTATGATGTTGAAGAACAATTGATGGAAGATCCAAAGTTGTATGAAAGAATATTAACTGATGCCGAGAAACCTTTGTTTCCTAATTGTGCCAAGTTCACAAAATTGTCTGCTGTTCTCAAGCTTTACAATTTAAAAGCAAAGCACGGGTGGAGTGATACAAGTTTCACATCATTGCTTGAACTTTTGAATGACATGCTTTCGGACGGTAATGAGCTTCCTACTTCTAACTACGAGGCAAAGAAAATTATGTGTCCAATTGGTATCGGATATAAGAAGATACATGCATGTCCAAATGATTGTATATTATATCGAAATGAATATAAGAACTTGCATGAGTGTCCAAGGTGTGGATTATCTCGTTATAAGTCATGAGAGGATGTTCATAATGATCGAGATAAGAAACGGCCTCCGACAAAAGTCTTATGGTATCTTCCTATTATACCAAGATTTAAACGTTTATTTGCAAATGAAGAAAATGCAAAAAAATTAAGGTGGCATGCAGATGTGAGGAAAACTGATGGATTATTAAGGCATCCATCAGATTCTCCACAGTGGAGAAACATTGATGCAATGTATCGTGATTTTGGCAAAGAAAGTAGAAATCTCAGACTTGGTCTTTGCACAGATGGAATAAACCCATTTGGTAATCTAAGTAGCCAACATAGTACTTGGCCCGTTCTTTTGGTGATTTACAACCTTCCACCTCATTTGAGTATGAAGCGCAAATATATCATGTTATCTCTTTTAATATCTGGACCACGACAACCAGGAAACGACATTGATGTTTACCTAGCTCCTTTGATTGATGATCTAAAACTTTTATGGGATAAAGGCGTGCGTGTGTTTGATGCATATAGCAAAAGTGACTTTACATTGCGTGCTATGCTCTTTTGTACTATAAATGATTTTCCCGCGTATGGTAACCTGTCTGGCTACAGTACAAAAGGTGCTTGAGCATGCCCAATTTGTCTAGACGATATGGTTGTTGAGCGTTTGCATTATTGCAAGAAAAATGTGTATATGTATCACCATAGATTTCTCCCTGTTGATCATTCTTACCGTAAAAAGAAGAAAGCTTTCAATGGAGAGGTAGAGAATGGAGTTGCTCAGTTGCCATTATTAGGAGATCTGATTTGTCGTGTTCTCAACTCAATCCGGGCTTTCCCGTAAAAGGAAGTTTGGGTCGTTTCAGTGTCCATCCAAAACAAACATCAAAATCACATTTTGATTATTCACTGAAAAATATTTGTTATTCTAAAATATGCTTTATTTTAAAAGATTCTTTATTTTTAAATTATTCTTTATTTAAAATATTCTTTACATAAAAATGTTCTTTTACATTAAAAATGTTCCTTTACATTAAAAATATTCTTTTACTATAAAATGATATTCTACATCCAAACATGTTTCTTTTATTCTAAAATGATATTTTACATCCAAAAATGTTCTTTTATTCTAAAATGATATTTTACATCCAAAAATATTTCTTTTCATTAAATTGTTCCTTTGCATTAAAATGTTCCTTTACATTAAAATGTTTTTTTATATAAAAATGTTTCTTTTATATAAAAATGTATTCTTTATATTAAAATAATTCTGAATCGGAATGCGACTCAATCAATTACCAAATAATTTCAGTTATATGGATTTCATACATCGCATGTATTTTACAATAATGACAAATAATCAATAACCATTCAAACATCATCTAGAGTGTAGTTTACAACTGTATAAGCATTAAAATAAGCAAGTAACGCTGATCACAGCCTGTCAATCCATCGATTGACATAGAGTTAAATATTGGGAATAGTGTATGTCAAAGATAATCCCAATACCCGTGTGGAGTTTTCAAACAACAACAGTTTATTTATTTTTGTAGTTGGGCGATGTGTAAAATTTTATTATCCTAATCCATATAATGTTAACATTTCATACCAAATGATAATTCTATAAATGTTCACATTTCATACACAATGATAATTCTATAATGTTAATATTTCATAAAAAAAATATGATATTTCTATAATGCTAACATTTCATAAAAATGACATTTCTATAATGTTAACGTTTTATACAATAAAAATGGTATTTTAATAATGCTAACATTTTAAACAAAAAAAATTAAGTTTTTATTATGTTAATATCTCAAACAATAATATTGAACTTTTTATAATGTTAACCTTTCAAACAATAAAAATGAAGTTTTTATTATGTTAACATTTCAAACAATAAAAATGAAGTTTTTATATTTTGTTAACATTTTAAACAACAAAATGACGAAGTTTTTATAATGTTAACATTTCAAACAACAAAAGTGAAGTTTTTATAATGTTAACATATCAAACAATAAAAATCAAGTTTTTATAATGTTAACCTTTCAAACAATAAAAATGAAGTTTTTATTATGTTAACATTTCAAACAATAAAAATGAAGTTTTTATATTTTGTTAACATTTTAAACAATAAAATGATGAAGTTTTTATAATGTTAACATTTCAAACAATAAAAATGAAGTTTTTATTATGTTAACATTTCAAACAATAAAAATGAAGTTTTTATTTTGTTAACGTTTCAAACAATAAAAATGAAGTTTTTATTTTGTTAACATTTTAAACAATAAAATGATGAAGTTTTTATAATGTTAACATTTCAAACAATAAAAATGAAGTTTTTATCATGTTAACATTTCAAACAATAAAAACGTAGTTTTTATTATGTTAACATTTTAAGCAATAAAATGATGAATTTATAATGTAAACATTTTATACAATAAAAGTGAGGTTTTTATAATGCTAACATTATATACAACACATACAATCAACAAACACAATACAATCCATTCAATCAAAACAAACAGTCATGGTCTGTACAATAAATGGTGTCGGGTGCTGCTAAGCACCGTCTGCATCATAGTATATATTTTATTGTAAAGTAAATTGAGTGGAAAAGAGTTCTCACCTTGATTAGTTTCAGAAATTGTTAATTAACGATTGTTTTAATCAAATCAAACGCATGTTCAATTTGACTAAAAATCTAATGCAGCTCCGTTCCTATCCCCGTCAGTTTCATGTTGTAGATATTGTTGTCACGATTCCAATAGAGTTCGTTTCGTTTACTTCCATCGCTATTTGAACAAATCATGGGCGTATGTATATTAATTACATATTTATATAATTAAAATAATTAATTAACCAAAATTTCCCTTAATTACATCATCACTGTCGTTCCTCTGTAACTTGACCGAAGCTGCTCGCCTCCTTCCATCTTATCATGCACACCACCAGACCCCACTTGAATCCGATCAGCCACCATCAGTCGAAAGCCGCTTCCTCCTCCCCAGGCGCCCGCCCAGGTGAATCTCGAGCCTCCCCAGGTGCTGCAAAACAGGTGCAAACGCACGGGTATGGAGCGCTAATTTTACAAAATCCACTCAATAAAATTCGATCACTGCCGCTCAATACCAAGATCCCACGGAGCTCTAAAGATTTCTCTTTGAAAGTTAGATCTGAATGGTTTGGATCAGAAGAAAAAATGAACGAAAGGGTGGAAAGTTTTGGCCATTGATTCGGCGGAGGCGGCTGTATGAATGGGATTAGGGTTCTGTATTCTAGGTGTATTTATACCATATTTCTATTTCTATTTCATTTATTTAATTCAATGTAATTCAAATAACACTAGTTTAACACCTCGAACTCCAAATGAATCCCAACAACTATCGCCCCTTACTAAATACCCCCGTTCTAGACACAATGGAATATGTTTCGTAACCCAATTTGTCTGTTACGATCAGTTTTTATCAAAATTAAAATATAGATCAATATATATTAAATTTAAACGTACATTTTTAATTACCAGGGCCACAAACTGATTTCGAAAACTACAGAAAAAATATATCTAGCTTTGTTTTGATGATACGGTCCTAAAAAAACTAATCTCGTTGAATTTGGAGACCATTTGAAAAATGGTCATTTTCCAGTCGATTAAATTCAAACTGAATTGACCAAACGCATTTAAATTTACCACGCTCACATATTAATTCCAAAAATTATGAAAATCGGAATCTAACAATAATTTGACATTCCGGATCCAACAAAAGTTGTTTCGTCGAAAACAGAGGTCATTGGTAAAATGGCTATTTTTAATATAAATATATATATATATATATATATATATATATATATATATAAATTCCATAACGACTATTCTGAATTTTAAACTGGGGATAACTTTTGATTTCCGTTATGAAATTTCAATTTTTCAGATTCATTGGAAAGATATTTTTAAATTGATTTAAAAAAAATTGGTTTTACTGAAATCCGCTTTATTTTGAATCCCGTAAATTCATTTGAAATTTAAAATCGAATTTTTAAACTACCGCGCCATTTCATGCTCGTTATATAATTAAAATAAATTTATATGTTCAAACTTCGATTTAAATAAATTTTTCGTCATTATTATTTAAAATAAATTATTTTAAATTCTTAAAATTCATTAAAATTTCTAAAATAAAATTTTAAATTGGTTAAGAATTTCCGGGTTGTTACCATGAAGGTTTGGGTTTTTAGGACATGAACAGGTGCGGGTTCTTGTTGTAACTTTTTGGGTTGGAGAAGAAAAAGATGATAATAAATGATGCGGCATTTAAGGTAAGAGAGTATTTGTTTATTTCATTTTAACTTAAATCCAATGTTTAAACGTGAATAACTTTCTCTCATGAACTCAAAAGTATACGTAGGTTTTTCATTGGGATCATACCGAAATTTCAAACGATATGAAGTTTGTTTGGTTGGATTTAAGACTATTAAATTTTGGTCCTTTATTTGGATTTCCAACGGGTTCAAACCAAAAGGTGAGTGATTAAACCACTCACGCATAACTAACATATTTGATATTTGTTAAATTAAATCATATTATGATATGATTGTATTGGTTGTTGTTTGGTTGTTAAAAATGCATGTTTATTTTGGTTTGCATCGATAGTAATATTTTATTTAACTGATTATTTAAATTTTATATATAATTACGTTAAATTGAAATTTAACTGCTATTTAAATCCGACACTTGATAATTAGCAAATTGATGTGATATTGAACTATTTGGATGTATTGATTTTGATGGATGCGTTGGATTAATATATTTGACATATGGATATTTGATTGTGTAAGTCACCCAATTACTCACCTTATTTATGTATGACTGTTGTTGGTGTTAATTAATCTCGACCATTTACCTTTGGTGTTACGTGCATCAAATAAGCCTAGGATCAATCATTGAAACGAATTAAGAATACAGGTTAAAATGATATATACCTCTGACCTCTGTTTTGGATTGAAATGATATATATACATATATATATATATATATCAATTCCTGAGATACTAAAATTAAATTTAAGTATCACTTGGCAATAGAATAGAAAATTATATATGGACACCGGTTGGTAAATAAAATGTGTTTTAAACTCTAAATTTTAAAATATTGTTTTAAAGGCAATATAAATGATGTTTTATAAACACAAGGTAAAACAAAAGCTTCAAAGCGTGTGGAACGCTGTAAATGGCGTCAAGGAAAATATTCCTTCCGTCTTCTCTCTCATCCCGTAACCTTTTATCCTCTGACTTCTTCACTTCCTCGTCTTCACAATCTTTCCTTTTTCTCTTCTGATTTCTTCAATTCCTCGTCTCCATATCCTTCTTTTTTTTTGCTATACGTGGTGTTCCTTCGCTTCATCATATTTCTCATCCAAGCTCTAAGCTTTTTCTGTAAATCTGAGTGGACCTCCAAATTAACCCTAATACCCTCAACCTCATCTTCGCAGCATGCTTCACCATTAATCTCTTTTAATAGCCTCTTTTCCCAGCACCTTGGCTATTTCAGGCAGTTACTAGCTATGATTGTTCTTCAATTGGTAGCCTTCGCCTTATAAGGAAGTCGGGGCTAACGCGGAAATCCCTGGTCAGCAGCAACTCCCTTGCTATATGATTTGATTACGCGTTTCGACCTTTGTCTGCGATGGTTCATATCGATCACATGGGTAGTCAATGCCTACCTTGTTTTGTCTTGTTGTAGTTTGAATCTGTTAGTTGCGCTTTACTGATTGTTGAGTCCGTTGACTAGGTGTTTGGTTATATCTTCGTTTTTTGGAATTCTACTCTTTGTCATGAAAGGATACTGCTAGTTTAAGCTTGATTGTATTTGGTGTCATGATTTTTCCATCATTTAGATTATTTGTTACATATGAGATGCTTAGCACTGATCGTAGCTGGTGATCTAGGTGGTGCTTTGTCGGTCTATATACACAGTTTATAGTTGAGCTTAATGGTGCAGTTATGATGATCTTGGTTCTAAATTGGGTTATTTTGAGCTTGGTGATCTGGTTCAACTTTTAATGTCTGTTTCAGCAATATTGGAGATGCTCACACACTCGGCTCGCTTGACTCAACGTGATTTTCATCTCCCTCTAACTCCGGTTTAATGCTAGTGTAACATCACAGATTTTAGTCATTTAACATTGAACATTTAAATTAGTTTTAAATGTTGAATTGGAAATATAAATGAATTTTTATATGGAATTTATCGATTTAATAATCGATATATGTTTTAATATCGAAGATATTGAATTATAGTAATATGAAAACAAAAAAGTTCTCTGGAAGGAGTGGATCTTAAACACTTGCTATGGCGGAAGTTTTGATTGGAATGCGGATGTTTCTCATTGCTTGGTATTTTGGCGTGGTGTTATGGCAAACGTTCACTGGATGAAGATTGGGACTAATGTAGTAAAAAATGGTCGCAATGTTTCTTTCTGGTCTGACTGTTGGTTGCTCCCTATCCCTTTGCGTGTTGAATTTGCTGATCTTTTTGATATTGCATGCAACAAAAGAGCTTCAGTCAGTGCAATGTATAATGCGAATTCTGCCAATTTTAAATGGAACCTGACTTTTTGCCGTCTATTGGCCGGTAATGCTTTGATTCAACAATGTGGCCTGGTTCGTTTGTTAGAAGATGTACAACTCCATGACGATGAGGATGATGAATTTGTATGGAAGATTGGTGGAAATAACTTTCGTGTTAGCGAACTTTATAAGATGATGAACTTTGCAGGAAGGAAATATGATGGATTCATGAGAATATGGAGTTTTAAGACTGTACCCACTAAGGTCAAGATTCATATGTGGACAATCATGCATAACAAGCTTAATACAGTGAGCAGATTACGTCAAAAAGGAGTTCAAGTCGCTGGGGGCTGTTTTTTTTGCACTGATGACGACGAGAACTACCAGCATCTATTCGTTGATTGCGATTTCGCCTTCTATGCGTGGACGAAGTGTTTAGTTAGCCTTAATACCTTCTTAGATTGATCTCATTTCATCACCGATCAATTTCTTTTTTGGCACAGCACTATTACTTCATTGCCTGATACACACATGCGACATATGTTTGCTCTCTTGAACTTTGCTTATGTTTGGATACTTTGGCATGAACGTAACTCACGAAAGTTTAAATGTAAAATGAAACAGCCCAACTCAGTTATCTTTCGCATTCTTAAATTTGTTTCTCATTGGTCAGGCAAGGAGGAGATCAAATTTGTGGACACAATTGGAGCTCGTGTCATGGATAGGGCTCGTGGCAGCCGAGCTTGATGCAGTCTTGCTTCAGATTGTTGGGTTTATTAGATACTTTGGAGTTGTTTTATGTATATTATGGACGCTATCTTATCATGCCTGCGTGCATGTATTTCTTTTTGGGTTGTACATATTCATGTAAATAGTAGTAGCTAGTCTTCTGTATGCTGAACTAAACACGTTGTACTTGATTTACGCTTAATGAATGATGGCGTGAATCTAGCATTTCACTACCTTTTTTCATCAAAAAAATGAAAACAAAATATAATTGAATTCGAAGTTAAAATTGAATCAAAACAGTACTATCGATCAATATAAATTCTATTTTAATTAGAACAATAATAATTATTTATTTTCGATGAATTTAATTGTTTTGAAATCAATTTATATTTTAATCGATTGAATTTAATACGTAAAAATAGTTTTTTTTTCAGACTATAATGATCCAGGATTTTTAATTAATTTAAAATTGGAATTTTTATTACTTAATTTGAATTTGTCATAAATATATATGGTTATGAATATTTAATAATTTTGATAAGTTATATGATAGATTTTACTTGTATTATAAATGAGTTTGGATTTATTGATACTGTTTGTCGTTTGATCGGATTTGTCAAACCATAACTTGAATTAGTGGCGATAGAATTAAGTGTTACCCTTAGTTTTCATAGCATTTAAGGGAAAATGCTACCAAAAGCTCACTTTCTCTTACTAAGACAAGTGTAAGGACACTTATATTTTTACATGCCTCCTTCCATGCATGCCTTCCACTTGCCCCCTTAGGTGTCATTACCTTCTTAACTCTCCATTCTTATATAAGGAGGCCTTTTCTCCATTTTCTTACCATTCCATTCTATTTCCTCCTTCCCACATTCTTCTTAAAGCTTATGGCCATGGTTTCCATGGCATAAGTCTTCCCCTTTTCCACCACCACCTTGCCAAAATTCGTCGTCATCTTCCTCCTCCTTCCCTTATAAAGAGAGAGATTAATATATAATGTGTGTTTGTGTATATATATATATATTGATTAAGAAGACGTTGCGCTGAAATATTGTCCAACGGGCCGCTCAGCTAGGCTTGCCTAATGTGAAGATTTGGAAAGATGTTACGTGAGAACTCTTTAACCAAAATTCATGTATTTAATTAGTAGTTAGACTAATTTAAATATAGTGATGGGTTATTAGTGGTTAATGATGGTTGATGTTTGTCGTGATGGATGATGGATGCGTAGTTTAGAACACACATTATTAAGCGTTAGTATTATAACGCTTATGCATAATTATGATTTATTCAATCATGTTAATGATGGCTGCTATGGATGTTTATAATGGTTGTTGATGTTGTTTCGCACACATTATAACACAACAATTGTAACACCCCGTAATTCTGTTAATATTAATATTCACAAATTAAAGAATAACTAATCTCAGACGTGAGAATTGTGGGAAACGGGTTGCGCCATTGTGTTCATCTCGGAATTCTGGTTGAAATAGAGTCCGAGTTTGCGTGAATTGGACTTCGTATGAAGAAGTTATGGCCATCGGAAGTTTCAGAAAATTCAAAACAGCTCGCAGGAAATTTAAAATTCAAACTGAAAGTGCAGAAGCAGGCTGCGCGGGAAAATTCCCGCCCAGGTAGGTCGACTGGGGAGTCAACACTAGTGTCGACCTCCCCCCCTAGGTCGACTATAGTGTCGACCTGGGTGTTGACCTGGTCAGTCGGCTAGGGTTTTGACTGAGCCCAATCTTGAGCTGCTGATGTGTTTTTAGGGCTGAGTTGGGAAATTAAACAGTTCAGTTTAGTTCTGAGTTGATCTGACGGTCTAATTA
The DNA here is from genome assembly GCA_030737875.1 of Allium sativum. Classification (NCBI taxonomy): domain Eukaryota; kingdom Viridiplantae; phylum Streptophyta; class Magnoliopsida; order Asparagales; family Amaryllidaceae; genus Allium; species Allium sativum. Next base: position 53,675,380 of record CM060920.1, on the reverse strand, counting down.
AACCCTAAACTCTATAAATACCTAGGTAGTCTCTCACCCTAATTCATATGAAAAATAGAATAGCTACCGTCATACCACCGCCATGGAACTCAGTGGAGCCGCCGCCAACTAAGAAGGAAGAAAAGCTAATCAAAACCTAATTCTACTCAACTCTAAAGCAAATCAAGACTCTCTTTTCTTCTCTAATTGTGAGTATGATGATCTTAACAAGATTATTGTTAAATTAATTAGAATAGCTCATGAATGGATTATGAGTAGATGATGTGAATTGTCATATATGTTGTTGTAAACCTTATACTATCATGTATGTTATTAATCCTATGCTATGTGGTGATGATATCCTATATGTTGTAAATCATGCTATGATGATGTTATGTATGTTGAGAGTTTCTATGCTAAGTTGTGATGAACCATACATGTTAAAAAGCCATGATGTTACTATCTATGCTAGTTAGTTCATGTTAATTAAAAATGTTATGTTTGGGCTATGTTGAACTATATGACAAGTCACATATGCAAGTTTAGGTTGATTAGTAAAAGTTATGAACATATGCCATGACATCTATTATGACATCTAGAATTACGATATGGCATATGTGAAATTCTATGCTAGTTCACACCATCATTATGTTGCCTAAAACCCCATATGCAAGTTTATACATAAATTTGGGTTATGATCATATCATGTAAATTGTGACATTTAACAAGTTGACACCTTTAAATCCTTAACATGTGTAGTTTATGCAAGCTTCACCCCTACTGTGATTGGATTATTTTATTTGTTTATATGTTGTAATAATTTATCTTTGTGCTATGAGTTAGACTATTCAAGTCTAACGTATATTCTGCGTTGAATAAGCGAACGTATAAACGTGGGGTAGGGGTAATATTAAGGATTTAATAATAAGAAGTTGGGGTGCAATTGATATGATTTTGCATGCCATGAGTGGATGACCATAATTGAGTCAATTATGGACATCCATAAAAGTGGACTTAATTAATAATTTGGATAGGGAATTATTAAAACTGGGGTAAAAGATTATAAGTGATAATCAATGCTTAGGACATAAGGTTGGACTCGTTTGTGACGTAAACCTGCCCGGACCCGCCCGGCAAATCCAGTGGTCACAAATGTCAGCCCAATGTGAGAGGTCCTAGGCCTAAACTAAAGCATAACAGTTGTAAAGACACGAGGTTAGACTCTTTTATGGTGTAAGACTGCCCGGACCCGCCCGGCAAATCCAGCTGCCATAAATGCCAGTCTAATGTGAGAGGTCTTTATGAGGTTATGGCCTGAATGAATTAAGAAATACTTAACCAGAAAAACATGTAAAGTGGGACATGGGGGTTAAGTAGGTGCCTTGGGTGGCATGAGGAATCTAGTAGGTGCCCTTAGTGGCATGTGAAATAGGATTAGTAAGACTTAACCAAACACACATGTAAATGAACATGACTAAGAGGGTTAAGTGGGATGTACTAGTGGACAAGCTTAGGTGGGTAGCTTGTGGGGGCCCATTTCAACCAGTATCCCAAACGTATCTTTGTGGGCTCGACCCAAGTCGAGGACGGGACACGCATACTGGGTTTGACTATAAGAGGCCAAAACGGGGAGCGGTGGCAACGCAAGTCCAACGGGTTTCATATGCGTGTGTGGACCCGGGCGGGTAGGTAAGACGTTGTTGCATCATGTAGGTATAAGCCGTGCATTCTCAAGTTGTATCGGGTTGCCACTTTAGGGGAGTGATACACCCCACTGTGGGGCCAGCACGGGTATCTACGAGTAGGGAGTCGATCACAAGTGGGTAGTGGGGTACACCTAGTGGAGATAGGGGCAGACGACACCTATGTAGTCAGCTAGGGGTACGTAAGGCCATTTATATAGTTTCTGTGTGAAGCAAGTGGGATCCACCTTTAGGGTGACTGGTGCAGTGCAGTGTAGTAATTATTCGTTAGTAATTAGGTGTGCCTTTAACGTTATCTTTATCTGCTTTCCATACCTAATAGTTCATAGACATTTACTTGTCTTCCAGCTTATGCCTTAGTCTAGTTATTTTGATAATAGTATTGTTAGAATTATCATACTCGCCAGACTTTATGTCTGACTCCCTCCATTTCTCTCCTTTTTCCCCCTCCAGGTCCTCAGGTTGGGCCCAACTCTAGTGGAGTTTGATTGGATTGCTTTATCTCTCTTGGAAAGCTTGGACCGTTGAAGTAAAGTCCAGCTTGTTATCTTCTTTAATGGCTATTTGTGTAATGGGATTATGTATTTTGTTTTTATGAAGATGGATATTGTACTTGACTCTGATTTATGGTTTTGTGATGTAACAAACATGTTTAATTTCCACTGCAATAAAATGAAGTTTTAGTTTTCCAAGTACTACTTATTATCTGTCTTGTTGTAATTTTTCTGTTCTATATTCACTATTAACCTCCATGGAAGTTAATGCATTCCCTTTGTGAGTGACATTAATGGATGTGGGGTGTTACACGTGGTATCAGAGCTTAAGGTTACCAGAACATATAATTTTTTTAGAAAAACTATTTTTGTAAAGTATTTTTGGTAGAAGTGTTTTCAAAAACATGTCTGAATGAGTAATTTAAAGAGGAAAGTTTGTAAGAAAAACATAATCCCCAATAGCCATATATCTTTATCTTTCGAATTCTCCATTTTGAATCTTTCCTTTTTCGTTTCAGCATGGCTGAAGATCTTAACCTACCTGACGGTGTAACGATACCAGGATGGTATAGGAGGCTATTAGAGGCTAGGGCCGCCGCAGGTCCGGCCAATGTTCCTCCACCACCAGTTGCACCCGTTCCTCCTCCTCCTCGCGTAGATACTTTTGCAAAGACGTGCAAGGAATTTAAGGCTATGGGTGGAAAACCTTTTCAAGGGTTAGAAACGTTTGTGGAAGCTAGAGATTGGCTTAGGGAGGTGGAAGAATTGCTAGAGATCTTTGAAGTAGAAGAAGGGAGGAAAGTCAAATTAGCAGCTTGGTTAATGAAGGGAGAGGCCTCGTTTTGGTGGGAGGTCACTAATGGGGAGCGTCCTGTTGATTCTTGGGCAGATTTTAGACGTAGGTTTGAGGCGAAGTTTCTCTCGAGGGCAGAAGAGAATCTATATATGGAAAGGTTCTTGACATTAAAGCAAGGAAGCACATCAGTGAAAGAATATGTTAACAAATTTAATCAGTTAGAAAGGTTTGGCATGGACTTAGTGAACACGCCGGAGAAGAAAGCTCTGAGGTTCGTTAATGGATTGAATGAACCGTTGCAAGGGTTGGCTATGACCCACATCCCTATGGGGGCCACCTTTGAGAAGCTTGTAGACATGGCACTCATGCACGAGGAGAAAGGCGCTAAAGCTGATAAGGCACCCGAGAAGAATGGGGATCAGAAGAAACCACAATAGCAAAACAAGAAGGGTGGTAATGACAATAACGGCAAGGGAAAGAAGAAATGCTTTAACTGTGGGACACTAGGCCATCTCAGTAAGGATTGCCGAAAGAAAAAGAAGACTGGCTGTTTCCACTGTGGCGAAGCGGGACATCTAGTGAAGGACTGCCCAAAGAAGGGGCAGAGGGCAGGAGCTGCCTCGAGAGGACAGGTGCAGGCTCTTATGGCACCAGGGCAGGCAAGGGGACAAGTTCAGGCTCTCGCGGTCCCACCGCTGCAAGAACGAGGTAGAACCATTTCTGTTGAAAGCTTAGTTTTTCTGTTTGATCATCCTGTCCGTACCTTATTCGATTCGGGCGCATCGCATTCGTTTATCTCTACATCATTAGTTGAATCACTGCACTTAAACACCAGTTTAGTAGAGGATCCCTTAGTTGTTTCGAATCCAATTGGGGGCTCAGCTTATTTGTCCATGATGTGTTTGGATTTGAAAATTTCTATACTTAGCGTTGAGTTTAGATGTGATGCTTATGTGTTGGGCTTCACGGGCTATGGGCTAATTTTAGGAACGGATTGGTTATCCAGAATGGGGCCGTTCTTGATTGTGAAAGGAGAGTAGTTAGGCTCGTGACTCGCCTTGGTAACGCTCTCGAAATCTTTTGTAGTCCCATAAATTCCGTTATGCTAAGTTATCTAGAATCGCTTGACGCGTCTGAGGAAAATCTACAATCTGTTAAAGTGGTCCGAGAATATTCGGATGTGTTTGAGGAGGTGAAGGGCTTGCCTCCGAAGCAGGATATAGATTTTTGAATATATCTTGTGGATAATGCGAAACCAGTATCTTTGCCAGTACGCCACATGGCTCCACGTGAAAGGAGGGAACTCGATAAGCAAGTGAAGGAGTTGCTTGAGAAGGGGTTCATAAGACGTAGTATATCGGAGTGGGGTGCTCCAGTAGTATTTGCCACGAAGGAGGATGGGTCCCTTAGACTTTGTGTGGACTATAGAGAACTTAATAAGCTTACTAAGAAGAACAGACACCCACTGCCGAGGATTGACGATCTCTTTGATTAGTTAGTTGGCGCCTCAGTGTTTTCGCAGTTGGACTTAGCCACTGGTTTTCATCAGTTGAGAGTGGCTGAGGATAGCATTGACAAGACTGCCTTTAGGACTCCGGACGGTTTCTATGAATGGCTAGTGATGCCCTTCGGTTTGACAAACGCCCCCGCATACTTTGTTGATTTGATGAGTAGGGTGTTTAGGGAGTACCTTAACAAATTCGTGGTAGTCTTTGTAGATGACATCTTGATCTTTTCTAAGGACGAAGAAGAGCATGCCCTACATCTTAGGCAAGTGTTGGAGACCCTACGAGCGCATAATCTTAAAGCTAAATTTTCTAAGTGTCACTTCTGGAGGAAGGAAGTACGATTCCTAGGGCACGTGGTTTCCAAAAAAGGGATAGCTGTGGATCCCGCGAAGGTGGTGGCCATCCAAGATTGGAAGGTCCCTAAAATGCTATCGAAGTGAGAAGTTTCTTGGGGTTAGATGGCTACTATAAGAAGTTTATCAAAGACTTCGCAAAGATATCAGCTCCTTGAACACGCTTGACGAAGAAGAACCTAGTTTTCACAGGGGACGTAGATTGCGATGATGCGTTCCAACGTTTGAAGAGAGCTTTAACCTCAGCCCCAGTCTTAGTGCTGCCAGACGGGAGTAAGCCGTTTACTATTTATACTGACGCTTGTGGGACAGGACCAGGCGCAGTATTAATGCAAGAGGGTAGGGTAATAGCCTATGGTGGAAGGCAGTTGAGAGCGCATGTGAAGAATTACCCTACACATGACCTAGAGTTGGCTGCTATTGTTTTCGCGCTTAAGTCTTGGCGTCATTATCTTCTTGGCGAGAAATTCGAATTGTTCACTGACCACAAATCGCTAAAATGCTTATTCTCTCAGAAGGACATGAACTTAAGGCAGCAAAGGTGGATGGAGTTCTTAGCGTCCTACGACTTCGAGATAGCATATACCCCTGGCAAGGGTAACGTGGTGGCAGATGCCTTAAGTAGAAAAAGATCATCCTTAGGTCCTTTGTTTGTTGAGCGGCGAAGCTTAGAATTCATTTCGATGTTTGACTTTAGACCTTCTGTTGACTTTGTACCCGGTTTGCTAGCATCCTTGGTGGTCAGACCTACGCTTTTCGGACGGATTGGCGAGGCACAACGAGACGACCCACAGTTGGTTGAGTTAGTAGAAAAGCTCAAAGGAGAGGAGTCATCAATCCATCTCCGTAGGTATACCCTAGACGATAAAGGTTGGTTACGTATGGACGGTAGACTTTGTGTACCAAGAGACGATGACCTAAGGAAGACTATTATTGACGAAGCACATCGTTCGAAGATGACCATTCATCCCGGCAGGGACAAGATGTACATGGACATGAGAAGAGTTTACTTTTGGGCTGGCATGAAGAAAGATGTGGCCGAGTATGTCGCTAGATGCTTGGTGTGCCAACAAGTAAAAGCGGAGCAAAAGAAACCCGGTGGGTTGCTTCACCCATTGGAGGTTCCACTATGGAAGTGGGAGAGTGTCTCGATGGATTTTGTGGATGGATTACCGCGATCGAGGAAGGGTAATACGGGGATTTGGGTTATAGTAGATAGACTTACTAAGAGCACCCATTTCATTCCCGTGAAGAGTAAGAGGACTGCTTCATGGTTAACTTCTGTATACGTCCGAGAAATAGTTCGTTTGCACGGTGTTCCTTCTAGCATAGTGAGCGACTGCGATCCTATTTTCACTAGCGAATTTTGGAGAAGCTTGCAAGAGGCGGTAGGGACTCAGTTATGTTTGAGCACCGCATATCATCCTCAGACGGACGGCCAAACCGAGAGGGTGAATCGCATTCTAGAGGATCTTTTGAGGCTATGTATCCTAGACTTTGGGGGTACATGGGAAGAGCATCTTCCGTTGGTAGAGTTCGCGTATAATAATAGCTTTCAGTCCAGCATTGGTATGGCACCTTTCGAAGCTCTTTATGGACGACCTTGTCTTTCACCTACATGTTGGTGAGAATCTACGGATAAGATCTTACTTGGGCCCGATATGATTAGGGAGACTTCGGAGAAGATCGACTTGATTCGAAGGAGGATGAAAGCAGCGCAAGATAGGAAAAAAATTTATGTGGATAAGAGGAGGACAGATCTCGAGTTTGAAGTTGGGGACATGATCTTTATCAAAGTGTCTCCATTACGGAACGTTGTTCGCTTTGGGTCCGTTGGAAAGTTAGCACCAAGGTTCGTAGGGCCGTTTCCTATTAAGGAAAGGATTGGGCAGATGGCGTATAGAGTGGAGTTGCCTGAGGAACTTAGTGGTGTACATGACGTATTCCATGTATCACATTTGAGGAAGTGCTTACACGAGACCGCGGAAGTGGTAGAGCCGAACTTGCTTAGAGAGGTGGAGATAGAGCGTGATGCGATGATTCGACGAGCTCCTACGCGCATTCTTGGGTCAGAGATCAAGAAGCTAAGAAATCGAGAGGTCAGACTAGTCAAAGTACAATGGGGAGATGATGAGAGCAACGCTACTTGGGAGACAGAAGAGAATATGCGTTCACGATACCCTTTCCTTTTCGAGGGTATGTCCTTTAATTTCTCCTTTATCGCTTATCTTGTACTTATCTTACCTTTAGAGTATCCTCTCGCTAGTATCCTTGACCTTTAGTTAGAATAATCCTATGGTTGAAACATGTGTTTGAGACATGTTATGTATGATGGATGCAAAAGTGGATGCAAGTGTTTGCTAGTGGTTGCTCGTGGACGCATATACACACACCGTTAGGCAATAGATCGACTCAGTCACTTCATATTGCATATTACGTATATATGGATGTATTTAGTAAAATGGACGTATGATGATTATATTATCATATGGATACTGCATTCGGATGATGATTGTGCACGCATATAGAGATAATATGTAGCATTAGGGAACTTTTGCATACATAATGGACGCATGGCACTATCATGGTTTGCATTAAGGAGGTCAACTGAATCAGTGGACCACCTGATTTTGCATTAGATATGGACATATACACACACTGTGCATATAAACATGAAAGCATTAGAAGTCTATAAGGACAACGGATGCCTGTGTTTGAGGGTTGAGTAGATGGATGATTGGATGTTAGGATATACATTCTTCTTAACTTGAAGATTTCGGGGTCGAAATCCTTTAAGGAGGGGAGAATGTAACACCCCGTAATTCTGTTAATATTAATATTCACAAATTAAAGAACAACTAATCTCAGACGTGATAATTGTGGGAAACGGGTTGCGCCATTGTGTTCGTCTCGGAATTCTGGTTGAAATAGAGTCCGAGTTTGCGTAAATTGGACTTCGTATGAAGAAGTTATGGCCATCGGAAGTTTCAGAAAATTCAAAACAGCTTGCAGGAAATTTAAAATTCAAACTGAAAGTGCAGAAGCAGGCTGGGCGGGAAAATTCCCGCCCAGGCAGGTCGACTGGGGAGTCGACACTAGTGTCGACCTCCCCCCCCCAGGTCGACTATAGTGTCGACCAGGGTGTTGACCTGGTCAGTCGGCTAGGGTTTTGACTGAGCCCAATCTTGAGCTGCTGATGTGTCTTTATGGTTGAGTTGGCAAATTAAACGGTTCATTTTAGTTCTGAGTTGATCTGACGGTCTAAATAAACCCTAAACTCTATAAATACCTAGGTAGTCTCTCACCCTAATTCATATGAAAAATAGAATAGCTACTGTCATACCGCCGCCATGGAACTCAGTGGAGCCGCCGCCAACTAAGAAGGAAGAAAAGCTAATCAAAACCTAATTCTACTGAACTCTAAAGCAAATCAAGACTCTCTTTTCTTCTCTAATTGTGAGTATGATGATCTTAACAAGATTATTGTTAAATTAATTAGAATAGGTCATGAATGGATTATGAGTAGATGATGTGAATTGTCATATATGTTGTTGTAAACCTTATAATATCATGTATGTTATTAATCCTATGCTATGTGGTGATGATATCCTATATGTTGTAAATCATGCTATGATGATGTTATGTATGTTGAGAGTTTCTATGCTAAGTTGTGATGAACCATACATGTTAAAAAGCCATGATGTTACTATCTATGCTAGTTAGTTCATGTTAATTAAATCATCATGTTTGGGCCATGTTGATCTATACGACAAGTCACATATGCAAGTTTAGGTTGATTAGTAAAAGTTATGAACATATGCCATGACATCTAGAATTATGATATGACATATGTGAAATTCTATGCTAGTTCACACCATCATTATGTTGCCTAAAACCCCATATGCAAGTTTATACATAAATTTGGGTTATGATCATTTCATGTAAATTGTGACATTTAACAAGTTGACACCTTTAGATCCTTAACATGTGTAGTTTATGCAAGCTTCACCCCTATTATGATTGGATTATTTTATTTGTTTATCTGTTGTGATAATTTATCTTTGTGCTATGAGTTAGACTATTCGAGTCTAACGTATATTCTGCGTTGAATAAGCGAACGTATAAACGTGGGGTAGGGGTAATATTAAGGATTTAATAATAAGAAGTTGGGGTGCAATTGATATGATTTTGCATGCCATGAGTGGATGACCATAATTGAGTCAATTATGGACATCAATAAAAGTGGACTTAATTAATAATTTGGATAGGGAATTATTAAAACTGGGGTAAAAGATTATAAGTGATAATCAATGCTTAGGACACGAGGTTGGACTCGTTTGTGACGTAAACCTGCCCGGACCCGCCCGACAAATCCAGTGGTCACAAATGTCAGCCCAATGTGAGAGGTCCTAGGCCTAAACTAAAGCATAACAGTTGTAAAGACACGAGGTTAGACTCTTTTATGGTGTAAGACTGCCCGGACCCGCCCGGCAAATCCAGCTGTCATAAATGCCAGTCTAATGTGAGAGGTCTTTATGAGGTTATGGCCTGAATGAATTAAGAAATACTTAACCAGATAAACATGTAAAGTGGGACATGGGGGTTAAGTAGGCGCCTTGGGTGGCATGAGGAATCTAGTGGGTGCCCTTAGTGGCATGTAAAATACGATTAGTAAGACTTAACCAAACACACATGTAAATGAACATGACTAAGAGGGTTAAGTGGGATGTACTAGTGGACAAGCTTAGATGGGTAGCTTGTGGGGGCCCATTTCAACCAGTATCCCAAACGTATCTTTGTGGGCTCGACCCAAGTCGAGGACGGGACACGCATACTGGGTTTGACTATAAGAGGCCAAAACGGGGAGCAGTGGCAACGCAAGTCCAACGGGTTTCATATGCGTGTGTGGACCCGGGCTGGTAGGTAAGACGTTGTTGCATCGTGTAGGTATAAGCCGTGCATTCTCAAGTTGTATCGGGTTGCCACTTTAGGGGAGTGATACACCCCACTGTGGGGCCAGCACGGGTATCTACGAGTAGGGAGCCGATCGCAAGTGGGTAGTGGGGTACACCTAGTGGAGATAGGGGCAGACGACACCTATGTAGTCAGCTAGGGGTACGTAAGGCCATTTATATAGTTTCTGTGTGAAGCAAGTGGGATCCACCTTTAGGGTGACTGGTGCAGTGCAGTGTAGTAATGTGCGGTGCAGTGTAGTAATTATTCGTTAGTAATTAGGTGTGCCTTTAACGTTATCTTTATCTGCTTTCCATACCTAATAGTTCATAGACATTTACTTGTCTTCCAGCTTATGCCTTAGTCTAGTTATTTTGATAATAGTATTGTTAGAATTATCATACTCGCCAGACTTTATGTCTGACCCCCTCCATTTCTATCCATTTTCCCCCTCCAGGTCCTCAGGTTGGGCCCAGCTCTAGTGGAGTTTGATTGGATTGCTTTATCTCTCTTGGAAAGCTTGGACCGTTGAAGTAAAGTCCAGCTTGTTATCTTCTTTAATGGCTATTTGTGTAATGGGATTATGTATTTTGTTTTTATGAAGATGGATATTATACTTGACTCTGATTTATGGTTTTGTGATGTAACAAACATGTTTAATTTCCGCTGCAATAAAATGAAGTTTTAGTTTTCCAAGTACTACTTATTATCTGTCTTGTTGTAATTTTTATGTTCTATATTCACTATTAACCTCCATGAAAGTTAATGCATTCCCTTTGTGAGTGACATTAATAGACGTGGCGTGTTACAACAATTATTGTATCACATGGGTGATCGGCAAATCTCCTTCGTAATTGGTAGCAATATTATTATTGAAACTGAAGGTTAATGGTTGGAAACGACACATAGGTATGAATTCGTATATATTGAAAAAAATTCTTTAAATGAATAAATAAATACTTGAATGTTCTAGTATGACGGAGAGGATAGTGTCTAGGCTTAGGTTTGAAAATAAAGTTTCCCACTCTTCCTGGCTATCCCTAACTGATCCGACGGATGGGATGGTTAATTTGAAGTTATCTGAATTAGAAATAAATTGGATTTTTAGGTTAATATTTAATTAAGTGAAAAATAAAAGTTGAATTTTGAACCCGAGATAATTTGGAAAGTCAATGTAAATTACCTTAAATGATTTTAATTGGTATATATGGTTTTATAAGGTATTTTGAAGTACTGAAGAATAATTTTTACTGCGATCTAAATAGAGCTTGTCGAACAATGACAATTTGCGTATTTTAATTACAAACTTTAAATGCTTATAACTTTTACAATCTAAATCGGATTTCCAAGAAATGAAAAACGTTTGATTTATAATAACTAGAGGTTTCAATCGAGTGAAAGTAGTTTTTTAATTTTGAGCTATAATTTTCAACTTATTTTTAAACCCATTTCGGGAAAAGGTCGCTGTAAGAGCAGTTATCGATCATAACTATAAACAGTTGTTTCAAATATTTTAAACAAGATATGGAAATAATTTGTAAAATCATTATAAATTATGTAAAAGACTTTAAGTTGTAAATTTTAAGTTTTGGTTTAGAAAAACGATATTTTGATCAAGGTAGCTAAAATAACTATTTTGTAATGTTTCTGTAACGCTTTTGGAATGTTGTTACAACGTTTTCTTTGAAAACAATCTATTTTGAATTATTTAAACCACGAACTATTTTCCGAACTATAAGTAATCATTTTTAAATGATTTGTGGAATGTTTTCAAAGGTTCAAAAGTATTGGAAATATTTTATATGGAATTTAAATTGATTTATTTCATATTAAAATGGGTTTTTAGTTTTTGGATATGGTTAGAGATAAATAGTCGGATGTTCGATATTAATTCAGTAGATGATGACTCTTAGTATTTGAGGAATTTAAAACAAAATTCACCATTGTACCGCTTATAGTGTGATTTGGATACATAGATTAATATTGAGGATAAGTTGATGGAATTTCTATCTAGATCTAATATCAAAGAGTTGGATAAATCTTTTAATTAAGATATGATTTCCTAAGTTGATTGGGATAAGTTGGATAGAAATAATCTTCAGATATTTGATATGAAATTCTGTGGTGTAAATGTATACTTTTGAGGAATTTGGAAGATATTATTATATCGCTATTCCACTTATAGTATTCGTTCATTATGAGAATTGATATCGTATATAAGTAGATAGAATTTCTATGTAACTTATGTTCAATATCGATTGATTTGGGTTTTATTGTGAATCTTATCTTCAATAATATCATTCTTGAAACCCAATGAGATTGAATTATGGAAATTCATACCGTAATTTGAGGATTTAATCAGATCTTTGATTTGAGTAAATTAAAAGTGAGGAATTGGAAAGAAAGTATAATCTTTTAGTTAAGATTAAAGAATGGAATACTGAAAAATCAATTTAATTGGAAACTATAGTTGAGGTGTGGATTAAGGATTTTCAACCGAAATTGGATTTTGATAACGAGTTATTAAACGGAAAATCAATTAAGGTTTTGAGGGTAAATTATGTTTGATTTAAGGGATGTGTTTTAAAAGAGAAAGGTTAAATATGGATTTTGTTATAATTTAAAAATGGATTTAAAGAAGTTTAATTTAACAAAATCCAAGATGGAAGGAAATTATGTTGGAAGCATGTGCGTTCCTTAATTGTATTTTTTTTAAATTGCGCTTATTATTTGGAAAGACCGGGATCGAATGTATGTCTGAAAACTATTCTAGTAATAATACAACGTTGTGAGCAATTGAAGACATTGGAGATGACATTAAAGACCGGGACCCTTCATGTCGTAAGGTGACTTGCTGAATGTCTCGAATGGATGGCTCCCATTCGTAGATGAATTTTATATATCAGTTAAGTGGCAAGAAGCCCGAACATATGTGAAGGAATTCCGGATTGTTGTTTTGTTCAGACCTAGAGAGGACATGTATGGATTGTGTGTCTAACATTGTAACTGACTGCGTAATATTGATCTTTATTAATATGTATTGTTTGGTAGCGGAGAATTTATTCTCTTGCTTAACACCCTTCTCTAAGACGTGTGAGCTTAGAGGTTATATATTGATGGAAATCAGTGATGCGTACTGAATGAACAATGTGGCATACTTAAGTTGTATGATGAGCTATAGATGATCAAAGCATGGATTATTTAAGTGTAGCATTGTGTATATCGTGACCTCGACGAACCTCACACTCTGGATTGATGGTAAACTGGTGGTCAGATATTTATGTTTGTTTCGTAGGATGTGATGACGAAAGGGCACTACGAAGTCCCCAGTTTGGGATGCTATTTGTTGGGTACTCTGATTCATGTATGGTGGGTTAGTATAATGGAGTCTGAGTCTGGACGTTATCCGCGAGTACTGGGATGATGTGCGCAAGAAAGGTTGTAAGCCCACAAATGGCCTTTCGTACCAGGAACCATCATGTTGGAAACCCAATCTTCACTACATGCCCGTATGGTTTGGATTGTATAGCCTACTGGTTAATGGCAGGATTACGTCAGTATAATGGGATGGGGCATTATGCTGGCTAGGACTAATACATTTATCTGATAAAATGGTTTTCACACTATATATAGTAGTAAAAGAGGATTTTCATGTATGACGACATTTTTGGTTATCATAAGGAAAATCTCACCCATCTGGTGTGCGCTTGCATTGTGTGATGTGGGATGAGCTTATGATAGCTTCATTTTTCAAAAAGTCATTGCGGATTTCTATGCACTGGTATTCACAAGGAGTAAACCCGTTCCGCATTAGCGACATGGTCCGGTGAATTACCTAACTTTAAAATAAACCCTAAAAAAACTGTTTTGAGTTCTCATACTAGTTCCTTGACTGACCTAGAGTTTATTGTTCCCAGATTTAGTCTTGGAGGTGGTTGGAGGAGGACTTCGGTTTTAGCTAGAGCTATTATGTCTTGGAGCATTCACATTCTTCTGCTGAGTTTAGTATCTTTTCCGCTATGTAGTTGACGTACTCTGATGTATCTCTCGTACCTCTGATGTAATATTATTGTAATGGTAATGGAAATTTCTTTTTATTTTTGTGCAAATGTGTATGTATCCTAAACAATCCGTCTATATAAATGGTTTAAGTTGGTTTAATTACCGATGAAAACCGGGCAAAAAGCCGGGTCATTACACAGACAGTCTCATAATTTAATGAAACCAACTCCATTGTATCCACAATAGTGTATTATTACCGTATTTTAAATTTTGTAGCGTTTGGATGTATCGTTTGATTGTACGGTTAGAAACACTTGGAAATAATTAAAATTTAATTTAATCTAAATAGTCAATTTTAATTGATATCTTTTCAATATGATCGAAATAGACTTTGAATACCGTTCCACTGTGTTCAGAATAATGGTATGCGCCTAGAAATGTCGGTTGTTGCATCTCGATTGGAGTTCAAAACCGTAAAATATATTATTTTAAAGCTAAATGGATAGTTTTGAAATCAAATCGAATTCAAATCGAAGTAAATTAATATCTCTTCATCCACCCTATAATGTTCCTCTCAGCCGACCTATTCCTTCCCCAACGCAGATCTAAAAACCGTGGTATTTAAGTTTCTTCTTCTAAAAATTCGCAACACCGACATCCCTTTTATTTCTCCTTGACATATTATAGCTTCAGAAGCTAAAATTTAAATGGCAGATCGAAATCAAATTCAAGATTAAATCGAAGTCATCATTATTTCAGAACCACTACCTCAAAATCACGATTACCCCCTCTCCTCATATATTTTCATTCATCCCTATAACTCGAAATCAAAATCACATAATCAATTAAAATCGAAGACCTCGCTTTCCGTTGATCTTTGGGTCGCTCGAGTTTGGGGGTTGCGACTGTCTTGTGATGCCGCTGTTGACGTCGTTAGGAGGAACTCCAACGAGCTATGAAGGATCGAGATGTAGCTTGAGATATCTGGTGTTGAGACAGTGATGAGGGTGAGCTCAAGGTGGTTTGAAGGTTTTTTGGTGCGGTTTTGGAGTTTTTGGAGTGTTGATGTTGTGATTTGTGGGGGACTAAACAGAAATTAGAGATTTGGATATGAAAGCATATATAGGAAGAAGTTTGATTATGATTTTCAGAGATGGATTTGAAGTTTTGAGCCAGAGAAGAAAGATTATAGAGATGATTAAGTAAGTTAATTAAATTA
This sequence comes from Allium sativum, assembly GCA_030737875.1. Classification (NCBI taxonomy): domain Eukaryota; kingdom Viridiplantae; phylum Streptophyta; class Magnoliopsida; order Asparagales; family Amaryllidaceae; genus Allium; species Allium sativum. The sequence continues at coordinate 53,660,373 of CM060920.1, read as the reverse complement.
GTTAATTAAATTGTGGTTGCTAATTTAGTTTATCAATTCCTTACAAATCTTGTATTTAAATAATACAAGGTCCTGAAATCTGGAAAACCAGACGCGTTGGTCCGTGACTACGAGTTACTCGAGCTAGAAGTGGCTTGGAATTTGTCGGAGTTAGCGAGAATTTTAGATTTGATCGAACCTGGTTCAGTTTAATTTAAAAACTGGAGTGAGTACAATTAAAAACCAAGGTGAGTAAAACTCTCTGGTTCGATTATAATTTATTATAACTGAATTTTTATTTAATACAAATACTTATATGTTGTTTGTTGATTGTTTGGATGCATTGAAATATTATTGTGGCTATTATGTGTATGTATATTAGTTATGTTTAGGTTTGGTGGTAGTCACTATTATATATATATATATATATAGAGGATATTTCTCGTAGTATCATTATCTGATGATTTCCCTATGCGTCCCACAATATAGATAGTGGATGACCTTCTATACCTTGATATCCTGCCTTGAAGTAGGATGGGTATTTATTTATGTTGTCTAACATCCGTGGATGCAGGGAAAATAGGTTGGAGGAATCCAACTGAATTCCTCAAATTTATTTATTGTTTGTTTTCATATATATTATCATATATGATGTGTTAGAAAACCGGTGATTGATAATTGAGTGTTTTGGATGTTTGAATATCACTGGCCTAAATATTGATATATAAAAATATCGTGAAAGGGAATTTTGAGATTTATAAAGAAAAAATTATTTTTCGGAATTGAAATTGAATTTCAAATGGATTAGAAAATATTAACTTGTGTTTTAGTAATAAAAATAAGTAGTTGAATCTATAAATGATATTTATAAATGAAGCGGAAAAAATATCATTAGATAATTTAAGAATGTAAATTAAAGTATGAATTTAGAAAGGGTAAATGGAATCGTTTTGAAAAGAAAACGATTGAATTATTTCTGATGTTTGGAATGTAATTGAATTTAAATTAATCCATCTGGATTAATGACTAGAATTCGAGTACATCAAATTTATAAAAATAAATTATTTTTAGGAAAGACATTTGAATTTTATTTAGTAGTGACTTAAATTTAAAAATTAATATTCTAAGAAGTTGATACCTCCAATATTTAAAAATATGAAAATATATTCTATGCTCATAAATATAATTTATAGTAATAAAATATTTTCAAATGAAAAATAAACTTGGAGATATAGTGAAATAGCCCAAACTCGCCCTTACGGGAAAGCCCGGATTGAGTTGAGAACACGACAAATCGGAACACAAACAACAAAACATTTCATTGCTATTACAACAATTTACATCAGAGTACAATAATATAACAAAGTATGAATAAATATTATACATCAGAAAACTATCAGAGATTTAACATACATTACATAGCAGCGGAAAAATAATACATAACACAACTGAAAGGAATACACGTATACAAAGCTTTCTGAATATAGATCCAGTTGTAAATCCAGGATCCTGGGAAAGAAATATCTGCAAAAACCCTACTACTAGCTGCCCGTGTGGAAAAATAGGGGTACACAGGGTTTAGGTTAAAACAATAAACTCCAGGTCAGTCGTGGGACTGGTTTGAGAACTAAAACAGTTATTTAAAATTTTACTTTAAATAGAGTAAATCAAGGGACCATGCCGTATAACACGGAATGGATTTCCTCCCAAGAATACCAGTGCATAAAACAAATAGCGCAAAGCTTTTTGAAAAAATGAAGCTATTATAAGACTCAGGTCCCATCACACAATGCAATGCAAGCCGGAGGATAGAATTTTCCCTTATAATAGCCAAACATGCTTGGTACGTTTGAAAAACAAATCATTTGGTACTATTATAAGCGCATAGTGTTAAAAACAACTTCAAATATAAAAGTATCAATCATAGACGACATGTGTACCATATATCATGTCGCCATACTAGTTCTACAATCAAAACCGCACGATGTCGTATTGGAAGTTGGATTTCCATCATGAATCAAGGATTACATGTTTATTGAAAAGCAGAGTCTTGTGGTTAAGGAACCAATGTCGGATTGGAAGTTGGATTTCCATCATGAATCAATGTCGCCATACTTTAAATAGAATTTTCCCTTATAATAGCCAAACATGCTTGGTACGTTTGAAAAACAAATCATTTGGTACTATTATAAGCGCATAGTGTTAAAAACAACTTCAAATATAAAAGTATCAATCATAGACGACATGTGTACCATATATCATGTCGCCATACTAGTTCTACAATCAAAACCGCACAATGTTAGACATGTAATCCTGTCTTTAACTGGGTTAAGGAACCAATGTCGTTTAAAACAAAGTTCACGATAAACCCAAAATCACATTCCACTAATTATGAAATCTTCACGGAAAATAGATCAATATATAATCGATATCAATTTCCGTATCCGACTAATAATAAAAATGGAATAACGAAAAAGCATTTAAATTCCATATATATTAACAGTCTTCCTCCATAGAAGTTCACTTTGATTATTGCCAAATCGAATTCCATTTAATTCCAATTTTATATATTAAATTGGAAAACTGTACTTTGGAAAATTTCCATTAATCTTAATTAAAAGATTTATAAATTCCAAATCACATTTCACAGTTAATCCGGTTAAAGAACGAATGTCGTTAAAAACACAATTCACAATAAACCCAATTCACATTCCATTTTATTCCAATTACTAAATATAATTGGAAACTCTAGTAATCTCAATTAAAAGATTTATTCTTTTCACACGGGGTTTAAGAACAGTGTTATTTAAGACACCATTTACGACAAACCCAAAATCCAATTTGATATTAAATACAAGGCTCTAAATAGAAATTATATCGGCTTATATTCAATATCGAATTCTGAAATTAACGAATATCGCATTAGGAATAATGATATCTGTATCTTCCAAACCTCTCACAATATCCGTATAATCACGGAATCCAATATCGAAATATTCCAGAGATGATTTCTATTCAAATCCATTCCAATTCAGAGACTGGAAATTTTTGGTTATATTAAAACCCTTTCCAAATCCAATTTATTTATTTAAAAATTATTGGATTATTATTCTAGTTAATAAGTAGTTCATTTCGATAAAAATATATTTTTATCTTTTCGAACTTGGATTTTTTCATCTAAAATCCTTCTAAATAATTTATTATGATTTTATACTATTTTTCCATATTTTTAACATATAAATGATAATATTTTCAAAATATCAGATTTTGAAATCATTTCCTTTTCGATATTCATTATAAAAATGAATAAAATCGATATAAATATCATCTGTGTTAAAATGGCGTTTAACTACTCAACTCGGCTTCATATACGTTATAGTTATGAATATTTCAATATTTTTGTGTCCATCCAAAATCGAACATCAAAATCATATTCTGATTCTTCACTGAATATTATTTGAAAACTATACTATATATTATTTTAAAATTATACAAAATATTATTTTAAAACTATACTGCATATTATTTGAAAACTATAATATATATTATTTTAAAATTATACAAAATATTATTTTAAAACCATAATATATATAATTTTAAAATTATACAAAATATTATTTTAAAACTATACATTATTTTTGAATTGGAATCAGACTCAATCAATTACCATATAATTTTGTTTATATGGATTCCATACGTCGCATGTATTCAAAAATAGTGATAAACAACTATTAAACAGTCAATTCACATCTAGAGTCCAATTCACTACTGTATTTGCGTTAAATAATTAAAATAATGCTTATCACAGTTTGGCGATCCATCGATTGACATATAACTAAATATTGGGATTTGTGTATGTCGAATATCGTCCCAACACCCGTGTGAGGTTTTCAAACAACAACAGTCTATTTAGAATAATCATTGGTTAATAAATTTAACCAGTTCTAATTCAATATGAATTATCTTTCTATTTAACCAATTTTCGCTGTTTAAATTATAAACGAATATTTATAATTTAATTTCAAACACCACAAAATAATATTAAATTATTTTTTATATTTTAAACATTTTAGTATAACAATCAACACACAATACAGTCAATTACACCACAATTCAATTCCACGGTTTGTACAATAAATAGTATCGGGGGATTCTAAGCCTCATCTACATCCTATATATATTTAACTGTAAAATAATTAGAGTGAGGAGTTCTCACTATTGGTTTCCACCCCATCATTCTTTAAAGGATGGCATAACAACCCGGAATTTTGGAACTAATTTAAAATTTTTATTTTAGGAATTTTAATGAATTTTGGATATTTAAAATAATTTATTTTAAATAATAATGATTTAAAATTTATTTAAATTGAAGTTAGAACGAATATATTTATTTTAATTTTGAAAGGAGTTAGAAATAGAGCAGTAGTTTGAAAATTTGAGTTTGAACTTTGACTGAATGTACAAGATTCAAAATAAATCGGATTTTAGTGAAACCAAAAATATTTAAATCTGTTTAAAAGCATCATTCCAACGAATCCGAAAAATTTAGATTTCGTAGCGGGAATAAAAAGTTATGTCCAATTTAATATTCAGAATAGTCGCTATAGAATTTATATATATTTTAAAATAATACATAGCCCATATAAATAGCCATTTTGCAAACGACCTACGTTTTCGACGAAACCACATTGGTTGAATTCAGAATGTCAAATCATTGCTAAATTCCAATTTTCATAATTTATGGAATCAATATGTGAGCGTGGCAAATTAAATTGTGTTTTTCAATTTCAGTCAAATTGGATCGACTAGAAAATGACCATTTTTCAAACCATCTCCAAATTCGACGAAATTAATTTTGTTAGGAGCATATCGTCAAAACATTGCTAGATTTATTTTTCGGGAATTTTTGGAGTCCATATGCGGCCCTGGTGAATTTAATTTTACGATCAAATTAAATAAATAAATGATTTGTATTTTAAATTGAAGAAAACTGACTGAAAATAATCGACTGGGCTGACGGTACCTAGCTCATTGCGTCCGAAACATTGGTATTTGCCTAAGGACAACTCTTGTTGGGCTGAAATTGGAGCTACTGAGACTTAACGGGTTTATTTGCAAAACTAGAGAATTAAATTTTAAAATATCATAAATACTTAGATTATTCAAAACCCTAATTCTAAAAGAAACGGCAGCCACTGCTTCTTTCCAACTAGTGGCCGATACACTCTCATCTTCTTCCTCCCCTAACTTCTAATCTACTCAGCGATTTCTAAATCTATAAAAACAAAATCAAAGAGGGGATTGTGTTCTATAAATTGAACGGTTGCGATCAGCTATTGTTCTGCGTGGAGCTCGGATTGGTGGTTAAAAGTTGCGGTGTTTGGGTGGATTTTTCCAGCTGTGGAGGATCCCGAGTTGGCCATGGTGGGGGTGCGCGGGTAGGTGATGGCGAGGGCTTCGGAGTGGTGCTTGTTGATCAACGTTCGGCTAAACCTGGTGTCCTGCTGTGGAGATTTTGAAGGTGGAGTTTGGTTCGTGTTTTTTCAGAGAAGAGGATCGGGAAGGAAGACGATTTAAATGTAATTAACATTTTTAATCATTCTTTAATTACTTAAAAATGTAATTAAAACTTTAAATGACAATAACTTATTCAATTCTTGTCAAAATTCGATGAAATAAAATGCGTCGGAACCGCAAAATCCGGATCTACGTGATGGAACAGCTTTGGATAAAAACAGAAGCAGTTAGAATTTCTAATAAAATTAAACGCTTGTTTAATTTTGTTAAAACAGTCGTTATGCAATGATTCTGAAACAATCAAGGTGAGAAATTCTATTTTTTTTATATACTTAAAATCACTTAATTATGATACGTCATTTGATCTAGAATTGATGTTGTTAAATTATACGCTGTTAAATTCTATTTGTATGATACGTGATTTGATCTGATTTGATGATTGAAGTAGTTATGTAGATCTATTGATTTGATGATTATTGTGTTGAATGAAATTATTAGAAACAAAAATACCATTTTTTGTAGAAAAAAGAAACGAAAAAGAGTTTGATTAAAATTGTCATTGTGACAAATTAAAATTATTGGATTAAGTTTGTCAATTTTGTCAATTTGGAATTGTTGAAACAAAATTGTCATTTTTGACAAAATATAATAGTTGAAACAATAATTACTAACATTTTTGTTAATTAGAATTTAATTAAACAATAATTACTATTTTTGTTAATTAGAATTTAGTTAAACAAAAATTAACATTTTTGTTAATAAGAATTCAGTTAAACAAAAATTATTAAATTTGTCAAATTAGAACAATGGAATTAAAAATATCATTTTTGTCAAAATATACATATTAGATCAAAATTGACATTTTTGTCAAAATATGTAATGTCCCGTATATTTTAACCATTTATTTGAAATATTTAATTTTTTAAAATATTGACTTGAGTTTATATAATTGAATTTAACTATTTTTAATTTGAATATTTGTTTATCTTATATATAATGCAAATACTTCCCCAAATGAAGCCTTTTTCGAATTGTCAAAAAGGTCCCTCATTCAAATCGTTTTACTATGTTCTTAGCCAAGGTTATATTTGGTCTTTTTTCCTACCCCACCTTACTTTAGTTGACACGTTTACCCCATCACGCCCCCCCATTTCCCCCACTAACCAAAAAAGTATATGAAAAACCTGAGCTTTCATCTCCTCCGTTCCAAAATTGCTCCACCTTAAACCCAAAAAAATAGTACATCCAAAATTCAGAAATTGAAGCAGTTGGGATGGTAATCTGCGGAATCCGCGAAAGGTTGCACTGACTGTTTAATTTTACCTACAGTAGCTTGGTTCGTAGTTCGGTTCTACTTTCCTTCCTTCTCTGATTTATTAGTGATTTGAAACATGTTCTTTGTTTGAACATTGCTAGGTTTGCGCTTCACCGTATTTTGGGTAAATAATGCTTCATGATATTTTTAGCAACGATAGATGCGATACATGTTTTTCTCAAGTTTGGGAGAGCCAGCGTGTTTCTTCTCCTGATTTCTCACGTCAGAAATTGCAAGCAACCCTCTTTCCTCCGTTATTTCATCAGGTAAGTTAATTTTCCGAAATCTAATGCTTTTAAACTCAATCTAAGATCTGAAATTTAATGCGTTGATTTGATATTCATAATGTTTGATTTGAATTTCGACAAAGGAGGAGCTGTGTACTTTTTACTTACGGCTGTCAAATGTATGATGGGTCAAGTATGAGGAAAAATGGTTTTTGTTGATGATTTTACTGAGATTGGTTAGCTTTCAACTAAGGTCAGTGCAATTATCATGATTCCTAACTTTGACTTCATAAACAATTCCCCCCTTTTGTATTTTCTAAATTGAAATATATTACAATTAACAGAGGTTTATGTGTGAATGGTATGCTAAACCAGTTCAATACATTCAGTTCATTAAACTGATTGGATACACAATTCATGTTTTCTATGTCATGATGAGAATACTTCATGTGACCACCTTTTTAAACCAAAATGTTTAATTTCAGGCATTGTTTCAACTGTAGAGTTTAGAAGTGGATTTATGGTCTATGGAGATTTCAGGGGCCGGTAAATAGGAGAATGAATCACAGTTAAAAAGCAATTTGTAATTTTTATGTACATTTTCATTTCCTACGCTTTACCGTTTTATTATTTCTTTCTGTTCCCTTTTTCAAGATTAATGAGCTCATCGCTCATCTTTAACATGAAAAAAGTGAGCATCTTGCAGGTGGATATTGCAGAAATAACACAACCGAATTTGTCTTTTAGCTTCTCCAGTCACGTTCGGGCTTCTTCAGACTTTATTCTACTTCTCCAGCCATGAGTATGAAGAGGAATCAAGAAGGTATGACCATTTTGAATTTCAATTTGATTTGTTGTTTTGTATTTGATTCCAAACCCCTAATCATTGCATCTGCCTCAAATGATTATGAGTTTGGGTACTTTGCTAATTTTTTTAATTGAAACTGCAAGATTGGTTAACTGTAATAAACTTTATACATTTCTTCATAAAGGTTGTGGTGTGTACAAAATATGAATTTGATTTTTCAGTTAGTTTACGTCCTATAATAGAAGGCAAAAAGGGTGTCCATTGGTGGAAGATGGAAGATGAGATTAAAGACTTTGCCTTTTCCAGGTAAATTCGTAAAAAGTACGATTTTTTCAGTTAATAATTTTATTAGATCCTTCCTTTAATGTATATTTTCACTCCTTATTTCAACCATATGCTTCTTTTGTTGATGTCAAAATGGTTGTAACTAATAGTCTCATATAATTTATATTATCAAAACATATAATATATGATGAAGGTTAGATCCAAATTTAATTGATTCTTTTTTTAGAACATGATTTCTACAGTGGTCACTGTGTCCTTTTCCAATTGCAAAGATGGGGATGTTGTTTTAGTCTATTTTGAACTTTGAAGAACATGCAACCAACTCCTGGATCTATAGTTGACTTCACGCCAAATCCCATTATTTGTTCTTTTTATTGATGCATGCATTTAATGTATTTAATGGAAATTACATTAGTTGTTTCCATTATTATTCTTCAGTAGTTGGTATATATTAGCCATTATGAAGCATGATGCATAAATTTTCTAATTGTTAATACACCAAACTAAAACAGGTAGATTAGAAGTAACTAAATTATACATCGTACATGGTAACACTGTGTTTGTATTTCGTCAAACTGCGACCTGAGGCTGAAAAAAGTTTCATTTGAATTAACTGTTTCTTCCTAATGTTTGCATAGGCCTTGAGAGTTATTTTAATAAACAAGTGGGGATCGAGGGTAGGAATAAATGAAAAGAAAGTCCAATCCTTCAAAAGGGATGCAATAGATGTGATCCAACTAACTTGAAGTGTTAATATGCTACAATATTTGAAGATCATTTATGTATGCAGGATAAGTCATGCAAAGTGGATAATCCATGTGCTAGGTTTTCTAATTATTATATTATTGTGCAATTATTTGTTTAGAAATGTGTTATCCTATCCAAAGTAAAATTAATAAACTCACATTTCTTACTACCAAACTTAGACAGTACTGGATAAGTTGTATAAAAATTAGGGCCTGATACTATTGTATTGTAACAAAGTTTTGTTCTTGAATTGTTTTAATTTTATTAGAAATCATTGTTTGCACGTTTATTTAAACTGCTGAGAATTTATATCCAAATTGCTTACCAAAAAAAGAAAGAGTCATGTCACTTTTTTATTTGTTACCTCAGAAAGTTATTATTTTTCTTTTGGACTTTGCTGTTATATATAATTGACTATTTCAATTCAAATCCCAGCATATATTACATACTAGAAGTCCAACTTATCTGCATAACTGCTCAAGGCATTAATTTATCGTTTTCAGCATTGTCCAAGAACTTTTGAGCATGTACAAAGTTCGATTACTTATGTTATTCCCAGTATGATTTCTTTTATCGTTTTCTTTTTCGTGTAATCAATTAAGCTATACTATGCTTTTAGATTTTAGATTTTTCTAAATCCTCCTCAAAGTTACATTTCTTGATAAATGTCTTTGAATATTTAGGTGATGGACCGTGAATGGTAGACGAATACTCTTATGCATCAAGATGTTTTCATTCAATTAAAAGCACCGTCATGGATTTCGCATAAATTTCGTAACCATGCCCACGCCAACATTAAGGAATGCAGAAGGAAAAAGAGAGGTAAATATTGCAGCTGCTTAAGATGATTCCTTTCATCTGTAATTAGTTTATCATTTCAATGTTATTGTTGACTCCATAAAATGCAGGTTCAGTGCAGTCTTAGTGATGGAATAACACATTAAAAAGGAAATGAAGTCTCAACAAAGTAAGTAATATTATTGCCTTCATTAAATTTATTTTGTTTGTGGAGAAATTCTAACCATAATTGAATTATATGCTAAAGCTGATTATACATACTTTAGGATATGGGGTCTTTTAGCCTTGAAAAACTCCATAATTAATGTGATTATAGTTGAAGTAGAGTAATGCATTTCAAATTACCACAATATATAAGTTCCAATTAACGTTTTAGGATTAAAAGCAAATAATGTGTTTTATATGTCAATCGATCATGCCCTTTTTGTGGTTATGAATATAACCTTTTGCTAATAATTGGGTCAATGATCATTGTCTATTAAATATGTATCAGATCCAAACTTACATCTTAATGCGAGCTCCCATTAAAATTTTAAGATCTGTCTATTTACGTGTAATATGAGATAAATAGTGTGTTTTATGTAAATATTTGTAAGCTATATATGTATTATTTGCTGCTAATAAGTGCAAACACATATTACTTTGATTCTCAATTGACACTTTTGGTTAAAAAAGTCAAATATTAATTTGATGATTGCAAGCATAATACCTTTTTAGAAGATAAAATGCGAAGAATTTGAGATTTGAAACAGGTGCTTTAGGAATTTGAGTTTCGAGGGTGGTGCTTCAGTAAATTTCTAGGATATAAATTACTTTTGACAAAGGATTTGCAATCGTTAACATTAAAACATCCCATAATCAATGTGATTTTAATTGAAATAAAGTAAAAAAGAAAAATCAAACTACAGCCATATACACGTGTTCAATTAAATTTCTAGGATAAACAGTACCAAAGGCGTTTAATATGGCAATAATGATGCCTTTCTATATGCATATTATTTTGTTAATAAATGGATATGCATATCATCTTTATTTCAGATTAATAAATTTGGCAAGCATAATAACTCTGGTAAATGATTGGTGTCTATTAAATAGGTATAAAACTCTAATTTTCGGTTCATATAAATTCAATGATATGTCTAAGATTACTGGCCATTAGCGTCACTAATATGCAGTGACTGATGCCATTTTAAGTGTATAGGTTTATAAGCCAAATATATATTATTTGGTGTTGATAAATGGGAACACTTCACCATGATTTTCAAGTGACTAATTTGGGTAAGAATAAATGGAATATTAACTTAATCACCACAAGTATAATACATATTAAAAATACTATATATTTATCTAATGGACCTTTGTTGATTGAAATTTGACATAAGCTATTTTTTGACAATCTGTTTGTTCAAAATATTGGCTTGACAGAGATGGCAAATGGAAGGTAAGGACAAAACTGTGTATATATTACTAAATGAATGCATCGTACAGATGATAATTTCTTATTTGACCAGATGGAACCATTTATATAACTCGGCATATTTGGCCTCTTCCGTCATATAAGCATGTGTTGGGTCCCTTCTATTATATAAGTTGATATGTGCTTATCAACGCTAATTTTTTGGCATTCTTAAGGTTGATATACCTTAGTGAATTACTATGATCTATGGTACTTTTGAAAATTCTTTTATTAGTTGAATTAATCTAATCACATAGGTTACTATCAGTAAAATAAGAATGTCAAGTTATGTTTTATTTTTAATTTTGAAAAGCCTATTTTTTTGTTAGCCTTATCCTATTGTCTATTGTTGCTGCAGTTGCAAATATTGATTACATATTATGATATTATTTATGTGCTTTGTATGTAAATTTCAATATGAGAATTTTTGTAACACAACATTTTTTTAGTTACATTAGAAAAAATAGAAACCTTTTAACTTAGGGTACTTTTAGTAGTTTTAAAAGAGTGTTTTTTCTACAACAACATAGAAAAAAAAGGAATAAGTCGAATGATGTGTTTGTTAATCTTCGTAAGTTGAATGGTTTACCACACTCTTTATCTTACATCTTCTTATAGATTTAAACTACAACCACTTCGTTCTATGTCCAAGGAAATATAACTTATATGTTTTGCCCATGTTCAAATAATACTAACATTGCCTACCAAATTTATTGTAGAAAATGGAAGTTGAACTTGGTATATTGCAAGCATTTAGAGCTCATTGGAATGCTATGCCGTGCATTTGTTGGCCATGCCATAGGATGAACAATGAACATGCTATGAGTTCAAATAACTCACTTTACCCTAATTAACATAACGAATAAGTTGGCTTCTTTCATAGCGCAAACAAAGTCCTATAACTAGGTTCGATGCAGAAGATTGCTCTAACATATGTAAAGAATTACGTATGCAGCACAGAAAACAACCAGACATAGGTTGCGTAAGCAACAACTGTAAGCAATCATGACGTACGAAGTTAAAAAATCTTGATTTACGGTGTATATGTACTTCAATATCGATGTTATTTATTCTCATAAAATTGATTCATTTCTTTATAACAAGATTTTTCTTTATAAGCTGGCTTTGATCTCTTATCATATTTGTTTCTCTTATTTTGTCAGTGCACTAAATTGCATCAGAAACACATGTTTTTTATTCTTAGTTCTAATTCCCACTTATAAGTGAATAACGATTGATGAACATTTGTAATCCTAGACTCCTAAATTTTATGAATAATATATTATATAATAATTATTTAGATATATACCAATGTTGAATCTTTAAACCAACATATGAATATATAATTAACAAATAATCAACCATTAGTAATCATAGCACACAAAATAAAAGCCCGATTTATATAAATATACAAGTGGGACAATTGAGTGACTTTTTTCATGTATATACACTGCATATTTTTTTCACTTTACAATGATTGAAATGTGTGGTTTTAGTTACTGCATTTCTCTACACACTAATGCGATGTTTGATTACTTTCATCAGCTAATTATATATCCTCTACGCTAACTTGCTCTCATTCATGTATTAATGAATGGTTGATTCGAAAGTGATTGTGTCTGTATGAGTGTGTGTGTGTGTGTGTGTGTGTGTGTATATATATATATATAATTGAATGTTTCATAGACACCACAGTGTTCTTACATTAAAAAAATTCTTATATATAGTGTTTTCTAACACCCTCAAGTCCTGCGCACGTGCATCGCACGTGCTGGAGTACTCGTATTGATAATATAATAATATTTTAATTTTAGAATATTGGGAAATTGTTGAATTTGAAGTATAATGTGAACGGGTAATTTAAAATGGTTTAAATGTGTTTTATATCGATGTTAAAACGTTTAATTTATAATTTAATTATAAAACGAGCTACAGCGGCGTGGTAGTTCGTAATTTGGCGCTTTGAACTTTAAACGACTGTACAGGGAACAAAATAAGTCGGATTTTCTCGAAACAAGAAACGGCGGAATCTGTTGGATAATATTTTTCTAATGAAAGAGAAAAATCCAGTTTTCATAGCGTAGATTTTATCTTATGTCCAAATCAAATTTTAAAATAGTCGCTGTGGAATTCCTTTATAAATTATAACGTTACTTATATTAAATAAAGGGGTTTTTAAATATTTATAATACCGATTTGGCTTGAAATTCAACCCGTGATATTTTATCGTGGTAGTATATGAAATTCTGGTCATGTATGGCCAATTTCAATATTTTAATACTATTATATTGAGGTATTTTAAAATTGGTTTATTTTATTTGAATTGGGCAGTTATAAAAGGGACTTTATTCAAACGACCTTCGTTTTCGACGAAACAAATTTTATTGGGACCGCCATAGTAAATTATTGCTAGATCTCAAGTGGCGCGTCAATTGGGGTTAAATTGTGAGCGTGGTAAAATAAAATGTAAATAAAAACGACCATTTAAACGTGAACGAGCACCATTTGAGCAAATGAACTCGGAATTCGACGAAACAAGTTTCATTAGGACCGTATCGTCAAATTATATTATGTCGTCCATTTGCATCTCGAAGGGGTTTGTATGTGAGCACTGGAGCGAATAAACAGTATTGAAAATAGCGATAAGCACGAAATAAAAATCGTCGGTCGTTGTCAGACATCACGTCAATTTAAAATAATAATTATCCCGCTTATATAACCCCCCCCCCCCAATCATAATTTCCAGCACATCTTCATTTTCCATCCAGCAATTTTACAAAAAAATTCCAGTTTACAAAACAATTTATATCTCCATTTCTGTCAAGAATATGCTATGGCAATCCAAAGCAAAGTTGTAGATCGGCTCGATGCCGAGCAACTGTAAAAAGTTGGGGGGTGAACGGTTACCTGTGGTGGCCGGAATTTCACAAAACCGAGGCAAATCAGTTTCGTTTTTGGCCAAATTAGAGGCATTTGGGTTGATTTCAGAGGACGAGACCAGTTTGAGGTTAAAGAGAGAAGACAAGGCTTCGATTTGGCGGTGGTCTCGGGTTCTATGATTGACGATGGTCGGAGAAATCATAGGATGAACGGAGGCTTTGATTTTGGGTTTGGTTTTCAAGTGGTGGTCGGTTTTGGTGATTTTCACGGCAAAGGACGAGGTGTTGGGCTGGGGACCTGAAGCGGAAGTGTCGAGGGATGGACGGTGGTCAGATCCAGGGAGGTGCGGCGGTTTCCGGTGGGTTGTGGACGAAGAATTTTCGGTCTGAAGTGGTTCCAATCAAATTACATTTCTGGTGATCTAAAGGCATGGGGGATGTCGCCATTTCAGGCGGAGCTGGCTCATGGATGGTGGAAGCCGAGGCATGCATCGCAATCGATCCAGGTTATCAGGTGGTGGCACGGTGGATGCTAAAAGATGTAGTGTTTGGGTTGAACGGTGTATTGGGGAGGGCGGGTTTACAGAAGGATCGGGTTTCACATTTCTGAAGGGAGAAAACGCATTGGTGAACAGTGGGGGGAGGGGGCTGATGTGGCCAAAGTGGTAATTAACGAATTAGATTAATTAATTTATATAATTTATAATTAGGTTAATATCGATTAAATTATATAAACTTATAATTAGCGTAACTTATCCATACTATGTTGGATTTATGTGAAACAGGATCCGTTGGGATCGCAGGAACTAGACCTAGACGATGGCACTGACTAGGCACTGATCTGACGTAGTTGAAATTTCAGATAATTTTGAATGTTCATCTCAAATTAAATGCAACAAGCGCGTCAACCGCCAACCAAAAATAAATCTGGTAAGTTAATTCTCACACCTTCTGGAATCCTATGATGTGGTAAATTCATATTAAAATATAAGTTACCTTTAAAAACATAAATTGGTTGATTGATTGCTATTGGCTGATTATTGTTTGATTGGTTGCTGTTATTATATCGTTTTAAATTTATAGATTTTTGAAATTTATTTCATATATTGTTATCAAATGTATAACGAGATGTGATGCAGGGCAGAACAGGTTGGAGGGATCCGACCGGATTCCTTAAATATTATATATGTTGTTTGTTTTATATTGTTGATATATGAACTGATTGAACCCCTGATGGTAGTGAAACCTGTTTGAACATGATGGTTGAATAAATATTCACCTGTGTTGCATTTAAAATCAACATACAGTGTTGATTGGGTAATTGGCAGTGTATGGCCTAAAATGTGTTGTCTTAGGCGTCGTTCTACCATTCGGAAAATCGACGTAGTTTTAAAATTATAAATTATTTTATAACTGAACTGAAGCTTTTTAGTTATTTTATATAATTAATTAAATTAGAAATTTATAAATAAATATTTTTAATCAAATTTATAAAAGAATTATTTAAGTGGCGATAAGGTGATCAAAGAGGTGATAAGAGTTTATATAGGAATTTATAATTCAAGTTTTCAAAGGGAGTATTATTAATGAAATTTATAAGTACACGCAGGGATTTAAAATTAGCTTTTACTTAATCATTAGATTAAGTAAGTTGAATTCGAATGGAAGGAAACTTTCGGGAAAAATGATTCATAGATTGGTGATAGACTAAATTATGGTTATGACTTTAGAATAAAATCCAAGAAGTGTGATAAGGTACTAAATGTTTTGGAAGAAATCCAAATTAGGTTTAAAAAGGGGTGCTTAAACCAAACTGATGACTTTGAATGTTAATAAATTGAATTGAGTGAAACATTAATTTCAAACAAAAAGGAAAATTCATACAATAGTTTGGTATTAAATATTGGTAGTGGATTCTTGGAAATAAATTCCAAGTGAAATGGGCTTTATTGTAAACAAGGGGATAAGAAGATTATAGTTAAAATCCAAGAAGAGGTTCATTAAGAATGCTCGAACAAATAGAAGTAAATTATCCGACGAGGGATTTTTATTATAACCCAAAAGTTGTAAGCGAAATTATGGATTAGGTTAAAGGTTGTGTTTTGGCTAATATTTACTTAATTAAACAAATTAAGTAAAAGGAATATATCGAAAGAGGATTTCAAATGTAAGAAATGGTTCATCAAATCAGGTTGAAATCAAGATGATAAATAATATTTTTATCAGTGGTTAAGTGACAAACTAATATTATTCTAAGGTAAGAACGTTGTTGATCAAGGTTTGAGAGGTAAATAGAATACCCCAACTTGAACAGCTTCACTATTATCGAGGAATGATATTCGTTTGTGGTGAGTGCAAAGTGTTGAAATTGATTAATTATTACATACGAGAAATATTGAAATGAGTATGAGTTTTGATATAAACGTTGGTTACAAGATAAATAATAATATTGGTTTTAAAAAATTATGGAATTGGACATTGGATTTGTCATATCAGAACTGGTAATTTTTTTAATACCATTAAGTAAATTATATGTATATATATAATTGAAATGCCAATTTTAAGGAAATTGGGAAAAGAGGTTTTGAAGAATATAATGGCGCTTCCAATGGTAATAGGAATGGAAAGTTAAGTGTATATATATATATAAACATACTCTGAAACTTATAAAATAACCTTTGGTTATAATAAGATTAGAATAAATAAAAGGTTTAATATATTGAAGAATTAAAAGTTGATTAACCATCCATAAATATATTTCAAACAGGCCAAGTAACGCCAAGTACTGAATCAGCAAACTCAGTTTATTCACACATTTGTTATTTGATAGTTAAATCACCGACTATCAAAACCTGACCAATACGATTGTTGGCATGGAAAGACCGGGATCGAATTTATATTCGAAAACCATTCCGACCAACAAATACGCGAAGATGCTGATCAAGATGGAGAGATTGAAGGCCGTGGATCTTCATAAGCAGAAGGACCGCTTGTCGAATTTCTTTGGCTTGCAACCAGAGTTATTTGATTTGTGATTCTGTCGTCGTTGAAATCTACGCGTTTGAAAGGACTACCCGCTACTGATCCTTGGGGTGATTCCCATATAAGGATGTGGTAGGAGGGTGCCTTCGGTTCATCCTGTTCCTGGATGACTTGTATGGACGGATGTCTGACAGAGTATTTCCAAAAGGATCGCGTACATTGATTTCTTCAAATGTACCATGGTAGTACGGAGGACGACGGTTCTCTGAACTACTAGAGTATTTTTTTTGGACGTCAATTAGTGTTATCTGGCGGATCTGACGTTGTCAAATTCAAAGTGAATAGTGGCCAGTTGTTGTAAAGAGAATTCTAGCCTCAAGCCTCATCAACCGGGAAATGACAAAAATCGGGCAAGCAGCATAGCTATGTGGGTCGCTCCCATTAGGGTGTATAATCACCTGTCTAGAGAAATTCCATTTGCTTCTTTAATCTATATTCGATGCTGTCCCTTTTCGGGATGCGGTTGCTGAACCCAACCATGGTGATATACATTCGATACACTCAAGCGAAATGAGTGGTCGGTCATGTGAGGGCCGGGTTGCAAGACGTTCTTGTTGAACCCAGTGTATTCGCCTCTAGAGATACGCTATCGGCAGGTGGTCCCATACCTTGTCAAGGTTGGAAATCCAATATCCAATAAGCGCACGCGGTTTTGGTTTGTATACTATATATGTGGAGCATGAGATGCAAGTGTTTCACTAGATTGTTATTTATTTGTATTTAGACACTATGATAATATCCGAATATGTTATGATTTCAAAAACGTTTTGGGCTATAGTAAGGTAAAAACCCTTCGTATTTATGTGTGGACTGGTCTTACTATTACCTTTTTGATTTCATAAAGGATTTTCCGAAGTTAAACAAGTTGTGTGTGTTCTGTGAATTTATCACTAAAAGTATTCCAGACTGACCCGGTGTATTTTGCTTTGCTTCAAATGTGCTCGGGTCAGACCAAGTATGTTCCAGGTTAGGTTTCGCTTGGAATTTCAGGAGCTAGAAGCAGGAGGCTTCACCGCTTGTTATATAAAGTCATTATTCCGCTGTGTCTGATATATGTTGTATTCTGATGGGTGGTATGTATATACAGTTCTTTTGTATAAAAAGATTTGTGAAATTATATTTTATTCGTTCCGCTGTGAGATTCTGATGTGGTGTTCTTCTTCTTTCTTCTATTCTAATATACTATCTTTCTATTCTCACCCTCTAATTTCTTTCTATTGACAACCTTGGGTTCAATACTTGAGTTTTTGGCAAGTAATACAGGTTTATGTATTATTATCGAAAATTCGAGCATTGAGTTTTTTCCCGGGTCGTTACAGTGGTATCAGAGCTATTGGTTTTAGTGATAACCTTGGCTCTGTGGCGTGACTCAATAGAGATGGGGATAGTAACACCCTAGATTGAGTTCGTGTATATATATGAGAGCACGTATTTGTGGTTTGATATTAAAATTATTTTTTTGAAATTATTTTGCCTAGTTTATTTATAAAATAATAAAGGTAATGATTTTCACAAATTATTATAATATGGGCAAATTATTTGGATTTGTTAATGTTGATTGTGTGATATGTTTGGATTATGTTGTTGGTTGCTTGAATATGAACTTGAATCGATTGGGTTAAAACCAATATGAAATAAATAAGTTGGATAATCAATCCAGATAAATAAATTTGAATGGATAATTGAAGAAATAAGTGAAGTGATTTTAAATAATTATAATCTCGTGTGGATTGAATAGTGTGTAGAATTGGTTGATGTGAATGATATGGATGTTTGGAACATAACCGACATTTATTTTGGATACTAATGAATTGGTTTGAGCTGAGAAACAGGTGTTGAAGAGCCAATTCAGTTTTAAAATCCATCCAGGAGAGAAATTCTGGAGTTAATCGAATCCAGTTTGAATAAGAGCTACGCAATAACTAATCAAGCTCAAGTACAATATATCACTTATCGCATAATAACGCTCACAAAAAGGTACACCTACACAAATATGAAATTTTGGGTTTTATTTGGGTTTGAGTTTGGATTTTGAATTTTTCCGACCCTGTTGGTCGATGTATATATATTTCTTGAACCAGCGATATTGCAGATGTCCTCCGTACAGGGGAGACTCTGCCGAAATTTTTCCAAAATTTAAGGTCTTAGAATTTTTTTGGAGATTTTTGGAAAATTCTTAAATTACTTTGGTTTTTTTCAACCAGTCAGATTATTTTTGGAAATAAAATCGAATTTTAAATTTAATACTATTATAAAGATAATGGGTTGTAGCGTTCTTTCTACCTTAGCAATTTCGAGGACGAAATTATTTTAAGGGGGAAGGAATGTAATGTACCGTATTTTTTGACCATTTATTTGAAATATTTTATTTATTTAAAATATTGATTTGAGTTTATATAATTGAATTTAACTATTTTTAATTTTTAATTTGAATATTTGTTTATATTGATAATATAATAATATTTTAATTTCAGAATACTGGGAAATTGTTGAATTTGAAGTATAACGTGAACGGGTAATTTAAAATGGTTTAAATGTGTTTTATATTGAAATTATATAGCGATTTCGTTATTAAAACGACATTAGAACCTTTAATTTATAATTTAATTATAAAACGAGCTGCAGCGGCGCTGTAGTTCGTAATTTGGCGCTTTGAACTTTAAACGACTGTACAGGGCCCAAAATAAGTCGGATTTTCTCGAAACAAGAAACGTCGGAATCTGTTGGATAATATTTTTCAAAGAGAAAAATCCAGTTTTCATAGCGTAGATTTTATATTATGTCCAAATCAAATTTTAAAATAGTCATTGTGGAATTCCTTTATAAATTATAACGTTATTTATATTAAATAAAGGGGGATTTAAATATTTATAATACCAATTTGGCTTGAAATTCAACCCATGATATTCTATCGTGGTAGTATATGAAATTCTGGTCGTGTATGGCCAATTTCAATATTTTAATATTATTATATTGAGGTATTTTAAAATTGGTTTATTTTATCTGAATTGGGCAGTTATAAAAGGAACTTTATTCAAGCGACTTTCGTTTTCGACGAAACAAATTTTATTGGGACTGCAACAGTAAATTATTGCTAGATCTCAAGTGGCGCGTCATTCGGGGTTAATTTGTGAGCGTGGTAAAATAAAATGTAAATAAAAATGACCATTTGAACGTGAACGAGCGCCATTTGAGCAAACGAACTCGGAATTCGATGAAACCAGTTCCATTAGGACTGTATCATCAAATTATATTATGTTGTCCATTTGCATCTTATGTGAGCACAGGACCGAATAAACAGTATTGAAAATAGCGATAAGCACGAAATAAAAATCGTCGGTCGTTGTCAGACATCACGTCAAGTTAAAATAATAATTATCCCGCTTATATAAACCGCCCCAAATCAGAATTTCCAGCCCATCTTCATTTTCCGTCCAGCAATTTTACAAAAATAGTCCAGTTTACAAAACAATTTATATCTCCATTTCTATCAAGAATTTGCTTTGGCAATCCAAAGCAAAGTTGTAGATCGGCTCGATGCCGAGCTGTTGTAAAAAGTTGGGGGTGAACGGTCACCTATGGTGGCCTGAATTTCATGAAAACTGTGGCAAATCAGTTTCGTTTTTGGCTAAATTGGGAGAATTTGGGTTGATTTCAGAGGACGAGACCAGTTGGAGGTAAAGAGGGAAGACAAGGCTTTGATTTGGCGGTGGTCGCAGGTTCTACGATTGACGGTGGTCGGAGAAATCATAGGATGAGCGAAGGCTTTGATTTTGGGTTTGGTTTTCAAGTGGCGGTCGGTTTTGGTGATTTTCACGGCGGAGGACGAGGTGTTGGGCTGGGGACCTGAAGGGGAAGTGTCGAGGGATGGACGGCGGTCATATCCAGGGAGATGCAGCGGTCTCTAGTGGGTTGTGGACGGAGAATTTTCGGTATGAAGTGGTTCCGGTCGAGTTACGTTTTTGGCGGTCTGGAGGTACGGGGGACGTCGCCATTTCAGGCGGAGGTGGCTCGTGGATGGGGGAAGCCGAGGCAGGCGTCGCAGTCGTTCCAGGTTGTCAGGTGGTGGCGCGGTGGATGCTAAAAGATGTGATGTTCGGGTTGAACAGTGTATTAAGGAGGACGGGTTTACAGAAGGATCGGGTTTCACATTTCTGAAGGGAGAAAACGCGTTGGTGAACAGGGGGGGCTGATATGGCCAAAGTGATAATTAACGAATTAGATTAATTAATTTATATAATTTATAATTAGGTTAACATCGATTAAATTATATAAAATTATAATTAGCGTAACTTATCCATACGATGTCGGATTTACGTGAAACAAGATCCGTTCGGATCGCAGGAACGAGACCTAGACGATGGCACTGACTAGGCACTGATCTGACGTAGTTGAAATTTCAGATAATTTTGAATGTTCGTCTCAAATTAAATGCAACAAGCGCATCAACCGTCAACCGAAAGTAAATCTGGTGAGTTAATTCTCACACCTTCTTGAATCCTGTGATGTGGTAAATTCATATTAAAATATAAATTACCTTTAAAAATATAAGTTGGTTGATTGGTTGCTATTGGCTGATTATTGTTTGATTGGTTTCTTTTATTACATCGTTTTAAATTTATAGATTTTTGAAATTTATTTCATATATTGTTATCAAATGTATAACGAGCTGTGATGCAGGGCAGAACGGGTTGGAGGGATTCGACCGGATTCCTCAAATATTATATGTGTTGTTTTCTTGTTTTATATTGTTGATATATGAACTGATTGGACCCCTGATGGTAGCGAAACCTGTTTGAACATGATGGTTGAATAAATATTCACCTGTGTTGCGTTTAAAATCAACCGACAGTGTTGATTGGGTAATTGGCAGTGTGTGGCCTAAAATGTGTTTTCTTAGGCGTCGTTCTACCATTAGGTGAATCAACGTAGTTTTAAAGTTATAAATTATTTTATAACTGAACTAAAGCTTTTCAGTTATTTTATATAATTAATTAAATTAGAAATTTATAAATAAATATTTTTAATCAAGTTTATAAAAGAATTATTTAAGTGGCGATAAGGTGATCAAAGAGGCGATAAGAGTTTACATAGGAATTTATAATTCAAGTTTTCAAAGGGAGGATTATAAATGAAATTAATAAGTACATGCAGGGATTTAAAATAAGCTTTTACTTAATCATTAGATTAAGTAAGGTGAATTCGAATGGAAGGAAACTTTTGGGAAAAATGATTCATAGATTGGTGATAGACTAACTTATGGTTATGGCTTTTGAATAAAATCCAAGAAGTGCGATAAGGTACTAAATGTTTTGGAAGAAATCCAAATAAGGTTTAAAAAGGGGTGTTTAAACCAAATTGATGACTTTGAATGTTAGTAAATTGAATTGAGTGAAACATTAATTTCAAACAAAAAGGAAAATTCATACAATAGTTTGGTATTAAATATTGGTAGTGGATCCTTGGAAATAAAGTCCAAGTAAAATGGGCCTTATTGTAAACAAGGGGATAAGAAGATTATAGTTAAAATCCAAGATGAGGTTCATTAGGAATGCCCGAACAAATAGTAGTAAATTATCTGACGAGGGATTTTTATTATAACCCAAAAGTTGTAAGCGAAATTATGGATTAGGTTAAAGGTTGTGTTTTGGCTAATATTTACTTAATTAAACAAATTAAGTAAAAGGAATATATCGAAAGAGGATTTCAAATGTAAGAAATGGTTCATCAAATCAGGTTGAAATCAGGATGATAAATAATATTTTTATCAGTGGTTAAGTGTCAAACTAATATTATTCTAAGGTAAGAACGTTGTCGATCAAGGTCTGAGAGGTAAATAGAATACCCCAACTTGAACGGCTTCACTATTATCGAGGAATGATATTCGTTTGTGGTGAGTGCAAAGTGTTGAAATTGGTTAATTATTACATATGATAAATATTGAAATGAGTACGAGTTTTGATATAAATGTTGGTTACAAGATAAATAAGAATATTTGGTTTTAAAAAATTATGGAATTTGACATTGGATTTGTCATATCAGAACTGGTAATTTTGTTAATGCCATTAAGTAAATTATATGTATATATAAAATTGAAATGCCAATTTTAAGGAAAACGGGAAAAGAGGTTTTGAAGAATATAATGACGCTTCCAATGGTAATAGGAATGGAAAGTTAAGTGTATATATATATATATATAAACATACTCTGAAACTTATAAAATAGCCTTTGGTTATAATAAGATAAGAATAAATAAAAGGTTTAATATATTGAAGAATTAAAAGTTGATTAACCATTTATAAATATATTTTAAATAGGCCAAGTAATGCCAAGTACTGAATCGGCAAACTCAGTTTATTCACACATTTGTTATTTGATAGTTAAATCACCGACTATCAAAACCTGACCAATACGATTGTTGGCATGGAAAGACCGGGATTGAATTAATATTCGAAAACCATTCCAACCAACAAATACGCGAAGATGCTCATCAAGATGAGAGATTGAAGGCCGTGGATCTTCATAAGCAGAAGGACTGCTTGTCGAATTTCTCTGGCTTGAAAACAGAGTTATTTGATTTGTGATTCTGTCGTCGTTGAAATCTACGGGTTTGCAAGGACTACTCGCTACTGATCCTTGGGGTGATTCCCATATAAGGATGTGGTAGGAGGGTGCCTTCGGTTCATCCTGTTCCTGGATGACTTGTATGGACGGATGTCTGACAAAGTATTTCCAAAAGGATCGCGTACGTTGATTTCTTCAAACGTACCATGGTAGTACGCAGGACGACGGTTCTCTGAACTACTAGAGTATTTTTTTTTGGACGTCAATTAGTGATATCTGGAGAATCTGACGATGTGACATTCAAAGTGAATAGTGGTCAGGTGTTGTAAAGAGAACTAGCCTCAAGCATCATCAACCGGGAAATGACAAAAATTGGGCAGGAAGCATGGCTATGTGGGTCGCCCCCACTAGGGTGTATAATCACCTATCTAGAGAAATTCCATTTGCTTCTTTAATCTATATTCGATGCTGTCCCTTTTCGGGAGGCGGTTGCTGATCCAAACCGTCGGTGATATACATTCGATACACTCAAGCGAAATGAGTGGTCGGTCATGTGAGGGCCGGGTTGCAAGACGTTCTTGTTGAACCCAGTGTATTCGCCTCTAGTGATACACTATCGGCAGGTGGTCCCATACCTTGTCAAGGTTGGAAATCTAATATCCAATCAGCGCACGCGATTTTGGTTTGTATATTATATATGTGGAGCGTGAGATGCAAGCGTTCCACTAGATTGTTATTTATTTGTATTTAGACACTATGATAATATCATAATATGTAATGATTTCAAAAACGTTTTGGGTTTTAGTAAGGTAAAAATCGTCCGTATTTATGTGTGGACTGGTCTTACTATTACCTTGTTGATTTCATAAAGGATTTTCCAAAGTTAAACAAGTTGTGTGTGTTCTGTGAATTTATCACTGAATATTCCAGACTGACCCAGTGTATTTTGCTTTGCTTCAAATGTGCTCGGGTCAGACCGAGTATGTTCCAGGTTAGGTTTCGCTTGGTATTTCAGGAGCTAGAAGCAGGAGGCTTCACCGCTAGTTATATAAAGTCATTATTCCGCCGTGCCTGATATATGTTGTACTCTGATGGTTGGTATGTATATACAGTTCTTTTGTATAAAAAGATTTGTTAAATTATATTTTATTCGTTCCGCTGTGAGATTCTGATGTGGTGTTCTTCTTCTTTCTTCTATTCTAATATTCTTTCTTTCTATTCTCACCCTCTAATTTCTTTCTATTGACAATCTGGGGTTCGATAATTGAGTTTTTGGCAAGTAATACAGGTTTATGTATTATTATCGAATATTCGAGCGTCGAGTTTTTCCCCGGGTCGTTACAGTGGTATCAGAGCTATTGGTTTAGTGATAACCTTGGCTCTGTGGCGTGACTTATTAGAGATGGGGTTAGTAACACCCTAGATTGAGTCCGTGTATATATATGAGAGCATGCATTTGTGGTTTGATATTAAAATTATTTTTTTTGAAATTATTTTGCCCAGTTTATTTATAAAATAATAAAGGTAATGATTTTCACAAATTATTATAATATGAGCAAATTATTTGGATTTGTTAATGTTGATTGTGTGATATGTTTGGATTATGTTGTTGGTTGCTTGAATATGAACCTGAATCAATTTGGTTAAAGCCAATATGAAATAAATAAGTTGGATAATGAATCCAGATAAATAAATTTGAATGGATAATTGAAGAAATAAGTGAAGTGATTTTAAATAATTATAATCTCGTGTGGATTGAACAGTGTGTAGAATTGGTTGATGTGAATGATATGGATGTTTGGAACATAACCGACATTTATTTTGGATACTAATGAATTGGTTTGAGCCGAGAAACAGGTGTTGAAGAGCCAATTCAGTTTTAAAATCCATCCAGGAGAGAAATTCTGGAGTTAATCGAATCCAGTTTAAATAAGAGCTACGCAATAACTAAGCAAGCTCAAGTACAATATATCACTTATCGCATAATAACGCTCGCAAAAAGGTACGCCTACGCAATTATGAAATTTTGGGTTTTATTTGGGTTTGAGTTTGGATTTTGAATTTTTCCGACCCTGTTGGTCGATGTATATATATTTCTTGAACCTGCGATATTGCAAATGTCCTCCGTATAGGGGAGACTCTGACGAAATTTTTCCAAAATTTAAGGTGTACGAAATTTTTTGGAGACTTTTGGAAAATTCTTTTATTTAAATTAATTTGGTTTTTTTCGACCAATTAGATTATTTTTGGAAATAAAATCGAATTTTAAATTTAATATTATTATAAAGATAATAGGTTGTAGCGTTCTTTCTAGCTTAGCAATTTCGAGGAAGAAATTATTTTAAGGGGGAAGGAATGTAATGTTCCGTATTTTTTGACCATTTATTTGAAATATTTTATTTATTTAAAATATTGATTTGAGTTTATATAATTGAATTTAACTATTTTTAATTTAAATATTTGTTTATTTTGATAATATAATAATATTTTAATTTCAGAATATTGGGAAATTGTTGAATTTGAAGTATAACGTGAACGGGTAATTTAGAATGGTTTAAATGTGTTTTATATTGAAATTATATAGCAATTTCGTTATTAAAACGACGTTAGAACGTTTTATTTATAATTTAATTATAAAACGAGTTGCAGCGGCACAGTAGTTCGTAATTTGGCGCTTTGAACTTTAAACGACTATACAGGGCCCAAAATAAGTCGGATTTTCTCTAAATAAGAAACGCCGGAATCTGTTGGATAATATTTTTCTAATGAAAGAGAAAAATCCAGTTTTATAGCGTAGATTTTATCTTATGTCCAAATCAAATTTTAAAATAGTCGTTGTGGAATTCCTTTATAAATTATAACGTTTTTTATATTAAATAAAGGGGGATTTAAATATTTATAATACCGATTTGGCTTGAAATTCAACCCGTGATATTCAATTGTGGTGGCATATGAAATTATGGTCGTGTATGGCCAATTTCAATATTTTAATATTATTATATTGAGGTATTTTAAAATTGGTTTATTTTATTTGAATTAGGCAGTTATAAAAGGGACTTTATTCAAATGACCTTAGTTTTCGACGAAACAAATTTTATTGGGACCGCAATAGTAAATTATTGTTGGATCTCAAGTGGTGCGTCAATGTAATAACCCGGAAAATGTGAACCAATTTAAAATTTTTAAATTAGGTTATTACCAAAGAATTTGAATGGTTGAAATAACATGTTTCAATAAAATATAGAATTGGGTATGGTATTGCAGTTTGAAATTTTGAATACAAACTTTGTCTGACTGTACCAGGTGGAAAATATAACGGATTTTAGCGAAACTGGAAATATTTAAATCTGTTTATGAATACCTTTCTAACGAATCTGAAAAATCGAAGTTTCATAGCGGAAATCAAAATTAATGGCCAAATGAATTTTCGGGAAGGTCGCTATACACCATATATAGCCCTTGAAAATTGATATTTTGCATACGACCTCGGAATTCGACGAAACCACTTTTGTTGGGTCCGGGATGTCAAATTATTGCTAAGTTTCAAATTTCATAATTTTTGAAGCTAGTATGTGAGCGGTGCAAAAGAAAATGTGATTGGCCAAATTCTGTTAAAATGGGTCGACCTAAAAATGGCCGTTTTTCAAACGAGCTCAGAATTCGACGAAACTGGTTTTATTAGGACCATATCGTCAAAACAAAGCTAGATTTATTTTTCTGGAATTTTTCGATTCAGTTTGTGGCCCTGGAAAATTGAAATGTACGTTTAAATTAAATATTGAATGTTTTATATTTTAATTTGAAAAATAAATGACTGTAACAGTCGAATTGGCCAGCGAAACATATCCCATTGTGTTCGGAATGGGGGTAATTAGCTAGGGGCGACAGTCGTTGGGTTTGATTTCGAGTTCGTGTGTGGAAGGGGGTATTTTTGGAAATAAATAAATTAAAAATTAAAATAAAAAGGAGCCGACCAATGAGATCTTTTCTCCTACATCGATCCTCCAGGCGCAAGGCGGAAAAGTGCTCCCAACTTCTCTCTTCAATTTCTCCACAACCACACAACGAAATCAGGCAAACTAAGATCCATTTTGAAGAGCGTCCAGAGATCTTCAAATCCATACCAACTTCAAGATTTATCGTCGAGTATTGTGGGAGATATAGCGCCGAGAAGACTCGAACTTTGCGCCGCCGCCGAGGTCGCTAGGGGCCATCAATCCGACCACCAAGGGTAGCGCCGGGAAGCTCTTCCCTTCCTCTTCGACGCAGCACTGGCCGTTCGCCCTATCGCTTCACGGTTTAGCCGAAAAATTGAAACCTAGTTTCGAGCGCACAAAATAGGTATACGACTACTCTATTTTCAACTGATTTTTACACTATAAAGTGTTGCAAACTTGCAAAAAATCGTATCTTTTAGCTATGTGATCGAAATTTGATGAAACAGGAGACACCGTGACCGCAAGGAGGCTCTCTACATTCTAGAAGAAGCCGCGGATTTTTCTGACCTTCCTACGATTTTTAGCACTGCAATAACCAATGCGAGGAATCTAAACTATTTGCGTGAATGAAATCGCGTTGTATAAATTATATAAGCGAAGTGTAAATTATATACGCATTGTATACCTCATGTACATGTGTTGTATAAGTTATATTAGCGATGTATAAATTATACAAGCGTTGAATGAAACATATATGCTTTAAATTGTGATGAAATGCAAGTGAATTATTATATTATATATATATATATATACTCCCCTCGTCCACAGGCCATGGACGATATTTATTGCTTGTGATTGACGTGATATTATATGGTATGACGAATGGCTGGAAATAATTGTTTGTGGTTGATATCATGGTTGAAAAATACCTTTGTGGTTGAAAAATACCCTCTTGTGGTTGAAACAAATTAGAATAGGATTGTGGAATTGAAAATAAAACATGCCGCCTGCGTGCGAACTAGATGCATGATCCCCATTGTCAAAAACCGCGAGGTTTTAAGGTAGAGCGAGGAGCCGTACTAGGGACGGTCCCGGTATTAACTACCCTGCCGTTATGCTGCTGAAATTTTCTGAAATATTCATGTGTTAGAATAATTTTCATTCGTTGAAATAAATTACATATGCTATATCGAATATTCATGTGTTGAGTTGCAATTCATTCGTTGAGTTGAAATTCATGTGTTGAATATTATTTGAATTTAAACAAATAGCTTTAGCGATAAAAATCACATTTTTATATATATTCAAACTATAGTGAATATTCATGTGTTGAGTTGCAATTCATTCGTTGAGTTGAAACTCATGTGTTGAATATTATTTGAATTTAAACAAATAGCTTTAGCGATAAAAATCACATTTTTATATATATATTCAAACTATAGTGAATATTCATGTGTTGAGTTGCAATTCATTCATTGAGTTGAAATTCATGTGTTGAATATTATTTGAATTTAAACAAATAGCTTTAGCGATAAAAATCACATTTTTATATATATTCAAACTATAGTGAATATTCATGTGTTGAGTTGCAATTCATTCGTTGAGTTGAAATTCATGTGTTGAATATTATTTGAATTTAAACAAATAGCTTTAGCGATAAAAATCACATTTTTATATATATTCAAACTATAGTGAATATTCATGTGTTGAGTTGCAACTCATTCGTTGAGTTGAAATTCATGTGTTGAATATTATTTGAATTTAAACAAATAGCTTTAGCGATAAAAATCACACTTTTATATATATTCAAACTATATAGAATATTCATGTGTTGAGTTGCAATTCATTCGTTGAGTTGAAATTCATGTGTTGAATGTTATCGTATTTTAAAATAAATTGAATAGACAATAAAAACTACACCTTTATTGTAAATATGAAGCGTTAGAAACATTCACGTGTTGAACAAATATTTTTGACGATAAAAATATTTCTTTTATCTTGTATGTGCTTTGATGAAAATACACACGTGTAGAAATAAATAATAGTTTGCTAGGAATATTTTTATTAGCTTTGTTCTGCATATATATATACATGTGTTGAACAGGAAAAATGGATTAGCTGTAGAGTAAAGAAATTATTTGCGTGCCCGACAAATAGGTAAACCTTGATGAGTTGGCTGCGCAATTTTATTTATATATCAACTCCTGTGAATGCCATTGGATGCGGAGTGCTGGTTATTCTGTGTGAAATAATAAATATCGCCATAGGATAGTAACAATTAATTTTGAACTACACTACATGACATACTTCTTGACGATAGGCATACTTCATCATATTCCACATAAGCAATTGGAGCTTGTGTGACGAGGTGGAAGATTTACCATACGAGCAAGAGGCTTGTATGGCGATGACTATGTATTACAGGTTGAACTGATGACTGATATGGACTATAGAAAATAT
The DNA here is from genome assembly GCA_030737875.1 of Allium sativum. NCBI lineage: Eukaryota > Viridiplantae > Streptophyta > Magnoliopsida > Asparagales > Amaryllidaceae > Allium > Allium sativum. Next base: position 53,630,358 of record CM060920.1, on the reverse strand, counting down.
AACGATAAATCTCCAGATTAATAAAACCCCCACACGGGTCTGGAGTTGACAATAATCACGTCGCTCTAGTTATTAGATACGGCACATGGACTATTTATTTCCACACGGAAACGGGGTGACGAGAATTTATTCTCTGGAGTGATTATCTATACATGCTCCCCCGTAAACACCAGAATATATCACTATAAATATGTGAATGTTTTTTAGGATTTATTGGGTACCTAATACGACCCAATAAATTTCCAAACCCCTCCCCGAACAAAGGAGGTTATGGCGAAATTTTTCGAAATATTAAGGCGTTAGTGAAATATTTGAAGTGAAAACGAAGTTGAAAATATATAATGAACTATAGTTGGAATTATAGAATGAACTATATTTATATATATAAATATAAATATAATTAAAAGGAATCGAAGCCGTGCAGTTCGTGTTTCGGAATCGTAATTTGAAACGATTAGTACGAGAAATCCGACCATCGGATTTTGCCGAAACCGCAACCGCTGGGTTCGCCTTGGAAATATCTTTCCAACGGCACCAACTTGTAAAAATCCAACGGTTGGATTGTCCGGAATGTTTAATTTAAATCTGAAGAAAAACAGCGCCAGAATCGTTTATATTTATATATAAATATAAATATATTTAAATTAAATTGAATAACGACGCCGCAGTTCGAATTTTGAAACCGTAACTTCAAACGACTAGTGTGGAAGATCCGACCGTCGGATTCTCACGAAACTGGAACCGTTGGGTTCGCTTTGGGAATATCTTCCCACTGATATAGACTTTGTAGAAATCCAACGGTTAGATTTTCCGATATGTGTAAAACAAGTTAGGGGAAAAGCAGCGCCAGTGCCACGGCACGACCTGAAACGTCGTTTAATTTAATATGGTCATTTTTAAATAAATAAAAAGGGCGAAAAAATCGTTATAAAATATTATAAGCAACATTGATTGAAAATAAACCAATTGGGCTTGAATTGTTTGATATTTGATGGTTGTATGTGTTTGACACGAAAATAACACTAAAGAACTGAAAGATGGATGTCGAATAATATAACCATAGAAAGAATCGATTTAAATTCTAATGACGTGAATTATTTGAAAAGGTCGAGCTAACCCTCATTTCAAATAATTTATCGAGCGATTCGAATTGGAAAATGAAAAGACGATTCAAGACCGACGATCTTCATATCGGTTGGGTGGGCGCTACTGAGGTTCCTGACCGGAGTAGCTACCGGAAAGGGACGGAAGTAGTAGCCGTCTGAACGTATGTGTTGATTGTACGGATATACGAGGAATTGACGCCTCCGGTTTCGTTCAGACCCAGAACGGACTTGTAAATGGAATGTGTGTCTGACATTGGATTTTGTTCTATACTGATTGATCTCTGTTAAATATATATCAGTTTGGCGGCGGAGAATTTATTCTTTTGCTTAACGCCCTTCTCTGAGACGTACGAGCTTAGAGGTTATATATCGATGGAAATCAATCGTATGGAGTGGACTGCCTATGTGGCATGCCAAGATGCTGTGATCAAGGCTTATGTTGCAAAGCAAAGTCTTGTGGATGATGATCAAAGCACAGTCTACGTGGCCTGGCTTTGTGTATAACGTGGATTCGCGAGCCTCACACCCCGGTATGTGTTAAAAACGGGATACGGACTGCAGGGAGAGCACGACGTTTCTTTCTAGCTATGGTGGTGTCAGTGACTTACCAGCCCTGACATATATATCTACTTTTCACCTTTGTGGTTGTTGGAATGTGAGGCGCCTCGAGTATAGGTCTGTAAGGACCGGGAAACGTGTGTTCAGGCATAATTAATCCTCAAACGTAAGAGAGGACCGGCCCTGAAGCATCCAGGGGTTACCCAGAGTGTGTAGTCCCGAGGCATTTGCTAGAATGTCTCGAAGCGGAGAGGAGCTTGCCCCTTGCCTCGACTCATGACGGAAATCCAATTTCCAATACGAAATAACGGACTCGATTGTAGAACTAGTATGGCGACATAGTGGTATGGGGCACTTATGCCGTCTATGATTGATATTTATGATGCCATTCCTTTTTGAAACATATATGCACTAGTAATAATATCAAATGATTTTGCTTTATACGTATCAAGCATATTTGGCCATTATAAGGTAAAACTCTATCCTCCGGCTTGCGCTGCATTGTGTGATGGGACCTGAGTCTTATAATGGCTTCATTCTTTCAAAAAGCTTTGCGTTGTTTTAAAAGAATTTACTTTGTTTTAAATGCACTAGCAATCACTGGAGTAAACCCGTTCCGCAAAAGTGGCGTGGTCCTATGATTCACTTATTACTGTTGTTTAATTGTTAAATAGATTCCTCATACCAGTCCCCATGACTGACTCGTTGTTTGTTTCACTTTGCAAACGCGGGTGCCCTTATTTTCACACGGGCAGCCTAGTTCACAGGTGACAGATTGTTTTTGGCTCTGCACTGTTGCATAGAGTGCATTTTTGGCTCATGGCGAGGCTGACTTCACAGAGATGACTTTGACATTTTCCGCCATTACTGTACTTATATTATGATTCCGCCACGGGCGATGCAGACTGATTTACTTTCCGTACTTCTTATTGTATGTATATGTACCGCCTTCGGCGATGTAGACTGATACCCTTATGTCTCACTACATGTATGTATACCGCCTCTGGCGATGATGACTGATCACTTTCCTTTTTATTTACTAAGTTATATCATACGCTATGCTATTCTGATGTTATTACATGTTGTGATTCTGCTGTCATATCCATGTAAAATTATTCTATTTATTGTTTCTGCTATTTTCTGTACTCTGCGATGATGATTAATGTGTTATATTCCAATGATTATCCTTAATACCGCCCCTCGGATTTTGGGATCGTCACAGTTGGTATCAGAGCTTTGGTTAACCTTAGTTCCGGGATCTAACACACTAAACACCTCGTCAGAATAGAATCAGTAGTGTTCTAATGCGAGTAGCTCATTAGAGATAGGATTAGCAATGTCCTAGAGTGAGCTAAGCAGATTAGCAAAACAATTTGATCAGTACATCATCATTATCTTTCCTTATGTTCCCCTGCTTTATCATATATGAAAATTATCAAATCTGTGAGCTTGACTCTTTTCTTGCTTATACAGTATTCTCTTAGATGGCTACACGAACAGCAGCAGCTAGAGGAGGCCGTGGAGGCCGAGGAGAAGCAGCAGGACGACGGGGGAATATCCTCGTAGTTGTGGAAGGCCCTATTGTTTAGCCACCAGCACCCGAAGACTTTGAGCTAGACAAAGTAGCGAAGAGGTATAGGAACCTTGGGGGAAAACCCTTTACTGGCACTGGTACAGTGACCGAGGCTATAGCTTGGTTGAAGACCTGTGAGAAAATCTTTAAAGGCATGGGTATGGGAACCAACAACAAAGCACGACTTGGTTTTTGGCTCCTTCCGGAGGAAGCAGAGCTGTGGTGGGATGCCATTACCTCAGAGGATGCAGCAGGTACTGTCAGGACCTGGGAGTAATTCAAAACTATGTTCAATGAGAAGTTTGTACCTAAACAGGCTTTAGAGAGGATGCGAGAGCAGTTTGCTAATCTCCAGCAAGGAGATCTCTCTATTCAGGATTACCTTAATAAATTCACCCAGTTGTCGCGCTATGCTCCAGAGCTTATTATGACTAACAAAGCAAAGAACAAGAGATTCATATTTGGGCTAAAGCGCAAGTACCATGACAGAGCTATGAGCAACATCAAACTCTCCTTCTCAGAATTGGTAGAAATGGCTTGCAATTATGAAGATATAGATGAAAGGCACGCTAGCCAAGACCGCGCCAAAAGCCAAGCTGGAAATAAGCGCAAGGCTTCAACAGATCAACCCGAGTCTAGCATTACAGCGGCCGCTACTCAGGAACCTGGAAAGATCCCCAAAGGAAATTGCTACAACTGCGGGAAGCCAGGTCATTTTTCTAATGTATGCAAAGCCCCGAGGAAACCAAAGGCAAATGACTCAGCCGAATGCTACAACTTCCATAAGAAGGGGCACTATAGCAGGAATTGTCCTCTGAAGCAGAATGCACAAGTGGCTCATGTGTATGACGGGAAGACCCCGCCAGCTACCACCGATGGATCAGGTAAACCCGACGTCTTGGGAGGTACCCTTACCATTAAAAATATTCCTATTTCTGTACTTTTTGATACTGGTGCATCACGTAGCTTCATTTCTGGTAACCTTGTTCACAAATTAAAATTGAAACGAAGAAAGCTTAAAGAACCAATTAAAGTTCGAAACCCGATAGGAGGTTCTGTTAGTCTCAGTATATATTGTAGATTACCTATTTCCTTTTCTCGATACTGATTTCCTTTTGATCCGATTGTCATGGACCTTTCCGAATTTGATATTATACTGGGGCTGGACTGGTTGACAAAATATAAGGCCGAAGTTAGATGTGACGAAAGAATCGTTAGAGTCGAAACGAACCTTGGACCTATATATATACCATGCCATGGCTCCGAAATTAATAGAGCAGAATTTTGGTCTTCTTTAGAAGTTATCCCCCCTTCATTAGAAAATATTCCGGTCGTTAAAAACTACGCGGATGTGTTTGAAGAAGTAGAAAACTTACCGCCGCAAAGAGAGATTGAATTCAGGATAGATCTAATTCCTAACGCCCGACCAGTAGTACATCCAATTAGAAGAATGGCCCCGAAAGAAAAAGAAGAGTTGGGTAGTCAAACCCGAGAATTGCTTTGGAAAGGTCTAATCAGACCGAGCTTTTCAGCTTGGGGAGCAGCAGTAGTATTTGTCCCGAAATCAGACGGTACTCTAAGACTTTGTGTTGATTACCGAGATCTCAATAAGCAGACACTGAAGAACAAATATCCCTTGCCCCGAATAGACGATCTGTTAGATCAATTAAATGGAGCAACAGTATTCTCCAGAATGGACCTAGCTACGGGTTTCCACCAATTACGTATAGCTGAAGACTGTGTTCCTTTGACAGCCTTCAGGGGTCCCGATTTATTCTACGAATGGTTAGTAATGCCGTTCGGCTTGTGTAACGCTCCGGCATACTTCGTTGATCTTATGAATAGAGTGTTCCGAGGTGTGTTGAATAAATTTGTTCTAGTCTTCATCGATGACATTTTAATCTACTCCAAGTCGGAAGGCGAACATGCAAAACATTTAGAACAAGTGTTGGAAATTCCTAGAAGAAATGTCTTGAAAGCTAAATTTTCTAAGTGTCTTCTGGCAGGATGAAGTTAAGTTCCTAGGCCATGTCGTATCAAAAGAAGGGATTGCTGTAGATCCAAGCAAAATTACAGCGATTCAGAACTGGAAACAACCTACTACCCCCACGGAAGTTCGAAGTTTCCTTGGATTGGCTAGCTACTATCGGAAATTCGTTCAGGATTTTTCAAAGATATCTGGTGTATTGACAAAGCTTACAAAGAAGCATGAGAAATTCAAATGGACTCCCGAATGTGAAGAAGCTTTCCAGGAGCTGAAACTGAAGTTGACAACCGCTCCAGTATTGACCACTACAACAAAACTGCTGTTTTATAGCGGCCTAAAACCGCTATTAATAAGAAAGATAGCGGTTTCATAACTGCTGTATTTGAACATGTTATTAAAAACTGCTAAACTTTCATAACGCTTTCAATGCCGTTATTAATGATACTCCTTGACAGCGGTATTTGGCCGTTATGTTATATTATTACAGTAGCGCCTACTGACCGCTATAATACATCGAAATCTCATTCAAAGAGAAAATATTTATAACACAATGTTGCCGTTATAAAATATGTATTCAATAACAGATATTCAGCGTTATTAATAAACGTGTTATAGTGTTACTAACCCCTTTGACAGCTCAATATTGCCGCTATGCTTGATCAATACAATAACACATTTTAGCCGCTATGCCACATCAGTACAATAGCTCAGATTTACCGTTATTATACATCTAAATCTCAATAAATATGAGATTATTCATAGCGCAGGTTTACTGTTATAATAGCTCATGCATTTTAATAATAATAATAATCAAAATGAATATTCTTAACAAGTTAAAAGATGAACACAGAAAATATACTAATAGCAAATAAAGTATCAACTAACAAAAGAAATTCAATACATGAGTTAACACCTAATTCAGTACTAATGTCAACTTGAGTACACAAAATACATAACATAGTTTACAGTTCAGTTAACACACAAAAGACACCCTTCCATTGGTAATCGCAGCACCATCACCAAAGTCATTTCTTCTTTCCTCACCTGCAAATATAGAAATTGGCAGTAAGTTCACTGCAGTAAGTGCACGACATGTTAAAAAGTTGCAAAAATTGGTAGTAAGTTTCGGCTGTATCATTTCTTATTTCGGCTGTATCATTTCGGTCCATTAGTATCTTTGTAATATATGGTTGATCAATGCATGGTTGACTGTTTAGGTAAGAATAATATTTTAGAAATTGAACCAAAGTACAGGAGAAACAAAAGAAGTCATGCATGCCGATTGTTTTAGAATGAATAATCTGAAGTCGCTGCTTTGAATATAGGAATAAATTTGCTATGACTTATCTGCTGTATCTCAGGAATATACCTTATAGCCATTCTTTCTTTTCATCAAAATAAATAGTATATAATAATAAAACCGAAGAAAATTATAACAGTGGCATTCATGCTTCTGGAACTAGCAAGCATCCGAAGAAAATGCCAAGTAGACTCGAGGCCATCATGACTCATGAATGAAGTGGATGAAAAGAAGTCTTGGACCACATAATTAATCGCCACCACATACGTACATGCGTATATGTACCTACCTAATTTGATTCATATGAAATGCAGCTCAAACGATGCACTATTTCAAAGCTAACATTGATTTGGTGCAGACGTGCAGTTCAATATGTACATCAAAAGAAGATATAAGTTTTCATACCTTCATTCATATCACTCAAGGTTCTCCTATACTATACTACAGTAATTAAACAGGACCCGTGGCATCCGCCGTACGTTCCAGTTTCATTATATTCATTTAATAAAAATAAATGTTATGGGCATGGCCAGTACGACTGTACAGAAAGATGAATAATGCGCAGTAAATCAATCCGCAAACCTGTATTTGTGGCTTACCACCTTCACTGTGTGATATAAATAGAATTTTGTTCTATTTCCGTGCAAAAAAAGAGAAAACTTATTTAGTACTTGTGGCTTACCACCTTCACTGTGTGATATAAAAGAATGGCTTCAATGTGAGGAGGAGGCCCATTAACTCTACCAAATTCAAGATGAAGAAAACCACATGATCACCTGTATATATAGAAACTTATGCTTAGCTATTTTAAAATAATTTTGTCATTATAAAGAACACCGATTCTGCATCACATTAGGTGAAAATTTTCAAACTGCATTGCACATTCAGTTCACAAAGAGTCTCCCAGAACATTTACGCGACTGTGTGCCAATAGTTAAGGGTTCAAAGTTCAAGGGACAGAATATTCAGATTAGAAAGAATCTATTTAATTTTAATATCTTTACATAATTAACTTGCTCTAATTATGTGATAATCTAACAATTCCGCCACCTAAGTTGATAATAAAAGTTCCACTGGCTTAACAAATCAATATATGAATGTAGTTTTGATGAGTAATATTTGTATGACTTAAATAAATATTTATCATGACTGTCATAATGTTATCCAGCTATGCTGAGTTGAGACTATTTACCTGGAAGAAATGAAGCATGTTGGCGTTTCTGCGCCCACGAAAATCTACATCAAGTTACATAAAAAATGAAACTAAATTTTTAAACAAAATTGAATTCAATGTTTTGAATATGTGGTTACCGACAAGATACAGAATACATGCTAGATTCGTATTTGTTTTCAGCGGGTAAAAATTAGTACAAGGTTTTGTCATGCTCTAACCAATGTCATTTTCAGGAATTCAACCTTTCTTTGTATATAAAACACATCATCCACGTTTAAATATAAGCTCACAAAATGAACAGACCATATATATTAACTATTTTAGAAGTATGTGCCACACGCACATGCACAAACACATTAAAAAAAATGCAACTTAGAAACTAAAATACAGACTAATTGGGGAAGAAAACAGAATTTGCGAGTGGAAGCAATTTCACTGACAAATTAGACCGAACATTTTTTACTTATAAGTTAAAATCATGTTAGCCCGAACATTTCCATTTGTAAACTATTATTTAAACTATTAAAAGATTACCATTCAGAAAAATACTCTTGGTTCATTCGTTTAGTAATATGTATACAAAAAATGAGCAACAGGAAATGAAAGCCTACTGTATCACGCACAATTTACAAGATGTACACGCCTTAGGCTTATATTCATATCCAGTTTCTGTTTAATGTATAGATCCATCAGATTTAAGTCCTTAGTCAGGTAAGCGAACAAAGAATTAATTTCAACTGAAACTCGTGAAAAATTCAAATGCAATTCTTCCATAGTATCATTATTTTACTAGTGGCTTCCATATAAACAAAGCCAGTAACATATAGACAAAGTTAGCGGAAGCTTTTCATCAAACTGACCGTGCCACTGAAATTCGGGATGAAATTTGTCCGTGCCATTGAAATTCGGGATCATATTCGCGCACCAGATGTTTTCTCCGCGTTCTCTCCGTTAATTTTTTTTCATGGCTTCTCCTCTCTCGCAACTAATATCCAAACCCACAACCAATGACGTACGCAGCTAAGGCCTAGTGGGGGCCGTTGACCCCACTGAGAATATTTTTTTATCTTTTACCGGTGCCCTGCTGTTGCTTTATCGAAAGAAATGGACACAACATGATAAGCTACCGTTATCTTTATCAAACCAATATTAGGTCTCATTTTACCAGTATTATATATACACTGCAAGTGATCTGTACATTATTTCATTCTGCATTATGTACAAAACCATCATCAATGAAGAATATCTCCATTCTCCACACAAAATCAAATCTGTGTAAAACTTTATATGCTGCTTTACTTTTTATAGTTTTATTGTTGCTCATAATCGTATCCTCCTCTGTTTACTTTCTACATGAACAGCATACGCTAAGATATCTAACTATGTCCAACACCAGTAGCTAACTGTTTTTTGTTTTAAATTGCATTTCCATTTAATTTTCTCGTGATATTGTTACAATTAAGTAAGATTATTCTAGTTTATATTTATATACTTTACATAAGCAAAATTAACCTTTTTAACATGATAAACCTGATGGTTATGTTTCTATATATCATCCTCAACATTGAAACCAATAAAGATTTAACACTTTCATAATATGCAGATGAAAGAATTTTCTTGTATAGAATCTTAGTTAGGGGTGACATTTCAAAAAATAAAGTAAAATTGATGTGATATCTGAAAAATTATATATTATGTGATGATATCTTTCATGGTTATATCAAATGATAGTATACATATTTTTGAATTATAGGTATATTTAGTACTAACATAACATATTATTTGTCTGAAATTCAAAAACTGAAATAACAAAATTCCCGCCCCCACTCGGTGAAATATCTGCGTACGTCCATGCCCACAACTACCCCACCATCTAATTCACAAAGTTAGCGTTCTTCTCCTCTCACGAAACCTAATCTGTTACCGATCTCAAATTTGCATCACACCCTTAGGTTCATCAGATATACTGCAGTCAAGCTATCATCTTACAAATTAAGATCCGAGGTAATCCATTGATTTTTGTAATTATTACTAAGATTGGTAATATTGTTATTATTTAAAACTTTATTCGCCGTTCAAAACTAATTATTCTGTTCAAAAATGAACTTTTGAAAACTGGTTTTTTATGCCAATGAATCTGTGGTTTTTGAAGGTCAACATAACCAACGTCGGCCTGAAAGTACGATGCCGTCATGGTGAAATGCACAAAATATCGTATACTACGTTTGAGCCTTTTAACTTAAAATAATCATAAAAATAAAAATTGTTTGTTATTTTTTTTAACAGGCATGATTGTGTGCAGCTAAAAAGGATTGTGTACATCAACTAATATGTCATGTTTGTGTGCAGTTTTCGTATGCATTATTCTCTTGTGTAACATTACTGACACGGAAACAAGTGACATTTTCAAGTTGCTGGCTAGATGCATGACAAACAGATGAATTCATATGCAGTTTTTGTTTAATGTAGCTGGCTAAGATTAACATAAAAATTAAACGGTAAAGACTTACTTAAAATTCATTCCATTATGACGTGTTCAGCAGGCCAAGCTATAGTAGAAGAGAGCGCATCTTCCATGTACTGAAATTCGGATGTCTGCCTCCATAGCTCTACTTCCGGCTCTTTTACGGTTTCTATCCAAAATTTAACTGCATTGTTTCCTAGAGGTTTGAAATGTACGCGTGCATTTGGATCGGTTGACTCCACCCGTCCTAAAGCTACTACTTTCCCATTTCCCGATAAACTCATTATCTTGCATTTATTGTTTGTTTTTGAACTTGCAGTATGCAAGTTGAAAAAAGAAAAAAAAATCAAGTTGCTAATCCTTGAAAAAATAAAAGACAACATAAAAATCAAGTACCGTAAATGTTTTCACGACATCCTTAGTCGTAGTAGTAACTGTATTATCACTTGTCTCAACAAGTACTTGCGATTCAGGCCATGCAACCTTCTTACCAGCAGCATCTCCAATTCGGAACAAACCAGGGGATGGCCTCCACAAAAAAGCTTCTGGATTTAGGGGTTCATCTATCCAAACAATCATAGCTGATGGTCCAAGCGGAACATCGTTAACAATTTCCTCCGAGATGCTCGAATGTAATCGTCCTACAGCCACTAATTCCTTGCTCCCTCCCAAATCAAAAATCTTGCATTTGCATTCCAAGCTGCTACTTCGACTCTATTAGATGTAAAAATATTTATTTAGTAAAAAATGTATATATTAAAATTGCATGTTCATTGTGAATAAAAATATTTACCTTATCTTCTCCTCCTCCATTGTGATCGGTTGAATGTAGAACAACACTATTCTTCGACCATGCCACTAAATAATCCTTTGCCTCCCCAATAAGTGAGAAAGAAGTTGTAGGTCTCCATACAAAAGCATCTAGCTTGGTTGGATTTTCAACAAAAATAATCATCGCATCCGGCCCTAAAGGAACATCATTGACAAGCTGGTTTGGATCATCTGACACGAATCTTCCTTCAGCAATGATCTCTTCATTCCCTCGCCAATCCAATAAATCACACTTCTTCATATTTTCGTCAAAGTTACACTACATTTGAACATAGGAAAATAATGATACTAATTGAATAAAAAGTTAAATAAGAACGATGCGAAACCAATTAAAAAAAATTACTTGAGGTTTGTTTACTTCTGTCCCACTGTGTCTACTCTACAAAATCTTAGATAATATAAATTTAGTTAGAATTATATACAAATGTAATATTTAAGATATACAAGCAGGTAATACTTCAAGTTTAAAATCATAGCAATAGCAGTTTGTTTACACAGATTCAAGAATGTATTAATATCAAGTGAACATTCAAGTGTTTTATACTAAAATTAAGGACAATGATCCTGCTTGATGTTTTATCAAATTATTATGGTGCAACTACAGGTTATCAGATCATATGCAGTCATACATAGATATAAACAAGACGACATTTCATCATTGAAATCCATGCATACAACTATTATGTGCTAATTCATGTCTTCATAAGACATTTTAACACATAATGATTTAAAAGGTGAATCAGCAAATCTCATTTGTGGTTTCCTAGAACATTTTAAAACCATGATGTTCCAAAATATACAATATCAGAGTTTTAAAAGGATGCATAGGTTCAAATAATTTTTTTGATCATATCAATTTTAGATATACATATGGTATATACGTCTGTTTCACACATCATGCTCGTTAACCTTTTAAAATTTGTACAATTACAAATATATGCAGATTTACATAAGATACAATATCTTGTGTAGTATATATGTACATATATAAATATATGATTTAAAATTTAAAACCATACTATACATATGTATCACATATACAGATATGAATATGATTGTAAGCTAAGGATTATACATATATTTGTATAACCTTTTAAACTCGGCGTAATTAACAAAATTAACTATTCAGGTTCAAAATGATTCGAAACTGTTTCCATAACCTAATAACTCAGCATTACAGACATAATTAACTGATCAATCACATTGATATATATAATATATACATATGTAGAAAATGCTAAGATACAATATCATTCATGCAACAATGGTCATCCACCAAAATTCTAATCGTGTTAGTCCATAAATATTAAACAGATTCATGACCTTTTAACAATATTGAGAAACATCAAAACAAGAGCATAAAATATGTTAAAATATGCTTAACATATTCCAGTTTGTCAATCAAGAATTCTGTAATAACTTAAGGTCGTCCTATTTGATCAATATCAGTGTAATAAGAATGTTTTAAGTTCAATTCTCTATGAAATTTAAATTTTGTGAATCCAAATATCACAAAATAAAATCATAGATAGATCAGCTGGCCAAATAAAAAAATTGGACTGCTGCTAGTCAATATGTAAACATTTTACATATTAAAAAAAAATTGGCAATGTCACAAACTGAATTAAATTCCATATAACAAAGCCAGATTCAGTTATAGTTTCAAACACCTTTGTACTACATTCTGATCTGTATGCTTATGTGTCAAGAGAAAACAAAATAGAAAAGAAAAACCAAGATAAAATTTATAATTTCCCTTTTGTACCTTTTATAAGATTCAGTTATATTCGGACAGTATGAGATTAGTTTGAGTAGTTTTGTTAATCAAATGGTGGTGCTCTCAGCAATATATAATTTTATTGTCAACTGCTATGATTTTCAGATTTTTTTTTGATGGACTTTAATGGCCGAGCATGGCGGACAGTATTACAAATGGTATCAGCAAATAATAGTAACTTGGTCTGCTTAACGAAACATAGTGGTTTTATCATAGTATTTGCTCGGTTCTTTGAATTAATTTTGAAACCGTAACCTGGATTTATTGGTATAACCGTATAACGATGAAAAACCGATCGTTCAATTATTTGAGATAGTTTGCGTGAAAGAAACATTTTAGAGAAACTGATGCCTTTATTATTTTAAAAATGCAATATGTAGTGATAATTTGCACCTGATTTTTCTCTAGTCGTAGAAATCTCTTCTCTAAGTCTGACACTTTGCTTTCAAGTTGCTGTGTATGCTTATCCTTAACTTGCGCTAAAGCCGCTCTACTAAGACTCATTCCTCTTCCCATCGCTCTAAGTCGACCCGGTCTTTCTTGCCCTAACACTTGTGCAAGTGCATCTTCTCTATAATTAATTGGCGAGGTCGATGGTGAAACACTTTCAATTTGTTTAATCTTTTCCTACAAAACATGATTAATTTCATATTATTGCAGTTTAAATACCACAGTGCAAATAAAAAACATGGTGCTCGTTTGAATCCATCACCAAAAAGCTAAATAAATAAATCATTATTGCCCGTCAACATCGCTTTGGTGACCCTAGCAATCACCGTAATATCCAGCATTTGAATTGCAGTTCTATCAAAAATATTTAGCCGGCATTATACATTCATAGTGATCATCAACCAGTAAAAAAATACCAAAAAAAAAAAAAAAAAAGAAAAAAAAAGATTAAAATAAATGTGACACTCTGAAACAGAAACGAGTAGACAAAAGATTTAGCTGTAGTCACTGCCGATCAGTAAAAGTTGATATTTGTTTAACAGTGTGACCGACTTTCACTGTAGGGAACTCAGAAGATACAGCCAAATGAAAATTTTCAGAAAAAGGGCATTTATTGCTTCCCAATCTTCACAGCACTAAACCATTATGCAGTACTAAAACATGGTATTTAAATCAAAATAGGCAACACACTCAGAAGCTTGCAAATTTAAATACCACAGATATGACATCTTATATTTTTTCAGAACTCATTAAAACATAGTATTTATATGTCTATCATACGTATTTGAAAAGTATGAACTTACTATAGCATCTGCAGCAATCATATTCACCGGTTCACCATTTTTCTTAGTGCGAGATTTGATCCAGACTGCACTTCTAGGGACAGCAGAGCGATCGCTACTTTCGCTTTTCTACTTTCAAAATCAGCAAATAACAAAAGCAATTAAATTAAAAGTTTCGTAAATATTGCAGTAAATTATAACTACAATTTTGTTACTAAATCTTCAGCTAGTCGCGCCATTCCTTTACGGCTGGACGTGTGTGGCAACTGCCTCTGTCTAATCGCTCTGTTCTTCTCGCTTACAGCCTAAAATAAGAATGGTATGGTAGTATTCAAGTTAGTCATTACAGATAAATGAAATTAAAATATATTCATGAGCCAATACCAATGTTTATATGCAAAGCGCGTCAGGGTAGCACTGAAAGAAATTTTCATATACAAATATTCCTTTACAGATATAACTCAAAAGTTTTAATTGCATATTCAGTTTTTAGTATATCTGTAATTGAATAAAATTGTCAGCTTGAATATTTCAGAGAAACATTATAGATATAACTCAAAATTTTATTCAATTTTAACAATGGCACATTTGACAATTTTAATTTTAACATTTCAGAGACATTTGACAATTCGATATAATTTTAACATTTGACAATTCGATATAATGGTACATTTGACAATTTTATTCAATTTTAACATTTCAGAGAAACATTACAGATATAACTCAAAAGAAATATTCAGTTTTTATTCAATTACAGATATAACTCAAAAGGTATATATACACACACACATATACGTATGTATGTATGTATAGAAGCACTTTTAAGAACTCTACTCTAAGTGCCAATGAAGCCGGTTATACCTCATCACTGTATATAATAAATTAATGCGAAAAAAATAATATGGAGTCTAATTTTTCTGAATATGAAAAAAAATATGGAGTATAATTTTTCTGACTGAAACCCATACAGATCTAAGGACGCAGTCTTGCATAACAAAAGCCAGCTACTTTTATAACGATATAAAATGTTCAGATGATAAGTGCATTGCATTTACTGTCATATGGTTTCAGTTCTTTAAAGTTGCAATTTTTATTCATTACAGATAATCAAAGAAGAAACTGAAGACTACACCCCCCCCCCCCACACACACCTTGAATGATTAATACATGCAAATTCATAACGGGCTGGATGTATGTTTTACTAGCACCATACATTATTGACATGCACATACAAATTCCAATGCAGTTCTATTTAATTTAGTTTTTTGTGCATTAGTAGTACATAAGAAAATTTCTCGCACCTTGAATTCCGAGCTTGTTTTCAACTTGATAAATTTCTTCCATTCATTTATACATCTTATGTTAGCTGGCTTTAATTGAAGTCTTTCCTCCATGGACTTGGCTTGTAACACCTGCCGAACCAATCTACATTTTGATGCACGCCAAATACCGCCCATTTGATGAAAAACTTGTGTTTTGTGCCAACCTGAATCCAATTTAAACCTTGCCTACGACAATAATACAAGTTGTTATAGTTTGCTTGCGAATACTGGCACCAAAAGAGGTCCTGTCATTGCATGTTTCCTCCACCATATAGCAGGTTCCAGGAATATGGCGAAATTTTAATACTAAGAATTTATTAACTTTTATATTGTTAGGTCTAATAAAAAACTATAATTTTAATACTAACCTGGATGCTTTCCCATAAAACATCTTTCAACTCGGAACTAACTTGCTTCCATCCACTTAGTGTAACCGGAACAACTTCTCGTACAAGTGGTCCTAAATAAGAGGATAATTTGACTGACCCCGGTCCTATTGGTTCGCCGGTACTATTAAATTCAACTTCCATCAGCTCCGAAGAGTTGAATGGAAGTCTTCTGACTTTGGTTGGCCCTCTAGGCTTTCTTCTCGATTGTCCTTCAGCCTGAACTCCATTGTCAATTGTTTGTGGATTGTCTTGTACTTCATCATTGTTTTCTAATACGATTTGAGCTTGATTGTTTTCTAATGCATGTGGGTTGTCATGTATTACATCAGTATTTTCTGGTTCAATATCAGCCTCGTCTACTACTTGATGGTCTTCAAACAACTCTTTTCTCGTAGGTTTCTTCCTCTGTTCGTCTAGTTCGTTTTGCTTTTGACTTTTCCTTTTAATGGCCTTATTCTTCTTCGCTATTTTCTGTTTATAAAAAATAAAAGGACAACTGTCATGAACGAGGCTATTAATACATAAATAATAACAAAATAAATGTGAGGAATGACAAATCCATGTCTAGATAATACGTTTATATTGGATCAAATCCGGTATCATTGGGCCGTATGTTACATTGGGCTGTTAAAACAGAGAGCAGGCAATCCGTTTGAACTATCAGAACCCAATATTCTAGCAAATTACACAAGCAATGTAGCTACCCAACGTCCAAATGCAATAAGAATTGCAATGGATAGCGAGGGAAGCATGTACTTTTGCTTCGCATATTACATGACTGAACAGAATTAGCAGTTTGGCCGACTATTAATTGTATAAGCAAAGCAGTTAAGTAAAATCAACGACCGAAATAAAAATAATTAAAATATGAGACAACTCAGCCCCTTAGATGTTCAATGAATGCGATCATTTCCGCAAATCATTACAGGTCTGTAAACATTGTTCATCATCGCCGCCTCTGAATTATATTATTAACTTGGAAGACAAATTTTAGAATATAATCTGTATGTAACTTTCAGTTTTTTTCTCCAAAAGTCAACTGCCGGAGAAACAAAATATCGAAAATTACAACAAATTAATCTGGCTTCAAGGGAATGAGTTCACAGGGAATCAAATATCCACAATGACCAGATAATGAAGCAAATTGACATCAGCAAATAGAAATTAATTTAAACAAATTACGAAATTAGATAGTCACCATCGGTTTAAGGGAATGAAAAAAAATTAGAAAAACCAAAACGCAGAAATGGAATTAAGCGAGCATACAGAACGATAGCTTCTACCTCAGTATTTTATTTGCTTGTCAAAAGCTTAAATTGAAAGTTAGGGCTAGCGATTGGATCTGGAGAAAAGCAGCCGCGCAAACTTGGGGCAGGAAACTATTGAATTAAAGTTCAATCTAACTCTAAAGGTATGAATGTATCAACGTTATTTGAATACTGCATCCACTAGAAGTAAATATAACAAAATTTTGACAAATTAAAATAAAAAATATTCTGAAAAAGAATGGGTTGGGCAGATTTGATATTCAATGTGGAACAAGTTGTGTTGCTTTAATCAGATATACATCAAACGTCTTATGTCTTTTGAACTGAAGCTATATATATTATTAACTAAGTTAAATTTGTCTTTATGCCTCTGCCTTCTGTATTTAAAGTCTTAAACTATATATATTTAGTACATGGTGGCCGCTGGATTAACTGAATGCGAAGAAAAAAAAGATAACATTGTTACGTAAACGCTACCTGTTTAATTATCAAATGCTATTATCAAATGATATTACATAGGCAAAAATAATAACAGAAAGAAAAACGAATGAGCCTACCAATTTAGACAGCGTAATCTCATCGTCAGCATGATTGTCTCCAAACTGCTTATTTGTTGTCCTTTTCTTTTTATGCTCATTGAATTCTTTTTGTATGTGCCGAGTTCTTACATTCCCACAGTTGCTCATTTTCTGTACCACAAGCAATGAACTAATTATTTGCAAGTTCAAACAAGGCATACAAATTATTTGCAGAGTATCATCAAGAATAAAAAATTAACAATATCATATAAAGCACTGTATGACAACATATCATCAAAAATGAGAGCAATAAACGCAATATAACTTTATTTGAAAACATATCATCAAGAATAAAAAAAATTGGTGCATGTATTAAATACTGTAATTAGATGATTTGCTAATTATTTCCTAATTATTTCCAATATCAAGAATGGAAAAAAATTGGTGTGCCTCATTATTTCCTAATTTTTGTAGTTGTATAACGATAGAGTGATTTGTCTCCGCTGATTAATCTGTGCTGTTTTCATGCTTATTTTCCTGTTCTCAACCATGTCCATCTCACCCACTGAAGCAAGAGAAGTTAAATTTGCAACAGGTTAGACTTCTTTTCATTCTCAGTTCTCTTGTATTGATTTATTTCAATAAATATTTTAGTGTTTATGTGATCTGTAAGACCTACTTTCACTTTGAGCTGATGTTGAATTAATATTATATAACTTGGTTTTATGATAAATTCAGATAAAGAGGTGGTGATGTCAGATGGAAGAAACGTCACTAGAGGGGGGCTACCCGCTCCGCCATCACCGCAGCGCAACATTCCACCACCAGGAGCAGACGTCTGAGTGGTCTTAGAAAATTTCACATTAATTATGAATTATGTTTATGTATGCGTAGCATGCAGTTGTTTTCAAAAGTGCTTATATAATTGTCTTACAATCTTGTTGTATTCCCCTCTATAAAAGATATGATCCATTTATATACCAATTTTCTTTTTAGAATTTGGTAAATCTAAAATTGTTCTAATAATTATGCTGTATTATATTTGGTAAACCTAAAAGGGTAAGCCGCCCTTGGTTTCCTTATTTCTTTTTGATTCAAATTTATCTTTTATCGGTTCATGCTTTTCAGCACTGCATTTCAGAACTACGCTATTTCAGCTTGATAAGAAAAGTTCTCAAAGCCTAATGTCGCACATGAAGCAATACTGTTTGATGTAAACTGTACTATGTTAAGCTCAAGCGTTTCTATGCCTGCATCGGATTGTCAACATGATGTTATTTTTTATCAAATAACATTTGGTGGAAAAATGAAAATAATGGTTAAACGAGAAAAGAGAATGCAGTCCTATAATACATGTCTACAAGCGCTTGTAGACGTTTTGTTGTAAGTATTTGCTTCTCATCCATTTAGACCGAATTGTGTTCTTGGTTAGAAAATTCCACATCATGACCACATTCATGTTGACTCTTTGAAGTTGCATAAACCCATTCCTTTTTCGATTTTCTAAATTATTTTATTGAATTTTCCTTAACGCTTGAAATATATGTAAAATTAGAGCTTATTCTGATTATTTTGTTCAACATATCAAAGGGAATTGGAAAGTTATATTTCTAAAATATTACTAAAGGCTAGACAGTTGATTGGATAAATTCAATCCTACTAACTATGCTTAAGCACTTACTTTCCTACTTTTATATTTTTTTTCTTTTGATTTTTTTATAATAGGACAAAGCTATTTAACACAATATTATGGTTCCAGGATTTCAATCATGGACAGAAGGTAGAAGGAAAATACCTCTTACTGTTAGCCTACTTTGTGAACTAGGCAACACAAAGTCAAGAAATCAGACATTGAAGAGCATTTTTAATTAGAAGACTTCGGTTCGGATTGGAGAAGACACTACAACCTAGATTGGATAGCTGCAGTTGTTCGGGTCGGGCCAGAGCAACATATCCGTTCGGATCGGATAAAATCTTCTGTTCGGATCGGTGAACTGTTGCTGAGGAAACTGGTAAGGCATAGCTATTCGGATCGGAGGACAACATAATCTCAATCGGATCGGAAAGCCACCTGGTTGCCAAGGAAATAGATCGGAGTGGAGCGGATTAAAGAAGAAGAGAGCGTTGCATCCAAGCTAATCCGGGTCGGATCGGGTATCCCGATCCGAACCCCTTATATGTGTGTCTCCGACCCGAGCCCATGTTCCATATTATTCTCCAGCAAAAGCGCCTGGATATCCGGATCGGCTATGACCAGTTCCTACCCATAACGTTCATTACTCTGATGCGTTGTCAACACAATAATTCATCCGAACCCGAGGCTAATGGGATGGACGACGCGTGGATCCGATCCGGATCGGATTTTGAGCAAAGTCACACCTATAAATACCCCGTCTGGAGACAAAGAAAAGGATCTTTTTTTAGGCACTTCGAGAATTCAATCACCTCCATAATCCGAACTCCAGCATTCCCGGAGAATCCAAATCTTTTTTCATTATTTATTTTAGTCAATTGAGTGAATATAAGTGACTTGTGAGTGAAGTCAAGTGAAAATTACATTGTATTTGCAACTGAATCATTTAATATAGTGAAAAACAAGTGGACGTAGGCATTTCTTCGCCGAACCACTATAAATCCTGTGTGTTCATTCTTATTTTTTTATCTCATCTTATTTGCTTTTACTCAATTTGGGTGTTAGAACCACTTTTTGGTCTAACATTTTGGTGCTTTCACTGAGAATCCTCATCTAAATTCTTTATTTTCCGGGATCTCTTTCTACTTTTTGGACCGTTGAGTTCAAAGAAGTGAATCCTTAAGTTTCTCCGCTTTTTTATATTTGTTGAAGTAATTGTCAAAGAATCATGGCCAAAGGAAAAGGCAAAGAAGTTCAATCTGGTCGAGGAAATGGAGCTGGCGAAGATCAGCAAAATGCGGTCGTAACAAGGTCTCGGGGGCAGAGTTCAGCAGCAGGAAGAACCAATGCAGGAAATCCGAGCCGCCAGCAGGGGGAAAGCTCCGATCCGATCCGGGTAGGAGATTCTGAAGCAGTGCATTCCCCCAATCTGAACCGACCCGAGCGGCTTGCCACGTACCGATCCGAACAGACTCCCCAGCTCCGAACCGACCCGACCTCCTACCTCCGATCCGACCCGATGCTTGGTGAAGCTGGAACCTCTACTCGAGTCCCTACGAATGCTCCGATTCCAGCCACCAGGGTTGGTGATCAGGTCAATCCATCTGCGCCCATCACTCAAGGAGATTTCTCGCGCTTACATGACATGATTGAGAGCACAAGGGAGGCTATGAAAGTTAACTAGCGCACTAATCTCATGATGCAGGAAAATATGAGGCTCATGAGCCGAGAGATTAGTGAACTCCGTCGACAGAGAACTCCATCACCGGTTCGTCACACACCAGTGGATCAATCTTCATCTTCCGAGGAAGAGCGGCCCCGTGAACGAAGGCCGCTCGAACGACCTCAGAACGTGGAGCAGCTGACATTTGGATCTTTGGGATCTTGTGAGGATATTGCACGAGCGCTAGGAAACAATGACCCCACTCAGGGGCAAAGACTCCAGTCCCCTCCTCCCGAGATCGACCGGGAGCGCAGGGAACAGAATCGAGCAGAGGCAGCCCGAAGAAGAAGGGCATCTCCTGAACAAGAGCCGAGAAGGAACTCGGATACTAGGGCCAGGGAACCTGAGCGGCCCCTAACTAATGCTGATGTGCAGGCAATGGTTCGCCAGATCATGTCCGAGAGCCGGAACTATACAAATGAAGATTATGGCATTGAACGAAGCCATACTCCCTTCACCGACGATATCCTCGACTTCCAATTTCCCCGACGTTTTAACTTGCCACAGATGGACAAGTACAACGGAAGGACTAATCCGGGACAACACTTGATGCGATACTCGTGGCTCATGAATGCTGCTGCTGCCCCTGATGAAGTGAAGTGTAAAGCATTCCCAATCTACTTAGAAGATGTGGCGCTGCTCTGGTTTACCCGACTTCCTCCTCGTTCGATTTCAAATTACAAGGAACTAAGCGAGCGTTTCATGAACCAGTTCCGACTCCATGCCCGAAAGTCCAAAAGTGTTATTGAATTATCGAGGATCAAGCAGGCACTAGGAGAGTCATTGAGGGCATATCTTGACCGTTTTAACCAAGTTGTGACTGAGGTCAGCGACCCGCATGAGCCCACTATTCTGATGGCATTGAAGGAAGGAGTTGATCCCGAATCCGAGTTCGGGGACTACCTTTCTGGAAAGACACCCTCCACAAGGGAGATATTCTACGAAAAAGCCGATATTTATTTAAGACGAGAGGAGGCCAGGGCAAGCCGAAAGAGAAAGTCTGAGACGGCTTCAAAGGAGAATGTGCAGAGTAATATCGCCGTAAAGCAGTCTGGGGAAAGTTCTGGCAAGTTTGAAGCAAATGTAGGAAACAAGGGTGGAAACAGCAATGTCGGAAGCGGGGGTAGCAACAACAATAACCGTAATCCGAGCGGTAACAGAAGAAACAGAAATAGGGGAAGTGATCCTAACAAAAGACCCCGATTCCTGAACTACGAGAATTATACACCATTGAACGACACCCTGGAAAATATTTATCTGGATACGTACAATGTGTTACAGTACAAAAGACCGCCACCTCGTGATTCGACCGAGAAAGAAATGGCGACAGGGAAATTCTGTTTGTTTCATGGAACTCATGGGCATTCAACCAATGAATGTCGGCATTTGAGGGATGTGATTGAGAAGCTGCTGCGTGAAGGGAAGTTGGATGAGTACAAGGTTGCCCCGAGGGACAGGGGGCAAGGAGAGCAGGCTCCAAAACAGATTCTACCTGCTCCCAAGCCTACAGCGCAGCAGAAAGGTAAAGGAATTGTTATCAACTCCATAGTAGGCGGACCTCACCCAGCAATCCGAAGTTTCAGATCAATGGATCAATATGTAAATGCTGCCAAGCATCTAGACGTGAATGAAGGTGATGATTTGGAAGATATCACCCCGATAAAACAACAGAAGACCATGTTTGACGACGTGGTATTTCGCAGCCGAGACAATACGGGGATCCAATCACCCACCGATGATCCGTTGGTTATTACTACCACCATTGGGCCGGCCTTGGTCCATAAGGTATTAGTAGACAACGGGAGTTCCGTTAATATTTTGTTCAAGAAGTCATTTGATCAGATGAAGTTTGAATCTGAAGACTTGAAGCCATGTGAAGGATGGATCAGAGGCTTCAACGGGGCGTCGACAGCTCCCATGGGATACATAGAGTTGCCCGTGACCCTGGGGCAAGGAGAACGTAGAAGAGTGCGGATGCTTCAGTTCGTAGTATTGGACGTAGATTCGTCTTATAATGCATTTTTGGGGAGGCCTGCCCTTGCTGAATTCAGAGTTTGTATCGCCCCTTGGTGCTTGTTACTTAAGTTCCCAACCGAAGCCGGAACTGGAGTAATGAGAGGGGATCAAGTTTCCGGACGGGCCTGCTACGTGGCCGAATTAAAGATGTTGATGAAAGGACTTAACGTTGAGAGTAAAGATGCCTCGTCCCCCTCAAAGGGGGGCTCGGCATAGCAATTAGAGAGATTGACCCCAGAGGAGTTGCCCAAAGGAACGCCCGAAGACCTGGATCCCAGAAAAGACGAGGAACCAGAGGCTATGAATGCAACTCCTAATGAAGCGACGGTGGAAATTCCTATTGATGAAGCTGATCCGACAAAAGTTTTGAAGATTGGTTCCCAATTGGATCCACGTCGAGCTAAAGAACTAACGGACTTTTTGAAGGCAAACTTAGATGTGTTTGCCTGGACCCATGCTGACATGTGTGGGATATCGCCATCCATTATAAGTCACAAATTGAAAGTAAATCCGAAGCATCCGCCTGTGAAGCAAAAGAGACGCATGCTGGGCCCAGAGAGGTCGGCTGCTCTCAAAGAGGAAGTAGAGAAGTTGAAGCAGAATGGATTTATTCGAGATTCGACATATCCCGACTGGAAATCGAATCCCGTCTTAGTAAAGAAGCCAAACGGAAAGTGGCGGACTTGCATTGACTTTTCAGATTTAAACAAAGCTTGCCCAAAATATAGTTTCCCACTTCCCAGGATTGACCAGCTTGTAGACTCGACAGCAGGTCATGAACTTCTCTCTTTCATGGACGCATATTCTGGATATAACCAAATTCCTATGCACGTGCCAGACCAAGAACATACAAGCTTCGTTACGAATTTGGGATTATATTGTTATGTTGTAATGCCATTCGGATTGAAAAACGCTGGAGCTACTTATCAGCGCTTGGTGAACAGAATGTTTTATAATCAGATAGGAAAAACTATGGTAGTTTATGTGGATGATATGCTTGTCAAATCGAAACAGTCCTCCAGCCATACGCAAGACTTGGCGGAAATGTTTGGTATCCTGCGAAAGTACCGGATGAAATTGAATCCTCTGAAATGCTCATTTGGAGTGGCATCGGGAAAGTTCCTTGGCTTCATTGTGAGTTCCCGAGGAATTGAAATCAACCCTAGCCAGATAGCAGCAATTAGAAATATCGAAGAGCCGAGGAGAATTAAAGACGTCCAAAGTCTTGCAGGGAAAGTAGCGGCACTGAGTAGATTCATCTCCAAAGCCACAGACAAATGTGTTCCGTTTTTTTATTTGATTAAAAGAGGAAAGAAGAACTTCGAGTGGACTCCGGACTGTGTTGAGGCCTTTCGAAATTTATTGGAACTGCTAGAGAAACCGCCGATTTTATCAAAGCCCGTAGATCACGAAGAATTGTTTGTTTACTTGGCAGTCTCGGCTCACGCCGTCAGTACAGCCCTGGTTCGAGAAGAAGATAAAGTACAAAGGCCAGTGTATTATGTAAGCAAGAAATTAGCGGTGGCAGAGCACAACTACCCAAAAATTGAGAAGCTCGCTTACAGCCTCCTGATCGCATCCCGAAAACTTCGTCACTATTTCCAAGCCCATCCAATAACCATATATACCGACCAGCCCTTAAGGCAGGTGTTGCAGAGACCCGAAGCATCGGGAAGGTTGATCAAATGGAACATAGAACTAAGTCAGTTTGATTTGAATTTTCAACCACGAAAGTCAATCAGGGGGCAAGCTCTAGCAGACTTTATTGCGGAGTTCACCATTCCAGAGGAGGAAGTAATCAATGACAGAGTGGTTAAGTCCGAGGATGAGCTAAAGATAAATCCGTGGAAACTATATACAGATGGAGCCAAGAACGACCGAAGGTCCGGAGCTGGAATCTTCTTAGTCACTCCCGAGGGACGGTCGTTATATTACGCCCTGCGATTAGAATTTTCGGCAACTAACAATGACTCTGAATATGAAGCCCTGATTGCCGGGCTGAAGCTTGCTAAAGACCTCGGAGTAAAAATGTTAGACATATTTTGTGACTCTAAAATTGTTGTCTGCCAAGTGCGAGAGGAATTTGTGGCTCGAGGACCTCGACTTATCGCCTACCTCGGGAAAGTGAGAGAGCTATTGAATAGCTTAGAGCGGTACAACATAACGCACATTCCCAGAGTTGAAAACTAGAAAGCGGATAGGCTGGCAAAGCTGGCTATTCCGACAATCCAGAAGAGACTGAAATAATTCCAATTGAAATGTTGGAATCACCAAGTTTTGAGTCAATGGAAATTGAATTCGCCTTTGAAGCGGAACCAGAGAAGGAGTCGTGGATGACTCCAATTAAGAATTTCCTTAGGAATGGGACACTCCCATCAAAGAAGAGTGAGAAAAGAGCTATAGTTCGCAAAGCTACCAGATATGTCATACAAGATGATACTCTTTATAGGCAAGGATTTTCTATGCCCCTGTTGCGATGTATAGCACACGACGACATCAAGCGTGTACTAAGAGAGGTACATGAAGGTGAGTGTGGAGATCATACAGGAGGTCAAACTTTAGCAAAGAAGATATTGCGGTACGGATACTTCTGGCCTACGATCAATAAAGATGCAGCTGATTATTCACGACGCTGCGATAAGTGCCAGAGATTCGCCAAAATCCCCAGGGCACCGTCGACCCAACTTAAATCAATGGTGAGTCCTTGGCCATTTGCCACATGGGGAATTGATATCATTGGAGTTTTACCAATTGCTAAAGGAGGAGCTAAATATGCAATAGTGGCCGTGGACTATTTTACGAAGTGGGTGGAAGCTGAGCCCTTGACCAAGATCACAGCAAGAAAGGTGATAAGTTTTGTGGTCAGAAATATTATATGCCGGTTCGGGATTCCAAGGACGATTATAACTGACAATGGAACCCAGTTTGATAGTACTGAGTTCAGAAATTTCTGTCAGAAGTATAAGATAGACAAGCGATATACTGCAGTTGCCTATCCGCAGTCAAATGGGCAAGTAGAGGCAATAAACAAAGTAATAAAATCCATCCTCAAGAAACGATTAGAGCGTGCAAAGGCAAGATGGGTTGACGAATTGCCCCTAGCTTTGTGGGCATATCGAACAACATTTAAGACGGCCACCGGTCATACCCCTTTCTCTCTCTCCTTTGGCTCAGAAGCAGTAATTCCAGTTGAACTAGAAGTTCCTTCCCACAGGGTGACATATTATGACCCGATGACAAATGGGCGCTTTTACTTGAGTCTCTTGATGAAGTCAAAGAGAAAAGGGACGAAGCAGATTTGCGTGCGGCAAGACATCGGCGTCAGGTGGCACGCTATTACGACAAAAAAGTTCGCCTCAGAACTTTTGAACCAGGAGATTTGTGCTAAAGAGAGTTTTTCCATCCCTTCCTCACCTCAGTCCAAAATGGGAAGGACCCTTTGTCATCCAACGGAAGCTTGAAAAAGGAACCTTCAAGTTAACGACCGTAGATGGCGAAGAAGTCCCTCGAGCATGGAATGCCCAACACTTAATGCGATATTTGGATTAGAAATGTTGTACTCTTTGTTATTTTTCCTATGAACCCTATAATAAGGCACGACTTGCCTTGGGAAAATCTGACGATATGAATAAAGGACTATAAAGTGGATGTAGGCTACGACTTAGCTGAACCACTATAAAAATATTGTGTGTTATTTACTTTTATGCATTACGTATATACATTTATCAGTTATTCTGTTGTGATTATAAGATACAGGATAACTCACAGCTTAAAAAGGTTGAAGACAGTTTAGACATAAAAAGAAGCACAACGACTGTTTGTGCGATAAGATATAAAAGAATGAGAAAACGACATTCTTAACTCTAACTCTCCAGAGAGAGAGAGAGAGAGTATAAAAGCGTCTCCGACTGAGCGCTGAAAAAGAAGTTCTCTTCCTAACTCTAACTCTCCAAAGAGAGAGAGAGAGTATAAAAGCGTCTCCGACTGAGCGCTGAAAAAGAAAGTTCTCTTCCTAACTCTAACTCTCCAGAGAGAGAGAGAGAGAGTATAAAAGCGTCTCCGACTGAGCGCTGAAAAAGAAATTCTTCTCCTAACTCTAACTTTCCAGAGAGAAAGAGAGTATAAAGGCGTCTCCGACTGAGCGCTGAGAAAGAAATCTTTCTCCGTTGAAAGACCGGGGAATAAATAGATGACTGAGCTCGAACTCTAACTCTCAAAAGAAAGAGAGAGAGTATAAAAGAAATGCCAGAAAAAGCGACAGGTACCGACGGCACAGGAAGTGCTATCCCGTCAGAGAATCGGGAGCATTCAGATTGCTCGACTAAGCATTAAATAGTTTGTGGGAATTGACTGGGGACACATATGTATACGCATACTTCCCCCCTCCACAACTTCGTTTCACAACTATAGACATGCATTTTTACATAAGTGCAGAACTACTAACAAACAAACATTGCAAAAAGTGAATTATTTTTATTTACAAATGAATGAATTTGTACAGGAAAATAGCTAAAAAAAGAAAATGCAGGAGCTACTTTTGTAGCAGCAATTATTGGTTCACAAAAATGCTAAAAAGATACAGGGCAATCCACTATTTAGATTTTGAATGAGCCTTGGATTTCTTGGCGGCTTTCTCCGCATCCTTTGCTTCTTTCTCAACTTCGGTCAAGATTCGTTTTGACTTCTTTTTTCCTGAAGATGCGGTGCTGGAGCCAGTAGACTTCTTCCCGGAGGGCGGGGCACTGGAATCAAGAGAAGATTTTTTAGCAAGTTCCTCTGTAATAGATCTAGTTGAGAGCTTAACAACTAACCTTGATCCCGCATCCACAACTGCGAGGGGCTTGAGGACCTCAGGGTCTAGTTCTTCGGCCTTTAATTGCAAGCGCTTGTCTTGATCAGCCTTCATTGCAGCCAAGGTAACGTCATCAGCACTTTTTGACTCCCCGGTTATTGCAACTTCTGGTTCCTCTTCATGCCCCCCGTCTCCGCCGTCGTCCTTTAAAGCTGCTATCATTTCTTCATCATGGGGAGTGGTGACCTTAGTTGGCTCACTTCCTTCTCCCAAGTCTATAGAAGCAGCCTTGTCTTCCCCTTTTTTGGCCCTATCTGCGGGCTTTGTCCCGGCGGCGGCTTCTTGAGCTACATCTGTCTTTTCGGATGATTCGACACCTACAGAATGAGAAGCAACAGTTATCAACTCAGGCGAAAACAATGGGTCTCTCATCGATTGTTCAATCACGTGGCGAAAGGTAGAAATAGCTTTGGCAAATTGAGGAGAAAAGATAGGGATACCTTCCGAAGACTTCTCAGCGGGGGTGACTACTACCTCTGGGGCTATTTCAGGAATAGGGGATAGCAGAGTTGTTCGAGGAATTCCCGGATTTTCGGGATCATACCCTTCTACTTCGGAAGTTGCAGGGGCAGAAGAAGAGGAACCAGCTTCGAGAATAGTTTTTTGTTTAGACTTCCGTCTCTCTTCTTCCATGGCCTCAGCAATAAGGCGGCGCCCTTCAGCTAGGCGCTCCGGTTCATCATCTCTCAAGTATTTCTCCATCAGTTTATCTTCATCGAGGGAATCGACCTTAAGTTCCTCTTTTTCCCACTCGACGATCTGATTCCATACTTGAACTAGAGTGGATGGATAGTCCTCGATCCAAGAAATGTTTCGGCGACGAATAATATGTGCGAAGAATTCAATCATTAGCTCGCCGAAACCCTGAATATCAGCCTCCGCCTCTGATAGTTGCTTGCGGGCTTCCTCCGCAGATTTAATAGCACACTCCACATTCCTCGGCCAGGGCAGCCCTATTCTCTGCCTCCAACAGCTTTGAAGCCAAGTCGGCATTCTTCTTTTCTAATTCAGCACTCCTCTCTGCTAACTCGGCGTTTTTCCGTTCAAGCTCAGCATAAGCAAGGCGTGTCTTAGCAGCTTCTGACTTGGCCTCGTCAGCTTGCTTTTTTAGTTCAGAGCGCTCCTGAGTGTGAGACTCAAGCAAGTCATGATAACGCTTTTGCATGTCCTCGAATTGTTGTTTGAAGTTAGAAGCGTCCCTTTGAGCGACAGCTAACTGAGCTTGAGTGTCTTCTAAATCTTTTCCTAAAGCTTTTAAGGCCTTAACGTCCTCCTCTGCGGTCTTTTGCATTGAATTGGTATTTGTGATTAGAGTGCGGATGATTCTAGAAAGATTGCGTGAATACTTGAACATCTCGGTATATTGTTTTTCCACCGCATCAATCTTTGCTTTGGCTTCATCTGCCCAATTAGAAGAAATAGGTTCAAGAGTAGGTAAAAAAGTCAAGCTTTCGAAGTAGTGCTCGGGAAATTGCTCCTCTAAATATGCCAGCTTTACTGCAGTTCCCGCATCTAGTGGGGGAGGAGCGGGAATTGATAATTCGGTGTCCCTATGTGAAGAGGATTCAGTAGTCTCTTTGTCCGTTCTAGGTCGTTTAGTGGCAGGGACCTTGTGCTTACTTCGAGACCCAGTTTCTTTTGGAGGAGTTCTCTCTCTACTCCGCTTTTCATGGGAAGAAGTGGAGTCTTTAGATGGTGGTCTGTCCTCTTCCCTGCGGCTCTGATAACCCTTGTATTTCTCTTGTTCTGGCCGAACTGGTGAGCGAGAACGTGAGGGTCGAGAGCGATAAGGATCGTAAGGCCTTCTCTCATCCCTGCCGCGATCATCACGACGGTCATATTCGACATCCTGAGGAGGATTGGACATGCTGCGACGAAGCTTTCTTATATCATAGTAAGATCGAGACATCGTACCTGCACGGTAAAACAAACGAAGTTTAGAGTTAATGGATTCACGAAGAAAGAGGTGCAATGGATGCTAATGCTGTTGTGTAAAGTGTATCCTAAGTGGTGTGTTTCCCCCCAACCGACCCGAGTCTGAAGCTAGACTAGTACGAGTAGGCTCTTTGGCCTTAGTGGGAGTGGTCTCTTCAGAAGAGGTGAAGACTAAAGGATCCTTCCTGAAATCCTCTGAAGTGTATATAGTCTCGGGTAAGGGGAGATCCCCCAAACCCTGAAATATTTGCTCATCAGTACTAGGAATATTCCCCTCGGAAGCATTAAGTGGCGACTCTGCTGGGGATGTTGACTTTTCCAGAGAAGTAGCCTCCTCGGGGGCAGCATATCCTTCTCGATGCCTTTTGGCCAGGTTAGCCAATTCGTCATCTTGTGTAGAAGATGGAGAAGGTGAAGCTTGAAGAGGCACTGTAGGAATTCCCGAGCCTTCTCCTGTCTCTGGAACCACCTCCACTGGAGGAATGTATGCGTAAGGGACCGTTCCATGACCGATGCTACGAAAAACAGATAACAGCCCATGAAAGTGAAGATATTCGTCTTTAAGGACTTCGTCGATAGTCAAGAACTTCTGATCGCCATTAAGAAGTCGGTGCATCCGATCAAAGAACACCTGATCTGATATCTGTTTGGGGTTGTCGACTGCAAACAAAAAGGAAAACAGGTCAAGGTGATGATTCAAGTGTATAGAGCCCGGATTTAGAAAATCAGTGCTTTACTTGATTTTGTCCATCTACTGGCGCATCCAGGCTGTCGCTTCACGTAGAACCATTCTAGTCTGGAGTCTCCAGCTTTACTGCTAAATGGTGCAGAGATTATCTTCCTTTTTGGAACTGATTCAAAGTAGCAGAAAGATGGAGTCTCCCGAGTCCGATGCTTGAAATTATAGAAGAAGTGAACGTCATTGAACGTGAGCTCTAAGCCTAAGATTTCACGATATGCTATGTACAAGGTGTGCAAATAGGCATATGAATTGGGATGCAACTGCATGGGGGCAATCCGCATTTGTCTTAAGAAATCAACGATGAAAGGAGAGAATGGAGGAATGGCGCCGACCATGCACATTAATCGAGTGACCGCCATATATCCTTCTGGAGGGTTGTGGGGACGGTCAGAGCGTGAAGGCACTAGAGTGTCCCTTTTCATTATCCCGTATTTTAAGCAAATTCGGACAAGTCGATCGTTGTCGATTGTTGATTCGACGGAGTCCGAAGGTGATTCCAATATAATGGCTGATTCAAATTCATCAGGGGCTCGATCGTCACCAATCCCTCCTTCCTCCTCAAAACCCAGAGAAACTTCATTCTCTGAAGACACCTCGTCGCTTTCCCGATGTCCAACCCCGTAATCTGGACCCTCGCTGTCCCATTCCGGATCCGAAGAAGAAGATATATCCTCAAGAGTGATTTTGTTAGAAGTTTCCGGGGCTTCTTTCCTCTCAGCTAGTCTGGAAGAACGTCTGGGCCTCATTGTCATGGAACTATTGAAGAAGCAATAGCACGGATTAGAGTAAATTAGCCCGTACCCCCTGTGTATGTGTGTGAACTAAAATGTGTGCAGCGAATGTGAGAAATGCAAAGTAAAAGTGCAACAACGTAAGACGAAACTTTGAAGAGAAAGTGATAGTCAGAGTAGTTCTTAATGTTCATTTATGTCCGTAAGGCACTATCCTAACTGTTCATGAAGTTGGAAGTAATATCTTTTAAATAGTTGGACAAAAGTTTGTGTTTTAGATTGAGTAGTGTTCGGTTCGGATGCAGACACCAGGTTCGGATCGGATAAGCAAAGGCCCATGCTCAGAGAGATATATCCGGATCGGTTCGGAGATTGACACCCGGAGCGGGTCGGATTAACTTGGATAACCAGACCCCTATTCTCTCTTTTGTTTCACAACCGGGTCCGATCCGAGCGCATAAGTCTTGACCTTCATTGTATTCGTAGATCCGACCCGACCCGGTCAAACAAGTTAAGACTCATTTCTTGGCCCTATTGCTCCGACCCGATCCGGCTCTGTGAATTTCTCTCTTTTCCTTTTTCTCCTACTATCCCCCTACCCGAACCAATCTTCTTCAGTTTCCTTCCTCTTCCTCCTCTTAAGTAGCGAACCCAACTCGAAATCCCAAGCCTTAATTAAAGTCGAGAGATTAAGCACTCAAGTATTCAATAACGAGTTTCAATACCCTCCTCCAACGCCTCGAAATGGCGTCGATGCCATTGACGACGAAGGCGGAGGATGGAAGAAGCCGTGGTGATGGAATTATTCAATTACTTTTGCTAGAATCGTTCAAACTAACCGCGGATGTAAATTAAAAGCGATTATGGCAACGAGATTCAAGATTACAAGACTACCTATGTATTTGATTCGAAGATGGAAGCGAAAATTTTGAAGTTTCTTGGAAAGACTAAAGCTTCGATGTGGAATCGGTTCGGATGAGCAAAAACAGTGAATGAAAGAAAAGAAGAGAAATGAAGTAAAATTATATAAAAAACAGGCTGGCTATTCGTATTCCCGATCGGACCGGCTCGAAAAGCCCAGTAACACAGCTTGGCCCACTAATTCATCGCAGAGTACAGGAGGAAGGAGATCTGTTCGGGTCGGAACCCAAGCCAGAAATCCGTTCGGGTCGGAATCCGAACCGAACAGGATGAAGTACAACAACTTGGCATGTAAATTCAAAAGGAAGGATGAAGCTTTTGCGCTATGGCAATCAAAGCATGCTCCGTTTCCAAAAGAAGCATCCTTTGTGGGGGCAAAGTGTTAGCCTACTTTGTGAACTAGGCAACACAAAGTCAAGAAATCAGACATTGAAGAGCATTTTTAATTAGAAGACTTCGGTTCGGATTGGAGAAGACACTACAACCTAGATTGGATAGCTGCAGTTGTTCGGGTCGGGCCAGAGCAACATATCGGTTCGGATCGGATAAAATCTTCTGTTCGGATCGGTGAACTGTTGCTGAGGAAACTGGTAAGGCATAGCTATTCGGATCGGAGGACAACATAATCTCAATCGGATCGGAAAGCCACCTGGTTGCCAAGGAAATAGATCGGAGCGGAGCAGATTAAGGAAGAAGAGAGCGTTGCATCCAAGCTAATCCGGGTCGGATCAGGTATCCCGATCCGAACCCCTTATATGTGTGTCTCCGACCCGAGCCCATGTTCCATATTATTCTCCAGCAAAAGCGCCTGGATATCCGGATCGGCTATGACCAGTTCCTACCCATAACGTTCATTACTCTGATGCGTTGTCAACACAATAATTCATCCGAACCCGAGGCTAATGGGATGGACGACGCGTGGATCCGATCCGGATCGGATTTTGAGCAAAGTCACACCTATAAATACCCCGTCTGGAGACAAAGAAAAGGATCTTTTTTAGGCACTTCGAGAATTCAATCACCTCCATAATCCGAACTCCAGCATTCCCGGAGAATCCAAATCTTTTTTCATTATTTATTTTAGTCAATTGAGTGAATATAAGTGAGTTGTGAGTGAAGTCAAGTGAAAACTACATTGTATTTGCAACTGAATAATTGAATATAGTGAAAAACATGTGGACGTAGGCATTTCTTCGCCGAACCACTATAAATCCTGTGTGTTCATTCTTATTTTTTATCTCATCTTATTTGCTTTTACTCAATTTGGGTGTTAGAACCACTTTTTGGTCTAACACTTACATTCAATGAAGAAGTAATCTATACTACCATAGCAAAATAGGAGGAAAAAAAGAAAAAAAAATCGGTTGTAGACATGTTTGAAAGAATATGCATACCATTCATGAAAGTACGGAAATCTACTCAAATATGCCTTCACAATCTTCCCTAACATAACTAACATTCTCAACCGAATCAATATCCATATCGGTTTCTTCGCAATCTTTCCTAACAAAGCTAACTTCCGTAATAGGATCATCTGTCTCTAACTCATGATAGCCTCTTGGTGGTGCTTTCATTACAACATACCAATTAGAATGGTCATTCTCTCTAGAATAAAAAACTTGTTTTGCTTGAGATGCAAGGATATATGGATCTTTTACAAATGAAGCTTGATTTTGTTGTAAATTGACAAGAGTGAATCCGTCTTCGACCTTCACTCCATTTCCTATATTTGCCCAGTGACACTTGAATACGGGAATATAAAAAACATGATAGTCTAGCAAGATTATGTCTGTCACTACCCCATAATAGGTGACCACATCAACTCTTTGAGAAATATCTTTTGCACTTGCCCTACACATGGTAGTCGCATCGTAAGTGACTTCATAGTTTTGGGTTTCTCTTTCAACGTCCTTTGTATGAAAACGTTGTCCGTTAATTATATAACCTTTATAGGACAATGCATTACTACTTGGGCCAAAAGCAATCCATCTTAGTAATTCATCACTTGTTGATTGGAAAGGTACCTGGAATCAAATCGTTTTACATAAAATTTGAAGTAAAAAGGAAATTTTTTTGTCCATGGAAGGATAATGAAAATTAAACTAACCTTCTGTTTAATCCAATCTGAAAAATTTTCTGTATGTTTTTTCCACAGCAACGTCGCACTTTTTTCCAAACGCTTATCAGAATTTTGTAACTCCTCCAAATGCATACTGGTGTTTAGATAATTTTACCCAAGTTATATTCCACATCAAAAATTTTATAAAAAGGTATAAACAAAATATATTATGTACTTACTCTAAGTACGGTTCCACCACAGCTATATTCATTAGCACAGACAAATGAGCAATATCTTTTTCATTCGATGACAATGTAATTGTCTTCGGTTTTAAAATTGGACGTCCTTCAAGTATCGCTTTGTTTTCATAATCTTCATTTCGGTCTTCTTTCCCCTCCACTTGTACTTTCTTTTGTAGAAATTCACTAAAAAATCTCATTGATTCTTCTGCTAGATAAGATTCTGCAATACACCCTTCAGGTCGTGCATAATTCCTTACATAATCTTTAATCGTTTTCATATACCTTTCAAAAGGATACATCCAACGAAAATGAACCGGACCACATAATTGCGCTTCTCTTCCAAGATGAATTGTCAAATGTACCATTATATCGAAAAAGGAAGGTGGAAAATATCTTTCGAGTCCATACAAAATTTCAACAATCTCATCATTAAGTCGCCTCAATGTCTCTCTTTCAAGAACACGTTGACATATTTGATTGAAAAATGAACACAAACGAATTATTAGTGTTCTAACTTTTTTTGGTAACAAATCTCTAACTGCAACAGGTAACAATTGGTGCATTAGGACATGATAATCATGCGACTTCAACCCACTAAGTTTGCACTCTTCTAATGATACAAAACTTTTGAAATTTGAGCAATAACCATCAGAACCTTTAAAATCATGTAACCTTTTACAAAATATTTTTTTTTCGGACAATGACAACATATATGGAGCCGGTGGTAGATATGTTCTATTCCCACGAGGTTGTGCATAAAGACTTTGTCGAATCCCCCATTCCTCCAAATCCTTCCTTGAATTAATTCCATCTTTCGATTTACTGTCATGCAACATCGTGCTTATTAGGCTTTCAGCGACATTTTTCTCAACATGCATCCAATCTAAATTATGTCGCAAAGGAAGTTCCTACAAATATCGATAATACAACAATTTATTAACTTTTATATTGTTAGGTCTAATAAAAAACTATAATTTTAATACTAACCTTCCAATACGGCAAATCAAAAAAGATTGATCTTTTTTTCCACCTTAATAGCTCTTTTTTCCCATCATCTTCGCCTTCTTTACTGTGAGTACTCTTCCCCTTCCTCTTTTTACTTGTTAACTTCTTACTCAACTCTGTCTTTAGCTTCTTCTTACTCATCCTCCTTTTTATTGCTTCATTCTTATCTTTTCCAAAAACATTTGGAAAATCATCCAAAATAGCAGAAATGTTTCGTCCCGTTAGAATTCTAGGTCTATAACCCTCCTCTATAGTGTTATCAAACCAAGTTTTTTTTTCTCTCCATGGATGTGAAGGGTCTAGAAACCTTCTATGTCCCATATAAACACTTTTCCGACAATGCTTCAACCATCGATGATGAGTGTTAACACCGCATAATGGACAAGCTTTTTCGCCTTTTACACAACATCCTGCAAGATTTCCATAGGATGGAAAGTCGTTTATTGTCCATAGTAAAATTGCTCTTAAATTAAAAACTGATTTACTGAATGCATCATATATATCAATTCCATTATTCCATAAATAATTTAAGTCTTCTACCAATGGCGCCAAGTACACATCAATATCATTTCCAGGTTGCTTTGGTCCAGGAATTATTAATGTTAGCATCATATTTTCTTGTTTCATACATAACATAGGCGAGAGATTGTACGTCACAAGCATTACTGGCCAACAACTATATTTCGAGCTCATCGAGGCAAATGGATTGACACCATCTGAAGCAAGACCAAGTCTGATATTGTGTGGATCGGATGAAAATGATTTCCACCTCTCGTCCACTGCATTCCATGTTACAGAATCTACAGGATGTCGCATTTTTCCATCATTGCTTTTATTGTTGAAATGCCACCTTAGGTCTTCTGCCATTTGTTGCGATCTATACATTCTCCTAAATCTTGGAATGATTGGAAAATACCTCAACACTTTAGCTGGAACACCACGTATAATCTCCTTAGTGTCCTCATTTATCTTCCACCTCGAAGAGTTACATTTTGGACAACTTTCTAAATGTTGAAACTCTTTTCTAAAAAGACAACAATCCTTCTTACAAGCATGAATCTTTTCAAACCCCATGTCAAATACTTTGAGAAATTTTTTTACATCATACAAAGTCTTAGGAAGTACATTATTCACCGGCAACAACAATTGTAGTACCTTCAAAAGCTTATCAAAACCATTATCGGATAACCCAACCTCACATTTAAGATTATACAAAGCAGTGATGGCGGATAGTTTAGTTTGATCTACACAATCAGGATATAAGGGGGTTTCTGCATCCTCCAAATTCTTAAGTAATTCATCCTCATGTTTTTGAACATCCTCGTCTTCATTAACATCAGTAAAAAAAGCATGATTCATAAAATCTTCATCTTCAAAATGAATAGCTTTAAGTAGATCAAATGTATTGTCCAACTTCATGTCTACGCCCACATTTAATTGTTCGCCATGATGATACCACTTAGTACTGCTCTTGTACGTAGGATCCATACCCCTTATAATTAAATGCTCAACAATAACGTCATCATCTTATCGACTAAGATTTCGGCAATCTAAACAAGGGCATAAAAGTTTCTCTACATTTCTTATATTTCTCTTTGCAGCATCTACGAAGCTTCTTGCCCCTTGCGAGTACTCTTTGGAAGTTCTATAATGAAAAAAAAAATCAACAAAATAGTTGAGTTTTAACGTCAAATATTTTTATTTTCTGAAATTAAACACAGTTGAGAATATTGAATTATCTATTTACCTGTGTAAATAAACCCAATCTTTTTCTATCGACATACAATTTAGGATACACACGGGAAGAAAGAGTGCTCAAGCTCCAAAACTACATAGAAAAAAGATTGCTACAGCATAAAGTACATTAAACTCATATCAACGTCATCAACCTCAGCTGCTCATTTTCTATTCCTGCACTCCTCAATTACTGTTATTAATCTCAGACCAAATGGTAACAACCGTGGTGAGATCTCATTCCTAGGCAATAGAAAAGTCTACATACTCTCTTGTGTACGCTTATTTTTTTACTATATATATTATCATTACTTTAAGTGAATGATATGTTGGTAATAAACCTCGTTAATTCAACCCTGGTGAGATCTCATTCCTAGGCAGTAGAAAATGCTTTTGCTATTGAAGTGATTTTGTTTAATATAATTTCCATGTTTAAATGTTAATTCAATGATGATTGTCATTCAAGTTTTTCTTGCTGGTACTAATCGAGCGAACAAAAAACATTAGTTACAACTTTTTTTTATTTACCTAAGATGTCATTAGAGTCTAATGCATGTTATGAATTTATCAAAATGTGATGAGATTTGTTGGAATCAAGCAATACCTAGAGCACAACAAAGTCGAGTCTATCAATCTGCGCTGTTAGGTTCTGTACTGACGGTTTAGTTTTACCCTTTTATGCTTATTTTTAGTTTTCTATTTTTTGCAGTGTGAATATTTGCAGGTTACCTTAAATATTTGCAGCGTGAAATGCAAATATGGTAGTTTTAAGTGCTGAATTCTGAAATTGTTTGAAAAAACATTCCGAAGAAAGTTCTATACAATTTATAATGCTTATGTAAACATGTATTTATTACTAAAACAGTTATTATTTTATTTCAATGCAGATTTAGCGCGGGCGCTGGTGGCAGTGGATTGTGCACATCCAAATGGAACAGAAGGAAGAGACAGCAAAAACATGAGCGTTCTGTAGCAGCACGTCGCCTTCTTTGATAGGAATAACGATGGAAAGATTTATCCCTGGGAAACTTTCCAACGCAAATAATTATATTTTTCAAATAAAAAGATTTCGTTGGTTAACCATTTAATGAAATTTCCATTTCTTTTTGCAGGCTCTAGAGCAATAGGGATTGGTGTCATTGCGTCGTTTATTATTGTTATTGGACTTGGCATTTTCTTCACTTACCCAACCCGAAAGGTTAAAAATATTGATATCAAATTATGCCTACTTCTATACTGTGGAACACATTGTTTTGACAAATACAACTATTTGTAGGGGTGGCTGCCTTCGCCTCTGTTATCGATTCATATCGAGAACATCCACAAAACTAAGCATGGTAGTGATACGGAGAGTTATGATACAGAAGGAAGGTCAGTGTCCCTTTGTTAGCTTGAAATGGACTACGAACAGACGAACAGTTACAGTGGTTATAAATTGTAACTACTTGAATCTGTTTTTGCTTTCGCAGATTTGATGCAACCAATTTTGACGCTATTTTCAGTAAGTATGCATTGGCCTATCCTAATGCACTGACATGGCACGAGTTAAACACAATGATTCGAGCTAACTAACTTCGGTGATCTAGTAGGATGGTTAGAACACAGACTAATCAGTGTCCTGTCTTCTTTACTTGATATTTGAATATTTGCTTAAATCCGAATGTGGTATAAGGATAAATATAATTTGACCACCTTTTTTTTCCTTTGAATGGATGAAATTTGAATACAACCAGAAGTTTTCTTAAAGAATATCGATCAACCTAGTTGGTTAGATTGGAAAATGACTTCCTTGTAAAGTCAAATGGACGTGAGTTTGATACAACCAGAAGTTTTGTTAAAGAATATAATCGCAGTAATATATATATATATATGTATGTATATATGTTTATGTGTGTGTGTGTAGTAATTGTTTAGTTTATAAATATTATAACTAGTCATAATTTTCAATATTCACATAGGTTTGCAAAAAATTGAGTAACATATCCACTTTAGTATGTATGCATATGATAAGGTTGACTGTTAGAGTCTGACAAGATTAAAAACAAATCCACATGCAGTCACTAGTTCTAAAAACAGGGTATGGATTTCTTTTCAAAAAAGGTATGGATTTCTTTTCAAAAAAGAAATTATTTGCACTAAAATATAAAAGTGAAAATACAAGTGGTATAATGTTCTAAAAACAGGGTTCTACAGGTCATTAGTTGGAAAAAAAATATCGTTCTACTCACAAAATATTCATAACCAACTAACCAAAACATTAATCTAACCAATAAAGCAAAAATAATGACAACATAAAATTACCTGACTTCAGGATTGACGGTAATGTTACTATAAAGAGAATACACGCAGGTACCCACAGCTGAGCCAACAGCAGCAAACAATGGGTAGACCTACCACCAAAATAAAATTAAGAATTAGGTTAAAAAAATAGCAAAATGCCAGCATATTTCTAATTATATATGTGCAATGACAGAGGATTTTGTTGCATGTTATAAAAAGTACACATATTTTATTTTGTTGTAAAAATGCCAGCATGTTATAAAAAATTTGGTGCATCAGTGTGCAAGAGCCTTTCCCATGTTATAAAAGTACAGTGGATTTTGTTGCATCAGTGTGCAAACATAACCATACACACACACACATACATATATACAAATATATATATATATATGCATGTCATTAATTATGATGGCTGATCAGAATTTATTATCTACATAGTATGATGTTACAGACAAAAAAAAATCAGTTCAAAACTGATTCTTGTAAATATACAAGTACAGGAATAATTGCTATGTTAATGAAATATGTATTAAAATATATGGTAATGGAGATGCATATATATAAACATGAAAATCATTCAGTAATGTTCATATATGGACCAAATTAGAAGTTTATGAATTGATCTAAAACCAATTCAATTTTGATATAATTGTTTATACATGCAGTATAAAGGCAAATATCATGTTACATTCGCAGAACTTTTCAATCTAATTTGGATCATGTATATTTATGAACAAAAATATACAAACAGCTCATTGATATCCTAATCTACTAAACATGATCTGTCAAGTATATGGTGCAAGATATAAGATGAAAATTGGTCTTTTAAATCCAATTCTTGTCTTGGTGCATATATGTATGTCCAATACCCAAATTCAGTTTTTATAATAATGTTCAATACCCAGATTCAGTGTGTTCATGAAAATAATAAAGTAAGTCACACTTGTTTTTAAATAATAGTACATATTAGAACATTTATTATTATGAACACTACTGGCTTACCATTTGAATTAAACACATAGCATGTTATCAAATGTAAATAAAATTTATGTTATAATCTATCAGTTATAGCAAGGCAACAAACATATTATTTTAACAGTTTAAAACAAATGTCTTATATCCATTGCCTAGTGACCATGAATATAATTCAAATATATGAGCAGAAATCTTATCTTTTGAAATGGTGCAAGGAGCTTCACCAAATCAAATTTGCATTATAAAGGCAGTGTCACAAATAGCTTTATATAAAACATACATTACATCTTATGCGAAGACAGATCGAGCAAAGCTTTTTCTACGGCAGGATATCCCTTTTATATCAAAACAAGCTCACAAACATCATTACCTTGTAAGGGGGTATACATTTTACAACTAACATTTCTAAGATTTAAACATCTGGAATTTATATAAAGGAACACATACTCAAAAATATTTGCACTTGCTTCTCTCTATACTACTCCTTATTGTCTTGCATTTCAAAGAATGGCCAGTACCCTTTGTAGGGGTAGGTGGTCCAAAGTGTACATTGGCATGAAGATGTACACATACTACGAATACATGCATACACACACACATACATACATATATATATATATATATATACATATATATATATAAAACCAAAAGACTCATGTTTTCTTACTTTTTATACTCAGGCTATTTCATTAATATGCCACATATAATTCCAATGATCATGAGGTTAAAGATTCTACTTAAGTTCAAATAAACTTACAAGCATTATTTATCCCTAATCACAAATAACAAGTTATATCTTATCTACATATTACTTCATGTCATTCAATAATCTGTTTTTTCTATATATATGAACACTTACAAACAGATTCATACAAATTATTTTATATATTTACTACTGAAATTCAGGTGTTGCTCCTATAAATACATAAACTTCCAGGCTCAGTTTATATCTAATTCTCAAGCTTCTTGAAATACATACCTAAGATATTATATATATCAGGTATAAAACTGAGTGTCTATACAATACGTTAAAAACTAATCAATGGTCTCTCTCAAACTTCATTAAACCTCCAATTTAGTTTAGAAATTCGTAGGTTAAGCACCACCATTTTTACAAGCATTACATAACATCACTCCAAATTTAATAGCTAATTAAACTGACTTTTACACTCAGCATACAATAAAGCAATACATCAAACATACTATCCTCAAACAAGCATTTTGAATAACAATTTAATCATTAATTTAACAGTTCCTATTAACATCTTTTTTGCGATAGGACGAGAAACCGTGTAAATATACAAATTAGGTGTGGATGAACTCAAGAATATGGTGGATGAAACCCTAGCTTACCAAACAACAACCCTAGCTTACCAAACAGCAACCCTAAAATTTAAAC
This sequence comes from Allium sativum, assembly GCA_030737875.1. Taxonomy (NCBI): domain Eukaryota; kingdom Viridiplantae; phylum Streptophyta; class Magnoliopsida; order Asparagales; family Amaryllidaceae; genus Allium; species Allium sativum. The sequence continues at coordinate 53,588,612 of CM060920.1, read as the reverse complement.
CTAGCTTACCCTAAAATTATTCAAGATGTTTACCCTAAAACAGTATCGTAAATCCAAAATCGTAAATGCATAATCGTAAATTCAGATCTACAGAACACACAAACAAAGAATCGGGATCGCTTACCAAAATCCAATCGAACATTAGATCCAAATCGCGTCGCGCCCTAGATTCGACAGAGATTGGAGATGGAAAAAGTTTTGAAGGGACACCGTGTATAAGAGTTGACGAGATTGGAGATTGGAGTTGATGATTTGTGAGGTACGGTGTTAGTTTTGGGGGAAGAAGAATGGATTATCGGGGGGAAGACTGAAAAAATATTTGTGAAGTGGCGGCCTTGAAAAGAGGCCAGCGCTACACTCTAGTTACATGAAAAAAAGCCAGCGTTACTCTCTAATTACAAAGCAAATTCAGGTTGAAAAAAATAATCAAGTCTAATCAATAACAGTTTAGAATAGTATGTTATAAAAAAGCGTTATAAATAATATATTTTGTTGTAGTGGACAATTATAGAAGGCAACCAAGACTTGACTGTATGGACAGATGCTTCTATTAGAGGGCTAGGAGCAGTACTAATGCAAAGAGGCCAAGTGATCGCTTATGCCAGCCGTCAGCTGCAGCCACATGAAAGAAACTATGCCACTCATGATCTTGAGTTATTAGCTATCGTGTTTGCTTTAAGAATCTGGAGGCATTATTTACTGGGCGAGAAGTTCGAACTATTTACCGATCATCAATCCTTGAAATATCTATTCATTCAGAAAGATCTAAACTTGAGGCAACAACGTTGGTTAGAATTCCTTGCAGCATACGATTTTGAAATTCTATACACTCCGGGGAAAGCCAATGTTGTCGCAGATGCTCTCAGCAGAAAGAATGAAATCATTGCCAGTTTTATCATTACATCTTCTTTAATTGAAAGGATCTCGACCCTTCAAAAAGAGGATAATTTTGTAAAAGTAATGATCAAAAGGATCAATGAAGGCATAGACTCCAGCTTCCAAGTGGATAGTGAGGGGGTTTTGAGATTAAAAGGAAGAATTTGTGTTCCCGACATCTCCGAGCTAAAAAGAGAAGTGCTTGATGAATGCCACAAGTCCAAATTAAGTATCCATCCCGGTGTGAGCAAAATATATAACGATATCAAGCGCACATTCTGGTGGAAGGCGATGAAAAGAGATATCTCATTATATGTTAGCAGATACCTCACTTGTCAGCTAGTTAAGAGTGATCAGCAGAAATTGGCTGGATTATTACAACCCTTAGAAATTCCAGGATGGAAGTGGGAACAAATCTCGATGGACTTCATTGATGGTTTGCCTCGAACCAAGAAAGGAAATGACAGTATATGGGTAATCGTAGATCGCTTCACGAAGACTACCCATTTCATACCTGTCTGATCCAACAGAACGGCTCAAAGTCTAGCACAGATTTACTTCAAAGAAATAGTTAAACTACATGGAGTGCCACTCAATATAGTCAGTGATAGAGATCCCCTATTTACTAGCAAATTCTGGGAAGCATTTCAGACAGAATTAGGAACCAAATTGAATCTAAGCACTGCTTATCACCCTCAGACAGATGGCCAAACCGAGCGGGTGAATAGAATTCTAGAAGACTTACTGCGGGCTTGCGTTATCGATTTTGGAGGCTCATGGGAAGATCACTTACATTTAGCAGAATTCTCTTACAACAATAGCTATCAAGCAAGTTTGGGAATGTCTCCATTTGAAGCATTATACGGTAGACCGTGCAGATCTCCCGCATGTTGGGTAGAACCTGGCAACAGACTTGTGTTAGGGCCCGGTATGATTCAAGAAGCATCGGATAAAGTCGACTTCATTAAGAAGCGATTGAAAACCGCACAGAGCCGACAGAAAGTTATTCTGATGCGAGAAGAAGGGATATATCGTTTGCCGTTGGCGATTATGTTTATTTAAGAGTTTCTCTAATGCGGGGAGTAATCAGATTTGGCAAGACTGGGAAGTTGGCACCGAGATTTATTGGTCCCTTTCCTATACTTGAACGAATTGGAACTCTTGCATATAGGGTTTCATTACCAAATTGGTTGCCTGGTGTACATGATGTGTTCCACGTGTCTCAACTCAGAAAACATGTTCATGGTCCAGATCTTATTGTGGAAGAAGCAGCGCAACATGATATCGACATAACTCCAGAATTAGCACTCAGAAGAGAGCCATTAAAGATAGTTGGCAAAGAAACTAGAGAGCTAAGGAGGAAAAAGATTCATTTAGTCAAAGTGCAGTGGAGTAGTGATCCTAGGGACTGTACTTGGGAAACTGAGGAAAGCATTAAACAAGCCTATCCCAAATGCAGAGTGGACATCTCTGACTAACTCCGGTGCAAGGTACCTTTACAATACTTTGCATTTACATTTTATTTCCAACTTTGCTGTTATTTCCTTTTCGAGGACGAAAAGTTTTAAGTGGGGGAGATTGTAATAACCCGGAAAATGTGAACCAATTTAAAATTTTTAAATTAGGTTATTACCAAAGAATTTGAATGGTTGAAATAACATGTTTCAATAAAATATAGAATTGGGTATGGTAGTGCAGTTTGAAATTTTGAATACAAACTTTGTCTGACTGTACCGGGTGGAAAATATAACGGATTTTAGCGAAACTGGAAATATTTAAATCTGTTTATGAATACCTTTCTAACGAATCTGAAAAATCGAAGTTTCATAGCGGAAATCAAAAGTTATGGCCAAATGAATTTTCGGGAAGGTCGCTATATAGCATATATAGCCCTTGAAAATTGATATTTTGCATACGACCTCGGAATTCGACGAAACCACTTTTGTTGGGTCCGGGATGTCAAATTATTGCTAAGTTTCAAATTTCATAATTTTTGAAGCTAGTATGTGAGCGGGGCAAAAGAAAATGTGATTGGCCAAATTCTGTTAAAATGGGTCGACCTAAAAATGGCCGTTTTTCAAACGAGCTCAGAATTCGACGAAACTGGTTTTGTTAGGACCGTATCGTCAAAACAAAGCTAGATTTATTTTTCTGGAATTTTTCGATTCAGTTTGTGGCCCTGGCAAATTGAAATGTACGTTTAAATTAAATATTGAATGTTTTATATTTTAATTTGAAAAATAACTGACTGTAACAGTCGAATTGGCCAGCGAAACATATCCCATTGTGTTCGGAATGGGGGTAATTAGCTAGGGGCGACAGTCGTTGGGTTTGATTTCGAGTTCGTGTGTGGAAGGGGGTAATTTTGGAAATAAATAAATTAAAAATTAAAATAAAAAGGAGCCGACCAATCAGATCTTTTCTCCTTCATCGATCCTCTAGGCGCAAGGCGGAAAAGTGCTCCCAGCTTCTCTCTTCAATTTCTCCACAACCACACAACGAAATCAGGCAAACTAAGATCCATTTTGAAGAGCGTCCAGAGATCTTCAAATCCATACCAACTTCAAGATTTATCGTCGAGTATTGAGGGAGATATAGCGCTGAGAAGACTCGAACTTTGCACCGCCGCCGAGGTCTCTAGGGGCCATCGATCCGACCACCAAGGGTAGCGCCGGGAAGCTCTTCCCTTCCTCTTCGACGCAGCACTGGCCGTTCGCCCTATCGCTTCACGGTTTAGCCGAAAAATTGAAACCTAGTTTCGAGCGCACAAAGGAGGTATACGGCTACTCTATTTTCAACTGATTTTTACACTATAAAGTGTTGCAAACTTGTAAAAATCGTATCTTTTTGCTATGTGATCGAAATTTGATGAAACAGGAGACACCGTGACCGCAAGGAGGCTCTCTACATTCTAGAAGAAGCCGCGGATTTTTCTGACCTTCCTACGATTTTTAGCACAGCAATAACCAATGTGAGGAATCTAAACTATTTGCGTGAATGAAATCGCGTTGTATAAATTATATAAGCGAAGTGTAAATTATATACGCATTGTATACCTCATGTACATGTGTTGTATAAGTTATATTAGCGATGTATAAATTATACAAGCGTTGAATGAAACATATATGCTTTAAATTGTGATGAAATGCAAGTGAATTATTATATTATATATATATATACTCCCCTCGTCCACAGACCATGGACGATATTTATTGCTTGTGATTGACGTGATATTATATGGTATGACGAATGGTTGGAAATAATTGTTTGTGGTTGATATCATGGTTGAAAAATACCTTTGTGGTTGAAAAATACCCTCTTGTGGTTGAAACAAATTAGAATAGGATTGTGGAATTGAAAATAAAACATGCCGCCTGCGTGCGAACTAGATGCATGATCCCCATTGTCAAAAACCGCAAGGTTTTAAGGTAGAGCGAGGAGCCGTACTAGGGACGGTCCCGGTTTTAACTACCCTGCCGTTATGCTGCCGAATTTTTTTGAAATATTCATGTGTTAGAATAATTTTCATTCGTTGAAATAAATTACATATGCTATATCGAATATTCATGTGTTGAGTTGCAATTCATTCGTTGAGTTGAAATTCATGTGTTGAATATTATTTGAATTTAAACAAATAGCTTTAGCGATAAAAATCACATTTTTATATATATTCAAACTATAGTGAATATTCATGTGTTGAGTTGCAACTCATTCGTTGAGTTGAAATTCATGTGTTGAATATTATTTGAATTTAAACAAATAGCTTTAGCGATAAAAATCACATTTTTATATATATATTCAAACTATAGTGAATATTCATGTGTTGAGTTGCAATTCATTCGTTGAGTTGAAATTCATGTGTTGAATATTATTTGAATTTAAACAAATAGCTTTAGCGATAAAAATCACATTTTTATATATATTCAAACTATAGTGAATATTCATGTGTTGAGTTGCAATTCATTCGTTGAGTTGAAATTCATGTGTTGAATATTATTTGAATTTAAACAAATAGCTTTAGCAATAAAAATCACATTTTTATATATATTCAAACTATAGTGAATATTCATGTGTTGAGTTGCAATTCATTCGTTGAGTTGAAATTCATGTGTTGAATATTATTTTAATTTAAACAAATAGCTTTAGCGATAAAAATCACACTTTTATATATATTCAAACTATATAGAATATTCATGTGTTGAGTTGCAATTCATTCGTTGAGTTGAAATTCATGTGTTGAATGTTATCGTATTTTAAAATAAATTGAATAGACAATAAAAACTACATCTTTATTGTAAATATGAAGTGTTAGAAACATTCACGTGTTGAACAAATATTTTTGACGATAAAAATATTTCTTTTATCTTGTATGTGCTTTGATAAAAATACACACGTGTTGAAATAAATAATAGTTTGCTAGGAATATTTTTATTAGCTTTGTTCTGCATATATATACATGTGTTGAACAGGAAAAATGGATTAGCTTAGAGTAAAGAAATTATTTGCGTGCCCGACAAATAGGTAAACCTTGATGAGTTGGCTGCGCAATTTTATTTATATATCAACTCCTGTGAATGCCATTGGATGCGGAGTGCTGGTTATTCTGTGTGAAATAATAAATATCGCCATAGGATAGTAACAATTAATTTTGAACTACACTACATGACATACTTCTTGACGATAGGCATACTTCATCATATTCCACATAAGCAATTGGAGCTTGTGTGACGAGGTGGAAGATTTACCATACGAGCAAGAGGCTTGTATGGCGATGACTATGTATTACAGGTTGAACTGATGACTGATATGGACTATAGAAAATATAACGATAAATCGCCAGATTAATAAAAACCCCACACGGGTCTGGAGTTGACAATAATCACGTCGCTCTAGTTATTAGATACGGCACATGGACTATTTATTTCCACACAGAAACGGGGTGACGAGAATTTATTCTCTGGAGTGATTATCTATACATGCTCCCCCGTAAACACCAGAATATATCACTATATATATGTGAATGCTTTTTAGGATTTATTGGGTACCTAATACGGCCCAATAAATTTCCAAACCCCTCCCCGTACAAAGGAGGTTATGGCGAAATTTTTCGAAATATTAAGGCGTTAGTGAAATATTTGAAGTGAAAACGAAGTTGAAAATATATAATGAACTATAGTTGGAATTATAGAATGAACTATATTTATATATATAAATATAACTATATTTATATATATAAATATAAATATAATTAAAAGGAATCGAAGCCGTGCAGTTCGTGTTTCGGAATCGTAATTTGAAACGATTAGTACGAGAAATCCGACCATCGGATTTTGCCGAAACCGCAACCGCTGGGTTCGCCTTGGAAATATCTTTCCAACGGCACCAACCTTGTAAAAATCCAACGGTTGGATTGTCCGGAATGTTTAATTTAAATCTGAAGAAAAACAGCGCCAGAATCGTTTATATTTATATATAAATATAAATATATTTAAATTAAATCGAATAACGACGCCGCAGTTCGAATTTTGAAACCGTAACTTCAAACGACTAGTGTGGAAGATCCGACCGTCGGATTCTCACGAAACTGGAACCGTTGGGTTCGCTTTGGGAATATCTTCCCACTGATATAGACTTTGTAGAAATCCAACGGTTAGATTTTCCGATATGTGTAAAACAAGTTAGGGGAAAAGCAGCGCCAGTGCCACGGCACGACCTGAAACGTCGTTTAATTTAATATGGTCATTTTTAAATAAATAAAAAGGACGAAAAAAATCGTTATAAAATATTATAAGCATCATTGATTGAAAATAAACCAATTGGGCTTGAATTGTTTGATATTTGATGGTTGTATGTGTTTGACACGAAAATAACACTAAAGAACTGAAAGATGGATGTCGAATAATATAACCATAGAAAGAATCGATTTAAATTCTAATGACGTGAATTATTTGAAAAGGCCGAGCTAACCCTCATTTCAAATAATTTATCGAGCGATTCGAATTGGAAAATGCAAAGACGATTCAAGACCGACGATCTTCATATCGGTTGGGTGGGCGCTACTGAGGTTCCCGACCGGAGTAGCTACCAGAAAGGGACGGAAGTAGTAGCCGTCTGAACGTATGTGTTGATTGTACAGATATACGAGGAATTGACGCCTCCAGTTTCGTTCAGACCCAGAACGGACTTGTAAATGGAATGTGTGTCTGACATTGGATTTTGTTCTAAACTGATTGATCTCTGTTAAATATATATCAGTTTGGCGGCGGAGAATTTATTCTTTTGCTTAACGCCCTTCTCTGAGACGTACGAGCTTAGAGGTTATATATCGATGGAAATCAATCGTATGGAGTTGTGTAACACCCCGAATTTTCTATTAACACTAAAGTTGCTAAAATATTAATAAGTGTGTAAGAGAGGGGATGTATCTAATATGAATATAAAAATATTAATAAGTGAGTAAGAGAGGGGATGTATCTAATATGAATATAAAAATATTAATAAGTGTGTGAGAGAGGGGATGTATCTAATATGTATATAAAAACAATAATAAGTAAAGGGGGATGTATCTAATATGTACATTGTAGAAAAAATATATATATTTATGACATGAATAGAAGTTTATTAATATGCTGAGTGTTTGCTGAGTCACTTCTGACTCATTGCTGAGTCAACAAGATAAACCCCATCTTGTCTGAACGGCTGCGGTTATTTCTAGGTTAAATCTAATGGCCTAAATGAATTCTAAAATCTATAAATAAGTGGGTAGACCCTAGACCTAAATCACTTGTAAAATTAGAGAAGCTACCGTCATGCTGCTGCCATGGAGTTCAGCATAGCCGTCACAAACTAAGAAGAGGAAGCCTAATCATCTACAACTAAATCTACACAAATCAAATCAAAAGATCTCTCTTTCTCTAATTCTTTTCTTTTGTTGGTGAGTATGATGATTCTCACAAGACTATTACAAACTAATTTGACTCAGTTATGAATGGATCACAAGAAAGTGATGTGATTTGTAATTGTAAATTCTATATATTGTGGATCTCTTATTATGTTATTATGTTGTCGTATGATGTAAATTATATATGCTATGTCAGGCTATGTTGTAAATTCTCTTATGCTATGTCGTGCTATGTTGTGAATCATGTCAAGCTATGTTATACTATCATACTATGCCATGTTATAAATCATGCTATATTATGTTGAAAAATCATGATGTTGTTGGATCATGCTTAAAGTTATTTTTTTTTTCTTAATTTAAATGGATCTTGTTTATGGGAATTTGCCTATTAGGTTAGGTGTACCCATAAACTTGAAACTATAATTAAATAAAACTTGATTATGGGAATTTGCCTATTGAGTTAGGTGTACCCATATAAAACCATGTTGTTAAAAAATTAGATGATGTTGATTCACACATGTTCATATGTAAGTTTATGAAAATTGATTGAGATTATATTAGGTGAATTTTGAACAAGTTGACACCTTTAGGTCCATGACATGTATAATCTATGCAAGTTGGACATATGCAAGTTTCACCCCTTATTATGATTCATTTGGTCACATATACATGTTGTTATTATGATAATCTCTTTTATGCTATGAGTTAGGCTATTCGAGTCTAACATATATTTTGCGAATAAACGTTCAAACGTGGGGTAGGGGTAATATTAGGAATTAATAAATTGGGTGCAATTTTGTAAGATTTTGCATACCATGAATGGATGTCCATAATTGAGTCAATTATGGACATTGTTAAAAATTGGAAGTAATTAATAATTCAAGTAGGGAATTATTAAAATTGGGGGAAAGTGGATTATTATTAATAATCAATGCTTAGGACACGAGGTTGGACCCGTTTGTGATGTAAACCTGCCCGGACCCGCCCGGCAAATCCAGTAGTCACAAATGTCGGCCCAATGTGAGAGGTCCTAGGCCCAAACTAAAGCATAACAGTTGTAAAGACACGAGGTTAGACTCTTTTATGGTGTAAGACTGCTCGGACCCGCCCGGCAAATCCAGCTGCCATAAATGCCAGTCTAATGTGAGAGGTCTTTATGAGGTTATGGCCTTAATGAACTAAGAAATACTTAACCAGATAATCATGTAAGGTGGGACATGGGGGTTAAGTAGGTGCCTTGGGTGGCATGAGGAATCTGGTGGTTGCCTTTAGAGGCATTTGAAATACGATTAGACTTAACCAAACACACATGTAAATGAACATGACTAAGTGGGTTAAGTGGGATGGACTAATGGGGACAAGCTTAGGTGGAATGCTTGTGGTAAATAGTGGGGGCCCATTTCAACCAGTATCCCAAAACGTATCTTTGTGGGCTCGACCCAAGTCGAGGACGGGACACGCATACTGGGTTTGACTATAAGAGGCCAAAACAGGGAGTGGTGGCAACGCAAGTCCAACGGGTTTCATATGCGTGTGTGGACCCGGGCTGGTAGGTAAGACGTTGTTGCATCGTGTAGGTATAAGCCGTGCATGTCCGTTGTATCAGGTTGCCACTTTAGGGGAGTGATACACCCCACTGTGGGGCCAGCACGGGTATCTACGAGTTAGGGAGCCGATCGAATAATGGGAAGTAGGGTACCCCTAGTGGAGATAGGGGCAGGCGGCACCTATGTAGTCAGTTAGGGGTACGTAAAGCCATTGGGAAAGTTTCTAAGTGAAGCTAAGTGGGATGAATCTTTAGGGTGACTGGTGTGGTGCAGTATAGTGTTTATCCTTTAGTATTTAGGAGCGCCTATAACGTTGCCTTTAGCGATTGTCTATGTCCTTAATCTGCTCTTCATAGACATTTTCTTGTTTTCCAGCTTATGCCTTAGTCCAGTTATTTTGGTAATAGTATTGTAGAATTATCATATTCACCAGACTTTATGTCTGACCCCCTCTTTTCCATCCTTTTTCTCCCTTCAGGTCCGCAGGTTGGGCCAAGTTCTAGTGGAGTCTAGTTGGATCGCTTATCTTCTGGAAAGCTTGGACTGCTGAAGTAAAGTCCAGCTTGTTATCTTTCTTTTTAATGGCTATTCATGTAATGGGATTATGTACTTGTTTTATCAAGATAGATATTGTACTTGACATTGAATATGGTGTTATGATGTAATCAAACATGTTTTGACTTCTGCTACAATGAAATAAAGTTTTTGAATTTCCAAGTACTATTTTATATCTGTCTTGTTGTAATTTTACTGTTCTATATTCACTTAAAACCTCCATGGAAGTTAATGCGTTCCCTTTGTGAGTGACATTAATGGACGTGGGGTGTTACACGTGGTATCAGAGCATAAGGTTACCAGAACAGATAAAAAAAAAATTTTAGAAAAATATTTTTTTTCTAAAGTATTTTTGGAAGAAGTGCTTCCAAAAAAAAAAAACATGTTATTTAAAGAGAGTTTTTATGAAAAACATAATCCCAAATAGCCACATCCTTATCTTTATCTTTTGAATTCTCCATTTTGAATCTTTCCTTTTTCGTTTCAGCATGGCTGAAGATCTTAATCTCCCAGAAGGTGTGACGATTCCAGGGTGGTTTAGGAGATACTTGGAGGCTAGGGCCACCACTGCAGGCCCAGCGGATACTCCTCCACCCCTAGTTGCACCCATTCCTCCTCCTCCTCCTCCTCCTCCTCCTCCTCCTCGTGTTGACACTTTTGCAAAGACGTGCAAGGAATTCAAGGCTATGGGAGGAAAAACTTTTCAAGAGACTGAGATGTTTGTGGAGTCCAGAGATTGGCTTAAGGAGACTGAGGAATTGTTAGATATCTTTGAAGTGGAAGATGGGAGGAAAGTCCGTTTAGCTGCTTGGTTAATGAAGGGAGAGGCCTCGTTTTGGTGGGAGGTCACTAACGGGGAACGTCCAGTTGATTCATGGGCGGATTTCAGACGAAGGTTTGAGGCAAAGTTTCTTTCAAGGGCAGAGGAGAACTTAAATATGGAAAAATTCCTGGCACTAAAGCAAGGGAGCTCATCAGTAAAGGAATATGTCAATAAATTTAATCAGTTAGCAAGGTTTGGCTTGGAGTTGGTGAACACGCCAGAGAAGAAAGCTTTGAGGTTCGTTAGAGGCTTGAATGAACCGTTGCAAGGGTTGGCTATGACCCACATCCCTATGGGAGCCACCTTTGAAAAGCTAGTAGAAATGGCACTTATGCATGAGGATAAGGCAGTTGAAAAGAAAGGGGATCAGAAGAAACCCCAACAGCAAAATAAGAAGGGTGGTAAAAACAATAATGGCAAAGGGAAGAAGAAATGCTTCAATTGTGGGACGCCTGGCCATCTCAGCAAAGATTGTAGAAAGAAAAAGAAGACTGGTTGTTTTCATTGTGGAGATGCGGGACATTTAGTGAAGGACTGTCCAAAGAAGGGGCAGAGGGCAGGGTCTACCTCGGGAGGACACGTGCAGGCTCTTATGGCACCAGGGCAGGCAAGGGGGCAAGTTCAGGCTATTGCGACCCCACCGCTGCAAGAAAGAGGTAGAACAATTTCTGTTGAAAGCTTAGTTTTTCTGTTTGATCATCCTGTCCGTACCTTATTCGATTCTGGCGCATCTCATTCATTTATCTCTGCATCATTAGTTGAATCACTGCACTTGAACACCAGTTTAGTAGAGGATCCCTTGGTCGTTTCAAATCCAATTGGGGGTTCGGCTCATTTGACCATGATATGTTTGGATTTGAAAATCTCTATACTTAGCGTTGAATTTAGATGTGATGCTTATGTATTGGGCTTCACGGGCTATGGGCTAATTTTAGGAATGGATTGGTTGTCTAGAAATAGGGCCATTCTTGGTTGTGAAAGGAGAGTAGTTAGGCTTGTGACTCGCCTTGGTAATGCTCTCGACATCTTTTGTAATCCTATAAATTCCGTTATGCTAAGTTATCTTGAATCGCTTGACGCGTTTGTAGAGAACCTGCGATCGGTAGAAGTGGTCCGGGAATATCCGGATGTGTTTGAGGAGGTGAAGGGCTTACCTCCAAAGCGGGAGATAGACTTTCGAATTTATCTTGTGGATAATGCTAAACCCGTATCTTTGCCAGTGCGCCACATGGCTCCTCGTGAAAGGAGGGAACTCAATAAGCAAGTAAAGGAGTTGCTTGAGAAGGGGTTCATAAGACGTAGTATATCGGAGTGGGGTGCTCCAGTAGTTTTTGCCACAAAGGCGGATGGGTCTCTTAGACTTTGTATGGACTATAGAGAACTAAACAAGCTTACTAAAAAGAACCGACACCCACTGCCGAGGATTGACGATCTCTTTGATCAGTTAGTTGGCGCCTCAGTGTTTTCGCAGTTGGACTTAGCCACTGGCTTTCATCAACTGAGAGTGGCTGAGGATAGTATAGATAAGACTGCTTTTAGGACTCCTGACGGATTCTATGAATGGCTAGTGATGCCCTTTGGTTTGACAAACGCCCCTGCATATTTTGTTGATTTGATGAGTAGGATGTTTAGGGAATACCTTAACAAATTCGTGGTAGTCTTTGTGGATGACATCTTAGTCTTTTCTAAGAATAAAGAAGAGCACTCCCTACATCTTAGGGAAGTGTTGGAAACCCTTCGAGCTCATAACCTTAAGGCAAAATTTTCTAAGTGTCACTTCTGGAGGAAGGAAGTACGGTTCTTAGGGCACGTGGTTTCCAAAGAAGGGATAGCAGTGGATCCCGCAAAGGTGGTGGCCATCCAAGATTGGAAGGTCCCTAAAAATGCAACCGAAGTAAGAAGTTTCTTGGGGTTGGCTGGCTATTATAGGAAGTTTATCAAAGACTTCGCAAAAATATCAGCTCCATTAACACGGTTAACGAAGAAGAACCTGGTTTTTACGTGGGACAAAGATTGCGATGATGCGTTCCAACGTTTAAAGAGAGCCTTAACTTCAGCCCCAGTCTTAGTGCTGCCAGACGGGAATAAACCGTTTACCATCTATACTGATGCTTGTGGGACGGGACTTGGCGCGGTCCTCATGCAAGAGGGAAGAGTAATAGCCTATGGTGGAAGGCAGTTGAGGGTTCATGAAAAGAATTACCCCACGCATGACTTAGAGCTAGCCGCAATTGTTTTTGCGCTTAAGTCTTGGCGTCACTATCTTCTTGGTGAGAAATTCGAACTGTTCACTGACCACAAATCATTAAAATACTTATTCTCTCAGAAGGATTTGAATTTAAGGCAGCAACGGTGGATGGAATTCTTAGCCTCCTACGATTTTGAAATAGCATATACCCCGGGCAAGGGTAACGTGGTGGCAGACGCCTTAAGTAGGAAAAGGTTGTCCTTGAGTCCGTTGTTTGTTGAACGACAAAGCTTAGAATTCATCTCTATGTTTGACTTTAGACCCTCCGTTGACTTAGTACCCAGTCTGTTAGCATCCTTGGAGGTTAGACCTACACTTCTAGGACGGGTTGGTGAGGCACAGCGAGACGACCCACAGTTGGTTGAGATAGTAGAAAAGCTCAAAAGGGGGGGAGTCGTCAAGCCATCTTCGTAGGTATACCCTAGACGATAAGGGTTGGTTACGAAGGGATAATAGACTTTGTGTACCACAAGACGAAGACTTAAGGAAGGCCATTCTTGATGATGCTCATCGCTCAAAAATTACCATTCATCCCGGCGGGGATAAGATGTACAAAGATATGAAGCGGGTTTTCTTTTGGGCCGGTATGAAAAAGGATGTGGCCGAGTACGTCGCTAGATGCTTGGTGTGCCAACGAGTTAAAGCAGAACAAAAGAAACCCGGTGGGTTGCTTCACCCATTAGAAGTTCCACTATGGAAATGGGAAAGCATCTCAATGGATTTTGTGGATGGATTACCAAGATCAAGGAAGGGTAACACGGGGATTTGGGTTATAGTAGATAGACTTACTAAAAGCGCCCATTTTATTCCCGTGAAAAGTAAGAGGACTGCTCCGTGGTTGGCTTCTGTATACATTAAGGAGATAGTTCGTTTGCACGGTATTCCTTCCAGTATAGTAAGCGACCGTGACCCCATCTTTACTAGCGAATTTTGGAAGAGTTTACAAGAGGCGGTAGGGACTCAGCTATGTTTGAGCACCGCATATCATCCTCAGACAGACGGCCAGACCGAGAGGGTGAATCGCATTCTAGAGGATCTTTTAAGGCTTTGTATCCTAGACTTTGGGGGTACATGGGAAGAGCACCTTCCGTTAGTAGAATTCACATATAACAATAGCTTTCAGTCTAGTATTGGCATGGTACCTTTCGAAGCTCTTTATGGAAGGCCTTGCCGTTCGCCTACATGTTGGTGGGAATCTACGGATAAAATCCTACTTGGGCCCGATATGGTTAGGGAAACCTCGGAGAAGATTGAGTTGATTCGAAGGAGGATGAAAGCAGCACAAGATAGGCAGAAATCGTATGCTGATAAGAGGAGGACAGATCTTGAGTTTGACATTGGGGACATGGTTTTTATCAAAGTATCTCCGTTACAGAATGTTGTTCGCTTTGGGTCCGTGGGGAAATTAGCACCAAGTTTTGTAGGGCCGTTTCCTGTAAAAGACAGGATTGGGAAGATGGCATATAGGGTGGAGTTGCCTGAGAAACTTAGTGGAGTACACGACGTATTCCATGTATCACATTTGAGGAAGTGTTTGCACAAGACCACGGAGGTGGTAGAGCCGAGCTTACTTAAAGAGGTGGAAATAGAGCGTGATGCAACAATTAGACGAGCTCCTACATGCATTCTTGGGTCGGAGATCAAAAAGTTGAGGAATCGAGAGGTCAGACTGGTTAAAGTGCAATGGGGAGATGATGAGAGCAACGCAACTTGGGAGACAGAAGAGAAGATGCGTTCGTTGTACCCTTTTCTTTTTGAGGGTATGTCTTTTAATTTCTCCTTTATCGCTTAGCTTATCTTATCTTATCTTTAGTATGTCCTCTCATTAGTATCTTTGACCTTTAGTTAGGATAATCCTATGGTTGAAACATGTGTTTGAGACATGTTATGTATGATGGATGCAAAATGGATGCAAGTGTTTGCTAGTGGTTGCTCGTGGATGCATATATACACACACTTTAGGCACTAGATCGGCTCAGTCACTTCATATTGCATATTGCATATATATGGATGTATTTAGTATAATGGATGTATAATGGTTGTACCATCATATGGATGCTGCATTCGGTTGAATGGGTGTGCACGCATATAGAAGTAGTATGTAAGAAATTAGGATCTTTTGCATACATAATGGATTCATGACACTTACATAATTTGCATTAAGGAGGTCAACTGAATCAGTAGACCGCCTGATTTCGCATTAGGTAAGGACATGTACACACACTTGCATATGATCGTAAAGCATTAGAAGTCTTTTAAGGACAATGGATGCCTGTGTATGATGGATGAGTAGATGGACGTTTGGATGGTAGGATATACATTCTTCCAGACTTGAAGATTTCGGGGACGAAATCCTAAAAGGAGGGGAGAATGTAACACCCCGAATTTTCTATTAACACTAAAGTTGCTAAAATATTAATAAGTGTGTAAGAGAGGGGATGTATCTAATATGAATATAAAAATATTAATAAGTGTGTAAGAGAGGGGATGTATCTAATATGAATATAAAAATATTAATAAGTGTGTGAGAGAGGGGATGTATCTAATATGTATATAAAAACAATAATAAGTAAAGGGGGATGTATCTAATATGTACATTGTAGAAAATATATATATATTTATGACATGAATAGAAGTTTATTAATATGCTGAGTGTTTGCTGAGTCACTTCTGACTCATTGCTGAGTCAACAAGATAAACCCCATCTTGTCTGAACGGCTGCGGTTATTTCTAGGTTAAATCTAATGGCCTAAATGAATTCTAAAATCTATAAATAAGTGGGTAGACCCTAGACCTAAATCACTTGTAAAATTAGAGAAGCTACCGTCATGCTGCTGCCATGGAGTTCAGCATAGCCGTCACAAACTAAGAAGAGGAAGCCTAATCATCTACAACTAAATCTACACAAATCAAATCAAAAGATCTCTCTTTCTCTAATTCTTTTCTTTTGTTGGTGAGTATGATGATTCTCACAAGACTATTACAAACTAATTTGACTCAGTTATGAATGGATCACAAGAAAGTGATGTGATTTGTAATTGTAAATTCTATATATTGTGGATCTCTTATTATGTTATTATGTTGTCGTATGATGTAAATTATATATGCTATGTCATGCTATGTTGTAAATTCTCTTATGCTATGTCGTGCTATGTTGAGAATCATGTCAAGCTATGTTATACTATCATACTATGCCATGTTATAAATCATGCTATATTATGTTGAAAAATCATGATGTTGTTGGATCATGCTTAAAGTTATGTTTTTTTTCTTAATTTAAATGGATCTTGTTTATGGGAATTTGCCTATTAGGTTAGGTGTACCCATAAACTTGAAACTATAATTAAATAAAACTTGATTATGGGAATTTGCCTATTGAGTTAGGTGTACCCATATAAAACCATGTTGTTAAAAAATTAGATGATGTTGATTCACACATGTTCATATGTAAGTTTATGAAAATTGATTGAGATTATATTAGGTGAATTTTGAACAAGTTGACACCTTTAGGTCCATGACATGTATAATCTATGCAAGTTGGACATATGCAAGTTTCACCCCTTATTATGATTCATTTGGTCACATATACATGTTGTTATTATGATAATCTCTTTTATGCTATGAGTTAGGCTATTCGAGTCTAACATATATTTTGCGAATAAACGTTCAAACGTGGGGTAGGGGTAATATTAGGAATTAATAAATTGGGTGCAATTTTGTAAGATTTTGCATACCATGAATGGATGTCCATAATTGAGTCAATTATGGACATTGTTAAAAATTGGAAGTAATTAATAATTCAAGTAGGGAATTATTAAAATTGGGGGAAAGTGGATTATTATTAATAATCAATGCTTAGGACACGAGGTTGGACCCGTTTGTGATGTAAACCTGCCCGGACCCGCCCGGCAAATCCAGTAGTCACAAATGTCGGCCCAATGTGAGAGGTCCTAGGCCCAAACTAAAGCATAACAGTTGTAAAGACACGAGGTTAGACTCTTTTATGGTGTAAGACTGCCTGGACCCGCCCGGCAAATCCAGCTGCCATAAATGCCAGTCTAATGTGAGAGGTCTTTATGAGGTTATGGCCTTAATGAACTAAGAAATACTTAACCAGATAATCATGTAAGGTGGGACATGGGGGTTAAGTAGGTGCCTTGGGTGGCATGAGGAATCTGGTGGTTGCTTTTAGAGGCATTTGAAATACGATTAGACTTAACAAAACACACATGTAAATGAACATGACTAAGTGGGTTAAGTGGGATGGACTAATGGGGACAAGCTTAGGTGGAATGCTTGTGGTAAATAGTGGGGGCCCATTTCAACCAGTATCCCAAAACGTATCTTTGTGGGCTCGACCCAAGTCGAGGACGGGACACGCATACTGGGTTTGACTATAAGAGGCCAAAACAGGGAGCGGTGGCAACGCAAGTCCAACGGGTTTCATATGCGTGTGTGGACCCGGGCTGGTAGGTAAGACGTTGTTGCATCGTGTAGGTATAAGCCGTGCATGTCCGTTGTATCAGGTTGCCACTTTAGGGGAGTGATACACCCCACTGTGGGGCCAGCACGGGTATCTACGAGTTAGGGAGCCGATCGAATAATGGGAAGTAGGGTACACCTAGTGGAGATAGGGGCAGGCGGCACCTATGTAGTCAGCTAGGGGTACGTAAAGCCATTGGGAAAGTTTCTAAGTGAAGCTAAGTGGGATGAATCTTTAGGGTGACTGGTGTGGTGCAGTATAGTGTTTATCCTTTAGTATTTAGGAGCGCCTATAACGTTGCCTTTAGCGATTGTCTATGTCCTTAATCTGCTCTTCATAGACATTTTCTTGTTTTCCAGCTTATGCCTTAGTCCAGTTATTTTGGTAATAGTATTGTAGAATTATCATATTCACCAGACTTTATGTCTGACCCCCTCTTTTCCATCCTTTTTCTCCCTTCAGGTCCGCAGGTTGGGCCAAGTTCTAGTGGAGTCTAGTTGGATCGCTTATCTTCTGGAAAGCTTGGACTGCTGAAGTAAAGTCCAGCTTGTTATCTTTCTTTTTAATGGCTATTCATGTAATGGGATTATGTACTTGTTTTATCAAGATAGATATTGTACTTGACATTGAATATGGTGTTATGATGTAATCAAACATGTTTTGACTTCTGCTACAATGAAATAAAGTTTTTGAATTTCCAAGTACTATTTTATATCTGTCTTGTTGTAATTTTACTGTTCTATATTCACTTAAAACCTCCATGGAAGTTAATGCATTCCCTTTGTGAGTGACATTAATGGACGTGGGGTGTTACAAGTGGACTGCCTATGTGGCATGCCAAGATGCTGTGATCAAGGCTTCTGTTACAAAGCAAAGTCTTGTGGATGATGATCAAAGCACGGTCTGCGTGGCCTGGCTTTGTGTATAACGTGGATTCGCGAGCCTCACACCCCGGTATGAGTTAAAAACGGGATACGGACTGCTGGGATAGCACGACGTTTCTTTCTAGCTATGGTGGTGTCAGTGACTTACCAGCCCTGACATATATATCTACTTTTCACTTTTGTGGTTGTTGGAATGCGAGGCGCCTCGATTATAGGTCTGTAAGGACCGGGAAACGTGTGTTCAGGCATAATTAATCCTCAAACGTAAGAGAGGACCGGCCCTGAAGCATCCAGGGGTTACCCAGAGTGTGTAGTCCCGAGGCATTTGCTAGAATGTCTCAAAGCGGAGAGGAGCTTGCCCCTTGCCTCGACTCATGACGGAAATCCAATTTCCAATACGAAATAACGGACTCGATTGTAGAACTAGTATGGCGACATAGTGGTATGGGGCACTTATGCCGTCTATGATTGATATTTATGATGCCATTCGTTTTTGAAACATATATGCACTAGTAATAATATCAAATGATTTTGCTTTATACATATCAAGCATATTTGGCCATTATAAGGTAAAACTCTATCCTCCGGCTTGCGTTGCATTGTGTGGTGGGACCTGAGTCTTATAATGGCTTCATTCTTTCAAAAAGCATTGCATTGTTTTAAAAGAATTTACTTTGTTTTAAATGCACTAGCAATCACTGGAGTAAACCCGTTCCGCGAAAGTGGCGTGGTCCTATGATTCGCTTATTACTGTTGTTTAATTGTTAAATAGATTCCGCTGTCATATCCATGTAAAATTATTCTATTTATTGTTTCTGCTATTTTCTGTACTCTGCTATGATGATTAATGTGTTATATTCCAATGATTATCCTTAATACCACCCCTCGGATTTTGGGATCGTCACAGTCAATCAGGGTTAATTTGTGAGCGGTAAAATAAAATGTAAATAAAAACGACCATTTGAACGTGAACGAGCGCCATTTGAGCAAACGAACACGGAATTCGATGAAACTAGTTCCATATGGACCGTATCGTCAAATTATATTATGCCGTCCATTTACATCTCGAACGGGGTTTGTATGTGAGCACATGAGCGAATAAACAATATTGAAAATAGCGACAAGCACGAAATAAAAATCGTCGGTCGTTGTCAGACATCACGTCAAGTTAAAATAATAATTGTCCAGCTTATGTAAACCCCCCCCCCCAAATTAGAATTTCCAACCCATCTTCATTTTCCGTCCAGCAATTTTACAAAAAAAGTCCAGTTTACAAAACAATTTATATCTCCATTTCTGTCAAGAATTTGCTATGGCAATCCAAAGCAAATTGTAGATCGACTCGATACCGAGCTGCTGTAAAAGGTTTGGGGTGAACGATCACCTGTGGTGGCCGGAATTTCACGAAAACCGAGGAAAATCAATTTTGTTTTTGGCTAAATTGGGGGTGTTTGGGTTGATTTCAGACGACGAGACCAGTTGGAGGTTAAAGAGGGAAGAGAAGGCTATGATTTGGCGGTGGTCTCGGGTTCTACGATTGACGGTGGTCGGAGAAATCATAGGATGAACGGATTCTTCGATTTTGGGTTTGGTTTTCAAGTGGCGGTCGGTTTTGGTGATTTTCACGGCGGAGGACGAGGTGTTGGTCTGGGGACCTGAAGGGAAAGTGTTGAGGGATGGACGGCGGTTAGATCTAGGGAGATGCGGCAGTCTCCGGTGGGTTGTGGAAGGAGAATTTTCGATCTGAAGTGGTTCCCGTCGAGTTACGTATCTGGCGATCTGGAGGCACGGGGGACGTCGCCGATTCAGGCGGAGGTTGCTCGTGGATGGGGGAAGCCGAGGCAGGCATCGCAGTCGATCCAGGTTGTCAGGTGGTGGCGCTGTGGATGCTGAAAGATGTGGTGGTTGAGTTGAATGGTGTATTGGGGAGGAGGGGTTTACAGAAGGATCGAGTTTCACATTTCTGAAGGGAGAAAACGCGTTGGTGAACGGTGGGGGGGCTGATATGGCCAAAGTGGTAATTAACGAATTAGATTAATAAATTTATATAATTTATAATTAGGTTAATACCGATTAAATTATATAAACTTATAATTAGCGTAACTTATCCATACGATGTCGGATTTACGTGAAACAGGATCCATTGGGATCGCAGGAACGAGACCTAGATGGCACAAATCTGACGCAGTTGAAATTTCAGATAATTTTGAATGTTCGTCTCAAATTAAATGCAACAAGCGCGTCAACCGTCAACTGAAAATAAATCTGATGAGTTAATTCTCACACCTTCTGGAATCCTGTGATGTGGTGAATTCATATTAAAATATAAGTTACCTTTAAAAATATAAATTGGTTGATTGGTTGCTATTGACTGATTATTGTTTGAGTTGTTGCTATTATTACATCGTTTTAAATTTATAGATTTTTGAAATTTATTTCATATGTTGTTATCAAATGTATAACGAGCTGTGATGCAGGGCAGAATAAGTTGGAGGGATCCGACCGGATTCCTCAAATATTATATATGTTGTTTGTTTGTTTTATATTGTTGATATATGAACTGATTGAACCCCTGATGGTAGTGAAACCTGTTTGGACATGATGGTTGAATAAGTATTCACCTGTGTTGCGTTTAAAATCAACCAACAGTGTTGATTGGGTAATTGGCAGTGTATGGCCTAAAATGTGTTGTCTTAGGCGTCGTTCTACCATTCGGTGAATCGACGTTGTTTTAAAGTTATAAATTATTTTATAACTGAACTGAAGCTTTTCAGTTATTTTATATAATTAATTAAATTAGAATTTTATAAATAAATATTTTTAATCAAGTTTATAAAAGAATTATTTAAGTGGTGATAAGGTGATCAAAGAGGCGATAAGAGTTTATATAGGAGTTTATAATTCAAGTTTTCAAAGGGAGGATTAGAAATGAAATTTATAAGTACACGCAGGGATTTAAAATAAGCTTTTACTTAATCATTAGATTAAGTAAGGTGAATTCGAATAGAAGGAAACTTTCGGGGAAAATGATTCATAGATTGGTGATAGACTAATTTATGGTTATGACTTTAGAATAAAATCCAAGAAGTGCGATAAGGTACTAAAAGTTTTGGAAGAAATCCAAATAAGGTTTAAAAAGGGGTGTTTAGACCAAACTGATGACTTTGAATGTTAATAAATTGAATTGAGCGAAAAATTAATTTCAAACAAAAAGGAAAATTCATATAATAGTTTGGTGTTAAATATTGGTAGTGGATTCTTGGGAATAAAGTCCAAGTAAAATGGGCCTTATTGTAAACAAGGGGATAAGAAGATTATAGTTAAAATCCAAGATGAGGTTCATTAAGAATGCCCGAACAAATAGAAGTAAATTATCTGACGAGGGATTTTTATTATAACCCAAAAGTTGTAAGCAAAATTATGGATTAGGTTAAAGGTTGTGTTTTGGCCAATATTTACTTAATTAAACAAATTTAGTAAAAGGAATATATCGAAAGATGATTTCAAATGTAAGAAATGGTTCATCAAATCACGTTGAAATCCAGATGATAAATAATATTTTTATCAGTGGTTAAGTGACAAACTAATATTATTCTAAGGTAAGAATGTTTTCGACCAAGGTCTGAGAGGTAAATAGAATATCCCGACTTGAGCGACTTCACTATTATCGAGGAATGATATTCGTTTGTGGTGAGTGCAAAGTGTTGAAATTGGTTAATTATTACATACGAGAAATATTGAAATGAGTACGAGTTTTGATATAAATGTTGGTTACAAGATAAAATAAGAATATTTGGTTTTAAAAAATTATGGAATTTGACACTGGATTTGTCATATCAGAACTGGTAATTTTGTTAATACCATTAAGTAAATTATATGTATATATATATAATTGAAATGCCAATTTTAAGGAAATTGGGAAAAGAGGTTTTGAAGAATATAATGACGCTTCTAATGGTAATAGGAATGGAAAGTTAAGTGTGTATATATATATATAAACATACTCTGAAACTTATAAAATAGCCTTTGGTTATAATAAGATAAGAATAAATAAAAGGTTTAATATATTGAAGAATTAAAAGTTGATTAACCATTTATAAATATATTTTAAATAGGCCGAGTATGCCAAATACCGAATCAACAAACTCAGTTTATTCACACATTTGTTACTTGTTGTTAAATCACCGATTATCAAAACCTGACCAATACGATTGTTGGCATGGAAAGACCGAGATCGAATTTATATTCGAAAACCATTCCGACCAACAAATATGTGAAGATGATGATCAAGATGGAGAGATTGAAGGTCGTGGATCTTCATAAGCGGAAGGACTGCTTGTCGAATTTCTCTGGCTTGCAACCAGAGTTATTTGATTTGTGATTCTGTCGTCGTTGGAATCTACGACTTTGCAAGGACTACTCGCTACTGATCCTTGGGGTGATTCCCATATAAGGATGCGGTAGGAGGGTGCCTTCGGTTCATCCTGTTCCTGGATGACTTGTATGGACGGATGTCTGACAGAGTATTTCCAAAAGGATCGCGTACGTTGATTTCTTCAAACGTACCATGGTAGTACGGAGGACGACGGTTCTTTGAACTACTAAAGTATATTTTTTGGACGTCAATTAGTGATATCTGGAGGATCTGACAATGTGACATTCAAAGTGAATAGTGGCCAGGTGTTGTAAAGAGAATTCTAGCCTCAAGCCTCATCAACCGAGAAATGACGAAAATCGGGCAGGCAGCATGGCTATGTGGGTCGCTCCCATTAGGGTGTATAATCACCTATCTAGAGAAATTCCATTTGCTTCTTTAATCTATATTCGATGCTGTCCCTTTTCGGGAGGCTGTTGCTGATCCCAACCGTTAGTGATATAAATTCGATACAGTCAAGCGAAATGAGTGGTCGGTCATGTGAGGGCCAGGTTGTAAGACGTTCTTGTTGAACCCAGTGTATTCACCTCTAAAGATACACTATCAGAAGGTGGTCCCATCCCTTGTCAAGGTTGGAAATCCAATATATAATTAGCGCATGCGGTTTTGGTTTGTATACTATTTATGTGGAGCGTGAGATGTAAGCGTTCCACTAGATTGTTATTTATTTGTATTTAGACACTATGATAATATCAGAATATGTTATGATTTCAAAAACGTTTTGGGTTATATTAAGGTAAAAACCGTCCGATTTATGTGTCAATTGGTCTTACTATTATCTTTTTGATTTCATAAAGGATTTTCCAAAGTTAAACAAGTTGTGTGTGTTCTGTGAATTTATCACTGAAAGTCTTCCAGACTGACCCGATGTATTTTGCTTTGCTTCAAATGTGCTTGGGTCAGACCGAGTTTGTTCCTGGTTAGGTTTCGCTTGGAATTTCAGGAGCTAGAAGCGGGAGGCTTCACCGCTAGTTATATAAAGTCATTATTCTGCTGTGTCTGATATATATTGTACTCTGATGGTTGGTATGTATACAGTTCTTTTGTATAAAAAGATTTGTGAAATTATATTTTATTCGTTCCGCTGTGAGATTATGATGTGGTGTTCTTCTTCTTTCTTCTATTCCAATATTCTTTCTTTCTATTCTCACCCTCTAATTTCTTTATATTGACAATCCGGGGTTCGATACTTGAGTTTTTGGCAAGTAATACAGGTTTATGTATTATTATCAAAAATTCGAGCGTCGAGGTTTTCCCCGGGTCGTTACAAAATATAACTGTTGAATAAAAAATTTCATTTTTGTCATATCATAATGGTTAAAATAAAAAGAACATTTTTGTTGTAACAAAATAGTTAAATAAAAAGGACATTTTGTTGTAAGATAATGTTGAAATAAAAATATATATTTTTGTCAAAATGAATTCGTTAAATCAAAATATACATTTTTGTCAAATCAGATATGTTGAAATAAAAATATACATTTTTGTCAAAATGAATTAGTTAAATCAAAATATACATTTTGTCAAATTAGATTAGGTGGAACAAAAGATACATTTTTGTCAAAATATAATTGTTGAGACAAAAAGTTACGTTTTGTCAAATGTGATGGTTGAAAATCTTTTTTTTTACATTTTTGTCAAATTAGATTTGAGTTAAACAAAATTTTCATTTTTGTTAAATAGATTTGGGGTAAAACGAAAATTGACATTTTAGTTAAATATATTTGTGTTGGAGCGAAAATATTAACTTTGGTGAACTGGAATTGTCAACAAAAATGAATAACCACTTTTAAGTCATTTTGTTGAACTAGAATTGTCAACAAAAATGAATAACCACTTTTAAGTCATTTTTTTGAACTAGAAATGTCAAAAAAAATGAATAACCACTTTTAAGTCATTTTGTTGAGCTAGAATTGTCAACAAAAATGAATAACCACTTTTAAGTCATTTTGTTAAACTAGAATAGTCAACAAAAATGAATAACCACTTTTAAGTCATTTTGTTGAACTAGATTTGTCAACGAAAATGAATAACCACTTTTAAGTCATTTTGTTGAACTAGAATTGTCAACGAAAATGAATAACCACTTTTAAGTCATTTTTTTGAACTATAATTGTCAACGAAAATGAATAACCACTTTTAAGTCATTTTGTTGAACTAGAATTGTCAACGAAAATGAATAACCACTTTTAAGTCATTTTGTTGAACTAGAATTGTCAACAAAAATGAATAACAACTTTTAAGTCATTTTGTTGAACTAGATTTGCCAAAAAAAATGAATAACCACTTTTACGTCATTTTGTTTAACCAGAATTGTCAAAAAAAATGAATAACCACTTTTAGGTCATTTTGCTGAACCAGAATTGTCAAAAAATGAATAACCACATTTAGGTCATTTTGTTAAACGAGAATTGTCAACAAAAATGAATAACCACTTTTAAGTCATTTTGTTGAACTAGAATTGTCAACAAAGATGAATAACCACTTTTAAGTCATTTTATTGAACTAGAATTGTCAGCAAAAATGAATAACCACTTTTAAGTCATTTTATTGAACTAGAATTGTCAACAAAAATGAATAACTACTTTTAAGTCATTTTGTTGAATTAGAATTATCAATAAAAATGAATAATCACTTTTAAGTCATTTTCTTGGACTAGAATTGTCAACAAAAATGAATTTATATCTTGTATTCATTTTGTTAAACTAGAATTGTTAACATAATCATTTTGTCAAACTAGGATTATCAACATAAATGCCACCATCACTTATATGCATTTTGTTAAATTGGAATTTTAGACAAAAATGAAATTATCACTTTTATTCATTTTGTTAAACTAGAATTATTAACGAAATGAAATTGTCACTTTTAATTATTTTGTTGAAATGGAATTATCAACAAAAATGAAAATATCATTTTAATCATTTGGTTGAAATAGAATTGCCAACAAAATAAAGGAATCAATTTTTTTTTTATCATTTTGTTGAAATAGAATTGTCAACAAAATAGAAAGTCATCATTTTTATTTGTTAATTTGAAACAGAAATTGTAAACAAATAAAATTATCATTTTTATTAGTTATGTTGAATAGAAAAATGTAAACAAATAAATTATTCTTTTATTTGTCATTAGAAAACATAGAAAAATGTATGCAAATAAAATATTCTTTTATTTGTCATTCGAATACATAGAAGAATGTATGCAAATAAAATATCCTTTTATTTGTCATTAGAATACATAAGAAAATGTATGTAAATAAATATGTCACCTATGTTAGAAAGCATATTTTTTAAACAAAATATGTCATTTAGTTAGGAAACATATTTTGTAAATAAATATGTCATTTAGATAAGAATATGTTTTTATTTAATAAAAATATCATTTTTAGTTGTTTTGTTGAAATAGATTTGTCGACAAAACGAAGTCATCATTTTTATTGTGTTGAATTAGAATTGTCAACAAAACAAAATATCACTTTAATTTGTTTTGTTGAACTAGAATTGTTGACAAAACAAAATATCACCTTTATTTGTTTTGTTGAATTAGACATGTAAAACATGTCACGCAAACAAAATTATCTTTTATTTTGTTGCTAGAATTGTAAACATGTCATATAGACAAAATTATCTTTTTATATTGTCACTAGAATTATACAAACATACATTAGAAGTTGTACGTTAATTAAAGAATCATTTTTATTGTCACAACATACATTAGAATTTGTATGTTAATTAAAGAATCATTTTTATTGTCACAACATACTTCAAAATTGGTACGTTAATTAAAGGATTATTTTTATTATCAAAACATACATTGAAACTATATACAAATAATATATTTCTTTTTATTTGTTAAGTTAAAACTGGAAATACAAATAAAAATTATCTTTTTATTTGTCATTAGCAAAAATTTCATGTAAATAAAATACATATTTATTTGATATTATGAACATGTAGATGCGTTATACCAATAAAACATTCTTTTATTTGGCGTGTTAAATACGTTGGTGGAATCATCGAACGGTTTATATTTATATGTAATTATATATATAAATATAAATTAAAATTAAATGAATCGTGCACGATAGCTCGCGTTTCGAAATCGTAACTTTAAATGATTATACCAAAAGATCCGTCTGTCGGATTTTCCCAAAACTGGAACCGTTAGGACCGCTTTGGGAAGACCTTTCTTTAGGTATAAAATTTATTAAAATCCAACGGTAAGATTTCGAAAAAAGTGTAAATCAAATTTTGATAAAAACAGCGCCAGGGCCGCCTATTTACCCGAAGTGTCGTTAAATTAAATTGGGTTATTTTTATGTAAACAAAAGTAGCGATAAATCGTTATAAAATAATATTAATGATATTAAATAGTTTAAATTATATATAAGCAAGAATTATTTGAAAAGGCCGAGTTCAATCTCATTTCAAATAATTAAACGACGATTTAAGTCGAAGATATTGAAGACGGTAATTGAATACCGACGATCTTCACATCGAATGGATGACTACCGATGCCCGGCATTGGGTAGCTCCCAGTAAAAGGTTAAAGTGGTAGTTGTCCGGAAGTACTTGTTGATTGTCTGGATAAGCGAGCACCTCTCTTCCGTATTGGACATACGGGACGAAGAATAAGGTGTCTCCGGTTTCGTCCAGACCCAGAACGGACTTGTAAATGGACGTGTGTCTGACATTGGATTTCATTCCATGTAAATTGATTTCTATTTAATATATATCTGTTTGGTGGCGGAGAATTTATTCTCTTGCTTAACACCCTTCTCTGAGACGCATGAGCTCAGAGGTTATATATTGGTAGTTATCGGTCGCATGGCGTGAATTGTCAACGTGACATGCCAAGATGCAAATGATCGAGGCTATTGTTGAAAAGCAGAGCCTTGTGTTTGATGATCAAAGCACGGCCTATTTAGGCGTAGCTTTTTGTGCAACGTTACTTTGTGTGCCTCACACTCCGGTATGAGTCGAAAATGGGATCGTGACTGCAGGGTGTAACAACCCGTATTTTTGACCGTTTAAAATCGACAATAAACCGCACATGTCGACCCAGACAAATCTCAAATATAGGTAGTTATTGGGAAAAGAAGAAAGAAGGAAAAAATAATCACTGAATCTCACAGCGGAAGGACAACATAAAATAAATAAATATCAGTTAAAATAGTTGAAATATATACATTTGGCTATAATGTACAAATGATAATCAGAGTTACACATATGCAGATATATATAGCAAGACAACGGAAACAAAGTGCAGCGGAATACATATGTATAATAAATGCATACCAAATCTTTGTCTTCGATCTACAGGGCAAAGTAATCTTCGCTAACTGCAAACTTCTGCTGACCCGAGCATATTGCATAAAAAGAAAACACAATAAACACTCAGATCATCACTAAATCATTCTCATATTAGTCAAATTTAAATACAAAATAACATCAGTTTCATGGGTGCAGTAACTCCAGAGATGTTACAGGATTTTCCATCTCTCGAGGATCCGTTAAACTAATACATACATAGTATAATATGCTATTATGATAATGTTTATCCAGTAAAGTAAATATCATAAAAATAGCGTAAGCAAGATTACCATATTACCCTTCCGCCGTTTACAGGCACCAACAGTCAATACAGTACCATAAATTCATCGTACCGATGTTATCAGAGGGCACTCCATAGAAGGAAATGCTAAATCAAATTCGTATGGGGCTCGATATGGATAAATATGACAAGGCACTTGAGGCAATGCCCAGGGTAGGATTCTACCAATTGCACTCCCGGACTGGTGGTAACGCATAGCAGCCACTACCGCCTACCTCGGAACACACTCCCAAAATCATATATAGGCCCAAATAATCATCATCATCATAGTCATAGAAATAGTATCGAAGAAGTGTGTCCGCTCAAAGGTGCTACCTCAATTAGTCACGGTATAGCTCCTGTTTTAGTCATTTCAATTCTGACCCGAAGGTCAGGGCTATTTCGTCATCGTTCATCTTCTTCAATCAAATAATGGCCTCCAAGTCATCACCTTTCATTTTGGATACGTCAAAACATTCATAGTAGTTAAAGTGGTATCGACACTAACAGAGAGTATGCCACTTATCGACTCCGGTCTCTTTAACAACCAACGTTTACATTTTCTCCATCGGTCGGTTCTTATACATTTCACAAAGGTTCTCTTTATATCCAAAATATCATGTTTTTTTTCGAACCCAATTTATATTCAAAAAGAATAAAATTTTCATATCAACATATCATAATTATACCAAAACCGATTATATTCTAAACTAGAATATATTTCATTCATTATATTATAATCATATAATATTTCACCAAATCAATTTATATTCAAGTAGAATATACTTCATATCAAAGATTTTAGTTATCTCAAATTGATTGAATTCGAAATCCATTCATATTCAAATAGAGTATAAATCTCCATAACAACTCATTCATATCATTTATGGGATCCATTATATTTGAATAAAATATCAATTACATTCCCATATAAAATTGGTTAAAGTCAATTCATATTCGAATACTTTATCTCAACTCCGTCTCAACTATGGTTTAAATTGGCACTTCCCATTCGGAAGAAATTTACAATTCATAAATATAATTATAAAAAAAATAGATGCTTATAAGAAAATCTTTATATAACTGTAATTAGAATACAATAGTCAAAATAAAATAAGATAGTTTAGAACATTTTATCTATATATATATATTAAAAGTTTACTAATAGTTTTAAGAAATAAATATAAGGAAATTTTAGTTATAACAAAATAGTTATAGGTAAAAGTTTTAATAAATGAGATTTTAGAAAGGAATAGTTATTTGAAATCAACAGTGTAAATATATATATAATAAAATCCTTTTTATCATTTGGTCGAAACATAATTGCCAACAAAATGAAGGAATCATTTTTTTATCATTTTTGTTGAAATAGAATTGTCTATAAAATAGAAAGTCATCATTTTTATTTGTTAAGCTGAAAGAGAATTGTAAACAAATAAGATTATCATTTTTATTTGTTATGAATGTAAACAAATAATTATTCTTTTATTTGTCATTATAATACATAGAAAAATGTATGCAAATAAAATATTCTTTTATTTGTCATCAGAATACGTAGAAGAATGTATGCAAATAAAATATCCTTTTATTTGTCATTAGAACACATAAGAAAATGTATGTAAATAAATATGTCATCTATGTTAGAAAGCATATTTTGTAAACAAAATATGTCATTTAGTTAGAAAACATGTTT
Organism: Allium sativum; assembly: GCA_030737875.1. Classification (NCBI taxonomy): domain Eukaryota; kingdom Viridiplantae; phylum Streptophyta; class Magnoliopsida; order Asparagales; family Amaryllidaceae; genus Allium; species Allium sativum. The sequence continues at coordinate 53,558,575 of CM060920.1, read as the reverse complement.
TATAAATAAATATGTCATTTAGATAAGAATATGTTTTTATTTAATAAAAATATCATTTTTAGTTGTTTTGTTGAAATAGATTTGTCGACAAAACAAAGTCATCATTTTTATTGTTTTGTTGAATTAGAATTGTCGACAAAACAAAATCACTTTTATTTGTTTTGTTGAGCTAGAATTGTCGATAAAACAAAATATCACCTTTATTTGTTTTGTTAAATTAGACATGTAAAACATGTCATGTAGACAAAATTATCTTTTATTTTGTCGCTATACTTGTAAACATATCATGTAGGCAAAATTATCTTTTTATTTTGTCACTAGAATTATAAAAACATACATTAGAATTTGTATGTTAATTAAAGAATCATTCCTATTGTCACAACATACATTAGAATTTGTATGTTAATTAAAAAATCATTTTTATTGTCATGACATACGTTAGACTTTGTATGTTAATTAAAGAATCATTTTTATTGTCACAACATACATCAAAATTGGTATGTTAATTAAAGGATTATTTTTATTATCAAAACATACATTGAAACTGTATACAAATAAAATATTTCTTTTTATTTGTTTTTGTTAAAAATGGGAATACAAATAAAAATTATCTTTCTATTTGTCATTAGCAAAAATGTCATGTAAATAAAATACATATTTATTTGATATTATGAACATGTAGATGTGTTATACCAATAAAACATTCTTTTATTTGGCGTGTTAAATACGTTGGTGGAATCGTCGAATGGTTTATATTTATATGTAATTATATATATAAATATAAATTTAAATTAAACGAATCGCGCATGGTAGTTCGCGTTTCGGAATCGTAACTTTAAACGATTATAACGAAAGATCCATCCGTCGGATTTTCCCGAAACTGGAACCGTTAGGACCGCTTTGGGAAGATCTTTCCATCGGTATAAAATTTATTAAAATCGAATGGTTAGATTTCGAGAAAAGTGCAAATCAAATTTTGATAAAAACAGCGCCAGGGCCGCCCATTGACCCGAAGCGTCGTTAAATTAAATTGGACTATTTTTATATAAATAAAAATAGCGATAAATCGTTATAAACTAATATTAACGATATGAAATGGTTTAAATTATATATATGCGAGAATTATTTGAAAAGACCAAGTTCAATCTCATTTCAAATAATTATATGACGATTTAAATCGAAGATATTGAAGACGGTGATTGTAGACCGGCGATCTTCACATCGAATGGAAGACTACTGATGCCCAACATTGGGTAGCTCCCAGTAAAGGGATAAAGTGGTAGTTGTCCAGATGTACTTGTTGATTGTCTGGATAACCGAGCACCTCTCTTTCGTATTGGACATATGGGATGAGGAATAAGGTGTCCCCGGTTTCCTTCGGACCCAGAACGGACTTGTAAATGGATGTGTGTCTGACATTGGATTTCATTCCATGTAAATTGATTTCTAGTTAATATATATCTGTTTGGTGGTGGAGAATTTATTCTCTTGATTAACACCCTTCTCTGAGACGCATAAGATCAGAGGTTATATATTGGTAGTTATCGATCGCAAGGCGTGAATTGTCTATGTGACATGCCAAGATGCAAATGATCAAGGCTTTTATTGAAAAGCAGAGCCTTGTGGTTAATGATCAAAGCATGTCCTGTTTAGGCGTAGCTTTGTGTATAGCATTACTTCGCGAGCCTCACACCCCGGTATGAGTCAAAAACGGGATCATGACGGTAAGGAGTGCGCAAGTTTCTTTCTAGCTAGAAGTGGTATCAGGGTTTTGCAAGCCCTGACATTTTACTTATGTGGATGATGGATTATGAGGCCTCGGATATATTGGTCCATAGTGACCAATTGATAGGTTCAATAGGACCGGAAAACGTATGTTCAGGCATAATTAATCCACTAAAGTATTTGTGGACCGGCCCTGAAGATCCAAGGGTTGCCCGTAGGTGTGATCCTGAGACATTTTCTAGAGTGTCTCGAATCGGTGAGGAGCCATCCCTAGCCTCGACTCATGATGGAAACCCAATTTCCAATACGACATTACGGTTTTGATTGTAAACCTATATATGGCGACATAATATATGGTAGTTATGCCGTCTAGGATTGATACATTTACTTTGAAGTATTTTAAAACTGATTAGACACTAATAATAATATTAAAATATTTTTCTACGTATCAAGCATGTTTGATCATTATAAGGTAAAACTCTATCCTCTGGTTTGCGTTGCATTGCGTGACAGGGCTTGAGTCTTATAATAATTTCTTTTTTTCTAAAAAGAATTGCGTTGTTTTGAATTAAAATTTATTTAATTTATGCACTGGCAATCCAATGAAGTAAACCCGTTCCGCATTAGCGGTGTGGTCCTTTGATTAGCCATATTGTTAGATAAGTTAGGAAAGATTTCTCATACCAGTCCCACGACTGATCCGTAGTTCGTTTCACTTTGCAAACTCGGCGCCCTCTTTTCCACATGGGCAGTCGAGTAGCTTATTTTGCAGACATATTGAGCAGGATTCTGGTTCAAATCTTAAAGATGTGTCCAAAGCAATGATAGTCTTCCGTTGTGTTAATTTAATTGTTTTGCTATAATGTATTAAATTCATTGTAAATTATCTTTCGTTGTTGTTTTATTATATCGATGTACTATGATATTCTGTACTCTGATGTAACATTATTATATTGTTTATAAAAGTCTTCTTTATTTGTTCTGATGTGTTGTATTCCCAGAGTTAGTGCATTCGAGGATTTCCAACTTTTGGATCAGACCTGTGTGGTTTATGGTCGATTCAAAGGGCGGGGATCTTCAGGCCATAATAGATGGTTTGGATTTGAATTTGTCCTAAATTCTAACTAGCTCCAAATTGGACCCAGTCAGTCTTGTTGTGACGCTTTCATCCTTATGATCGCAACGGATCCAGTTTTGCGTCATTTGGACCTCATATGGAAAAGTTATAGAATTTAATGTGGTAATTACATTTTGAAATAATTAAAATAAAATTACTTAAATTAACAATGCTTAATTATCATTAAAAATATGTTACCTTCTGCTAATCATTCCTCTTCGTCAACTGAATTCAAGAACCAAAACTCAGCCCCTAGGGCTCGAAATCGCGGCCACCACACAACCTCCGCCTCCGATCAGATGATACCCCCCCAACCACCTCGACATCGCCCGCCTACACCAGTGCTGGCGCGAATTTTGGTGGCCCTCAGTACCCTAAAACCACGTGCAAACTGGTGTCATTTGAGCCCAAGATTCTCCCAATCCTTTGCTCTAAAATCGATCACTTCCATACGGTTTTGAAGATCACAAAACGAACTTTGATTTTTGTTTTGGATTCATACATTATTTCTGCATGGATTAGAGAAGAATAGAGGTTGAAATCTGGAGCATCTCGTTCATTCTTTTTGGAGAGGGGTGGCGGGTTTAGTTAATGAGGGTCAGGGTTTGACCTTGGCTTGACTATGAGCTTATATAGGTTTACTTTATTATCATATTAATTCCAATATTATCTGTTTTTCAATCTGAACTCCAAATCAAACCCAATGACTGTTGTTCCCAGCCAAATACCCCTGTTCTAAACACAATGGAATGTGTTTCATAAGCCAGTTCTATCATTTCGATTAGTTTTTATCGAAATTAATATATAAATCAATATATATTGATTTAAACGTACATTTTAAATTACCGGGGCCACATACTGACTCCAAAAGTTCCATAAAAATAAATCTAGCTATGTTTTGATGATACGGTCCTAACAAAACTATTTTCATCGAATTTGGAGACCGTTTGAAAAATGGCCTTTTTCCATTTGATTAAATTCAAGGGTGCGTTTTTTACAGGTCCCTATTAACTTTGTAAATTAGGTTCACATCCGATCATAAACTTATTGTAAATTTAGTCCCTATTTTTCAAAAATTCGACAAAAAAATAAAATAAAAAATTAGAAAAATTCGTAATTAATTAAAACAATTAATCATGAAAAAATTCAGGTGTAAAAACATCAAAAACCACATTAAAATCAAGAATTACACAGAAAAACAACAAAATCAGTAAAATGCATCGACAGATGCATATAATTCAATTATTTGCATATATGTATGCATTTATTTCAATTTTGCTTCAAAACTGCAGTACAAATGCATACATATATGCACATATTTTGAAAATATGCATCTTCTGATGCATTTATTTAAAAACTGCATAAATACGTGCAATTTGTTCACTTTTGCATATATTTTGTCATATATGTGCACATGTATGCAGTTATAGAAAAACTCCATATATGTATGTAGTTATTTAAGAGGTGTTAGGGCTGGCAATTAGAACCAAGAACCGAAAACCCGAACCGAACCGACCCGAAAAGACCCAAACCCGAACCGAACTCGATGGGTCTTGGATCGGGTCCAGGTGATGAAAAATACCATCAAGAACCGATCAAACCTGACTCGCATGGGTCTGACCCGAAAGACCTGACCAAAAAGTATTGAAATATATGTATTTTTAGTTTTTAGTGTTATTATTCAACAGGACCTGAACCGACCCGGCCCGACCCGAAATTCGACCCAACCCGACCCGAAGCTTAGGTCGGGTCGGGTCCAGATTTTTGAAATGTATAATTTAGACCTGCCAAAACCCGACCGGCCTAGAGCCGAGACCCAACGGGTCGGGTCTGGGTCCATCAGGTCGGGTCTAATTGCCACCCCAAAGAAGCGTGCATAAATATGAGCATGTGTATTTAAATAGTTGCATATATGTATGCAACTATTTGCAATAGTTGCATACATATATGCAACTATTTTTTTTCTTGGCATGGACTTCAGGGATTATTTCCAGATTTTAGAATTTTTTTTTGATCAGTGTCGCAGTTTTTTTTTGGGCAGAAAATGAAGAAGGCGGAATGTTTGAAAGCAAGAGGCGGAATGTTTGAAAAGTTCTAGGCATCACATAAAAATAGGGCTCGGGTTTACAATTAAAACATGGGAGGGATGTGAGGTGTATTAAGTTTGAAAATAGGGATGTGTGCCTAATTTTCACTAAATTCAAACTGAAATTACCAAACACGTTTAAATTTACCACGCTCACATATTAATTCCAAAAATTATGAAATTTGGAATCTAACAATAATTTGACATTCCAGATCCAGCAAAAGTGGTTTCGTCAAAAACGAAGGTCGTTTGCAAAATGGCTATTTTTAAGGACCATATATTATATTAAATATATATAAATTCCATAGCGACTATTTTAAATTTTAAACTGGACATAACTTTCAAGTTATATTATGAAATCTGGATTTTTCACATTCGTTAGAAAGATATTATTAAACAGATTCAAATATTTCTTATTTTACTGAAATCCGATTTATTTTGAATCCTGTACATTCATTTGAAATTTGAAATTCAAAATCGAATTTTCAAACTATAGCGCCATTTCAGGCTCATTTTACAATTAAAATAAATTTATTTATTCTAACTTCGATTTAAATAAAATTTTCATCATTATTATTTAAAATAAATCATTTTATATATACAAAACCATTAAAATTGCTAAAATAAAAATTTTAAATTTGTTCTGAAAATCCGGGTTGTTACATCTAGAAGGGAAATAAAATATTCCAAAATGAGAATCGAGTTTCAAATTGATTATTAAAATGGAAGTTGGTTTCAATAAGGAAGTTAATTTATAAATAATGTTTATAAATGTGATGAATTAATTTTCATTAAATAATTTATGGCTTATGAAACCATATTTTTAATGGAATAAAAGGTGATATTTTAATCGATTTTTTATACAACAAGCTTTTATCTATCTCAAGATAAGAACGTTGTCGATCAAGGTATGAGAGGTAAATAAAATAACCCAACTTGAACGACTTCACTATTATCAAGGGATGATATTAGTTTGCAATGGTAAAGGATGTTTTATTTTCAAGCGAATTGAAATTTACTACAGAGAATTGAGTTGTGAATAATCTAATAACTGAATTATAATTATTATTTTTGAATGAAGAAATAAACGATTTTGTATAATCATAATTTTTAAGTTAGATTTGGGAAACTAGTTTAACTTATATTAAAATATGGAAGACTGGAGTTGAAACTTATTAAATACTCAAAGTTTAAACGTTTACATTTAAATATAATTAAAACGAGCTCGCCGTGACGCGGTAGTTCGTAATTTGACATTTTGAACTTCAATGGAGTATATATAACTCAATATAAGCCAGAATTTTTTGAGACAAGAATCGCCTGGACCTACTGAGAAATAATTTTCTAATGGAAGAGAAAAATCTGGATTTCGTCTTATTGATTTTGAGTTATGTCAAAATCAAATTTCTAGAAAAACAATGTTATAATCGTTTATAAACTATAAAGAGTTAATTAATTTAATAAAATGAATTTAAGTGAATTATTAAAATTCAAAATTCCATTAGAAAAATCCAAACTTGAGTCATAAAATAAATACGAACTCAAGTGGAATAAATGAATTGATTTTGAAGCAAAAATCAAAATTTTGAAGTTAACTAATTTGAAAAGTAATTAGCTCATGGGGTTAAGTAAATTGAATTTCTGAATTGAAATTGGAAATTTGAATATGAAACTTGAATTAAATTTTGGAATTTGACATGGAGTTTGAGTTCGACTTGTATATAAGTAAGTGAATAAATGTATATTTGATCGTGAGAGGTTCATATTGAAAGTGGATTAAGAAAAAAGGCTAATTTGGAAATAAATCGGCAAAGTGAATGTGATAGAAATTTTAAAGGTTAATTGATTTGGAATCAACTAGAATTAGATGAGTATATGTAAAGCAGGTATGGAATGAAATAATGGAAGGAATATAAATTGAATGCTCAACAAAAGAGGTACGTATTTAATTGAATATGATTTTTTATGAGCCATCGGGCAAGCTACTTGGAATTTTGATTTTCTTTTTGGATGGAAAGGCCTAGAGAGGCGATTTGTAGTTGTATTGATTAAGCTGTACAAAGGAGAACTGGGCAAAAAATTTCAAAAATTTAAGGAGATAGATTCTTTTAAAAGAAATTCGATAATCGTAAATCGATTCCATATGTAATGTCCCGTATTTTTACGGTATAATAATTAATTTATTTAATTATATAAATAGTGATTTAGAGATTTATATGGTTGTTCCATTAAATAATATTGAATATTTAATTCCAAAATAATCGGAATTAAGTTGAATTCACAATATTGTGTGTATAACGTCCCGTATTTTTGGCAGTCAAATATTTAATTTAATTAATTAATTTTAAATATTATATTTGGGATAGTAATGGATTTTTAATATTTAATTCGTTATTTAAACGAAGTTTGAACGTTATATATTTATATAATTATCAAACGAGCTCGAAATGGCACTGCAGTTCGTAATTTGGAGTTTTGAACTTCAACTGAGAATACCGGATCAGATATAAGTCTGATTTCTGTGAAACAAGAAGCGTATGAATCTCGTTGATAATAATTTTCATTTGAAAGAGAAAAATTTAGATTTCGTGTTATGAATTGTTAATTATGGCCAAATCAAATTTTGAAATAATCGCTGTGGAAATCGTTATTAAAATACAGGCCTTTAAAATAGCCATTTTGCAAACGGCCCCCGATTTCGATGAAACTAGTTTCATTAGAACCGTATCGTTAAATTGTTATACGATGATGAGTTGCGTGGTAAACTGATGTCGTATGTGACCACCATAGTCATAAACGCCCGTTCATTTTCTTTAGCGCGTAATTAAATTAATTTAATTTAACAGAGGGGTTTTTGAGTGTAACTTGAGCAGACGATCGAATTAAGCCACGAAACGAGTTCCATTAAGTTCATATCATCGACTACAGTCAAAATAGGTATATAGTTTGTTATTTTTGGAGACCATGTAATTTGGTGTCCGAAATGGCATTTGCGGTGTGCGTAAAAATAGCCTACCGGGGAAACAGTCTCAGAATGCAACAAAACTGGTGCCGTTGGGTTCATCTTAATTAATTATTGTAGGATTTCAAAGTTTCAAGTTTATTGGATTTATTTAGTGATCGTGGAAAATTTAAACGTGTGTTTATTTCAGGTTTTATAAAGGATTTTTTTTCAAATGATGTCGTATTTCAACGAAACCTGTCCCATTAGGTCCAGAATATTTTTCTATGCTAGGATTAGTTTTTTTATCAGTAAACAGAAGTCAATTATGGATAATTTTATGCGTTACTTTACCGTGAAGTTTCGTTATAATTAAAATATTAATAAACCTTACCCACTTCCTTACTGTTTTATTTTTCCTTGGGTAACACGTAAATTCTTCCTTGCGTGTCAACCAAATTAACACTCGTGCCGACCAAGTATCATTTCGAAATCCACACCGAACAGCTAACCTATATTTCTCTACTACCCTATCACTGATGACTTGGTACCCACGTATTTCTTCTTTATAAGATAACTCTCGCTCCATTGTATTTTCTTCTTGTTTTCTGAAATAGCGAAACCCAGTATTTCTCATCAAAAATAAAATCAAACTCCTCGCAAATTCTACCAGCAACAAAACCAAACTTCCCTCTCCCATAAACCAAAACCGTTCTTTCACCAATAAAAATCCAGAACCCTTGTGCCATGAGCTGCGACTATAGGGAAGCTCGACATCTGGGGGGAGGGCATCGCGACTTGTACTCGGGGGATGCAGACTCGTCTGGGTAGTTGGTCATGCAGGCAATTGGCGTGGTTTCTCCGAACGTTGGTACTGGGGTTGGCGCGTCCAAGACAGTGTTGAGTTGGATGGTAAAAGGAGGCGTCGAGTCTGGTGGTGTTCAGGCCGGAAGTCAATGGAGTCGGGGTGCTCGCACCTGTCAGGCCTGATTGACCTCCGATTTGATGTTGGTGGCGCGGTGGTTGATGATTCGGTGGCAAAACATGTTCGGTAGCAGCAGTCTCGCGTGAAAGAAGAAAGATTAAAAAGGGGCAGTGTATGTAAACATGATTAATTATCAGAACATGGATTAATTAATATATAAGTATAGGATTTAATCACGTTTTATTAAAAACTAGACTGTTTGTTTTGATCAGGGAACGAGAAAAAAAAACTGGAAGAAGGAAAAGCAAATCGGCCCTTTTTTTTTAAACGCATATGAAGATGGAAAGGGAACTCCGCCTGTACAGTGAGGACTAAAAGGATTGAATACAGAAGTTAAAACACATGAATGATGTACATGGAGGGAAATCAAAAGGAAGAAGGGCGGATTGGTTTACTCAGCCTGGTTACGGTTATTTTTAAAATGTGGAGGACGGACTGATGTTTATGAGCAAGCAATGTCAAACTGGAATCAAAGCAGAAATACTTGGCAGCATCTTATATGTTATATTTAGTAAAGTAATTAAAGAAGTTTAAATTCATGATTAATTAATTTAATTATATTAAAAACCATTAACTGATTTGTATGTAAAATTCGTGACAGGATTTGAAAACCGGAAGGGCTATTGAACGAAGGGGGTGGAAGAGAATTCCATCAGTCCTGTTTCTTTCCCTAACCCAAAGTAATTAACCCTAAAGATTTTTACTAATTAGAAAGCTATTAATTTAATCAAAACCATTTATATTTAAATATGGGTTAATGCAGGGATCACAGCCGAAGATGAAGAAGTATATTAAACCGTATATTTTATCCAACCAGAAAGTAGTCGGCCTATTGAATTCTCCAACAAAAGGAAGCAGACTATTTAATTAAAAAGTAATTTGTTTATTTAGAAAATATTAATTAAGAGGTTAACTATCTTAATTAAACCGAGTATTTAAGTAATTAAAAGTTTTTATTCTTTTCTCAAAATTTAACCAATTAAGCTGCGCCGAAATCGTGAAGACTAACAGAACATTATGAAATCATTCTGGACAAAGCCGGAGATTGCTAGAGTTTATTGTTAAATTAAACAATGGTTTAATTTAATTGGAACGGAAACCGATCCACTTTAGCGATAACGAAACAAGGTGAGTTAAACTCACTCAGTTTTTTCCATTTATATTTTATACAAATTGGGTTTTTATTTTGTGTGCTCCGATTGCTGATGGTTGACTGTTTGCTAGTTATATAATTATTTGTTGATTTAATGGATGAAATTAAACCGTTGTTTAATTTCAGTGAAATACCAAATTGTTATTCTAACGATTGGTTCCAATAAAGGTAACTTACCTTGTTGGTCACGTTTATAAAATAAACGTGTTTAATTGGTTGAATTGCTTGTGAATTGGTTAATGTTAAATGTTCGTTATTTATTATCAGTTAAATGAAATTGAACGATCTGTTTGGAGATAACCATTTGTATACAGGGAAGAACAGGTTGGAGGGATCCAACCGGATTCCTCAAATATATTATTTATTTTCAAATTATCAACATATGAACTGTCCTGTTTGGGATGATTGATTTGATTATTAACTGAAATTTCAACATCTGTTTAGTTTAAACCAATGGGCGGTATTGGTTGAGTATTTGGCGACATATGGCCTATAAAATCAATCGTTTGGCAAATGTTGATTTACCGTCAGGCAAATCGACAAAGATGAAGTTATAAAATTTATTTTATAACTAAAGATAGATTTTGAAATATATTATTTGTATAAATGTTTATTAAAAGGAAATAAATACTTATATTTATAATTTATTATAAATTGATTTTATAAAGTCAATTCTGATGTTAATCAGATTTGTAAATGTGAGAACAAGCAAATTTACCTAACGATTAAGTTTGGATAATTTGTTTAAAACAATTACATGTAATTATTTAAATTAATTATATTCTTAATTAATTTAAAGTGAAGACGAATTGGAATCGGTTAACGGGATAACCGTGTTTTTGAGTTGGATATATCGACCCTGTTAATTGGGGTTGATAAACAAATTAGCGTATTTTTGAATAAAATAGTTTTAATGAATATTGTTTAGATTCTAATAAGGTTTAAAAGGGGATTTACTATTTATTTTAGTTAATAAAGAAATTAACCACTAATGTAGTTAATAATGGAAATAAATTATTATTTTTAATGATAATTTGGAAATTTACTTTTTAAATGGGAATTCATTTAAAAAGTAATCTAGGTTGGAATGAAATCTAATTGAACGATGAAAAGAGTTTTCGAACAGGTTTTGTTTAAAAACTTGGGTTTTATAACAAAGTTATAAAATGAATCCTTAAGCGAATATTATAGCTTAAAATAAAATGTTATTTAATTAATTGAATTAAGTAAGAGGAAATTTAGATAAAAGAGTTTGTGATAAACCAAAGTTATATATAAGGGGTTTGAGGAGTAATATCGTATATTCTAAGTTAATATTACTTAATAATGTGATTAAGTAAAAGTGGAAAATTGAAATAAGAGTTTCAAAGTGGGAAAGGTTGAATAGATTTGAAAGGAGATTGGTAAAAGTGAATTTGAGTAAAGAAGTGTATCATAGGATTTGATAAAAAAATCCGAATTGTGAGATGGAATTGTATAAAATAGGGAAAAGGTTAAAAGTGGTGTTTTATAACAGATCATTATTATACTAGAGGAAGAGATTTTCAAAAAGTTAAAAAGGGTTTTATGAAACCGTATTTGGAATAAAATAAGTTAAATGGAATTTGTGTTGATATTAAAATGAGGTATTGGTTTTTGGATTACAACTCGTATCTACCTTAAGATATGAACGTTGTTGATCAAGGTCTGAGAGGTAACTAAAATACCCCTACTTGATCGACAGCAGGAGTATCTAAAGGTGATATTAGTTGAAATGGTAAAAGAGGATAGTAAGGATTTATTATTTCATTAGAAAGATAATAAAGCAACATTTTTGATGAAGATTTAGAAGAGATGTATACAATGAGATTCCAAAGTAAAAAGTGGAAATATAAAGGAGTTGCGTGAATTATAACGATATTATCGTGTTTTAAAAAGGAAATGTAAAAGATGAGCTCTGTTCTATAAGAATAAGCATAGATTATCGTTTTCAAGTAACAAATAAAAGATATCTCGTAACTTTGTTTTTACGAGTAGTAAGGTCAAATGATTTCCCCAATATTATATAATAATGTGCTAATGTTTTGTAAGTGGAAATAGACAACTAAATATGATATAGGATTTTCATAAGTATTAAAATGAACTTGTTTAAAGAAAGTCTTACGTCAAGTAAGAAGCGAAGAAATCTATATTCATAATATAGAAATATTTAAGAGTTTTTAAATTTACATTTTTGTTTAATTAAAAAGGCCAAGTGGTGCTGAATACTGAATTAATGAACCTATTGGATTGTCATGATTGAAACACTGATTATTTTGATTGTTAAATCGCTGACTATCAAATCTGTCCAATACGATTGTTGGTGCGGAAAGACCGGGATCGAATTTACATTCGAAAACCATTCCGACCAACAAATACGTGGAGATATCAGAAGATGATCGAGAAGGAGCATTGAAGACCGTAGATCTTCACAAACGGAAGAACCGCTACTAATCTCCGGTTTAGCGGCCAGAGATAAACTGTGGTTCTATCGTAGTTGAAATCTATGGGTTGCAAGGACTTCTCGCTACTGACCCATGGGGTGATTCCTATATTGGATGCAGTAGGAGAGTGCCTTCGGTTCATCCTGTTCCTGGATGACTTGTATGGACGGATGTCTGACAGAGTATTTCCAAAGGAGTCACGTACGTTGATATTTTCAAACGTACCAAGTTGATGGCGGAGAAGTGCACATTCTGTTAGCTTGATAACTAGAGTATTTTTGTGAACGTCAATTAGTGACAACTGGCGGATTTAACAATGTGGCATTCAAAGTGAATGGTGACAGGTGTTCAAAAGTTAATACAAACCTCAAGCCTCATCAATCGGGAAATGACAAAGAAATTGGGCAGGCAGCATGGCTATGTGGGTCGCTCCCATTAGGGTGTATAATCGCCTATCTAGAGAAATTCCTTTTGCTTCTTTAGTCTATTTTGATGTTGTCCCTTTTCGTTGCAAGATGTTCTTGTTGAACCCAGTGTATTCGCCTCTAGAGATACACTATCCGCAAGTAGTCCCATACCTTGTCAAGGTCGGAATCAAATCTCCTATAAGCGCCGCGGTTTTGATTGTATACTATATATGTGGAGCGTAGATGCAAGCGTTCCACTAGATTGTTATTTACTTGTATTTAGACATTACTATAATATCAGAAAAGATATTGGTTTCAAAACTGTTTTGGGTTATCGTAAGGTAAAAACCGTCCGTGTTTATGTGTGGATTTTGTCTTACGATTATCCTTTTATTTTGAAAAGATTTTGAACTTTAAAATCATGTTGGATGATTTACCCTTAATATTATGCGAGTTTTACTCACTCAGGTTCACTAGACTGACCCGATGTTTCGTAAATGCTCGGGTTAGCCCGGGATGTACAGGTTCAGGTTATCGAATGCTGTGCAGAGACGAGCTGGAAGAGTTCAGACGTATGATATTATATAACTACCGTTCTGCTGTGTGTTGTATATGAGGGCAGGTTACTATAATTGTCCAAATGTGTGATGTACTATGATATTGTAAATATCTTTAAATGCTCTCAATAAAGTTTTATTTCTGTATTATATTTTGTTCCGCTACGATGTGAGACTCTGATTCTGTGTTTTGTTGGTTCTTCTTCTTCTATTCTAATATTTCTTTCTTTCTTATCTTACCCTCTAAATTCTTTCTAATAACTATCTAGTGTTTTCGGTGCTTGGAAGGTCGGCATGAGTTACGGGAAAGGTATTTATGTCGATTTTCAGGGCGAAAATTCCTGGGTGGTTACAGTGGTATCAGAGCTATTGGTTTAGTAATAACCTTGGCTCTGTGGTGTAACTCGATATAGATTGGGTTAGTAGTACCCTAGATCAAGATTGAGTGTATATATATATATGAGAGCGTAATTGTAAATTTTATATACAAATATTTTGTACTGCGTTTGTTGATCGGTTCAAGTGTTGAGAAGCGTTGGACTAGTAAATGAATGCAATATTGTTTTAAAAAGAGGGTAAATGAAATAGTTTTACCCAAAACATATTTTTGTATTGAAAAGAAATAATTTTCTCAATTTATTGGTATACTAGTGTGTTTGATCATTTTGGATGGAATTCAAATCGGGTTGTAAATTTGGATTGAAACTTAACTTTGTTAAGTGTAATTAAATTGATATTGAAATTGAAATAATTTAATAAAACAGAGTTGGAAATTTGAAATTAAATAAATGAAAAACTATAATCAAATATGTGGAACCAAAATAAAATATTAATATTGAATGTACATCCATTTGGTTTGGTTGAGTTGAATATGAATTGGTTATTGATTGGGTGTTTGACTGCTTGAGTATAATTCATCAACAAGTTGAATTAAAGTTGAATGAATTGAAAATGAATTCCAATATAATTACAAACTGGAAAAAACCGCATATGAATTGAAATCAATATTTATAACCCTGTATATGCAAATGAATTAATGGTCATGTTTGATTTTGGAATTGGGATGTTACACCAGTTGATTAGTGCAATATTATCTCAGAATTCCATATATTTGTTACTCATATGTGAATTAAGTTAAGTATAGGTGCCTGGTGGCTAGGCAGATTGATATTGGTTGAGTAAATCACATAAACATTGAGCAAATATGCCCAATAGCGCTCGTAAAAGGTACGCCTACGTGAAAATATGAAATTTTGGGTTTTGTTTTTGTTTTCCAACCGTGTGGGTCGATGAATATATATTAATTGTTCCTGCGATATCACAGATATCACTCCGTGCAGGGGAGACTCTGCCGAATTTTTTCGAGAATTTAAAGTGTTAGAAAATTTTCGATATTTTTGAAAATATTTATTTATAATATTGAATTGGTTTTCGATTTAAAATAAATTGAATTTGGAATTTAATGGGTTTGTACCGTTCTTTCCTACCTTAGCAATTTCGACGACGAAATTATTTTAAGGGGGAACAATGTAACGTCCTGTATTTTTGGCAATCAAATATTTAATTTAATTTATTTATTTTAAATATTATATTTGGGATAGTAATGGATTTTTGATATTTAATTCATTATTTAAATGAAGTTTGAATGTTATATATTTATATAATTATAAAACGAGCTCGAAATGGCGCTGCAGTTCGTAATTTGGAGTTTTGAACTTCAATTGAGAATACCGGATCCGATATAAGTCGGATTTCTGTGAAACAAGAAACATATGAATCTCGTTGATGATAATCTTCATATGAAAGAGAAAAATTCATATTTCGTGTTATGAATTGTTAATTATGGCCAAATCAAATTTTGAAATAATCGTTGTGGAAATGGTTATTAAAATATAGGCCTTTAAAATAGCCATTTTGCAAACTGCCCCCGATTTCGACGAAACTAGTTTCATTAGAACCATATCGTTAAATTCTTGTACGATGATGAATTGCATGGAAAAGCGATGTCGTATGTGACCACGGTAGCCGTAAACGCTCGTTCATTTTCTTTAGCGCGTAATTAAATTAATTTAATTTAACAGAAGGGTTTTTGAGTGTAACTTGAGCAGACGATCAAATTAAGCCATGAAACGAGTTCCATTGAGTTTGTATCATCGACTACAGTCAGAATAGATATATAGTTTGTTATTTTTGGAGACCATGTAATTTGGTGTCCGAAATGGCATTTGCGGTGTGCGTATAAATAGCCTACCGGGGAAACAGACTCAGAATGCAACGAAACCGGTGCCGTTGGGTTCGTATCAATTAATTATTGTAGGATTTCAAAGTTTCAAGTTTATTGGATTTATTTAGTGATCGTGGAAAATTTAAACGTGTGTTTATTTCAGGTTTTATAAAGGATTTTTTTCAAACGATGTCGGATTTCAACGAAACCTGTCCCATTAGGTCCGGAATATTTTTCTACGCTAGGATTAGTTTTTTTATCGGTAAACAGAAGTCAATTGTGGATAATTTTACGCGTTACTTTACCGTGAAGTTTCATTATAATTAAAATATTAATAAACCTTACCCACTTCCTTACTGTTTTATTTTTCCTTGGGTAACACGTAAATTCTTCCTTGCGTGTCAACCAAAATTAACACCCATGCCGACCAAGTATCATTTCGAAATCCACACCGAACAGCTACCCTATATTTCTCTGCAATCTTATCACTGATGACTTGGTACCCACGTATTTCTTCTTTATAAGATAACTCTCGCTCCATTGTTTTTTCTTCTTGTTTTCTGAAATGGCGAAACCCAGTATTTCTCAGCAAAAATAAAATCAAACTCCTCGCAAATTCTACTAGCAACTAAACCAAACTTCCCTCTCCCATAGACCAAAAATGTTCTTTCACCAATAAAAATCCAGAACCCTTGTGCCGTGAGCTACGACTATAGGGAAGCTCGACATCTGGGGGAGAGCATCGCGACTTGTACTCGGGGGATGGAGACTCGTCTGTGTAGTTGGTCATGCAGGCAATTGGCGCGGTTTCTCCGGACATTGGTACTAGGGTAGGCGCGTCCAAGACAGCGTTGAGTTGGATGGTAAAAGGAGGCGTCGAGTCTTGTGGTGTTCAGGTCGGAAGTCAATGGAGTGGGGGTGCTCACGCCAATCAAGTCTGATTGACCTCCGATCTGATGTTGGTGGCGCGGTGGTTGAAGTCTCGGTGGCAAAACATGTTCGGTAGCAGAAGTCTCGCGTGAAGAAGAGAGATTAAAAAGGGGCAGTGTATGTAAACATGATTAGTTATCAGAACATGGATTAATTAATATATAAGTATAGGATTTAGTTACGTTTTATTAAAAACTGGACTGTTTGTTTTGATCAGGGAATGAGAAAAAACGGGAAGAAGGAAAAGAAAATCGGCCCTTTTTGTTAAACGCATATGAAGATGGAAAGGGAACTCCGCCTATACGGTGAGGACTAAAAGGATTGAATACAGAAGTTAAAACACATGAACGATTTACATGGAGTGAAATCAAAAGGAAGAAGGGCGGATTGCTTTACTCAGCCTTGTTACGGTTATTTTTAAAATGTGGAGGATGGACTGATGTTTATGAGCAAGCAATGTTAAACTGGAATCAAAGCAGAAATACTTGGAAGCATCTTATATATTATATTTAGTAAAGTAATTTAAGAAGTTCCAATTCATGATTAATTAATTTAATCATATTAAATACCATTAACTGGTTTGTATGTAAAATTCGTGACAGGATTTGAAAACCGGAAGGGCTATTGAACGAACGGAGCTGGAAGAGAATTCCATCAGTCCTTTTTGTTTCCCTAACCCAAAGTAATTAACCCTAAAGATTTTACTAATTAGAAAGCTATTAATTTAATCAAAACCATTTATATTTAAACATGGGTTAATGCAGGGAGCATTGCTGAAGATGAAGAAGTATATTAAACCGTATATTTTATCCAACCAGAAAGTAGTCGGCCTACTGAATTCTCCAACAAAAGGAAGTAGACTATTTAATTAAAAAGTAATTTGTTTAGTTTAGAAAATATTAATTAAGAGGTTAACTATCTTAATTAAACCGAGTATTTAAATATTTAAAACTTTTTATGCTTTTCTCAGAATTTAACCAATTGAGCTGCGTCGAAATCGTGAAGACTAACAGAACATTATGAAATCATTCTGGACAAAGCCGGAGATTGCTGGAGTTTATTGTTAAATTAAACAATGGTTTAATTTAATTGGAACGGAAACCAATCCACTTTAGCGATAACGAAACAAGGTGAGTTAAACTCACTCAGTTTTTCCTATTTATATTTTATATAAATTGGGTTTTTATTTTGTGTGCTCTGATTGCTGATGGTTGACTGTTTCCTAGTTATATAATTATTGGTTGATTTAACTGATGAAATTAAACCGTTGTTTAATTTCAGTGAAATTCCAAATTGTTATTCTAACGATTGGTTCCAATAAAGGTAACTTACCTTGTTGGTCACGTTTATAAAATAAACGTGTTTAATTGGTTGAATAGTTTGAATTGCTTGTGAATTGGTTGATGTTAAATGTTCGTTATTTATTATCAGTTAAATGAAATTGAATGATCTATTTGGAGAAAACCATTTGTATATAGTGAAGAACAGGTTGGAGGGATCCAACCGGATTCCTTAAATATATTATTTATTTTCATATTATCAACATATGAATTGTCCTGTTTGGGATGATTGATTTGATTATTAACTGAAATTTCAACATCTGTTTAGTTTAAACCAATGGGCGGTATTGGTTGAGTATTTGGCGACATATGGCCTATAAAATCAATCGTTTGGCAAATGTTGATTTACCGTCAGGCAAATCGACAAAGATGAAGTTATAAAATTTATTTTATAACTAAAGATAGATTTTGAAATATATTATTTGAATAAAGGTTTATTAAAAGGAAATAAATACTTATATTTATAATTTATTATAAATTGATTTTATAAAGTCAATTCTGATGTTAATCAGATTTGTAAATGTGAGAATAAGCAAATTTACCTAACGATTAAGTTTGTATAATTTGTTTAAAACAATTAAATGTAATTATTTAAATTAATTATATTCTTAATTAATTTGAAGTGAAGATGAATTGGAATTGGTTAACGGGATAATCGTGTTTTTGAGTTGGTAAATCGACCCTGTTAATTGGGGTTGATAAATAAATTAGCGTATTTTTGAATAAAATAGTGTTAATGAATATTATTTAGATTCCAATAAGGTTTAAAAGGGGATTTACTATTTATTTTAGTTAATAATGAAATTAACTACTAATGTAGTTAATAATGGAAATAAATTATTATTTTTAATGATAATTTGGAAAATTATCTTTTAAATGGGAATTCATTTAAAAAGTAATCTAGGTTGGAATGAAATCCAATTGAACGATGAAAAGAGTTTACGAACAGGTTTTGTTTAAAAACCTGGGTTTTATAACAAAGTTATAAAATGAATCCTTAAGCGAATATTATAGCTTAAAATAAAATGTTATTTAATTAATTGAATTAAGTAAGAGGAAATTTAGATAAAAGAGTTTGTGATAAACCAAAGTTATATAAAAGGGGTTTGAGGAGTAATATCGTAAATTCTAAGTTAATATTACTTAATAATGTGATTAAGTAAAAGTGCAAAATTGAAATAAGAGTTTCAAAGTTGGAAAGGTTGAATAGATTTGAAAGGAGATTGGTAAAAGTGAATTTGGGTAAAGAAGTGTATCATAGGATTTGATAAACAAAAATCTGAATTGTGAGATGGAATTGTTTAAAATAGGGAAATGGTTAAAAGTGGTGTTTTATAACAGATTACTTAACTATTAAATTAAGGAATAATGGTTATACTAGAGGAAGAGATTTTCAAAAAGTTAAAAAGGGTTTTATGAAACCGTATTTGGAATAAAATAAGTTAAATGGAATTTGTGTTAATATTAAAATGAGGTATTGGTTTTTGGGTTACAACTAATATCTACCTTAAGATATGAACGTTGTTGATCAAGGTCTGAGAGGTAATTAAAATACCCCAATTTGATCGACAGCGGGAGTATCTAAAGGTGATATTAGTTGAAATGGTAAAAGAGGATAGTAAGTATTTATTATTTCATTAGAAAGATAATAAAGCAACATTTTTGATGAAGATTTAGAATAGATGTATATAATGAGATTCCAAAGTAAAAAGTGGAAATATAAAGGAGTTGCGTGAATTATTACGGTATTATCGTGTTTTAAAAAGGAAATGTAAACGATGAGCTCTGTTTTATTAGAATAAGCATAGATTATCGTTTTCAAGTAACAAATAAAAGATATCTCGTAACTTTGTTTTTACGAGTAGTAAGTTCAAATGATTTCCCCAATATTATATAATAATGTGCTAATGTTTTGTAAGTGGAAATAGACCACTAAATATGATATCGGATTTTCACAAGTATTAAAATGAACTTGTTTAAAGAAAGTCTTACGTCAAGTAAGAAGCGAAAAAAATCTATATTTGTAATATAGAAATATTTAAGAGTTTTTAAATTTACATTTTTGTTTAATTAAAAAGGCCAAGTGGTGTTGAATACTGAATTAGTGAACCCATTGGATTGTCATGATTGAAACAATGATTATTTTGATAGTTAAATCACCGACTAACAAATCTGTCCAATAAGATTGTTGGTGCGGAAAGACCAGGATCGAATTTATATTCGAAAACAATTCCGACCAACAAATACGTGGAGATATCAGACGATGATCGAGATGGAGCATTAAAGACCATAGATCTTCACAAACGGAAGAACCGCTACTAATCTCCCTTTTAGCGGCCAGAGATAAACTGTGGTTCTATCATAGTTGAAATCTATGGGTTGCAAGGACTTCTCGCTACTGACCCATAGGGTGATTCCTATATTGGATGCAGTAGGAGAGTGCCTTCGGTTCATCCTGTTCCTGGATGACTTGTATGGACGGATGTTTGACAGAGTATTTCCGAAGGAGTCACGTATGTTGATATTTTCAAACGTAGCAAGTTGATGGCGGAGAAGTGCACATTCTCTTAGCTTGATAACTAGAGTATTTTTGTGAATGTCAATTAGTGACATCTGGCGGATTTTACGATGTGGCATTCAAAGTGAATGGTGATAGGTGTTCAAAAGTTAATCTAAACCTCAAGCCTCATCAACCGGGAAATGACAAAGAAATCGGGCAGGCAGCATGGCTATGTGTGCAAAAACCCGGAAATTCTGGGCCAGTTTAAAATTTTTATTTTGTCAATTTCAGCGGATTTTGAATATTTAAAATAGATTATTTTAAATAGTATCGACGAGAAAATTTATTTTGAATAAAATTCGACGTATATATTATAGGCGTCATCGATAGAATATAAATATTTATATATAATTATAATAGAATTGAAAATGGCGCGGTAGTTCGATAATTCGATTTCAAACTTCAATTGAATGTACCGGGTGCAAAACAATCCGGATTTTAGTGAAACCAAAAACATTAGATTATAAATGATAATATCTTTCCAACGAATCCGAAAAATCGAAATTTCATAGCGGGAATAAAAAGATATGTCCAGTTGAAAATTCTGCATAGTCGCTATGGAATTCGGGCCTTTAAAAATAGCCATTTTGCAAACGACCTCGGATTTCGACGAAACCACTTTTGTTGGATCCGTGATGTCAAGTTATTGCTAGGTTTCAAATTTCATAATTTTTCGAATCAATATGTGAGCGTGGCAAAGGAAAACGCGTTTGACCAGTTTCAGTTGATTTTAATCGACTGTAAAATGACCATTTTTCTAACGGTCTCAGAATTCGATGAAATTAGTTTCGATAGGACCGTATCGTAAATACGAAGCTAGAAATAATTTTTCTGGAATTTTCTGAATCAGTATGTGGCCTTGGTAATTTAAAATGTACATTTAAAATTGAATATATAGATTTATATTTTAAATTTAGCGAAAACTGATCGAAACAGCCGAATCATCTTGCAAAACATATCCCATTGTGTTCGGAATAGGGGTAATTAACTAGGGGCGACGGTCGTTGGGTTTGATTCGGAATCCAAATGCAATAAAACGCTAATTTTCAAATTAAATAATATATATATATATATATATATATATATAATTTTGACCAATCACAAACCCTAATTTCTATCACCCCGTTCAGGAGCCGCCCTTCATCAAATTCGACGGCGAAAAAATTCTGAATCCTTCTCCCTCAATTTTCCTTTAATCCATTCAGCAAAATTAAAAATTGAAACATGGAAATCAAAGAGATTTCAGTCAGCTTTAGATCCATACCAATCTCATCCTGTATCGTATTGGTATTGAGGAGTTTCAGGGGCTCGAACTCGTTCAATTCGCACCCGTTTCTAGGGCTTGCGGGACCACCGAAGGCGACGTGACTCAGGGTGGAGGTAGGCGACGCTGGCGGCTCCAAAGTGGCGGGCTCCGATCTCCTCCACGACGTCAGTGGCGATGGCAAACTCCAACCCTAATGGTGGAGCAACCTGAAATCCGAACACAGTAAGCCTCTCTTAGTTTTTTATTTATTTATTTTTATATATGTAAATCAATTGTTTTAAAACTGAAATAAATATTGTTTTTAAAATATCTTTTAAAATAAATAACATAGAAATCAAAAGGGAATATATATATATATATAGGAAAAAGCATAGAACAAAAAAATTGGGATTTTTATATATAGATCATTGTTTTTGAAAATCTAAAAAGCATTGGTTTTAAAAATAAAAATAGCAATGGAATTTATAGATATTTATATATCATTGTTTTGAAATGAAAATTGTTTAAAGTTTTGTTTTTAGATATAATTAATGGCATTGTGTTGAAAAATAATACCTTTTTGAAAATAAAAATAACACCTCTTTGAAAATATATAAATCTGTTTGGTTTAAAAATATCTTTGAATTGAAAAATATAAACCTCATTGATTTGAATATAAATATCTTTGATATAAAAATTCGATTTTTATATTTTTTACAACGAAGTAAAAATTCGATTTTTATATATTGAATAGCGAAGTAAAAATTCGATTTTTATATATTGAATAGCGAAGTAAAAATTCGATTTTTATATATTGAACAACGAAGTAAAATTTCGATTTTTATATATGTAGTGGCTACGGTCAACGAAGGTGACAAAAAGGCGAGAACGACGAAGACTTCTGCAAAAGAAGAGTCGAGATGGTTTGATAGCTATCTGTGAGAACTTCTCACTCTTCAACTTCTTTTCTAATTATATATATATACTAGGATGCAGACGGTGTTTAGTAGCACCCGACACCCGTCATCCACAGACCATGGATGGCTTGTTTGTTTAATTGTTTGGTTGTGTAGTTGGTTAGATTATTTGGTTTGAATTGAATTGTTTGTTGAAATGGAATGGATTTGATTGATGTGTGAATGGCGTGGGCCTTCACTAGACCGGGGATAAGGCTAGGCCTCGTCCCGTTTCTAGTATCGTGTCGTTATGCCGCCGAAATTTTGTAAAATGAGTTAGAAAAATAAAAATATCATTTTATTGTGTAAATGAATAATAGAAATTCATGTGTTGGAATAAAATGTTTTATCGTTAAAAATATAATTTTTAACGTGAATATGAATAAATGAATATTTATAAACAAATCGGCCGATTTGTTTATATACACTAATTTGACTGATATTGGTTGGGTCGATAAATTTTACACATCGCCCAACTGCACAAATAAAATATGCGTTTGATTGTTTGAAACCCCACACGGGTGTTGGGATGAAATATGAAGTTCACTCATCCTGATTGATTAAATATGTCGATCGATTGATTGACAGGCTGTTATAAGCGTTAGATATCTATATTTGATGCTTATACAGTGTAGTGCACTTTGGTTGATGGTTGATTATTTTTCAATGCTATTATATACGTGTGATGTATGAAAATCCATATAATTAATATTATATGGTGATTGATTGGGCCTCATTCCAATTTAGAAAATAAAGAATATTATAAAATAAAGGTTCATGTGTTGACTGTACTCATCCGTTGAGATTAGTCATGTGTTGAACGAAATATTTTAATAATAAAATTTACATCTTTATCATATATAGAATTAGAAATCAACTGGAAAATAGAAGAGATGAGTGGTCTCCTGGATATTGATCTGATGTTGGTTTCGGCCTTCGGGGTTAATATTTAGGGAATCGTTCTCTTACTAATTTACAGTTGGGGTCTGATTTAATATCAAATGATAGATACCTTAATTTTTATAAAATATACCAAATAACAAAAATAGTCACACGTGGACAGTACTCATTCGTTGAGATTAGTCGTGTGTTGACAAAAATAAATATTCATTTGTTGAATAGAATATTTGAAAATAGAAATATATGAAGCAGTGTTGATTAGATTGACGCCATTTTGACGTGAACGATATTTATATCGATTTTATTCATTTCGAAATGAATTGAATTGAAAACGATTTCGAAATGAATTGAATTGAAAACGATTTCGAAATGAATTGAATTGAAAACGATTTCGAAATGAATTGAATTGAAAACGATTTCGAAATGAATTGAATAGAAAACGAATTTGATTTCAATTGAATATATAACGAATTTGATTTGAATAGAAAACGAATTTGATTTCAATTGAATATATAACGAATATGAATTGAATATATAACGAATTTGATTTCAATTAAATATATAACCAATTTGAATTGAATCGAATAGAAAACGACTTTGAAATTGAATTGAATTGATAACGAATTCAAATTGAACTGAAAGCGAATTGAAATGAATTCAAATTGAATTGAAATGAATTCAAATTGAATTGAAATTTGAATTGAATAGAAATGAATTTTAAAACGAATTTATAAAGAAGAATTAAATTTTGATTTGAATTGAAGTGGAAGTTGAAATGTTTTTGAAACAAATTTGAAACTATTTATAAAATTCGTTTTAAATAGTAATCGACGAAATATATATTATATATATAATAAAATGGCCTGAATAGAACGCGCCGCGCCGCGGCAGTTCGTGAATTTCGACCATTTATTTCAAACGGACATTACGGGAGATCCGACCGTCGGATTCTCCTAAAACCGGAACCGTTGGGTTCGTATCGAAAAGAGCTTTCTAACGAATATTAGAAATTTGAAATCTAACGGTTGGATTTGGAGTTACGTCCAAATCAAATTTGAAAAAGGTCGCTGTAAGTGCAGTTCGATGGCCATTGTTGGAAATCGACTGTACGGGCCTTGATAAAATTATTAAAAATATCAATAATTTGTGTAAAATCATAAGAAATGATTTGGGAAAAATTGGGGTGAAAAACTCCATATTTGAAAAGATAAAAATGGATTTTTATCGAAATGAACTAGTTTTGAACTAAATTTAAAACCCAATTATTTTTAAATAAATAAATTAGATTTAAAAAGGGGTTTTAAATAATCGGAATTTCTAATATATTTGATTGGATTTGAAATGGGATTATCGTGAACGGTGTTTTAAATAACACTAGTTCTTTAACCCGATAATAAATAGAATGTGATTTGGGTTTGTCGTGAACTGTGTTTTAAATAACACCTAGTTCTTTAACCCAGTAAAAGGAGTTTAACGAATCTGCAATTAGATTGAAATGTAAATTTGTAATCTAAATTATCAAATTTAGAAAATGAACGAGAATGGAGTATTACCAGTTTTGCTCCAAAGCGATAGTTAAATCTTTAATTAGATTTGAACGTGAAGTGGTAATTAATTTTACCGATAACACTGTTGTGTTAAATATGGAGTATTACCAGTTTTGCTTCATGGGATGAATAGGTTGGGATTGGGAAATAAAATAAATAATTACATCGGTGTGGTTCGCTAATCTCGACTAGTTGGAAAACCATAATTTGGTTTGTAACGACATCCAAAGGAGGATTAAAGGATAAATTTGAAAGAATTTATCTTGGATAAAATTAATGGGAACCTTTCCCTAAAAATGTGATTTTGTGAATAAAAGAATATTCTGAAATGGAATGAGGCATATGTTGTGTTTGAGTAACACTTGTTTTTAATATACGCGGGTTGTTCGGAAAGGCCGGGTTTATACCCATTCTGAATAACCGATTCGACAATATGTCGAAGATGAAGACGGTGGTTGAAGACCGGAAGTCTTCACATCGTTTGGATAATTACTGACGATCCTGATTGGGCAGTACACCCAAGAGGATGGAAATAGTTGGTGGTCATCCAGACGTACTTGGAGATGGATGGATATGCGAGGAAAGTGCCTCCGGCTTCGTTCAGACCCCGAACGAACTTGTAAATGGATTGTGTGTCTGACATTGGATTTTATTCTGTGTTGATTGATTTCTGTTAAATATATATCTGTTTGACGGCGGAGAATTTATTCTCTTGCTTAACGCCCTTCTCTGAGACGTACGAGCTTAGAGGTTATATATCGATAGATATCAATCGCACGGCATGAATTGCCTGTGTAGCATGCTGAGTTGCATGGATCAAGGCTTCTGTTGAAAAGCAAAGTCTTGTGGTTGATGATCAAAGCACGGCCTCTGTGGCGTAGCTTTGTGTATAACGTGAATTCGCGAGCCTCACACCTCGGTATGAGTTAAAAACGGGATACGGACTGCAGGGAGAGCACGACGTTTCTTTCTAGCTTTGGTGGTGTCAGTGACTTACCAGCCCTGACATATATATACTTTTCACCTTTGTGGTTGTTGGATGAGGCGCCTCGATTTTAGGTCTGTAAGGACCGGGAAACGTGTGTTCAGGCATAATTAATCCTCTAATGTAAGTGAGGACCGGCCCTGAAGCATCCAGGGGTTGCCCAGAGTGCGTAGCCCTGGGACATTTGCTAGAGTGTCTCGAACGCGGAGAGGAGCTTGCCCCTTGCCTCGACTCATGACAGAATCCAATTTCCAATACGTGTACTGCGGTTTTAATTGTAGAACTAGTATGGCGACATGATATATGGTACCCATGCCGTCTATGATTTATGTTTATGATTGAAATTGTTTTGACACTATACACTTATTATAGTAACAAATGATTTGTTTTAAACGTACCAAGCATGTTTGGCTATTATAAGGGAAAACCCTATCCTCCGGCTTGCGTTGCATTGTGTGATGGGACCTGGGTCTTATAATAGCTTCATTTTTCGAAAAAGCATTGCGTTGTTTATTGATATGCACTGGTATTCTTGGGATGAAACCCGTTCCGTGTTATACGGCGTGGTCCCTTGAATTACTCTCTTTTAAAATAAAGTTTTAATAACTGTTTTAGTTCTCACACCAGTCACATGACTGACCTGGAGTTTATTGTTTTAACCTAAACTCTGGGTGCCCCTATTTTCTACTCGGGCAGCTAGTAGTTTTGGTTTTGCAGATTTATATTCACAGGATCCTGGTTTACAGCTGGAATGATATCCGGAAAGCTCTGTATCCGTATATCACCTTCAGTTGTGCTTTGTATTATTTTCCGCTGCTATGCAATTTATTGTAATCTCTGATATTTATCGAATGTAATTTATTCATTTATACTCTGTATATTCTTGTATCTGATGGAATGGTTGTAATAGCAATGAAATGTTCTTCTGTTTGTGTTCTGATTTGTCTTGTCCTCACAGTAATTCGTTCTTTCTCATCTCTTCGGAGACCGGGGAAGTTTCGGGTCACTACAGTTGGTATCAGAGCTTTGGTTTACAGAGCTCGAGAACAAGACACATTAGAACCTTACGAAAGAATTCATCAGATATTGGATTAGTAATATCCAATTAGAATGACTCGTTAGAGATAGGATCAGTAGTATCCTAGAACGAGTGTGGAGAGTATATTTTTTCAAATGAAAACAATTTTGTTTTGAAAATTTAAATCGTTTTAAACGTATTTGATTATCTATTTATTTTGAATTTGGACAATCTAGTATATAAAGGTTTTGCATATACGCGTCATGAACGTATATTCGAAGTTTTAATATATTGGATAGATATAGAATCATACTCTAGTGGCCCGAAGATGATTCTGATGATTGACTAGTCGTCATTAGTATTCATGTTCGAGTAACGAAGGTGTGATATCTATATATTTCCATTAGACTGGTGTGAGAACCAAAACTTATATAGTTAGAACACTTTGTTGTGAATTGGCATCAAAAACATGATTTTCTGTATATGTATCAAATTTTATGAATTTGAAACTCTAATCCACTAATTGATTGATGTTTGTGTTGTTTGCTTATTTGTTTGATAATTTTGAACCATTATGCCTAATTGCATCAAATATTGAATTGTATTGAAAATTGGTCGCATTTGCTTGCATATACATATACTTACATTGAACAGGTCATAGCAAGGAGGCTAGAGCAGAGAATAAAATTTGTTTGCCCGACAAATAGGTACATGTTTACTACATAATTTACTGTTTTGTTTGGGTGATGATGATTTTATGAGCCTATTGGCTAGCCGCTTGGCTTTTTCTTTTTCTTTTTGAGATCAGAAGGCCTATATGGCAATTTCGGGATTTTCCCGTGGCTCCCGGTGCAGGGGAGGTTATGGCGAAATTTTTCGAAAATTTAGGGTGTTAGCCAAATTTTTGAAATTTTGAAAATTCTCAGAAACTGAAAAGTTGGAGAATGGAAGCCAGATCGAACGTAGAGTTGGTTAATCAAACCACTTTCGACTTTGTTCCTTTTCGGGGACGAAAAGTTTTAAGTGGGGGAGATTGTAATAACCCGGAAATTCTGGGCCAGTTTAAAATTTTTATTTTGTCAATTTCAGCGGATTTTGAATATTTAAAATAGATTATTTTAAATAGTATCGACGAGAAAATTTATTTTGAATAGAATTCGACGTATATATTATACGCGTCGTCGATAGAATATAAATATTTATATATAATTATAATAGAATTGAAAATGGCGCGGTAGTTCGATAATTCGATTTCAAACTTCAATTGAATGTACCGGGTGCAAAACAATCCGGATTTTAGTGAAACCAAAAACATTAGAATCTAAATGTTAATATCTTTCCAACAAATCCGAAAAATCGAAATTTCATAGAGGGAATAAAAAGATATGTCCAGTTGAAAATTCTGAATAGTCGCTATGGAATTCAGGCCTTTAAAAATAGCCATTTTGCAAACGACCTCGGATTTCAACGAAACCACTTTTGTTGGATCCGTGATGTCAAGTTATTGCTAGGTTTCAAATTTCATAATTTTTCGAATCAATATGTGAGCGTGGCAAAGGAAAACGCGTTTGACCAGTTTCAGTTGATTTTAATCGACTGGAAAATGACCATTTTTCTAACGGTCTCAGAATTCGACGAAATTAGTTTCGTTAGGACCGTATCGTAAATACGAAGCTAGAAATAATTTTTCTGGAATTTTCTGAATCAGTATGTGGCCTTGGTAATTTAAAATGTACATTTAAAATTGAATATATAGATTTATATTTTAAATTTAGCGAAAACTGATCGAAACAGCCGAATCATCTTGCGAAACATATCCCATTGTGTTCGGAATAGGGGTAATTAGCTAGGGGCGACAGTCGTTGGGTTTGATTCGGAATCCAAATGCAATAAAACGCTAATTTTCAAATTAAATAATATAAATATATATATATATATATATAAAAAATTTTGACCAATCACAAACCCTAATTTCTATCACCCCGTTCAGGAGCCGCCCTTCATCAAATTCGACGGCGAAAAATTTCTGAATCCTTCTCCCTCAATTTTCCTTTAATCCATTCAGCAAAATTAAAAATTGAAACATGGAAATCAAAGAGATTTCAGTCAGCTTTAGATCCATACCAATCTCATCCTGTATCGTATTGGAATTGAGGAGTTTCAGGGGCTCGAACTCGTTCAATTCGCACCCGTTTCTAGGGCTTGCGGGACCATCGAAGGCGACGCGACTCAGGGTGGAGGTAGGCGACGCTAGCGGCTCCAAAGTGGCGGGCTCCGATCTCCTCCACGACGTCGGTGGCGATGGCAAACTCCAACCCTAATGGTGGAGCAACCTGAAATCCGAACACAGTAAGCCTCTCTTAGTTTTTTTATTATTTATTTTTATATATGTAAATCAATTGTTTTAAAACTGAAATAAATATTGTTTTTAAAATATGTTTTAAAATAAATAACATAGAAATCAAAAGGGAATATATATATATATATAGGAAAAAGCATAGAAAAAAAAAATTGGGATTTTTATATATAGATCATTGTTTTTGAAAATCTAAAAAGCATTGGTTTTAAAAATAAAAATAGCAATGGAATTTATAGATATTTATATATCATTGTTTTGAAATGAAAATTGTTTAAAGTTTTGTTTTTAGATATAATGAATGGCATTGTGTTGAAAAATAATACCTTTTTGAAAATAAAAATAACACCTCTTTGAAAATATATAAATCTGTTTGATTTAAAAATATCTTTGAATTGAAAAATATAAACCTCATTGATTTGAATATAAATATCTTTGATATAAAAATTCGATTTTTATATTTTTTACAACGAAGTAAAAATTCGATTTTTATATATTGAATAGCGAAGTAAAAATTCGATTTTTATATATTGAATAGCGAAGTAAAAATTCGATTTTCATATATTGAATAGCGAAGTAAAAATTCGATTTTTATATATTGAATAGCGAAGTAAAAATTCGATTTTTATATATTGAACAACGAAGTAAACATTCGATTTTTATATATGTAGTGGCTACGGTCAACGAAGGTGACAAAAAGGCGAGAACGACGAAGACTTCTGCAAAATAAGAGTCGAGATGGTTTGATAGCTATCTGTGAGAACTTCTCACTCTTCAACTTCTTTTCTAATTATATATATATACTAGGATGCAGACGGTGTTTAGTAGCACCCGACAACCGTCATCCACAGACCATGGATGGCTTGTTTGTTTAATTGTTTGGTTGTGTAGTTGGTTAGATTATTTGGTTTGAATTGAATTGTTTGTTGAAATGGAATGGATTTGATTGATGTGTGAATGGCGTGGGCCTTCACTAGACCGGGGATAAGGCTAGGCCTCGTCCCGTTTCTAGTATCGTGCCGTTATGCCGCCGAAATTTTCTAAAATGAGTTAGAAAAATAAAAATATCATTTTATTGTGTAAATGAATAATAGAAATTCATGTGTTGGAATAAAATGTTTTATCGTTAAAAAAATAATTTTTAACGTGAATATGAATAAATGAATATTTATAATCAAATCGACCGATTTGTTTATATACACTAATTTGACTGATATTGGTTGGGTCGATAAATTTTACACATCGCCCAACTGCACAAATAAAATATGCGTTTGATTGTTCGAAACCCCACACGGGTGCTGGGATGAAATATGAAGTTCACTCATCCTGATTGATTAAATATGTCGATCGATTGATTGACAGGCTGTTATAAGCGTTAGATATCTATATTTGATGCTTATACAGTGTAGTGCACTTTGGTTGATGGTTGATTATTTTTCAATGCTATTATATACGTGTGATGTATGAAAATCCATATAATTAATATTATATGGTGATTGATTGGGCCTCATTCCAATTTAGAAAATAAAGAATATTATAAAATAAAGGTTCATGTGTTGACTGTACTCATCCGTTGAGATTAGTCATGTGTTGAACGAAATATTTTAATAATAAAATTTACATCTTTATCATATATAGAATTAGAAATCAACTGGAAAATAGAAGAGATGAGTGGTCTCCTGGATATTGATCTGATGTTGGTTTCGGCCTTCGGGGTTAATATTTAGGGAAACGTTCTCTTACTAATTTACAGTTGGAGTCTGATTTAATATCAAATGATAGATACCTTAATTTTTATAAAATATACCAAATAACAAAAATAGTCACACGTGGACAGTACTCATTCGTTGAGATTAGTCGTGTGTTGACAAAAATAAATATTCATTTGTTGAATAGAATATTTGAAAATAGAAATATATGAAGCCGTGTTGATTAGATTGACGCCATTTTGCCGTGAACGATATTTATATCGATTTTATTCATTTCGAAATGAATTGAATTGAAAACAATTTCGAAATGAATTGAATTGAAAACGATTTCGAAATGAATTGAATTGAAAACGATTTCGAAATGAATTGAATTGAAAACGATTTCGAAATGAATTGAATAGAAAACGAATTTGATTTCAATTGAATATATAACGAATTTGATTTGAATAGAAAACGAATTTGATTTCAATTGAATATATAACGAATTTGATTTCAATTAAATATATAACCAATTTGAATTGAATCGAATAGAAAACGACTTTGAAATTGAATTGAAAACGAATTCAAATTGAATTGAAAGCGAATTGAAATGAATTCAAATTGAATTGAAATTTGAATTGAATAGAAATGAATTTTGAAACGAATTTATAAAGAAGAATTAAATTTTGATTTGAATTGAAGTGGAAGTTGAAATGTTTTTGAAACAAATTTGAAACTATTTATAAAATTCGTTTTAAATAGTAATCGACGAAATATATATTATATATATAATAAAATGGCCTGAATAGAACGCGCCGCGGCAGTTCGTGAATTTCGACCATTTATTTCAAACGGACATTACGGGAGATCCGATCGTCGGATTCTCCTAAAACCGGAACCTTGGGTTCGTATCGAAAAGAGCTTTCTAACGAATATTAGAAATTTGAAATCTAACGGTTGGATTTGGAGTTACGCCCAAATCAAATTTGAAAAAGGTCGCTGTAAGTGCAGTTCGATGGCCATTGTTGGAAATCGACTGTACGGGCCTTGATAAAATTATTAAAAATATCAATAATTTGTGTAAAATCATAAGAAATGATTTGGGAAAAATTGGGGTGAAAAACTCCATATTTGAAAAGATAAAAATGGATTTTTATCGAAATGAACTAGTTTTGAACTAAATTTAAAACCCAATTATTTTTAAATAAATAAATTAGATTTAAAAAGGGGTTTTAAATAATCGGAATTTCTAATATATTTGATTGGATTTGAAATGGGTTTATCGTGAACGGTGTTTTAAATAACACTAGTTCTTTAACCCGATAATAAATAGAATGTGATTTGGGTTTGTCGTGAACTGTGTTTTAAATAACACCTAGTTCTTTAACCCAGTAAAAGGAGTTTAATGAATCTGCAATTAGATTGAAATGTAAATTTGTAATCTAAATTATCAAATTTAGAAAATGAGCGAGAATGGAGTATTACCAGTTTTGCTCCAAAGCGATAGTTAAATCTTTAATTAGATTTGAACGTGAAATGGTAATTAATTTTACCGATAACACTGTGGTGTTAAATATGGAGTATTACCAGTTTTGCTTCATGGGATGAATAGGTTGGGATTGGGAAATAAAATAAATAATTACTTCGGTGTGGTTCGCTAATCTCGACTAGTTGGAAAACCATAATTTGGTTTGTAACGACATCCAAAGGAGGATTAAAGGATAAATTTGAAAGAATTTATCTTGGATAAAATTAATGGGAACCTTTCCCTAAAAATGTGATTTTGTGAATAAAAGAATATTCTGAAATGGAATGAGGCGTATGTTGTGTTTGAGTAACACTTGTTTTTAATATACGCGGGTTGTTCGGAAAGGCCGGGTTTATACCCATTCTGAATAACCGATTCGACGATATGTCGAAGATGAAGACGGTGGTTGAAGACCAGAAGTCTTCACATCGTTTGGATAATTACTGACGATCCTGATTGGGCAGTACACCCAAGAGGATGGAAATAGTTGGTGGTCGTCTAGACGTACTTGGAGATGGATGGATATGCGAGGAAAGTGCCTCCGGTTTCGTTCAGACCCAGAACGAACTTGTAAATGGATTGTGTGTCTGACATTGGATTTTATTCTGTGTTGATTGATTTCTGTTAAATATATATCTGTTTGGCGGCGGAGAATTTATTCTCTTGCTTAACGCCCTTCTCTGAGACGTACGAGCTTAGAGGTTATATATCGATAGATATCAATCGCACGGCATGAATTGCCTGTGTAGCATGCTGAGTTGCATGGATCAAGGCTTCTGTTGAAAAGAAAAGTCTTGTGGTTGATGATCAAAGCACGGCCTCTGTGGCGTAGCTTTGTGTAAAACGTGAATTCGCGAGCCTCACACCTCGGTATGAGTTAAAAACGGGATACGGACTGCAGGGAGAGCACGACGTTTCTTTCTAGCTTTGGTAGTGTCAGTGACTTACCAGCCTTGACATATATATACTTTTCACCTTTGTGGTTGTTGGATGAGGCGCCTCGATTTTAGGTCTGTAAGGACCGGGAAACGTGTGTTCAGGCATAATTAATCCTCTAACGTAAGTGAGGACCGGCCCTGAAGCATCCAGGGGTTGCCCAGAGTGCGTAGCCCTGGGACATTTGCTAGAGTGTCTCGAACGCGGAGAGGAGCTTGCCCCTTGCCTCGACTCATGACGGAATCCAATTTCCAATACGTGTATTGCGGTTTTAATTGTAGAACTAGTATGGCGACATGATATATGGTACCCATGCCGTCTATGATTTATATTTATGATTGAAATTGTTTTGACACTATACACTTATTATAGTATCAAATGATTTGTTTTAAACGTACCAAGCATGTTTGGCTATTATAAGGGAAAACCCTATCCTCCGTCTTGCGTTGCATTGTGTGATGGGACCTGGGTCTTATAATAGCTTCATTTTTCGAAAAAGCATTGCGTTGTTTATTGATATGCACTGGTATTCTTGGGAGGAAACCCGTTCCGTGTTATACGGCGTGGTCCCTTGAATTACTCTGTTTTAAAATAAAGTTTTAATAACTGTTTTAGTTCTCACACCAGTCACATGACTGACCTGGAGTTTATTGTTTTAACCTAAACTCTGGGTGCCCCTATTTTCTACACGGGAAGCTAGTAGTTTTGGTTTTGCAGATTTATATTCACAGGATCCTGGTTTACATCTGGAATGATATCCGGAAAGCTCTGTATCCGTATATCACCTTCAGTTGTGCTTTGTATTATTTTCCGCTGCTATGTAATTTATTGTAATCTCTGATATTTATCGAATGTAATTTATTCATTTATACTCTGTATATTCTTGTATCTGATGGAATGGTTGTAATAGCAATGAAATGTTCTTCTGTTTGTGTTCTGATTTGTCTTGTCCTCACAATAATTCGTTCTTTCTCATCTCTTCGGAGACCGGGGAAGTTTCGGGTCACTACAATGTGGGTCGCTCCCATTAGGTTGTATAATCACCTATCTAGAGAAATTCCTTTTGCTTCTCTAATCTATTTTGACGTTGTCCCTTTTCGGGAAACGGTGGTTTGAGCCCAACCGTTGGTGATATACATTCGATACCCTCAAGCGAAATAAGTGGTCGGTCATGTGAGGGCTGGGTTGCAAGACGTTCTTGTTGAACCTAGTGTATTCGCATCTAGAGATACACTATCGGTAGGTAGTCCCATACCTTGTCAAGGTTGGAATCAAATCTCCAATAAGCGTCGCGGTTTTGATTGTATACTATATATGTGGAGCGTTAGATGCAAGCGTTCCACTGGATTGTTATTTACTTGTATTTAGACATTATCAGAAAAGATATTGGTTTCAAAACTGTTTTGGGTTATCGTAAGGTAAAAACCGTTCGTGCTAATGTGTGGATTTGGTCTTATGATTATCCTTTTATTTTGAAATGATTTTGAACTTTAAAATCATGTTGGATGATTTACCCTTAATACTGTGCGAGTTTTACTCACTCTGGTTCACCAGACTGGCCCGGTGTTTTGTAAATGCTCGGGTTAGCCCGAGATGTATAGGTTCAGGTTATCGAATGTTGTGCAGAGACAAGCTGGAAGAGTTCAGACGTATGATATTATATAACTACCGTTCTGTTGTATGTTGTATATGAGGACAGGTTACTATAACTGTCCAATTGTGTGATGTACTCTGATATTGTAAGTATCTTTAAATGCTCTCAATAAAGTTTTATTTCTGTATTATATTTTGTTCCGCTACGATGTGAGACTCTGATTCTGTGTTGTGTTGGTTCTTCTTCTTCTTCTTCTTCTATTCTAATATTTCTTTCTTTCTTATCTCACCCTCTAAATTCTTTCTAATAACTATCCGGTGTTTTCGGTGCTTGGAAGATCAGCAAGAGTTACGGGAAAGGTATTTATGTTGATTTTCAGGCCGAAAATTCCTGGGTCGTTACAGTGTGAATTAGATTATATATATGATCTAATTCAGTTTAGAATTTGATTATAATAACGAATATATTATTTAAACGACAGTTTGAACGTATAATTTGAATATAATTAAAATCGAGCTCGAAATGGCGCGACCGTTCGTAATTTGGCGATTCGAACTTTAAACGAATATACAAAATCTGTTTTAACTCGGAATTCTGTGAGACAAGAAACGTTCGGAGCCGGTGAAGTATATTTTTCTAATGGAAGAGAAAAATCAAGATTTCATCGTGTAATTGTGAGTTGTGTCCAAATCAAATTTTCGAAAAAGTCGCTATTGAATTCATTTATAATTATAACGATTTATAAAAGGATTTAAATATAAATCGAATATCGATATAACTGGGTACTTTGAAATATCGAGCAATGAATTCCAATATATTTATCTTGGAGTTGTGTGATATTTTAATGTGAATATATATGATAATATAAATTTATTTATATTTAATTTAATTATTTTTAAATATATTAATATTTAAATGGATTTATTTAGAGCTTTGAAAATAGTCATTTTTTGCAAACGACCTCCGTTTTCGACAAAACTAATTTTGTTGGATCTGGAATATTAAATTATTGTTAGATTTCAATTTTCGTGATTTTTAAAGTCAGTATGTGGTCATAAGGAATTTTAATGTGAAAAAGAATCAATATTTTGACTTTAAAAATATGTTGTGTGAGCAAACAGATTCGGAATTCGACGGAACAAGTTTCATTAAGTCTGTAATGTTGAACCATAGCTATATGTTCATTTTCATCGCAATTGGATATTGATTGCGACCGTACGAGCGTAAGATATTCAATGTAAAATATTGATGGAATATACTAAGAATGATCCACTTTCTTCCTGTAAAGCATCTCATACCCGTAACCCTCATTGACCATTCTTGTTTTCCATTTGTTAGGCCGCCACAAATTTGGTACTTCATAATTTGTAAAAAAATCAAATACTAAGTGAAGTCTAATAATCTTTGATTCGTTTTACTCATTGAATCAAGGGCTTCAAGATGATATCAATATGGTAAAGCTCGGTCAAAAGTTTTCTGGGACTCGATGGTGATTTTTTTCGAAGCCGAGTTTGATAGTGGACCTAGGGTTCATTTTTCCTAGTGATGCAGGCGTCGGGGGAAGATGGAGTGTGAAGGGGAAGAGTAGGCGCACCTGTTGGGGGTGGCTAAGGGAAGTCCGGTGAATGGTGGTGTCCAGTGAGGTGGTTTGAACGGAGGCCTTTAAGTCTTTGTTTTAGGAAAAGTCTGATGTTGTAGGGTATTGAATCATTGGCTAGTGGTGCAGCTGGGGGTGGGGCGAGGGACGATGGTGGTTCGGAGGTGGCAGTTCGCCGGAGCTACGGTGAACGTTGGTGATAGCGAAGGCAAATTGAAGTCATCATGATTTCTGTAGTTGGCAAAGTTCGATTCTATGAGGACTGGATGGCTTGTAAGGCATTGTTGGGAGCGACGTTCATTTGAGTAGAGAGGCCAGTAGGTGGCGGTATTTGCAGTGGCTGATGAGTGGGGTCCAATGCCCTGAATTGTCGACGGTGTGATGATGACGGGGTCGGTGTTTTGTTGGATGTATGAAACGATGGTAAGCAGGTCTCACGAGGGTGATTTAGTGAGCTAACGCTGATGATTAAGGGAGATAATTATTAATTAATGGTAATTAAAGGATAAGGCTTAATTTATGCTTAATTTATTAATTTAAAGCCAACTAAATTGTTTATAACTTGTAATGGTAATATATTGTTCATACATTATCTGTTTTACGAATGATCGGATCCGTTGGGATCGTATGGACGACGACTACACAATGGAGCTAAATGGGAGTGAATTAGAGCTCGTTACAATTTATAGCGAAATAAATTGTCTGTCTGAATCAACCGATAGATATCATTATTTAACGATGATCGTCCAATGAGAGTAAATCTCACTAACTCTGCTCAGTTTATATTTTCATAACGTATTTTTAGAACTGATAAATATTGGTTGATTGTTGTGTGTTGATTGGTTGGTTAAACTACTAATTGATTAGTTAAAAATATCGATACATTTATATATATATATATCGTTAATTAAATATTGATTCTGTGATCAGAATATTTCATGTTGAAATGAAATTGATGTTAATTATATTGGTTAACATCTGTGGATGCAGGGAAACAGGTTGGAGGGATCCAACTGGATTCCTCAATATTTATAATACTGTTTTTCATATATTATGATATATGATGTGTTATATAATCTGTTATTGATTGTGTGTGTTTGGATGATGATTGATCCTTTTGATTTGGTATTTTAAATACCATATGAAATACTGGAATGTAAAAAGGGAATTTTCAAAGTGTATTTTGAAAATAAAATATTTATATAAAATCAATGGATTTTGTATGAAAGGAAATATTTATATGAAATAAATATAATTATAAAAGGTAATATGTTGGAAAATAAATAAAATTAGAAAAGGGATTATATATAAAATAAACAGAATTATATAAAGAAAATATTTAAATAAAATAAATAGAATTTTATAAATGAAATATTTATATGAAATAAAGAGAATTATATAAAGGAAATATTTGTAAAACAGATAGAATTGAAACGGGAATATTTGTAAACATTTACAAATAGAATTGGAAAAGGAAATATTTATATGAAATAAATAGATATTATAAAAAGAATATTTATAGGATTTAAATAGGAGTTATAAAAGGGAGTATTGTATAAAATGAATAGAACTTTATAAAAGAAAGTAAGTGGGAAATAAATATAAAAAGGGAAACCTGTTTTTAACATATTAAAGGGAAAAGATTAATTCAAAGTTGAATTAAATAGAAATCTGTTTCAACAGATAAAATTTGAGAAGAATGATTTATATACGATGTTTATAAATTTAGAAAAAATATTTATCATTGGATAAATAAAAATAAAATCTGAATTTATATAGAAAATAAGAAATCGGTTTTTAACACTGATATTTTAAACAGAATGTGAACTCATCATTTATAAAGGAAATTTAAGCGTTAGAATAAAAAGGAGATTTCGTATGAATAATTCTATAAATAGAAGTATAAATAGAATTTGGAAATGGAATATTATTATAAAAATATGAAATCAAACTTAAGGGATTATATAAAAGAAATATTTTCACATTCAATGTGGATAATGGATTAAAATGAATATTTTATAAATTAAAACATTATAACGAAAAGTGGATTTTGACATAGGAATTCAAATGGGACTTTGAATAAGATAAGAAATAGAGTTAATCGAATATTAGTTATTCGAAATAGAGTTTATCTAATAGAATTAATTGTATTAGAGTTAATCGAATATTAATTATTGGAATAGAGTTAATCGAATATTAGTTAATCAAATAGGGTTAGTAGAATATTATTTATTCGAATAAAGTGAATCGAATATAAGTATTCGAAGAAAGATTATCGAATACAGTTTATTCGAAGTAAATATTATCGAATATAGTTTTTTCGAAGAAGGAAAGATTATTGAATATAGTCTATTCGAAAGGAGTTAATCGAATATAGTTTATTCGAAGAGAGTTAATCAAATTTTTAGTTTATTCGAAAGGAGTTAATCGAATATAGTATTCGAAAGAGAATTATCGAATAAGAGATTATTCGAGAGAGAATTATACATTGGGATTCGACTATATCGAATGTAGGAAAGTTCTATATACTTTCCGCTTTTTAAATCAGTTTATTTAATCCTTTATTTATTTATGTAAATAAAGATATAAAATTGATTTAAAGTTAATTGTTTTGAAAGTAGGGATTATAATGTTATTGTTATAATCAAATAATTTCTATAAAAGAAGTGGATTCGTAAACAAAATACGAGAGTTACGTAAGGAAGTTTGTTGAAGTTTTAAAATGTGAACTTTGTCTATTTCGAGGTTAGGAATGTCGTTCAGTTAAGGTATGAGAGGTAATTATACCCCAACTTGATTGACTTCATTTTTAACTAAGGAATGGTTAAGGTTCGATAGTGAAGGTTAGTTAATTGAATTAAGATAATAAGCGTTAATGGTTCGAGTCGGCATAGCGATGTTTTATATAAACATCTGTTTAAATCCAATGAAGGAGTTTTGGAAATGTTTTCCAAATAAGAAATGTTTTAATATAGAAAATAAGAAACAGGAGTAAATATGGAAATGTTTTTCAATGATTTATAACGTATATCTAGAAAATAAGAATTTACGAATATATGGGATCGGAAACAGGGAAATGAATAATGGAATGGCAAAGTAAATTAAAGGGGATCAGGTTTGATTGATGATTTGCTCGGTAAGATTTCCATTTGGAAATACGATCGTTGTTTGCACATGCGTTTTTCTTTTATAGTTAAATCACCGACTATCAAAGTTTTTGACCATTTTTCCGTCGTCAATACAGAGAGACCGGGATCTGATTTATTATCTGAAACCACTCTGTATGGGCGTTAGCGTTGCGATCAAATATGATGAAGATAATTGAAGACGGAGTTGTGCAAGGGCTGTTCTGGCGATCCTAGGTAGAAATTGCCTAAGATGGATTTACAGAATAGTGCCTTCAGATTGTCCAGTCCCAGGACAATTTGAATGGATGAATGTCTGACAGAGTATATCTAATGGATCACGTAAGTTGATCGCTTCAAACGTATCTATGTTTGGTGGCAGAGGAATTCGTTTCTCTTAGCTTTATACCCGTGGTATTTTTGTGGAAATCAATTTGTGATTTGGTGGGTATGACGTTGTGGCATTCAAAGTAAATGAACGTATGATCTGTCAAAAGATACGTTATGACCTCAAGCCTCATCAACCGGGAAATGACAAAAATTGGCCAGGCAGCATGGCTAAGTGGGTCACCCTTATTAGGGTGTATTGTTACCATCTAGAGAATATTCATATTTGTTACTTCTTTTCACTTCTGTATCTCCCGGGAACGATTATATTGCTGGCAACCGTAGGTGGCAATATATTCGATACACTCAAGAGAATTGAATGGTCGGTCATGTGTGGGCCGGGTTGCAAGACGTTCTTGTTGAACCCAGTGTATTCCTCTCAAGAGATACACTATTGGTAGGTGGTTCCATACCTTGTCATAGTCAGAATCCAATATTCAATAAGCGCCTGCTGTTTTGATTGTATAATATATAAGTGGAACGTGAGATACAAGCGTTCTACTAGATGTTAATTATTTGTGATTAGACATTATTATAATATCAGAAAAGTACTGATTTCAAAAACGTTTTAGGTTATCATAAGGTAAAATCCATCTATATTTATGTGTGGATTGGTCTTTAGATTATCTTTTCTTTTGAAAAGGATTTTTAAAAGTTAAACAAATGTTTGGAGTTTACCCACACCAGTCCCATGACTGAAAAATAGTTTGTTTTGTTTTGTTTTCACTAAACTCTTGGATGCCCAAAATTTGTACGAGTAGTCAAGTAGTCGGGTTTTACAGATACACTAGATGGAGCTTGAAGCAGGAGGCCTCAGTAGCATTTTATAGCTATTGTTTATTTCTGCTGTTATGTAAGCGTTGTATTCTAATATACAAATACATATTTGTATTTTCAATGTTATTTTAGATACTATATTTCATTCGTTCCGCTGTGAGATTCGCTTTACTCTGGTGGTGTTGTGTTCTTCTTCTTCTTCTTTTATTCTAATAGTTCTACCATATTGATTCTCACCCTCTAACTTCTTTCTATTAACTATCTGGTATTTCCGATGTCTGAATAGTCAACATTGGTATTTGTGTTGATTTTCGAAGTCGAAAATCCCTGAGTCGTTACAGTGGTATCAGAGCTGAAGGTTAAGTATTACCTTGGCTCTGTGGCGTGACTCAGTAGAGATGGGGTTAGCAATACCGTAGATTGAGTTGAGTGTATATATACGAGTGGACGTATTTGTCGATTTTAGAAAAATTGTTTTATATTGTGGAGATTTATTGGTTGAGTTGTTTATAAGTTCTGGTCGATCAGTTTGATCCATTGTATTGGTAGGAGTTTATAAACACTCGAACACGATGAACCGACATGATGTGTTTTGAAAAGAGGGTAAATGATATAATTTTACCCAAATCATATTTTTATATAAAAGTATGATTTATATTTGAAGTATTATCGT
Organism: Allium sativum; assembly: GCA_030737875.1. Lineage (NCBI taxonomy): Eukaryota > Viridiplantae > Streptophyta > Magnoliopsida > Asparagales > Amaryllidaceae > Allium > Allium sativum. The sequence goes on along the minus strand of CM060920.1, from coordinate 53,516,775 downwards.
ATATTGAATGTGCTGGTTGTGATTATAATCAAATAAGATTATAATTGAAATTGTTATGTAAATAACGAATCAAATTCCGTATAAGGATTACGAAGTGAATTAAATCTGAATTTAAATCAGAATTGAAATTAAAACTCTGGAAATTTGAATAAGTATTTGTAAATGAATATGGATTGGATATAAGAGAATTTTAAAATCCTGGGAGATTTTAAATTTGTTTTTCAAGCATAGTGAAGGATATTTTGAACTGATTTCAAAATGGAAGTGTTTAAAAATGGTTGCAAAAAGTGATATAGTATTGAACTCACTTTGATTGCTGGAAAATAATTCCGATGATGAAGTCAACCATCATCAGTATTCATTTTCGAGTACTAAGTGACGGATTACTACCAAGGATTTTGTTTTTGAATTGTTTTGTGAAAAGCAAGTTGTTTTGAATCCTGAAAAGGAAAGTTTGATTTTTGAAAAGGGTAAACAGCTTAAGAATCCTAGAAATAGACTGTTTGAATTAAAAACAAATTGAATTTAAATTTGTGAAAACAAATTGAATCTGGGTTAAAGCCAGTTAAGTGGAAGTTGTATTGACATGGAGTAATATCAAATCGAATTGGAATTTGGTATATAATTGGACTCGGCTGAGTGAATGGTTTGATTTTTGAAATAAAAATCAGAACTGTGACTGTGGGATGAAGATAACTGATTGGAGGAATAAATAAGTTAATGAAATAGGTGAATGGAACTTAACGAAGTTAAGTATAGTGGATTGATGTGTTAGGAGTTTGGAATCAAGAATGGAACTTTGGTTTGAAATGGAATTTGGCCTGGATACGTGAATGATTTGGTTTTGGTGATAAATTTGGAAATTGATTGGAATGATTTTGGTATATGCAGAATTGGTAACATATGGAAAGGATATATTAATATGCCCGACAAAAAGGTACCAGTTTATATTATATATGGGTTTGAGATTTTGATGAGCCTGTTTGGCAAGCCGCTTGGCTGTTTGATTTTCTTTTGGGTTGGAGAAGGCCTAGAGAGGCGAGTTGCAATTTGAGCTATTGACCAGTACAAAGGAAGTGCTGGCGATTTTTTTTTTTGAAAATTTTGGGTGTTAGAAAATTTTCAAGATTTTTGAAAATATTCGTTAATAGAAATAGATTAATATTTTAATTTAAATTAGTTGGATCAGTTAAAACTGAAGTTAAAGAAGTAAACAAATGATTTTTACCCAGTTAATAGGGTTTGTTTTCTACCTTAGCAATTTCGGGGACGAAATTATTTTAAGGGGGGAAGAATGTAATTTCCCATATTTTAACGGCATACTAATTAATTTAATTATATAAATAGTGATTTAGAGATTTATATGGTTGTTTAATTAAATAATATTGAATATTTAATAATATATTTAATTCCGAAATAATCGGAATTAAGTTGAATTCACAATATTGTGTGAATTGGATTATATACAAGATCAAATTCAGTTTAGAATTTGATTATAATAATGAATATATTATTTAAACGATAGTTTAAACGGATAATTTTAATATAATTAAAATCGAGCTCGAAATGGCGCGGCAGTTCGTAATTTGGAGATTCGAACTTTAAACGAATATACAAAACCCATTTTAACTCGGATTTCTGTGAAACAAGAAACGTTCGGAGCTGGTTGTTTTTCTAATGGAAGAGAAAAATCGAGATTTCATCATGTAGATTGTGAGTTGTGTCCAAATCAAATTTTCGAAAAAGTCGCTATGGAATTCATTTATAATTATAACGATTTATAAAAGGATTTAAATATAAATAGAATATCGATATAACTGAGAACTTTGAAATATTGAGCTATAAATTCCAATATATTTATCTTAGAGTTGCGTGATATTTTAATGTGAATATATACGATAATATAAATTTATTTATATTTAATTTAATTATTTTTAAATGTATCAATATTTAAATGGATTTATTTAGAGCTTTAAAAATAGCTATTTTTGCAAACGACCTTCGTTTTCGATGAAACTAATTTTGTTGGATCTGGAATATTAAATTATTGTTAGATTTCAATTTTCGTGATTTTTGTAGTCAGTATGTGGCCGTAAGGAATTTTAATGTGAAAAACAATCAATATTTTGACTTTAAAAATATGTTGTGTGAGCAAACGGATTTGGAATTCGACGGAACAAGTTTCATTGAGTCTGTAATGTTGAACCATAGCTATATGTCCATTTTCATCGCAATTGGATATTGTTTGAGACTATATGAGCGTAAGATGTTCAATGTAAAATAACGAAGGAACATACCCAGAATACTCCACTTTCTTCCTATAAAACATCTCATACCCGTAAACCTCATTGACCATTCTTGTTTTCCATTTGTTAGGCCGCCACAAATTCGGTACTTTATAATTTGTAAAAAAATGAAATACTAAGTGAAATCTTACAATATTAGATTCATTTTATGTAACAACCAGGAAATGTGAGCCAATTTAAATTTTTTATTTTGGCAATTATAGCGAAGTTTGAACATTTAAAACGAATTATTTTAATTAATATTGACGAGTAATTTGAATATAATTAGAACGTATATATTTATATAAATCGTCGTTAGAATATAAAAAATTATATATAATTATAAAAAAGAATTGAAAAGGGCGCGGTAGTTCGATAATTCGATTTCAAATTTCAAATGAATGTACCGGGTGCAAAATAAACCGGATTTTAGCGAAACCAAAAATTTCTAATTGAGAATATCTTTCTAACGAATCCGAAAAATCAAAATTTCATAGCGGGAATCAAAAGATACGTCCAGTTAAAAATTCAGAATAGTCGCTATGGAATTCAGCCCTTGAAAATAGCCATTTTGCAAACGACCTCGGATTTTGACGAAACCACTTTTGTTGGATCCGTGATGTCAAATTATTGCTAGGTTTCAAATTTCGTAATTTTTCGATTCAATATGTGAGTGTGGCAAAGGAAAACGCGTTTGACCAGTTTTACTTTATTTTAATCGACTGGAAATTGTCCATTTTTCAAACGGTCTCAGAATTCGAAGAAATTAGGTTTATTTGGACCGTATCGTCAATACGAAGTTAGAAAATATTTTTCGGGAATTTTTAGAGTTAGTACGTGGCCCTAGTAAATTGAAATGCGCGTTCAAATTCAATATATAGAGTTATATGTTGATTTTGACGTAAACTGATCGAAACGATCGAATCAGCCTACGTGACATATCCCATTGAGTTCGGAATGGGGGTAATTAGCTAGGGACGACAGGCGGTGGGTTTCGTTTCGTGTTCAAAATAAAAAGATACAATTTTGGGATTAAAAATAATAAAATATAAATTAATTATATAAAACCCCTATATCCTTCCTCCTTTCTCCCTCGTTAGTTCAGAACGAAATAAATAAAAAAAAGAAAGAGAAGAGGGAGGAGTCATCGCTCCTCCGACTAGGGCGCCTGGCGCGCGAGACCCCTCCCTCCGCCTCCTGTCGTTCAACTCCCCTCCTCCTGATCCTCTCTCTCCTTCCCCTTCGCTTCCTTCTCCAATAAAACCATCGTACCCCTACCCAAAACCCGACATCACCCAGCCTCCGACCACCGCATCTCGTCTACGACCCCCACCCCGTCCTCTGATCCTCCCTGCTGTCACCCTCTCTCCCCACCTTCTCCAGTCTCGCGTGAGCCCATCGCCAAACCCCCCTGCTTGAAGACCTTCGAGACCACCATCACCTCCTCCATCTTCATTATAATTCGCAGCAGCCCCGCCCAATTTCAGTTGTAAGTTTTTAATTGATATTCACTTGTATATGTAGTTAGTAAAGGAAATTTTCTTAAAAGAAATAATTTTGTTTTAAAACATGGTGTTTTTTGATTTAAAAACTGAAAAAAAAATATTTTTATTTATAAAAATATGATTTTTAGATGAGGAAAAGGTAGAAAAGATTTTTTATTTAGTATAGATAGGATTTTTATGTTAAGAAAAAAACACGATTTTTATGAAAGCATGAAGGTAAGATTTTTACCATAATAAAGATTTGATTTTTTTTACCACCTAAAGATGTGATTTTTAACAACATAAAAATGTGATTTTTATGATAGGAATAGAGAAATAAAAATATGATTTTTATATATATAGTGACTACGGACGATGAAATTGACAAAAGGCGAGCACGGAGAGGTTTCCTACATATGAAGAGTCGTGGTATTGGATTAGCTAGTCGGTGAGAACTTCTTACCTTTAATTTTCATTTTCTAGTTAAATTATATACTAAGATGCAGACGGTGTTTAGTAGCACCCGACACCCGTCGTCCACAGACCACGGACGTCTTGTATGCTTGTTTGTTGTGTTGTGAAGTTTGTTTGTGATATTGATGTGAAGTGGATAATAAAATATTCTTGTGCTGAAAAAAAATCAAATATTTATATTGTTAAAAATATTTTTATCGTTAAAAATATAATTTTTATCGTGAATATGAATATAGTGAATGTGAACAAATAAATATTCATTTACAAACCGGACGGTTTGTTTATGTACACCTATTTGAAGGATATTGATTGCGACGATAAATTTTACACATCGCCCAACTGCACAAATAATATTCAGTGTTTGTTGATTTGAAACCCCACACGGGTATTGGGATAAAATACTGCATACACTAATCCCAGTAATTAGTTGTATGTCGATTGATTGATTGATAGGCTGTTATAAGCGTTAGATATCTATATTTGATGCTTATTTAGAGTAGTGCACTTTGGATGATGATGGATTTTATCGTTGCTATTATATACATGTGTTTTATGAAATCCATATAATTAACATTATATGGTAACTGATTGGGCCTTATTCCAATTGGAAAGATAAAGAATATTATAAAATAAAGGTTCATGTGTTGATAGTACTCATCCGTTGAGATTGGTCATGTGTTGAACGAAATATTTTAACAATAAAATTTACATCTTTATCATATATAAAATTAGAAACTAACTGAAAAATAGATAAGATGAGTGGTCTCCTGGTATTGATCTAATGTTGGTTTCGACCTTCGGGATTAATATTTAGGGAATCGTTCTCTTACTAATTTACGGTTGGAGTCGGATTTGAAATCAAACGATAGATACCATAATTTTTATAAAATATATTAAATAACAAAAATAATCATGTGTTGATAGTACTCATTTGTTGAGATTAGTCATGTATTGAAAGAAATATAGATTCATTTGTTGAGATTAGTCATGTATTGAAAGAAATATAGATTCATTTGTTGAATAGAATAACGATGTTATTGAAAAATATAAAGCCGTGTTGATTAGAGATGCGCTATTTTGACGCGAACGATATTTATATCGATTATACTCGTTTTTATAATGAATATTGAAAAGAGATAAAAATCGAATATATACAAAAGAAATTCAAATTGAATTGAATATAGAACGAATTCGAATTGAATTGAATATAGAACGAATTCGAATTGAATTGAATATAGAACGAATTCTAATTGAATTGAATATAGAACGAATTCGAATTGAATTGAATATAGAACGAATTCGAATTGAATTGAATATAGAACGAAAAACTGAATTGAATATAGAACGAATTTGAATTGAATTGAATATAGAACGAATTCGAATTGAATTGAAAATGAATTGGAAATAGAATAAAAATCAATTTGAAATGGATTCAAATTGAATTGAAATTTGAATTGAGTTGAAATGAATTTAAAACGAGTATATAAGGATAAATTCAATTTTGATTTGAATTTGAAATGGAAGTTGAAATTGTTTTGAAACGAATTTAAAACTATTTATAAAATTCGTTTTAAATAGAAATCGACGAAATATATATTATATTATATATTTATATATAATATAATGGCCTGAATAGAACGCGCCGCGCCGCGGCAGTTCATGAATTTCGACCATTGACTTCGAACGGACACTACAGGAGATCCGACCGTCGGATTCTCCTAAAACTAGAACCGTTGGGTTCGTATCGAAAAGAGATTTCTAAGGAACATTATAAATTTGAAATCTAATTGTTGGATTTGGAAATATGTCCAAATCAATTCCAGAAAAGGTCGTTGTAAGTGCAGTTCGATGGCCGTTGTTGGAAATCGACTGTACGGGCCTTGATAAAATTATCAAAAATATCAATAATTTGTGTAAAATTATAAGAAATGATTTGTGAAGAACTGGGGTGAAAAATCCCACATTTGTAAAGATAAAAATAGTTTTTTATCGAAATGAACTAGTTTTGAACTAAATTTAAAACCCAATTATTTTTAAATAAATAAATTGGATTTGAAAGGGGTTTTAAATAATCAGAATTTCTAATATATTTTATTGGAATTGAAGTAGAATTGATTTGTGGGTATCATGAACTGTGTTTTAAATGATATTAGTTCTTTAACCCAGTAAAGGGAGTTTTAATGAATCTGCAATTAGATTGAAATGTGAATTGATAATTTAAATTATCAAATTTGGAAAATGAGCGAGAATGGAGTATCACCAGTTTTGCTCCAAGCGATAGTTAAATCTTTAATTAGATTTGAACGTGAATTGGTAATTAATTTTACCGATAACACAGTGGTATTAGATATGGAGTATTACCAGTTTTTCTTCATGGGATAAATAGGTGGGGATTGGGAAATAAAATAAATAATTACTTCGGTGTGGTTCGCTAATCCCGACTAGTTTGGAAAACCATAATTTGGTTTGAAATGATATCCAAAGGATGATTAAAGAATAAATTTAAAAGAATTTATCTTTGATAAAATTTATGGGAACCTTTCCCTAAGAATGTGGAATTTAGAAACTAACTGTAGGTTAGCTAAGAAGAATGGTTTCCTGGGTATTGATCTGATGTTGGTTTCGGCCTTCGGGGTTAATATTTGGGGAATTGTTCTCTTGTTAATTTACGGTTAGTGACTGATGAATTGGAATGAGGCGTATGTTATGTTTGTGTAACATTTGTTTACTATATACACGGGTTATTCAGAAAGGCCGGGTTTATACCCATTCTGAATAACCGATTCGACGATATGTCGAAGATGAAGACGGTGGTTGAAGACCGGAAGTCTTCACATCGTTTGGGTGATTACTGATGATCTTGATTGGGCTGTACACCCAAGAGGAGAGAATCAATTGGTGATCGTCCAGACGTACTTAGAGATCGATGGATATGCAAGGAAAGTGCCTCCGGTTTCGTTCAGACCCAGAACGAACTTGTAAATGGACTGTGTGTCTGACATTGGATTTTATTCTGTGTTGATTGATCTCTATTAAATATACATCTGTTTGGCGGCGGAGAATTTATTCTCTTTCTTAACGCCCTTCTCTGAGACGTACGAGCTCAGAGGTTGTATATCGATGGACATCAGTCGCATGGCATGAATTGCCTGTGTGGCACGCCTAAGTGGCAATTGATCAAGGCTTCTGTTGAAAAGCAAAGTCTTGTGGTTGATGATCAAAGCACGGCCTGTGTGGCGTAGCTTTGTGTATAACATGAATTCGCGAGCCTCACACCTCGGTATGAGTCAAAAACGGGATAAGGACAGCAGGGAGAGCACGACGTTTCTTTCTAGCTAGTGGTGGTGTCGGTGCTTAAACTGGCTGACATTTATATACTTTTCACCTATGTGGTTGTTGGATGAGGCGCCTCGATTTTAGGTCTTTTAGGACTGGGAAACGTGTGCAGGAATAATTAATCCTCAAACATAAGGGAGGAGCGGCCCTGAAGCATCCAAGGGTTACCCAGAGTGTGTAGTCCTGAGACATTTGCTAGAGTGTCTCGAATCGGAGAGGGGCTTGCCCCTTGCCTCGACTCATGACGGAAATCCAATTTCCAATACGAGATATTTCGGTTTTATTTGTAGAGCCTAGTATGGCGACATAGTGGGATGGGGCACTTATGCCGTCTATGATTGATATTTATGATTGAAATCGTTTTGACACTATACACCTATAATAGTATCAAATGATTTGTTTTAAAACGTACCAAGCATGTTTGGCTATTATAAGGGAAAACCCTATCCTCCGGCTTGCGTTGCATTGTGTGATGGGACCTAGGTCTTATAATAGCTTCATTTTTCAAAAAAGCATTGCGTTGTTTATTCTATGCACAGGTGTTCTTGGGAGGAAACCCGTTCCGTGTTATACGGCGTGGTCCCTTGAATTACTCTCTTTTAAAGTAAAGTTTTAAATAACTGTTTTAGTTCTCACACCAGTCACATGACTGACCTAGAGTTTATTGTTTTAACCTAAACTCTGGGTGCCCCTATTTTCTACACGGGCAGCTAGTAGTTTTGGTTTTGTAGATTTATATTCACAGGATCTCGATTTACAGCTGGAACGATGCTCGGAAATCTTTGTATCCGGGTATCACTTTCAGTTGTGTTTTGTATTGTTTTTCCGCTGCTATGTAATTTATTGTAATCTCTGATATTTATCGAATGTATAATATTCATTTATACTCTGTATATTCTTGTATTCTGATGGAATTGTCGTAATAGACAATGAAATGTTCTTCTGTCTGCATTCCAATTTGTCTTGTTCTCAAAATGATCAGGGGTTTCGAACGGTCTTGGTCGGTTTAACGATCGATTCGGATCGAGCGAAATTCCTTACCGTTACATTTGGTATCAGAGCTTTGGTTTACAGAGCTCGAGAACAAGACACATTAGAACCCTACGAAAGAATTTATCAGATATTGGATTAGTAATGTCCAATTAGAATGACTCGTTAGTGATGGGATCAGTAGTATCCTAGAACGAGTGTGAAGAGTATATTTTTCAAATGAAAACAATATTGTTTTGAAAATTTAAATCAACTATACGTATTTGAATATTTTAGTTGTATTGAATTAGACAATCCAATATATAAAGAGTTTGCATATATGCGTCATGAATGTATATTCCATGTTTTAATATACTGGATAGATATAGAACCGCACTCTAGTTGCCCGGACATGGTCCTGATGATGAAGTATACCATCGCCAGTATTTATATTCGAGTGACGAAAGTGTGATATCTATATATTTCCATTAGGCTGGTGTGAGAACCAAAACTAGATAGATTTATTGTTGTGAATTGGCATCAAAAACATGATTTTCTGTATATATATATATATATATATCAAATTATGAATTTAAAACGATAATCCACTAATTGATTGATGGTTTTGTTGTTTGATTATTGATTTAAAATTTTAAACCATTATGCCTAATTGAACAAAATATTGAACTGTATTGAAAATTGTTTGAAAATGCACGCATATACATGTACTTACACTGAACAGGTCATAGCAAGGAGGCTAGAGCAGAAGAATAAAATTGTTTGCCCGATAAATAGGTACATGTTTACCATAATTTACTGTTTTGTTTGGGTGATGATGATTTTATGAGCCGATTGGCTAGCCGCTTGGGTTTTCTTTTTCTTTTTGAGATCAGAGGGCCTGTATGGCAATTTCGGGATTTTCCCGGTGCTCCCGGTGCAGGGGAGGTTATGGCGAAATTTTTCGGAAATTTAGGGTGTTAGCCAAATTTTTGAAAAATTTGAAAAGTTCTTAGAAACTGAAAAGTTGAAGAACTTAAGCCGTAAAGAAAATAATGGAAGTTGAGTTGATTTGTTAAACAACTTTCGGCTTTGTTCCTTTTCGACAACGAAAAGTTTTAAGTGGGGGAGATTGTAACAACCCGGAAATGCGAGCCAATTTAAAATTTTTATTTTGGCAATTATAGCAAAGTTTGAACATTTAAAACGAATTATTTTAATTAATCTCGACGAGAAATTTAATTTGAATATAATTAGAAGGTATATATTTATATAGATCGTCGTTAGAATATAAATAATTACATATAATTATAAAAAAGAATTGAAAAGGGCGCGGTAGTTCGATAATTCGATTTCAAATTTCAAATGAATGTACCGGGTGCAAAATAAACCGGATTTTAGCGAAACGAAAAATAGTAGGATCTAATTGAGAATATCTTTCTAACAAATCCGAAAAATCAAAATTTCATAGCGGGAATCAAAAGATACGTCCAGTTGAAAATTCAGAATAGTCGTTATGGAATTCAGGCCCTTGAAAATAGCCATTTTGCAAACGACCTCGGATTTCGACGAAACCACTTTTGTTGGATCTGTGATATCAAATTATTGCTAGGTTTAAAATTTCGTAATTTTTCAATTCAATATGTGAGCGTGGCAAAGGAAAACGCGTTTGGCCAGTTTCAGTTTATTTTAATCGACTGGAAATTGGCCATTTTTCAAACGGTCTCAGAATTCGACGTAATTAGTTTTGTTAGGACCGTATCGTCAATACGAAGTTAGAAATTATTTTTCGGGAATTTTTAGAGTTAGTACGTGGCCCCAGTAAATTGAAATGCACGTTCAAATTCAATATATAGAGTTATATGTTGATTTTGACGAAAACTGATCGAAACGATTGAATCAGCCTACGTGACATATCCCATTGAGTTCGGAATGGGGGTAATTAGGTAGGGACGACAGGCGGTGAGTTTCGTTTCGTGTTCAAAATAAAAAGATACATTTTTGGGATTAAAAATAATAAAATATAAATTAATTATATAAAACCCCCTAAATCCTTCCTCCTTTCTCCCCCGTTAGTTCAGAACGAAATAAATAAAAAAAAAGAAAGAAAGAGAAGAGGGAGGAGCCGTCGCTCCTCCGACTAGGGCGCCGCCGCGCCTGGCGCGCGAGACCCCCCTCCCTCCGCCTCCTGCCGTTCAACTCCCCCCTCCCGATCCTCTCTCTCCTTCCCCCTCGCTTCCTTCTCCAATAAAACCGCCGCACCCCTACCCAAAACCCGACATCACCCAGCCTCCGACCACCGCATCTCGCCCACGACCCCCACCCCGTCCTCCGATCCTCCCTGTTGTCGCCCTCTCTCCCCACCTTCTCCAGCCTCGCGTGAGCCCATCGCCAAACCCCCCCTGCTTGAAGACCTTCGAGACCACCAATACCTCCTCCATCTTCATTATAATTCGCAGCAGCCCCACCTAATTTCAATTTTAAGTTTTTAATTGATCTTCACTTGTATATGTAGTTAGTAAAGGAAATTTTCTTAAAAGAAATAATTTTGTTTTAAAACATGGTGTTTGTTGATTTAAAAACTGAAAAAAAATTATATTTTTATTTATAAAAATATGATTTTTAGATGAGGAAAAGGTAGAAAAGATTTTTTATTTAGTAAAGATAGGATTTTTATGTTAAGAAAAAAAACACGATTTTTATGAAAGCATGAAGGTAAGATTTTTTCCATAATAAAGATTTGATTTTTTTTACCACCTAAAGATGTGATTTTTAACAACATAAAAATGTGATTTTTATGATAGGAATAGAGAAATAAAAATATGATTTTTATATATGTAGTGACTACGGACGATGAAATTGACAAAAGGCGAGCACGGCGAGGTTTCCTATATATGAAGAGTCGTGGTATTGGATTAGCTAGTCGGTGAGAACTTCTCACCTTTAATTTTCTTTTTCTAGTTAAATTATATACTAGATGCAGACGGTGTTTAGTAGCACCCGACACCCGTCGTCCACAGACCATGGATGGCTTGTATGCTTGTTTGTTGTGTTGTGAAGTTTGTTTGTGATATTGATGTGAAGTGGATAATAAAATATTCCTATGTTGAAATAAAATCAAATATTTATATACTTAAAAATATTTTTATCGTTAAAAATATAATTTTTAACGTGAATATGAATATAGTGAATGTAAACAAATGAATATTCATTTACATACCGGACGGTTTGTTTATGTACACCTATTTGAAGGATATTGATTGGGATGATAAATTTTACACATCGCCCAACTGCACAAATAATATTCAGTGTTTGTTGATTTGAAACCCCACACGGGTATTGGGATAAAATACGGCATACACTAATCCCAGTAATTAGTTGTATGTCGATCGATTGATTGATGGGCTGTTATAAGCATTAGATACCTATATTTGATGCTTATACAGAGTAGTGCACTTTGGATGATGATGGATTGTTTATCGTTGCTATTATATACATGTGTTTTATTAAATCCACATAATTAACATTATATGGTAACTGATTGGGCCTCATTCCAATTGGAAAGATAAAGAATATTATAAAATAAAGGTTCATGTGTTGACAGTACTCATCCGTTGAGATTAGTCATGTGTTGAATGAAATATTTAAACAAAAAAATTTACATCTTTATCATATATAAAATTAGAAACTAACTGAAAAATAGATAAGATGAGTGGTCTCCTGGTATTGATCTGATGTTGGTTTCGGCCTTCGGGGTTAATATTTAGAGAATCGTTCTCTTACTAATTTACGGTTGGAGTCTGATTTGAAATCAAACGATAGATACCATAATTTGTATAAAATATATTAAATAACAAAAATAGTCGCGTGTTGACAGTACTCATTTGTTGAGATTAGTCATGTATTGAAAGAAATATAGATTCATTTGTTGAATAGAATAACGATGTTATTGAAAAATATAAAGCTGTGTTGATTACAGATGCGCTATTTTGACGCGAACGATATTTATATCGATTATATTCGTTATTATAATGAATATTGAAAAGTGATAAAAATCGAATATATATAAAAGAAATTCGAACTGAATTGAATATAGAACGAATTCGAATTGAATTGAATATAGAACGAATTCGAATTGAATTGAATATAGAACGAATTCGAATTGAATTGAATATAGAACAAATTCGAATTGAATTGAATATAGAACGAATTCGAATTGAATTGAAAACGAATTGGAAATAGAATAAAAATCAATTTGAAATGGATTCAAATTGAATTGAAATTTGAATTGAGTTGAAATGAATTTAAAATGAGTTTATAAGGAAAAATTCAATTTTGATTTGAAATTGAAATGGAAGTTGAAATTGTTTTGAAACGAATTTAAAACTATTTATCAAATTTGTTTTAAATAGAAATCGACAAAATATATTATATATATATAATATAATGGCCTGAATAGAACGCGCCGCGCCGCGGCAGTTCGTGAGTTTCGACCATTGACTTCGAACGGACACTACGGGAGATCCGACCGTCGGATTCTCCTAAAGCTGGAACCTTGGGTTTGTATCGAAAAGTGCTTTCTAACAAATATTAGAAATTTGAAATCTAACGGTTGGATTTGGAGATATGTCCAAATCAATTCTAGAAAAGGTCACTGTAAGTGCAGTTCGATGACCGTTGTTGGAAATCGACTGTACGGACCTTGATAAAATTATCAAAAATATCAATAATTTGTGTATGATTATAAGAAATGCTTTGTGAAGAACTAGGGTGAAAAATCCCACATTTGTAAATATAAAAATAGATTTTTATCGAAATGAACTAGTTTTGAACTAAATTTAAAACCTAATTATTTTTAAATAAATAAATTGGATTTGAAAGGGGATTTAAATAATTAGAATTTCTTATATATTTTACTGGAATTGAAGTAGAATTGATTTGTGGGTATCGTGAACTGTGTTTTAAATGACATTAGTTCTTTAACCCAATAAAGGGAGTTTTAATGAATCTGCAATTAGATTGAAATGTGAATTGATAATTTAAATTATCAAATTTGGAAAATGAGCGAGAATGGAGTATCACCAGTTTTGCTCCAAGAGATAGTTAAATCTTTAATTAGATTTGAACGTGAAATGGTAATTAATTTTACCGATAACACCGTGGTATTAGATATGGAGCATTACCAGTTTTGCTTCATGGGATAAATAGGTGGGGATTGGGAAATAAAATAAATAATTACTTCGGTGTGGTTCGCTAATCCCGACTAGTTTGGAAAACCATAATTTGATTTGAAATGATATCCAAAGGATGATTAAAGAATAAATTTAAAAGAATTTATCTTTGATAAAATTTATGGGAACCTTTCCCTAAGAATGTGGAATTTAGAAACTAACTGTAGGTTAGCTAAGAAGAATGGTTTCCTGGGTATTGATCTGATGTTGGTTTCAGCCTTCGGGGTTAATATTTGGGGAATTGTTCTCTTGCTAATTTACGTTTAGTGACCGATGAATTGGAATGAGGCGTATGTTGTGTTTGTGTAACATTTGTTTACAATATACGCGGGTTATTCAGAAAGGTCGGGTTTATACCCATTCTGAATAACCGATTCGACGATATGTCGTAGATGAAGACGGTGGTTAAAGACCGGAAGTCTTCACATCGTTTGGGTGATTACTGATGATCTTGATTGGGCTGTACACCCAAGAGGAGAGAATCAGTTGGTGATCGTCCAGACGTACTTGGAGATCGATGGATATGCGAGGAAAGTGCCTCCGGTTTCGTTCAGACCCAGAACGAACTTGTAAATGGACTGTGTGTCTGACATTGGATTTTATTCTATGTTGATTGATCTCTATTAAATATACATCTGTTTGGCGGCGGAGAATTTATTCTCTTGCTTAACGCCCTTCTCTGAGACGTACGAGCTCAGAGGTTGTATATCGATGGACATCAGTCGCATGGCATGAATTGCATGTGTGGCACGCCTAAGTGGCAATTAATCAAGGCTTCTGTTGAAAAGCAAAGTCTTGTGGTTGATGATGAAAGCACGGCCTGTGTGGCGTAGCTTTGTGTATAACGTGAATTCGCGAGCCTCACACCTCGGTATGAGTCAAAAACGGGATAAGGACAGCAGGGAGAGCACGACATTTCTTTCTAGCTAGTGGTGGTGTCAGTGCTTAAACTGGTTGACATTTATATACTTTTCACCTATGTGGTTGCTGGATGAGGCGCCTCGATTTTAGGTCTGTTAGGACCGGGAAACGTGTGTTCAGGAATAATTAATCCTCAAACGTAAGGGAGGACCGGCCCTGAAGCATCCAAGGGTTACCCAGAGTGTGTAGTCCTAAGACATTTGCTAGAGTGTCTCGAATCGGAGAGGAGCTTTCCCTTTGCCTCGACTCATGACGGAAATCCAATTTCCAATACGAGATATTTCGGTTTTATTTGTAGAGCCTAGTATGGCGACATAGTGGGATGGGGCACTTATGCCGTTTATGATTGATATTTATGATTGAAATTGTTTTGACACTATACACTTATAATAATATCAAATGATTTGTTTTAAAACGTACCAAGCATGTTTGGCTATTATAAGGGAAAACCCTATCCTTCGGCTTGCGTTGCATTGTGTGATGGGACCTGGGTCTTATAATAGCTTCATTTTTCGAAAAAGCATTGCGTTGTTTATTCTATGCATAGGTATTCTTGGGAGGAAACCCGTTCCGTGTTATACGGCGTGGTCCCTTGAATTACTCCCTTTTAAAGTAAAGTTTTAAATAACTGTTTTAGTTCTAACACCAGTCACATGACTGACCTGGAGTTTATTGTTTTAACCTAAACTCTGGGTGCCCCTATTTTCTACATGGGCAGCTAGTAGTTTCGGTTTTGCAGATTTATATTCACAGGATCCTGATTTACAGCTGGAACGATGCTCGGAAAGCTCTGTATCCGTGTATCACTTTCAGTTGTGTTTTTATTGTTTTTCCGCTGCTATGTAATTTATTGTAATCTATGATATTTATCGAATGTATAATATTCATTTATACTCTGTATATTCTTGTATTCTGATGGAATTGTTGTAATAGACAATGAAATGTTCTTCTGTCTGCGTTCCAATTTATCCTGTTCTCAAAACGATCAGGGGTTTCGAACGGTCTTGTTCGGTTTAACGATCGATTTGAATCGAGCGAAATTCCTTACCCTTACATTTTACTCAGCGAATCAAGGGCTTCAAGGTGATATCAATATGGTGAAGCTCGGTCAAAAGTTTTCAAGGACTCGACGGTTATTTTTTTCGAAGCCGAGTTCGATAGTGGACCTAGGGTTCATTTTTCCTGGTGATGCAGGCGTCGGGGGAAGATGGTGTGTGAAGGGAAAGGGAAGGGGAAGAGTAGACGCACCTGTTGGGGTGGTTAAGGGAAGTCCGGTGAACGGTGGTGTCCAGTGAGGTGGTTTGAACGGAGGCCTTTAAGTCTTTGTTTTATGAAAAGTATGATGTTGTAGAGTATTGAATTGTTGGCTTGTGGTGCAGCTAGGTGTGGGGCGAGGGACGATGGTGGTGCGGAGGTGGCAGTTCGTCGGAGCTACGGTGAACGTTTGTGACAGTGAAGGCAAATTGAAGTCATCGTGATTTCTGTAGTTGGCAAGGTTCGATTCTTTGAGGAACGGATGGCCTGTAAGGCATTGTTGGGAGCGACGTTCATCTGAGTAGAGAGGCCAGTAGGTGGCGGTATTTGCAGTGGCTGATGAGTGGGGTCCAGTGCCCTGAATTGTCGGCGGTGTGATGATGACGGGGTCAGTGTTTTGTTGGATGTATGGAACGACGGTAAGCGGGTCTCAGGAGGGTGATTTAACGAGCTAACGCTGATGATTAAGGGAGATAATTATTAATTAACAGTAATTAAAGGATAAAGCTTAATTTATGCTTAATTTACTAATTTAAAGCCAACTAAATTGTTTATTACTTGTAATGGTAATATATGGTTCATACATTACCAGTTTTACGAATGATCGGATCTGTTGGGATCGTATGGACGATGGCTAAACAATGGAACTGACTGGGAGTGAATTGGAGCTCGTTAAATTTATAGCGAAATAAATTGTCTGTCTGAATCAACCGAAAGTTATCATTATTTAACGATGATCTACTAATGTGAGTAAATCTCACTAACTCTGCTCAGTTTATATTTTCATAACGTATTTTTAGAACTGATAAATATTGGTTGATTGCTGTGTGTTGATTGATAATTGAACTGCTAATTGATTAGTTAAAAATATCGATTTAGTTATATATATCGTTAATTAAATATTGATTCTGTGATCAGAATATTTCATGTTGAATTGAAATTGATGTTAATTATATTGTTTAACATCTGTGGATGCAAGGAAACAGGTTGGAGGGATCCAATTGGATTCCTCAATATTTATACTACAGTTTTTCATATATTGTGATATATGATGTGGTATATAATCTGTTATTGATTGTGTGTGTTTGGATGATGATTGATCCTTTCGATTTGGTATTTTAAATAGCATATGAAATACTGGAATGTAGAAAGGGAATTTTCAAAGTGTATTTTGAAAACAAAATATTTATATAAAATCAATGGATTTTATATAAAAGGAAAATTTATATGAAATAAATATAATTATAAAAGGTAATATGTTGGAAAATAAATAAAATTAGGGATTATATATAAAATAAATAGAATTATATAAAGGACACATTTATATAAAATAAATAGAATTTTATAAATAAAATATTTATATGAAATAAAGAGAATTATATAAAGGAAATATTTGTAAAACAGATAGAATTGAAACGGGAATATTTGTAAACATTTACAAATAGAATTGGAAAAGGAAATATTTATATGAAATAAATAGGATATTTTAAAAGGAATATTTATAGGATATAAATAGGAGTTACAAAAGGGAGTATTGTATAAAATGAATAGAACTTTATAAAATAAAGTAAGTGGGAAATAAATATAAAAAGGGAAATCTGTTTTTGACAGATAAAAGGGAAAAGATTAATTCAAAGTAGAATTAAATAGAAATCTGTTTTAACGGATAAAATTTGAGAAGAATAATTTATAAACGATGTTTATAAATTTAGAAAAAATATTTATCATTGGATAAATAAAAATAAAAGTCTGAATTTATATAGAAAAGAAGAAATCAGTTTTTAACACTGATATTTTAAATAGAATGTGAACTAATCATTTATAAAGGGAATTATAAACGAAATTTAAGTGTTAGAATAAAAAGGAGATTTCGTATGAATAATTCTATAAATAGAAGTATAAATAGAATTTGGAAATGGAATATTATTTTAAAAATATGAAATCAAACTTAAGGGATTATATAAAAGAAATATTTTCACATTCAATGTGGATAATAGATTAAAATGAATATTTTATAAATTAAATCATTTATAAGGAAAAGTGGGTTTTGAAATAGGAATTCAAATGGGAACTTGAATAAGATAAGAAATAGAGTTAATCGAATATTAGTTATTCGAAATAGAGTTAATCGAATAGAGTTAATTGAATTAGAGTTAATCGAATATTAATTATTGGAATAGAGTTAATCGAATATTAGTTAATCAAATAGAGTTAGTCGAATATTAGTTATTTGAATAGAGTGAATCGAATATAAGTATTCGAAGAAAGATTATTTAATACAGTTTATTCGAAGAAAATATTATCGAATATAGTTTATTCGAAGAAGGAAAGATTATCGAATATAGTTTATTTGAAAGGAGTTAATCAAATATAGTTTATTCGAAGAGAGTTAATTGAATATAGTTTATTCGAAAGGAGTTAATCGAATATAGTATTTGTAACACCCTACCTCCGCTAGGGTCACTCACAAAGGGAATGCACTAGGTTTGGTGAAGCATTATCGAGGTAAACATGCACAGAAATATTAGAAGACAGAACATATATAAAACAGCGGAAGTAAAACAAATTTCATTACCTTATAAAATAAGGTCTAAAGCCTTTTACATCAGAATACATCAAAACCTGTCTTGCAATAGTAAAGAAGCATAAACCATTTCATAAATTATTCCCCAAGTAAAACAGTAAGGTAGCCATAGCCAAGAAAAGTCCAAGCCATGCATGATGACCTTCAAGAAGAGGAAGTCTGAACTAAATAACAGTGTTTCCTCCCTGAAAACCTTGGGGGGGGGGGGGAACGGAAGACAAAGAGGCGAAACAAAACGGGGTCAGTCATAAAGACTGGTAAGTCCTATCTACTTCCAGTATAAAAACAAGTAAAGGTAACATGACATGTATAAACTGAAAGTAAACATAAGGATGACGACAAGATAGATAAGCTAAACCAAGATAACCGGATGAACTACTGTAGCAAGATAAACTAAGGTATCATGATAAACTACGGTGTCAAGATAAATCAAGGTATCACATCGTCAGGTTTCTATCAAGTATACTATCACAAGGTATCTATCATGTATAACATCCCACGGTATCTATCATGTATAACATCCCAAGGTATTTATCATGTATATTTGCTCTGCACCTCTCGTACTAGTATCCCAACCCGCGTCATGTGTTAACTATGAATGTCCCTTGCCCAATGTCATGTAATGGTCCATGTCAACCTAATATATAGCATATGTAGGTTTTCCCCAACTCGTATGTTTCTTTCCATGTATAAGTTCAGTCCTTTGCCGTAGGCCGTACGGGCTTTCCCATGTAAATCTATACCACCTCAACGTAGTACCATTTTTATCCTTGATGTTGTTTTGGACTGCTACCCTTGATCTGGTTATGTTTTCTTACCATGAACTTTCGCGTGCTCACTTAGGATTTATGCCACCTAGGGCCGCTAGGGATTATGCTACCTAATGAACGTTTCCGTAACTTGGTTTCGGTTTTAGCCACCTAGGACCACTAGGGATTATGCCGCCCGTCAACCACGCCCTTTGTCCCACGTATAAATCGTGAATCGTTTTCCATGTCTAGACGCACATGTATCTCAATGTGCCATCCGAGTTCCGTGCCAGGGCAAATCGAGAAATACGGAACTCGGTCGGGAGCTTTAAGTCGTCTGCTGATGCAGATATCAAGGTCTGTTTTTGTATCCGTGGCTATGGTCCCACGTGACCCCTCCCTCAACTACTGAAAGGCAATCCAAGAAAAATCATGTATGAGAACTACATCCCAGCCCCACTATGCCCCACTTACCTATTGGCCAACCTCACCCATAACTCGATAGCAAGTTTATGGTCTGTTGGGAGTTCTCTGCCTTTCTATACGTATACGATTGACTAAAGATGGTAGGTAGTCGACGACACGCTATCCAGGGCAAAAACAAGAATCGTCGACTCCACGCTAATCCATCCCAGTCTTTAGGTCGCTCGCATAGCAACCAAGGAATAATCTTGGTTCTTCTACCGCAGACCTTAACCTCTTGTGAGCCCAGGCGGATCATCTGCAACTTCACAGAGGGATACCAAGAGTATCCTCACGTCCCCCGAAGCTACCGCTTCGTCACCCAGTTCGTTGGAGCCTTTATCTAAGTCAGATGATTCGCTCCTCCACGTGTGTTCAAGCGATGACCTACCGTATCGGGTTACTCATTTATCTGTGAACTGGTCCAATTTTCTTGACTAAGAATTATTACTTAGTTATCCTTAACTAAGGTTTACCACTTAGCTTCTCTTCCCGCTATCCTTGTTAACTACGATTTTCAACCTAGTCCCCTGAGCTAGGGTTTTGTCTAATGGGTTCAGTGTTGTCATTCAAGTTCATGACTTAACCTGCCTACGAATCATGTCAAGATTGGCTAAGTATTTAAGTTCAAGGCTTAGCCCTACAAGTTGGTTAAGTATACCAAGAAGCTCATGACTTAGCCCTATCAAGTCAAATTGGTTAAGTATTTGTTTGTCTTAACCCTATCAGATTATCGTGCTAGATTTATTAAGCATAAATTATCTTAATCCCATCAGATTATCGAGTCGGATTGGTTAAGTATGGGTTAGCTTAACCCCATCCACCAATCGTATTACTACGGTTAAGTATATTTAAAAGGTCTTGTGACTTAATCCTATCAGGTCCGCATATTAGATTGGTTAAGTATAGGTTACTTAACCTCATCAAATCATCATGTATAATTGGTCAAGTATAAGTTACTTAACCCCATTAAATTATCATGTTAAGCTGGTTAAGTATTGGTTACTTAACCTCATTGAATTACCAAGTTTAGATTGGTTAAGTGTTTAACTTAACCCCATCGGATTACCGTGTTTAGATTAGTTAAGTGTAGGTTACTTAACCCCATCTAATTACCGTGTTTAGATTAGTTAAGTCTAAGTTACTTAACCCCATCTAAGTACCGTGTTTAGATTAGTTAAGTGTAAATTACTTAACCCCATCCCCTAATTGTCTTATATGGTTAAGTGTCATTAAGAAATCAAGTCCGGTTCCACATAACCTACCCATTCGTGTCATATCAGTTAAGTGTTATTAGTCAAAATTACTTAACCTTTTCATGTGGCATTAATTAGATTAATGCACCCCAACCTCTCACATTAGACTTTGTTGTGGTTACTAGTTAAGCCGGGCGGGTCCGGGTAGGTTTATAACACAACCTAGTCTAACCTCGGGTTTTAAGTGCTATATGACCAACTACTCACATTAGGTCCTATTGTTTGTAGCCACTAGTTAAGCCGGGCGGGTCCGGGTAGGTTTATGCTACAAACTCAACCCAACCTCGAGTTGGCCACTTTCATGTTTGGTTAAGTGTCATATTACACTTACAACCCATACGTGTCTAGTTTCAAGTCCCATGTTTACCCCACATGTCATGTCCACATTTAGGTGTATCTTGAGTGTCATATTTTCATGAAATCCCATGTCAAATTATCATGTCATAATCACGCTCGTCTAACCTACCCCAAATCGTGTTTCCAACCCAAGTAAAAGCGAGTCAACATAGTAAGGATACTATGCTACATATTGGCCCCAAAACACGCACGATGTCAAAAAGGGATTGGCCACAAACATGCATGGTATCATAAGGGGTTTGGCCTCAAAATATGCATAGCATCATAAGGGGTTTTTGGCCTCAAACATGCATAATGTCACAACGGGATTAGCCACAAACATGCATAGTATCATAAGGGAATTTGGCCACAAACATGCATGATAACATAAGGGGTTTGGGTTCATTTACATGCATAAGCCCCAAAGTCAAGTCTTTGCCAATATTTCACAAGTCAAATGGTTCCCAAAGGTTCATGCTAACATTCCATAGATAAAGATTCAAACTTGCAAGATAAACTAGGTTAAACATAACATGAGTGGCATGATTAAGTCGCTAAAACTTAGCCCAAGGTCATAGATCATAGAAAAGGGGCAAAATTAGGTTCACATAGGCTAGCATACTTATGTTTCATCGCATTTTATTCCATGTCACAGTAGAACCACCGTTAGAATCTACAAGTAGCTAGAACTTACATAGCGTGGCTAAGGGATTATGAGCATGAATCGTCTTGACGAAGAAAGGTGGCTCATTTATTGAAGAATCGTCATGAAATTGGCCTAGAAACGTTGACCCACTCCCTTGATTTGATGTAGCAAGCTAGCACCTTTGATTCGGATCTTGTTTGAGTGCATAGTCTCTTGGGTTTGGAGATGGAGGCCATGATCAATGGAGATTTGGGCAGCACTTCGTTGCAAGAGTGATTTGTGAGGGTTTAAGCTAGGTTTAGGGGTCTTTTTATAGAGATTAGGAGTAGTTTAGGCCGTAGGATAAACCCTAGGATAGATCTGAACCCTCAAAATCCGTCACAGGCCATCAGAACAAAGCACAAGGCCAAGCAGGTGCGCCCAGGCCAAAGTGGTCGGACCACCCAGGTCGACACCCGTGTCGACTGGGCATTCGACCTGCCCCCTGGGCGTGTCGACTCCCCAGTCGACACATCAGTCGACCTGGGGCTTGGGCGGGAATTTTCCCGCCCAATCTGTTTGGCTCCAGATTTAAATTTTCGAGCTGTTTTGAACTTGGAATTTTTCTGAAAACTTTGACGGGCCATAACTTGGTCATACGGACTCCGATTTTCGAAAACTCGGACTCTATTTCGCGTATTTTTCCGAGACGAACGCAATGGCGCAGCCCGTTCCCCTTGATTCAGATTTTAACATTTAATTCTGCCTTGATTTACATTATAACATGTTATTCAAAATACGGGTTGTTACATTCTCCCCAACTTAAAGGATTTCATCCCCGAAATCTCCAAGTTAGGAAGGTCGTATCCCACCATCCATCATCCACCTACTCAAAACATCATCCATAAGCAACCAATGTCCTTAGGCGATTTCTAATGTTGTATGTACATATGCAAAAAGTGTGTGTATATGCACTTATCTAATGTAAATGATCGGACCTGAATGATCTTTCTAATGCAAAGTATGTTTAGTGCCTTGAATCCAACATGTATGCAAATAGTCCTAGTCACATAAACACTATATGTGTGCACAACCATTCATCCACATGCAACATCCACATGATAATATATTCAATTTCATCCATAAACAAGTACAAATACTCGTGCATATGCCATATGAAATGTGACTGAATCGACCTAGTATCTAGTGTGCATTCGCGTATCCACGAGCAACCACTTGCAACCATTTGCAACCATATCAATCATAACATGTTTCAAATACATGTTTACATCCATAGGGTTCTATCTAAGCTTCCCAAGATAGGATCGAGGAGATAAACAAGATAAACTCCTTACGGGGTTTCCAACGGAAACAGGATCGAGAGGATATCCACCAAGCGATAGCATGAAAGCAAGCTCTACAGGAAAACCAGGGATCAACGATATACTCTTAAAAAGAGATATGATGCGCGCGTTTAACTCGCATTTCCTTGAGCTTAATTCCAGTGTGCCTTGACCACCTTTGACTTCATGATTTTCGTAGCTCCTTGATTCCTATTTCCAAGGTATGAGTTGGAACTCATTTCACTGTCGCCTCTCGTTTCACTTTCACTTATTCTTTCCCTAGTATACTCGGCTCAAACATATTTGCGTACTCATGCAAGCTCTTCCAAAATCCACTAGTGAATTCTGGATCTCGCTTTCCGATGTCAATCCATGTTACCAAGCGTACCTACTAGGGTGATTCCTATAACCCATGCTTAAGCAGAATGAACCATCCGCCTTATTGGCGAACATTACTCGATCAGATCAGAGATTTCCGATAAATGCATCAAGTGATTCTAGGTAACTAATCATGACAAAACCCAAAAAGGTTACACGAGACTTCGAGGGTATTACCAAAGCAAGCCAAGAGTCTGACTACCCTCTTTTCAAAACCGAGAATGGTATCCCTTACTGGGTAACCACTTTACCCCTAGAATCCATCCATAACTCAACAATAGAAGCATTGCTTCTAATCTCAACACTTGGCATTTACACTCTCAATTCCAAACAAGTCATGAATAAATGGACCGACTCTCTAACCAGATTTTGGGACGAAAGTGGGATCTTCTACCCTGCTAGTACTAAGGTGCAGAGACTTATCTATCGAAGCAGACTTAAATGATGTGATGATCAATACAAAGTCTGGACGGGATGATAGAAAAGAAAGGCTAAACCTTTAACAGAAACGGTACCACTTCCCTTAGGTACGCTAGTGATGGCATACGATTGCCTTCTTGCTGATCTTGTCCTTATCTTCCTTTCTGGATCGAGCCATACCAACAAGTTGCTTATCCCTAAGTCCGTGTCCTTTATCCTTGCTCTTATTATCCTTTCTTATAGCACGGCAACAGGTCTCTCGAGGACTCCCTCCATCGTACGGAAAACTCTTACTTAGCTAGACAAGGATTAGTCGCAGTTAAAACTACTGTGACTACGGATGAGGGAAGGAAAGGAAAAGAGACTCGATCAAGGAAACAAAGAATAGTGCTAATGGCTTTTGGGGAATAGCCTTTTTTTAAAAAAACTTTTCTTGAAAAATGCTTCTTTGTAAACGGTTTCTCAAATAGTTTTCAGAAGGTTTTAAAAACTTTTGCCCAGTCTGGTAACCTTCTGCTCTGATACCAAATGTAACACCCCACCTTCGCTAGGGTCACTCACAAAGGGAATGCACTAGGTTTGGTGAAGCATTATCGAGGTAAACATGCACAGAAATATTACAAGACAGAACATATATAAAACAGCGGAAGTAAAACAAATTTCATTACCTTATAAAATAAGGTCTAAAGCCTTTTACATCAGAATACATCAAAACCTGTCTTGCAATAGTAAAGAAGCATAAACCATTTCATAAATTATTCCCCAAGTAAATCAGTAAGGTAGCCATAGCCAAGAAAAGTCCAAGCCAGGCATGATGACCTTCAAGCAGAGGAAGTCCGAACTAAATAACAGTGTTTCCTCCCTGAAAACCTTGGGGGTGGGGGAAACGGAAGACAAAGAGGCGAAACAAAACGGGGTCAGTCATAAAGACTGGTAAGTCCTATCTACTTCCAGTATAAAAACAAGTAAAGGTAACATGACATGTATAAACTAAAAGTAAACATAAGGATGACGACAAGATAGATAAGCTAAACCAAGATAACCGGATGAACTACTGTAGCAAGATAAACTAAGGTATCATGATAAACTACGGTGTCAAGATAAATCAAGGTATCACATCGTCAGGTTTCTATCAAGTATACTATCAAAAGGTATCTATCATGTATAACATCCCACGGTATCTATCTTGTATAACATCCCAAGGTATTTATCATGTATATTTGCTCTGCACCTCTCGTACTAGTATCCCAACCGGCGTCATGTGTTAACTATGAATGTCTCTTGCCCGATGTCATATAATGGTCCATGTCAACCTAATATATAGCATATGTAGGTTTTCCCCAACTCGTATGTTTCTTTCCATGTATAAGTTCAGTCCTTTGCCGTAGGCCGTACGGGACTGCTACCCTTGACCAGGTTATGTTTTCTTACCATGAACTATTGCGTGCTCACTTAGGATTTATGCCACCTAGGGCCACTAGGGATTATGCTACCTAATGAACGTTTCTGTAACTTGGTTTGTGTTTTAGCCACCTAGGACCACTAGGGATTATGCCGCCCGTCAACCACGCCCTTTACCCCACGTATAAATTGTGAATCGTTTTCCATGTCTAGACGCACATGTATCTCAATGTGCCATCCGAGTTCCGTGCCAGGGCAAATCGAGAAATACGGAACTCGGTCGGAAGCTTTAAGTCGTCTGCTAATGCAGATATCAAGGTCTGTTTTTGTATCCATGGCTATGGTCCCACGTGACCCCTCCCTCAACTACTGAAAGGCAATCCAAGAAAAATCTTGTATGAGAACTACATCCCGGCCCCACTATGCCCCACTTACCTATTGGCCAACCTCACCCATAACTAGATAGCAATTTTATGGTCTGTTGGGGGTTCTCTGCCTTTCCGTACGTACACGATTGACTAAAGATGGTAGGTAGTCGACGACGCGCTATCCAGGGCAAAAACAAGAATCGTCGACTCCACGCTAATCCATCCCAGTCTTTAGGTCGCTCGCATAGCAACCAAGGCATACTCTTGGTTCTTCTACCACAGACCTTAACCTCTTGTGAGCCCAGGCGGATCATCTGCAACCTCACAGAGGGATACCAAGAGTATCCTCATATCCCCCGAAGCTACCGCTACGTCACCCAGTTCGTTGGAGCCTTTATCTAAGTCAGATGATTCGCTCCTCCACGTGTGTTCAAGCGATGACCTACCGTATCGGGTTACTCATCTATCTGTGAACTGGTCCAATTTTCTTGACTAAGAATTATTACTTAGTTATCCTTAACTAAGGTTTACCACTTAGCTTCTCTTCCCGCTATCCTTGTTAACTACGATTTTCAACCTAGTCCCTGAGCTAGGGTTTTGTCTAATGGGTTAAGTGTTGTCATTCAAGTTCATGACTTAACCCGCCTACGAATCATGTCAAGATTGGCTAAGTATTTAAGTTCAAGGCTTAGCCCTACAAGTTGGTTAAGTATACCAAGAAGCTCATGACTTAACCCTATCAAGTCAAATTGGTTAAGTATTTGTTTGTCTTAACCCTATCAGATTATCGTGTTAGACTGATTAAGCATAAATTATCCTAATCCCATCAGATTATCGAGTCGGTTAGGTTAAGTATGGGTTAGCTTAACCCCATCCACCAATCGTATTACTATGGTTAAGTATATTTAAAAGGTCTTGTGACTTAACCCTATCAGGTCCGCATATTAGATTGGTTAAGTATAGGTTACTTAACCTCATCAAATCATCATGTATAATTGGTCAAGTATAAGTTACTTAACCCCATTAAATTATCATGTTAAGTTGGTTAAGTATTGGTTACTTAACCTCACTGAATTACCATATTTAGATTGGTTAAGTGTTTAACTTAACCCCATCGAATTAACGTGTTTAGATTAGTTAAGTGTAGGTTACTTAACCCCATCTAATTACCGTGTTTAGATTAGTTAAGTCTAAGTTACTTAACCCCATCTAAGTACCGTGTTTAGATTAGTTAAGTGTAAATTACTTTACCCCATCTAAGTACCGTGTTTAGATTAGTTAAGTGTAAATTACTTTACCCCATCCCCTAGTTGTCTTATATGGTTAAGTGTCGTTAAGAAATCAAGTCCGGTTCCACTTAACCTACCCATTCGTGTCATATCGGTTAAGTGTTATTAGTCAAAATTACTTAACCTTTTCATGTGGCATTAATTAGATTAATGCACCCCAACCTCTCACATTAGACTTTGTTGTGGTTACTAGTTAAGCCGGGCGGGTCCGGATAGGTTTATACCACAACCTAGTCTAACCTCGGGTTTTAAGTGCTATATGACCAACTACTCACATTAGGTCCTATTGTTTGTAGCCACTAGTTAAGCCGGGCGGGTCCGGGTAGGTTTATGATACAAACTCAACCCAACCTCGAGTTGGACACTTTCATGTTTGGTCAAGTGTCATATTACACTTACAACCCATACGTGTCTAGTTTCAAGTCCCATGTTTACCCCCACATGTCATGTCCACATTTAGGTGTATCTTGAGTGTCATATTTTCATGAAATCCCATGTCAAATTACCATGTCATAATCACGCTCGTCTAACCTACCCCAAATCGTGTTTCCAACCCAAGTAAAAGCGAGTCAACATAGTAAGGATACTATGCTACATATTGGCCCCAAAACACGCACGATGTCAAAAAGGGATTGGCCACAAACATGCATGGTATCATAAGGGGTTTGGCCTCAAAATATGCATAGCATCATAAGGGGTTTTTGGCCTCAAACATGCATAATGTCACAACGGGATTAGCCACAAACATGCATAGTATCATAAGGGAATTTGGCCACAAACATGCATGATAACATAAGGGGTTTGGGTTCATTTACATGCATAAGCCCCAAAGTCAAGTCTTTGCCAATGTTTCACAAGTCAAATGGTTCCTA
Organism: Allium sativum; assembly: GCA_030737875.1. Taxonomy (NCBI): domain Eukaryota; kingdom Viridiplantae; phylum Streptophyta; class Magnoliopsida; order Asparagales; family Amaryllidaceae; genus Allium; species Allium sativum. The sequence continues at coordinate 53,488,741 of CM060920.1, read as the reverse complement.
AAGGTTCATGCTAACATTCCATAGATAAAGATTCAAACTTGCAAGATAAACTAGGTTAAACATAACATGAGTGCCATGATTAAGTCACTAAAACTTAGCCCAAGGTCATAAATCATAGAAAAGGGGCAAAATTAGGTTCACATAGGCTAGCATACTTATGTTTCATCGCATTTTATTCCATGTCACATTAGAACCACCGTTAGAATCTACAAGTAGCTAGAACTTACATAGCGTGGCTAAGGGGTTATGAGCATGAATCGTCTTGACGAAGAAAGGTGGCTCCTTTATTGAAGAATCGTCATGAAATTGACCTAGCAATGTTGACCCACACCCTTGATTTGATGTAGCAAGCTAGCACCTTTGATTCGGATCTTGTTTGAGTGCATAGTCTCTTGGGGTTAGAGATGGAGGCCATGATCAATGGAGATTTGGGCAGCACTTCGTTGCAAGAGTGATTTGTGAGGGTTTAAGCTAGGTCTAGGGGTCTTTTTATAGAGATTAGGAGTAGTTTAGGCCGTAGGATAAACCCTAGGATAGATCTGAACCCTCAAAATCCGTCACAGGCCATCAGAACAAAGCACAAGGCCAAGCAGGTGCGCCCAGGCCAAAGTGGTCGGACCACCCAGGTCGACACCCGAGTCTACTGGGCAGTCGACCTGCCCCCTGGGCGTGTCGACTCCCCAGTCGACACCCCAGTCGACCTGGGGCTTGGGCGGGAATTTTCCCGCCCAATCTGTTTGGCTCCAGATTTGAATTTTCGAGCTGTTTTGAACTTGGAATTTTTCTGAAAACTTTGACGGGCCATAACTTGGTCATACGGACTCCGATTTTCGAAAACTCAGACTCTATTTCGCGTATTTTTCCGAGACAAACGCAATGGCCCAGCCCGTTCCCCTTGATTCAGAATTTAACATTTAATTCTGCCTTGATTTACATTATAACATGTTATTCAAAATACGGGTTGTTACAGTATTCGAAAGAGAATTATCGAATAAGAGATTATTCGAGAGAGAATTATACATTGGGATTCGACTATATCGAATGTAGGAAAGTTACATATACTTTCTGATTTTTAAATCAAGATTTATTTATTTATTTAATCCTTTATTTATTTATGTAAATTAAGGTATTAAATTGATTTAAAGTTAATTATTTCGAAAGTAGGGATTATAATGTTATTGTTATAATCAAATAATTTCTGTAAAAGAAGTGGATTCGTAAACAGAATACGATAGTTACGTAAGGAAGCTTGTTAAAGATTTAAAATGTGAACTTTGTCAATTTCAAGGTTAGGAATGTCATTCAGTTAAGGTATGAGAGATAATTATACCCCAACTTGATTGACTTCATGTTTAACTAAGGAATGGTTAAGGTTCGATAGTGAAGGTTAGTTAATTGAATTAAGATAATAAGCGTTAATGGTTCGAGTCGGCATAGCGATGTTTTATTTAAACATCTGTTTAAATCCAATGAAGGAATTTTAGAAATGTTTTCCAAATAAGAAATCAGAAATGATTAATTACAGAAAATAAGAAACAGGAGTAAATATGGAAATGTTTTCCAATGATTTATAACGTATATTTAGAAAATAAGAATTTACGAATGTATGGGATCGGAAATAGGGAATCGAATAATGGAATGGCAAAGTATATTAAAGGGGATCAGGGTTGATTGATGATTTTCTCGGTAAGATTTCCATTTGGAAATACACCCGTTGTTTGCACACGTGTTTTTCTTTGATAGTTAAATCACCGACTATCGAAGTTTTTGACCATTTTTCCATCGTCAATACGGAGAGACCGGGATCAGATTCATTATCTGAATCCACTCTCTATGGGCGTTAGCGTTGCGATCAAATATGATGAGGATAATTGAAGATGGAGTTGTGCAAGGGTTGTTCTGGCGATCCTAGGTAGAAATTACCTAAGATGGGTTTACAGAATAGTGCCTTCGGATTGTCCAGTCCTAGGACAACTTGAATGGCGAATGTCTGATAGAGTATATCTAATGGATCGCGTAAGTTGATCACTTCAAACGTATCTACATTTGGTGGTGGAGGAATTCGTTTCTCTTAGCTTTATACCTGTGGTATTTTTATGGAAATCAATTTGTGATTTGGCGGGTACGACGATGTGGCATTCAAAGTAAATGAATGTATGATCTGTCAAAAGATACGTTATGACCTCAAACCTCATCAACCGGGAAATGAAAAAAATCGGGCAGGCAGCATAGCTAAGTGTGTTTCCCCCATTAGGGTGTATTGTCACCATCTAGAGAATATTCATATTTGTTACTTCTTTTCACTTATGTATCTCCCGGGAACGGTTATGTTGCTAGCAACCGTAGGTGATAATATATTCGATACACTCAAGAAAAATGAGTGGTCGGTCATGTGTGGGCCGGGTTGCAAGACGTTCTTGTTGAACCCAATGTATTCCTCTCTAGAGATACACTATCGGTAGGTGGTTTCATACCTTGTCATAGTCAAAATCCAATCTCCAATAAGCGCCTGCGGTTTTGATTGTATGCTATATATGTGGAGCGTGAGATGCAAGCGTTCTACTAGATGTTAATTATTTGTGATTAGACATTATTATAATATCAGAAAAGTATTGATTTAAAAAACGTTTTAGGTTATCGTAAGGTAAAAACCATTCATATTTATGTGTGGATTGGTCTTACGATTATCTTTTCTTTTGAAAAGGATTTTGAAAAGTTAAACAAATGTTTGGAGTTTACTCAGACCAGTCCCATGACTGACCCAGGGTTTATTTTGTTTTGTTTTCCCTAAACTCTTAGGGGGTAAAAATTTGTACGGGCAGTCAAGTAGTCGGGTTTTACAAATACACTAGATAGAGCTTGGAGCAGGAGGCTTCAACAGCATTTTATAGCTATTGTTTATTTCCGCTATGATGTAAGTGTTGTAGTCTAATATACAAATATATATATTTGTGTTTTCAAAGTTATTTTAGATACTATATTTCATTCATTCCGCTGTGAGATTCGTGTTACCCTGGTGTTGTTGTGTTGCTCTTCTATTCTAATAGTTCTACCTTATCTATTCTCACCTTCTAACTTCTTTTTATTAACTAACCGGTATTTCCGATGTCTGAATAGTCGACATTGGTATTTATGTCGATTTTCGAAGTCGAAAATCCTCGGGTCGTTACAACATATGAGTTAGAAACCAAATTGATTAATAAAACTTAAAGAGAAGCAATGAATGAATTTATATTGGTTTGTAACCAATATTTTATAATTGGGTTTGGAATAATATTTCTAACGATAGGAAATAGATGAGTTCACGGAAGAGATAAGTAATTTGAAAAAAAATTCCAACTAAATATAAGATATTTTCTAAGTATAGAAAATAAAGAATATGTAATATGAAAATGTTTTCCAAGTGTAGTGAAAATCTAAGTAAGGTTGAAATATCTCGAAAAGGATATTGGGAATGAATACCAAAAAGAATTTAATTAATGAAATATCAGGAAGGGCCAGCGATTGTAGTCAATAATATTTCCAGTTGGAAATTTGGATGGATGTTTGTTTTCTTTGAAAGTTAAATAACCAACTATCGAAGTTTTTTTACCATCGTTGTAAATATAGAGAGACCGGTTGGATTTATCATCCTAAAACCACTCCATATAGGCATAGGCATCGCGGATTAGATTATTTGAAGACAATTGAACATGGAGTAAAAGTGCAAGGGATGTTCTTTTTACAAGATTGTGCCTTCGGGTTGTCCAGTCCCATGACAACTTGTATGGACGAATGTCTGACAAAGTATGCCTAACGGATTACATAAGACGATATTTCCAAGATATTATGTTTGGTGGTGGAGGAATACATTTCTCATAGCTTTTTATACCCGTAATATTGTTGGTAAGATCAACTAGTGATTCGACGGGTTTGACGATGTGGCATTCAAAGTGAATAGTGGCCAGATGTTCTAAGAAGGTAAACGTAGCCTTAAGCATCATCAATCGGGAAATGACAAAAATCGGGCAGGCAACATGGCTAGTTCGGTCAAACCCAAGCAGGATGTATTATCACCGATCTAGAGAAAATTCAGTTGTTCTTCTTTTGCTTCTGTATCTTACAGATTACAATTGGATGGCTGACAACCGTAGGTAATAATGCATTCGGTCCACTCAAGCTAATTGAGTGACCAGTCATGTGTGGTCGGGCTGCAAGATGTTCTTATTGAACCCTATTGTATCCCCTCTAGAGTACGTTGATCGGAAGGTGGTCCAATACCTTGTCATAGTTGGAATCCCATCTCCAATAAGCGCCTTGTGGATTTAGATTTTATACTATGTATGTGAAGCGTGAGATGCAAGCGTTATGCTAGATAGTTATTTATTTGATTAGACATTATTAAAGTATCATTGGATTTTGATATATAAAAAAATGTTTTAGTTATCGTAAGGTAAAACCATCCGTATTTATGCGTGGATCAATCTTACGATTAACCTTTTTTTTCATAAGGTTTTTCAAAGTTAAACAAAATGGTTGGAGTTTACTCACACCAGTCCTATGACTGACCCAGAGTTTATTTTGTTTGTTTTACCCTAAACTCTTGGGTGCCCAAATTTGTATGAGCTATCAACTATTTCAGCATTTTACAGTTACACTTGGAGGTGGTTGAAGCGGGGGACTTCACCATTAGTTATTTAGAGTTATTTCCGCTGTGATGTATATGTGTTGTACTCTGATATGATATGTATATACAATACAGATTTGCATTTCAAACTTACAATATATGATATTATATTTTGTCCAGTTCCGCTGTGAGATTCTGTTGTTCTTTTTTGTTTTATCTTCTATCTATTTCTATTTCTTTAACCCTAATGATGCGTAATTCTTTGTTATTTGGGTTGGACGTGTGTTGTTTTTAGTCAACTCAGATAGTACGGATTTGTGGGTTGTTACATCCAGTTTATAACTTACTGACGGGAATTCATTTGAAGCCTACTTGGTTAGAACGTGCTTCATCTGTAGGTGTGGAGCTTAAGTAATTTCTTATTTTACGTCGTCCTTTATCCTGTAGCAATATGTAATAGAATGTGTTATTTGATCCCATGTAATTGTGCAAGGCAATCACTGTAGTTTACATATGTAATTAACTACCATGTGTTGTATGCAATGTAAAAGCTCATAGTCTCCTTTATTCTGTAGTCTAGTAATTTAGTTAGCTCCAATGTTGTTAGCCTGACTAGGTAGAGTGGACGAAACACTATAAATTCCGTAGGTGGTGGACGGTCCACCTTAAAAATAGAATAGATGATTTTCTACTAACAACACCAGTACTATTCTAATTTTTTATTGTTAATTATAATAAAAGGTGTTTTCGGTCACTTCAAAAACCGGATGACTTTGCCAAAAAAAATGATGTTTTATAAATTGATTTCCTTTGAATTTGAACAATGAAATTTTGAATTTAAAATTAAAGAAAATTATTTAACATTATACGGAGGCTAATAATTTGAGGTTGAATATGAATTGAATCTATTGAAAATGAATTATATATCCATCTTTGAAATACATTTTTAATTAATTTGATTTAAAGTGATAGTTGAATTATGAATTCGAGATTATCATACATTAAAATAATTCAAAATGGGGATTCTAATTGGAAACTTTAGAAATTTGAATTGAACTATTTGAATTGAATTGAATTGAATGTAGAACGGAAATTGATTTGAAGTGAAAGACTGAAATTGATTCCGTTTGATTTAAAACAGGAATGTGAATTCAAGTTTAGTTAACATTGGAAAGAAACAATTCTAAGTCAAACTATAGTATTTTAAACATTATACAAATTATTATACTACATAACTTTTTTACTTTATAAACTATTTTATTTTAACCTATATACATTAACTATCTTGATAAACTGCTTTGGCAATAAACTATTTACTTTATAAACTACTTTATTATGTAGTTATTTTATATTTAACTAAATTTGATAAATCCTATTTTTAATTTCAAACTATTTATTTATATATATATGTAAAAACTTCTTATGTACTAATTATTAATTTTTCAAACTATTTCAATTATATCTAAACTATTTTAATATATAAACAAATGTATTATTTAAATATAAAAATCGTTTTTAATTTGGAGTTGTTTTAGGATTAGAAGTTTGGGTTTTAAACAGAGATTTCAATAATAAAGATGTAATCTATTTGGGATATCAAATGGTTTTAGAGCAAAATCTGATATTTTGATATGAAGTATGTGAGATTTGGGGACCACACAGCAGAAATTCGCATCCCAAAAAAGCAGCACCCGAAATTTTATATTCCTATGAAGCGCACGAGAGGATTTCATATCCTTTGGGGATATGAAGCGCGTATCCCTAGGATATGAAATTTTGTATCCTGAAGGATTCGAAATTCGTATCCCAGGGGATAATGAAATGAAGTGGACTTGGGGGATGCAAAGTGCAGTGGGGGCGGTGCCTGGTGATGCGAATCTTTCATATGTGAGGTGAACTGAGGGAGTGGAAATTCAGGATGGACTTGAAATACTATGAGGCGAGGAGAGGAATGCGAAAATAGAGGGAGGCGAAGTTCCAAAGTGAGTCGAAATCCTAGAAATTCGAGATGTGAGGCGAGGCCGATGGAGATCGCATCCCTAAAGGGATACGAAATACATATTTTCGCATCCCGAGAAGGGTACGAAACATGCACTTTTGCATCCCAGGGGATGCGAAAACTATGAGGTTTTCTCGCCGATTCTTGACGTTGAGGTGATTCGATGATTTTGAGTGACTGTGCGGGGGCACAAAAGCTTTTCGGAGCGATCACAAGCGTTTACCACATATGAACAAAACGATGCTGATTTCGAGATTGAAAATATATGCCGAGTCGATTTCAAAAGTGTACTAGATGTGTGATGACGGCTTTGTCCAAAAAACATGTCAGTACTTCCCAAATTGAATTTGAACCTTGGTAAACCTTTTATATGGTTAATAAATATTTTGTGGATGATTTTGGAAGTCTAACAGCTTAACCAAATTCAAGAATAAGATATAATCTTATGTAACATGTTCCAATTAAAGGAGATCTAATTAGAAATCCGATAATCCAAAAGGATTTTGTTTGATGCTAATGATTTTGGAAAGACCGGGTTCAATCCATTTTGAATAACTTTACGATGAGATAGAGAAGTCGAAGATATTGAAGGCGGTGGAAGGCCGGGAATCGTCACATCGAATGAACTGTTAGTTGATGCCTTGGGTAGATCCCATTATAAGGTAATAAGTGGAAGTAGTCCGGACGTACTTGTAGATTGTCCGGATATGCAAGGGCCTCTTTTCTTTATTGGACGAGAAATAAGGTGTCTTCGTTTCGTTCACAGTCCATAACGAACTTGTATTGGATGTATGTTTGACACAATATTTTATGGCATAACCAATTGGTTTCTATTGATGGTATATCAATTGGTGGCAAAGGATTTATCCTTTTAGCTTAACAACCTCCTCTAAGACTTATGTACTCAGAGGGTTATATATCGATAATCACCGATTATATATTATAAATTGACAGTGTGGCATGTTAAGTGTTGCTGGCATATAGATCAAAACTTTTGTTGAAAAGCGGAGCTTTGTGGAATGTGACTTCAGGGCCTTATAACCGGTAATGATCTGAAACAGGATGAAGTACCGTAGAGTTAAGGACTAACGTTTCCTTCTAGTTGATAAAGTGGTGCTATGGTATAGAGCCCAGGAAATGTACTTAATGGATGATAGATCGAGGCACCTCGGATAATGGTCGGTAACGACCAAGGGACGTTATGTTCAGGAGAAACCCAAACTACACCTGGTATTGGTAGGCCAGCCTTGCCGATAGAGATGGAGCATTTGTTGATCCTAAGACATCCCACTAAAGGTGTACCTGAATCGTTGTTAAGGAAGATCCTTTGCCTTGGTCATTGATGGAGCCCAACTTCCAATACGGACCTTTACGGTTTTTGTTGTAACCTATGTATGTAGGCATATTACATGGGTACCTACGTCTGCTAGGATCGATGCGTTTATTTTGAAAAGTTTTCAAAGATAGACATTAATGATAATATAATATGGTTTTCGCATATCAAGCATATTTGGTTATCATGGGGTAAAACTTGCTCCTAATGGTGCGTCTTTTCAATCTGTGATGGGATGTGATTCTTATGGTGGCTCCATTTCCAAAAAGCATTGCGAGTTTTTGTGCATTGGTATTCATGAGAGAAAACCTGTTCCGTGTTAAGCGGCATGGTCTTATGAATCACCATACTATCCTTATAAAAATAAATGTTTCTGGTTTCTCACACCAGTCCCATGACTGACCCGTAGTTTTGTTTTTCCCTTGTGAACTCGAGTTCCCTTATTTTCCATATGGGAAACCTAGTATTTAGGTTAGTAGTTAAGTCCATTTTGGGAGCCATATATGGAAGCTATTTATGGAAGCTGGTTTTGGATTAGAGCAAGAGCAGAAGCAAGATGTTCTTTTTGGTTTCTATCTGAAGACTTTATCATGTTGATCAACTTTATTTCTGTTGTGTACTTATTTCTTATTTCCATTGTTTTGTACTATATTGGATCTTGTCGGTTATATTAACTCTATTGTAACTCTGATGTAATATGTTGTACATTATGATGTTGCAATGCGATGTTTATTTCCGCTATTATTTAATGTGTTATATTCTAAAGGTAATCTGTCCTTCTGACACTTGGAATGTCAATATCCCATGTACCGAGAGGGTGGGTCGTCACAACATGTGTCATTGGTAACCCTGGGAGAGGTTGATTCAATCCTCTCGCGATCTTGACAGTTTCCTTATGAACTGTATTGACTAGATCAATCGCAAATCTCAATATCTCATTGAAGTGATTGATATATTCTTTTATTGTAAGTTCTCCTTGACTTAATTTAAGAAATCGCTACAACTCGATTTCTTCCTAAGCCCATGACAAGAATCTCCTCTCAAATATGTCTTTGAATCCTGCACAATCAATATCTCTACCCTTATCCTCAACTTTCTCCCACTAATAAGATGTCTCCCCCTTCTACTGTTAAATGGCCAGCTGAACTCTCTGATAATACTCGAGCTGGAACAATCCAAGAATTTGCTCCATACTCCTCAGCCAAGTATGTACCTCAATAAAAAATCTCTGTTTCCGAGAAAGATATACAGCCAAGATTTGCGAAATCCTTATAAATCTTAGAAAATTCAATTGCTGCGGTGGATTAGGAGGAACCACAACAGTGGGTGCTGGACCATGCATATGTTTTTGTGCTTAGATTGTTGCTTTAGTCTGAAGATATTCATGGAACCAACTAAGAACTAGGACACCCTTAGGAAGATTTGAGGCATCCGACATACTACGCCAGAGAAAAGATAGAGACCAAGACCTGGAAGGAATCAAAGGAAGGTTATACTTGACTTGAGGGGATAAACTTTTATTTCCAAAATTGTTTTTGTTTTAAAAATCTACTTTATTTTGAAAAATGTTTTTTTCTTTTAAAGCAAATTTTTAGGAATCCTATAACTTTAGGCTTTGAAACCAAATGTTACACCCGCACTCCTTAACATCCCTTAAAGTATGCTTATGCTAAGAAATATGAAGTGTTGTAGGTATAAAGACATATATTACAAAGGCCAGTAGAAATATTTTTGAATTGAAAACGTGTTATTTCTTATAAACCAGTTATTCATTTTAGTCTCAAACCATAAACTGCCACTTATCCCATGAAAATAAAACCTCAGTCGCAAATCATAGTAAAATAACATAATTGTCTTTCAAAAGTCAATAGTCAACCAACTCTACATAATAAGATGTAAAAATAGAAGATGAATACATCGACAACTAGAATGAACTCCAAGAATGGTCCTTTAATAAATCTGAACTAATCACCTCATCCATGCAAGCTTGGTGGGGAAGAAAAAGAAAGAAAGAGGGTGGGTCAAACATAAAGTCTGGTGAATCGTGTAATTACTATCATGATTGAGTAATATAGAGAAATAGACTCAATAATAGTTATAGTGTCAAATAATGTAAATGTCCGTGTAAACTACAAATGATGAACTTACTGGAATGATGCACAAGGAAATATACTTGAACCATAAAAGTAATGATTGTTCGATTATTTACAATTTCTCAATTATTGAACTTAATAAATATATGTAGGATAATTTCATCAGACTACGCATCAATCATATTTATCCTATAAATATACAATCTCACATGGTGAATATGTGACTATGGATATAAGGCTTTATCCCATCTAATAATCCATTAGTAAATACATAACTAATCGCTTGTGGATGCAATGGTGACTTATACTTAGCTGACGACACTGCGCGGTCGGACACTACCGGAATGCACCCACATACACCCCTATTTCTGTTGACCCCTATTTACCCAATTCAGCATAAGCGTGCCGAGCCTCCACCACTACCAATTGTGAGATTATCAATAATAAACCTAAAAGGGAATGTTATCGGTACAGGTCTAAGGAAATAAATATTATAATTTGCGCTCTTGCTCAATCCCTGTTGATCTGGGTCTTATTTATTAGTCATTTAATTTCTCTAATTAGCCTCTTGCTGTTAGAACAGACCACTACTATTACATGTTTATTAAACTTAATCCAGATCTAAGTTTATAATTATAATAAGCCTTTTCATTAAACCTTCCAATTATAACCCTTATGTTATAATTCTATCTACAAATATGTCTAGTCTGTCTATTATGATTTACTAAAGTGTCTGTACAACTATCGTACTATTTTAATTCTCTGTTCTTTTCCAGTTATAACCCATTTTATAATTTTATTGCAAATGCACATTAATTTTCCTGTTTCGGTCTAATTCCATCATAATTACAAATTTCTACTTTATGCACACTTTTTTGGTAAATTTAGTCCTTTTGTAATCTGTATTCGCATAAGTATTACTTTAATTCTATTTTCCGCACGTAAAATAAAAGCATTAAATCGGTTGTCAATAACTAACATTTACATATTTAGGCATGTTTTAGGCATAGACTAAGTGCAAAAAATGTAAAATAAATAACAAGCATACGTAATAAAAAAGGAAAGAAAACTGAAAGACTATCTTATAGAACTTGAATAAAAATAAAACTGCAAGAAGAGACTGAGTAATACTTATAGAAAATAACTTATAGAAACACTAATTTACAAAAAATAAACTACTAAAAACTATAAGAAAAACTATAGAAAATTCTATAGCTATTATAAAACCTATTTTCCTAAATTATGGGAAGTCTAAATAACTACACTCACTAGTGGTCCTAGGCTTTACTCCGTGACCTTTGTAGGTCTCGTCACGTGGCAGTAATATTTTTATTTAGAAGGTTCTCTCTTATAAAATACTTAAATTTTAGGGTCCAGCCTCAGGCAATGAACCCAATGAGGGAAAGTATGAGTGTGAGATTAATGCCTAAATTCATGGGTCTATTTCTAATATAAAATAGTGATCATTGGCCATATGATGATTTTTAATCTAAGTCAACTACATCACTCAACCAATCACAACCACTGAATTTTAGGAACAACCAATAGGAACAAACTACGTCAGTAAGGCATTTCAACCAGACCCTCATTAGGTCATCTTATAGGTTAGCTTTGGGATCGACTCATGCACACACACACATAAATATTCTTTTTTTTTAGATTTTCTTAACTTGTTACCCTTGTATCTTCTCCATACTAATTCAGATTCTGACAAGTTATATATGAAAGTTGACCAGAAATTTGTCATGGACTCAATGGTGCAATTCCCATAGCCAAATCTTGAAAACCTTGAAAACTTATAATTTAATTAATCAACTCTTTAATTAATGAATTAATTATTATTTAATTTTTAGGGTTGTTACTGTAAGATTTTAGCATTTTGGCAAATGAAGCTTATGAAGACAAATAGAAGGTGTCTCTAACTATTTAGGAGTATTTATGTATTTATATTATGTCAGATCTTAGGAAATGATTAAATGAGAAATGTTTTTTGAAATTGTGTTTAAATTTTTTTCGTGTTCATCTTCTATTGGTAATGATATCATTAAAATACCTGTATTCGATTGTCGAAAATTAATATTATAGATAGCTGCAGCATCTTTAGTTTCTAGCCTTGGAATGGGGTGTGTTACTATTTGGTATCAGAACACAAGGCTATGGAGAAACTAAAAGAATTTTGAACTTCGGAAAGGTATTGGAAACATAACTAGTGAATTAAAAAGGAAATAGGGTATGGGATAAAGTTATAGTAATGTACTTGTATTTGTATTTGTATTATATAAGTTTGTAGACCATATCTCTGCTCTTCTATTTCCTTTCGCTTTAGTTTTTGGGTACCTTACCAAGAATTAGATGCAAATTCAATGAAGTAAGATACAAAGGCAGTAAATGATAGAGTTAATCTTGGTAGAGAAAGCAATACAACTAATGGAAATGATAAATTCAATATAAGGACAAACTAAGGTCGATAATCTACAGTTGATGTTAATGTTGCTACCAGAGCACCACAAGTAGATATGCAAGCCATATGTTAGTTCTTTGTTAACTTGATGCAAGATGGAACTACTACTGGATCAGTTGGAGGAAATGCTGGACATGCAAATTACAGAATTCCTGCTATTAACAATGAATTCTTGAGTCGGGATTATGCTAGCTTGGAGGAAGACCATTTATTGGAACCGAAGACACTATAGAAGCAGGGAAATAATTGCTTTATTATGAATGGATTTTTTTCTTACTTGGGACTAAATGATGAGCAAAAGAGGAGACTGGCCTCCAGACAATTGCAAGGAGCGATTGTGTATTGGTGAAATAACATTATTATTAGAGTGGTGGAGGATACGATGCCTTGGGTATAATTTCAAAGGAGATTCGAGGAAAGGTTTATGTCATAAATTGCTAAGTATGCCTTTCTTAGGAAATTTTCTTTGTTAGAGCAGAGAGATGTATGCGCAATGCTCAAGAGAAATGAGAAGTTCAAGCGAGGTTTGGTGACAAAGGATGCTAAGGTTACATTGCCACACATCAATGATCCATATAATGTGGTGGTAAGGATGATGTTAAGGAATGAGTAAATGTTTGTTTTTCTTGATAACAAGAATGGAGGAGTTCAGAGTGGGCAAGGCTGGAAAAGGAGGATCTAACTAAAGAAGAGAACTCAGAAGGGCGGAGCTGGCAAGAAGGAAAAAACAGATATCGTATGTTATAAGAGCAAAAAGAGAGGTCATTATGCAAACAAGTACCATTCAAGAGTTGTTAAGGCTACCATCGAAAGGGAGAACACAAAGTGTTTCAATCGTAACCAGATTAGACATTATAATAATAACTGTCCAGATCTTGCTAAGGGGAAGTATTTTTTTGGAGCCTTCTGTGTCAAATACGACAATATAAGAGAAGGAGAATCCTACAATGGCATGTGTGTTTTGATTCATAGTTTACTTGTTAAATTATTGTTTGATACTAGTTCACCACATTCTTTTTGCCTCATCGTTTAGCAGATAAGCTTGATTTAGAACCAACATACCTTGTTACTTCTTTAAGGATAGCTAAATCTAGAGGAGGCTACGCAAGTCTAGGAATTAGATGTGACCATCTAGAATTTGATTTGCTAGGTTATAATTTTTCTTATAATTGTTTGTGTTTAGTTTCATTGGCTTTGGGATCATACTAGGAATAACTATTCCAAATCTAGGTCAGATCACTCCATTCACTAGTACAAAACATGTCATTTGTGTCGGTTATTTAAGCCTATTTGCGACTGTTCTAAGACCGTAGCAAATGCGACCATTGCAACGGGTGTAAACTTATTGCGATGGTTTTAAAATCATCGTAATATACTAGTTCTTGCGACGGATATTCTAAAATAATCGTTGCTATGGACTAATTTATTTGCGATGGTTTTTTTACACCCATAGCAACAACCGATATTTAGCTTCAAAACTTTGACCGAATGCGATAGATTTTAAAATAAATGATGCAATAAGTATGACATTTGCGACTGTGTTTTATTTACAACCGTAGCAAGAAAGTTAATTAATTGTTGCTGCGTTTTTTTTAACAACCGACGCAAGATAGTAACTTTTGAATTCAAAAGGCTATCTAGTCACATTTCATCTCAGCCATTTTGATTGTTAGCTGTCAATACAACGCAACATTTCCAAGCTTATGTAATATATAAGCAGTTCAAAAATATGTGGATACAAGAAATACATACACAATTCACAAAATCTTATATCATTTGAAAAGAAAACACTAACGCATATAATCATACAACATAATTAATTTGCATGAGTCATAACTAGTCATATGTTAAACTCTAACCAATACGTGCAAGTACTTACAAAATATTTATTTTACCAGAAATTAATATTCTTCACATGGCTACAAAAGAACAAAATGGATCATCCGTCTGAACTAAAACTTAAAATAGTGCAGTTTGTCTTCATGATGGTTGGCTTGAATCAGCATCTATCAAAAAATCAACATAGCATTATTTTGGCTGCAAATGAAAATATATCAAACATAGTATCCCAGACGGTGAAATTGAACACTAAAAAATATGCAAACAATGAACTGATCATTCGTTGATTAACAACTAACAAATATATATGCTTCAACGTAGGACATAACCTGCAAGTGAAATGAAAAATATATGGTCTCTTCCCTCTCACCAATAACTCGAACATGCTTACTATGAAAGCAACACCATATTCTGTCATATACATAGGACATAACCCAGAACATAACCACTGCCATCTCGATCTTAACTAACTCCATATTTTTGCATGGCACTATTCCTTTAAGTAATAATAATGTGAGAGCTAGTTTTATCAAGCCAACCCCATCTATTAATCCTTGCTACCACCTATGAATTCTAAACAGTGGATCCAAAAGAAAATTCTCTTTTGCATGATGACGTAAGATAAAATCAGGCTAATCAATCCCTCCATTATGGGTGTTCTGACGCAATAAATGAAGGCATTGAAACATTTATTTCTTCAAACTCGCTGGACCTCCATTTGTCTAATTCTTTTGCTGCCTATGAAGACATTTTTTCTTCTACTCCGTCAATATGCAGATTTCCAACTCTCTTGCTACAATAGTATCTTCGAATTTAACTCAGATGTCTATTTCCATTCCTCTTATAGACTTTCCCATATCCTTACCTAATATGACCGAGTCGTAGGTCGAATCATGACAAATTAGGGTTCCGATGGTCCGACCAGCTAAACCATCAAAATTATGCATTGTTTATTGTTTAATCTATATGTATTAAAATTCAAATAAATGTTAATGATCATGAACATAAAAACTACAACCGTACAACTAGCACTAGATATGTGACACCAACAACACAATTGTATCCAGGATACACAGTAAAAATGATATTGTAATTTGAGTTTTGATGAATAAATAACATAAACAAAAACTCATTCCCAATTATGTTTTATTGATGCCACACCCTAAATAAGGCTACAACTAGCATATGTAAAATAATAAAGCATCGCCTATGTTTCAATAGAATTTGAAAACTATATACCATAATATAACACCAAAGTTTCGAACGTCAGTTCATAATCTGCCTTCGATAACAACACAGTGCATATTCCACAACACCGACCCTTCAGTGTCGTTGGATTCCATAATAAAGTGGATTCTGATATGCACGTACATACATGCAAATCGTGAGGTCACTATTTTGTAAATGTCACTGGTTATCACTTTATTATGGATGAGACAATCGATATGAGATGGTGCCTCATAAGTCACAATATTAATCCAATAAAAATAATTATCATTAATATAAATGTCACTGGTTATTGGCTTTACAATTGCATACATTGGTTAGTTATTATGATCTAAGGGCAGACATATGATTTTCTACTTTAATTACTCTATTATAAAAATGTTAATATTTGTCTATTTCGGTTACTTACACCACATGAAAATGGTTATAGTCAACAAATATTTTTCCTATAGTCAAATATATTGTATTCAAAAATATATCTGACTGGAGCAAAGAACAACACCACATGAAAAGAAATAAACTCACCACACTGTAGCAAACAATACATCTAATTGTTATATGCAATTCTACTTAACTTCTAAATCGAAACAGTAAATGTATGTAAACTAGACACTAACAAAAATTCACATAGTTATTTGCAAAATTTTATGTAATAATTAATTTTATGCTTTCGATTCATACATCTAATTTTTATTTGAAGGTGTAGGTTTATTCATAGAGTGTTAATATTTTTGTGAATAAAAAAGTATTATATATTATAACCATATAAAAAATAAAAATAAATAGAATACCATGGTTAAAAGTAATTAGTGAAGTGCAGATGGCTCAGCTGAAAGTTCAGTTGAAGTTATAATAACATTTTTTTTTTGGCATAGCCGACCGGTTTTTATAGTGTTCCGTAACACTCTTTTACTATGACTAATAATAAAATTACAATTCAGAAAAGGTGACTGTAGTTAGCAGTCAGCTTTTTCGGTTTTTAAGGTGGACCGTCCACCGTCTACGGCATGTATAGTGGGCCGTCCACTGATGTCACTCCACGCAGGGAGGACTTACATGATAAATTACATACTTCATTACATTTGAATTCAAATTAATACAGCTGAACAAGAAAACCAAAAGTACAAAGTACTGTAGGATGTCAAGTCGCTGGTTCACTTCAAGAAACAGTGAATTCAGAAATAGCATGATAGTAGCTGAAACAGCTTGCCATACTGGACCCATCACTTGCACAGAGACCAGTTTGAGGCATGATCCATAGGACCTTCCAATCATTTCCCTGGGACCCTTACATTACCATTTTGATATACAGTAGGATGCCTTGCATGATCAGAATAAGAAAGGATGGAGTAAAGGCCAAGATCGGCAACGATGTGAGCCGTAGCTTCCCTTGTGTTGCTGAAGGCCATACATTGATCCAGAAAACACTCTCCATCCAGTCAGGCAAAGCATACGAATTTCATACATAACGTTGTGACATCACTCATCTGAAATCAACTCACAAAGGCGGGCAAAGACACCAACAAATAACAGCAAAGTTTAGCGCATAAGCGTCTCATGTATTGCCATTGCTCGCAGTGAAACCCAACCAAGCAAGCCAAAGACAAACAAGGATGTATGCGTTTACATGAGAAAAACACAGATCTGAGCACGAAAAGGAAACCCATACTTCCACAAAATAAGCTCAGTCAACATACAGCTTCACTTCACCACTACCAACGAACTACTCAACAAGTCGTATACTACATACACAACAAGAACTTAAACCCAAAAGAATAACCAACACTACCGACACAACATTTCACGTTGCCAAGCCATAACAACGATCACTGAGCTAGATACCTTATAGATCTATACCCACGTTTTGCTGAGAACTCAGTCACATATGTGGGCACAATTCAGTACATTAACTAAGCATACCAGAAACATCGAAGAAGGTGAGTCGCGATAACTTCATAAAGGTTGAGTCTTGCTGCATATGAAGAATCACCGCGCTGAGCAAGACTGTCCAAGCCCAAGCAAGCCGAAACCAGATCTGGCCACCACACCTAGACTAAGAAAGGAAGGCAGTAGCAAAAGCAAAGAGTAATCGCTGAGGAGATGAGTAGGGGCGGAGTACGGAGCTTCGAGTTCGAGCACAGGAGCTCAGATCCGGTTATAAGACAAAGTTATAATAACATTTATTTGAACATTCACATAAATATTAGACGATCTCGAATGTTTACATGCTTCATACCTATTTTTGAGAATAATAGAAACCAATGGATGATGTATGTATAAAGTTTTGTTTTTAAAACCTCGATGGTAATCAAAAGAACTTGGCTAAAAGCTAATAGAAATATAAACGGTTACTAGGTACACCACTCCATGCCCTACCACATTACCTCTCAATCAAGAGGAGAAAAACAAAATTAGTGGTTGCATAAGTAAAAACTACTATAAATGGGAAAATATGAAGAAGAAAAAGAAAACATTTGCCTATGAGATAAAAATTTATATTTGAATGAAACGTATGTAATCACAAGAATCACAACTCACGGTTATAAATCATTCAATACAAAAATCCTACATCTAATAATAACTAAAGCAGTGAAGAATTGTTCTGCATGTGAGATACAAGTCAACAATACATAATCTTAGGTACATACCCGAAGGCATTGTAACCTCGCTGTTTAAAATTAAGCATGACCTTCCTAAGTCAACAGCACCTTCTCCATAGCCTCTAACACTGCCAAATCCTCCAATTTTAAATGCTTCATGAAGCGCTAGGCCGCCTACAATCGAACCACCTATAAGGCTAACAATTGATAATAGTTATAACCTGTTAGTTGCTATTACCTGAAAGAGTAAATATGAAATAATTATGAATCTCAAACTCGATGTTTACTTGTTAAATTATTGTTAACCTGTTAGGAGAAGGAGAAGCCTACAATGGCACGTGTGTTTTGATTCATGGTTTAATTGTTAAATTATTGCTTGATACTAGTGCGCCACGTTCTTTTTGCCTCATCGTTTAGCATATAAGCTTGATTTAGAACCATCATACCTTATTACTTCTTTAAGGATAGTTATTTCTATAGGAGGCTACACAAGTCTTGGAATGAGATGCGACCATCTAGAATTTATGTTGCTAGGTTATAATTTTGCTTATAAACTATTTGTGTTAGTTTCATTGGCTTTGGGATCAAATTGGGATTAACTAATCCAAATCTAAGTCAGACCACTCCATTACTCATATCACTACCAGGGTGTAAGGCTAGTGAGTCCACACTTTACTAATCATGATGTAAAATTCCACATAGATCAAATGCCAAATTTTCACTCTCATCAATCACCAATTGATTCCCATAAAAAATACAATTTACAAGCTTGCACATCTTAAAAAAGGGTGTTAAGTGTAAGAGTGGCTACATGTACATGCTAACAGATTTGCCTTTTGTTAAAAAACAATGTACATAGTCTTAGAAATGCATCATTTTTACATATAAGTTATCCATGAACATGACAAGTCGGTGGCATTCCTTTTACTACGTCCTATCGTGAACCACCCCTAGGATTAGTAACAAGTAGTCCTCGCAATATGCAGATCCTCAGAGTGTTGGGACCATTGTTATAATATGAAACCTAATAACCAAACACAGACGTTCAACAAGAACTCTTTCTCAGTCTGAAGGTCTCCGCCTTTAAACTATAACCATCAAGATGTCTTCACTTTCGAATGCATAATCTGATTCAAAGGGGTTCTTAGATCCATTTCTGATACGGTTTCTTCGAATCAACAATGATAGATTAATAATTATCGAACATCTTGATGGTTCCTATTTTACTATCAGTCGTACGTTTCATCAAATCATGTCTTTGATTTCTTTGGGCAATTTACTAGGTTAAGTATATAAACAGCCATGAGCCTATTTTTAAGTAGCGGTCATTAATTAAAATTACTTGGACGATTCTTAAAAAGAAGTTCCATATAATTATCTCATGGAACAATCACATTCGCAAAAAAAATCTTGTTTTCAATACATGGAAAATATATCCATACACTTATCTCTACGGTACAATTGTATTCACGAAACATTATATTTCTAATACTTGGAAAATATAACTATATACTTAGATATAAGTATGTTCATAATTTTGTATGGGTCAAAACAATGTTATGTAGTATATTATTTACGGCAAACCCATAACAATCAGTATTAAGTAAAAAACGATTCACGTTGGTAAGGCTGGATATACTCAATACCAATTTTCGTATTTAGTTTGTATTATTCATCGAATAATGATGAAATCTACCTTTTAAATTAACAAGTATAATATGAGATCAATCCTTAGAATTCAGTATAAAATGTAATTATGATGTTTTCTATTCTATTTAGATCTATTTATCTTTTGAAATACCTCAAATTTCTTTTCATGTCTTATGAATTTCCTTTTTATGTAAATCAAATTATTTATAAGTACAATTATAAATTGCCAAAACTTTTATAAAATTTTATTATAATTTTCCAAAATCATATATAAGATGGTTGTAAATTCATGAGGCTATTTAAGAGACATCTTTTAAAATAGATTGAAATCATTTATATAACTTGATCCGTATGTAAATTTTCCTTTTTATAACTTCATAAATTATTCATGAAACTTGATTAGTTGTAAACCTCTTATCCTTTATAAAACTGGATTTCACCATGAAACTCTTTTAGAAAATCTATTTAAAAAACTGATTCTTTTAATCAAACGACTATTTAAGTATTTCGAAATATGGAACTAATTCCACCGATACTTGACCAATACTATTTATAATTTTATGACAACAACGATCAAGTTCAAAATGTAACAATGTCATATAACAAATAGGTCCATAATCAGGTTTAATGTCAATATTTCGTATATCAGTAATATGAATGCAAGCAACATAACAATCTCAATGAGGAATCATGTTATATCCCTCCAACTCGTCCCTTATGTCATAAATAATATATCAGCATACACACACATACAATCAAAAATAGTATGAAATCCTATTGGATCCCACCAGCCTATTCCCTTGTATTGCATACTTCATATAATCATATACTATGGGCAGTACGTACTTTGTAACGACCTAGTTTTTGCTTGCTTCCATAATACAGTTTATTATCGATTATTTCAGCAACTGGTTTAAATAATAATTGTAAATAATAAATATTGAGGGAAAATTCCAATGATATGTATATTTTAATGTTTTAAAAATGTTTAATCAACGTATACAGAGCTATAAAAGAAGTATCATTTTGTTTTATATTCTTAATGTATTTTTAAATTCTTGTTAAAGATATAAATGATATTGAATCTGAATATTTTAGAAATCTGAATGATTATTGGTTTAAAAATCATATGAATATTTTTAACTTGTTATATTTATATATGAACAAATAAATGATGTTTAACATCTTTGGTTATCTTAAAACCTGTATTAAAATTTGTATTTAAAATTATATAAGAATTTTGGTTGTATTTAAACTTGTTTCAAAATTTCTTAACCTATATATATATATATATATATATATATATATATGTGTGTGTGTGTGTGTGTGTGTGTGTGTGTGTGTGTGTGTGTGTGTGTGAAAGCAAATGAGAAATGTTTTGGTATTTGTATTCTTTGATTTTGTCTTAACTCATGAGTATTTTCTTAAGTAGGATTTTTTACTTCACTTAAGTATAAAATAAAATAAAAAAGATGTGGCATTTAATTGTTTAAGATGGAATAAAAGCAAAAATCAATAAATAAAGAAGATGTAATATTCAATGCCAAGATTTGACATTCTATGATCTAAATAAACAAGACCAAATTGATTAATGTATTACTTTCTTGCTAAGTCTAATATATTTAAAAGTATAAGTACTATATGTATATTTTTATACAGCTAAGACATTTTTGACTAAAACTACACATGCACGTATCTGTACATCTAATTTGTACAGCAAAAACTTCATAGCAATTCACTTGTAACTTAGCAACTACGCACTAGACTGAGCCTAGCCTGTGTTTGTATAAACCTATTCATTGACAAGCCAGAAAAGAAAGGACAAACCTGTTACCAAATCAAAAACATTTATGAAGATTTAACATTATATCTTGATAAGTCACAATACATTAAAGAAGGATATTGCTTTGTACAAGAATGTACACATGAATTGCTATTTAAAACTATAAGAGAACATCACAAATTTATGTGACTAGGCTGTGAAATGAAGTTAGCTTTCTAAAAAGCTCTTTTGCAGATGTTGTACAAAAGATATGCACATATGCGTGTACCTCCAAGGCTCCAAAGCATGACTTGGTCGTGGCTTTTATCCAGGGAAGGTGGTAAACAGACCATCTATATATCCTAGGCTTCTCTATTCCAAGCTAGAAACTTTGCTTCAATTCCTTTCAATCAATCAAACAGCCCCAAACTCCATACCGTAAACCTAAACCTATATAGCTAAGCAATATTATGTTATTTACTTTCTCATATATATATATATATATATATATATATATATATATATATATATATACACACACTGGTATACTCTCTCAACCACTCAGACAAAAATCTGAAACAAACTAAAACAAGATATGGCAGTAGCATGGAAAACTTAAATCTGGAATCAAAGTTAAAAACTGAAGAAAAAAAAGCAGGAGAACATAAGCCTGGAAACAAATTCCTGAAGCATAATGACAGGAAACATTTTTATGTAAGTAAATCTCACTCTTGCTTTTATACTTAAATAGATCCCGTGCTGTTTTATTTTCTGAGGTTATTATGCATATGCATTTACTTATTGGTAATGTATAAACATCACATATGAACTGACATTGAGTCTTTGCTAATAGGAGTATCAATATATAGGACCTGAAGCATATAATAGTGCGTATAAATGAGTAAACATCCCCACTTAGTTACTATTATATCTGTTTGTAAACGCGCGCGCGCGTGTATATATATATATATATATATATATATATATATATATATATATATATATATAAACTGGAATGATTGAAACCTGGAAGGAACCAATAAATGTTGGAATTTAAGAGGAGGAGGATAACTAAATTGTCTTGCAAATACTTCTTACAATATTTCTTGCATTACTTGCATTTCATTTCTCACAACAAAATATGACAATCCTTATATAGTGGACTAGACACCCTTACATATACCAATGGACACCGTTCCACTAATGGACACACATTAAACGAAAAGACATAGACAGTTAAACAAAAGACATAACTCTTGACTCAAAAGACACAACAAACTACGAGACACAATAAATTGTGTTTATTTTCCAACAATAAAGCCTGTAACAAATAAAAACAGAGGACATGTATTTTTCCAAAGAAATCCATTTTTACAAATCCAATAACCCAACCACCATTTGATTTTATAAGATGTATTCAACTACAAACTGTATGGAAACCACTGGTAGTTTGAATTAGAAGTGGTTGGAAGAATTTTAGTTAAGTATGTATTTATATTTATGAAAATACAGTAGACAACCAAATCTTGGAAATAAATAAATAACTGATTTTATTTGAATGAATATCACCATCGAAGTCTCTATTCTTAACTTGTTTTTTTTTTTAAGCTGTAATCGAAAATTTTAGTATCATATTTTTTGAGCTAGGATTTTTTTTATTGTTTTGGAAATAAAATCAAGTTCTGGAAATCGGGCAGGGTAAATTGGAAACTGTACGTATGGGAACTACTCTAGGGGTATACAAAGATGTGAACGGAGTTTCAGGGTTTCCAGGGATCTGAGGAGGCCTGGCGAAGTTAATCTAGGTTTTGGGTTAAATGTTTGAGCATGGGGTTTAGGGGGTTCGTGTGGGTTCCTAGGATGATCGAGTTCGATGGAATCTGACGAGGAGGTGCGTACGGGTGTGAAGACTGTCTGGGAGGCGGCGGTAGGTGTCCTGACGGTGGGAGGTGATAACGGGAGGTCGGTTTGGATGTCAATCTGAAGAAGTATGTGTCGAGTTCGGGGGTACTGGGTAGTGAATTTTAGAACAAGGCGGTTGCTAGGGTTTTTGGTGATGGCGATGAACTCTAGGGCTGTAGCGACGTTTGGGTGGGTGGTGGCGGAGGTGAGATGGACGGAGGTGGTGTTGTGCATATGCACGGTGCAAGTGGTCCACTGTCTGCCGTAAAGCACAAATGAAGAGGAGAAGAGCAAAAAGAATTGGGGAGGGAAATAGAGTAGGTCGGCCGGTTTATGTGGGCACGTGGGTCTGGGTAGTTGGATAGGGCCTGGGCATGGCCCATTAATTAAAAAAAAAAAAAAAAAAAAAAAAAAAAAAAAAAAGGAAAGAGGCAGTTTAAATTTAATTAAGTTAAGAACAGGGATATACCCATATTAGTAAATAGATGTATACAATGAGCATGACTTGTTGAAATTCGGCTCGACCATTTTAAATATAAAGGAAGGAATAAATGCTTTAAGTTCAAAATCAAAGTATAAAAGAATACATGTTGAATGGATTTGGGTTCGTATGTGAGTAGTCGATCGATGGTGTATGAAGTCACTCGGCATAGTTATCGAGTTGAACAATTCAATTTTAAATAAATTGATTCATTTAGAAGAAATTTTATACTAGATATCTTTTAAATATAATCGAACATAAATTTAGTTGTAAACTGTATCATCACGTAAACAATGATCAGTAAATAAAATAAATATTGAATTAAATGTTCAACAAATCAATTAATTAATTAAGTCATTATAATTACGTGAATCGTAATTATATATTTTTATTTGACATCTGTCAGTGGAATTGAAACACTGTTCCACTACATATTTTATTGACTGGATTGTTTGAAACACCCTGTTAGCATAAATAAACACCGTTCTGCCATGTATTAGTCTGATATATTTTATCGGTAATTTTATGTGCTGAGATATTATGTTATCAGTAGAAAGTAGTGCATTGTATTTACATGTGTTTGTGTAAATTAGATTGAACAAGTCAAATGTTATCTGTTATAAGAACTAATATATGCCATTGGAACTGCTAAGTTGTAATTTCTGTAAAGCAATTCAGAAATAAAAGTAAGTTTTCGGTATAATTGGATATTATTGTTTGTGAGAGACAATTAAATGGACTATTTTAACTCAATTATATTATTAAATTGTTTAAAAAGGAGAGATCAATTAATCAGGTGGTTTAAGGTTGATTTAAGTCAACGATTTAAAAGAAAATTGTTTATTTAATTAATCTGTTTCAATAGAAGAGGGTCTAATAAATGGCTTTTTAGAAACTTGAATGTCTTTGGTAAGATAATGGAAAATTTAAATAGTAATTTAACTTTGGACAAATTGTTCGAGATGATGTGTTTTAACTTAATTAATCTTTTCATTAAGTAACTTTGTAGAGAGAATTTGATTACCAAAAGGAAAAGAAATCAAGTTGTTTTATTTAAATAAGAAATTAAATATTATTTAAATATGGCTTAGCAGATCCAATGGTGTTAAGCCTTTTTATTTTATATTTGATAGTTAAATAACCGACTATCAAATCTGGACCTTTTCATTATCGTTTTCGAAGAGACCGAAATCTAAATTCCACTTTGATTCGATATATACATTACGAGTTAGAGATTTTACCGAAGATCATTGAAGATGGAGTATTGCAAGGGCTATTCTGTTAATCCTAGGTAGAAATTGTCTAAGACGGATTTATAGGATAGTGCCTTCGGTTTGTCTAGTCCCAGGACAACTTGTACGGACGAATGTCTGACAGATATGCCTAACCGATCACGTACGTTGATCTCTTCAAACATATTTATGTTGGTGGCAGAGGAATTCAATTCTCTTGCTTTATACCTGTAATATATTTTTGGGAAGTCAATTAGTGGTTGGTGGTTCTGACAATGTGGCATTCAAAGTAGTAAAGAAATGATTTGTCAAAGGTAAGTTCAGCCTCAAGCCTCACAACCGGGAAATGACAAAAATCGGGCAGGCATCATGGCTATGTGGGTCGCTCCCATTAGGATGTATTGTCGTCATCTAGAGAATATTCATTTTGTTACTTCTTTCGCTTCTGTATCTCCCGGGAACAGTTATGTTGGTACCAACGGTAAGGTAACAATATATTCGATACACTCAAGAGAAATGAGTGATCGGTCATGTGTGGGCCGGGTTGCAAGATTTTCTTGTTGAACCCAGTGTATTCCTCTCTAGATATACACTATCGGAAGGTGGTTCCATGCATTATCATAGTGGGAAATCCATTATCCAATAAGCGCCTGCGGTTTTGTTTGTATACTATGTATGTGGAGGGTGAGATGCGAGCGTTCCGCTAGATTGCTATTTATTTTTATTTAAACACTATTATAATATCAGAATAATATTAATTTCAAAATGTTTTAGGTTATCGTAAGTTAAAAACCATTCATGTTTATGTGTGGATCGGTCTTACGATCGTCTTTTCTTTCAAAACGTTTTTGAAAGTTAAACAAGTGTTTTGGGTTCTCATAAGGGAAAAACCCGTTCCGTTTTTACGGCGTGGTCTTATAGATACCCTTTATCGGAATCAAGCTGTTTAAAATCGTTTACTCATATCAGTGCCATGACCGACCCAGAGTTTATTTTTTTTATGTTTTCCTTAAACTCTTGGGTGCCCAAATTTGTACGGGCAGTCAAGTAGCTCAAGATTTTACAGGTTTATTTGGAGGAGCTTGGAGCAGAAGGCTTCAACATTAGATATTTAGAGTTTATTTCCGCTGTATTGAATATATATCTTTGATGGTGTATCTAAGTTCAAACCCAGTTTGTATTTCAAAAGTGATTTTATATATTATGTCTTATTCCGCTGTGATTGTGAGATTCTGTGGTATTCTTCAGTTTGATCTTCTATCTATTTTCTGCTATTCTAAATTTTTATCTTTCTCCTCCTCATCCTCTAACTTCTTATATTAATGATTCGTATTTTCGTGCAATTTGGGTTAGATGTGAGTTGTATTCAGTTGATTCAAATGGTACGGATTTGCGGGTCGTTACATACTTGGCGGGTACATATAAAAGGTCATCCTCTCAACAGGAGGAATAAATCCAAACCAACTGAAAAAATAAATCATCCGAACAAGCATTCAATGTTTTATACTATTATATAGTAAATGTGTGGTTATCCCAAAAGGAGGAACGGTCGGAAATAGAGTTTCTATTTTTATTTTTTTGAGCTTCTTAAAGAGAGCCAAACGAAATAATAAAGTGGTTTGGGAAAGTGTGTTTGTTTTACGAACCATATTTGCATTATCAATTTGGTTTGCTTATAATGAAAACCAACGCAATAGACATGTAGGGAGAGAATGGTATGCTTTTGCTTTGCATCACATTATTTGCTTCACACCTAAAGAAACCGACGCAATAACCTTTTTGCTATGGTAATCAAAACAACCGGCACAAACCATTCAATTTACTTTGCCTTATTTACTTTAGCTATCTATAAAAACCGAAGCAAATTGCTTTTATAATTTTTTTTTGGTTTCTTCATATCTATTGCTTTGGTTATTTAGAAGGAACCAACACACAAAACCTATTTGCTTCGTTTATTGCCACAACTGAAGCAATTTAGGCGAAGTAACAAACGTATTTTGTACTAATGTTAATTCATTGACCAATATCCTTTAAACTAAAAGGTGTTTTCTTTCAAAAATATACCCGATCATTATATTCTAATAAAGAATATTTTATATAAAAAAGTCCATTATCCATACATTTTGTGATAGTAGTAATAAGTGTTGTAACTAGAGTAACTTATCATGAAAACGAATATTCCATTTTAAACATTAATATTCAAGATGCATCCAGGATGGATGTCGATGCATTGGTTGATGCTAAAGTTTGTAATGCTCCCTAAATGTTGGGTACAGTACTACTCATGGCCGAGGGTGACACCTAGATGTTATGTACTAATAGTTATTGGATAAATATGAAATGAATCACTTATAGTTTTCTTTTGCATAATATGACCAAGGTCAAACAGAAAATATAGATGCATCTAGTTTATAAGTCATCTTTGCTAAAGAATATCATGGATCTTCAATATGAAGATTCCACTTTGATTATTCTCAAATCATGGCATGACATCTATTGAGTAACTACAGTTAGGTTAAGTAGAAGTATTGGAAATGAAGCACTATTTAAGAGAGATTCATCTTCTCTGTTATATAGGGCTAGTATCACAGTAAACTCAAAATCAAATCTCTGAATTTTGATGAATGATAATTGTTATTATTAAACTAGAGATTTTATACTTAGACTATATAGTTAAATATGGATGATATTGAAATTTTTACCATTATAAAATTTCGCAATCCAAAGTGATATAGTCTTGACGAATGGAATTGGTGTATATAAATGTCGTTAACTGGTAACGCTTACTAAATCTGAGTATGATTGTACTGAAGTTGAGTAAGAAATAAATTTGGTCATAATATTATATCACTTACTAAGTGGCATGTGAAACTTAACATTAGGAAAAGTTTGAATTAAATTGTTGATGAATTTACATATAAGAGTTATACAACGAAAATAATGGATACTCTTTAGACAAAACAGTTTAATTAGTTTATAGTTGTTATAAACTGATTGAATTACTAAATATTTGTAAAATATCAATTGTAAGATTTGAATATGATTTAAGAAATAATATTAAATATATTTATAGTAGTTACAAATACATCAATCTATTAGATATATTTTAATAATTGATTAAATTAAATATAGTTATATATGTTTCATTTAAGTCAAAAGACATAAACTCCATGACTTTTGAAGGGTAGAAAAGCTGGTATAAAAATTCTAACGGTAGGTAGAACTTAGAGATAAACTCGGAGATAAATGATTAAGTGTAACGACAAGGACTTTTACCCCTTTAATTTATGAATATTTAGTTAAACAATCAAATATTAGGATTTGTAACTAAAATACACTCCTTTAATATGTAACTAATGGTAGACAATTCATTTTTGAATTTGGTTTAAAAAACAATTAATTCAACGGAAAATCGAAATTATGACCAGAATTGTTTTTGCGAACTTTTGTTTTTTCATTACATAATAGTTATTAAGAAATGTCATAGCTATTGTATACATAAATTTAAAAATGATTCAATATACATATATACAAGTGAATATGAATTTAAGCATGTGAGGTTTAAAATAAAATAAAATAAAAGACGTCTTAAGAGACACAATTTGGCAACTCAACTTCTAAAACATGTTTAGATTACAAGGACAAGGGGTATTAAATACATGGTTGCCTAGAAAAAGGAGGGACATGGTTGATGATGCGACAAGGAGAAGGGAGGTATAATGAAATGACCCAAACTCCCCCTTTCGGGAAAGCCCGGATTGAGTTGTGAACACGACAAATCAGAACACAAACAATAGAACATTTCATTGTTATTACAACAATTACATCAGAGTACAAGAATAAAACAGAGTATGAATGA
Organism: Allium sativum; assembly: GCA_030737875.1. Classification (NCBI taxonomy): domain Eukaryota; kingdom Viridiplantae; phylum Streptophyta; class Magnoliopsida; order Asparagales; family Amaryllidaceae; genus Allium; species Allium sativum. Next base: position 53,459,697 of record CM060920.1, on the reverse strand, counting down.
ATAATATATAGAAGGAAATATCAGAGATTTAAATTACGTTTAAATACATAGCAGCAGAAAAATAATACATAACACAACTGAAAGAAATACACGGATACAAAGCTTTCCGAATATAGTTCCAGTTGTAAATCTAGGATCCTGAAAAGAAATATCTGCAAAAACCAAACAACTAACTGCCAGTGTGGAAAAATAGGAGCACCCAAAGTTTAGGTTAAAACAATAAACACAAGTTAATCATAGGACTGGTGTGAGAACTAAAACAGTTATTGAATCTTTACTTTAAAAATAAAGAAAATCAAGGGACCACGCCGTATAACACGGAACGGGTTACCCCCAAGAATACTAGTGCGTAAAACAAACAGTGCAATGCTAATTAAAGAAAATGAAGCTATTATAAGACTCAGGTCCCGTCACACAAGGTCCCATCACATAATGCAAGGCAAACCAGAGGATTGAGTTTTCCCTTATAATATCCAAACATGCTTGGTGCGTTTTAAAATAAATCATTTTGATATTACTATAAGTGCATAGTGTTAAAAACGATTTCAAATATAAATGTATCAATCATAGACAACATAGTGCCCTATCCCACTATGTCGCCATACAAGGCTCTACAATTAAAATCGAAATATCATGTATTGGAAGTTGGATTTCCATCATGAACCAAGGCAAGGGATCGTCCTTGCCGAATTCGAGACGCTCTAGCCCATATCTCAGGATTCAACCGCAACTGCATCTGGAGCGTCAGGGCGGGTCCACACTTATGTTAGAGGATTATAATTCCTGAACAATGTGTTTCCCCACCCTATGGGGGATAAGTCTGGTCAGTATGTCGACCATGTCATCCATCGCCCCTGTAGTGACCGATATATCCGAGGGCCTCGCTATCCATCAAATAATATGCAACATCCACATGAGTAAAATGTCTGGGATCCACACTATGACACCACTCATATCTAGAAATAAACGCATGTCCTCCCTGAGGTCCTCTTCCGTTTCTGGTTCACACTGGGTGTGAGGCTCGCGAATTAATGTTATACAAAAAGCAATGCTATTTAAAGCCGTGTGTTGATCATCAACCAAAAGACCCTGCTTTTCAACAGAAGCCTTGATCATTTGCATCTCAGCATGCCACACTGACAATTCACGCCACGCGACTAGTGTCGATCATTATATAACATCTAAGCTCGTACGTCTTAGAGAAGGGTGTTAAGCAAGAGAATAAATTCTCCGCCATCAAACAGATACATATTTAATAGAAATCAATCAACACAGAATAAAATCCAGTGTCAAACACACATCCATTTACAAGTCCGTTCTGGGTCAGAACGAAACCGAAGGCACCTTATTCCTTGTCCCATATGTTCAATACAGGAGAGAGGTCCTCGCACATCCGGTCGATCTCCAAGTACGTCTAGACGATCACCACTGATTACCTTGTCTTGGGTGTACAACCCGATCAAGACATCAGTAATCATCTAAACGATGTGAAGAACTCCGGTCTTTAATCATTGTCTTCATCGTCGACTTATCATCATATCAATTATTCAGAATAGGATAAACCTGGTCTTTCTGAATAACTCGCATATCTTATAAATAAGTGCTATAAAAACACAAATTACACCTCATTCCAATCCAGAATATCCTTTTATTCAAATATTCTTTTAATAATTTAAACCAAAATAAGGTTTTCCAAACTAGTCGGAATTAGCGAACCTTACCGAAGTAATCATTTATTATATTTCTCAATCCCAACCTATCTCCATATCTAACACCACTGTACTATCGGTAAAAATTAATTACCATTTTCACGTTCAAATCTAATTAAAGATTTAACTATCGCTTGGAGCAAAACTAGGAATACTCCATTCTCGGTCATTTCCTAAATTTAATAATTTAAATTATCACATTCACATTTTAATCTATTAAAGATTCATTAAAACTCCACTTAGTTTTAATCCCCAAAAAACATTATATAATGATTATTCAAATTTAGGAAATAAATCCTTTCTTTAACTGGGTTAAAAAACCAATGTCATTTAAAAATAGTTCACGATAAACCCAAAATCACATTCCATTAATTATGGAATCTTCTCGGAAAACAGATCAATACATATAAAAGATATAAACTTCCATATCCAACCAATAATATAAATGAAATAACTGCAAAGCCTTTTATATTCCATATATAGTAACAGTTTGCCTCCACAGAAGTTCACTTCGATTATTACCAAATCAAATTCCATTCCATTCCAATTTATTTTATTAAATTAGAAAACTTTACTTTGGAAAATTTCCATTAAATCTTAATAAGAAGATTTATAAATTCCAACTGTCAATTGGGTTAAAGAACGAATGTCGTTAAAAATACAGTTCACGATAAACTCAATTCACATTCCATTTTATTCCAATTACTAAATATAACTGGAAACTCTAATATCTTAATTAAAAGATTTATTCTTTTCACCCGGGGTTTAAGAACAGTGTTATTGAAGACACCATTCACGACAAACCTAAAATCCAATTCTTTTATTCAATTCCAATTAAATATTAATTAATTGGAAAACTTCCCTAAATCTTAATTAAAAGATTTATTCTTTTCTCAACTGGGTTTAAGAACAGCGTTATCCAAGACAACGTTCACGACAAACCCAAAATCCAATTCTTTTATTCAAATCCGATTAAATATTAATTAATTCAAAAACTTCCCTAAATCTTAATTAAAAGATTTATTCTTTTCTCAACAGGGTTTAAGGATAGTGTTATTTATGACACCGTTCACGATAAACCCAAAATCTAATTTAATATTAAATACAAGGCTCTGAATAAAAGTTATATCAGCTTATATTCAATATCAAATTCTGAAACTAACGGATATCGTATTGGGAATAACGATATCTGTATCTTCCAAATTCCTATAATAATATCCGTATAACAACGGAAACAAATATTGAAATATTTCGAAGATTATTTCCATTTCAATCCATTCCAATTTATTCAATGGAAAATTCCGGTTATTTTTAAAACCATTTCAGATCCAATTTATTTTTTAAAAAATATTGGATTATTATTCTAGTTAATAACTAGTTCACTTTGATAAAAAATATATTTTTATCTTCATAAATGTAGAATTTTTCATCCAAATTCTTTCCAAATCATTTATTATGATTTTACACAAATTATTAATATTTTTAACAATTTTATTAAGGCCCCTTTTAGTCGATTTCCATAAACGGTCATCGAACTGCACTTACACCGACCTTTTCAAAATTTGATTTGGACATAATTCCAAATCCAACCGTTAGATTTCAAATCTCTTATATTTGTTGGAAATCTCTTTCCGATATAAATCCAATGGTTCTGGTTTTAGGAGTATCCGACGGTCGGATCTCCCATAATGTCAATTCGAAGTCAATGGTCGAAATTCGCGAACGGTCGCGGCGCGTTCTATTCAGGCGATTAAATATATATAATATATATTATATATATTTCGTCGAACTCCACTTAAAACGTATTTTATAAATCGTTTATAAATTCACTTAAAAACGATTCCAAATTTTTATTTTCAATTTTAAATCAAAATTGAATATTCCATATCATTATAATATATAAATGATAATATTTTCAAAATATCTGATTTTGAAATCATTTCCTTTTCGATATTCATTATAAAAATGAATAAAATCGATATAAATATCATTCACGCCAAAATGGCGCAAATCTAATCAACACGGCTTCACATACATTTCAATATTTTCGCGTCCATTCAAAATCAGACATCAAATTCACATTTTAGTCCTTTACAGAATATTATTTTAAAATATTCGTTATTTTAAAATATTCATTATTCGTTATTTTAAAATATTCATTAATTTTGAATTGGAATCAGACTCAGTCAATTACCATATAATTTCAGTTATATGGATTCCATACATCGAATGTATACAACAATAATGATAAACAATCATTAAAAATTCATACAACATCCAGAGTGCATTTTACAACTGTATAAGCATTAAAATAAATAAATAATGCTTATCACAGCCTGTCAACCCATCGATTGACATAAAACTAAATATTGGGATTACTGTATGTCAAATATCATTCCAATACCCGTGTGGGGTTTTCAAACAACACATACTGAACATTATTTGTACAGTTGGGCGATGTGTAAAATTTATCGTCCCAATCAATGTCAGTTAAATGGGTGTACATAAACAAATCGTCTGACTTGTAAATGAATATTTATTTTCATTTCTGGAAAATTTTATGCTGTTCACATATACGTTAAAAATTATATTTTTAATGATAAAATGTTTATTTCAACACTTTACTATTTTATATAGTTTATACATTCAATAAAAATGACATTTTTATTGTTCAAACATTTTATTCAACACATGTATATTTTATGCAGTTCATTCATTCAATAAAAATGATATTTTTATTGTATAGATATTTTATTAAACACATGTATATTTTATACAGTTCATTCAATCAATAAACACAATACAATCAATTTTACCATAATTCAATCTAAACAAACATCCATGGTTTGCACAATAAATAGTGTCGGGGGCTTCTAATCCCTGTCTGCATCCTGAATTATATTTAATTGTAAATTAATCAGAGTAAGAAGGAGTTCTCACATTGGGATCCACTCCGCCAGTCTTTATTTGAAGATTTCAGTACCGCTTGGATTTAAATTTGCTAGAAAATGTAACTAGCTAAAAATCCGTCCTGGTTACTTCCATGGTGTAGTGCTCTTCAAGACGATTGCAATGCAATTCGTTTCGTCAAATATTGATTAAATATGAACTACTTATGGCAGTTCGAACATTGAATAATATTTAATTTAGCAAAACCCATCCATCGCCAGAATAATCAGCCGTCGTACCACTGCACGAGCCACCGGAGCTCGATCCAAGACCGCCACGTCGAAGCCCACCGCGTATCCTCCCTCTGCTGTTGATGGCGCAATTCGAGACCCCCTACGCCTCTATAAACGAACACGAGCGGTGCCTCGTTGACGTGAGATTCCAATCAATCCAGGGCCTAAAAACAAATCATGGCCGTTGGTATCGAAGACCTTGACGAGCTCTTCCAATTCCCTTTTGAATTTCATAGCCATTTGTATCGAAGACCTTGACGAGCTCTTCCAATTCTCTTTTGAATTTCATAGCCGTTGGTATCGAAGACCTTGACGAGCTCTTCCAATTCCCTTTTGAATTTCAAAATCCATTGATCGGATTTGAAGATCTTGAGGGGTGAATTTATGAAGAGGGTGGCCATCGATTTCGAAAATAGCGGCGCAGAATTGGGAATGAAATTAGGGTTTTCCCATTGGCCAGAATGTATATATAATATATATTTAAATAATATTTAATTCATAAAATACGTGTTTAACACAACGAACTCCAAATCGAACCCAATGACTATCGCCCCTAGCCAAAGACCCCTATTCCGGACATAATGGGATATGTTTCATATGCCAATTCGACTGTTTTGATCAATTTTCATTAAAATTAAAATATAAATTGATATATATTGAATTTAAACGTACATTTTAATTTACCGGGGCCACATACTAACTCCAATTACCGTGCCATTTCCTGTTTTACTGAAATCCGATTTATTTTGAATTCTGTAAATTCATTTGAAATTTAAAATCGAATTTTCGAATTACCAGGCCATTTCACGTTCGTTTTATAATTAAAATAAATTTATTCATTCTAACTTCGATTTAAATAAATTTTTAGTCGTTATTATTTAAAATAAATCATTTTAAATATTCAAAATTCGTTAAAATAGCTAAAATAAAATTAAAAATTGGTTTTGAAAATCCAGGTTGTTACAATCTCCCCCACTTAAAATCTTTTCATCCTCGAAAAGGCACGGAGCTAAAAGTGGTTTAACTAACCAACTCAACTTTCATTCTGGCTTTCATTCTTCAACTTTTCAGTTTCTAAGAATTTCTAATTCTTCAAAAATTTGGCTAATACCCTAAATTTCTGAAAAAAATCGCCATAACCTCCTTTGTACGGGTTGATATTTAAAACTGCAACTTGCCTCACAGGGCCCTCATCAATCCAAAAGAAAAAGAAAAAGCCAAGTGGCTAGCCAATCGGATCATAAAACCATTAGAACCCAAGAAAAACGGTAACCATGTACTTATTTGTCGACCAGTCAATTGGAAATATATAGATATCCCACTTTCGAGACTCAAACATAAATACTGATGATGGCGCGCCATCATCAGAATCATGCCCGGACAACTAGAGTGTGATTCTATATCTACCCAATATATTTGAGGCTTTGTATACACGTTTGCAAGGCGTATATGCAAAATCTTCATATAGTCGATTGTCCAAAATCAATTGAAAATAAAATTCTCAAATACGTATAATAAGGTTCGAATTTTCAAAACAAAGTTTGTTTTCATTTTTATTTTAAAAATAACACTCTTCACACTCGTTATAGGATACTACTGATCCTATCTCTAATGAGTCATTCCTATTGGATATTACCAATCCAATCTCTGATGAATTCTTTCGTTCGGTTCTAATATATCTTATTCTCGAGCTCAGTAAACCAAAGCCCCGAAACCAAAGTGAAACGACCCAAACTACCCCTTTTGAGAAAGCCCGGATTGAGTTGAGAACACGACGAATCAGAACACAAGCAATATAACATTTCATTGCTATTACAACAATTACATCAGAGTACAAGAATAAAACAGAGTATGAATAAATAATATACAGCAGAAAATATCAGAGAGTTAAATTACATTTAAAGACATAGCAGCGAAAAAATAATATATAACACAACTGAAAGAAATACACGGATACAGAGCTTTCCAAATATAGTTCCAGATGTAAATCCAGGATCCTGAAAAGAAATATGTGCAAAAACCAGACCACTAGCTGCCCGTGTGGAAAAATAGGGGCACCCAGAGTTTAGGTTAAAACAATAATCTCCAGGTCAGTCATGGGACTAGTGTGAGAATAAAAAACAGTTATTAACTCTTTACTTTAAAAATAAAGTGAATCAAGGGACTACGCCGTATAACACAGAATGGGTTTACCTCCAAGAATACCAGTGCATAAAACAAGCATCGCAATACTAATTAAAGAAAATGAAGCTATTATAAGACTCAGGTCCCATCACATAATGCAACGCAAGCCGAAGGACAGAGTTTTCCCTTATAATAGCCAAACATGCTTGGTACGTTTTAAAACAAATCATTTTGATCTTACTATAAGTGTATAGTGTTAAAAACAATTTCAAATATAAATGTATCAATCATAGACAGCATAGTACCCCATCCCACTATGTCGCCATACTAGGCTCTACAATTAAAACCGAAATGTCACATATTGGAAGTTGGATTTCCATCATGAAACAAGGCAAGGGATCGTCCTTACTGAATTCGAGACGCTCTAGCCTGTGTCTCGGGATTCAGCCGCAACTGCACCTGGAGCGTCAGGGTCGGTCCACACTTATGCTAGTGGATTATAATTCCTGAACAATGTGTTTCCCTACCCTATGGCGCGTAAGTCTGGTCAGTATGTCGATCATATCATCCATCGGCCCTATAGTAACCGATATATCCGAGGCGCCTCATTATCCATCAAATAATATGCAACATCCACATGAGTAAAATGTCTGGGCTTCATACCATGACACCACTCCTAGTTAGAAGGAAACACATTTCCTCTCTGAGGTCCTCTCCCGTTTCTGGTTCACACTGGGGTGTGAGGCTCGTGAATTAACGCTATGCACAAAGCAATGTTATTTAAAGCCGTGCTTTGATCATCAATTACAAGACTCTGCTTTTCAACAAAACCCTTGATCATTTTCATCTCAGCATACCACACAGACAATTCACGCCATGCGACTGATGTCTATCCATATATAACCTCTAAGCTCGTACGTCTCAGAGAAGGGTGTTAAGCAAGAGAATAAATTCTCCGCCACTAAACAGATATATATTTAGTAGAAATCAATCAACATAAAATAAAATCCAATGTCAGACACACATCCATTTACAAGTCTGTTCTGGGTGTGAACAAAACCAGAGGCACCTTATTCCTCGTCCCATATGTCTAATACAGGAGAGAGGTCCTCGCATATCCAGTCGATCTCCAAGTACGTCTGGACGACCACCACTTATTACCTTGTCTTGGTTGTACAGCCCAATCGAGACATCAGTAATCATCCAAACGATGTGAAGAACTCTAGTCTTTAGTCACCATCTTCATCGTCGACTTATCGTCGTATCAATTATTCAGAATGGGATAAACCCGGTCTTTCTGAATAACTCGCGTATCTTATAAATAATTGTTATAAAAACACAACATACGCCTCATTCCAATCCAGAATATCTTTTTGTTCAAATATTCTTTTCACGATTTAAACCAAATTAAGGTTTTCCAAACTAGTCGAGATTAGCGAACCTTACCGAAGTAATCATTAATTATATTTCCCAATCCCAACATATTCATCCCATGGAGAAAAACTGGTAGTACTCCATATCTGTAACACCCCGCCTCCGCTAGGGTCACTCGCAAGGGAATGCACTAGCTTTAGAGGGGCATTATTGGTAAACATGCACAGAAATATCACAAGACAGAACACATAAAATAGTGGAAGTAAAATCAATCTTTCATAACATGAATACATAAGGTCTAAAGCCTTTTACATCAGAGTACATCAAAACCTGTCTTGCAATAGTAAAGAAGCATAAAGACTTTTTAATAAATTATTCCCCAAGTAAAAACAGTAAAGTAGCCATAGCCAAGAGAAGTCCAAGCCATCCATGATGACCTTCAATCAGAAGAAGTCCGAACTAAACAGCATTGTTTCCTCCCTGTAACCTGGGGGGAACGGAAGAAAAGAGGCGAAACAAAACGGGTCAGTCAAAAAGACTGAGTAAGCCCTATCTACTATTAGTATAGAAACTAGTAAAGTTAACTGACATGAGAAACTGAGATGAACATGAGCATGATAACAAGATAGATAAGCTAAATCAAAATAACAGGATAAACTACTGAACTAAGGTATCATGATAAACTACGGTGTCATGATAAATCAAAGTATCATATCGTCAGATTTCTATCAAGTATATTATCCCAAGGTATCTACCCCGTCTAACATCCCACGGTATCTATTCCGTATATTCTTCCTGGTTCTAACATGTACATTTGCTCTGCACCCTCCGTACTAGTATCCCAGCCTTGTTATGTGTTAACCATGAATGTCCCTTACTCAAAGTCGTGTAATGGTCCATGTCAACCTAATATATCGCATATATAGGTTACTCAAATCATATGTTTCTTTCCATGTATATAAGTCAGTCCTTTGCCGTACCTCGTACGGGCTTCCTCATGTCGTATTATCCTTGAAATCGTTTGGACTGTCACCCTTGTTCTAGCTAGGCTCTTCCATATGAATCATCGTTTGAACTACTAGGACTTACGCCACCTAGCACCACTAGGGATTACGCTTACCTATTGCACGCTTTCGTATTTCGGTTTGGGTTAAACCACCTAGGCCACTAGGGATTACGCTAACCCTCAACCGCGCCCTTTTTCCCACGCATTCATCGTGAATCGTTTTTCTATAACTGTATGCACATGTATCATATCGTGCCATCCGAGTCCTGTCACAGGGCAAAACAAGAAATACAGGGCTCGGTCGGGAGCTTTAGATTTATCTGCCGATGCAGATACTAAGGTCTGCTTTTCTACACGTGGCTATGGTCCCACGTGACCCCTCCCTCAACTAGTGAAAGGCAACACAAGAGAAAATCTTGCATGAGAACTACACTCCGGCCAGCCCACATCCTACGGCCTACCTCACCCATAATTAGATAGCAATTATGGTCTGTTGGGTGTTCCCTGCCTTTCCGTACGTACACGCTTGACTCAAGATGGTAGATGATCGACGAACTTGCTATCTCGGGCACCTTATGTATTCGTCGACTCACTGCTATCCACCCCAGTCTTTAGGTCGCTCGCATAGCAACCAAGGCATATTCTTGGTTCTTCTACCGCAGACCTCAACCTCTCGTGAGCCTAGTATATTGACCTGGCAGCTCACAGAGGGATCCCAAGAATATCCTCACGTTCCCCGAAGCCGCTGCTTCGTTACCCAGTTCGTTGGAGCCTTTATCTAAATCAGATAGCCTGCTCCTACACGCATACTTAAACGTTGACCTAACGTATCGGGTTACTAATCTATCTAAGAAATGGTCCAAACTTCCTTGACTAAGAATTATTACTTAGTTTCCCTTAACTAAGGTTTACCACTTAGCCTTATTTCCATAATCCTTGTTAACTATGGTTATTTACCTAATCCTCCGAATTAGGGTTTATCTAATGGGTTAAGTGTCACTTGAGTTCATAACTTAGCCCGTCTACAAACCATGTCAAAATTGGCTAAGTATCCAAGTCCCAGACTTAACCCTACAAACCATTTGTCAAGTTGGCTAAGTATATTAAGCAATCCATAACTTAACCTCGTCTAATTATCCTTTTAGATTGGTTAATTATATAAATTAACTTGACCTTGTCAAATTACCGAGTCAAATCGGTCAAGCGTATCCAAGTGATTCGTGACTTAGCCTTATCATGTTTTCACGTTAGATTGGTTAAGTATAGGTCACTTAACCACATCAAACTAACGAGTTGGATTAGTTAAGTGTAAATTAACTTAACCCCGTCCAATTACCATGTTTAGATTAGTTAGGTCTGAGTTGACTTAACCCCATCCATTAATTGTATTAAACGGTTAAGTGTTACTAAGAAAATTTACTTAACCTTATCAAGTTATCGTGTTGGATTGATTAAGTGTTGGTTAACTTAATCCCGTCCCCTCGTCGTATAAAAATGGTCAAGTGTCGTTAGGCAAATCAAGTTACTTAACCTACCCAACCCTGTCATGTTTTGTTAAGTATCATTAGCCTAATCAAATTACTTAACCCATTTGTCCATGTCATATTTGGTTAAGCCTCATTAATCAAATTAACTTAACCCTATTATGTGGCATTAATTATTTAATGCACCCCAACCTCTCACATTAGACTTTGTTGTGGTTACTAGTTAAGCCGGGCGGGTCCGGGTAGATTTACACCACAACTTGGTCTAACCTCGGGTTCAAGCACAACATGACCAACTTCTCACATTGAGTCCTATTGTTTGCAACTACTAGTTAGGCCGGTCGGTTCCGGGTAGTTTTACGTTGCAAACTCAACCCAACCTCGAGTTGGCCACTTTCATGTTTAGTCTAGTGTCATGTTCATAGTCAAGTTTTCAAGCAATTGGGTAGACCTAACTTAATAGGTAAATTCCCAATGGGTAGACCTAACTTAATAGGTAAATTCCCAAGCTTATGTTTTTATGCATACTTACATGTCAACTTCCATGTTACATTTCAAGTTATGTTTTCAAGTATAAACACATGTCATATTTAACGTTACATGTTGTCATGTTTATACCCATTTACCCAAATCATATTCATGTCATTATGTTTCCCCATAATGTGACCCCAACGCTTTTTAAACTCGCATATACGTTTGCAACAACGTGATGGATTAAAAGAAGAGACTTGGCAAAGGCATGACAAAAATGGATATTAAGCCACAAGTTAATCATGGTGGCAAATGAGGCACACATGTGTTCATTAACTTGCATGTTACATTCCTACACCTCAAAAACATGCATAAACCCAAACTTGGCACATAAGCGAATCATGGTGATAAACAACATGGAATGATGACAAGTAACTCGCATATGACCTCACATAAGGGTTATGGCTTCATATGCAAGTTGACATGAAGGTTATAAGGGTTCTCATGTTGCATAATGCAACATTTCAACATAAAGGTCAAAGCTTTATGACCACAAGACCAAGGTAATGACTTTATAAGCTTGCATAAGATGGTAGCATGCTACATACTAATGTTTAAACCCACTTACAACATGTCATATTAAGTTTAAAGTTCATATCTAATAGTAGGAGAAGGGCTTACATTGCTTTGAGGGCACAAATCAACATATGGTAGAAAGATTGAGACAAAGCCTCTCATGCTAACACCAAAAATCCCAAGATCAAGATAAACTCCAAAAGCCCTAGAGGAAAAACCCTTAAAAACCCAACCTTTGATGAAGCTTTGCCTTGAAATCATATTGAGAAGCTCTCATATGAAGGTAGAAGCTCTCATACACTCACAAAACATGAAATCCCTCTTAGAAATGAAGATAAGATTTTATGACAAGAGGGTGGAGGCTAGGGTTTGAGTGGAGGCCATGATCACTTGAAATTTTGGCATAGTTTAGTTGCATGAGTGAATAATGAGGATTAAAGGAGAGGGTTAGGGGTCTTTTTATAGAGGATTAGGATAGTTTAGGCCATAGGATCAATCCTAGATCTAATCCCAACCTTTAAAGCATGTCTTGGAGAAGAAGCCACATGTAGGAACCTTCTAGGGCCTTAAAATCAGCCCTAGAGTCAATCCGGGCCATCAAAACTCATCCCGGGCCTCAAAAATGGGTTCAGGACTACTCCAGGTCGAAAAATTCGACCTGTACAGGGGGCAAGTCGACAGCCCAGTCGACACCATGGGCCCCAAGTCGACAGGGCAGTCGACAGGGCAGTCGACTTGGCTGTCGACACGAGCCAGTCTGCCCGAAAACTGCTGAAAACTTGTTCTGGCCATATCTTGGTCATACGGACTCCGATTTTTGAAAACTCGGACTCTATTTCGCGTATTTTTCCGAGACGAACACAATGGTGAAGTCCATTTTACCTGAGTCAAATTTTAAAATTTAATTCTGCCTTGGTTTCTTGTCTTAGCCATGTTATCGAAATACGGGTTGTTACATTCTCCCCACCTTTTAGGATTTCGTCCCCGAAATCTCAAAGTTAGGAAGAACATATCCTACCATCCATCATCCATCTACTCAAACCATCATCCACAAGCAACCATTGTCCTTAGACGAGTCCTAATGCTTTATGAATGTATGCAAAACGTGTGTGTACATGTTCCTTAGCTAATGCTAATGATCAGGCCTGAAAAATCTTTTGAATGCAAAAATATGTTTAGTGCTATGAATCCATCATGTATGCAAATAGTCCTAGTCATATACACTATATGCGTGCACAAACATTCATCCATATGCAACATCCGCATGATAACACATTCAATTTCATCCATAAACAAGTATAAATACTCGTGCATATGCAATATGAAATGTGACCGAGTCGAGCTAATATCTAATGTAAATTCGCGCATCCATGAGCAACCACTTGCAACCATTTGCAACCATATCAACCATAACATGTTTCAAATACATGTTTACATCCATAGGGTTCTACCTAAGATTCCCTGAAACAGGGTCGAGAAGATAAACAAGACAAACTCCTTATGGGGTTTGTAACAGAAAATAGGACCAAGAGGATGTCCACAAAAGATAGCCTACAAGTAAGCTCTACAGAAAACAGGGATCAATGATATACTCCCAAAAAGAGATATCATGCGCGTATCTAGTCTTTGACCATCAAAGTCGTATTTCCTTGAGCTCAATTCCATTGTGCCTTGACCATCCTTTAACTTCGCGATTTCGTAGCTTCTTATTTCCTGTTTCCATAACATGAGCTGGAACTCATTTCTTCGTCGCCTCTCGTTTTACTCATTCTTTCCCTAGTATGCTTGGCTCAAACATATCTGCGTACTCATGCAAGCTCTCCAAAATTCACTAGTGAATTCTGGATCTCGTTTTCCGATGCCAATCCAAGTTGCCAAGAGTTCTTACTAGGGTGATTCCCATAACTCATGCATAATCGAAACGAAGCATCCACCTTAGCGGCGAATTCTATTCAAACGGATTACCAACAACTGCATCATGGGATTCTAGGTAACTAGCCATGACAGAACCCAAAAGGGTTACACGAGACTTCGAGGGTATCACCAAGGCAAGTCAAGAGTCCAACTACCCTCTTTCTAAAACCGAGAATGGTATCCCTTACTGGATAACCGCTTTACCCCTAGAATCCATCCGCAACTTATAAACATAAGCATTATTTCCAAGCTCAACACTTGATATAGAAATTCTCAAATCCAAACAAGCCATGAGTAAATGGACCGATCTTCCAATAGGACTTGAGACAAAAACGGGATCCTCTACTACGCTAGTACTAAGGTGCAGAGACTCAACTATCGAAGCAGACTTAAATGATACGATGATCAAACCAAAGTCCTAACGGGATGATAGAGAAGAAAAACTAAACCTTTAACAAGATCGTTACCCTCCTTCTGAGGTACCCTAGAAATGAGAGCATACTACTGCCCTCCCGATGATCTTGTCCTTGTCCCATGATACTTAACTATCCGTCCCGTTCCACCATGCCAAAGGTACTCTCTCGTCATGGGTTTCATTGTTCATCTTTCTCTCTCATTCTGAGTTGAGCCATACCAACAAGTTGCTCATCCTTAAATTCGTATCCTTTATCCTCTTTCTCACTATCCTTTCTTATAACGCAGCCACTGGTCTCCCGAGAACAGCCTCCATCGCATGGAAAGCACTTTCGAAGATAGAAAAGACTAGTCGCAGTTAAAACCACTGTGACTACAGATGGAGGAAAGAAAGGAAAAGAGATTCAATCAAGGAAACCAGGATAGTGCTAATGGCCTTTGGGGAATAGCCTTTTTTTCTTTTTAAAAGAAAATTTTCTTGAAAAATGCTTCTTTATAAACGATTTTCAAATAGTTTTCAGAATGTCTTTAAAAACTTTTGCCCAGTCTGGTAACCTTCTGCTCTGATACCAAATGTAACACCCCGCCTCCGCTAGGGTCACTCGCAAGGGAATGCACTAGCTTTAGAGGGGCATTATTGGTAAACATGCACAGAAATATCACAAGACAGAACACATAAAATAGTGGAAGTAAAATCAATCTTTCATAACATGAATACATAAGGTCTAAAGCCTTTTACATCAGAGTACATCAAAACCTGTCTTGCAATAGTAAAGAAGCATAAAGACTTTTTAATAAATTATTCCCCAAGTAAAAACAGTAAAGTAGCCATAGCCAAGAGAAGTCCAAGCCATCCATGATGACCTTCAATCAGAAGAAGTCCGAACTAAACAGCATTGTTTCCTCCCTGTAACCTGGGGGGAACGGAAGAAAAGAGGCGAAACAAAACGGGTCAGTCAAAAAGACTGAGTAAGCCCTATCTACTATTAGTATAGAAACTAGTAAAGTTAACTGACATGAGAAACTGAGATGAACATGAGCATGATAACAAGATAGATAAGCTAAATCAAAATAACAGGATAAACTACTGAACTAAGGTATCATGATAAACTACGGTGTCATGATAAATCAAAGTATCATATCGTCAGATTTCTATCAAGTATATTATCCCAAGGTATCTACCCCGTCTAACATCCCACGGTATCTATTCCGTATATTCTTCCTGGTTCTAACATGTACATTTGCTCTGCACCCTCCGTACTAGTATCCCAGCCTTGTTATGTGTTAACCATGAATGTCCCTTACTCAAAGTCGTGTAATGGTCCATGTCAACCTAATATATCGCATATATAGGTTACTCAAATCATATGTTTCTTTCCATGTATATAAGTCAGTCCTTTGCCGTACCTCGTACGGGCTTCCTCATGTCGTATTATCCTTGAAATCGTTTGGACTGTCACCCTTGTTCTAGCTAGGCTCTTCCATATGAATCATCGTTTGAACTACTAGGACTTACGCCACCTAGCACCACTAGGGATTACGCTTACCTATTGCACGCTTTCGTATTTCGGTTTGGGTTAAACCACCTAGGCCACTAGGGATTACGCTAACCCTCAACCGCGCCCTTTTTCCCACGCATTCATCGTGAATCGTTTTTCTATAACTGTATGCACATGTATCATATCGTGCCATCCGAGTCCTGTCACAGGGCAAAACAAGAAATACAGGGCTCGGTCGGGAGCTTTAGATTTATCTGCCGATGCAGATACTAAGGTCTGCTTTTCTACACGTGGCTATGGTCCCACGTGACCCCTCCCTCAACTAGTGAAAGGCAACACAAGAGAAAATCTTGCATGAGAACTACACTCCGGCCAGCCCACATCCTACGGCCTACCTCACCCATAATTAGATAGCAATTATGGTCTGTTGGGTGTTCCCTGCCTTTCCGTACGTACACGCTTGACTCAAGATGGTAGATGATCGACGAACTTGCTATCTCGGGCACCTTATGTATTCGTCGACTCACTGCTATCCACCCCAGTCTTTAGGTCGCTCGCATAGCAACCAAGGCATATTCTTGGTTCTTCTACCGCAGACCTCAACCTCTCGTGAGCCTAGTATATTGACCTGGCAGCTCACAGAGGGATCCCAAGAATATCCTCACGTTCCCCGAAGCCGCTGCTTCGTTACCCAGTTCGTTGGAGCCTTTATCTAAATCAGATAGCCTGCTCCTACACGCATACTTAAACGTTGACCTAACGTATCGGGTTACTAATCTATCTAAGAAATGGTCCAAACTTCCTTGACTAAGAATTATTACTTAGTTTCCCTTAACTAAGGTTTACCACTTAGCCTTATTTCCATAATCCTTGTTAACTATGGTTATTTACCTAATCCTCCGAATTAGGGTTTATCTAATGGGTTAAGTGTCACTTGAGTTCATAACTTAGCCCGTCTACAAACCATGTCAAAATTGGCTAAGTATCCAAGTCCCAGACTTAACCCTACAAACCATTTGTCAAGTTGGCTAAGTATATTAAGCAATCCATAACTTAACCTCGTCTAATTATCTTTTTAGATTGGTTAATTATATAAATTAACTTGACCTTGTCAAATTACCGAGTCAAATCGGTCAAGCGTATCCAAGTGATTCGTGACTTAGCCTTATCATGTTTTCACGTTAGATTGGTTAAGTATAGGTCACTTAACCACATCAAACTAACGAGTTGGATTAGTTAAGTGTAAATTAACTTAACCCCGTCCAATTACCATGTTTAGATTAGTTAGGTCTGAGTTGACTTAACCCCATCCATTAATTGTATTAAACGGTTAAGTGTTACTAAGAAAATTTACTTAACCTTATCAAGTTATCGTGTTGGATTGATTAAGTGTTGGTTAACTTAATCCCGTCCCCTCGTCGTATAAAAATGGTCAAGTGTCGTTAGGCAAATCAAGTTACTTAACCTACCCAACCCTGTCATGTTTTGTTAAGTATCATTAGCCTAATCAAATTACTTAACCCATTTGTCCATGTCATATTTGGTTAAGCCTCATTAATCAAATTAACTTAACCCTATTATGTGGCATTAATTATTTAATGCACCCCAACCTCTCACATTAGACTTTGTTGTGGTTACTAGTTAAGCCGGGCGGGTCCGGGTAGATTTACACCACAACTTGGTCTAACCTCGGGTTCAAGCACAACATGACCAACTTCTCACATTGAGTCCTATTGTTTGCAACTACTAGTTAGGCCGGTCGGTTCCGGGTAGTTTTACGTTGCAAACTCAACCCAACCTCGAGTTGGCCACTTTCATGTTTAGTCTAGTGTCATGTTCATAGTCAAGTTTTCAAGCAATTGGGTAGACCTAACTTAATAGGTAAATTCCCAATGGGTAGACCTAACTTAATAGGTAAATTCCCAAGCTTATGTTTTTATGCATACTTACATGTCAACTTCCATGTTACATTTCAAGTTATGTTTTCAAGTATAAACACATGTCATATTTAACGTTACATGTTGTCATGTTTATACCCATTTACCCAAATCATATTCATGTCATTATGTTTCCCCATAATGTGACCCCAACGCTTTTTAAACTCGCATATACGTTTGCAACAACGTGATGGATTAAAAGAAGAGACTTGGCAAAGGCATGACAAAAATGGATATTAAGCCACAAGTTAATCATGGTGGCAAATGAGGCACACATGTGTTCATTAACTTGCATGTTACATTCCTACACCTCAAAAACATGCATAAACCCAAACTTGGCACATAAGCGAATCATGGTGATAAACAACATGGAATGATGACAAGTAACTCGCATATGACCTCACATAAGGGTTATGGCTTCATATGCAAGTTGACATGAAGGTTATAAGGGTTCTCATGTTGCATAATGCAACATTTCAACATAAAGGTCAAAGCTTTATGACCACAAGACCAAGGTAATGACTTTATAAGCTTGCATAAGATGGTAGCATGCTACATACTAATGTTTAAACCCACTTACAACATGTCATATTAAGTTTAAAGTTCATATCTAATAGTAGGAGAAGGGCTTACATTGCTTTGAGGGCACAAATCAACATATGGTAGAAAGATTGAGACAAAGCCTCTCATGCTAACACCAAAAATCCCAAGATCAAGATAAACTCCAAAAGCCCTAGAGGAAAAACCCTTAAAAACCCAACCTTTGATGAAGCTTTGCCTTGAAATCATATTGAGAAGCTCTCATATGAAGGTAGAAGCTCTCATACACTCACAAAACATGAAATCCCTCTTAGAAATGAAGATAAGATTTTATGACAAGAGGGTGGAGGCTAGGGTTTGAGTGGAGGCCATGATCACTTGAAATTTTGGCATAGTTTAGTTGCATGAGTGAATAATGAGGATTAAAGGAGAGGGTTAGGGGTCTTTTTATAGAGGATTAGGATAGTTTAGGCCATAGGATCAATCCTAGATCTAATCCCAACCTTTAAAGCATGTCTTGGAGAAGAAGCCACATGTAGGAACCTTCTAGGGCCTTAAAATCAGCCCTAGAGTCAATCCGGGCCATCAAAACTCATCCCGGGCCTCAAAAATGGGTTCAGGACTACTCCAGGTCGAAAAATTCGACCTGTACAGGGGGCAAGTCGACAGCCCAGTCGACACCATGGGCCCCAAGTCGACAGGGCAGTCGACAGGGCAGTCGACTTGGCTGTCGACACGAGCCAGTCTGCCCGAAAACTGCTGAAAACTTGTTCTGGCCATATCTTGGTCATACGGACTCCGATTTTTGAAAACTCGGACTCTATTTCGCGTATTTTTCCGAGACGAACACAATGGTGAAGTCCATTTTACCTGAGTCAAATTTTAAAATTTAATTCTGCCTTGGTTTCTTGTCTTAGCCATGTTATCGAAATACGGGTTGTTACAATATCTAACACCGCTGTGCTATCGGTAAAAATTAATTACCATTTTCACGTTCAAATCTAATTAAAGATTTATTTATCGCTTGGAGCAAAACTAGGAATACTCCATTCTCAGTCATTTCCCAAATTTGATAATTTAAATTATCACATTCACATTTTAATCTAATTAAAGATTCATTAAAACTCCACTTAGTTTTAATCCCCAAAAATCATTATATAACGATTATTCAAATTTAGGAAATAAATCATGTCTTTAACTGGGTTAAAGAACCAATGACCTTTAAAACACAGTTCACGATAAACCCAAAATCACATTCCATCAATTATGGAATCTTCTCGGAAAACAGATCAATACATATAATCGATATAAACTTCCATATTGTTGACACACTTTTTGGTAAAAGCTGTCACACTGAATATCTGGATAGCATCGCGCTCGGATATGGAGAACATCGTCAGAAGACAGACAGAGATTTGGTCAAAGTCGCGTCATGAACAAAGGAAGGCCCGAAACTCCTATCAGACGACCTCTTTTGGGCCCGAAAAAAGCAGTTATAGAGCCGAGCTTTGAAAGTCTTGTAGATCTCTGAATTACCTTCAGTCTGAGCTTTGGTTTGGCTCAATCGGATTTACGGTTTGAATGTTATGCCCGTTTCCGTAAACTGGTGTAATCTGACAA
The DNA here is from genome assembly GCA_030737875.1 of Allium sativum. Classification (NCBI taxonomy): domain Eukaryota; kingdom Viridiplantae; phylum Streptophyta; class Magnoliopsida; order Asparagales; family Amaryllidaceae; genus Allium; species Allium sativum. Next base: position 53,439,847 of record CM060920.1, on the reverse strand, counting down.
TCTCTTGGATAAAGCAACGAAGCATCACCATCTCTTCTCAACTTGTGGATATAAGATCCGTTCGCCCTGCACCCGCATTGTGATAGCGGTTTGTGGGTACCATCTCATGAAGCACCCTGGCTCGTGGGCCACCAACTACATCATGATCCACCTCCGACTCGCCATCACGACCTGCGACCAGACATCGCCTCATGAAGCCCACATCACGACCCGATCCCATGACCACGAACCGATCCCTACATTTGTTGATACATGCGTAGATCTTGACCTGTTCTCAAGGCTACTCCCGCTCCTACTTTCCTGGATCGGGTGCCACGTACCCCATCACGAACCGGTCTTCCCAGAAGCTCTCCTACAGCTATAAATACACCATTTGAAGGCATTTTCAAGGATCTTTTGGCTCTAACTCCTCACATCTTCCACCATTGCTCTCTACAAAGCATTTTCAGCAACAAAGGAGCCAAACTCCATATCATAACATGAGGATTTCGTATATATTCTTATGATTTCTTACCTCTTTTCATTGTAAACACGAGGATTTCGTGTCTAAACCGAGATAATTGTACTTGTAACTTCTTAGGATTTAAGAAGAGATAAAGTGGACGTAGGCTTGGTTTGAGCCGAACCACTATAAAAACTACGTGTGTCTCCTCTTTATTTACTTTTTTCTGTATTCTGTGATTTGTGATCTGCATTTGGGTGTTAGCCCAGATTTTTGTCTAACACATATCCAACCAATAATATAAATGGAATAACTGCAAAGCCTTTTAAATTTTAATTATAGTAACAGTCTTCCTCCATAGAAGTTCACTTCGATTATTACAAAATCGAATTCCATTACCATTCCAATTTATTTTATTAAATTAGAAAACTTTACTTTGGAAATTTTCCATTAAATCTTAACGAGAAGATTTATAAATTCCAAATCACATTTCACTGTTAATTGGGTTAAAGAACGAATGTCGTTAAAAACACAGTTCACGATAAACCCAGTTCACATTCCATTTTATCAGATTACTAAATATAACTGGAAACTCTAATATTCTTAATTAAAAGGTTTATTCTCTTCACACAGTGTTTAAGAACAGTGTTATTGTAGACACAATTCACGACAGACCCAAAATCCAATTCTTTTATTCAATTCCAATTAAATATTAATTAATCGGAAAACTTCCCTAGATCTTAATTAAAAGATTTATTCTTTTCTCAACTGGGTTTAAGAACAGTATTATTCAAGACGCCGTTCACGACAAACCCAAAATCCAATTCTTTTATTCAATTCCAATTAAATATTAATTAATTGGAAAACTTCCCTAAATCTTAACTAAAAGATTTATGCTTTTCTCAACAGGGTTTAAGAACACTGTTATTTAAGACACCGTTCACGACAACCCCAAAATCCAATTTAATATTAAATACAAGGCACTGAATAGAAATTATATCGGCTTATATACAATATCAAATTTTGAAACTAACGGGTATCATATTGGGAATAACGATATCTGTATCTTCCAAATTCCCATAATAATATCTGTATAACCACGGAATCCAATATCGAAATATTTCGAAGATTATTTCCATTCCAATTTATTCATTGGAAAATTCTGGGTTTTTTTAAAACCATTTCAAATCCAATTTATTTTTAAAAAAATATTGTATTATTAGTCTAGTTAATAACTAGTTCACTTTGATAAAAATATACTTTTATCTTCACAAATTTGGAATTTTTCATCCAAATTGTTTCCAAATCATTTATTATGATTTAACACAAATTATTAAAATTTTAATAATTTTATTAAGGCCCCTTTCAGTCGATTTCCATAAACGGTCATCGAACTGCACTTACACCGACTTTTCAAAATTTGATTTGGACATAATTCCAAATCCAACCATTAGATTTCAAGTCTCTTATATTGGTTGGAAAGCTCTTTCTGATACGAACCCAATGGTTCCAGTTTTAGGAGAATTCGACGGTCAGATCTCCCGTAATGTCAATTCGAATTCAATGGTCGAAATTCGCGAACGGTCGCAGCGCGTTCTTTTCAGGCCATTAAATTAATATTATATATATATATATATATATATATATATATATTTCATCGATCTCTACTTAAAATGTATTTTATAAATCATTTATAAATTCGTTTTGAAACGATTCCAACTTCATTTTCAATTTTAAATCAAAACTGAAAATTCCATATCATTATAATATTTAAATGATAATATTTTCAAAATATCTGATTTTGAAATCATTTCTTTTTTCGATATTCATTACAAAAATGAGTAAAATCGATATAAATATCATTCACATCAAAATGGCACAAATCTAATCAACACAGCTTCATATACATTTCAATATTTTCGTGTCCATCAAAAATCGGACATCAAATTCACATTTTAATCATTTATAGAATATTATTTTAAAATATTCGTTATTTTAAAATATTCATTATTCGTTATTTTAAAATGTTCAATAATTCTGAATTGGAATCAGACTCAATCAATTACCATATAATTTCAGTTATATGGATTTCATACATCGCATGTATACAACAATAATGTTAAACAATCGTTAAAAATTAATACAACATCTAGAGTGCATTTTACAACTGTATAAGCATTAAAATAAATAAATAACACTCATCATAGCCTGCCAACCCATCTATTGACATACAACTAAATATTGGGATTAGTGTATATCAAATATCATCCCAATACCTGTGTGGGGTTTTCAAACAACACATACTGAACATTATTTGTGCAGTTAGGCGATGTGTAACATTTATCACCCAATCAATGTCAGTTAAATGGGTGTACATAAACAAATCATCCGATTTGAAAATGAATATTTATTTTCATTTAAGGAGAATTTTATGTCGTTCGTATATACGTTAAAAATTATATTTTTAACGATAAAATATTTATTTCAACACTTTACTATTTTATATAATTCATACATTCAATAAAAATGATATTTTTATTGTTCAAACATTTTATTCAACACATGTATATTTTCTGCAGTTCATTCATTCAATAAAAAATGATATTTTTATTGTATAAATATTTTATTCAACACATGTATATTTTATACAGTTCATTTAATCAATAAACGCAATACATTCGATTTCACCACAATTCAATCCAAACAAACATCCATGGTTTGTACAATAAATAGTGTCGGGGGCTTCTAAGCCCTGTCTGCATCTTAAAATATATTTAACTGTAATTTAATTAGAGTGAGAAGGAGTTCTCACATTGGGATCTACTCCGCTAGTCTTTATTTTAAGATTTCAGTACCGCTTGGATTTAAATTTGCTAGAAAATGTAACTAGATCAGAATCCGTCCTGGTTAGTTCCATGATGTAGTGCTCTTCAAGGCAATTGCAACACAATTCGTTTCTTCAAATTTTTTTTTTAATGTGAACAACTTATGGCGGTTTGAACATTAAATAATATTTAATTTAAATTAAAATAATTAGTTTATTAATTAATCACCAATTAACACCTTAATCCCCTTCTTCACTATCGTCTCTTTCTGGACCATGCTTCAGCAAAACCCATCCATCACGAGAAAAATCAGCCGCCACACCACTGTACGTGCCACCGGAGCTCGATCCAGGACCGCCATGTCGAAGCCCATCGCGTATCCTCCCTCCGCCGGTGATGGCATGCAATTTGAGACCCCCTAACCCTCCAGAACTGAACACGAGCGGTGCCTTGTTGAGATGAGATTACGATAAATCCAGGGCCTAAAAACAAATCATGGCCATTGGTATCGAAGACCTTGACGAGCTCTTCCAATTCCCTTTCAAAATTTCGAAATCCATTGACGGATTTGAAGATTTTGGGGGGCGAATTTCTGAAGAGGGTGGCCATCGATTTCGAAAACAGCGGCGCAGAATTGGTAATGAAATTAGGATTTTCCCATTGGCCAGAATATATATATAATATTTAAATAATATTTAATTCGTAAAATACTTGTTTAACCCAAAGAACTCCAAATCAAACCCAACGACTGTCGCCCCTAGCCAAATATCCCCATTCCGGACACAATGGGATATGTTTCGTAAGTCAATTCGACCGTTTCGATCAGTTTTCATTAAAATTAAAATATAAATTGATATATATTGAATTTAAACATACATTTTAATTTACCAGGGCCACATACTGACTCCAATAATACAGAAAAATAAATCTAGCTATGTTTTGATGATACAATCCTAATTAAACTAACTTTTCCGAATTTGGAGGTCGTTTGAAAAGTGGCCATTTTCCAGTCGATTAAATTCAAATTGAAAGTACCAAATACGATTTAATTTACTGCGCTTACATATTAATTCCAAAAATTATGAAAATGGGAATCTAGTAATAATTTGACATTCCGGATCCAGCAAAAGTGGTTTCATCGAAAACAAAGGTCGTTTGCAAAATGACTATTTTTAAGGGCTATTATTATATAAAAATATATATAAATTTCATAGCGACTATTTTGAATTTTAAACTGGACATAACTTTTAATTCCCATTATGAAATGTGGATTTTTCACATTCGTTCGAAAGTTATAATTAAACAGATTCTAACGTTTCTTGTTTTACTGAAATCCGATTTATTTTGAATTTTGTATATTTATTTGAAACTTATAATCTAATTTTCAAACTACCGCGCCATTTCAAGTTCGTTTTATAATTAAAATAAATTTATTCGTTCTAACTTCGATTTAAATGAATTTTTAGCCGTTAATATTTAAAATAAATCATTTTAAATATTGAAATCCGTTAAAATAGCTAAAATAAAATTTTTAAACTGGTTCTGAAAATCTGGGTTGTTGCATATAATATGAGCTGACCAGTCTTGGTGGAGGGTAAACGCCAAGGGTTATTTTGTAATTTAGTTAGTTCCTTTTATATAAGAAAAAATCAAATTTCTCTCACATTTTCATTTATCTTCATTTCTCCTTTTTTCCATAATTCTATCTCTTTCCAAGCTTTTTAACTATTTTGGAAGTTTATTATTCATTTAATAGTTAACTATTTATTATTTATTATTTTAAGCTTTAGTTATTATTTAACAAATAGTTTAAAATTTATATATGTTTTAAAATAAAAAGTTTAAGCCTTATAGTCAACTTAATTATAAAGATTGGACTTATTTAAAATAATTACTGTTATCAAAGGATAATTTTATCTAAGCGATTTTTTGATTGCTCATCCTTAAATGAAAAAAATGTTTAGGAATCAGATGACATTTGTTTAGTTGAACCAGACACCATGCTGCTATTAGTATGGGTTGATCACATCTGTTAGTAGAATACATCCCTGTTCTGCTACAGCTTAATTGTTAGATTATGTTGGCATCTATTTAGCACAATGAAACTCAGTACTGCTATTTGGTAATTTTTACGTTTGCCATTTATATTTGGTAATTATGTGTCAGTCTCATTTATATATCTATTTGATATGTAATTACCAAGATATAGGTTGGATAGTTAAACTAAATCATGTGATAACCACTATGGTCACTAAGCCGCTTTTGGGTTTATAAAACAAATCATTTAAGTATACCTTGAATAATTGTTTAAAGAAGTTTATTTCTTATATATAAATTTCAAAGTTTATCATTATTTAAAATAAGATGTTTAAAGAGTAACTAAGCAAGTATTCTAGCAAACATGTTTAAAGTAATTTTTAAATAATTGTTCAAAATCAATATATTATTAATGTGGTTTATTGATAATTAATTAAAGAATATTCTAAATAATAATTTTCTTATCTAATGGTGTTCAGATAATTGATTGTTATAAAAAACTCGTACAGTTGGAGTTCATTAAAGAGTTGTTTTTAAATGAAGAAGATTTAATTAAATAATTTTGTGTATTTCTAAAAGGATATATAAATATTTAGAAATTTATCAAAAAGAGTTTTGCTACCAATCTCGGAGATTTATGAATAAGTTTGTAAATGGATTTGGAATCTAAATAAAATATCTTCACAAATGAAAGGCATATGTATAAAATGAGTTATAGAAGAAACTTATAAAAGAATTTGAGAGTGAGATTTCCCTTAATTCACCTTCTTAGTTATAGTGATATGGGACTTACTGTAACAACCCAGATTTTCAAAACCAATTTAAAATTTTTAATTTAGCTATTTTAATGGATTTCAAATATTTAAAATGATTTATTTTATATAATAACGACTAAAAATTTATTTAAATCGAAGTTAGAATGTATAAATTTATTTTAGTTATAAAACGAGTCTGAAATGGCGAGATAGTTTGAAAATTCGATTTTAAATTCCAAATAAAGGTACATGATTCAAAATAAATCGGATTTCAATAACCAGAAACATTTGAATCTGTTTAATAATATCTTTCTAAGGAATGTAAGAAACTGAGATTTCATAATATAAATTGAAAGTTATGTCCAGTTTAAAATTTAAAATAATTGCTATGGAATTTATATATATTTTATATAGTGGAAATTAGGATAACGTCCCTATAAAAGTTTAAAATTCATGCCACGTCCCCCCAAACTTTATATACAAATCCGGTCCCTCTTTTTAGCTTCCGCCCAAAATATTTGCTCCCTTCTGCCTTCTGTTTGTGTCGCTTCCGCTTTTTCTCCTTTTGGACCGAAAAAAAGGCGCTCTGTGGTTAAAAAAAAATCTAAGTTCTGAAAACGTCCACAGGAGTCCACGGAAAAAAAACAAAAAAAGTTGCATACTTTTGTGCAACTATTGCCTATAGTAGTATACATGTATGCATATATTCTTTCAGCGTTTTCTGTTGAAAATTTGGACCAATATATGCATATATGTATGCAACTATTAGCATATAACTGCATGTATGCATACAAACTTGAACTAAGATACATGTATTACGAATAGTTGCACATATGAATGCAACTATTATGTATATATGCATGCATGTGTGCAACAAATTCAAAGGGGGTGAAGGATTCTAAATATGCACATGAATGCATGCATTTATTCTGTATAAGAGCATAAATGTGTGCAACAATGTCTGAAAATGGCGAATGCTTGAAAAAACAGGCCAGATTTGAATATATACATAAAAGGATGCGTATAATGTCGTTTAGTTGCATACATGTATGCATTTAAACTGCAGTTGGATGCAATACCGAAATATAAGCATGAACGTATACAACTATGTACGAATATGTGCATCTTTTGATGCAAAAATCTGTTGCTTCGTTGTTTTTGTGTTATTTTGGGTTTTGATGTGCTTTTTGATTGTTTTAACACATGAATTTTTTGGCGTGTATGTGTTTAATTTAATAATGAATTTTCGTGATTTTTTTTTATCTTTTTTACCTATTTTCGGAAAATAGAGATCTAATTTACATGAAAAGTTGGACCGGATGTGAGCCTAATTTTTAAACTTTACAGGGATGTGTGTCAAACGGACCCTTTTATATAATATATAGCCCTTAAAAATAGCCATTTTACAAACGACCTCCGTTTTCGATAAAACCACTTTTGTTGGATTCAGAATGTCAAATTATTGTTAGATTCCAATTTTCATAATTTTTGGAATTAATATGTGAGCGTGGTGAATTTAAACGCGTTTGGTACTTTCAGTTTGGATTTAATCGACTGGAAAATTACCATTTTTCAAACGGTCTCCAAATACGACGAAATTAGTTTTAATAGAACTGTATCATCAAAACATAGGTAGATTTATTTTTCTGGAATTTTTGGAGTCAGTATGTGGCCCCGATAAATTAAATGGTATGTTCAAATTCAATTTTAATTGATTTATATTTTATTTTGACGAAAACTGATCGAAGCAGTCGAATTGGCTTATGGGACATATCCCATTGTGTCCGGAATGGGAGTATTTAGCAAGGGGTGACACTCATTGGGTGACACCCATTGGGTTCGACTTGGAGTTAGGACAAAAATATAACTTTTTGGAATTTAAATTAAATAAAAAAAATATTTTTAAATATCCCCCTCTCCTCATAACAGTCAACGCTAAAAAAAACCACTCAACCCTCGTTTTCCATCGCCCCCCTCTACTAGATCACCGCCGCCTCCAGTCGTGCCGCCGCCCCACTGCATCACCGCCGCCGACAACCTCTCCCTTCTAGTCACCGGCGCCACCACCAACTCCTCTTCCCAATTCGAAAACCCTAGCCCCCTTTCACACGAAAACCGTCGTCGCTGGCCTCCCCCTGGCCCACCGCCGCCGCAGCACCACTCCACAGCACCAGCGCTGCCCCTCCGACCACCATTTCAATCTGTGGGCCCTCCTCCGACAAAGATTCAATTTTTACAAAAAAGTGAGTTTTTGTTTATATTTTTTTTATGCCATTAATTTAATAAAAAAAATAAATTTTATATAAACAACTTTGCTTTAAAATTTTGATTTTTATGTATATAACTTTGTTTTAAAAATGTAATTTTTATAATGAAATAACTTTAATAAAAATGTGTTATTATTATATATACAACATAGTAAAAATGTGATTTTTAAAATATAAACATTGATTTAAAATGTAATTTATATATAAAACTTTGAATTTAAAAATGTAATATTTAAATGAAAGAACTTTGTTTTAAAAATGTTGTTTTTAAAAATACAAAAAACTTTGTTTTTAAAATATAAACAACTTTGTTTTTAAAATATAAATGGCTTTGTTTTTTTAAAATAAAAATAGCATGGTTTTAAAAATATGATTTTTATATATACAACATACAAATAAAAATATGATTTTTATTATATAGGTAACATTATAAAAAAATGATTTTTAACGTAAATAACATTGTTTGAAAATGTGTTAATATAAACTGCGTGAAACAGATAGCGTTGAAATCACGGAGAAGAACACGACGCGCTGAAACAAATCCAAATCCAAAATCCGCCAATTAAAGAATGATGGAGTGGAAACCAAAGGTGAGAACTCCTTCTCACTCTAATTAGTTTACAGTTAAATATATACTAGGATGCAGATGGGGCTTAGAAGCCCTCGACACTATTCAGTGTACAAACCATGTTGTTTGATTTGGATTGTATTGTGGGAATTTGGATGTTGATTATAAAATTGGTTGTGGATTGATTGGAATTGGTTTTTGTATGGCGTGAGCCAGTATTAGGCGAGGGATAAGGCTGGACCTTATTCCGGTTTTAATATTGCGCTGTTATGCTGCCGAATTTTTTTAAAATGTGTTAGAAAAATTAATTGCTAATAAAAAATATTTTTTTAACATATATATGAGATATATAAAATGGCGATGTTATGGAATAAATACTAGTTTGCCAAAAATATTATTTTTAGTTTATAACTGCAATGAATAAAATTATTTAGGCGTTGTATAGAATTTTATAAGCAAAGTTATAAGATTCTATATATTTATTGAATAGTTAAAAATAAGTTTACACATCCATTTAGAAGTCGGACAACTTGTTTATTCTCGCCTATTTTTGTGATATCGTTTGGGACGATAATTTTTATATATCGCCCAAGTGCACAAATAATAATAATTATTATTTAATGATTGAAACCCCACACGGGTATTAGGATGATATTTGACGTACACTAATCCCAATTGTTTAATTGTATGTCAATCTATTGGTTGACAGACTGTTGTACGTGTTAATTATTTATATTTAATGCTTATGCAGTTGTATAATGCACTCTGGATGATGATTGATTGTATATCATGATTGTTGTGTACATGTATTGTATGAAATCCATATAAATAGATTGGTTCTGATTCCAATTCAAAAAGGAACGAATATTTTAAAATAATATTCAATAAAGGATTAAAATGTGAATTTGATGTCCGATTTTGGATGGACACGAAAATATTGAAATATATGAAGCCATGTTGTTTAGATTTGCGCCATTTTAACGCGGACGATATTTATAACGATATTATTCATTTTATAATGAATAACGAGAAGGAATTGATTTCAAAATCTGATATTTTGAAAATATTATCATTTATATATTATAATGATAAGGAGTATTCAATTTTTATTTAAAATTGAAAATGAAGCTAGAATCATTTTAAAACGAATTTATTAACAATTTATAAAATACGTTTTAAGCGGAAATCGACGAAATATATATAATATATATATATATTTAATCGTCTATATAGAATGCGCCGTGTCACGATCGTTCACGAATTTCGACCATTGACTTCAAAGTGACATTATGAGAGATTCAACCGTCAGATTCTCTCCTAAACTAGAACTGTTGGATTCGTATCGGAAAGAGCTTTCCAACGAGTATAAAAGATTTAAAATCTAACGGTTGGATTTGGAATTATGTCCAAATCAAATTTGGAAAAGGTCGCTGTAAGTCCAGTTCGATGACCGTTTATGGAAATCGACTGAAAGGGCCTTAATAAAATTATTAAAAATATTAATAATTTGTGTAAAATCATAATAAATGATTTGGAAAGAATTTGGATGAAAAATTCCATATTTGTAAAGATAAAAATATATTTTTATCAAAATTAACTAGTTATTAACCAGATTTGAAATCCAATAATTTTTAAATAATTAAATTGGATTTATAAAAGGGTTTTAATATAACTAGAAATTTCCAATCGATAAATTGGAATGGATTTGAATAGAAATATTCTTCAGAATATTTCAATATTAGATTTCGTGATTATACGGATATTTTGGGGGGGAATTTGGTAGACAGATATATATCGTTATTCCCCGTACGATATATGTTGGTTTCAGAATTTGATATTGAATATAAGACGATATAATTTCTATTTAGGGCCTTATATTTAACATTAAATTGGATTTTGGGTTTGTCGTGAATGGTGTCTTTAGTAACACTGTTCTTAAGCCCCGTGTGAATAGAATAAATCTTTTAATTAAGATTATTAGAGTTTCCAGTTATAATTAGTAATTGGAATAAAATGGAATGTGAATTGAGTTTATTATGAACTGTGTTTTTAACGACATTCGTTCTTTAACCCGATTAACAGTAAAAATGTGATTTTGAATTTATAAATCTTTTACTAAGATTTAATGGAAATTTTCCAAAGCAAAGTTTTCCAATTTAATATGTTAAATTGGAATGGAATGGAATTCGATTTGATAATGATCGAAGTGAGCTTCTGTGGAGGAAGACTGTTAATATACATGGAATGTAACGACCCATCTTTTTGCCCGATTTTTCGCCGGTAACTAAACCAACTAGAACCGTTCACAAAGACGAATTGTTATGGGTACATACATATATCGAACAAAATGACAGAACTTTTCATTGCATAATACAACATTCCATCAAAGTTACATGTAATATCAGAGTTACAACATATAGAATGGAAGAAAAGTAAAATATACTCTTAGTGGAAGAACCATAAGATACGACAGAAGCTCCAAACTGTAGAGTGAACTTCAACTCTAAAAACGCTGTGAATCCTGCTCCAACGATCTATAAATACAAAACCAAACTACTAGCTGCCCATGTGGAAATTAATGGGCACCCGGAGTTTAGAAGAGAGCCATAAACTCCAGGTCAGCCATGGGACTGGTGTGAGAACATAAAACAGTTGTTTTTAGGATTCCTTTTAAAGTTGGGAAATTCACCGGACCATGCCGCTAACGCGGAACGGGTTTACTCCATGTGAATACCCATGTATAAAATTCGTGATGACTTTTAGAAAATGAGGCTATCATAAGCTTGTCCCACATCACACAATGCAAGTGCACACCAAATGGGTGAGTTTTAACTTATGATAACCAAACATGCTTTCATACGTAAAAATTCTCTTTTAATACTTAATATATAGTGTGGAAAACAATTTCGCAAATAAATGTATTAATCCTAGACGGCATAATACCCATAATATTATGTTGCCATATATATACAAGTCAAAACCGTGTGGCTCGTATTACAGGTTGGGTTTTTAACTTGATGATTTCTAGAACGAAAGATCAATCAGGGATATGAAGCGAAGTGCCTCACGACTTTTTCCTCCATCACGGATACCAACTACAAATCCCAGGGCAGATCAACGGTTTCCGACCAGACACGGCCCCTAGAACATACCCAACTTCCCCAAGTTCATAAGTGATTTCCCACTGATGCAGCTTCATCATCAATAATATATATAAGTATACAACCTAACCGTCGGTTTCACATCAATCCGGGGTGTGATGTTTGTCGATGTCACGTCATACATAAAGCATGCCTAGATAAGCAATGCCCTGATCATACAAGCTCATTTCACATCTTAAGTATGTCAAATTGTCCATCCATACATAACCACTTTGAGCTCGTACGTCACTAACCAGAAACATATCAACGGAATCAGTGTTACGCCGTCAATTACAATGTCAGACACACAATCCATGCAAGTCCATTCTGGGTCTGAACGGAACAAAATCCGAAAATCTCCAAATATATTCAGACCTCATGCCACTTATAACCTCGTGTCGGGGGGATCAGCCCAACTGGGACATCGACAATTGATCCAAACAATCCAAAGATTCCCTATCTTCAATCGTCGTTTTCCAAGTCTTAAATTTCTTCATATCATTGTATTATTACTTGGAATGATTTTCGAAATAATATTCGATCCTGGTCTTTCCAAGTAATAAGCGCAAATTTAAACAATAGTTATGGATTATGCGTGGTTCTGATTCAACCCTCTTTCATATCATTATCGATTCTTCTATAATCGAGGTTAGACCATATTTCATAACTTGTTATTGTCTTACCATCCTATGAAATATAATACATTCGAAGTCTTATATTTTCAATAACGCTTTTAATCATTGTCATCCTTTCATAAGTTCCCAAAACTACCAATTTAAATTGGTTAGCTTCCATTCAAAATAGTTCCTCCAACTTACATTTCCAATAAATAATTCTCAACGATTTATTATTCAACCTCACTTTCTAACTTAAGAAATATTAGATCGCCTTGTAAATCAAATATTAGATTTAATCTAATCGAGCGCATCTGTTCTTACATTTCTTAACTTAAAATCAATAATATCCACCTAAATATTATATTGAATGATTTTTTCTTTCAAAATACTTTACAAGCTCTTTCCATAAATCTAACAAGGCTTCAAGTGTATAAATTCTCCAAACCCACATTGTTCCAAGGAAAGTTATAACAAAGAAAATGTTATTGGAAGTGTTGCATTGGTTATTTAGATCAATAGATCCAAAATATTTTCAAAATTCGAGTAGTTTAGGTTACAATTATAATAAAATATGATTTCCAAAATTTTTAATAATTTATAAAAATCTCTTTGGTTTTTCTTATGGTTGTCGGACTGCATGTTTATCCAAATTTTAAATTAAATAAACTTGAAAAAACCGTATGGTGTAATTTAGGAATTCCTTTATAATTAGAAGCAATTATTAATAACATCTAACGTTTCGTTTCATGTTAATTCAATGCAAACTGTTCAAGTTATAGTAATCCGAAAATAAGAAAAATCAATATAAAGGAACTGCCGCCACGCGACGCGTTCAATTAAATCTATATGACGCTCAAATGAAATGCCTCATCAATTTCATAATAAATTCAAATCTTTAAAACTTAACTTTTTAAAAACCATTTCCCGAATAATGTTTTATGTTTCCATTCGAATACAAATTTTTCAAAAATCATCATTTAAATTCTCTTAATGTTTTCAAATTTAAATGAAAATTTAAATCACAAAATTTTCCACATCTTGAAAATTCACGGTTAAATCAAGGGAAGGAGGGTTAAATTGATTTCTCCGCATAAATCCACAACCATGGTGAGTGCATTTCATACAATCCAACTCGATAATATCAGTTGATCATATAATAGACATGCATCATCTATTTCAACACAAACAATCAATTTCATGTAAGCGTTACGTTCCACAACGCTCACAATAATTTTACTTCATGTCTTCCACTTTCATACAAACAACAAATTCATAAATATGCATTGAGTCACTAACGCGCTTTGACATGATTTGTTTTTTTCTTTTTATATTGATAACCATAGCAATATTATCTACCAATTCCATACTATCATTTCATAATTTGCAAATCAACAGTTCATGCAACCAATTACCTTATATTATCACAACCATCAATGTAAGTAGCAAGTCATGAATTCATATAAAATTTAAATTTATGTGTTCTCACCTGCATTGCGCTCCGTTTCCTTTCGCTGATCGGATCCTCTACTGTAAATGAGCCACTTAAGAACTGTCGCTACATGTTAAATTCCTTTTCTTGTGACAACATAATTTATGTATATACATATAAATCATTACATACATATGTACTTAAGCTTGCTCTCTTCACTACACAAATGGTCGGCTCGCGAACACCACTGGCTTTTCTTCTGAGAAGATTGTTTATATTTTTTCTTTTTTTTCTTTTATTTTACTGTAAGGTTATCAACGTGTTTTAAGAAGAGAGGAAATGTGGGAGTTGCAACGAAGGGTGAGGAGGTGTGCTATCGGATCAAGGTGTTGGTAGCTTACTGATACGGTAAACAAGAGGGACACAAAATGGTTTGCCTGCTATTTCAAATATTGAGGAGATGACCGCTTATGGAAAGGAGAGAGGAGCTTGAGAGTCTCAACGGCGGATGCAGCAACTTCGCGGAGGGTTCTGGGTGGAGCTGCACTTGCCAATGGTGCCGGAGAGTGGAACAACGGAATTAAGCTATTTGGGTGTGCAGCTGGATGGTGCTGATGGAGTTTCTCGCGTTGATGGGCGGATAGAGGCGGAGAACAGAGTGGCGAAGGCTGATGGAGTGGGCGGAGTTTGAGAGATAAGAAGGAGGAGGATGGAAGTGGGAAAGGTGGTGGGTACGAGAGATGGTGAAGTTGTCAGGCGATGTGGGTTTCCGAGGAAGATGGGGCAAAACAAAAGAAGGGAGAATGTGTTTTTTTTTCTTTGAAGGGGCAAATTACTATGAATGAGAAAGGTCGTGAAGGTAAATAGAAGCAGGAATTCTCTCATGTATGCATACAAACCAGTGTATATTTCCAAAGGGGATAATCATTAAAACGTTGCGTGTTTCCCCTTTTTATTTGATTTTTGACCAATTCAAAAAAAAAATTCAAAACTTTTTCTCAGCCTAACCAGGCCACTTGACATCCATCATATGCATGCATAAGGACACCTAGTTATTATTTAAAATTAGGCCAATGCATGCTTGACAAAATAAACTAATTTATTTATTTCTTAAAATTTTGATTTTTGGTTATATCTTTGTAACAAACATATATGTATTTTCTACATTCAAGAAGGTATCATACTCCTTAATGTATATATACAAATATTGAGATTGCTCTATTACCTTAAAATATATAGATATATCTATATAACTAGTTCAAAGGAAATTTTAAATATTCAACCCTTCTCTATACCATTTCAAAAATCTTTTCCAAAATAATTAAATGCTTTTAATTACTTAGTAATCATATTAATATATATATATAAACATCGTATGTTATGAAATCTATACATCACCAATCTACATATGTTATCGCATAATATTAAGATTGTAAATATACTTATGTAACCAAATATAATTCAAAATAATTTTTAAATATTTAAAAAATCCATATCTTGTAATAAATCATTATATCTGAAAATATAACATCTTTGCGCCTTACAAAAATCATATCCTTATGTTAATACTAGTATAGGTTATCAAGGTTTAGATAATATTTGTTCAAAATAAATTCCTATAAATCAACATATCCTTAAAATAAGTTTTAAAAAAAAACAATATTTATAAATCAAAATAAAATATTTTTATCAAACCAAAATATAAAATTATGACATCAATATTTATTCGAATCCTATAAATTTTAAATTAAATTTTAGGAAGCCCAAATCATAAAATAGAAATTCCATTTAAACTTAATCAAAAATCTTGGGTTGTTACATGGAATTTAAAAGGCTTTGTCGTTATTCCATTTATATTAATAGTCGGATACGGAAATTGATATCGATTATATATTGGTCAGTTTTTCCGTGAAGATTCCATATTTAATGGAATATGATTGGGTTTATCGTTAACAGTGTTTTAAATGACACTGGTTCTTTAACCCAGTTAAAAACAGGATTTCATGTCTAACATTGTATTTCGAACTCTATTGTTGATCTCTGCTAAATATATATCTTTTTGATGGTAGAGAATTTATTCTCTTGCTTAACACCCTTCTCTAAGATGTACGAGCTTAGATGTTATATATCGACAGAAATAAATGGTATAGTACAGATGGTCGATGCAGCCTCTTT
Organism: Allium sativum; assembly: GCA_030737875.1. Classification (NCBI taxonomy): domain Eukaryota; kingdom Viridiplantae; phylum Streptophyta; class Magnoliopsida; order Asparagales; family Amaryllidaceae; genus Allium; species Allium sativum. Next base: position 53,423,592 of record CM060920.1, on the reverse strand, counting down.
GAATTCCCAAAGTTAAATAATCATTAATATTGATTTTTTGGAAGATTAAAACTAATTGGAATTTTAATGAATCTTTAATTAGATTGAAATGTGAATGTGATAATTTAAATTATCAAATTTCGCAAATGATCGAGAATGGAGTATCACCAGTTTTGCTCCAAGCGATAGTCAAATTTTAATTAGACTTGAACGTGAAATGGTAACTAAATTTACCGATAACACTGTGGTGATAGATATGGAGTATTACCAGTTTTGCTCTATGGGATGAATAGGTTGGGACTGGGAAATTAAACAAATGATCACTTCGGTAAGGTGCGCTAGTCCCGACTAGTTTGAATAAAACCTTAATTTGGTTTGAATTGATATCCAAAGGAAGATTAAAGAATAAATTTAAAGAATTTATCTTTGATAAAATTAATGGGAACCTTTCCCTAAGAATATGTATATTTGAATAAAAGAATATTTGGAATTGGAATGAGGTGTATGTTATGTTTTTATCGCACTTGATTATAAGATACATGAATTATTCAGAAAGGCCGGGTTTATACCCATTCTGAATAATTGATTCGACGATGAAGATGGTGGTTGAAGACCGGAGTTCTTCACATCGTTTGGATGATTACTTATGTCTTGATTGGGTTGTACACCCAAGACAAAATAATAAGTGGTGATCGTCCAGACGTACTTGGAGATCAATCGGATATGCGAGAACCTCTCTCCTGTATTGGACATATGGGACAAGGAATAGGGTGCCTTCGGTTTCTTTCAGACCCAGAACGAACTAGTAAATGGATGTGTGTCTGACATTGGATTATATTCTGTGTTGATTGATCTCTGTTAAATATATATACGTTTGGTGGTAGAGAATTTATTCTCTTGCTTAACACCCTTCTCTGAGACATACAAGTTCAGAGGTTATATATCGATAGACATCAGTCGCATGATGAGATGCAAATGATCAAGGCTTTTGTTGAAAAGCAGAGTCTTGTGGTCGATGATCAAATCACGGCTTTAAATAGCATAGCTTTGTGTATAGTATTAATTCGCGAGCCTCACACCTCGATATGAGTCAAAAATGGGATCAGACTACAGGGAGTGCACGACGTTTCTTTCTAGCTATGGGTGGTGTCATGGTATGGAGGCCGGACATTTATTTATTTTTACCTATGTGGATGATGGATAGCGAGGTGCCTTGGATATATTGATCACTACGAGGCCGATGGATAGGTCCGATACGACCGGGAAACATGTGTTCAGGAATAACGAATCCTCAAACGTAAGGGAGGACCGGCCTTGAAGCATCCAAGGGTTCACTGCGGGGGATCCCGAGGCATTTGCTAGAGTGTCTCGAATCGGTGAGGAGCCATCCCTGGCCTCGACTTATAGATGGAAATCCAATTTCCAATGCGTGACTCTTCGGTTTTAATTGTAGAGCCTAGTATGGAGACATGATATATAGTACCCATGCCATCTATGATTGATACATTTATATTTGAAGTTGTTTTTGACACTATACATTATAGTAATATCAAAATGATTTGTTTTAAACGTACTAAGCATGTTTGGCTATTATAAGGGAAAACTCTACCCTCCGGCTTGCGTTGCATTGTGTGATGGGACCTGAGTCTTATAATAGCTTCATTTTTCGAAAAGCATTGCGCTATTTATAAACTATTTTATGCACTTGTATTCATGGGAGAAAACCCGTTCCGTGTTTTTACGGCGTGGTCCCTTGATTTACTTTATTTTTAAAGTAAAGTTTTATATAACTATTTTAGTTCTCACACCAGTCCCATGACTAACGTGGAGTTTATTGTTCTAATCTAAACTCTGGGTGCCCATATTTTCCCCACGGACAGCTAGTAGTTTTGGTTTTGCAGATATTTCTTTTCCAGGATCCTGGATTACAGTTGGAGCTATATTCGAAAAGCTCTGTATCCGTGTATCTCTTTCAGTTGTATTATGTGTTATTTTTCCGCTACTACGTAATATATTTTAATCTCTGATATTTTTCTGATGTTTATTATTTATTCATACTCTGTTATATTCTTGTACTCTGATGTAATTGTTGTAATAGCAATAACTATTCTTCTGTTTATGTTCTGATTTGTCGTGTTCTCAACTCATTCCGGGCTTTCCCGCATGGGCAAGTTTGGGCTATTTCATCGTGGTATCAAAGCTTTGGTTTACAGAGCTTGAGAACATGACACATTAGATCCGAACGAAAGAATTCATTAGAGATTGGATTAGTAATATTCATTAAGAATGACTCGTTAGAGATGGGATCAGTAGTACCCTAGAATGAGTTTCAAAAGGTGTTATTTTAAAATAAAATGAAAACAAATTTTGTTTTGAAAATTTAAATCTTATTATACGTGTTTGAGTAATTTATTTTAAATTGATTTTGGACTATCCTGTATATAGAGATTTTAATATATGTCTGATCCACATATATACGAAGTCACAAATATACTGGTTGGATATAGAATCACACTCTAGACGCCCGGGGATAATTCTGGTGATGCCCGGACATCATCAATATTTATTTTCGAGTTTTGAAAGTGTGATATCTATATTTTTTCAATTGACTGGTGTGAGAACCAAAACATAGATTTGATTTATTGATGTAATTTGGCCTTATAAATGTGATTTTTGAGTATGTATAAAGATATATGTTTGAAAATTTAATCAATTAATTGATTATTGGTTATGTTGTGTGATTATTAGTTTGACTAATTAAAATATTGAAATAATAAAACCAATATGATAATAAAAGGTAAATTTAGCCAAATCGAATCAAAATTTTAAACTGAATTGAAAATTGATTGCAATTGCATATATGTACTTGTGTATATAATGAACAGGTCATAGCATGGAAGCTAAGAAGAGGAATAAAATTGTATTCCCGACAAATAGGTACATGTTTACTATTTTCTTGGGTTTTAATGATTTTACGAGCCGATTGACTAGCCACTTGGCTGCCGCTTGGCTTTTTCTTTTTCTTTTTGGATGATGAGGGCCCTGTGAGGCTAGTTGCGGTTTTAAAGGTCTCCCTGTACAAAGGAGGTTATGGCGAAATTTTTCGAAAATTTAGGGTGTTGTCCAAATTTTTGAGAAATAAGAAAATTCTTAGAAACTGAAAAGTTGAATTGGTTAGTTAAACAACTTTCATCTCCGTTCCTTTTCGAGGACGAAAAGATTTTAAGTGGGGGAGATTGAAACAACCTGGATTTTCAGAACCAATTTAAAATTTTTAATTTAGTTATTTTAATGGATTTTGAATATTTAAAATGATTTATTTTAAATAATAATGACTAAAAATTTATTTAAATCTAAGTTAGAACATATTAATTTATTTTAATTATAAAACTAGTCTGAAATGGCGTGGTAGTTTGAAAATTCGATTTTAAATTTCAAATGAAGGTACAAGATTCAAAATAAATCGGATTTCAGTAAAACCAGAAACATTTGAATATTTTTAATAATATCTTTCTAACGAATGTAAGAAACTGAGATTTCATAATATAAATTGAAAGTTATGTCCAGTTTAAAATTTAAAATAGCTGCTATGGAATTTATATATATTTTATATAATATATAGCCCTTAAAAATAGCCATTTTGCAAACGACCTCTGTTTTTCGATGAAACCATTGTTGTTGGATCCGGAATGTCAAATTATTGCTATATTCCAATTTTCATAATTTTTAGAATTAATATGTGAGCGTGGTGAATTTAAACGCGTTTGGTACTTTTAATTTAGATTTAATCGACTGGAAAATGACCATTTTTCAAACGGTCTCCAAATTCGACGAAATTAGTTTTGTTAGGACCTATCGTCAAAACATAGCTAGATTTATTTTTCTGGAATTTTTGAAGTTAGTATGTGGCCCCGGTAAATTAAAAGGTACATTCAAATTCAATTTTAATTAATTTATATTTTATTTTGACGAAAACTGATCGAAACAGTCGAATTGGCTTACGGGACATATCTCATTGTGTCCAGAATGAGGGTATTTAGCTAGGGACGATAGTCATTGGGTTCGACTTGGAGTTAGGACAAAATTTAACATTTTGGAATTTAAATTGAATAAATAATATATATTTTTATATAGGGTGCGTTTTTTAGAGGTCCCTATTAAGTTTCAAAATATAAAAAAAACCCGGTCATAAACTTATTGTAAATTAGGTCCCTATTTTCTGAAAAGTCATCAAAAAAATATAAAAAAAATATAAAAAAATCACGTAAATTCGTATTTAAATAAAACATGTAAACACTAAAAAATTCAGAACAAAAAACCATCAAAGAAGGCGTCAAAAATCAAAAAAACAAAAAAAAAAAAAACGAAATTTCCAGTTAAATGCATAATAGTATGCACATATATCATTTTCCTGCATACATCCGTGCATATTTTTACTACATACATCTTCGTTGATTTTTATTCATACAAAAACATGCTTACATGTGTGCAAATATACCCAATATTTGCACACATTTGTGCAGGTTTAGTTTCAAATTTTCAAACCGAACACAGCTTACGGAAAAGTTGCATACATATATGCAATTATCAGTAATAATTGCATAAATGTATACAACTATTTTTTTTATTTCCGTAGAATCTTGAAATTATTTCCATATTTTAGAATTTTTTTTTATGAAGGAACACACTTTTTTTAAAAAAAAAGGCGAAAGTAATAAAATAAGGGGCGGGTTTATAATTTTCAAATCTTTTTTTATATATATAAATTAGGTCCCTACTTTTAACCAGCGTGTTATCTTATAAAAATGTTGCACACATGTGTGCATTTTTTTGAGAAATTTGCACATTTGGATGCAAATAAAAATGAACTGAAAAATTAAGTTAAATATATCCGCTGGAAGAACTGCAATAATTGCATATATGCATGCAATAAAATCAAAAAGGTGCATAATATTATGCATTTAACTGCATTTTTTTCTGTTTTTTTGCTGTTTTCTTCTTTCTGGCATTATTTTTGTTGTTTTTTGAACTGAATTTTTTGTATAATGCATAATTTATTTTATTACTAATTTACGAATTTTTTTTATATTATTATTTTATAAGTTTTGAAAACAGGGACCTAATTTATATTAAGTTTATGACCGGATGTGAGCCTAATTAAGTTTCAAAATAGGGACGTGAGCCTAATATTCACTTTTATATATCCCCCTCTCTCCTCATAACATTCAACGATCAAAAATAAAATAAAATAAAAACCGCTCAACCCTCGTTTCCTGTCAACCCCCTCTACCAGATCACCGCCGCCTCCACCCGTGTCATCGCCCCAACGCATCACCGCCGTCGGCCCCCTCTCTGCTCTAGTCACCGGCGCCACCACCCCTCCTCCTCCCAATTCGAAAACCAAAAATCCTAGCCCCCTTTCACCTGAAAACTGCCGCTATCGGCCTCCCCCTGGCCCACCACCGCCGTTGCACCACTCCACCGCCCCAGAGCCACCCCTCCGACCACCATTCCGATCTGTAGGACCTCCTCCGACAAAGATTCAATTTTTACAAAAAAAGCGAGTTTTTGTTTATATTTCTTTATTTTATGCTATTAATTTAATTCGAAATTAAATTTTTATATAAACAACTTTACTTTAAAAATCTGATTTTTATGTATATAACTTTGTTCTAAAATTGTAATTTTTATATTGAAATAAATTTAATAAAATTGTGTTTTTATTATATATACAACACAGTAAAAATGTGATTTTTAAAAATATAAACATTGATTTAAAATGTGATATATGTATATATATATAACTTTGATTTTAAAATTTTAATATTTAAATGAAAGAACTTTGTTTTAAAAATGTTGTTTTTAAAAATATAAACAACTTTGTTTTTTAAATATAAACAACTTTGTTTTTAAAATATAAACGGCTTTGTTTTTTTTAAATAAAAATAGCATGGTTTTAAAAATATAAAAATATGATTTTTATATGTACAATATAGAAATAAAAATATGATTTTTAATATATACGTAACATTATAAAAATATGATTTTTAATTTAAATAGCGTTGTTTAAAATGTGATTTTATTATAAACTACGTGAAACAGATTGCGTTGAAATCACGGAGAAGAACGTGACGCGCTCAAACAAATCCAAATCCAAAATCTGCCAATTAAAGAATAACAAAGTGGAAACCATAGGTGAAAACTCCTTCTCACTCGAATTATTTATAGTTAAATATATACTTGGATGCAGACGGGGCTTAGAAGCCCCCGACGCTATTTATTGTACAAACCATGTCGTTTGATTTGGATTGTATTGTGGAAATTTGGATGTTGATTATAAAATTGGTTGTGGATTGATTGTGAATTGATTGGAATTGGTTTGTGTATGGCGCGACTTAGTATTAGGCGAGGGACAAGGCTAGACCTTATTCCAGTTTTAATATTGCACCGTTATGCTGCTGAAATTTTCTAAAATGTGTTAGAAAAATTAACAGCTAGTTAGAAATATTATTTTTAACGTATATATGAGATATATAAAATGGTGATGTTATGGAATAAATACTAGTTCGCTAAAAATATTATTTTTATTTTATAACTGCGATAAATAAAATTATTTAGGTGTTGTATAGAATTTTATAAGCAAAGTTATAAAATTCTATATATTTATTGGACAGTTAAAAATAAGTTTACATATCCATTTCGAGTCGGACGACTTGTTTATGCTCGCCTATTTTTGTGATATCGATTGAGACGATAATTTTCACACATCGCCCAAGTGCACAAATGATAATTATTATTTGATGGTTGAAACCCCACACGGGTATTGGGATGATATTTGACGTACACTAATCCCAATTGTTTAATTATATGTCAATCGATTGGTTGACAGACTATTGTAAACGTTAATAATTATATTTAATGCTTATGCAGTTGTGTAATGCACTCTGGATGATGGTTGATTATATATCATGATTGTTGTGTACATGTATTATATAAAATCTGTAACGTCCCGTCCCGCCAATTTGACCGTCTCAAATTGGTATTTAAACCAACTTAAAACGTTCAAATCGACGGAGCGTATTTAGCTTACAGAGTTTAAAAACAGAATTAACACAGAAAAATACAGAATAAATGACAGAGTGTTGAACAACAGAATAAATCTTTTATTTATAAATCAGAATTTTTGATACAATATCTTTTTATACAGCGGACTTAGAAATACAGTTGGACACAAAAAGATATTTACTGGTTTATGAACTTCAGAGTGCGCCATCTTCGGAATTCCCAGCTTTGCAAATCTTCGAATCCTAAGTGGTAATCGCTACATCTGTAACGCTCAGAGTCTGACTCGAGCATCCCATGTAAAACATAAAAATACTCGAGTCAGGATTAATCATAGTTCAAGTAAATTAACTTCAATATATACTGAAATATAATAGTTAATCCTATAATTCAGTATATTTCGAGTATCAAGTATAATATCTGTGCATATCAGTTTTATTTTAGGGTCAAAAGGTCACGGGAGCTTGCATATACACACATGTACAGGGTACATGTGTGTACTGCCTCAGCGTCCACAACCAAAAGATAACAAGTGTGAGGAAAGTCACAAGGTCTGCATGGATATGAAAAACAGAACAACATAGCAAGGAACTACACTGGCTAGTATACGAAATTTGTATATAGAGCAAAGTGCATGGTTGTGAGGACCCATCAATTAAAGGGGGACGTATACAAGTAAATGATACAAGGTAGCGGAATTCATGCAACACTACAATATAAATATGTAGATACTCAAACATCAGGTCTGTAGTAACAAATCAATGGTAATACAAGAATGTATTCTAATGTCGTCAACAGCAGGTGTTCATGATCAGCAAAGCTCATGTGTGCCAAAGCAAGACCACATGCCCAACAATAGTCATGACAATATAGCAAAATATAAATGGTAACAGCATGGTGTACTATTAGCCATAGGACTGCAGGAACCAACAAAATGAAAGAAAGCTATTTTTAAGTATTATGAAGTATGAACTTTAACAGTTACTAAATTTTCCTTTTCCAGTAAAGTGATTTGGATTCATGCCTACCCCATGGCATATCTACAACTCTTAACTGACTTGATGAATCAACACTTAAAAATGGATTCAGGCTCAGCAATCAAACAGGGTTTAGTACAAAAACTTATGAGTTCTATCCTTGAGATCAGGATGGTAGCAAACACAAAATGTTCAGCATGCACTGGCAACCCCCAAGGTATAGTATCAAACTAAAGTGGCATGGACGTGATTAAAACAGGTTTTAGCATGTACAATTCATGACTCAAATTCAGGTTACAATTTTTCTCCTAGAACCAAGTGACATGATTATCATCACTACCAGGTGCAGTTTTTGTGCAGTTTTCCTTTCAACATGCAATCAACTTCTAAGGTATCAGTATAAATTAAGACTTCTGTTTTACATCACATATTAATGAATCAGAATTTTCAACTTCTTAACAGAGGATGGCAAAACAAGTATATGAGACCATTTAAATATATATTATTACTGCATAGGAATCTCAACGTAATATAGTTGTAAAGTTACAACTTATAGCACTCAGTTCTGCACAGGATCAAGTAACAAAGCATGAGCACATAACGAGAAAAATGAAGAAGACCTATTTTTTTTTTTCCCGTGATTCATTTCTAATTAATGTGATTAATTGATTTGTTCCTAGACATATAAAGCCAGGAATATATACAATCAACTATGGACAAGGATCAAATATGTTTCTTTCAGGAAAAAGAATCGCTTATAGGCCATATATGTTACCATTTCATCTTTCCTTCACCAGACCAGAATTTTTCGCAAGTTATCAAAGCCGATTCAGTCAGTCCAAACTTTTAATCACACAAGGACCAAGGTAACCAATTTTGGTTGCTTCTAGAAACTCGAACAAGGAAACAAAGATGGAACAAAAACCACAAATTATTCTCCCGGAACCCATACGTTATTTATGGAATTTATTTCAGTGTTTCAATCACCGATTTGTGTCAACGGGTAAGTTACTCACACAGGTCATTCAATGTCGTGAAGGAAAAGAAGGAACTTTTGAAAATTGTCAAAAATAAATAAATAAATACAATCAGACAAGTTATTGAAAATGGTAGGAATTCCATAGTAAAACAGCCCCATCGGTAGCCACAAACAACCAAGGCAACCCCAATCAACTATTATATCTCAATTAAACCGAGTCAAATTACTTGCACTTAAGATTAATCAATCGTGAGTGGTAACTCACCTAAAATCAGTAAACAAGGAGGCAGCGGCAACTTGGGGAGGTCGATAAATGTTTCGATTTGGTCTTCGATCTGCTAAGGGGTGCTCGCAGCTCGTGGTGGCGGCGGCAAGGTGGAGGCTTCGATGGCTTTTCCGGTGGCTCGAGGAAAGGCTGCGGTTTGGCTTCGCACCGAGAACAACGACTTAGATTAGGGTTTTGGGGGAAGAGCAAATTCGGTGGAAGCCATAAAATTAAAAAGGGGAAAAGGAAATGATTTGGTTGCTAAATGAAATTGGAGGGGGAGGCACGTTTCTTTTATAAATGTAGAAACCGTGGGTGCCAAGTTTTCGTGGGAGCCAAGGAATGGGTAGTGTGCATAGGAAGGAAAAACGACGTTAAATCATATAGGGCTGCGTGTATTAGAATATAGGAAGGCACCAATACCAATGAGGTAGGTCAGCGTATTGTTTTTTTTTTCTAGGGTAGATTACATAAATTTCGACCCTGAATACCATAGAACGTTCCAAATTCGCACCGCTAACACAATTTTTTTTGAAGGCGGCAAAAATTATACACATCTCCTCGGCTTTGCATTCTGAATCTAATTAAATTATTTTTTTATTGTAATCTGACACCTTTTATACAATATTATTTTTATTTCAAAATCATTTATCGTTTTACTGGATTTATTGATAACTCCGTTTCATTTCAGATTTTAAACCATCACATTTCAATTTCTTTATATACACACATACATACATCTCTAGATCAATTTCTATATATTCCAACAAATCAAAATCTCCAATTTGTTAATTACGTTTATCCTTAAATTCGACCATTTCGATCTACTTCAAACATCCAACCAGCCACTCTGAATTCAAATCAATTCATACACAAAAACATATATTCAATCTTTAAATTTCTGACTCAAGTATCAATATAAAACTGATTAATAGTTGATTCTTCAATTACTCTATATTCAAATTGTCGAAATTTCTGGGTCGTTACAAAATCCATAAAAATAAATTATATGGTAATTGAGTAGGTCTGATTCCAATTCAAAATGGAACGAATAATTTAAAATAACGAATATTTTAAAATAATATCCAATAAAGGATTAAAATGTGAATTTGATGTCCGATTTTGGATGGACACGAAAATATTGAAATATATGAAGCCGTGTTGTTTAGATTTACGCCATTTTAATGAGAATGATATTTATATCGATTTTATTCATTTTATAATAAATATCGAAAAGGAAATGATTTCAAAATCAGATATTTTGAAAATATTATCATTTATATATTATAATGATAAGGAGTATTCAATTTTGATTTAAAATTGAAAATGAGGTTAGAATCGTTTTAAAACGAATTTATAAACGATTTATAAAATACATTTTAAATGGAAATCGACAAAATATATATAATATATATTATATATATTTATTTAATGGCCTGAATAGAACACGCCACGCCGCGACCGTTCGTGAATCTCGACCATTGACTTCGAATTGGCACTACGGAAGATCCGGTCGTCGGATTCTCCTAAAAACGGAACCATTGGGTTCGCATCGAAAAGAGCTTTCCAATGAATATAAGAGATTTGAAATCTAATGGTTGGATTTGGAATTATGTCCAAATAAAATTTGGAAAAGGTCGTTGTAAGTGCAGTTCGATGACCGTTTATGGAAATCGACTGAAAGGGCCTTAATAAAATTATTAAAAATATTAATAATTTGTGGAAAATCATAATAAATGATTTGGAAAGAATTTGGATGAAAACTTCCACATCTGTAAAGATATAAATATATTTTTATCAAAATGAACTAATTATTAACTAGAATTGAAATCCAATAATTTTTAAATAAATAAACTGGATTTATAAAAGGGTTTTAACATAATTAGAAATTTCCAATCTATAAATTGGATAGATTTGAATAAAAATATTCTCTGGAATATTTCGATATTGGATTCCGTGACTATACGGATATTGTGGAGGAATTTGGAAGATAGATATATATCGTTATTCCCCATACGATATGTGTTGGTTTCAGAATTTTATATTGAATATAAGCAGATATAATTTCTATTTAGAGCCTTATATTTAATATTAAATTGGATTTTGGGTTTGTCGTGAACGGTGTCTTTAGTAACACTGTTCTCAAGCCCCGTGTGAAAAGAACAAATCTTTTAGTTAAGATTATTAGAGTTTCTAGTTATAATTACTAATTGGAATAAAATGGAATGTGAATTGGGTTTATTGTGAACTGTGTTTTTAACAACATTCGTTCTTTAACCCTATTAACAGTGAAATATGATTTGTAATTTATAATTCTTTTATTAAGATTTAATAGAAAATTTTCAAAGTAAAGTTTTCCAATTTAATATATTAAATTGGAATGGAATAGAATTCGATTTGGTAAAGATCGAAGTGAGCTTCTGTGGAGGAAGACTGTTAATACATATATGGAATTTAAAAGGCTTTCTAGCTATTCCATTTATATTATTAGCCGGATACAGAAATTGATATCGATTATATATTGATCTGTTTTTCTGTGATGATTCCATAATTAATGGAATGTGATTTTGGGTTTATCGTGAACTGTGTTTTAAATGGCATTGGTTCTTTAACCCAGTTAAAGATAGGATTTCATGTCTAACATTGTATTTCGAACTGTATTGTTGATCTCTGCTAAATATATATCTGTTTGGTGGCAGATAATTTATTCTCTTTCTTAATACCCTTCTCTAAGACGTACGAGCTTAGAGGTTATATATCGGCAGAAATCAATGGTATAATGTTGATTGTTGATGCGGTATGTTTGATTTTCTAAAGTTAAATAATCATTAATATTGATTTTTGGGAAGATTAAAACTAATTGGAGTTTTAATGAATCTTTAATTAGATTGAAATGTGAATGTGATAATTTAAATTATCAAATTTGAGAAATGATCGAGAATGGAGTATCACCATTTTTGCTCCAAGCGATAGTTAAATCTTTAATTAGATTAGAACATGAAATGGTAATTAAATTTACCGATAACACTGTGGTTTTAGATATGGAGTATTACCAGTTTTGCTCCATAGGATGAATAGGTTGGGATTGGGAAATAAAATAAATGATTACTTCAGTAAGGTGCGCTAATCCCGATTAGTTTGGATAACACCTTGATTTGGTTTAAATTAATATCCAGAGGAAGATTAGAGAATAAATTTAAAGAATTTATCTTTGATAAAATTAATAGGAACCTTTCCCTAAGGATTTGAATATTTGAATAAATGAATATTTAGAATTGGAATGAGGCGTATGTTGTGTTTTTATCACACTTGATTATAAGATACGTGAGTTATTCGGAAAGACCGGGTTTATACCCATTCTGAATAATTGATTCGATGATAAGTCGACGATGAAGACGGTAGTTGAAGACCGGAGTTCTTCACATTGTTTGGATGATTGCTGATGTCTTGATTGGGCTGTACACCCAAGACAACATAATAAGTGGTGATCGTCCAGACGTACTTGGAGATCGACCGGATATGCGAGTACCTCTCCCCTTTATTGGACATATGGGACGAGGAATAAGGTGCCTCCAGTTTCTTTTAGACCGAGAACGAACTAGTAAATGGATGTGTGTCTGACATTGGATTTTATTCTATGTTGACTGATCTCTATTAAATATATCTGTTTGGTAGCGGAGAATTTATTCTCTTGCTTAACACCCTTCTCTGAGACGTACGAGCTTATAGGTTATATATCGATATACATCAGACGCTTGGCGTGAATTGTCAGTGTGGTATGCTGAGATGCAAATGATCAAGGTTTTTGTTGAAAAGCAGAGTCTTATGGTTGATGATCAAAGCACTGCTTTAGTAGCATAGCTTTGTGTATAGCGTTAATTCGCGAGCCTCACACCTCGGTATAAGCCAAAAATGGGATCCGACTGCAGGGAGTGCATGACGTTTCTTTCTAGCTATGGGTGGTTTCATGGTATGGAGCCCAGACATTTATATAATTTTGCCTATGTGGGTGATGGATAGCCAGGCGACTCGGATATATTGGTCACTATGGGGCTGATGGATAGGTCCGATAGGACTGGGAAACGTGTGTTCAGGAATAAATAATCTTCAAACGTAAGTGAGGACATGCCTTGAAGCATCCAAGGGATCACTAAGGGGGATCCTGAGGCATTTGCTAGAGTGTCTCGAATCGGTGAGGAGCCATCCCTGGCCTCGACTCATAGATGGAATCCAATTTCTAATACATGACTTTTCGGTTTTAATTATAGAGCCTAGCATGGCGACATTATATATCGTACCCATGCCGTCTATGATTGATATATTTATGTTTGAAGTTGTTTTTGACACTATACACTTATAGTAATATCATAATGATTTGTTTTAAACGTACCAAGCATGTTTGGCTATTATAAGGTAAAACTCTCTCCTCTGGCTTGCGTTGCATTGTGTGATGGGACCTGAGTCTTATAATAGCTTCATATTTTGAAAAGTATTGCGCTATTTATAAATTATTTTATGCACTAGTATTCTTGCAAAAAAACTCGTTCCGTGTTATACAGTGTGGTCCCCTGATTTACTTTATTTATAAAGTAAAGTTTTAAATAACTATTTTATTTCTCACACCAGTCCCATGACTGACCTGGAGTTTATTGTTTTAGCATAAACTTTGGATGCCCATATTTTCCCCACGGGCAGCTAGTAGTTTTGGTTTTGCAGATATTTCTTTTTCAGGATCCTGGATTTACAGTTGGAGCTATATTCGGAAAGCTCTGTGTCTGTGTATCTCTTTCAGTTGTATTATGTATTATTTTTTTGAAAATGTGCGCGCATACTTGCCAAGTATAATATAGTACACTCGGATCGTGTAATATGGAATAACACACAACTACTTGTCAAATACAATAGTTATAAATATAAAGTAGAATAAGATATCACTATGAGTAAATGCAATAAAGAAAACATCACACACCAGAGATTTTTATACTGGTTCGGAGCACCGTCCTACGTCCAGTCCCAGACTTCTATCTGAAATTTCACTAATCAACAACCTCACTTAACCCAGAGGAAAAAGGTTCACAACACCCGAGCAGCCGAACAGGATTTCACGCCTCTATCAACACGAGGACTTCACAACTTGCCTCTTACAACACGGAGGACTTCAATACTTTCCTCTAACAACACGGAGGACTTCAAACAAGACGAGTAGACTTGTAATTTGACAATATGTGTTCTCAATAACACGAATTTGTCAATTCTTGTACAACCTTCCTATAATCTTATCCTCAAATAGAATTTGTGTTTGTGAAGATTTGGAAGATGATATCGTGTTTAAATCAAAAGAATAATATATAAATTCTAGGATTCAAGAACGATATTGTGAAGAATTTGAGCGTTTGAGTGCTTGAGAGTTCAAGAATGAAATCAACAATATAGAGAATAGATAGAAAGAATTGGTGATTAGAATTGATGATTTCAAAGTGTTTATATAGGAGATAATAAGTTGTGACCTTTGGTAAAGAGTTACAATCAATAGATATGATTATTGATGAAAGGAAGGAGAAGCAACCCTTGGAGGAATGGAAGTGACTATTCAAATAGTTGCTTCTGTTTAAAAACAGTCGACAGGTCAAAAAGGACCAGTAGACAGGAATTCGAATATATATATGTTACATATATATGTGTGCACGTTCATTGTGCGAACTGGGTAAAAACGGTCGACTGGTCTGTTTTGGGCGGTCGACCGGTTTCGCCCAATTTGCACAATTTATGTGCATACATATACATAAGTGTATATATATAACCATTGATTATTTGAGGATAGATTTTAACAATAATGAATACTATTATCATACCAAATAATCAATTTCTAAAGACTAATACCATATGAAGCTCCTTATCAATGAATGTTGCCTTTTTGTTGATTATCGCGCATTACTTTGACATAAATCAAAATTCATTGACTCAACATTCTCCCCCTTTTTGATTGATGACAATATATCTCTGAAACTCCCCCTGTATATAATCTCCCCCTGAATTTGTGCCTATATAATAACTGTTATTCCTACATACATAATGTTAGTACAACTTTTCCTTATATATATAATGTTAGTATCATATTTCTCCCCTTTTGTCATCGACAAAAAGGACTAAATAAGCATATAAACATTGAAAGCAATACTAGCAGAGATTAAAGCAACATACAACACATAACATAGAGCATAGAGTACAAGCGTACATAGGTCTGAGTTCGAAATAAAAAACAACGACACCATTTAGGTACAAGTGTCGGATTAAGTCTGGAAATAATAAAAGCATAAGTTCATAAAACGATCAAATAAGCTAACTACTCGGTTTCCGTTTCCTCGCCTTCTTCTTCTTCCTCCTCTTCTTCAACTTCAACCATTTGAGATTTATCTCGACCTCATCTGTGACTAGTGTCAAAGTTAGTTCCCTCCTCCGAAGATGTCCAAGTAAAGGATGGAGGAGCTGGACGTTTGCCGGGGGTCCTGTGCTTGCATGGAAGAAGAGGATGTTCAACAAGATATTGCCTCCCATATAGACACGAAGAACGACTTAAGTTTGTTAAAACGCTTATCCATTTTTGTGTCCATACGCTTAAGTCGAGCTTCAAGCAGAAATTGATTTTGAGCAATGGTTTGAAGACTTTCTTTTCTGGAGGAAGTCGAGCATAGAAGTTTCACCTCTTCGGGTTTTGGACAAGAAGGTTGAGACGAGGTTCCTTGGTGTCCTTGTTCCTTCCATTGTTCGAAAGGAATGATATTAAAATAAGGTTAAGGAAGTTTCATTCGCTTGATTGAAGCTTTATTTATGCATTTTAGCTTTGAAATGGTTGACGGAGGAGGATTGACTCCACAATCAAGTAAGAGTCGCATAATACATTCATTATAGAAAAGATGCGGCCTATTCAACTCAATGACTTATAAGATTTCATCGAAGATCATTTCAATCCAATTTATGCGAATCCCCCCATAAATTGCATATAAAGCTTTGAAATTTTCTTTGTAAACAACGTCGAATTTCCAATCCGAGGTAAAAGAGAATGCATTAAGGTATGGTGAAGGACTCTAGCCGTAGGACGTAAATTAATCGATTTTGTGTTGTCCTTATCATCCTCAATAAATTCATGACTTATTTGATTTCGGATGTGAACAGTACAAAAATTACTTGAAAATTTTTCTCCTCTGAATTCTGAACAAAGAACATTTTCCATTCTTTCACAAGAAATAAAAACTTGTTGTCCACATACAACTGGCCATAGACAATGAGAAGGATTTTTCGGTTTGTATTTGTCAAGATTAAGGTTACCATAGAAAAGCTTGATCATAACGTGATTAATTTCAATATTATTACGATCAAAATCAAGTAGAGATTCAATATGAGCATTTCTAGCTAATCTTTGAACACAATAGTTTGAGAAATCATGAAATTTGATAAACGAACCAAGGTGTATGTTGAAATCCTTTATTTGATTCCATCTCTTGATAGCAACCGGATCAACAAGCCGTTTCTTAATCGAACTATCTATTGGTTGGAGTTCGGTAGGAGAGGAGGAAGCCTTCTTTATCTTCTTTTGTGGAGGAGCCATGAAAGAGTTTTGGAATTTTGAAGTCCTAGGGTTTTAGAGCTTTTGGAGAGGGAAAAGGTAAAGTTAAAAATTAAGAGATAGGTAAAAAAAATGACCGTATAGATGAGTATAAAAACCCTTCAAATCGAAACTGGCCAATATCTACCGGTTGACCATTTTCATCCAGAGACCAAAACGGGCGACTGGTGATATTTGGTCGGTCGATTATTCATGTTTGAAAAATAAAAACAGAAGAGGCCTCAACCAGTCGACTGGTGAGAAATGACCGATCGACCGTTTTTGTCCAAAGAGCAAAACGGTCGACTGGTCCATTCCTACCGATCGATTGGTTTTTCCAGATTTTTGGTTTTCCTAACTTTTTGCTCTTCTTCTAGTTTTGAGCGGTCTGAACTTTATTGAACTCATTCAAAAAAGAAGTACATATATGTTATAATCATAGAAAAAAATTAAATATAATCATAATATATTTGAAAACAAAACTAATGAGATGTTGCCGAATTATGCTTGGTTGACTCTTCCTTAACCTCGTTGATTCGAGATGTCCATGGCGACCATTTTGCACCTTCATTACAATTGTAGTTACGATCCCAGGAGTTAGGACTCCTTGAAGATGAAGGAGCATGCGGCATAGGTTCATAAACTCCAAGTTTGTTTGTGCCATAGAAAAATGAAACCATGCGTTCTAAGAGTGATAATCGATTGGAAGTAAGTTTTTGCTCGTAATGGAGTTGTCTCTGAAGATCCATTTGATGCTTCTAATAGTGATGAATCTTATTTATCTTTTCTCTAGTTCGAGGCGAGCAAAACAGTGCTTTCTTTGCACGTTTAGACATAGGCGTATTTCCGGGGGTATGAGTGCACTTTGGTCTGCTTTTCGGTGTTTCAGGAGAATGGTATTCCTCGGGTTCGAAACTTGTAACTGAAATGTGTGACCTTTGTGCACATTCATCACATATATGAGCCATATTGATGTATTGAAAACTTTAAAATATAGACTCGGAGTTGAGAAGATGCAGAAAGAGAATGAATGGTATATATATAGAGTTTTCTATAGAGTAGTGGTTGAAAACATTCAAGGAATAGTTACCATACAAAGATGAATAGCTCATATTCTCTTACTAAAAATAGAAGTAGCTACATAATAGATAAAATTTTGAAAACTAAAAGCATCGGATAAGAAAAGAACTTAATAATTCATATGTATATAACTTTAGAGTTTACATATCAAGTTCAGTTCTAGAGATCAAGCCAAGCTCTCAACGTAAAGAAATAAAACTTGATTCAAATAGAGGCTTAGTAAAAATGTCCGTTAGTTGATGATCAGTCTGAATATATTCGAGATATATGTTTCTTTTTTCAATATTGTCTCTCAAGAAATGATGATGGATATCAATATGCTTAGTTCGAGAATGATTTACTGGATTTTTTGATAAGTTTATCGCACTGGCGTTATCACAGTATATAATAGAATTTGATAAATGAATATCAAAATCACGAAGTATTTGTTGCATGTATAGTACTTGACTACAAGCAAGAGCTGCTGATATATACTCAGCTTCACATGTCGATAGTGAAACACAATATTGTTTCTTACTAAACCAAGAGACAAGTGATTTTCCAATCAAACAGCACGTACCACTTGTACTCTTTCTATCCTTACGAGAGCCTCCGAAATCAGCATCACTATAAGATACTAATTCGAATGGACAATCTTTTGGGTAGAAGAGACCGAAGTCTTTGTATTATTAAGATAACAAATTATACGTTTTACTGCTCGCAAGTGTGATTCCTTAGGATTTGCTTGAAATCGTGCACATAGACAAACACTCATCATTATATCTGGACGACTTGCAGTAAGATAAAGAAGAGAACCAATCATGCTTTGATATAATTTTTGGTCAACACTCTTACCATGTTCATCTTTATCAAGATGTGTAGTTGTACTCATAGGAGTAGGTTTACCAGACGTATTTTCTAAACTGAAGCATTTGGTAAGATTTCCACAGTATTTTGCTTGAGTAATAAAAATATCATTGGAAAGATGCTTGATTTGAAGACCAAGAAAATATGATAGTTCTCCCATATGAGACATTTCAAACTCTTTGGTCATAATATCGGCAAATTCTTTGCAGAGTTTATCGTTGGTTGAAGCAAAGATAATATCGTCTACATATATTTGGATAACCAAAATATCTTTTCGAGAATGTTTAATGAATAAAGTCTGAACGACTTTACCAATTTGAAATCCGGAATCAGTAAGATAGCTGCATAATCGTTCATACCAAGCACGAGGTGCTTGTTTCAAACCGTACAAAGCTTTCTTAAGTTTGTATGCGTAATCAGCATGTTTTTCATGTACGAACAAGGGAGGTTGTTCGACATATACATTCTTTTTGATAAATCCATTTAGAAAAGCACTTTTGACATCCATCTGATAAAGTTTGAAATTATGATGACAAGTAAAGGATAATAAGATTCTGATAGCTTCTAGTCATGCAACTGGTGCAAAAGTTTCTTTGTAATCGATACCTTCTTCCTGATTATATCCTTATGCTACTAATCTTGCTTTATTTCTGGTTATATTTCCTTGTTCATCAACCTTATTCTTATAGACCCATTTTGTACCAATAACTGACTGATCAGTTGGTCTTGGAACAAGTTCCCAGACATCATTGCGCTTGAACTGATTTAGTTCTTCTTGCATGGCAATGATCCAGTAATCATCAGTAGCAGCTTCGTTTGGATTCTTAGGTTCGATATTTGAAAGAAACGCAACATGATCCATTTGGTTGAGTTGACTCCTTGTTCTAATTTGTGATGTTACTTCTCCAATTACATTTTGAACTGGATGATCACTTAGTATCCTTGGAAGAGATCATAATCTTCGTGGAGAAGGTATCACAACTGGTTGAGGAATAGTCTCAATAATTTCTGAGTCAGAATCAGCATTTGTGATGATCGGATTTTTGGTGACTATAATATCATCATCATCTAATATGTTATGAGATGGTTTATAGAATTCATCGAAAGAAACATGAAATGATTCTTTAATAGTTTTGGTTCTTTTATTAAATATATGATAGGCCTTGCTTCGTTCCGAATAACCGACAAATATACCTTCATCAGATTTTGGATCAAATTTTCTGAGATGGTCTTTCGTATTTAAAATAAAGCACTTAGAACTGAAAACTTTGAAGTATGAGATATTTGGCTTTCTTTGACTAAATTCATAAGATGTATTCTTGGTGAGAGGTCGAATGGATACACGATTCAAAACATAACACGCAGTTGCAACAGCTTCTATCCAAAAATGTTTTGGTAGAGTAGTTCCAATTAATAATGTTCTTGCACATTCTTGTAAAGTCCGATTTTTTCATTCTACAACTCCGTTTTGTTGTGGAGTTCTAGGAAACGAAAAATTATGATATATAACTTTCTTTGTACAAAAATGTTCAAATTCATTATTTTTGAATTCTCCACCATGATCACTTCTTATATTATTAACTTTAAGCCCTTTCGATTTTTGAATTCTCTTGACGAAAGATTTGAAATGTTCGAAAGTGTCACTTTTGTTTTTTAAGAAAATCACCCAAGTATAACGAGAGTAATCATCAACAATTACAAACACATATCGCCTATGACTTATTGACCGAACCTGTGTTGATCCGAATAAATCCATATGTAGTAGCTCAAGTGGTTGTAATGTTGATATGACTTTCTTGGATTTAAATGATGATTTAGTCAATTTTCCTAATTGACATGCATCACAAATGTTATCAATTGTAAAACTCATTTTGCGTAGTCCTTTAACTAGATCGTTTTTGGATAGCTTGTCGATAGTTTTGAAGTTTATGTGACAGAAACGTTTGTGCCATAGCCATGGATCATTATCATTTGCTACAAGACACATATCTGAATTATGATTGACATTCATATTCAGAATATAAATATTTCTGTCTCTATATCCTTTGAAAACTAACTTATGATCTTCATCTAAGATACTACACTTGTTATCGGAAAAGGAAATGGTAAAACTCTTGTCACATAACTTACTAATACTAAGTAGATTGTGTTTCAAATTTCTAACTAGCATGACATTAGTAATAAGAGGTAAGTTAGATGTACCGCAATTGCTCACATCGCCTTTGCCGATGATATAGCCTTTTGAATTATCTCCAAAAGTGACGGAGCCACCATCTGAGTAAGTAATATTTGTCAATAAGCTCTTGTCACCAGTCATATGCTTCGAGCAACCACTATCCAATATCCACTTTCCTCTTTTCTTAAGTGGGACCTGCAAAAAATAATATTGTCCATGGTACCCAATTTTTATAGGGTCCTAAGAGTTAGTTCTTAGGAGTCCAAACTCATATGGGTCCGGTATCCCTTTATATACATAATTAGAATTATAATGCACAGTATTCATAAAATGCTGAATATATTTGTTCCTAATCAAATTATTATTTGTTATAGGAACCCATATCTTGATAGTTTTGATATTTTTCTTTTGAAACTTCACAACTGGTTTTGGTTTGGAATATAACAAACTAAAATTTTTCTTAGCTTTATTTTGTTTTTCATTTTTCCTTTTGAAACCAAGATGTTTGTGGGTTTCTTATTTCTTATATCCCAAGCCATGTTTATTTGAAGCAGATTGTGAACTTTCAATGATATTTGTTAAATTTTCTCGACCTTTATTGAAGTTAGAAACATTTTGAGTAACATTATCTAACTTATTTTGTAAACTAGCTTTTTCTAGGTCCATAATTTTGAATTTTTCCTTAAGCTCATGATTTTCAGTAGTGAGAGCATCATTTTTCTCCTTTTGAGATTCAATTTCTTGACTCAAAAGAGATAATTGAGAATCAATATTAGATGATGATTCTTGAACTTTTTCAAATTCTTCTTCTAATATTTTCTTTTCATCCTTTAACATATCTCATTCAAACTCTTCTCTACTTAAATCTACTTTGGCTTCTTTCCATTGACGTTTCATATTTTTAAATTTAACTATCAATTTAGCATTAATATCAAGAACTTCATCAAATGTAGGAATTTGTGTACCTCATCTTCTGTAGCCATGAATCAAATATTTGCTTGTTCATCTTCTGAATCACTTTCACTTTCTGATGAAGACGAGTCTGAATCATCTCATGTGACTGAGAAAGCTCGTTTCTTTGATTTATCCTTCTTGTATTTGAACTTGTCATTTTCTGATTTCTTCTTTTGTTCCGGACAATCTTTGTGCATGTGCCCCTTTTTATGGCAGTTGAAACATTCTATAACTGATGATGAAGGTTTATTTGAATCAGATTTCCTTTTGTTATATCGACTAGCTTTTCGTTGTTTCAGGAATTTTTTGAAACCTTTTGCCATAAAAGCTAAGTCTTCATCTTCAGATTCTGATTCATCTTCATTTTTTCTGACATGAAATGCTACATTTTCTTTTCTTCTTTCTATTCCTTTCTAGCCTCCAAATTTACTTCATAGGACATTAGATTTCCTATCAATTCATCTGGCTTCATGACAGAATGGTCATTAGCTTCTTCAATCGCTAGTACTTTTCCTTCCCATTCACTAGTCAGAGAATGTAGGACTGTCGAGACAACATCAAAATCTGAATATTTTTTCCCTAAACCAATAAGTGCATGGTGAATAGCTTGAAATCGTGAATACATGTCATTGATTGTTTCATTCGGTTTCATTTTGAAATTTTGAAACCGACTTTTCAGCATGGCTATTTTGGCTTGTTTAACCTTGTTATTACCTTCATATGTGGTTTTTAGCATTTCCCAAATTTGATATGCAGTGGTACAGATACAAACACAGTTATATTCATCTTGGTCTAATGCACAAAATAACATATTTATTGCTTTTGCATTTACAGCTGCTGCCGTTCTTTCAGCCGGTGTCCATTCTGAATAATCAGCTGTTGGGTTCAGTATTTCTTTTTGTGTAGCATTCCAGGCATCATAGCTATTTGACTGCATGTAAAATGACATACGTGTTGCCCAATAGCTATAATTAAGGCCATTGAAAAATGGAGGTCTTTGTGTTGATTGACCTTCCGTGTAGGTGGTGTTTTGAGTGCTAGAACTTGGGTTATTTTCCATATTACAAGAATATATTAAATAACTGTGTTATGGTTATAAGATAACCGCGCTCTGATACCAAATGAAAACGTGTGTGTACTTGCCAAGTATAATATAGTACACTCGGATCGTGTAATATGGAATAACACACAACTACTTGTCTAATACAATAGTTATAAATATAAAGTAGAATAAGAAATCACAGATGAGTAAATCAGTAAAGAAAAAATCACACCAGAGATTTTTATACTGGTTCGGAGCACCGTCCTACGTCCAGTCCCAGACTTCTATATGGAATTTCACTAATCAACAACCTCACTTAACCCAGAGGAAACAGGTTCACAACACCCGAGCAGCCGAACGGGATTTCACGCCTCTATCAACACGAGGACTTCACAACTTGCCTCTTACAACATGGAGGACTTCAATACTTGCCTCTAACAATACGAAGGACTTCAAACAAGACGAGTAGACTTGTAATTTACAATGTGTGTTCTCAATAACACAAATTTGTCAATTCTTGTACAACCTTCCTATAATCTTATCCTCAAATAGAATTTGTGTTTGTGAAGATTTGGAAGATGATATCGTGTTTAAATCAAAAGAATAATATATAAATTCTAGGATTCAAGAACGATATTGTGAAGAATATGAGCGTTTGAGTGCTTGAGAGCTCAGGAATGAAATCAACAATCTAGAGAATAGATAGAAAGAGCTGGTGATTAGAATTGATGATTTCAAAGTGTTTATATAGGAGATAATTAGTTGTAACCTTTGGTAAAGAGTTACAATCAATAGATATGATTATTGATGAAAAGAAGGAGAAGCAAACCTTGGAGGAATGGAAGTGACTATTCAAATAGTTGCTTCTGTTTAAAAACGGTCGACAGGTCAAAAAGACCAGTAGACAGGAATTTAAATATATATATATATATATGTTATATGTATATGTGCGCACGTTCATTGTGCAAACTGGGTAAAAACGATCGACCGGTCTGTTTTGGGCGGTCGACCGGTATAGCCCAGTTTGCACAATTTATGTACATACATATACATAAGCGTATATATATAAACATTGATTATTTGAGGATATATTTTAACAATAATGAACACTATTATCATACCAAATAATCAATTTCTAAAGACTAATACCATATGGAGCTCCTTATCAATGAACGTCGCCTTTTTGTTGATCATCGCGCATTACTTTGACATAAATCAAATTCCTTGACTCAACATTTTCCACTGCTATGTAATGTATTTTAATCTCTGTTATTTTTCTGATGTATATTATTTATTCATACTCTGTTATATTCTTGTACTTTGATGTAATTGTTGTAATAGCAATGAACTGTTCTTCTGTTTGTGTTCTGATTTGTCGTGTTCTCAACTCAATCCGGTCTTTCTTGTAAGGGCGAGTTTCGGATGTTTCACTTACCTTTCATGTTTAACACCAAAGGAATATGTTTCTGGTTATTCTCATCTCTGAAGTTGTTTGGATTGTTTTTTTATATTATTTCAAAATTAAAAACTTTAGATAATGATTTATCATTATGGTTATACCAATGGGTTATGTATATGAATATTTTAATGAATAATCTAAAAGAGATTTTTTTTAAATGAGGCTTAGTGGTTGCAGTAGGTAATTAAATATTTAGATTGAATGTTTTTATTTGATATTTAAATACGACCATCAAATCTTTGTCAGATCTAGCTCTATAAATATCTAGGAGAAACATATGAGCTATATAGCATAGTTATACCTGATGATGTTGTACAATACATATAAATCTCGTTTCATTCTCATAAGACAAATGGTAAGGAAACATGTCCACTAACAGTTAGGAGTTCATCTCTGATCTTATCTTTTATTTGTTTATTTTCAAAAGAACTAGAGATGAGTTTACTGGAAATGTCACAATAAGTTTTTGAAGAGACTGTGGTCGGATCTTTATCCGAAACCACTTCGTACTTGCTTGAGCGTCAAGTGTAAAAGGCACTTTAAAAATGATAAAATGGGAGACATAACTTGTAACAACCTGGAATTTTGGAACCAATTTAAAAATTATTTTTAATATAATTCTATGTGAATTTACGATTTATTTTGAGTTGTTACCTACTTAAAATTTATTTTAAGTGAAGTTTGAATGTAAGAATTTGAAATTTAATTAAAACGAGCTCGTAATGGCGTGGTAGTTTGAAAATTTAGTTTTAAACTTTAAACAAGTACACGCAATTCAGTATAAATCAGAATTGAATGAAACTAGAAACATTAGGATCTATTTAATTATATCTTTCTAATGAATGTGAAAATTTTAGATTTCGTTTTATAAATTGTGAGTTATGTCCAAATTAAAATTTAAAATAGTCGTAATGAAATTATTTATAAATTATAACGATTTATTAAATTAAATAAAAGGATTTTCCATGTAAATTGAGCACCGTTTGACTAGAAATTTGAAATATCGAGTTATAAACTCAAGTATGTTTATTTAATACCTGTATGAAATTTCATTCGAATATATATGCGATAATAATAATCAGTTTATTATTAATTTGAATAATTTTGAATCTAATAATAATATTATTATGTTACATAGCCCTTGAAAATGGACATTTTGCAAACAACTTTCGTTTTCGACGAAACCAGTTTTGTTGGATCCGGAATATTAACGCTAAGTATCAAATTTCGTATCAAACGAACTTAGAATGTGGCCGAGCACGATAAAACCGTTCGATGTAATAATTTGAGCAGTTTAACAAAGGAACATTATTGGGGCGACCTCGGAATTCGACGAACTTCTTTTATTGAATCTGTAGCCTCGAATAACGGTAGGATTCTAAATTTCCTGATTTTTAGAGTCAGTATGTGACCGTGCGTGATTTTACTGTGAACAATCAATATTTTGACCTTAAAAATTCGTCGTTCGAGCAAACATACTCGGAATTCGATAAAACAAGTTTCATTGGGTCCGTAATATTAGAGAGTAGTTGCATGTCAATTTTTATCGAAAACGAAATCCAAGGTGATCACATGGATTTTTAAACGATGAAAATAAGTTATATTTGAGTATAATAAAATATAAAACTAATACAAAAATAATTTGGACCCAGATCTTAAATACATTGTAACAACCCGAAAATATGGGCCAGTTTAAATTTTTTATTTTGGCAATTTTAGCGAATTTTGAATATTTAAAGTAGATTATTTTAAATAAAATCGACGAGAAAATTTATTTTGAATAGAATTCGACGTATATATTATACGCGTCGTCGTTAGAATATAAATAATTATATATAATTATAAATAGAATTGAAAATGGCGCGGTAGTTCGATAATTCGATTTCAAACTTCAATTGAATGTACCGGGTGCAAAACAATCCGGATTTTAGCAAAACCAAAAACATTAGGATCTAATTGGGAATATCTTTCCAACGAATCTGAAAAATCGAAATTTCATGGCGGGAATCAAAAGATATGTCCAGTTGAAAATTCTGAATAGTCGCTATGGAATTCAGGCCCTTAAAATGGAAATTTTGCAAACAACCTCGGATTTCGACGAAACCACTTTTGTTGGGTCCGTGATGTAAAGTTATTGCTAGGTTTCAAATTTCATAATTTTTCGAATCAATATGTGAGTGTGGCAAAGGAAAACGTGTTTGACCAGTTTCAGTTGATTTTAATCGACTGGAAAACGGCCATTTTTCTAACGGCTTCAGAATTCGACGAAACTAGTTTTGTTAAGACCGTATCGTCAATACGAAGCTAGAAAATATTATTCGGAAATTTTTAGAGTTAGTATGTGACCCTAGTAAATTGAAATACGCGTTCAAATTCAATATATAGAGTTATATGTTGATTTTGACGAAAACTGATCGAAACGATCGAATCAGCTTGTGATACATATTCCATTGTGTTCGGAATGGGGGTAATTAGCTATGGACGACAGGCGGCGGGCCTCGTTTCGAGGTCGAAATAAAAAGTCAACTTTTTGAAATTTAAATTAAAATAATAATAATATAAAATCTCCCTTATCTCCTCTGCCCCCCCCCCCCCCCCATTCGATTTAAATCAGAAGAAATAAAAAAAAGGGAAAAGAAGGGAAGAGCGACGGAGACCGTCGCTCCTGACGCCAGCGCTGGCCGCCGCCGTCGACAAGGAGGCTCCCCCACTCCGACGATCCTCTCGCCTCCATCCTCCCTCCCTCCTGTAACCCGAAGACCCCCAAACCTCGAGCCTTAGCCGCGCCCCCCAACCCGCATCGCCCCTATCCCCTCCGTCCGACACTGCACCACCGCGTGGGCCCCTCCGACCTGCCACCTCCCCTGACCAGCAGCCCCACCGCCGACCCCCTATTCCCTTCTCTCCGATTAGGCCACGCCCCCCACAGCCCCAATCCAACGATCGCCACCGCACTGGAGGCCACACCACCTCCGACCAGATCCCGGCTAGATCGGCAATGAAAGGTGATTTTTTTTCAGTTTTAAAAATAGTTTTTTTAGTAGCCTAGTTTAAAATCAGAAATTTTATATAAATTCGCTTTGGTTTAAAAATTAAAAATGTTATCTTTAGATAAGAAGTATGATTTTTAATTATACAAAGAATATGATTATGTTTAGAGAAAGATGTGATCTTCATCATAGGAAGGTTAAAAATATGATTTTTATATATTGAATAACGAAGTAAAAATATGATTTTTATATATTGAATAACGAAGTAAAAATTCGATTTTTATATATTGAATAACGAAGTAAAAATTCGATTTTTATATATTGAATAACGAAGTAAAAATTCGATTTTTATATATTGAATAACGAAGTAAAAATTCGATTTTTATATATTAAATAACGAAGTAAAAAATTCGATTTTTATATATTGAATAACGAAGTAAAAATTCGATTTTTATATATTGAATAACGAAGTAAAAAATTCGATTTTTATATATTGAATAACGAAGTAAAAATTCGATTTTTATATATTGAATAGCGAAGTAAAAATTCGATTTTTATATATTGAATAGCGAAGTAAAAATTCGATTTTTACATATGTAGTGAATGCGGGCAACGAAAGTCACAAAAGGCAAGAACAACGAAGATTTCCTACATTGGAAGTGTCGTGGAGTTGGACTAGCTATCGGTGAGAACTTCTCACTCTAAATTTCTTTTTCTAGTTATATATATATATATATACTAGGATGCAGACGGTGCTTAGTAGCACCCGACACCCGTCATCCACAGACCATGGATGGCTTGTATGCTTGATTGATGTGTTGTGAAATTTGTTTGTGTTGTTGATGTGAAATCGATAATATAAATTAATGTGTTGAAATAAATTAATTATCGTTAAAAATATAATTTTTAACGTGAAAGTAAATAAATAAATATTTATAAACAAATCGGCCGATTTGTTTATATACACTGATTTGACTGATATTGATTGGGATGATAAATTTTACACATCGCCCAACTGCACAAATAAAAATCTGTGTTTGTTGATTTGAAACCCCACACGGGTGTTGGGATGAAATTTGGCTTACACTAATCCCAATTATTTAATTGTATGTCGATCGATAGGTCGACAAATTGTGTAAGCGTTGATTATTTATATTTGATGCTTATGTAGTTGTGTGGTGCACTTTGGATGATTGTTGATTATTTATTGTTGTTATTTATATACATGTGTTGTATGGAATCCATATAATTAAAGTTATATGGTAATTGATTGGGCCTCATTCCAATCGGGAAAATAATGAATATTATAAAAGAAAATTCATGTGTTGAAACTTTTCATGTGTTGAGTAAAATATTTTAACAATAAAATTTATATCTCTATCATATTTAAAATTAGAACTACTTCACGGTGGAGTCTAATTAAAAATCAAACGATAGATACCATAATTTTATAAAATATTTTACATAACAAAAATAGTGATGTGTTGACAGTACTCATGTGTTGAGATTAGTCGTGTGTTGAAAGAGATATAGATTCATGTGTTGAATAGAATAAATATTCATTTGTTGAATAGAATAACGAATTTATTGAAATATATAAAGCCGTTTTGATTAGAGTTGCGCTATTTTGAAGTGAACGATATTTATATCGATTTTATTCGTTTTATAATGAATATTGAAAAAGTGATTTCAAATTTTAATGTTTTGAAATGAAATTCAAATTGAATTAGATTAAAATTCGAATTGAAATTTTATTGAATCAATTCGAAGTGAATTCGAATCGAATAGGAAATGAATTGGATTCGAATTGAATAGAAAGCGAATTTGAATTCAAATTGAATAGAAATGAATTCAAATTGAATTAAATTGAAATTGAATTAAAAACGAATTGAAATCGTTTTGAATGAAATTTAAAATGAACTGAAATTGAATTGAAATCAATTTGAAATGAATTCGAATTGAATTAAATAGAAGGTAAAATCAAATAGAATTGAATTGAAATGAACTAGAATTTTAATTGAAACGAATTAGAATTTGAATTGAATTGAAACGAATTTTAATTCGAATTAAATAAAATTGAAAAGAATTCGAATTGAATTGATATCAAATCGATTTGAAATTGAAGGTGAAGTTGAAATTGTTTTTGAAACGAATTTAAAACGATTTATAAAATAGGTTTTAAAAGGAAATCGACGAAATATATATAATATATATTATATATATATAATGGCCTGAATAGAACGCGCCGCGCTGCGGCAGTTCGTGAATTTCGACCATTAACTTCGAATTGACGTTGCGGGAGATCCGACCGTCGGATTCTCCTAAAACCGGAACCGTTGAGTTCGTATCGAAAAGAGCTTTCCAATGAATATTAGAAATTTGAAATCTAACGGTTGGATTTGGATTTATGTCCAAATCAAATTCGAAAAAGGTCGCTGTAAGTGCAGTTCGATGGCCGTTGTTGGAAATCGACTGTGCGGGCCTTGATAAAATTAATAAAAATATCTATAATTTGTGTAAAATCATAAGAAATGATTTTGGAAAAATTGGGCTGAAAAATTCCACATTTGAAAGGGTAAAAATAGATTTTTATCGAAATGAACTAGTTTTGAACTAGAATTAAAATCAATTTATTTTTGAAATAAATAAATTGAATTTGAAAGTAATTTTAAAAATAATCAATATTCCCAATACGTGGATTGGACTGGAGTAGAATCGAAATTATCTTCGGAATATTTCGATGTTGGATTTCGTGACTATACAGATATTGTTATGGGAATTTGAAAGATATATTTTATATCGTTATTTCCAATACGATATATGTTGGTTTCAGAATTTGATATTGAATATAAGCCAATATATTTTCTATTCAGAGCCTTGTATTTAATATCAAATATGATTTGGGTTTGTCGTGAATCGTGTTTTAGATGACATTGGTTCTTTAACCCAGTTAAAGGCAGGATATTGATTTTTGAAAAGATTGAAACTAAGTGGAGTTTTAATGAATCTTTAATTAGATTAAGAATATGAATTGATAATTCAAATTATCAAATTTGAAAAGGTGATCGAGAATTTAGTACCACCAGTTTTGCTCCAAAGCGATAGTTAAATCTGTAATTAGATTTGAACGTGAAATGGTAATTAATTTTACCGATAACACCGTGGTGTTAGGTATGGAGTATTACCAGTTTTGCTCCAGGGGATGAATAGGTTGGGATTGGGAAATAAAATAAATAATTACTTCGGTGTGGTTCGCTAATCCCGACTAGTTTGAAATGATATCCAAAGGAAGAATAAAGAATAAATTTAGAAGAATTTATCTTGGATAAAATTAATGGGAACCTTTCCCTAAGAATGTGATTTAGTGAATAAAAGAATATTCTGAATTGGAATGAGGCGTTCGTTGTGTTTGTGTAACATTTGTTTATTATATACGTGGGTTATTCAGAAAGGACAGGTTTATACCCATTCTGAATAACCGATTCGACGAGATGTCGAAGATGAAGACGGTGGTTGAAGACCGGAAGTCTTCACATCGTTT
This sequence comes from Allium sativum, assembly GCA_030737875.1. Classification (NCBI taxonomy): domain Eukaryota; kingdom Viridiplantae; phylum Streptophyta; class Magnoliopsida; order Asparagales; family Amaryllidaceae; genus Allium; species Allium sativum. The sequence goes on along the minus strand of CM060920.1, from coordinate 53,392,639 downwards.
GGGTGATTACTGATGATCTCGATTGGGCTGTACACCCAAGATGAGGGAAACAGTTGGTGATCATCCAGACGTTGTAACACCCCGCCTCCGCTAGGGTCACTCGCAAGGGAATGCACTAGCTTTAGAGGGGTATTATTGGTAAACATGCACAGAAATATCACAAGACAGAACATATAAAACAGCGGAAGTAAAATCGAAACTTTCATAAACATTAATAATTAAGGTCTAAAGCCTTTTACATCAGAGTACATCAAAAACCTGTCTTGCAATAATAAAGAAGCATAAGGACTTTTTCATAAATTATTCCCCAAGTAAAAACAGTAAAGTAGCCATAGCCAAGAAAAGTCCAAGCCATCCATGACGACCTTCAAGCAGAAGAAGTCCGAACTAACAACAGCATTTCCTCCCACCTGGGGGGGAAACGGAAGAAAAGAGGCGAAACAAAACGGGTCAGTCAAAAAGACTGAGTAAGCCCTATCTACTATTAGCATAAAAACTAGTAAAGTTAACTGACATGAGAAACTGAGATGAACATAAGCATGATAACAAGATAGATAAGCTAAATCAAAATAACAGGATGAACTACTGACCTCAGATAAACTAAGGTGTCATGATAAATTACGATGTCAAGATAAAACAAGGTATCACATCGTCAGGTTTCTATCAAGTATAATATCCCCAAGATATCTATCACGTATAACGTCCCATGGTATCTATCCTGTACATCTGCTCTGCACCTACCGTACTAGTATCCCCACCGTATCATGTGTTAACCATGAATGACCCTTACTCAAAAAGTCGTGTAATGGTCCATGTCAACCTAATATATCGCATATATAGGTTACTCTACTCGTATATTTTGTTCCATGTAAATGTTCAGTCTCTTGCCGTAGACCATACGGGCTTTCCCATGAGATTCTATATTACTTTAACATAGTTCCATGATCCTTAAGATCGGTTTGGACTGTTACCCTAAACCTAGCTAGGGTCTTCCAACATGAATTATCGTTTGTACAACTAGGACTTATGCTACCTAGGGCTACTAGGGATTATGCTTACCTATTGCACGTTTTCGTATCTCGGTTTGGGTTCAACCACCTAGGGCCACTAGGGATTACGCTAACCGCCAACCGCGCCCTTTTTCCCACGCATTCATCGTGAATCGTTTTTCCATGACTGTATGCACATGTATCACATCGTGCCATCCGAGTCCTGTCACAGGGCAGACCAGGAAATACAGGACTCGGTCGGGAGCTTTAGATTTATCTGCCGATGCAGATGCTAAGGTCTGTTTTTCCTATACGTGGCTATGGTCCCACGAGACCACTCCCTCAACTAGCGAAAGACAAGACAGGATAAATCCTGTATGAGAACACACTACTGGCCAACCCACAATCCTAGCCTTACCGCAACCATAATTAGATAGCAATTATGGTCTATTGGGTGTTCTCTGCCTTTCCGTACGTACACGCTTGACCAAAGATGGTAGGTAGCCTGACGAAAATGCTATCTAGGGTACGACCGTGTATCGTCGACTATCCCCTATCCATCCCCGTCTTTAGGTCGCTCGTATAGCAACCAAGGCATACTCTTGGTTCTTCTAACATAGACCTTAACCTCTCATGAGCCTAGTATAATTACCTGGCAGCTCACAGAGGGATACCAAGAATATCCTCACGTTCCCCGAAGCCGCTGCTTCGTTACCCAGTTCGCTGGAGCCTTTATCTAAATCAGATACTTGCTCCTACTCGTACACTTAAACGATGACCTACCGTATCAGGTTACTCATCTATCCATGAACTGGTCTAAATTTCCTTGACTAAGAATCATTACTTAGTTATTCTTCAACTTAGGTTTACCACTTAGCCTTATTCCCGTTATCCTTGTTAACTACGGTTATCCACCTAATCCTCAGAACTAGGGTTTACATAATGGATTAAGTGTCACTCAGGTTCATGACTTAATCCATCTACAAACCATGTCAAAATTGGCTAAGTATCCAAGTTCAAGACTTAACCCTACAAACCATGTCAAAATTGGCTAAGTATCCAAGTTCCAGACTTAACCCTACAAACCATGTCAAAATTGGCTAAGTATCCAAGTTCCAGACTTAACCCTACAAACCATGTCAAAATTGGCTAAGTATCCAAGTTCAAGACTTAACCCTACAAACCATGCTCAAGTTGGTTAAGTATATATTAACTTGACCCTATCAAATTACTGAGTCAAATTGGTCAAGCGTATTTAAGCAATTCATGACTTAGCCTTATCATGTTATCACGTTAGATTGGTTAAGTATTGGTTAACTTGACCTTGTCAAATAACCGAGTTGGAGTGTTTAAGTATAGGTTACTTAATCACTTCAAAATTACCGAGTTAGATTGGTTAAGTGTTGGTTAACTTAACCACTTCAAACTACCAAGTGGAATTAATTAAGTCTAGGCTAACTTAACCCCATCCGATTTCCATGTTTAGACTAGTTGAGTCTAATCTTAACCCCATCCATTAACTGTATCTTTCGGTTAAGTGTCATTAAGAAAACTTACTTAACCTTACCAAATTATCGTGTTGGATTGATTAAGTGTTGGTTAACTTAACCCCGTCCACTAGTCGTATAAAAATGGTTAAGTGTCATTAGGCAAATCAAGTTACTTAACTTACCCAACCTTGTCATGTTTTGTTAAGTATCATTAGCCTAATCGATTTACTTAACCCATTTGTCCATGTCATATTTGGTTAAGAGTCATTAATCAAATTAACTTAACCCTATCATGTGGCATTAATTACTTAATGCACCCCAACCTCTCACATTAGACTTTGTTGTGGTTACTAGTTAAGCTGGTCGGTTCCGGGTAGCTTTACACCACAACTTGGTCTAACCTCGGGTTCAAGCACAACATGACCAACTTCTCACATTGGGTCCTATTGTTTGCAACTACTAGTTAGGCCGGTCGGTTCCGGGTAGCTTTATGTTGCAAACTCAACCCAACCTCGAGTTGGCAATTTTCATGTTTAGCCTAGTGTCATGTTCATATTCTAGTTTTCAAGCAATTGGGTAGACCTAACTTAATAGGTAAATTCCCAATGGGTAGACCTAACTTAATAGGTAAATTCCCAAGCTTATGTTTTCAAGCATACTTACATGTCAACTTCCATGTTATATTTCAAGTCATGTTTTCAAGTTGTATTTTCATGTCATTAGAAATTACCCATAACATAACCCAACGCTTTTAAACTCGCATATACGTTCGCAACAACGTAATGGATTAAAAGAAGAGACTTGGCAAAGGCATGACAAAAATGGATATTAAGCCACAAGTTAATCATGGTGGCAAATGAGGCACAAATGTGTTCATTAACTTGCATGTTACATTCCTAAGCCTCAAAAACATGCATAAACCCAAACTTGGCACATGAACGAATCATGGTGACAAAAGACATGGAATGATGACTAGTAACTCGCATATATCATTATATAAGGGTTATGACTTCATATGCAAGTTGACATAAAGGGTATGAAGGTTCTCATGTTGCATAATGCAACATTTCAACATAAAGGTTGTAGCTTTTAGCCCACAAGATCAAGATAATGACTTCATAAACTTGCATGACATGATAGCATGTATCATACTCAATGATCAAACCCAAACTTGCAACATGAACATTTAACTTCATAGTTAATATCTAAGAGTAGGGAAAGGGCTTACATTGCTATGAAGGCACAAATCGATTAAACTAAAGATTGAGACAAAGCCTATGCATGCCATCATTCAAAAACCCAAAGGTGAAAGCTCCAAATCAATAAAAAAACCCCATCTTTATGAACAAAGATCAAAGCTTTAGCCTTGAAATCAACTTGAGAAGCTCTCATACTAACATAGGGACTCTCTAATACTCACATGATCATGAAACCTCTCATAGAAATGAAGATAGCATTTTGGCAAGAGGATGGAGGCTAGGGTTTTGAGTGGAGGCCATGATCACTAGAAATTTTGGCATAGTTTAGTTGTAGGATCAATTAATGAGGGTTTAGGCTAGGTTAGGGATCTTTTTATAGAGATTAGGGGTAGTTTAGGCCGTTAGATTAACCCTAGGATAGATCCCAGCCCTCAAAAATCGTCACAAGCCTCCAAAACAAGACCAAGGGCCAAAACAGGTGCACCAGGCCAGCTAGGGTCAAGCCAGAAGGCTGTGCAGGTTTCTGGCTCGACACGGGCGCACTTCCCAAGTGCGCCAGTGTATTTTTGTTCTGGCGCACTTCACAAGTGCGCCAGTGCATTTTGGCTTGTTTTCGGTTTTTCTGCCTAACTTCGTTCGTCCATATCTTCTTCATACGGACTCCGATTTACGAAATTTCGGACTCTATTTCGCGTATTTTTCCGAGACGAACGCAATGGCACAACCCGTTTATCCTGATTCAGATTTTATAATTTAATTCTGCCTTGATTCTTGTCTTAACACATTGCTAAAAATTCGGGTTGTTACATCCTCCCCAACTTAAAGGATTTCGTCCCCGAAATCTCCAAGTTAGGAAGAACGTATCCTACCATCCATCATTCATCTACTCAAAATATCATCCACAAGCAACCATTGTCCTTAGATGATTTCTAATGCTGTATGAATATATGCAAAACGTGTGTGTACATGTTCCTTAGCTAATGCTAATGATCAGGCCTGAATAATCTTTCTAATGCAAAATATGTATAGTGCCATGAATCCAACATGTATGCAAATAGTCCTAGTCATATAGATACTATATGCGTGCACAATCATTCATTCATATGCAACAACCGCATGATAATACATTCGATTTCATCCATAAACAAGTATAAATACTCGTGCATATGCAATATGAAATGTGACCGAGTCGAGCTAGTATCTAATGTGTATTCGCGCATCCACGAGCAACCACTTGCAACCACTTGCAACCACTTGCAACCATATCAATCATAACATGTTTCAAATACATGTTTACATCCATAGGGTTCTACCTAGGATTCCCTGAAATAGGGTCGAGAAGATAAACAAGACAAACTCCTTACGGGGTTTGTAACGGAAAATAGGACCGAGAGGATGTCCACAAAAGATAGCCTACAAGTAAGCTCTACAGAAAACAGGGATCAAGGATATACTCCCAAAAAGAGATATCATGCGTGTATCTAGCCTTTGACCATCAAAGTCGTATTTCCGTGAGCTTAATTCCATTGTGCCTTGACCGTCCTTTAACTTCGCGATTTCGTAGCTTCTTATTTCCTGTTTCCATAACATGAGCTGGAACTCATTTCTTCGTCGCCTCTCGTTCCACTTGCACTTATCCTTTTCCTAGAATACTTGACGCAAACATGACTGCGTACTCATGATCTCATGCAAGCTTTCCAAAATTCACTAGTGAATCTCGGACCTCGTACCACAAGGTATTCCACGTAGAAGAACTTTCTCTTGAAAGTAAACAGATGCCACCCAGGTTATCAAGCGCACTTACTAGGGTGATTTCTATAACCCATGCATAAGTGAAATAAACCATCCGTCTTATCGGCGAACACCACTCGATCGGGCTTCAAATTTCCAATAAAGGCATCAAGGGATTCTAAGTAACTAGTCATGACCGAACCCAAAAGGTTACACGAGACTTCGAGGGTATTACCAAGGCTAGTCAAGAGTCTAACTACCCTCCTATCAAAACCGAGAGTGGCACCCCTTACTGGATAACCACTTCATCCCTGGAATCCATCCATAACCGAGGCATGTCATTCTCAAATCCAAAACAAGTCATGAATAAATGGACCGATTCTCCACAGGACTTGAGACAAAAATGGGCTTCTCTATTACGCTAGTACTTAAGGTGCAGAGACTCAACTATCGAAGCAGACTTAAATGATACGATGATCAAAACAAAGTCCTAACGGGATGATAGAGAAGAAAAGCTAAACCTTTAACAAGATCGTTACCCTCCTTCCGAGGTACCCTAGAAATGAGAGCATACTATTGCCCTCCCGATGATCTTGTCCTTGTCCCATAATACTTAACTATCCGTCCCGTTTTACCATGCCAAAGGTACTCTCTCGTCATGGGTTTCATTGTTCATCTTTCTCCCTCCTTTGAGGACTAAGCCATACCAACAAGTTGCTCATCCTTAAGCTCGTATCCTTTATCCTCTTTCTCACTATCCTTATAATGCGGCCACTGGTCTCTCGAGAACCACCTCCATCGTACGGGAAACTCTTTCGTAGATAGAAAAGACTAGTCGCAGTTAAAACCACTGTGACTACAGATGGAGGAAAGGAAGGAAAAGAGATTCAATTAAGGAAACTAGGATAGTGCTAATGGCCTTTGGGGAATAGCCTTTTTCTTTTTAAAAGAAAATTTTCTTGAAAAATGCTTCTTTATAAACGATTTTCAAATAGTTTTCAGAAGGTCTTTAAAAACTTTTGCCCAGTCTGGTAACCTTCTGCTCTGATACCAAATGTAACACCCCGCCTCCGCTAGGGTCACTCGCAAGGGAATGCACTAGCTTTAGAGGGGTATTATTGGTAAACATGCACAGAAATATCACAAGATAGAACATATAAAACAGCGGAAGTAAAATCGAAACTTTCATAAACATTAATAATTAAGGTCTAAAGCCTTTTACATCAGAGTACATCAAAAACCTGTCTTGCAATAATAAAGAAGCATAAGGACTTTTTCATAAATTATTCCCCAAGTAAAAACAGTAAAGTAGCCATAGCCAAGAAAAGTCCAAGCCATCCATGACGACCTTCAAGCAGAAGATGTCCGAACTAACAACAGCATTTCCTCCCTGTAACCTGGGGGGGAAACGGAAGAAAAGAGGCGAAACAAAACGGGTCAGTCAAAAAGACTGAGTAAGCCCTATCTACTATTAGCATAAAAACTAGTAAAGTTAACTGACATGAGAAACTGAGATGAACATAAGCATGATAACAAGATAGATAAGCTAAATCAAAATAACAGGATGAACTACTGACCTCAGATAAACTAAGGTGTCATGATAAATTACGATGTCAAGATAAAACAAGGTATCACATCGTCAGGTTTCTATCAAGTATAATATCCCCAAGATATCAATCACGTATAACGTCCCATGGTATCTATCCTGTACATCTGCTCTGCACCTACCGTACTAGTATCCCCACCGTATCATGTGTTAACCATGAATGACCCTTACTCAAAAAGTCGTGTAATGGTCCATGTCAACCTAATATATCGCATATATAGGTTACTCTACTCGTATATTTTGTTCCATGTAAATGTTCAGTCCCTTGCCGTAGACCATACGGGCTTTCCCATGAGATTCTATATTACTTTAACATAGTTCCATGATCCTTAAGATCGGTTTGGACTGTTACCCTAAACCTAGCTATTGTCTTAACACGTTGCTAAAAATTCGGGTTGTTACATCTGAGTGGAGGCCATGATCACTAGAAATTTTGGCATAGTTTAGTTGTAGGATCAATTAATGAGGGTTTAGGCTAGGTTAGGGGTCTTTTTATAGAGATTAGGGGTAGTTTAGGCCGTTAGATTAACCCTAGGATAGATCCCAGCCCTCAAAAATCGTCACAAGCCTCCAAAACAAGACCAAGGGCCAAAACAGGTGCACCAGGCCAGCCAGGGTCAAGCCAGAAGGCTGTGCAGGTTTCTGGCTCGACACGGGCGCACTTCCCAAGTGCGCCAATGTATTTTTGTGCTGGCGCACTTCACAAGTGCGCCAGTGCATTTTGGCTTGTTTTCGGTTTTTCTGCCTAACTTCGTTCGTCCATATCTTCTTCATACGGACTCCGATTTACGAAATTTCGGACTCTATTTCGCGTATTTTTCCGAGACGAACGCAATGGCGCAACCCGTTTATCCTGATTCAGATTTTAAAATTTAATTCTGCCTTGATTCTTGTCTTAACACGTTGCTAAAAATTCGGGTTGTTACAGACGTACTTGGAGATGGATGGATATGCGAGGAAAGTGCCTCCGGTTTCGTTCAGACCCAGAACGAACTTGTAAATGGATTGTGTGTCTGACATTGGATTTTATTCTGTGTTGATTGATCTCTATTAAATATACATCTGTTTGGCGGCGGAGAATTTATTCTCTTGCTTAACGCCCTTCTCTGAGACGTACGAGCTCAGAGGTTGTATATCGATGGACATCAGTCGCATGGAGTGAATTGCCAATGTGACACGCGTAAGTGGCAATTGATCAAGGCTTCTGTTGAAAAGCAAAGTCTTGTGGTTGATGATCAAAGCACGGCCTGTGTGGCGTAGCTTTGTGTATAACGTGAATTCGCGAGCCTCACACCTCGGTATGAGTCAAAAACGGGAGACGGACCGCTGGGAGAGCACGACGTTTCTTTCTAGCTAGGGTGGTGTCAGTGACCTACCTGCCCTGACATTTATATACTTTTCACTTGTGTGGTTGTGGGAATGTGAGGCGCCTCGGATATAGGTCTGTAAGGACCGGGAAACGTGTGTTCAGGAATTGCCAATCCTCAAAAGTAAGAGAGGACCGGCCCAGCCGATTCTAAGGATCAAAGTGGGGTCCTGGGACATTTGCTAGAGTGTCTCGAAAGCGGAGAGGAGCTTGCCCCTTGCCTCGGCTCATGATGGAATCCAATTTCCAATACGTGTGTTTCGGTTTTATTTGTAGAGCCTAGTATGGCGACATAGTAGATGGTAGTTATGCCGCCTATGATTGATATTTATGATTTGAATTGTTTTGACATTATACACTTATAATAGTATCAAATGATTTGTTTTTAAACGTATCAAGCATTATTTGGCTATTATAAGGGAAAACCCTATCCACCGGCTTGCGTTGCATTGTGTGATGGGACCTGGGTCTTATAATAGCTTCATTTTTTCAAAGAGCATTGCGCTGTTTTGTTATATGCACTGGTATTCTTGGGAGGAAACCCGTTCCGTGTTATACGGCGTGGTCCCTTGATTTATCTAACTTTAAAAATAAAGATTAATAACTGTTTTAGTTCTCACACCAGTCACATGACTGACCTGGAGTTTATTGTTTTAACCTAAACTCTGGGTGCCCCTATTTTCCACATGGGCAGCTAGTAGTTTTGGTTTTGCAGATTTATATTCACAGGGTCCCGATTTACAGCTGGAACGATGCTCGGAAAGCTCTGTATCCATGCATTACTTCTAGTTGTGCTTTTGTATTATTTTCCGCTGTGATGTATTTAAATGTAATTTATTGTAATCTCTGATATTTATCGAATGTAATTTATTCATTTATACTCTGCATATTCTTGTATCTGATGGAATTGTTGTAATAACAATGAAATGTTCTTCCGTTTACGTTCTATTTTGTCTCGTCCTCAATTCTATCCGTGCTTTCCTTCACGGGGAAGTTCGGGTCGTCTCATACATTCTAACCTAATCCTAATCACTAAAGCAATAGCAGCCCCCTTTCCGTCTTTCAAACCTATCTTTTGCAACTTCAAAAACCAAAATCAAATCAAACTCTTTTCTAAAAATCATGAAATAAATATGATCCTCATGAGTTGCTCTTCGATTTGGTATGGGTATTGGAACAAGGTTTTGGACGCTGCGTTTTCTTCCACCATGAGCTTGCGTGAGTTTTTCATGCATAGGGCTCATATTTTTGGCGAATACAAGCAACGATACATGTTTTGGTTAATGTTTTAGAGTTCGTGAGGTAGAATAGCACTTATACACGAAGTTTGAGGTGATTCGGCAACGAAAAGTTATGCAAAATGTAAGTGCAGCGTGCGATTTTATAGTGGAGGTCGGCAAAAATTTTTAAAGCTCGGGTTTGAAGCTTTGGTGATGGGTAGAAGGAGCATTTGAAGAAAAGAAGAATGGCTTTGGTTTCGTGAAGTGTTGGAGTAGAAATGGATGGAGAATGGTGCAGTAATGACCCTTGGGCCTGTAGTGTTTGAACATGTAAATGGAGAGGGAGAGGGATTCGAGCAAGAGATTAGAAGAAGATTAGGAGGTTAATTAATTATTATATGTATTGTTAATGATTTATGTGTACACACAATCTTATACAATGCATAACTTTTTCATACGAACTCAAAATTCGGCGATTCAAAATGCACTGAAACCGTATCGACGATTGCTTCGCAATAAAATTGATTTGGAGAGATTTAGAGCTCATCTCAATTTTTGGCGGAAGAAAACGCCAGATTTGGTTAATCAACCGTTTACAGTTAGCGACAAACAACCAATGTTAGAACTCTCTCACTCAATATTTTATACATTTATTTATTTTTATAGTTGAAAAACATGTTGATTGCATATGCTGCTTTATATTAAATTAATTATCATAAATTATATACGGTACCCGGTAGCTCACATTCCAGTTGTTTGCAAACTCATTGATGAATGGATGATCATTTATGTTATGATTTGAACATGAATTTGAAATTGTTAACATGTTAAAAACGATATTAAATTATTTATGGTGGTTGAAATTGTATTAAAAATTCATTTACAAGTCCAACGACTTGTTTATGTTCACCCATTTAATTATTTATTTATTTGTTGAAAACTCCACATGGGTATTGGGATGATATTTGATTTACACTAATCCCAAGTGTTTAGATTGGATGTTAATCAATTGATTGGCAAGCCGATATAAGCGTTAAATAATTATTTAAGGCTTATATGGATGTAAGTGCACTTTGGATGTGAATTGGATGTTTGATAGTTGTTTATAACTATTGTCGAATATATGTGATTTTTGAAATCCATATAACTGAAATTATATGGTAACTGATTGAATCTCATTTCAATCCGGAATAAAACGAATATTTTAATATAATATTCAATTAACAGGTGAAGTTTGGTTTTGATGTCCAATTTTGGATGGACATAAAATATTAAAATTAATTGAACAGTGAAATGTGCAATTTTAAATATAAACGACAAAAATGAGCTTTCAAAGACGATTATATATATACATATATATATATATATATATATTAATTTATAAAAATGGTTTTGAAGCTTTTAGATTTATAATTAAAATTTATAAATCGAATTCAGGCTTAAATAGGATGCGTCGCACAACGGCCGCGAACGTCAACCCGTAACGTCGAATTGACGAACCTGGAGATCTGACCGTCCAATTCTCCTAAAACTGGAACCTTTGGAACCGTAATGAAATGAGCATTCCAATAAAATGAGAATTTTTGAAATTGATGAAATATTCCATATTTGAAAAGATAAAAGATATTTTCATCTGAATGAACTAGTTAACAATTAGAATAGTAATCCAATGATTTTAAATTAATAAATTGGATCGAAAATGGTTATAATATAACTAGAAGTTTCTACCATATAAATTGGAATGGATTTGAATGAAAATTATCTTTGGATATTTTCGACGTTGGATTCCGTGATTATACGGATATCGTTGAGGAATTTAGAAGAAACTGATATCGTCATTCCAAAACGATATTTCTTGGTTTCAGGATCTGATATTGAATGAAAGTCGATATGATTTCCATTTAACATCATATATTTAATATCAAATTGGATTTGGGTATGTTTTGAATGGTGGATTAAACACCATTGTTCTTACACCCTGTTGAAATGTAAATCATGAAAGAAATCTTTTAAACAAGATTTAATAAAGTTTCCAGATTATTTAATTAAATTGGAATTGAATGGAATTCGATTAATAATAATCAAAAATGAGCTTCTATAAAGGAAGGCCTTTACTATTTATGGAATTAAAAGGCTTTATCGTTATTCCACTTATGGTATTGGTCGGATATGGAAATTTATACCGATTATAAATTGTTCAGATTTCAATGAAGATTCCATATTAAATGGAAGATGATTTTGGGTTTATTGTGAACGTTGTTTTTACATGAAATTTTTTCTTTAACCTAAGTAAATAAAAGATTAATTTCCAAAGGTTGAATTATCATTAAGTAATGATTTTTAGGATTAAAACTAAGTTTTAGTTTCAATGAATCTTTAATTAAATTGAAATGTAAAAATAAGTAATTAAATTTACCAAATTCGAGAATTGTTTGAAATGAGTATCACCAATTTTACTATATACGATAGTTAAATCTTTAATTAGGTTTGAAACGTTAAATGGTAATTAAATTTACCGATAACACTATGGGTGTTAAATATGCAGTACCACCAGTTTTGCTCCATGGGATGAATAGCTTGGGAGAGATAAATGAAATAAATGATTGCTTCAGTAAGGCTCGATAATCCTGACTAGTTATATAAACGTTAATTTGGTTTAAGTTGTGAAAACATATAATAAATCTTTTGAAATGATATCCAAGGGAAGATTTAAACAAAGGTCTAAATGATGTAAATCTTTGATAAAATAAATGGGAACCTTTCCCAAAGTTATGAATATTTGAATAAAAGAATATTCTGCATTGGAATGAGGTGTATGATGTGTTTATATATCACTTAATTATAAGATGCGTAAGCTATTCGGAAATACCAGATTTAACACATTCTGAATAACTGTTAAGACGATTAAAAGTCAAAGATATTGATGATGGTGCAAAACCAAAAATCTTCACATCGAATGGATTACTACTGATACCTTGAATTTGAGTTGTTGTCTTGAAGGGGTTACAGTGGTAGTTGTCCAGACGTACTTGTTGATTGTCCGGATATGCGAGGGCCTCTCTCATGTATTGGACATATAGGACGAGGAGTAATGTGCCTTCGATTTCGTTTAGACCTAGAACAGACTTGTAAATGGATTGTGTGTCTGACGTTGAATTTCGTTACATATTGATTGATTGTTATTAAATATATATATATTTGGTGGCGAAGAATTTATTCTCTTGCTTAACACTCTTCTCTGAGATGTATGAGCTTAGAGGTTATATATTGGTGGACATCAGTCGTATGGTATAGATTGTCAATGTGGCATACTGAGATGCAGTGATCAAAGTTTTTGTTGAAAGCAGAGCTTTATGGTTAATGATCAAAGCGCGACTTTAATATAGCGTAGCTTTGTGTATAATGTTAATTCGCTAACCTCACACCTCGGTATGAGTCAAAAACGGGATTAGTGACTGCTGGGAGTGCATGCGTTTCTTTCTAGCTATAGGTGATGTCATGGTATAGAGCCTAGACATTTTACTTATGTGGATGATGGATAACGAGGCGCCTCGGATATGATTGGTCGACATACTAACCAGGTGACAGATCCGATAGGACCGGAAAACGTATTGTTCAAGAATTACTAATCCACAAACGCTAGGTATGGACCGGCCTTGAAGATCCAAGGGTTGCCCATAGGTATGATTGTGGACATCTTGCTAGAGGTGATCCAAACCGGTAAGGAGACATCCTTTGCCTTGACTCATAGATGAAAATCCAAATTTCAATACGAGATTTTTCGGTTTTAGTTGTGAACCTATTTTAGTTGTGTACCTATATGGCAACATAATATATGGTATTTATGCCATCTATGATTGGCACATTTTTATTTGAAATTGTATTATACACTATGCACTAATAATAACATCAAAAATATTTGTTTTAAATGTATCAAGCATCTTTGGCTATTATACGGTAAAAATCTGTCCTCCGGCTTGCCATGCATTGTGTAATGAGACCTAAGTCTTATAATAGCTTCATTTTTCAAAAGCATTGTGCTGTTTTATTTTAAAAGAGTTCATGTGGGGGAAACTCATTCCGTGACATACGGTGTGGCCATGAATTACCCTATTTTTAAAGTCAAGTTTAGTAACTATTTTTATCTCTCATACCAGTACCATGACTGAGTCGAAGTTTATTGTTCCACCTAAACTCTGGGTTCACGTACTTTCACATGGGCAGCTAGTAGTTTTGGTTTTACAGATTTCTATTTAACAGGATCCTGGTTTACAGCATGGGCTATATTCTGAAAGCTTTGTATCCGTGTATTTCTTTCAGTTGTGTTTGATTGATGTAATTCCGCTGTGCATTGTATTTACACATTTTTGTTTCCGCGGCTATGTAATTTATTCTCTGATATTGTATTTCCGTTGTGTATATTATTTATTCGCACTTTGATATTCTTGTACTCTAATGTAATATTATTGTAATAGCAATGAAATGTTCTATTGTTCTGTGTTCCAATGCGTCATGTTCGCATACAATCTGCGTTCTCGTTCGGTCTAGGCCGGCCGAGGATTTCGGGTCGTGTCATAACTCTTGAAGTGCAAGGGTTATTCGCTACTAATCCTTAGGTTTATTCCAAAAAGGATGTAGTAGGTGTAGTGACTTCAGTTTGTTCAAACCGAAAATAACTTATATGGATGAATGCTATCAACATATTGGCATTAGAGGGTAATATAACATTCTAAGTGAAAACACGAAAGGAAAGTAATCATTAGCCCCAAGTCTCAATGACCAAAAATGTCTAAAGAAGGTAATGGTAGTAGGACTGTGTGGGTCGCTCCCATAAGGGTATTCATCATTTAATCTACACGATGACCCTTTTTTATTCTTTTGATCGGTATGGTTGTTGATCATAAACATGATGGTTACATATTTGGTACTATCAAGTTAGGGTTCGGCTAGTTCTGTGTAGTTGTGCTGCAGGACATTTTTGTGGACCTCAAGTACATGTTATCTAATGTTGTACATTCGTATGGTCGTCCCTTACCTAGTTATTTAGGGAAATTCATTTTCTAAAAAGCTCTTCGCAGACTAAGTTGTATAACCAGTATAATGGAGTTTAATTACTGTAACAGTTTCAGCTAAATTGGTTAGTATATTTATCCTAAACATTATTGTAATATCACTGGATTTCTAGAAAAATGTTTAGTTGTTTCAAGGTAAAAATCATCCATGTTTATGTGTGGCATGGTCTAACAAGATTCCTTTTTTTCAAAAGGTTTTAAAGATATAATAAATCAGTTCCTTTCAATTTAAGTTTTCTCATGCTATTTTACTGAACAAACCTTGTGTTATTTTCCATATAACGCTTGGGTCAGACTGGGCATATTTACTAGATATATGTTTGGAGTTTTGAAGAGGAGCTAGGGGCTCAAAATGCATTTCCCTATTTTAGTTTATATTTCGTTGTTTGTTCTTATTGTAGCGTTTAGCATTTATAGGTATAAATGTTACAACTATCCATGTTTAACATTTGGTTAGTGTATACTCTGGCTGTCAATGTGAAGACTATTATTTAAAAAAATTCCATTGCGATTGAGATTATATTCTATTCTTTCTTTCACCCCTAATGACCTATATTTCGTAATGCTAAATGAATGGCATATGAATACCGAGGATGTATTAAGTGTTGTCTTCGGTAATAAGAAAGATGGTTGTACCATTAAGATTAAGTGAGATGGGGTATATTTGATCTACCTATTTGCTCTTCCTATGCAACTACTTAAATATGAGTCCCTAAACACTCCTTAAACACTGAGATGCTTTTTTGTTTGCTTTTTTCTTGATCCTACTGGGCAAAATACATCTTCAAACAAAGTTTATAATCAAATTCAAGTTATTTCAGGAGCTATCCTGTGACAACCCAGGATTCGAACTCACGACCTCCCGGAAAGCAACACCATGCACTAACCATTGTGCTAAAAGATCTTTGTGTTAGCTTTTCGAGAGGGGTGTTACAGACTATCCCCCTTAAAGAGCCCAACGTCCTCGTTGGTTCACATCACTCACCACCCAGATGTTGTGCATGTAACCCGCATCAGTACCACACCGACTGACATCCGCAACATTACGCACACAATTTCGGTTGGGTATAGGCTCTGATACCAAATGTGACAACCCAGGAATCGAACCCACGACCTCTTGGAAAGTAACACCACGCACTAACCACTGTGCTAAAAGATCTTGTGTTAGCCTTTCGAGAGGGGTGTTACATATCCTATAGTGTATGGCCGGTGATTCCAAACAGGAAATATGACGGATCAATGAATATTTTAAGGTGGAGAATTCATAATTCAACATGCACTCAAAGGCATTTGTAGTAGGTAACATTGACTTATATTATACATATACTGTCACTCAATTAATTAACGATCAATATTTAGATAAAATATTTAAATATATAATCGATAAAATATGTGTTGCTACATAAGTCGTTCAGGAACAGAACGAACTTAAGGCATTACCTCCACTATTTCCATAGGATTAGTAGCAAGTAACCCTTGCACTCTCAAAACTTTATCTTTGCACAAGCATACCTACAAATTATAGTTCAAATGCAAATTCGGTTCAAAGTGGTTTTGGATCCCATTCCAACCCCGGTTCCTCGAACCAACACGTTATAAGTTAAAAGGGAAACCATTGAAAGTCGGTTCTTTAACTATCAATTAATAGTTATACAATTAAGTAGGGCTATCAATGGATATCCGAAAAATACGAAATCCGTCCGCATCCGTATCCGAAAAGCGGATAAATATCTGATATCCGGAAAAGCGGATGCAGATGCGGATATAGGCATATCCGCATCCGAAAATTATCCGTCCGCCTTTTTTCATAATTATAGCTTAAATTATGTGTATTTTAACATAATTAAATATAATAATTTACTATTTATGCAAAATTGAAAGTCTACAAAAAGCACACATATTGCTCAAAATTATATATTATCATCATATTTACTTATTTTTAGCACTTTTGTAGTCAATTAGGTTGAAAAAGCTTAATATTTAGCTTTAAAAAACCATTTATGTTCATTGATTTATCAACCGTTAGCGGAGCGGATAATTATCCGATATCCGTCCGTATCCGTTGATGCGGATACGGATATGGCACTATCCATTCCGAAAGTATCCATTGACAGCCCTACAATTAAGTACACTAGCAGCGCAAACCTTTTTAATTAAATCATTCTTTAAAATTGATTCCATATACTTATCTCAGCAGGATAAGCATATTCACAATTCCCTTGTTTTCATTACATCGAAAACCATAGCTATACACTTATCCCTTTGGAATAATTGTATTCAAAAAACCATACTATATTCACCACTTAGAAAATAATGCTATATACTTAACCAAATGGTATAAGTATAGTCACAAATTATACATGGCCAAACAATGCCTTGCGATACATTGTTTATTATGAAACCTGAACAGTTTTATTTAACTTTTAAACTTTGTAAATTAAAGTTTATAACATCACTTATGGAAATGATAATTTAATTTCCAACACCACTTCAATTTCCAAACTAGTATCATCCCTCGGGATAACAATGAAGTCGTTCAAACTCGGGTATTTTATTTACCTCTTAGACCTTGACTCGAAAATGTTCTTATCTTTAAGATAGATAAATGTTTTTAACTCAAAACCTTATATCAACTATATATCCCAAGTCTTATTTGCTTTTCAATTGAAAATAGTTTTATAACCATTCCTTGCATTTGAAAAAACTCCTTTCAATTATAACCACTTTTACTTAGTTTATTTATTAAGTAAACCCTTACTAAAACACAAACCTTTAACTTTAAACCTCTTTAATACAATTTGTTTACAACTTGGATTTATCACAAAAATCTGTTTATCAAATCATTTAAAAAAAATCCATTAAGCATCTTATTGTAAAACTTAACTTACTTTCCCTTATAAAACTTCAGTCTCATTTAAAATTGTTTGATTATAAATCAAATCATTTAAAAACTTTGCTTAAAATCAAATTTAATCATTCAAAAGCTCATTATGAATATCTAACATTTAATAAATTACATTCCAAAACCAATATCTTTTCTGCGTCATCTATGAGCTCAATAAAGTAATTTATTAAACTCGTCCACAATAGCTTGATATCGTTCGTAAACTCATTCATTTAAAACTCGGTTTTTATATCTTCATAAACTTCTTATAAACTTGGTTGAGTTTTTAACACTCGAAATCTTCAATTATAAAACTCATTAAAACATATGCGTTCGCTATACAAATCAATTTATAACTTCTTCATGACCAATTATGAATATAAATTAAATCTATAATTTATATAACTTGCATAAAAATTTAATTCAAAATATTGCTTTTGTTATAAAATAAATGTATAACGTCAAACTTAGTAGATTCTCCTTACGGTGAATCAATGCCTTCAAAATATTAAATTCAGGTCATCTCCTGCCAATCAATTAACCAATAGTGATTATTGATTAAATTCACTCAATGTTGCAATTAATTCAACAATCATCATCCAAATCAAATTTTAATGTTACTTATGTTAGACAGTTCCTACGTGTAAAATATGAAAAGCAAGTAACATCCAAAACATTAAGGAATCTTGTTGGATCCCTCCAACCTGTCCTTTTGCATCACAGCTCATATATCAGTTCGTATATGCATATAAATTAAATAATCTAATTCATTTGAGATGAATCTTTCGCTTAAAAGCAGGTAGTGTCAAAGGTCATCCGTTCACAGACGGGAATATATATCGACGACCACCAACAAAGCAATAAATCATCCAAAACATCCAAACACATAATTTTTATACTAACAATAATGAATATTGTTATACGAAATAACAACATTCCAAAAAGAATGAGAGTTAACTCACCAAGGTCCCAACTATCACTTTGCGATTTGAATCCGATTTATTTCCAGCGATGTTCGAAATTATTAGAAATTCCAACAAGCTCCAAACTCTGCCATTCTAATTCGAAAATGTGGATAACATCGATGAGCTAGCAAAGCAACAAATCGCACTCGATTTAGACCTCATACGGATCAGATGTTAAGTTTACAAGTTTAAACATAATTAAAATAAAATTAGTTCACTTAATCATCATTAACAATGTTAATAACCTTATTTTTATTACCTTAATCATGTAATTAACGATCTAAACTTTGAGAATTAAACCCCGCTTCACTCCAAGCCAAAAAAGGCAACGTCCTCATCTTCTCTTTCTCTCCTCGATGTACCCCTTCAGAGCCACCAGTGACCGCTGTGACCACACCAACTCGAAGCCCCTTCCTCCTCATGCCCACGTCAGAAGCAGCTCCCTCTCGTTTAGCATCATCACCGAGAAAATGACCCACGAACCAGTTATGTTCAAACAGTCAATCCCGCCACCATACTCCATCAGTAGGTCGAGCACATCATGCTCTACAACTTTGCTTCAATCATCTTCGACCAACGACGATAAACACCGTCGCAAAGTCACAAAACCAAGCCGCACAGATTTCTGTTTATCTCAAGATCCATACCCCCGTGCTACTCCGATCAAGCAACAACCACTATAGATCAACTTCAGATGTCATCACACATCTTTTCTTAGTTGACAACTCTTACCGATAAGGCTTGGACCAACGTAGATGATAATGGCCATTGGATTTGGATTTAAGAAAATGGCGGCTGATGTAAAATAGGTTAGGGTTTAAGAAAGTGAAAAGATAAGGATCCTTATATAGGCACCCTAACCAAAACACTATTCACATTAAATTTCACGGACTCCAATTTAAGCGTGCTCACTGTTGTTCATAGCTAATAACGCATATTTCAAATGCAATGGACCTTGTTTTGGAAGCTAATTCGATCATATTTAACAAATGCTATTAAAATTTCAAATCGATTTTCGATACACGTTTATATAGCGTGTGCTCACGCATAACTCCGATTGAAACGAAAGTTGAAATCTTACAATAAGTTACTATTCCGGATCCGAACACACATTCATTGATAATACAATATTGATAAAATTTCATGGCTATTTTCGTGTTTAAAATCAATTTGATAAAATATAATTGATTCCCGAACACACATTCATTGATAATACAATATTATTATCGTTTCCATTTAAATAAAAATTTACAAAGCTTCTAAATAAATTAAAGTTCAAGATTTTCGATAACAAGTTAAAACGACATTCAAATTCTCATTTTATATAAATTCAAGCCATTAAATCTTAAAATTAATCATTTTAAATATTTCAATTAATTAAATATTCATTATTAAAAATATGGGCCATTACATTCAAACTGTCAAAAACAGAAGGAGAACTCCTTATTTAAAAATTCAAAGACCAGCCACTTTCTCAGGAAGAAATCAACCTGACTAAAATGCTCCATCCCAAAATTGAAAATTTCAAAATCTTCAAGGCCATAATAAAAATTCCCACGGGAAACAGCTAACAAGAACCGCAAAATCTAACGATAATGCTGGATTAAAAGGAGCAAGAACGTCTTCTACCTAGGTTGATATAGTGAAAAATGGTGGTGTAACCTCTAATTTTGATCTTGAGTTTATTTTCCTAATGAAAATTGGAGAAAACAACACGATAGAACCATTGCCAAGTAGAGTAAATCTATTGTAGCTTATGTATTTGGTCCAAGACCTTATTACCATTATTTCGGATAAAACATGGAATCTGTCTAATAGCTTGGAAATATTAACAAGTGATAATGGATTTTTTGTAATCTATTTTGTTAAACAAACGTTTGTGACAAAATTATTAGAGAACACTATTTCATCAGCGAAAATTAGTTATTTTGAAAAACTGGTCTAAAAGATGATTCTAGACAGAGATCTTATTTCAACAATCCATATTTGGATCAAGCTACTAGAGTTAAATCTACAACTTTACGACAGGGAAGCTTTTAGCGTCATTGCCAGTGTGGTAGGTATACAACTGAAACTAGATGAGCTGACAGCTAGAGAAAAAAGGCTTAGCCATGCCAGAATACTTGTTAAGACAAAAGCAAAACTTTTTCTCCCTAATGAAGAATATAATACCCTTCATGGTGGAGAAACTATCATACAACGAATAGAATACAAGTGGATTTCTCCATGATGTCTGAATTGCGTGTGTTTTGGGCATCTCACGAAAATGTGTTCAACAAAAAAAGATTGGATAGAGAAATTGAGTCAAAACTGAAAATTTGGTTTCTGAACCTTAGGAAAACAAAATGTTCAAGAAAGTGTGGAGCCAATTCAAGAACTAGTGAAAGAAGTGACTGAACCAATTCAAGAACCAGCAAAAGAAGTTACTAAAAGCAATCTAGAGGCAAGTAATAATATTTCTAAGAAAATTAACTTCTTTGAAATTTTCAAGAAAGATGCGAAGAGTAAAATTTCAAAAATTATTAAAACTAGTGAAGTTAAAGACATGAGGATTGTCCAAAATTCGACGTTTCGATGGAAAACTCTCAAGAAACAAAATTTAATGTTGCTGGTGACTTATCTTAACAAAGAGATGGCTTTGCTAATCAATTATAGACAAACAACAATTCAGAAAAAGAAAACTCAGCACCACAATTCAATTTAGAGTATTTTAATGCATAGTTCTTGAATCATACCCCTTTGTAGAATGATTCAATTTACTGCGGAACGTTAAAAAATACATACATGAATTTGAAGACTGTCAACATGGATAAAATTGGATTGGAAAAGGCGCCAATTCTCAACAATAAACATATGATAGAAGATGCAACATTGTTGTTTTCCTCCTCCTATTCCCCTATAAGCAACAAAATGAAAAAAGCAAGTAGAAGAGTTTGCAATAAATAATAGGGAGTAAAAATGACAGTACTTCAACTCAAAAATCATTTAAAGAAAAATACATAGTCAAAAATCCAAAAAGGGAAGAACATCTCAAAATTCACAATAGAAAGCAATGCAAGAAAAAGGGTATCAAAACTTTCAGATCGTATTAAAGTTAAAGGTGATACAGTGGAAATGGAAGAAGATAGCAGTTCTGATTCATCAGAACAAATGCAGTGATATCTTTATAATATCCTTATATTTTATATTTATATTAATGAATAGCATTGCATGGAATGTAAGGGGTTTTAATTCCCCTGAAAGAAAACTAGATTTCTCTAATTGCTTCTAATAAACCTAGCATAGTTGGCATATTAGAACATAAGATGAATGATAATTGTATTAATGATTTTCATAATAGATATATAAATAATTAGAATATGGTTGATAATAATAAAACTCACAGTAAAGGTAGAACCATTGTTGATTGGGATTGTTCAATTTAGAACCTAATTAATCACTTTATTAACCCAATATGTAAGTTTAAAAATAAAGGTGGGTTGTACATTAACATTACTTTTGTTTATGCTTATAACATTGATAACAACATGATTACCCTTTGGAATCACCTTGAACAAATTAATAAAATTATTTCTAACTCGAGGATCCTTTTAGGTGATTTTGATACTGTAATACGTGCTTTTGAAAAGAGAGGAGGCAATTGTATTCCTCTTCAAATATTAGAGATTTTCTCTCATTTTCTGCTTGAAACTGGGTTAATTGAAACCATTCTAAAAGGAAATAAATTCACCTAGAAATCAGTTGAATTTAGAAATATTCATTATAAACTAGATAGAATTCTAGTTGACCATATTTTTATTAATTTATTTCCGAACTATGCTTGTTATAGTTTACCCCAAGCCATTAATGAACACACTTCTATTCAATTGATTTTTGAACAAAACCTCCATAATAAAATTATTTTTCCTTTCAGAGTCAAAAATGGTTGGGTTTTAGACAATGGGATTTAGACAAGGAGTATAAAGATGTTAAAAAATATTTTCAAATCAAAACTAATGGTACTGCTCAATTAAGGATGGCAATTAGACCCAACCCGATGGATCCAGACCTAACCCGACGGGTCTCGTTTTTAGGCGGGTTAGGTTTTGTCGGGTCCAAACTATACATTTCAAAAATCTGGATCCGACTCGACTTGAGCTTCGGTCCGTGTAACGGCCCAAATTTTTAACTGTTTAATTTAATAATTAAAATATGTTTAAATGTTGATTTGAATTTTAAATTTAATAATTTTGAATATTTTATTTGTTTAAATAATAAAATAATAATTTAATTTCAAAATAGTCGAAATCGGCTGAATTTGCAATATTGTATGATTTGGTAATATAAGCGGATTTAATTAAATTTATATTTAAATTTTATTAACGATTTCGTTTATTAAATGATGTTTGAACGTTTAATTTATAATTTAATCATAAAACAAGCTGCAGCAACGCGGTAGTTCGTAATATAACGTTTTGAACTTCAATTGGTTATACAAGATCCAATATAAGTCGGATTTCTTTGAAACAAGAAACGTCCGAATCTATTGGATAATAATTTTATACTGAAGCGGAAAAATCGAGTTTTCATGTTGTAGATCTTGTTTTATGTTCAAATCAAATTTTCAAATAGTCGTTATGGAATTCATTTATAAAATATAAAGTTTTATTATATATCAAATAAAGAATTTTTATTTTATTGAACATCGATTTTGTTCGAAATCCAACCCGAACTATTTTACTTGGCACTACGTGAAATTTTACTTGAATATGTCCATTTGCGATGTGTTTGGAATTCGTAGGTGATAGAGCGTATATTTAACGTGCAACGTTAAATAGCGGAAAAACTAAATTAACCGTAATATAACAAATTGAAGCTTCTACACGGAACGTACTCTATCTACAACCGTGCAACACATTAAAATGCACAGTCTGAGACAATTCATCGCAGTATATATCAATTTATGTATGTACAACCTAAGGAAGACCATGCAGGCTACCATGTATGACAATACGCTGGCCTATTGAAAGAAACCAAGCGCATACCCTACCATATATTTCAGTTTTAGCATACAAAGCATTGAAAGATCTCACATGCGCAGCCTATATTCCATGTATAGTTATCCTAAAACTCAGCACGCAACCTCTAACATATCTCGTCACATTGAATGGCACATGTATATGCATGTTTTCTTCCTCCCACCACAGCTATAACCTATTGCAGGCTTCACTTCAAGCTTAAAATCGAGCGCCACCCTATCATAGCCGACCTACCTATCTACATGATGTAACTGTGATCTCATCCTTTCCATTCCCATCTGTATATATATACACAGGCTTCGAGCGATCATCCATATATTTTTTTCACAGTAAGAAAAATGGCACCTGAAACGACCCGCAAATCCGTGCTATCTGAGTTGACTAAATACACCACCTGTCCAACCCAAATAACACAGAAATACGAACCATTAATAGAAAGAAGATAGAGGGTGAGAATAGATAAGATAGAAAACTTAGAATAGAAGAAAAACGAAGATCACAACTCACAGCGGAACGAATAAAATATATTATATAACATAACTTTTGAAATACAAATCTGTTTAGTACATATATACATACCATCATCAGAGTACACATAACATTTGATTCAGCGGAAGTAACTCTAAATAACTCACGTTGAAGCCTCCTGCTTCAAGCTCCTCCAAGTGTATCTGTAAAAGCCTGAAACACTTGACTGCCCGTACAAATTTGGGCACCCAAGAGTTTAGGGAAAACAAAACAAAATAAACTCTGGGTCAGTCATGGGACTGGTGTGAGTAAACTCCAACCACTTGTTTAACTTTCAAAACTCTTTTCGAAAGAAAAGGTAATAGTAAGACCAGCCCACACATAAACACGGACGGTTTTTACCTTACTATAACCCAAAACACTTTGATATCAAATCCAATGATATTATAATAATGTCTACATCAAATAAATAACCAAATAGCAGAACGCTTGCATCTCACGCTCCACATATATATTATAAAATCAAAAACCGCATGGCGCTTATTGGAGATTGGATTTCTAACATGACAAGGTATGGGACCACCTTCCGATGATGTATCTCTAGAGGCGAATACACCTGGGTTCAACAAGAACGTCTTGCAACCCGGCCCACACATGACCGACCACTCATTTCGCTTGAGTGTATCGAATGTATATCACCAACGGTTGGACTCAAACCACCGTTTCCCGAATGGGCAGAATCGATAGATTTAGAAACAAAAGGAATTTCTCTAGATAGGTGATTATACACCCTAATGGGTGCGACCCACATAGCCATGCTGCCTGCCCGATTTTTGTCCTTTCCCGGTTGTTGAGGCCTGAGGCTACGCATACTTACCATTCATTGATAACACCATCACTTTGAATGCCACATCGTCAGATCCGTTAATCACTAGTTGAGTTTGCACAAATATTCTGGATGTTATGCTAAGGGAATAAATCCGTTGCAACCATATATATTCATACAGACCAACCCATTTGATCATTGGAAATACTTTGTCAGACATTCGTCCATTTACGTTCGTTCTGGGATTGAACGAAACCGAAGGCACTATTTCTATAAATAGAAAAAGCCCTTGCACTTCACTCCGTCTTCAATATATTCAGCATACTTGGTTCGCAACGCTTATGCCGATACGGAGTGGTTCTTCGGATAATAATCCAACCGGTCTCTCCATATTGACAACGATGGTCAAAAACTTCGATAGTCTGTGATTTAACTATCGAATAAAAACAAGTGTTCATCCAAACATATCAAACAAATCACTGGGCTCTTTAATTAATATTTCATTAATTAAATCTCTTCTATATTCTCTTATCAATATTTGTTAACCAAATATTTTCAATAACCAATCTTGGCCCTTTACGCTATTTTTGATTTCGTTTCCTTATCGAATTCTATATATATCGATATATAGATTTCTAATTGTCAAATTTCTTAAAAATATTCTAACTCCTTAAATTTCCGGAAAATTTCGCCATAACCTCCCCTGTATCGGGAGCATCGGGAAATTTCAAATAGCTTCCCGGTACCTTTCTCAATCAAAAGAAAAAGGAAAAGCCAAGCGGCTTGCCGATACGGCGCATAAAATCTCATATATGAATTAAACATGTACCTTTTTGTCGGGCACATACATTAAAAATCTTCATATACTTTATATACTTCATTCCATACCTGTCCAACACCTGTTCACCTGTTTTCAATTCAATTCCACACTATCTAATCGTTTGAATTCAGTTCCGCCATTTATTCTTTAAATCGGCCATTTTGCCTATTATACTCCTTTGTTTGAACATAACATTTTTAACAAAATATTTAGCTTGTTCATAACCAAATTGCGTTTCCATTTCAATTCTATTTTCCTTTTCGATTTCGAATATAAATTTCAAATCGAATTTACTTATTCAAACCCCAATATTCATTCGAAATCTCATTAACTAATTTCTATTCAATTTAGTTAATTCTATTCAATAAATCAAAATCCGGTTTCTGTTTCAAAAACCATATTCATTTACACAACTTGAATTCGCATATATTTTACAACTTAACTCTGAAATTTTCTAATTAGAAAATTCGGATTTTTCTTTCGCTTAAAATCCTTTTATAACATTAAATAAACCATTATGGTTTTAAAACGATTCTGGCGCTGTTTTTCTGAAAATTTGATTTTGACATATCTCAAAATATATACGACGAAATCCAGATTTTTCTCTTTCATTAGAAAACTATTATCAAACCGGTCCTGACGTTTCTTGTTTCGAAGGATTCCGACTTCAATTGCGTTCTGTATACTCCATTGAAGTTCGAATTGCCAATTTACGAACTGCAGCGCTGCGGCGAGTTCGTTTTTATTTATATTTATATATATAAACCTTTAAACTTCTTTAAAATGAATTCAACTCCATTTAACTCTATTTGAATTCCTTGATTCAAATTCCAATCTCACTTTTATTTGAATTCTATATTCAAATTCCAATTCCTTTTCTATTTGATATTCAAATTCAATACTTGAATTTCTATTTGAATTCCCTATATTCAAATTCAATACTTGAATTCATTTGAATTCTCTTATTCAAACTCTATATTCAAATTCCATTTGAACTTCTATATTCCAATTTCTATATTTGAATTCTATTGAAATTCAAATATTCAAACCCCTTTTTAAATCCTATATTCAAAATTCCATAGTTTAAAACCCATTTGAATTTCATATTCAAATTCCATAGATAAAATCCTATTTGAATTCAATTTGAATTTCTTATATTCAAAGTTCATTTTCCCTTTCCATTTGAATTCTAATATTCAAATTCATCTCCAATCTCATTTGAATTCTAATATTCAAACTTATTTTTAACACCATTTGAATTTCTTTACTCAAATCCATTTGAATTCCCTTGAATTCAAATTCTATTTCAAAACCATTTGGATTTCCTATTTTGAAATCCTATTTGAAATTCTATTCTCAATTCTACTTTGAAAATCCTATTTTCAAAGTTTATTTCAAATTCTATTTTGAAATTCTACATTCAAATCTCTATTTGAATTTCTTTATTCAAATTTCTTTGAATTCAAATTTTATTTTAATTCCTTGAATTCAAATTCTATTTTTCATTCTAATTTCGTCTATTCAAATTCTATTTGAACTTCTATTTGAATTTCTAATATTCAATCCTTTTAAAATTCAAATATTTAAACTCCCTTTAAAATTCAAATGTTATACTCGAATTTCATTTGAGTTATATATTTAAAAATTTCATTTCACATCCTATTTTGAAATTTCATTTCAAATCCCAATTTCACGCTTGTATTTCTATTTCTGAATTATCAAATGATAATTCTTTTTACTTTATTTATAACTTCGTTATAAAAGAACTATTTATAAACTTCGTTTATAAAGAAACTACTTGTTTTATTTCAAAACAAGTTTATACTTTATTTCCATTTAAAATTCAAATTTTATTTAAAAATAGAATTTTTCCTTTTTAAATCTCAAATATCCTTTTTACGATATTTTTAAATATCATTACTTAAGCCCAGTGGTATTTAAAACAATCAAATCACCCAATTTCCAATCATTTCATTTTAACACATCATATATGAATATATGAAATCAGCAAACAACAAACAGATAATATATTTTTGAGGAATCCAGTTGGATTCCTCCAACCTGTTTTCCTGCATCCACAGATGTTAGCACATAAATAATACCCATTCTGCTTCGTGGCAGAATATCGTGGTATAGAGGGTCATCCACTATCATAGCGTGGGGCGTATAGGGTAATCATCCGCTATAAAACTGCGGGCATCCGCTAATGAGACTGCGGGAATCCAACCAATCAATCAACCCAATATATATATATATAGCCTAAATAACTAATATATATAAGACAAGCAGAAAAATCCAAACAAGCAACAACAATTATTTTTAACGAAATAAAAATAATTATAAATAAAAGGTGAGTGAGATTTACTCACCTGGTTTCGTTTGCTGAATATCTTATTTAACCCCATATCATTACGCCATGAATTTACTTGAAGCCTCTCAAATGAATTTACTTGCACCTACCATTATTCATTTTAATTTTAATGATTAAACATTTATCTATATTAAACATAATAAATTCTTTTATGTATAATAAAATTGTATACCTTATTTCCCACATAACTACGAAGCTAAACATGAAGCGACTCCATAACCATCGATCAATCCTGTTGAAAACAGCCCAAACCCTTGCACCATCCACTCCGGCATTACATCGAACACCTTGTCTCCACTGCCCTATAGATCACGATCTGTCAATCGGATCACCCCAGGCCCATAGTCGAACTGCTGCATAATCTTCTAGTTGAACATCCGACATCGCAAGATCCAACTTGCGGGCCTCAGATCACCACAAGTACCTGCTGCTCACGCAATTCAACTTTGCCCACAACAATGCCTCCAGTACCATATCTCGCTTGAACCCCCTTCAGTATGATCATCTCGCAATCCGTTTACACCACTTGGACTCATCGACCTTGCGTCCTTCCTACTCGCATTCACTGCCTCAATCCAGAACTCGCGACCTCCCTAACTTCCCCATCATAAAATCGAACAACCGGAAATCGCGACTCTGAACTCCCACTCCATCGCGAGCCTCCCACGAATCCGTCAGCGTTGCCAACATTGAATCGAGCTTCAAGGGTTGCGGTTGTTCGAATTTGTGGAGAACGAAGTGATGATTTGGGTTTGCAGAAAGAAAGAAAGGTAGCGGCTTTCGATTTTGATTTCGTTCGAAATGAAATGGATTTGGTTTTTGAGAGAAAAAAATAGAGGGTGCGGTTTCGATTTCAAATGAAAAGGGGAACTTCGGTTTTTCTTTTGTGCTGAAGGACGAAGTAACTGCGATATTTATAAGTGAACAATGGGGAACAATTGGTACTGGAGCCATTAATTCATGCCTCCTTAGATATTGAAGGAGAGGGACAGCTTTGTCAGCTCGAGGGGATAAGCCTGCGTGATTTCCTTTCTTAGGTCTGCGATGTAGAAATTTAGGTCGGCCTGATGTATTTGATTTAAATTTTGTTTTTAATTAAAAACTAAAATATCTCACAGTCCCTTATTTTGAAGTCCTGAACCGCTATTCAACACAACGATTGACACAACCGCTATTTAACCCAACCGATATTAAATCGTATATCGATTATTAAATTGATAAATTTAATATAAAATTCATTTATATTATGAATTCAATATTTAAAATCATACTAAATATTTAAATAAACTGTTGAAAAATCTGGGTCGTTACATTCTTCCCCCCTTAAAATAATTTCGTCCTCGAAATTGCTAAGGTAGAAAAATGGTACAAATCTATTACTTTTCAAAAATTCACTTATGTTGAAACTCAATCTCCTCATATTTCAACAAATTCAATTCTACCAAAACTTTTGGTTTCCATTCATATTGAATATCACACACTATACATGCTTTCATTCATTTAACTCTGAATGATTTGCAATTAAGTTATTCACCTCCAACTCATATTCTATTCATATTGGTTTAACACCAATTTATCCAAATTGATTCTAGTCAATTGATTCACTTCGACCCATTTAACTAGCTTAAGTTAAATTCCAATTCCAGAATTCCATTCCCAGGGTTTTCATTTCAAATCCTTTTGAAATCCCATAAATATATACATATATTTATTTTCATTTCAAATTCAAAACATTTGAATTTTCAGACCACTTGTTTTCTTTCAAACAAATTTCCATCAAAACTTTTCTAAGGTAGCAATTCATCACTTAGAAACTCGGAAATGAACACTGATGATGTTGCAATCATCATCAGAATAATTTCCCAGCCACTGAAGTGAGTTCAGTGCTTTATTATTTTAAAAATCAATTCAAAATGATTTTCATTCAAAAACCCTTTCAAAATAAAACGATATTACTTTAATTACTTTGAAAAATATTTTTCAACTTCCTAGGATTTTGAATTCTAAATTCTGGTTTGAATTTTATTTCTAATTTATCTCATTTGTATATATTTCATTCATATACAAATTCAGTTTGGTTATAAATAACCATTTCAATTTTTATAATCTCGTTTGATTATAATCCTAACAATCAACACATCCATATAATATAATAATTTCATAAAATTATTCCTTCTATATCAAAATATAGTTTTGGGTAAAGTTATTTCATTTACCCACTTTAAAACAATATTATATCAATTCTTCTGTCCAAGTGTTTACAAACTCCTATCGACGTCGTGGCGTCCCACGATTCGATCAGAATTCATAAACCACTCAACAGACTAGCCAACACAATATAAAACAACTTTTATATCAACTAACAAATACGCTCTCTCGTATATATACACTCAACTCATTCTAGGGTACTGCTGACCCTATCTCTAATGAGCACAACTCCACCAAAGCCTAGGTATTCGCTCAACCTAAGCTCTGATACCAACTGTAAAGGACCCGCAAATCCGTGCTATCTGAGTTGACTAAATACACCACCTGTCCAACCCAAATAACACAGAAATACGAACCATTAATAGAAAGAAGATAGAGGGTGAGAATAGATAAGATAGAAAACTTAGAATAGAAGAAAAACGAAGATCACAACTCACAGCGGAACGAATAAAATATATTATATAACATAACTTTTGAAATACAAATCTGTTTAGTACATATATACATACCATCATCAGAGTACACATAACATTTGATTCAGCGGAAGTAACTCTAAATAACTCACGTTGAAGCCTCCTGCTTCAAGCTCCTCCAAGTGTATCTGTAAAAGCCTGAAACACTTGACTGCCCGTACAAATTTGGGCACCCAAGAGTTTAGGGAAAACAAAACAAAATAAACTCTGGGTCAGTCATGGGACTGGTGTGAGTAAACTCCAACCACTTGTTTAACTTTCAAAACTCTTTTCGAAAGAAAAGGTAATAGTAAGACCAGCCCACACATAAACACGGACGGTTTTTACCTTACTATAACCCAAAACACTTTGATATCAAATCCAATGATATTATAATAATGTCTACATCAAATAAATAACCAAATAGCAGAACGCTTGCATCTCACGCTCCACATATATATTATAAAATCAAAAACCGCATGGCGCTTATTGGAGATTGGATTTCTAACATGACAAGGTATGGGACCACCTTCCGATGATGTATCTCTAGAGGCGAATACACCTGGGTTCAACAAGAACGTCTTGCAACCCGGCCCACACATGACCGACCACTCATTTCGCTTGAGTGTATCGAATGTATATCACCAACGGTTGGACTCAAACCACCGTTTCCCGAATGGGCAGAATCGATAGATTTAGAAACAAAAGGAATTTCTCTAGATAGGTGATTATACACCCTAATGGGTGCGACCCACATAGCCATGCTGCCTGCCCGATTTTTGTCCTTTCCCGGTTGTTGAGGCCTGAGGCTACGCATACTTACCATTCATTGATAACACCATCACTTTGAATGCCACATCGTCAGATCCGTTAATCACTAGTTGAGTTTGCACAAATATTCTGGATGTTATGCTAAGGGAATAAATCCGTTGCAACCATATATATTCATACAGACCAACCCATTTGATCATTGGAAATACTTTGTCAGACATTCGTCCATTTACGTTCGTTCTGGGATTGAACGAAACCGAAGGCACTATTTCTATAAATAGAAAAAGCCCTTGCACTTCACTCCGTCTTCAATATATTCAGCATACTTGGTTCGCAACGCTTATGCCGATACGGAGTGGTTCTTCGGATAATAATCCAACCGGTCTCTCCATATTGACAACGATGGTCAAAAACTTCGATAGTCTGTGATTTAACTATCGAATAAAAACAAGTGTTCATCCAAACATATCAAACAAATCACTGGGCTCTTTAATTAATATTTCATTAATTAAATCTCTTCTATATTCTCTTATCAATATTTGTTAACCAAATATTTTCAATAACCAATCTTGGCCCTTTACGCTATTTTTGATTTCGTTTCCTTATCGAATTCTATATATATCGATATATAGATTTCTAATTGTCAAATTTCTTAAAAATATTCTAACTCCTTAAATTCCCGGAAAATTTCGCTATAACCTCCCCTGTATCGGGAGCATCGGGAAATTTCAAATAGCTTCCCGGTACCTTTCTCAATCAAAAGAAAAAGGAAAAGCCAAGCGGCTTGCCGATACGGCGCATAAAATCTCATATATGAATTAAACATGTACCTTTTTGTCGGGCACATACATTAAAAATCTTCATATACTTTATATACTTCATTCCATACCTGTCCAACACCTGTTCACCTGTTTTCAATTCAATTCCACACTATCTAATCGTTTGAATTCAGTTCCGCCATTTATTCTTTAAATCGGCCATTTTGCCTATTATACTCCTTTGTTTGAACATAGCATTTTTAACAAAATATTTAGCTTGTTCATAACCAAATTGCGTTTCCATTTCAATTCTAGTTTCCTTTTCGATTTCGAATATAAATTTCAAATCGAATTTACTTATTCAAACCCCAATATTCATTCGAAATCTCATTAACTAATTTCTATTCAATTTAGTTAATTCTATTCAATAAATCAAAATCCGGTTTCTGTTTCAAAAACCATATTCATTTACACAACTTGAATTCGCATATATTTTACAACTTAACTCTGAAATTTTCTAATTAGAAAATTCGGATTTTTCTTTCGCTTAAAATCCTTTTGTAACATTAAATAAACCATTATGGTTTTAAAACGATTCTGGCGCTGTTTTTCTGAAAATTTGATTTTGACATATCTCAAAATATATACGACGAAATCCAGATTTTTCTCTTTCATTAGAAAACTATTATCAAACCGGTCATGACGTTTCTTGTTTCGAAGGATTCCGACTTCAATTGCGTTCTGTATACTCCATTGAAGTTCGAATTGCCAATTTACGAACTGCAGCGCTGCGGCGAGTTCGTTTTTATTTATATTTATATATATAAACCTTTAAACTTCTTTAAAATGAATTCAACTCCATTTAACTCTATTTGAATTCCTTGATTCAAATTCCAATCTCACTTTTATTTGAATTCTATATTCAAATTCCAATTCCTTTTCTATTTGATATTCAAATTCAATACTTGAATTTCTATTTGAATTCCCTATATTCAAATTCAATACTTGAATTCATTTGAATTCTCTTATTCAAACTCTATATTCAAATTCCATTTGAACTTCTATATTCCAATTTCTATATTTGAATTCTATTGAAATTCAAATATTCAAACCCCTTTTTAAATCCTATATTCAAAATTCCATAGTTTAAAACCCATTTGAATTTCATATTCAAATTCCATAGATAAAATCCTATTTGAATTCAATTTGAATTTCTTATATTCAAAGTTCATTTTCCCTTTCCATTTGAATTCTAATATTCAAATTCATCTCCAACCTCATTTGAATTCTAATATTCAAACTTATTTTTAACACCATTTGAATTTCTTTACTCAAATCCATTTGAATTCCCTTGAATTCAAATTCTATTTCAAAACCATTTGGATTTCCTATTTTGAAATCCTATTTGAAATTCTATTCTCAATTCTACTTTGAAAATCCTATTTTCAAAGTTTATTTCAAATTCTATTTTGAAATTCTACATTCAAATCTCTATTTGAATTTCTTTATTCAAATTTCTTTGAATTCAAATTTTATTTTAATTCCTTGAATTCAAATTCTATTTTTCATTCTAATTTCGTCTATTCAAATTCTATTTGAACTTCTATTTGAATTTCTAATATTCAATCCTTTTAAAATTCAAATATTTAAACTCCCTTTAAAATTCAAATGTTATACTCGAATTTCATTTGAGTTATATATTTAAAAATTTCATTTCACATCCTATTTTGAAATTTCATTTCAAATCCCAATTTCACGCTTGTATTTCTATTTCTGAATTATCAAATGATAATTCTTTTTACTTTATTTATAACTTCGTTATAAAAGAACTATTTATAAACTTCGTTTATAAAGAAACTACTTGTTTTATTTCAAAACAAGTTTATACTTTATTTCCATTTAAAATTCAAATTTTATTTAAAAATAGAATTTTTCCTTTTTAAATCTCAAATATCTTTTTTACGATATTTTTAAATATCATTACTTAAGCCCAGTGGTATTTAAAACAATCAAATCACCCAATTTCCAATCATTTCATTTTAACACATCATATATGAATATATGAAATCAGCAAACAACAAACAGATAATATATTTTTGAGGAATCCAGTTGGATTCCTCCAACCTGTTTTCCTGCATCCACAGATGTTAGCACATAAATAATACCCATTCTGCTTCGTGGCAGAATATCGTGGTATAGAGGGTCATCCACTATCATAGCGTGGGGCGTATAGGGTAATCATCCGCTATAAAACTGCGGGCATCCGCTAATGAGACTGCGGGAATCCAACCAATCAATCAACCCAATATATATATATAGCCTAAATAACTAATATATATAAGACAAGCAGAAAAATCCAAACAAGCAACAACAATTATTTTTAACGAAATAAAAATAATTATAAATAAAAGGTGAGTGAGATTTACTCACCTGGTTTCGTTTGCTGAATATCTTATTTAACCCCATATCATTACGCCATGAATTTACTTGAAGCCTCTCAAATGAATTTACTTGCACCTACCATTATTCATTTTAATTTTAATGATTAAACATTTATCTATATTAAACATAATAAATTCTTTTATGTATAATAAAATTGTATACCTTATTTCCCACATAACTACGAAGCTAAACATGAAGCGACTCCATAACCATCGATCAATCCTGTTGAAAACAGCCCAAACCCTTGCACCATCCACTCCGGCATTACATCGAACACCTTGTCTCCACTGCCCTATAGATCACGATCTGTCAATCGGATCACCCCAGGCCCATAGTCGAACTGCTGCATCATCTTCTAGTTGAACATCCGACATCGCAAGATCCAACTTGCGGGCCTCAGATCTACCTGCTGCTCACGCAATTCAACTTTGCCCACAACAATGCCTCCAGTACCATGTCTCGCTTGAACCCCCTTCAGTATGATCATCTCGCAATCCGTTTACACCACTTGGACTCATCGACCTTGCGTCCTTCCTACTCGCATTCACTGCCTCAATCCAGAACTCGCGACCTCCCTAACTTCCCCATCATAAAATCGAACAACCGGAAATCGCGACTCTGAACTCCCACTCCATCGCGAGCCTCCCACGAATCCGTCAGCGTTGCCAACATTGAATCGAGCTTCAAGGGTTGCGGTTGTTCGAATTTGTGGAGAACGAAGTGATGATTTGGGTTTGCAGAAAGAAAGAAAGGTAGCGGCTTTCGATTTTGATTTCGTTCGAAATGAAATGGATTTGGTTTTTGAGAGAAAAAAATAGAGGGTGCGGTTTCGATTTCAAATGAAAAGGGGAACTTCGGTTTTTCTTTTGTGCTGAAGGACGAAGTAACTGCGATATTTATAAGTGAACAATGGGGAACAATTGGTACTGGAGCCATTAATTCATGCCTCCTTAGATATTGAAGGAGAGGGACAGCTTTGTCAGCTCGAGGGGATAAGCCTGCGTGATTTCCTTTCTTAGGTCTGCGATGTAGAAATTTAGGTCGGCCTGATGTATTTGATTTAAATTTTGTTTTTAATTAAAAACTAAAATATCTCACAGTCCCTTATTTTGAAGTCCTGAACCGCTATTCAACACAACGATTGACACAACCGCTATTTAACCCAACCGATATTAAATCGTATATCGATTATTAAATTGATAAATTTAATATAAAATTCATTTATATTATGAATTCAATATTTAAAATCATACTAAATATTTAAATAAACTGTTGAAAAATCTGGGTCGTTACAGCACCCGAGCTATGGGAAATTTATTCGAACAATATACACCATTATAAATCGTGAAACCAACTCCAATACATTCTAAAAATAAAAAGCAACCATCTATATCAGTTTCAATGAACACTGTGACAATTAATGTCGACAGTCGTGACTTGGGTTTTGAGTTTCATGGAGATTTAGAGGTCAATTCGTGTTTCCAAGGGTAGGATGGTGACCATCGGAGAGAGAGAGAGAGGCACGCGCTGGAAAATCTTTGCAAACTCTAGTGAAAAAATTTGTCGCGCCAGGGTAGAAGCTGTACACGGCGGTCAGCGTTAGGAGCTATCAGAGGGGAAGGTGATATGGTCGGTGGGTTTGGTTTGAGTAGGGGGAGCGGTCGGGGTAGTTTAGTTGGTGGACCATGGAGTATGGCACTGTGCCAGTGTTGAACATGCACAGGAATGCACGAATGGAGCTTCAAAGTATTGGGAAAGAAGGATTCATGTAGCTTGTGGGTGAGGGTTCGAATTTATATTGGGCCGAGGGGAGGATGATGATGTTGAAGCAAGTTTTCTTGTGTATGGGAACGAAATAAGAACGGTAGGAGGGAGCATGCAAGCTATAACGTGAATTAGGAGGATGGGATGTTTTTCTAAATGGCTTATTGGCTCTCGCGAAAATGGACAAAATGATGTAAAGATGCTATGTGAAGAAACGAGGGTGTGCTGGTGTGTCTTGCCGCTTCGTATCTATTAAATAATAGTAAAGCAGAAGAATTTCCTGCTTTCTCCTTAATTCTCTCAATTCTCTAAATTCCCCTTAATTATCTCCATTCTCTCGAATCTCCTTAAATCTCTCAAGATAATTTTAATAAATCAAAATTATATAATTTATACTATATTATACCCACACCAGCTTGCTCGCGTTCTTCCTTTTTTTCCCGTGGTTTTCCGGTATATACGAGTTTCTCCGTACGATTTCTTCGACGATGACAATCGCAATTCTCATCTGCTTCGTGATTGGAAAAGGAAACGGGCTAATAAATTTGTAAATCTAGCCACCTCTCAGCGACATCAGATTAATTCAATTGTCGGATTTAGTCACAGTCAAAAGGCGATTTGTAAGGTAACCATTCTAATTGTCAAGTAATACATTTTGGTGTTTAGATTCGGTTTCCTCTTGAGAATTAATTCATTAATCCATGGTTGTTTTAATTTCGTTCCATTTGTTTTCATATGTTGCATTTATCTTGCTTGGACGTCTTAGATTCGTCCGCAATAACAACCCTAACTCTTCGCTGCTTCGCGGTTGGAAAGACATTCCGAATTCTCAGCTGCTTCATGGTTGGAAATATAATTGATTCGATCGTTGGATTTAGATGTAGTCAGAAGGCGATTGGTAAAGTTATCATTCTAATTTTCACTAATACATTTTGTTATTGATTCAGTTGTTCTAATTATATTTGGTATCATGCATTCGTAAGATTTGGAATGTTTGCATAGGATCTGTACTAATGATTGATTTTAATTCAATAGAAAAGTTATCGATGATTATATCTGAAGTTTCATTGGGTAAACAAATAATTAAACAATTTGTGGTTAATATGATCTATATTACTTAAGTTATATTGGGGTTTTGAACATTATATTTGATTTCAAAGATGAATGAACTTTGTTTGTTGTAAAAGACTAAAATTTGCAGGGAAATAACAATCCGTAATGAACAATCTATAACCCTTTAATTCACATCGTTGTGTTCCTTTTAGTATGTTGTTTCTTTCAAGTAAATCTATTAAGCAAAGTATTTGTAGGTAATTGTTTTCATTAACTTTGCTTTTGTTTTTTGTTTTTTGTTTCATGTTACACATTACAAATTTATTTAAAACAATTTGCAGACAATAAATTTCGAGTAAATTTATTGTTTTCGGTATAGAACATATAGTATATGTTGCTTTCAAATAACTAAACAATGTAGGGTAAGCACTTTTGACTTTTTACCTTTTTATTAAATAATCATAAATTTAAATATAGCGTTGTTCTTCCTTTTTTCCCTTTTTTCTTTAACGTTTTATTTTACCTTGATTTATTTACTCATCCTTCTCTTCCCGTAACTGCTCAGCCCTCATTTCAATTCAGTCATCCGCCTTCCTCTGTCACTCTGTGAATTATTCTACCCTTTCTCCAACAAAATTTATACTCATTCCATATTAGAGTCTATAATTATTATAAATAGTGGTTATTTAATAATTGATTACGTTATACAAATTGTAGTATATACTCTTCTTAGTAAAAAATGAGAACTCAAATGCTGCTACCTCCAATCTCTTTCTCGCTTTGTTATCAACTTCATTAATCAACGAAATATTTCTACCTCTCAGATTTATATTGCTT
Source organism: Allium sativum (assembly GCA_030737875.1). Taxonomy (NCBI): domain Eukaryota; kingdom Viridiplantae; phylum Streptophyta; class Magnoliopsida; order Asparagales; family Amaryllidaceae; genus Allium; species Allium sativum. Next base: position 53,354,329 of record CM060920.1, on the reverse strand, counting down.
CCGCCCTACTAAATTTTATTCAATTTATTATTATGTTTTTTTTTTAATATTTGATTCGGCTTATTGGGGATAAGTGAATTCTCAAAATTTTATTGATGAGACACAATTTTCATCAAATATGTGAAACTAATTTTTAATATTGGATATTTGCGAGCAGCATAATTTTACCAGCTATCAATTACCGAATCTTATGAACCACATATTATGCTTACATTGCAAACTAAATTTCATATTTAACTATGTATTTTATGGCTCCTTCATGAGCTCGGTTGTAGTTTTGCTAATATACTGTGAAGTGTTTGGATGTACATAGATTATTTTCATCTTTTTAAGATGTGTGTATAAGATAAGAGATATATTCCTTAGAAGTGGGAAAATAGCTTAGGCAAATAATGGGGCATTAAATTTTAGATTATTAATAGGTTACATGCTGGCATATTTCCATGTGGGCATTTTATACATGACACGCTGAGTTTGTTCTAGGAAGAGATAGTTCAAACGACCGGTAAGGAAGAAGGAGAATAAATCATGTATATTACGAGAAAGATACGGAGACTAAATAATAGACCTCTTATAACTAAATACGTCTTTTCCAGATATTTTTCATGATATTATAATCATAAAAAAAACATCTAACTGTAAATGTTTTCAAGAAAAGGAAACCTATTTTATCACTGGAAATGCCTTTCTTTTATATAATTGGTTAATTCTACCTTGGTATTAATTTGATATCATAGAAAATTTACAGAGACATGTGGTCGATCCAATGGTTAATTACATTGTTTTCATCGAAATGTAATAATTGAATATAGATAAAAATGGGCTTAACGTTTATGGTTTTTATTAACCTATTATACCCATTCATTTCTTGAACTTCATAAGAAATTATTTATCTGTTTAAAAATGCACCTTATTATATGTTGAAAAAACTAAAACTGGCATTATAATGGGGATCAAAGCTAATTTATCGGGTTTCGTAAATGGGATAAATGATGCAGCTTGCTCGAAAATCAAACTGTACGTGTTTATATATGCAAGGAAGTGAATACTGTGTAATACATAATTAAAGACAATACATATTTATCTGCCATATCTGATTCTGAATTCATTCTATCTAAGAAACTTAAATGTTTTCATTGACAAAATAATTGATCATATGTTTATAGAGCTCAAAACTATATTTATATTTATAATGTCATGTTTGCAATTCATACTGGTACACATGCCAGGAATACTTGGATTAGCACTTATTGTTATACATTTATACGTATCGAGTTCTCTATATTTATCAATTAATTCGACTTATTTTTGAACATGGTTGTGCGAGTGTAGAAGCATGGTCAGATCTTTCGTAATCGTGTGTTTTGACCAACATTGGTTAGACCCCTGAATCGAAGACCAAAGCTGCAACCTCATTGATATATGGATTTTCAGGTATTTCTTAAAATAGTTAATCCAAAATTTAAAATGTTTTTCATGTAAGAACACAAAAACTAAAATATGCAGTAATTTAGTTTGATAAACTTGCTGCTATGTTATAAATAATTCAAGCATTATAACATTAATAAATATATATTCTAATCAGAACTGTTATATAGCATGTTAATCTTTTAATTTTAACTTGATAATGTGTTATTTTTACATTCATTTGTGGTATTGATCTATGTATGCTCAAATTGTAGATTAGCGTTACTTGGTTGGATTTGCTGATACGCATGTAAATTGTCCTCCCAATTGCATAAAATATTCATTATGCTTCATATACCATATGTGAGTATTTGGTCTTCATTCAAGTGCATCATTATTATAGAAATGTCCGAACTTTTTTTTTATTTCCCATTTATGTTAGGATATATTTTTGATATATATATATATATATATATATCATATTCACTACATTGTCAGATTCTATTATTGAATTATAGTTCAGATCCAAAAAAAATCATTGAACTATCTAATAGCACAAAATGATGGAAATTGGAATATTTGAAATCATTGTATTCTTAATTTTCTTTTTATTTGCATCTTTTTTGGTTCATTTTTCTCAAACATGTAAGATTCATTTTGATCTATTAATTTATATTCATTTATTTTCACGAGTTATAAAACGACCGTTTCATGTAAAAGAAGCTATAAAATAATTTACTGATTGAGTTAGTAATTGCTAAACCTAATTCTATTTTGGAAAATTTTGATTATACTATTAGTAAATAATAGTTGATCCACATAACTCTTTTACTATGATAAATTATTTGAAATTTCTACAAATGCGAGGTGATATCCATTATGAAATTTGACCTTTTGAACAGTTTCAATACTCAAAATAAAATTGATTGTAGATGAAGCTTCCGTAAAGTTTAAACATTCAAATATTTCCCACCTATTGCACTGCATCTAACATGTCTTAAATGTATGCTTTTAACATCATTTCCATATATCACTGGCAGGAAGATGATGGACACGCATTGAGTTTGCTACAGAACTAGAAATTATAAGGAGGAATGCATTGAAGAAAGCTATATGCTTCCCAAATAAGTTGGCAACTTACACGTTATTGAGAAGTTACAGCTTCGTTTCACAAATATCTCCTCTAGCTATTGGATGTCTTTTTCTTTCCATTGTTCATTGACTTGGATTTGACAATATTGGCATTCAAGAAATCTGATTATTACATAAACAATTAAACATTGTCCTCCCAAGGATATTTATAATGTTTTGTCATAGATATTTTTATTTATATGAAATACTGCATCTTTTATCACTGTTTTATACGTTTGTCCTCTAAATAGTCATATTTGGTGGAATTGAAACCACGTCAGTTGTACTTTTTTGTAGGGTCTACCAATTGCTAAATCCAAATAATAATGCAGTAGCTTCTATAATATAAGGCGACCATGCTATATCTACCACTTTACCAGTATATTTTTAAATTGATTACAAGCCAATGAAGTATGACCTCCACACCACTTTTAACGCACCAATGCTCACAAATTGCAGCATCTCATTGATTTAATCGATAAGCTAAAATATTAATATAATGTTCGCTAATTATTTGGTAGTTCGCTAATTATTTCGTAGGAACCTATGTGCGAAATTGATAATGATCCTTCAAGATCACTAGATAATAATGCTATGTCGTGGACTTTGTTTTTTAGGAAAAGATAATATGGATATTCTTCTTGAATCTCATTTGATCATTTTGATAGGATACGATCATTCTGTGCCATGAACACACAATTTTATAGTGTGTCATGTTATTGACCATATGCACGGCAGTGGTCTGTGTATTGTAGTGGTAAGCACTTTTGACTTTGCATATTTTGTAACTTATATGATAACCCCAATGATTTAAAACCCTACATTTTTTATGTAAAAGGATGCAAAGTTTCATTTTCTCCATTTTTGTAAGTTTTTCCTAAACTTGCCTCATCATTCTGGTATACATAAAACCATGTATTTTGCAGCTAATATGCTTTCAAATATTCATCGTAATCATAATAGAAAGTTAGGGTGCATAGGATTTACGTACAAACTATCATTTATCCCTCGATTTTTCTTTTTGGAAAAAGCTTTAATGTGATCATTAACAGAAGAGAGGAGAGGCAGTGTACATGTTTTGTTGTAAACACAACAGATGGATTTTATTATAGATTGAATATTCATAAGCAAACAAATCGTGCTTACGGGACCAGAACCCGTGCTCCTATACTTAGGGATATCCAAAGTTCTACACATTGAATTCAAATTAATAGGTTTCTACTTTTACAAGTTATTTTGTACACAATAATTTTTTACGTTCGAAGAAATATATACTAATCAAAATAATTTTTTATTGAATTATTAGTATTGGCATCCTACTTATTGGAATTTCAATAAAATTGTTCGTGCTGATTTTACTAAAATGCCTTCATATAAAAACAATATATACGACTTGATATTTTCAATCAGTGGAACATTGTAATGTTTGTTTCAGTCTTTTGGTCCATAGCTTTGCAAAAATTAGAACTTCTCACCTATATGTCCTAAACTTATATTATATTCCCACGATAAGGGCATTGAAAATAAAAACGATAAAACATTTTGGTTCAACCTCTAGATTTACGTAGCTCTTTATACATTTCCTATAAAAAAACACCAGGTTTTTACAAATTACAATTTCATAGAAAGCCTATTTCATACACATTTAACGTACAAATGTTTGGAGTTTTTTAATAACTAAACAATTTATGTTGATTAAATTTTTCTAAAAGTTCAGCATCCAAGGCGTGTCTAATTTTTTTAACCTCGGGGTATATAATTTGTTACTATATGATATTATTTGTTGATGCTCTTAACTATATTTTATTTTTTATAAATAGATATATGTTAGTGCTTCCTGCTTATTATTCAATTATCTACATTTAATGCCTTTTGGATGAATTCAGGTGGTCCACAGGTTGTCATTTATGCATTTGTTCTTCCATTGGTGATGTGGCGTATTCTATTTGCTTCAATTAGAAATAATTAAGCATGATTTTGCATTTCACAGTCAACCTCAAAGGTAACTTGATTATTTTTCTTTATGATAGATGAATCTCAAAGATCTTTATTTTTACTTATCATTTTACTCCAAAGTGCATCAAAAATGTTTGAGGAATTCCGATATTGTTCAATTTTAAGCACTAGCTGGGCATTTGTTTTTCGCTGCATGAAGCATGCGTTACTTGAATAGTTATTTAGGTACGCATGGTTTTTTTGTATATGTTTCAGGAGTTTTGACATTAGATGTGACTGGATGTTTTGTATGTGTTTGCTTAATTTGTTTCCATGGTGATGGACCCAGGTCAGGACTTGGAAACAAGATTTTCTATAGCCATATTTCACCGGTAAGCGATATATAAGGATACAATATTTAGTTTTTGAGTTTTCCAATTTATTAAGATCATCCATTCCAGCATTTAATGCATGATTGTTGCTTACATTATATATATATATATATATATATATATAGGGAACGGCTATTTGAACACAAAATTAGACACAAAGAGAGAGACACAAAGCCTCAACCGTTGGATCTTTTTGTCTTTATATGGAGGGGTGTAATTCATGGGGTGATCCAACGGTGCAAATCAATTATGTCACCATTTATGTCAAAATTTTGTGTCTAAATAGACTTTCCTATATATATATATATATATATATATATTCTCTTTTCAAACAGATTTGGAATTACCATTGAAATGAAATCATCATAAGGAACAAGCATCAAATTCTGAATTTCTACTACAACTACTAGAGAATGGTTACTTTTCGTATGGAGGGCTACTGGGTTCCATAATTATTGATGTTCAATTTAAAAAATATTGCATTTTAGGCTGTTCGTATTACATACAAGTTCTGTTTTTACTACTTGATTTATTGTGGGGCTATGGATTGTATGGATAATTACTCAACTATCAGAGCATAAATCTATTTGTACTTATCGTGGGCCATTGATATTGATTTATGAATGTTAAATATACAAAGTAATTATGTTGTCTATACTAACTTATTTGTTAAATTATTTCGAAAATGGAAAATCAAATTTGCTTACCACTTTCATATTACCGAAAAAGGAAAAATTAAAATTTCAGTCAAATATAAAAATTTATTAAATACATAACAAATAGTATTAAATTAATCAATTTTCTACTAACCCTTTTGTTTTTTCTTATCATCTGCATTTGAGTCCATTACATAAACCTACAATAGAACTAAAAGTTTAACATATTTTCAAAAAATCACTTCGTTAAATAAGTAAAATTAATAAATATATTTTCTTTACTCAAACGTAAGGTGTAAGATGTATAACATAAAATTATATATCATAATTCTAAATTTATTCCATAAATAATTTACTTCAGTTACATTATCAAATAATGCATAATAAGCTTATTTTTACCACTAATAGTAGAAATATAATATTTTAAAAAATTGCATGTGCAACGCACGGGTTACACACTAGTTGAATGTATATGTGAGGGGCTGCAAGTACTAGGTAGGAGAGTTTTTACGTATGGTTGTGAGGAGAAGGGGCCATGGCATTGGAAAGCTTCAGGTGAAGCATGCATTAAATTTATGAATAAGATGTATGGGTGCAGCAGTATTTTTTCATGGGGAAGAAGAATAAAGATGAGCTATTGTGGGCTTGGGACCAATGTTTTAGGACGGGAAAAAAGGGAATTAGCTTTGCTTCATGGGTGAAATGAGAAGGAACCGATGGTGGCGTGGTGTTACATTTGAGAACGGAGGCAGTAAGTAAACGCGTGGGAAAAATCGAGGTGGTTAAGGTAAAAATAAACATTTGTTAGCGATGATTAATTAATAATTAATCAAGTTTTCTTAAAGTTTATATTGGTTTAAATTAAAGCTCAAAATTATAATAACCATAACTCATTCACCGGTTGGTTGTCAGAATCACGCAAAATTGGATTCGTTGGGATCGTAAAAAAGAGCATTACGTTGTTGTGTAGGTTCAGACAGGATTGGAAGTAGTTGCATTTTTCATTTAATTTTAAATGCTAGTTTAAAGTTAAATGAAACAACACTGAAATGGATCATCAAAAATAAAAGTGAGTTAGCCCTCACACTTTTCTACAATTCTATGATGTGTTAAATTCATATAAAAATATAATTAATTGTTAATGATAATAATTGGATGATTGAATATTTTGGTTGCTTAGTGGTTGTTAAATGGTTGTCGACATCAATAATATGTCGTATTGGATGATTTAATTTAAATATTTCTTTGGTATATTATTATCGAATATTATCATGATTTGTGATGCTGGGAAGAACAAGTCGGGGGATCCGACCGGATTCCTCAAATATTTTATATGTTGTTTATTTTTTTTTCCATATTATTCAAATATGAACTGTTTACCCCCAAATGACATTATTTCCTAATTGAATGTTGATGATTGACTGAATATTGAACGTTGAATTGAAATTCAACGTTGATGTGATGTTTTAAATCAATAGATGGTATTGATTAAGTTATTGGCAACAAATGGTCTAAAACACTGTTTTTAAGATGGTAATTCGACGTTTGGCGAATCGTCGTAATCAAAGTTATAAAATTATTTTTATAACTGGAGTGAAGTTTTAAATTATATTTTAATTAAAATAGAAGTTTTAAAATAAGTCAATGTTATAAATGATGTTTATGAAAATAAGTATATATAAGAGTAATTTTAATGTTTTAATAAGATTTATAAGCAAGGATTTTAATCTTCGGGTTATTGTTTTGAAATAACTGTTTTTAAATAAACAGTTAAGAAATATTATTAGATTAATTATATTAATCTAAGAGGAACGATAAATTGAAAACAGTTAAACAAGTAACTAATATTTAAGTTGGCGAAGTCACCATTGGGTTCCTTGGGACATTATTTGTCGTCCTAGAAGTGAGGGGGGATTAGGTCTTAGAAACCCAAAGGATACCTGTACAGCTTTTGCTTGTAAACTATGGGCTAGGTTTGAAGCGAACGATTCCTTATGGGCTACGTTCCTACACGCTAAGTACCGCAGACTGCAGTCCAATAGTTATACTGGGGACCCGTCCTATGCTAGTGAGACGTGGAAACGGATGCAATCCGTGAATACCTTTTTCGATTCGCATGGTGGTGGGTTGGGATGGGACGGTAGCCTCTTTTCGATTCACGCGGCTTGGAATTCGTCCCGGACGCCATCTCCTGGCCTTCACATCTTCTCTTTCATCTGGGATGTCCGTATTCCTCCGAAGGTTTCTATTTTTATGTGGCGTACCCTCCACGAGGGGCTACTGATAGATGAAAACCTCCAAAGGATTGACATTCCATTAGCTTCTCGTTGCAGGTGTTGTTGATCTGGGGGCATGAAATCCATTACTCACCTGTTTTTCTTGGTCTTTACTGCCAATTCTGCTTGGAATTACTTCGGGAACTTAGTTGGTCTTCGAGGTAATGCGTCATCTCTCGAGGAAAGACTGAGGATCTGGTGGTTCGGAATCTCAGGTAAATCTTTCCGTTCTATCCTTTTCCATCTTCTCCCTTATCTTATCTGGTGGTACATTTGGTGCGCGCGGAATAGGGCTATTTTTTATGAGGTGCCTACGGGTCCCTCAAATATCATCCTAAAGGTAAGGAATGATGTGTTCCTTGCTTTTCGAGGCAGACCATTTAGAGGTTCCTTCGGTTCCCGCTCGCGGCGGCTTGCCATAACCTTTGATGTTTCATCCGTTACTACAACCTCCAGAGCAGGAATCGGCTGAACTTTTTATTACTAAGGATATCGGTATCTGTCCCGTTAGCTTTTCCACACCTCCCCCCCCCCTCTTTTTTGTGGCTTACATCGTTTGCTAGTACTGTAGGGTCTGAATTTACAGGTTGTTGATTTTCTGGTTGGTGGAATTCTGGAGTCGGTCTTACGCGTTGGTAGGGAGCTTGTTACCTGACTGGATTGCTAGCTTCTTATGTCCTAAGGTTGTAGCTTTTGGCGATCTTTCCTTTGTCCAGACGTGGCCTCCTTCAGCATAGAGGGTATCCTCCTTTTCACCGGTTCCTTTCTGTTGTGCTGCCTTCATCTTCATTGGCGTCGGTCAGCAGAAATCCGCCTGGTGTTGTTTCAGTGCTGTTGTCTTGTTTTTTGTTGTTTGTTTGTATCACATGTTGTAACACCCCGCGAATTCTATGACTGTGAAACTCACAAATTAAAGTATAATTAATTTCAAATCAAAGAACTAAGGGAAACGGGATACGCCATTGCGTTCGTCTCGGAAAAATACGCGAAATAGAGTCCGAGTTTTCGAAAAACGGATATCGTATGAAGAAGTTATGGACGAACGAAGTTGGGCGAAAAACCGAAAAAGGGCCAGAATGCACTGGCGCACTTGGGAAGTGCGCCAGAACAAAAATGAACTGGCGCACCTGTGAAGTGCGCCAGTGCATTTTTGACCTGGCGCACCTGCCAAGTGCGCCCAGGTCAAAAATAACCTGCTGGCCAGGTCTGGTCTAGCCCTGGCTGGCCAGGTCGGTGTGTGGTCGAATTTCTGTGGTCTGCTTTGTCATTAGGGCTAGGTGGCGGGTTTTTATTGGTCTCTCTTCCTAATGAATGGCTATGATCTAACCTAGCAACATCAAGGGTCTTAATTAGTTCCTAACCTCTATATAAACAACCCTAGACTAAACCCTAATCTATTCATTAAAAATTAAGAACATAGCCGCCATGTTGCTGAGGAACGACAAAGCATAGCCGCCAACTAAAGAGAGGATTAGGGAGGAAGTTCTAAGGCCTAAAGCAATTCAAAGCAACCTAAAGCTAATCAATTCAACAAAGGAATTTGCGTCTTCAATCCCTAAACTAGAGAATTCATCAAACCATTGTAAGTAGAGTATTACTTTGGTATAATAAACAACTGTGTTGATGTGTATGCTTGAATTGTGGCAATGGAAGTAATTCATGTTTGTGCAAAATTATGTATTCATTATAAAGGACTACATGCGGTAGTTCTATGCAAATAAACGTTTGGGATATTGCGCAAATTGTGTATAAATCATTATATGATGTATGATCGTTATGTGATTAAATTCATGCAAATTTGAGGCTTTGTTATTATGCCATTATGATGTATGTTTTTATGTATAAATCATTTTGCAAGTAATGGAAACAAGTTTGGTTATTATAGTTCATATGAAACTACGTGGAATTTTGACACCATGTATTAGTCATGCTTTTGCAAGCTTATGAATATGGCTAGGAATGATATTTGGCATAATTGAGATCTATGATTAAGTCTATCTTGTTTTAAAGAATTATATGATGACATATGTGAGACATGGTTAGATTAGACTCAAAAATCCCTTTTTGCAAGTTTAAAGCAAACACCATGATTAGGAATATTTATGCATAAGTATATTTATACCATCGTTATATGATTAGACTTAAACCATGATTAAGTTGAACTATGCTTTTGGTTAGTAACAAAGTATCCCCTTTGTAAACATGTAGAAACCTTATGAACATGACTTGTTTATGTTTATGCCATGAACAAAGTTAACTTTATTTATGCCATGCTTATGTTTGACAATATGCCATGCCTATGCAAGAAGTATTTTATGCCATGCTTATGTTTGACAATATGCCATGTTTATGCTAGAAGTATTTAGGCCATGCTTATGTTTGACATTATGCCTAAATAAGAATATAGGTTCATGTTGTAGTTAAACCTATGCAAGTTTACATGCCTTGATTTATGTCACCTATGTTTTATGACCAAAATACATGTTGCCACTATGCAAGTACACCAGTTTCTATTTTGTATTTTCAACGTCTTATGCAAGTTCATGCGCTCACCTTCCCCTCTTTGTGTATACGCCATAAGCCTCCCTTTTCGCATGGCTAAATTGGGCTTTAAAAGGCTAAGCCCAATATATATAAACGGACGTGTAAAACGGGGGTAAATAACGTTGGGCTAAATTAATTTAATGAATGAAAACTAAAGTAAAAGGGCCCAAATTCAAGTATGGGTTGGGCCCATGATTGGTGTAACCTTTACACCATTAACTTAATAATGGGCCGCAAATATTTACATATAAGAAACAAAGAAGAATGACAAGATATGTAAATGTAGAAAAGACGATATGTTTAACCCGAGGTTGGATTGAGTTGTGATGTAAACCTGCCCGGAACCGCCCGGCTGTCCAGTAGTCACAACAATACCTATCCAATGTGGGAGGTTAAACATGGAGCCCAGCAAAGACCCGAGGTTAGACTGAGTTGTGGCGTAAGACTGCCCGGAACCAACCGGCAACAGGCAGCCACAACAATACCTGTCTAATGTGAGAGGTCAGGGCCTTAATAAGACAATTAAGGCTGAGTCAGGATTGTTAGGATTAAGTGAACTAAAGACTTAATCAAAATGGAACATGCTAAACTAAACAGACTGGTGGGGTTAGGTTAGGAAACACTTAACCAACTTAGCATGTTGGCTAGAGGTAGAAAACCTAGTAACGGGGGACCCTTTTCAGCAGTAACCCTAAAAAGTGTATCAGGATACCCTGAAACTAGGCAGGGTGGGGCACGATTACTGGGCTGATTGTAAGAGGTCAAATCGACGGCGGTGGTGTAGCAGTGTAGGTTCTAACGGTGTGCGGGCGTGCACGCACTCCGGCGCAGAAAAATAAAGCACTGGACACCAGTAGCATACCTTTGCACTCTAAGGTTGTGTCGGGTTGCCACTATGGGACTTGATACACCCCATGGTGGGACCAGCATAGGTAACTACAGACATCGGGGGCCGTAAGACACATGTAACTATGCGAGTAGGAGCCGATCATCGTAGAATGGATCACACTACCCTGATTATGGGGTGCAAATTGGAAACTAGTTTATATGGGTTCAGAGATTAACATGGGGTACGATAGTATATTCGACCCTAGATAACTTAACCAAGTTCATAGTGTTTGCCCACTTCCTGTTTTACTTATCATACCCAGTTCTTTATTCATAGACAAAGTAGTACTTGACTTACTCAGGCTTTATGTCTGACTCTATTTTTCTTTCGTCTTCTTTCTTCCGTTTCCCCCCCCAGGTCCTCAGGGAGGGAACACAGCAGCTTGACCTACCTCAACATCCAGCTTGAAGAAGAGAAATGTATTGCTTGGACTTTCCTGTTTTAAACTATGGCTTTGGACAATTCACTATGGGGCTTTGGCAGTTTATCTATGTTTTATTTATGCTTCTTTAAAAATAATGTACTCAAGACAGATTATGAAGTATTATGTTATGCTTTTGGAAGGGATGTTGTTGTAACACGTATTTGACTTTATGAAATAAAATTTGTTGTTCTTCCGCTGGTTTACAAATATGTGTTATTATATCTGTCTTGTATATCTGTGACTTGTACTTATAAACCTCCACCAAAATTAGGGCATTCCCTTTGAGAGTGACCCTAACGGAGGTGGGGTGTTTCACTTGGTATCAGAGCATAGGTTTACCAGATAAGATAAAAAGTTTTGAAAATTTATTTTCAAAAAGGAAATTTAAAGAAGCATTTTTAAAAGAAAAATATTATTTTATTTTTAAAAAAGGCAAAGTCCACTCCCCAAAGCCATAGGAACTATCTCTTATCCTTCGTTTTGAATCTATCCTTTCTGTTTTAGCATGTCTGGGGACCTTACTCCCTAGCTGCTGACGCTTTCACTCCTCCTCCTCCACGTGAACCAGCAAGCGGAAGAGTCCCAGAGTAGGAAGACGAATAATAGTCTAACAAGAAAGGATCGTAACAGTAATAATAAGAAACGAGAAAAAAGGAAATATAATTTTTGTGGTACGAAAGGGCACATAGCCAAGGATTGTAGAAAGCGGAAAAGAAAGCAAGGAGAATGTTTTCATTGTGGGGAGACTGGACACATCAGCAAAGACCGCCCTGAGAAGACAGATTTTAAGAAGGGCGGGGAAGGCAACAAAGAGAAGAGGACGTGTAATTTCTGTGGCAAAGTGGGGCACTTAGTAAAGGACTGCCGGAAAAAGAAGGCCAAGGAGAATGGTGGGTGCTTTTCTTGCGGTGAGACGGGCCATAGGGCTAAGGACTGCCCAAAGAAACGGGGACAGGGGCAGGGCACTGGATCCACCCCAGGGGCACAGGTCCATGTGCTAGAAGCGCCACCTTTGCAACAGCGAGGTACAAATACTTCTGTAGAAAGTGTAGTTTATCTTTATGATCACCCCGTTCGAACTTTATTTGATTCTGGCGCATCACACTCCTTTATCTCGTCTGCTTTAGTAGAATCTCTGCACCTAAAAACTAGTATGGTAGAGGACCCCTTAATTGTTTCAAACCCAATTGGGGGCCAGCTCATTTGTCTATGATCTGTTTGGATTTGAAAATTTCTATTCTAAGTGTTGAATTTCAGTGTAGTGCCTTTGTTTTGGGCTTTCCGGGTTATGGTTTGATTTTGGGCATGGATTGGCTATCCAGTAATGGGGCCATCCTTGATTGTGAGAAAAGGGTTGTTAGGCTCCTAACCCAGCTCGGTAATACTTTGGAAATTTCTTGTAATCCCTCGTATGCGGTTATGCTTAGTTATCTTGAATCGCTAGATGCCTCTGTTGAAAATTTGAAATCAGTTAGAGTGGTCCGGGAATATCCGGATGTCTTTGAAGAGGTGAAGGGCTTGCCTCCGAAGCGGGAAATAGACTTCCGCATATATCTTGTAGATAATGCAAAGCCCGTTGCGTTGCCCGTTAGACCTATGGCTCCACGAGAAAGGAAAGAGCTCAGTAAACAGATTAAAGAGCTTCTAGAAAGGGGGTTCATTAGGAGGAGCATTTCAGAATAGGGCACTCCAGTAGTGTTCGCCACTAAGGCTGAAGGTTCATTTCGCTGATGCATGAGTTGTAAAGAATCACCTTAGTAAGTACATTTGGCAACATAGTTGACAATTGTTTATTTTCAAGAGATAATTCATCTATGTGGAATACCTTCTAGTAAGTGAACAAGATCCAAGATTCACTAATGAATTTTGGAGAGCTTGCATGGAACCATGAGTACGCAGTTAGGCTTGAGCCAAGTATACTAGAAGGAGGATAAGTGAAAGAGGAACGAGAAATAGGTTCCAACTCATATTTTGGAAACAAGAATTAAGAAGCTACGAAATTGTGAAGTTAAAGACGGACAAAGCATAATGAAGTTAAGCTCAAGAAATGCGGCTTAGAAGATTGAAGACTAGATTCGTGCATAATATCTCTTCTTAAGAGTATATCCTTTCGGTCCCATTCTCAATCCAATTTCTGTTGCAAACCACATAGGGAGTATGACTCATCTGTTAGTAACACATGTTGGGGCTCGAGAGTGTTCATTGGTTTGACTAAAGTTTTTGGGTTTTATAGGATACAGATTGGTCTTAGGAAGGGACTCCCTGGTGACCTAAAAGGAGTCCATCATGCTTAGTTGCCTAGAATCATATATGGTGGTTGGGTTGATTAACTCTTTGGGTGTCAGTCTGATGTTGATTTCGGTCTTCGGGGCTGATGCTTAGAGAGTTCTTCTCCTAATCAATATATATGTGGCATAGGTTTTCAGTTTTGACATTGCCTAATGGGCACAAAGTTTTACTTGCTTCATTCGACTATACCTTTAGGTAGGACCATTTCCTATCATTGAGAAAATTTGGAAAATGACCTATAGATTAGAGCTACCCGAAAAAGATTGGCTGGAATCCACAACGTTTTTCACGTTTCACATCTCCGAAAATGTCTACATGAGTCTGCTGAAGTGGTAGAGCCAAATATCCTCGAAGAGGCCGAAGTGGAACGCGAAGCAACCATAAGAAGAGTTCCAACCCGCATCTTAGGAACGGAAGTAAAGAAGCTACGCAACCGCGAAGTCAAGCTCGTCAAAGTCCAGTGGAGCGACGCCGAGGGAGACGCGACTTGGGAAACTGAAGCTAGAATCCGCACTGCCTACCCTTTTCTGTTCAAGGGTACATCCTTGATCTTTCTTTTTCCTTAAGTTGCGCTTTTATCTATCTTTTTAGGTATCGACCTTATCTTTAGGGTAGAAACCTTTTGGATGAAAACATGTAGTTGAAACATGTTATGTATGAATGGTTGCAAGTGGTTGCAAGTGATTGCTAGTGGTTGCTCGTGGTTGCATTTACACACACAATCTAGGTTTTAGATCGGCTCAGTCACTTCATATTGCATATGCATATATGTTTGCTTTCGTATGTGGTTGAACTATAATGTGTTGTCATATGGATGTTGCATTTGTATTGAATGATCGTGCACTCATGTAGAATCAAGAATAGGAAAATTTGCATACATAATGGATTCATGGCACTTACATAATTCGCATTAAGGAGGTCAACTGAATCAGTAGACCGCCTGATTTTGCATTAGATAAGTACATGTATACACACACACTTCGCATATGATCATGAAGCATTAGAAGTCTTTTAAGGACGATGGATGCTCGTGTTTGATGGATGAGTAGATGGATGATTGGATGTTAGGATATACATTCCTCCTAGCTTGAAGATTTCGGGGACGAAATCCTTTTAAGTGGGGGAGAATGTAACACCCCGCGAATTCTATGACTGTGAAACTCACAAATTAAAGTATAATTAATTTCAAATCAAAGAACTAAGGGAAACGGGATACGCCATTGCGTTCGTCTCGGAAAAATACGCGAAATAGAGTCCGAGTTTTCGAAAAACGGATATCGTATGAAGAAGTTATGGACGAACGAAGTTGGGCGAAAAACCGAAAAAGGGCCAGAATGCACTGGCGCACTTGGGAAGTGCGCCAGAACAAAAATGAACTGGCGCACCTGTGAAGTGCGCCAGTGCATTTTTGACCTGGCGCACCTGCCAAGTGCGCCCAGGTCAAAAATAACCTGCTGGCCAGGTCTGGTCTAGCCCTGGCTGGCCAGGTCGGTGTGTGGTCGAATTTCTGTGGTCTGCTTTGTCATTAGGGCTAGGTGGCGGGTTTTTATTGGTCTCTCTTCCTAATGAATGGCTATGATCTAACCTAGCAACATCAAGGGTCCTAATTAGTTCCTAACCTCTATATAAACAACCCTAGACTAAACCCTAATCTATTCATTAAAAATTAAGAACATAGCCGCCATGTTGCTGAGGAACGACAAAGCATAGCCGCCAACTAAAGAGAGGATTAGGGAGGAAGTTCTAAGGCCTAAAGCAATTCAAAGCAACCTAAAGCTAATCAATTCAACAAAGGAATTTGCGTCTTCAATCCCTAAACTAGAGAATTCATCAAACCATTGTAAGTAGAGTATTACTTTGGTATAATAAACAACTGTGTTGATGTGTATGCTTGAATTGTGGCAATGGAAGTAATTCATGTTTGTGCAAAATTATGTATTCATTATAAAGGACTACATGCGGTAGTTCTATGCAAATAAACGTTTGGGATATTGCGCAAATTGTGTATAAATCATTATATGATGTATGATCGTTATGTGATTAAATTCATGCAAATTTGAGGCTTTGTTATTATGCCATTATGATGTATGTTTTTATGTATAAATCATTTTGCAAGTAATGGAAACAAGTTTGGTTATTATAGTTCATATGAAACTACGTGGAATTTTGACACCATGTATTAGTCATGCTTTTGCAAGCTTATGAATATGGCTAGGAATGATATTTGGCATAATTGAGATCTATGATTAAGTCTATCTTGTTTTAAAGAATTATATGATGACATATGTGAGACATGGTTAGATTAGACTCAAAAATCCCTTTTTGCAAGTTTAAAGCAAACACCATGATTAGGAATATTTATGCATAAGTATATTTATACCATCGTTATATGATTAGACTTAAACCATGATTAAGTTGAACTATGCTTTTGGTTAGTAACAAAGTATCCCCTTTGTAAACATGTAGAAACCTTATGAACATGACTTGTTTATGTTTATGCCATGAACAAAGTTAACTTTATTTATGCCATGCTTATGTTTGACAATATGCCATGCCTATGCAAGAAGTATTTTATGCCATGCTTATGTTTGACAATATGCCATGTTTATGCTAGAAGTATTTAGGCCATGCTTATGTTTGACATTATGCCTAAATAAGAATATAGGTTCATGTTGTAGTTAAACCTATGCAAGTTTACATGCCTTGATTTATGTCACCTATGTTTTATGACCAAAATACATGTTGCCACTATGCAAGTACACCAGTTTCTATTTTGTATTTTCAACGTCTTATGCAAGTTCATGCGCTCACCTTCCCCTCTTTGTGTATACGCCATAAGCCTCCCTTTTCGCATGGCTAAATTGGGCTTTAAAAGGCTAAGCCCAATATATATAAACGGACGTGTAAAACGGGGGTAAATAACGTTGGGCTAAATTAATTTAATGAATGAAAACTAAAGTAAAAGGGCCCAAATTCAAGTATGGGTTGGGCCCATGATTGGTGTAACCTTTACACCATTAACTTAATAATGGGCCGCAAATATTTACATATAAGAAACAAAGAAGAATGACAAGATATGTAAATGTAGAAAAGACGATATGTTTAACCCGAGGTTGGATTGAGTTGTGATGTAAACCTGCCCGGAACCGCCCGGCTGTCCAGTAGTCACAACAATACCTATCCAATGTGGGAGGTTAAACATGGAGCCCAGCAAAGACCCGAGGTTAGACTGAGTTGTGGCGTAAGACTGCCCGGAACCAACCGGCAACAGGCAGCCACAACAATACCTGTCTAATGTGAGAGGTCAGGGCCTTAATAAGACAATTAAGGCTGAGTCAGGATTGTTAGGATTAAGTGAACTAAAGACTTAATCAAAATGGAACATGCTAAACTAAACAGACTGGTGGGGTTAGGTTAGGAAACACTTAACCAACTTAGCATGTTGGCTAGAGGTAGAAAACCTAGTAACGGGGGACCCTTTTCAGCAGTAACCCTAAAAAGTGTATCAGGATACCCTGAAACTAGGCAGGGTGGGGCACGATTACTGGGCTGATTGTAAGAGGTCAAATCGACGGCGGTGGTGTAGCAGTGTAGGTTCTAACGGTGTGCGGGCGTGCACGCACTCCGGCGCAGAAAAATAAAGCACTGGACACCAGTAGCATACCTTTGCACTCTAAGGTTGTGTCGGGTTGCCACTATGGGACTTGATACACCCCATGGTGGGACCAGCATAGGTAACTACAGACATCGGGGGCCGTAAGACACATGTAACTATGCGAGTAGGAGCCGATCATCGTAGAATGGATCACACTACCCTGATTATGGGGTGCAAATTGGAAACTAGTTTATATGGGTTCAGAGATTAACATGGGGTACGATAGTATATTCGACCCTAGATAACTTAACCAAGTTCATAGTGTTTGCCCACTTCCTGTTTTACTTATCATACCCAGTTCTTTATTCATAGACAAAGTAGTACTTGACTTACTCAGGCTTTATGTCTGACTCTATTTTTCTTTCGTCTTCTTTCTTCCGTTTCCCCCCCCCCCCCCAGGTCCTCAGGGAGGGAACACAGCAGCTTGACCTACCTCAACATCCAGCTTGAAGAAGAGAAATGTATTGCTTGGACTTTCCTGTTTTAAACTATGGCTTTGGACAATTCACTATGGGGCTTTGGCAGTTTATCTATGTTTTATTTATGCTTCTTTAAAAATAATGTACTCAAGACAGATTATGAAGTATTATGTTATGCTTTTGGAAGGGATGTTGTTGTAACACGTATTTGACTTTATGAAATAAAATTTGTTGTTCTTCCGCTGGTTTACAAATATGTGTTATTATATCTGTCTTGTATATCTGTGACTTGTACTTATAAACCTCCACCAAAATTAGGGCATTCCCTTTGAGAGTGACCCTAACGGAGGTGGGGTGTTTCACATGTTCTCATGTTTCTTTTAGATTTTGTGTATGCACAGGTTACATAGCCATCTCAACATAATCTATTTTTGTGAGCCATTGGAGAATGGCTAGATTCTCCTTTTTGTTATATATATATTTATCCTTTTTGTTTAAAAAAAAGTTGACTAAGTCAACTGTTTTATTATAATTGATAATTAGATTAACCAGTCTTCGATTAATCTAATGGAAATGTTTTAACGAATAATTGTTTTAATTTAATATGATTTCTTAATTCACATTTAAATTAACAATGTCTAAAATAATTATTGAATTACAAATGAAGCAGTATTGTTTAATATTTTCGTTAAGTGATTAACTAGCCTATGATTAGTTAATAATGAAGAAACATATTTTTACTTCAGTTAATAATAAAAGTAATAATTTTTAATTAATAATAATTTAAGTAATTTACTTCTTAAATGGAAATCAATTAAGAAGCAATCGATGGAACTAAATTGTATTGTGTTACCCGAACTTATTAAGTAAAATGAAGATAAAGTAAAATGTGAATTTCAAAGGAAATGATTTATTAACTAATATAAAGAATTCTTTAGAATTGAATTCAAGTCTCGGAAACGAAGTTTAAAAAGGATTTTAAACTCAGGCGATGCTTTTTAAAATAAGCTTTTGGATTAAGTAAAACAGCTATTTGCAACTATGCAAAAGTAAGAGACTTGGTGAATTTTGGTAAAAGATTGGGTAAATAGATTTGTAACAATAATCCCAAGTTAAGTTTAAAATTAAGATACTAAATGGATTTGGATAAAAGATGTAGTGGACGGATTTCGAAACAAATCCAATACTTTTGGGTTATGTTAAAAAGGCTAAAGGCAAAAGAGTTTTGCAATTAGTAGGTTTACGATATTAAAAAGTAAAAGGGATTTAAATTGAGAATAAATTGCCAAATGCAAGGAATGTTGTTGTTAAAACCGTATTTTTTATATGGAATGGGTAAGTTACAAACTTTTATATATCATGAGATAAGAACGTTGTCAATCAAGGTCTGAAAGGTAATTAAAATACCCCAACTTGAACGGCTTCACTATAATCTAGGGATGATATTAGTTTGAAACAGTAAGAGTGTTGAAATTTGGTTTATTACAAGATAATATTGCAACGTTATTCGCAAGATTTGGAATGTAATTGAAATAGTAAGTTTTAAGGTAAACGATGTATAATTTAACATCGTTTGACCCAAGTTTGCAATATGAATTTATTATACCTTTGAGTGAGATATACATATGGTGATTTTTCCAAGATAAAGGAAATGAAATGGATTTGCTGAATATATAGAGATGCTTGTGGATTAAAGAATTTAAAATGGAGTTTGGCTATTGTTTTCAACATAACGGGAACAATTGAGATTTGAGACAAGAGGGTATAAGAATCGATCTTTAAATCGACGATATAGTTTCAATTAATGGTTTAAGTAAAAGGATCTGAACTACCAATATACTTAACTATACTGTGTAAATTGATAGCTAAAAACCCGACTATCAATGTATATATTATTGGACCTTTTTGACGTGTTGTTTCGAAGAGACCGGGATGGAAACTAGACCCAAAACCACTTTGATCCAATGTTGCGTATGAAACTAAGTTGCAGTAGATGAAGATAAAACATTGAAGACCGCGGATCTTCATGAAACGGAAGGACTACTTATAATCTCTAGGTCGCTCTCACAAAAGAGATACACCGTGGTTCTGTCGTGATTGGAATTTACGGATTGCAAGGACTACTCGCTACTGATCCGTGGGGTGATTCCTATATAAGGATGCGGTAGGAAGGTGCCTTTGGTTCATCATGTTTCTGGATGACTTGTATGGACGAACGTATGACAGTATTTCCAAATGGTCATGTACGCTGATTTTTACAAAATATACCAAGTTTGGTGGCGGAGAAGAAAACTTCTCTTGCTTAACACCCAAAGAATATTTTTGGACGTCAATGTGTGATTTGATGGACCTGACAATGTGGCATTCAAAGTAAATAATGATGTGATGTTCTGAAAAGGTAAACGTGACCTCAAGCCTCATCAACTTAGAAATGACAAAAATCGGGCAGGCAGCATAGCTAGGTGGATCATTCGCAAGCAGGGTATATTGTCGCCATCTAGAGAAAATTCATTTTTGTTCTTTCGTTTTCTTATCTCCACGGAAGCACGGTGGATCCAGAAAGTCGTAGGGTAACAATATATTCGATACTCTCAAGTTAAATGAGTGGTCGATCATGTGTGGCCGGGTTGCAAGATGTTCTTGTTGAACCCTAATGTATCCCCTCTAGGGTATACTGATCAGAAGGTGGTCTCATACCTTATCTAGTTGGAATCCATTCTCCAATAAGTGCCTTGCGGTTTTTGATTATATAATGAATATGTAAAGCGTGAGATGCAAGCGTTCTGCTAGATGGTTATTTATTTGTGATTTGATAGGCACCATTATAATATCACTGGATTTTGATACATCAAAATGTTTCGGGTTATAATAAGGTAAAAATCATCCGTGTTTATGTGTGGCTGGTCTTACTATTTCAGAAGAGAATTTCTAAAGTTAAACAAGTTGTTTGCCATGTGGATTTACCACTGAAAGTATTCCACACTGATCCGGGTGAATTTTGCTTTGCTTCAAATGTGCTTGGATCAGACCGAGTATATCATCGGGTTAGGTTTCGCTTGGAGCTTCAGAAGAGGAGCTGGAGCAATGCAGTTAAATCCCCGCTAAAGCCGCGCAATATCAACGCTATAGCGCATAGCGCTCTTCAACCGCTACGCTATTTCAATTTAGCGCTAATGAACAGTAGATCCGCTTCTAACCCCGCAATTTCCCGCTGCATCCGCTAAATCAATGCTTTTTAGCGTCCGCTTTAGCAATATTAATATATAAAGCTTGATTTGACTAGTTCTCTTTTTAAAAAAATTAGTATAGTTAGCGTAAAGGGCTAAATTTAAGGCGTAAGTGCCTCATATATGGTGACAATCAATTACACTCA
Organism: Allium sativum; assembly: GCA_030737875.1. NCBI lineage: Eukaryota > Viridiplantae > Streptophyta > Magnoliopsida > Asparagales > Amaryllidaceae > Allium > Allium sativum. Next base: position 53,332,939 of record CM060920.1, on the reverse strand, counting down.
TCAAATTTAGCTTGCAAAACTATTATATTCCACGATTTTGTTATATAATATTAATTAATATTAGTTTCTTGTACACATATAATGTGAGAAAAATGATTAACTAATTTTTAAATATTTGGTTTTACATCTAATGAACCTTTTTGTGCATCCGCTATATCCCCGCTATTTCCCCGCTACACCTTTTTGCACCTCCGTCGCTATAGAACCGCTAAGCGCTTTAACTGCACAGAGCTGGAGTCAAGACGTATAGTCATTACTCGGATTATATTTTTCCGCTGCGTGTTGTATTGAAATGAATGTATACTCTGATGTTGTAATTATATATACACATTTTCCTTTTGCAAAGCATTTTGATATATTATATTTTGTTCGTTCCATTGGGAGACTCTTATCTTCTTATTCTTCTATTCTAATATTTCTTTCTTCTCTCATCCTTTAATTTCTTTCTATTAACAATCTAGGATATCGATACTTGGGTTTTTGACAAGTAATACAGGATTATGTATTAATGTCCGAAATACGGGCATCGAATTTTCCAGGTCGTTACAGTTCGGGTCGGGTTTGGTTGAATAATAACAATAAAAATACATATGTTTCAATGTCCTTTGGTCGGGTCTTTCAGGTCGGGTCAATGCAGGTCGGGTTTGATCGGGTCTTAATTGTATTTTTCATCACCTAGATCCAACCCGAAACCAGTCGAGTTTGGTTTGGGTTCGGCTCTTTTCGGGTCAGTTCGGTTCGAGTTTTCGGTTCTAATTGTTAGCCCTATGCTCAATACAAGTTAAGGCAAGTTCTTCAAAATCATAAAGAAAAATTAAAAAACTGGAACAATAGTAGAAAAGTTAATCATTTAAATGTTATTAGAAAAAACTATGAAAGAATGCAAAATATTATAGAATTTGATAGCACTGATAGCTCAACTGTTATTGATTTTTTTTTAAATGCATAAGACTCATATTGATGAATTACATACTAAGTCTGCCAATCTTTTAAAAAAAAAAGTCAAAATCAGATTAGCTTACTAGTGGTGACACTTCTAGCAAATTTTTTAATGCCAAAATGTCAAGTAGAAAGCACAGGAATAATACAGAAAAATAGATAAGTAATAATGGTAAAGTTTTGAATGATGTTGCTCAATTAAAAAGTGTATTCGTTGATTACTTTGCTGATATAACTCAGAGGAAAGTCACATTTTTTTACCCAAAATTTTTCCCTAAATACAATCTCCATGCCAATAGTACCGAAATTCTTCTTGCTCAAGTTAACATGCATGACGTTAAAAATATTATTTTTAACGCTGATGATGATAGAAGCCCTCAACCTGAAGGTATTTGTGCTAAATTCTTTAGAATGCATTGAGAAGACCTTAAGCATATGATTAATGAAGTTGTTAATGAATTCTTTAGTTCTAGGAAATTTCTGAAAATATCAGCCATAATTTTATTACTTTACCTACAATTGAAGTTCTAAACTACCTGGGAGATTATTGACCCATAGCTTGTTGTAACTTTATTTATAAAATGATTGCAACAATTTTAAGCAACTGAATAAAAAAAATTCAAAAATATTTATTCTTCGGAAACCAATATGCTTTTATTCCTGAAAGATTAATTAGTGAAAATACCCTTTTAGCACATGAAATGCCTAGAAACTATAATCAAGGGACTAAAAATAAAATGTGTATTAAAACTGGTCTTCACAAAGCTTTTGACAAAATAAACGGATCATTTATAATTCATATTATGAAACAGTTTGGCTTTGAATGTAAATTTTGTAATCTAGTTAATGATTGTATAAATAATGTTTCATCTTCTATTCTTATAAATGGCTCCCCTTGTGGCTTTATTAAAAGTAATTGAGGTATCAAACCGGAGAGGGCCCTTTATCTCCATATTTATTTACCCTAGCCATTGATTATCTCTCTCTCTCTCTCTAGTTAAATATGGAGATTTTGACCAATAATATAAAATCTATCAATATAACCACTCCATGTATTACTCGTTTGCTATAAGCTCATGATTTGCTTATTTTCTTAAATGCAAACATGCAGAATGCTCTAACCAATAAAAGAATTTTCGTAAATCTTCAAAGATATGTTGATCTTCAAATAAATGATAACAAGAACAAGATTTATTTCAACAAAAATAGCAACAATAAAAAAGAAATTCTTAAATTTTCAAGAGGGAAATATGTCAGTTAAATATTTAGGACTTCCTACGAGTTCAAATCAGATTAAAGACAAAGACACTGCAAAACTACAAGAAAAAATTCAGAACAAAATTAACAACCGGTCCAGTAAGTTCTTTCCAGTGCAGGAAGGATACAACTCACTCACACAGTTATCACTGCTATTGTGCTTTACTGGATGCAGCCTCATAATATTCCCATCAAAGCAATTGAAAAAGTAGAAAAAAACTCATGCCAACTTTATACGGAATAGTAAATATCACAAAGTTGCTTGGAGTACTATTACAAAGCCAAAGAAAAATGGTGGTTTGGGTTTAAGAAATTATAGAAACCTAAATTAAGCTTGTAATCTCAAATTATTTTGGAAATTTGTTGAAGGCTAATCTTTATGGGATAGGTGGATGAAGGCAAAGTATGTTACAGATTAAAAAAAATTGGACTCTGTTTATTGAAAATCATCGTTCTCGCACTTGGAATAGTGTATTAAAAAATAGAGAAATTGGTACTAAGCCGACTGTTAGAAAACTCAAAGAAACCAAAAGAGTCTGCGGTTTGAACCTTAGATCAATAATTAATCTTTGATCAACAGATTGGGTTGGAACGACCTACCCATTTTTGGACGTGCAAAAGATAAAGTTTCTTCTATCATTAAAAATTCATTATGGGAAACAGATCTACACCCAGCTTCTTTTATATTCAAATCAACCATCAACAAAGTATAAATAGACAAAAATCTCAAGGAAGACAAAGTTATCAACAAAAGGAAAGTTTTTCTTGTAAAAATGCATGGGATTATATTAAAGAAAATGAAAACAAAGTTATTGGCACTAAGTCATTGGAATAATGCAAACTGTCTCAAAATGCTTTTCTGCTCCTACTTTGCAACTTTTAACAAGCTACCAACTAGTGACAAGTGCTCTAAATGGAGCAACAAAGATAATATGAAATGTTTGCTACGTAAAATGAATTTAGACAGTGTAGACCATTTATATTTTGATTGGATCCACTCAAAGCACATATGGTTTATAGCAAAATATAAACTCAAGTTTTGACCAAAAGATTCATATTCAAAACATCAAAGAAAACATCCATTATATCATGCAAAATCATAGAAACAACTAAGAGGATTTCAAAAAAAAAAATTGTATTGTTTTGAGTACTGCCATTTGTCCAATTCAAAAGGAAATGAATAATAGACTACACAATGGAAAAGAAATGGATAGTATCCAGCTCTAGAGAAGCGTAAAAACAAAAAAGCAATATCATTCTTCTTGAATCTCAAAAAAAAAAAAAAAAAAAAAAAAAAAAAAAAAAAAAAAAAAAAAGTTCAATAAACGATAATGTTGTATTTGGCATTTACCTTATATCCCTCAACATTATGCTATTAATAGTTACTAATCAAAATGATTCTTATTTACATCATGCATGGAATAGTCTATTTAAATATAAAATATAGGGATGATTATTTTGACAGAAATTGAAATATACAAAACTTTACTGTTAAATCTTTTTGTTTTTACATGAAGGGTATAAATAAGCAGGCAAATCAATGATGATGATCTACCGTGTTCAGATTATGTCAATTTTTTGTATTTACATAAACATTTAGTGATTTATGCTTGATTTTTTGGCGTGTGTTCCATGTAAATGCCGAAATCGTTTTCAAAGTTCAAAATTTCATTCCATTTATTGCACGATGCGATCTAAAAAATTAAAGTTCAATCTATGGTGACATCAATTTTCAAGGCGAGATCTGTAATATCTATCTGCAACTTATCCTTTTGATTTTCTCTTTGCTTGGAACGGCAGAAACGAAAACAGTTTTAACTGCACAGCAGAGCACAGAATTTTAAAACTGTGCGTCCTTGACAGCGAGTACACATGTAACATAATGAGGCTGTGAGTTTGTTGACCTCACATAACTAAAGTTACGGCGACCTCCGGACTTCCATTGGTAGAGATCAAGAAGACCCATAGAAACCCTCTAATTTCCATCAATGAAAGCCCGAGGTCATTATGACCTCACTTATTTGAGGGCAACAAACTCGAACTCCAGTTGGCTTGTATATATGGTTTTACAAGTAAATAAAAATGGCATTGCTTTAATGGTGGTGCAATCATTCATTTTTTTGACATTCCTGTTTATTTGGTGAAAGATTATCACAAGGGTTGTAGGTATCCTTCATCAAAAGGAGCAGACGAAGCTATGCATCCTTCAGCAGAAAGACCGGCCCTGAAATTCTCAAAATAATCGGAGGTCCTGAGCAGATTGATATATCGAAGGCCCTAAGCTGTAAGCTGTCGAAACATATTCAAATATGCACAAAATGAAATCAAATGTTCTAGACAGCCACCTTGGTGACCTTACGGTTCAGTAGGTAGTAGAATCTTTACAATATGACATTCTGACCAAACAGTTTAATATAGAGCTTTTCTAATTATTAGCATAGAGCTTTCCCATTTAGCAACGTATGAGAAACAACGCATGATTTGCATACATCTCCACTCCACCGCACATTAATATTTAGCAAATAATACAAATCAATGGACGCAGATTTCATAAAATAAACTAGACTACTAAGCTAGGAAAAGACACAATGGCAGAACAATATATCTCTCTAGATAATTAAAGCATTATAATTATACAGATCTGCTAGTACTACTACATAGATTCATGTTTTCAACAAGAACCCCCCAACTTCTTCTTTTCTTAAAAGCATGATATAAAATTAGCATCAGAACAACTACAGATTCAAACACAAACAATATACAAAAGTGGGCCGTGAATAAAGGAAGATAACAGTCATGCATTCGTACCTTCATTCCATATTTCAAGGCCTTTGGTGCTTTTAACCATATACCATAATTTGATGCTTCATTGTCAGATGTTGAAGTTCAACTTTGTCTCGAGTTCTTAAATCCTGAAGGTTCATGAAGTAATTGGTTTTAGTACCAAATACGTATAATTAAGTACACATTTCCCCTTATTAAGGAAAAAAATAGGTAATAAATGAACACATTATCTTGCATATTTACATAACATAAAGGAGGACACCGCCTTTTGTCTCCAAGCTATAACTGTCAAAAAGGATCTCCAACTCACAAATTGTATCAATAATTGAATTATGTTCTTGGTGGTAATCCTAAGAAAATATAATAATATGAAACATTAACATGATTTTTTTTACAAGTCTATAATTTTCCAGAATCTACATACTGCTAGGTAGGTATATAGCACGTGGTATGTGGGAAGCACAAATGCTGTAGAACTTTATATAGGTTTTTCCTAGACTTACCTCTGCACAGCCTAGAATTGTGATACATTAAAACATTATTGTCAAACGTATCCTTTGTTATTCTAGCATCACACGCACACACCCCCACTCACAAAGCAAATCCCAAAGTGTGGTGTTGAAGGAAGGCACCATGGTACCCTTAGCATTACAGGTTATGTGGTGCTAAGGGTACCATGTTTTCCACTTTCCCAATATCATATGGTGATATTAGAAAGCGTAGACCAAGGTGAATTTAGCACTACACCGGCCCAAGATCGCTATCCCAAAAGCTTAAGCCCATTGAAGATAATCATGTTCTTTTCTTGGACATGTTCAACTTCATTGGCATTCAGCTTAAAACTCTTTTATTGTTAACTTGGACCACTCTAAGTCACTTGATAATAGAAGGTTCTTGAGATCATCTAGATATGTAATTAGGGTTGTATAAATGTCCCACGTCAACGAAAGACTGTCCGCAAAAGCCTTTAGCATCACTTTACAAAAAGTGAAAAATACCTAGGGGAAAGAATTTACTAGTTTGTAAACAAACAAGCATACGAATAATCCTATCCCAGTAACGAGGAATAATCTTCACAACATAACTCTTTCCATTCATCAACATGCAACAATATCCAAGATAGAACAAAAGGTAGGACAAAAGATCAAAATACCTCTCAATGACCAAGCAAACTCATGATATTGTAGATTATCAGAACGAATTCATCTCAAGACTATAAGTTCTCCTTTTCACAAGCATTCTAGCAGCTGCTCTGTAAGGCTCCTCAAAAGCACTTGAAACCCAACTCCCTTCACCACAAAATTCATCACTGTTGTCCCAGTTCTCACTCGAAACCTCATCACTTGGCCTAATGGCAACCAACGTCGCCCCTTTCAACACAATTCCACCTGGAATTTCCAAATGCGATGCATACCAAAGCTTCATGCTGAGCGCTGGAACTAAAGTTCTTTGGGAAGAACCAGAAGCAGACACTGGCTTTTCTCTCACTTCCTTGAGTTGTAACTTGTTCATACTTAGAACCCCTTGCCCGTTTGAATCCGTCAAATCTAAACTCTCCAGCATTTCATGATCTTTAATAATTGGTCGAAGCAGAAAATGCCTAGCAGAAGCAGCAATCAACGAACTTATAGTCCATACAACTCTCAGTTTTAAACTTCCATTCATGTAGAACGATTCTGGAATATTTCCACTATCGTCGGCTCCGCATAACTCCAATGAACTTGAATCGTTTAGACTAGAACAACTCTCTGATTTATCTATCATGGTGGAGCATGAGGATGCACCAAGAATCACACATCTATCAAGCGTAGATCCAAAATTAGCCTTCCATTTGAGCAAAACCCCATCGTCCACTCCAAGCTCGCCAGCTGGCAGCTCAATTTTCAATTTCTTAATCTCCTTGAAACTCTTCAAAACTTCGGTAGGGGAATGGTGAGAAACTTCCGAACCCAAATCGGCCAAACTAGATTTGGGCGAAGAAGAAGCACAGCTAGGAGATCTGATAATCTGACCCAAAGCTTGAAGAGGCTTAACAATACTTCCGATAACAAGACGCGCCACGTTCAGGAACACGCCACGCGTTCTCCCACCTCCGTCGGAGTCGGAGTCCGAAGATGCGGACTGAGGATCATCCGAGATGACGCAATCGACGCGGACAACGACGTTGTCGACCAGAGGTACCAAGTTCTGAAACCTTCTAGAAACCACGCAGCAGCGACCAAGAGCTTTAACATCGCAAACTTTGTTGAAGATAACCAGCAGGATTGAATCTGGGATGCGATCGAAGTAGTCTATTGCATCTAAAGTCGAGAAATTTGTGGTTTCTACAGCTGGATCTGAAATCATATTTCGAGACGAAACCCTAAATTTCTTTTTAGGGGGCGAGCAAGCGGAGAGAATAGAGAAAGAAGACGGATATTTATTCAATGGAGCACAAATTATTTTATCGAATTAAATATTTGAAATGAGAAAGGTTGGTTGCTTTATAAATTTTGCAATTTCACGGTTTACGTTTTTCGGTTATGGAAAGAAAATAGCAGGCTCTTTGGCGAAAATGACAATGGAGAGAGGGCGGTCGGTGTAACTACTAATTTTGATTTAGAAGCAAAAATGTTGTAAAACGAAAGAAAGTGAAAAAAGCATTAGAGGTATGAGGATTTGAAATAAAGTTAAGAATCATATTTAATGGCATGTGATAGAAAATAAAAGTAACAATAATGCCCGTGTAACATCACCGTATCCACCTCTATAAATTTACATGAATTATAGATTATTTTTATTGGCACTCTAACTATTGTTAAAAGAAGTCCAGTTTTTAAAAATATTCCATTCTTTGAAAAATTGTCAAGGGCAACCCAAACATATTATTTCATATTACTCACTATTCTCGAATTGCCCCTTCAAAGCAGATTAAAAAAAAACTTATTCGACAAGGGAAACCGAATTAAAATAAGCAATTCGTCGCCACTGCACCGAATGCAACACGTAATCAATTATATATGTATTGATAGTGATATGTTGAAAATTAATAATCATTTCGGTGCATTGCCTCCGTAATTATAAAATCCGACATATTTATGTCAACCACAAATAAATAAAAAATAGTTCAATCATATTCCTCTGAAAACGCTTATCTTTTTCATTTATGTTTTTTTGTTATGGTTTGATTTCTCCACAACTAATGGTGTTGATTAATTATTTAAAATTAGATTAATGAACAGAAGAATGAAATTAAACCTAAATGGGCAATAAGGTAAAATTACTTTTATTTGTTAAGGAACTACTTTCTTCGTTGATACCCCCCTTTAATAAAAAAAAAAAAAAAAAAAGGCCTTCCCTTAACAATATTTGGAGTGTCTATAACAATGCCCAAATTATAACACTCTATTTAAATATACATCTTTAGGTCTTGAATGTTCATATGGTAACTTGAAGTTGTCATCATTTGAAGCACATATGATGATTACTCTTCTTGATTATTATCTTGTTTACATAAAATCTATTCGATCAACATTGATATTTTTCATTGTCTCATTAAAAACCACCTTTAGAAAACCCAAATAATAAAAAACTTGAAGAAAAAAGTTCAACCGGTAAAATCATGTATATCATACAGAAATGATATTTTGTGTAAAGAGACCGAAACTTCAGAATCAAAATAATGCTTAATGAAAACTTTTTAAGAAAACCGCGATGGAAAAATATAAGTGATGAAAAATCGTACAGTGACATTTTAATATCTTATTTCTTCGAGAGATCTTCTAGATCAGAATAGAGTCTTATCGAGAACTTACTAAGAAAAACCTAATAGAGAAAAAACTTATTAAAAGAAAAATAGTAAATATACAATGATATATTTTAATAGTAAATTGTATCAACGAATATTCGACACTTCTAGATCAAGATATTGTCTCCTTTATGTTATAAAAAATCGGTTGCGAAAAATCTTAGTGAACGAAAAATACTTATGTCATATTTTAATAGTTTGTTATATTAAATGGAATTTAATACTTCATTGTTAATATAATGCATTGTTAAAACCATGCTAAGAAAAACCATGTGCAAAAAATCTCAGTGAAGGGGAAAGAGTACGTTATGATATACATACAATGATCCTTCTGATTTTATAATTTATCTTTTAATTTTAAATACATATCATGACAACTCTAGTCCTGTGCAGTTAAAGCCCAGCTAATTCCCAGCAAAATCCCTGCTATAGCTCTTAGCGCTCTTCATCCGCTGCGCTATTTCTGTTTAGCGTTGATGAACAGTGCATCCACTTTAATCCCCCGCTATTTTCTGATGTATCTACTAAATCAACGTTTTTTAGCAACGCTTTAGCAATATTAATATACAAAGTTTGATTTGACTAATTCTATTTTTAAAGAAAGTAAATAAAGTTAGTGTAAAAGGATAATTTTAACACATAGTGTCCAATATATGGTAGAAATCTCCTATAGTCATCAATTCTAATGTGTGTAACCAAGATATTCTTTGATTTCATTATATAAGATTAACATACATTAGTTTCTTCTGCATTAATGATGTAAGAATAATAATTAATTAATTTTAAAATACTTATTTTTATATCTAATATACATTTTTGCAACTCCGCTATATTCCCGCTATTTCCCCATTTTATATCCGCTACACCTTTTTGCATCCGCACCGTTGCGGAACCGCTAAGCGTTTTAACTGCTCAGCTCCAGTCAGCTAACTAGCATAGATAAGCATTGCTGAAACTAAAATCAGAAGATAGTAATTATATTTTCCCTTCTTTATATGCTCAGAAAGAAATAAAGAATAACAGATGCAACATTAAAGAAAAGTTTTATTATTTCGTAATTGTAATGAAGATTGATACAAATTGTATAGAGTGGTATCATTTATTCATAATAATGTAAAGTAGAATAAATGGTTCAGCTCATATTTATGTGGTTAAATCCCCGCTAAAGCCCCGCAGTATCCCGGCTATAGCCCATAGCGCTCTCCAACTGCTACGCTATTTCGGTTTAGCGCTGATGAACAGTAGATCCGCTTCTAGCCCCTGTTGGAATTGAATAGATCTCTGAAAATAAGTCATTGTTAGTGTTGCGTTAGTTTTGGTAGTTTCAGTCAATTAAGCTAAGTTATAGGTGATAAGGATTGACATAAATATCATTAATGATATTAATGAATATCATTAATGATATTCTTATCAATAGGAACTGAGCCACATGCTAAGTTATAGGTGATAAGGATTGACATATATATCATTAATGATATTAATGAATATCATTAATGATATCCTTATCAATAGGAACTGAGCCACGTTATTTTTGCTTTGATTGTTTTGGGTTTTTTTTTTCTTTAGTTTGTTGTAAGGCTATTTAAAAAAGCCATTTCTATTTCAGTTTAATGTACTAAAGAATACCCTCTCAGAAATCTGCAAATATTGTTTTTACAATGTGGTATCAGAGCCCTCTCAAAAAGGAATCCGAAGAAGTGAAATTCAAGTGAGAAAGTGTGCAAGAGTGAGAAAAGAACTAACGAGTGAGATATGGATGCTGAATCTAGTAATTTCAGTTCCCCATGTGTGCCAAAATTTGATGGAGATAACAATCATTGGAGTTTACTCATAGAGAATCTATTGCATTCAAAGGAGTATTGGAGTGTGATTCAACCAGGCTACAAAGAGCCTGGATCTGATGAAGTGTTGTCTGCAGCACAATAGAAGAAGTTGGAGGAAGCAAAGTTGAAGGACCTGAAGGCAAAGAATTATTTGTTTCAGTCCATTGACAAGTCTATTCTGAAAACAATCACGCAAAAGGCGATGGCAAAGCAACTTTGGGATTCCATGAAAGTCAAGTACCATGGTAATGATAGATTAAAGCGTGCTCAATTGCATAGGCTGAGAAGAGTGTTTGAAACGCTGGGGATGAAGACGGGAGAGAGGGTGATAGATTATTTCGGGAGAGTCATGGCCACAGCCAATGATATGAGAAATTGTGGAGAGAATATGGAGGATCTAAAGATAGTTGAGAAAATTCTTCGAACATTGACGAAGAATTTCAATTATGTTGTGTGCTCAATTGAGGAGTCAAAGGATATCGACAAGATTTTTGTTGATGAATTACACAGCTCGCTGCTCGTACACAAGTAGAAGATACAGCGAAAGAGACCTGAAGAACAAGTACTCAAAGTCGAGTACGATTACAATTCTAGACGAGGAAGAGGAAGAGATAATGATGGAAGTGGTGGTGACAGTGCTTCAAGAGGAAGAGGAAGAACAAGTCTTAACAAAGCCAATATTGAGTGTTTCAACTGCCGCAGGTTGGGACACTTTCAATATGAATGTACAATGGTTGAAAAGGGAGCAAATTATGTTGAATTTAATAATGAAAAAGCGTTACTTCGGATGGCACATGAAGAGATTAAAGAAGATGAGCATAAAGGAATATGGTTTTTCGATTCGGGCTCCTCTCATCACATGACGGGAAACAGAGAGTGGTTTATAGGGCTTGATGAGAGTTTCAGGCATGCTGTGAGACTAGGAAATAGCTAAAAAAACAGATTTTCTAGGAAAAGGAAACGTCAAATTTGAGATTCAAGGAGTGACTCTAATTGTAAGTGAAGTATACTTTGTTCCAAATTTAACAAATAATCTACTGAGTATTGGGCAATTACAAGAGAAAGGTGTGGATTTTTTGATTGGCAAAGGAGTGTGTAAAATGTTTCATCCTAAAAGAGGCTTGACTGTGAACACTAGAATGTCTGCAAACCGTATGTTCATGGTGTCTGCAACCATGAAAGTTGGTCAGAGTACATGTCTGAAGATTGAAGACGACAAAATGGAGTATTTGTGGCATAAACGCTATGGACATCTAAATAATACATCTATTTGGATTATGCATAATAAACAACTTGTGAAAGGGCTGCCTCAAATGAAAGAAGTCTTGAAAGTTTGTGAAGTGTGCAACAATGGAAAACAACATCGTGAAGACATAACTAAGAAGGGTCAATGGAAAGCAACAAAAAGGTTACAGCTCATTCATGCAGACTTGTGCGGTCCTATATATCCAGTATCCCACAGTGGAAAGAGGTACATCCTTCTTCTGATTGATGGCTTTAGTCGCAAGAGCTGGATATATCTTCTCTCGGAGAAAAATGAAGTGTTTGAAGCTTTCAAGACATTCAAAAGTTTTGTGGAAAAGGAAGCAAGAACTGGTATATGTTGTTTAAGGACAGATAGGGGCGGAGAGTTCACTTCAAACACTTTCAATCAATTCTGTATGGAACAGGGATTAGGAGACAATTAACCGCAGCTTATACACCACAACAAAATGGTGTTGCCAAGAGAAGAAACCGCACTATAATGAATACGGTTCGATGTTTTCTCACAGAGAAGAACATGCCAAAGAGTTTTTGGGCTGAGGCTGCAAAATGGACATGTCATGTCCTAAATAGAAGTGCAACAAGTGCAATAAAAGATATGGTGCCAGAAGAATGTTGGAGTGGGATCAAACCCAATACGAGCTATTTCAGAGTCTTTGGCTGTATTTGTCATGTGCATATTCCTGAGCAACGAAGTGTGAAGCTTGATAACAGGAGCCGCAAGTGTGTTCTTCTTGGAGTGAGTGAAGAATCCAAAGCATATCGACTTTATGATCCAATCTTAAAAGAAGTGGTCATAAGTCGAGATGTAGTATTTGAGGAAGAAGGAAAATGGAATTGGAATACAGAAGAAAATGATTCCAGTGACTTTCTGGACTGGGAAGAAGAAAATCCAATCGGAGAGGGAGACGCGGAAGAATTTGAAGCTGGTGAAAGATGTGATGCGGGAGAAGATCAGCCTGTTAATGAAGAAAATGCAGGAAATTCTCCACAACCAGATATTCAGCAGAAAAGAAATAGGAGACAACCAGCATGGATGCAAGATTACGAAAGCTTTAAAAGGATCTCAGATGAAGAGGCTGAAGCAGAAATGGGGATGGCGCTATTTCTGTCTCATGATGATCCGGTGAGATTTGCAGAGGTAAGTAAAGAAGAAAAATGGATGGATGCAATGAGAAGTGAGATTCAATCCATAGAGAAGAAAAAATTTTGGGTAAACTTGCCAGCAGATGCGAAAAAGAATATCGATGTGAGGTATCACTACTTAAGTAGTCTTACAAATCAAGAAGTTGTGAAGTTGGTGTTTTGTGGAACAAGAGAACAAATTGCAGACATCATGGCGAAACCGGTGAAGTTGGAGACTTTCATCAAGCTGAGAAGTCCTCTGGGAATGCAAGCACTGGGAGTTTAAACTGGATGTTAGCATAACATGTCCAGTTCAAGGGAGGGATTTGTTGGAATTAAATAAATCTCTAAGAATAAGTCATTGTTAGTGTTGCGTTAGTTTCGGTCAATAAAGCTAAGTTATAGGTGATAAAAATTGACATAAATATCATTAATGATATTAATGAATATCATTAATGATATCCTTATCAATAGGAATTGAGCCACGTGCTAAGTTATAGATGATAAGGATTGACATATATATCATTAATGATATTAGTGAATATCATTAATGATATCCTTATCAATTGGAACCGAGCCACGTTATTTTTGCTTTGATTGTTCTGGTTTCTTTTTTTTAATAGTTTGTTGTAAGGCTATTTAAAAAAGCCATTTCTATTTCAGTTTAATGTATTAGAGAATACCCTCTCAGAAATCAGCAAATATTGTTTTTAGAGCCCCGCTATTTTCCGCTACATCCGCTAAATCAACGCTTTTTAGCGTCTGCTTTAGCAGTAATAATATATAGAGCTTGATTTGACTAGTTCTCTTTTAAAAAAATTAAGTAAAGTTAGCATAAATGGCTAAATTTAAGGCATAAGTGGTTTAATATATGGTAACAATCAATTGCGCTCACCAAGTTTAGCATGCATAACTAGGTATTTCGTGATTTTGTTAAATAAGATTAATTAATATTAGTTTTTCTACTCATATAATGTGAGAAAGATGATTAATTAAGTTTCAAATATTTAGTTTTACATCTAATGAACCTTTTTACGCCACCTCTATATCCCCGCTATTTCCTCGCTTTATCCATGTTACACATTTTTGCACTTCCATCGCTATAGAACCGCTAAGCACTTTAACTACACAGACTCATATACAAAACAAAAGGAAAGATGAAAAAATAGGCAAGTGCATGCAGGTGACCGTTGTACAGGCTATATTCAGTAATACTTGATATTGAAATATATTGTAAGCTTTCCTTTTATCACATCTTTCCTTTATTAGTGCAGGTGACCGTTGCATGGGCTATATGCAGTAATACTTGATATTGAAATATATTGTGCACGCAAGCTTTCATTTTATCACATCTTTCCTTTTGTCATATCCATGCAAGCTTTCCATTTATCACATCTTTCTCTTATCTCCGCCCCTCAAATTAGGGTTAGGTTTTACTGCCCCAATTTGTCGAGAAACATTCCATCTTTTACTTCGTATTTATTTGCAATTTTCAATTCTAAGTGCTTCTATGAATTTATGAAAGTTTTCAGTTGAGAGTGATTTTGTTAGCATGTCAGCCCTCTGATAATAAGCTGGAATGTGATTCACTTATATATTCTTCTTTTAGATGCACTCGAACAAAATAAATGTCGATTTCTATATGTTTAGTTCAATTATGTTGAATATGATCAGTTGTCATTTAAATTGTACTTAAATTGTCACACTAAACGATTGGATTCCAGCTGGAATGACAGTTTTAATTCCTTTAGTAGTGATTGTGACTATAAGATTTCAGCTGTACTGCTAACCACACTCCTATATTATGCCACTGTGCTTGATCTTGAGATGGTTATTTGCTTTTTAGAACACCAAGAAATAAGACCTTTTCTCTACGTAAATGCAGTAACCTGAAATTGATTTTCTTTCATCTATATATGTGGCCCGATCTGCATCTGAGTAGGCTATAATGTTCAGACTTTTGCTTCCTTTTAATGATATGCCAAAGTTGATTGCAGCCTTTAAATATCTAAGTATTTGTTTTACTTCTGTCCAATGCTCACTTCTGGGTTCCTACAAAAATTGAGAAACTTTTTTAATACTGAAAGTGTAATGACCCGGGATTTTGACGACTTTGGTTATCGCCATAAACTCAATGACGACTAACCAAACATCGAAAAATACCGATCATTAATGAAAGAAATTAGAGGGTGAGGATAGATAAGATAGAAACTTAGAATAGAAGAAGAAGAACAACACAACATCAGAGTAACACGAATCTCACAGCGGAACGAATAACATATAATATATGTAACATAACTTTGAAATATACATTTGTATTTGAATATACATCATTATCAAAGTACAATACTTACAACACAGCGGAAATAAACTATAGCTATATGATCCTGAAGCCTCCTGCTCCAGCTCTTCCAGTATATCTGTAAATCCCGACTACTTGACTGCCCGTACAAAATTGGGCACCCAAGAGTTTAGGGAAAACAAAACAAAATAAACTCCGGGTCAGTCATGGGACTGGTATGAGTAAAACATTTTAAAACAGTTGAACGAGTAAACGATATCTCATAAGACCACGCCGTATAACGGAACGGGTTTTTCCCTTATGAGAATCCAAATTATCTTTATATCAAAAACCTTTTGATATTATAATAATGTCTATTAACCACAATATAATAATCATCTAGCAGAAACGCTTCCATCTCACGTTCTACATATATAGTATACAATCAAAACCGCAAGCACGTATTGGGTAATGGATTTCCAACTATGACAAGGTATGGAACCACCTTTCGCTAGTGTACCTCTAGAGAGGAATACACTGGGTTCAACAAGAACATCTTGCAACCCGGCCACACATGACCGACCACCCATTTCGCTTGAGTATATCGAATGTATATCACCAACGGTTGGGATCAGCAATAGTTTCCCGAATGGGACAGCATCAACAATAGATTTTTAGAAGTAAATGAAACTCTAGATCAGGTGATTATGCACCTTACTTCTGTGCGACCGACTTAGCCATGTTGCCTGACCGATTTCTGTCATTTACTGGATGAAGAGGCTAGAAGCTACGCTTTATCATCACACCAGATTCACTTTGAATGCCACATCGTCAAATCCATCAAATCACCGATTGACGTGCTCAGCCATACATTATGTGTTAGCTAAAAGAAGTTTCCTTCCCCGCTTCCACTCTTGGTACGGTTGGAGAAATCAATATACGTGATCGTTTGGAAATACTCTGTCAGACATTCGTCCATACAAGTCATCCAGGAACAGGATGAACCGAAGGCACTATTCTGTAAACAGGATAGCCCTTGCATAACTACGTCTTCAATTTCCTTTGGCATATATGATTCGCAATGCTTATGCCAATACAGAGTGGTTCTTTGGATAATAATCCAACCGGTCTCTCTATATTAACAATGTTAAAATGGTCAAAACTTCGATAGTCTGTGATTTAACTATCGAAGAAAAACAGATGTGCAAACAACGATATTATTTCCAAATGGAAATTTATATCGATCAAACATCATTCAACATTTATCTCTTTATCTCATTAATTTACTTATCTTCTGTTTCCCTATATTCAATATTTCTTATTTTCTAAATTTGGAAAATATACGTTATTAACAATGGAAAACATTTCCATTTCTTGTTTTCTTTATTAGAAAACATTTCTGGTTTCTTATTAGGAAAACATTTCCAAAACTCCTTAATTGGACTTAGACAGATGTTTAGATAAAACATCTCTATGCCAACTCAAACCATTTCCTTTAATTACTAAATTCACTTAACCATCCTTTACTATCGAACCTTAACCATTCCTTAGTTAAAAATGAAGTCAATCAAGTTGGGGTAATACTACCTCTCAGACCTTAACTGAACAACGTTTCTAACCTTGAAATAGACAAAGTTCACCCTTCTAATTCTTTAACAAACTTCCTTACGTAACTCTCTTTCAAATCTTTTCTATTCGATAATTCTTTCCTTCGATAAGGTATATTCGATAACTCTATTCAATTTATTCTATTCACTTAACTCTTTTGATTTAACTCTAACTCTATTCACTTAACTCCTAACGAATAACTATATTCGATAACTCTTTTAATTTTATTTGAATAAACTATATATTCGATTTACTCCTTTATTCTATTTGAATAAACTATATTCGATTGACTCCTTTTACCATTCGAATAAACTATATTCGATTAACTCCTTTTACTATTCGAATAAACTATATTCGATTAACTCCTTTTACTATTCGAATAAACTATATTCGATTAACTCATTTTCTTTAACTCTAATCGATTACACTAACATCGATTAACTCCTAATTGGTTTAGCTCTAACTGATAAACTCTAACTGGTTTAACTCTAAGCTTTAACCTAACTGATTTACTCTAACCAATTAACTCTAACTGGTTAACCCTAACCGATTAACTCTGGTTGATTAACTCTAATCAATTAATTCTATTCGATGAATTCTGATCGAATAACTCCTTTTGGCTAAACTATATTCGAATACCTCCTTTATTCTATTCGAATAACTAATTCGATTAACTCCTTTTCGAATAAACTATTCATTTATAAAGATTTACTTTTAGTAACAGTTCTTCACTTTACAAATGATTTCCTTTTTATTCTAACTTATCCTTTGATTTTATAAATATTTCTTTATAAAAATCCTTTTCCTTTTCTATATAAAATCCATCGATTTTATATAAATAATTCATTTTCGAAATACACTTTGAAAAATCTCCTTTCCCATATCCAGTATTTCTTATGGTATTTAACATACCATATAACAGCGATAAATATCGTCCAAACACACATAATCAACAATAGATTATATATCACATCATATATCACAATATATGAATCACAATAAAATAAATGTTGAGGAATTCAGTTGGATTCCTCCAACCTGTTTCCCTGCATCCACAGATGTTAAACAATATAGATAACATCACTTTCAGTTTCATATGGTATATTCTGTTAAACAGAATCAATATAGAAATTTAACTAACTGACTAGCAGTTCAATCAAACAGTCAACACACACAATCAATCAGTCAATATCTAACAGTTCTAAAAATACAACATGAAATTATAAACTGTTCAGTGTTAGTGAGAATTACTCACTTTTGCAGTTCATCATTAAGGAACGATAAACTGTTATTTGATTTGAATCAAATAATTTATTTCGCCATAATTTCAGATGAGCTCCAATCCACTCCCAGTCAGTTCCATTGGGTAGTGTCCATCCATATGATCCTAACGCAACTTACGGTTCTCGATTCTGACCTCGTATGGATGAGATATCACATTCACAAGTTAATACAAATTTTTAAATTAAATTAAAACTAAAACTTTAATTGGGCTTTACCACTATCCTTCGGCCCACCTTTATCCTTATACGCCCGTACCCGCTCTTTACCTCGTCTTCCCCAATCCCATATATAGGAAACCGCAAACACCACTTCACCATTTCTGCACGTTCAAACCTCCACCATCACTCCATCTCTCAACCGAATCACAAACCATCACCACCATTGTCCTCCTCATCTGAATCTCCATCTCCCCCATACCATCACCTTTGACTCGGTCCTCCCTCCTCGATTGCGTCATGCAGCTCGTTCTTCGGTGTACAGGGAACCATCAACATCAATTCACACCGAAACCCCCAAAAGTTTGCTACCAGATGCTATTTGATCTCCTCACTCCAAATCCGAACTCAAATTCGAGATTTAACGCCTGTATTCGCCAATAAATCGAACCCTAAGCTAACGATCCAACTCTGAGAACCTGTGCGAGCTTCACGAAAGGGGTACCAAGCTATAGCGAATGCTCCCAGGAGTCTATACGTACATATAGGATCATTTTAGAATTTTTTCAATTTCTTTTGAATTTTCAACCTTGAAATTGTTTCTGTGTTTGGATTTTACGGTATATATACTTGCGTTTGGGTTGGTAAGATTTATGGATAAAAAATGGGCTGCGTGGCTTGGTTATGATCAGAGAAATGGAATGGGATATTTTTAAATTTGATTTTCTATTTTATTTTATCGTTTTTATAAGCTTCTCTCGTCCTTAAAAATCCCTGTGACCACATACGATACCCAAAAATCACCAAACTGGACATGTACCTTCAGTTCGACATTACGGTCCCAATGAAACTGGTTTCGTCGAATTCCGACTCCGTTTGCAAAAGTAGCTATTTTAAAGCCCTAAATAACTCATTTAAATATATAAATATATTTAAATATAATTAAATTTAATATTTAAAAATAAATATTATCGTCTATATTCACAGTGGAATACCATACAACTCTAGAATATTCCTGTATGAACTTCTAACTCGATCTTCACTTCTGGGTCAACCCGATATTTGATTTATATTGAAATTCCTTTTTAAAATATAAATAATTCCTTTATAAATTATAAAGGAATTCCACAACGACTTTTCTAAAATTTGATTTGGACATAAATCAAAATCTACACAACGAAATCCCGATTTTTCTCTTCCACTAGAAAGATATACTCCACCAGCTCCACACATTTCTTGTTTCACATAAATCCGGCTTAAAACGAATCCTGTACATTCAGTTGAAGTTCAAATCGCCAAATTACGAACTGCAGCGCCATTTCAAGCTCGATTATAATTATAATATAATTATACGTTCAAACTGTCGTTCAAATAATATATTAGTTATTCAAATTCAATTCTAAACTGAATTACATCTTTTGAATTGACCAATTCATACATATCGCCATTTCAGCCAATTCTGATTATTTCAGTATTAAATATATTATTTAAATTATTATTTTAATTAAATATTCATCATTATTTAATTCTACGACCATTAAATTCTTCAAACCACCATTTCAATAATTAAATAAATTAATTATAATACCTCTGCCAATGCGGGTCTTTAAAGAAAGAAATGTCAGGTCGTGTTATAGTAGCATATTGTAATGTTCCTACAACACTCCTGTATTGTTTAATGTTTAAAACAACTTCCCTTGTTATTTGATAAATGCTGACTTGATATCATAGGAGTGGGTTGTCCATTTGCTTCATTCATGTTTGTTCTGTTCAGCAACTCTGTAATATACTTTCTTTGGCAAAGGTGAATTTCTTTGTCTGATTTTCTCTTAACTTCTGTTCCAAGAAAATAGGATAATTCACCCAAGTATTTTATTGATAACTGAATGTTTAAGTAGTCTATTAATTTTCTGATTTCAGTTTCGCTATTTCCTGCGATAATTAAATTATCCGCATATACTAATATATAAGTAGTAGATGTTTCCCTGATTTTTGTGAATAATGTTGTGTCTGATCTAGTAGGGACATATCCCAGTGTTGTTAAGCTTGCCTTGAGTCTTTCGAACCATACTCTAGGGGCTTGCTTTAGTCTACAAATAGCTCTATTTAATCTGCATAAAAGTGTTAGATCCTACCCTTGTGGTTGTTGCGTGAATATTTCTTTATGTAAATTTCCATTTAAAAATGCATTATTGGCATCTAACTGATTGATTTTCCAATTATTTCTCAAGGCTATGGTCGATATAAGTCTGATAGTTGAGGGTTTCACAATTTTTGGAAAGGTTTCATTGTATTCCAAACCAAATTCTTGTGTGAACCCCTTTGCAACCAGTCTTGCCTTGTATCTGTTAGTGGATCCATCTGCATTCTTTTTTAGTTTGTATACCCACTTGCTCCAGATTATATCGTTATTGCTTGGTGGGTTTACAAGTTCCCATGTATTGTTATTCATCAGTGCTTGATATTCTTCTTCCATTGCTTTTCTCCATTCTGTATATTTGACTTCTTGTTGATAACTGTTTGGTTCTTCTTCATTAACTACCACAGTGTAAACCTTTGGTTTAAATATGCCTCTTTTTGACCTAGTTATCATTGGATGTCCAGTATGAGGTTGTGGTTGTTGAGGTGGTAAGTCATTTTGTTTGCTACTGATTGATTGATTACTGTCATTGTTGGTCTCCTCTCTCATTGATTCTAATTGTTGTAATCTAATCTTGTAGGTGACTGAATGGCTTGGCTAGTTTGCTCTTGTAGATCATCACTATTTTCATCATTACTCTAGTGGCCGTCAGAGTCACTCTAGCAGCCTTGTCATCGTTCTCTTATTGTCACATGTCAGTGATATTGTGCAAATCAAGTATACTAACCTTTGGATTATATATTTTGGTTGTGCTTAGTATATCTGATCTGCTAGGATTTTTTTTTGAAATTGGCTTGTTTTTAAAACTAATAGCAGATTTAGGCTAGTTTTGAAACTATTTGCAGAACTAGGCTTGTTTTGGTCACATCAGCGCTGAGATGACCAGTGTTTAAAAATATACATGGGGGCGCACTTGCGAAGTGCACCCTTGTAAAAGTACATGGGCGCACTTGCGAAGTGCGCCCTTGTAAAATTACATTGGCGCACTTGGCAAGTGCTCCCATGTATTTTTACATGGGCGCACCTTACTGATGCACCCATAATTATGCATGTTCTATTAGAAAGCCCATAATTATGCATGTTCTATTAGAAATACATGGTTATGTATTCCGACTATAATTATGCATGTTCTATTAGAAAGATTATTTTACTTTATTTTTTTACTACAACATATTTATACTATAATAAAATGTACATAAATAATTAAAGATGATGTGGCTTCTTAGCAAAAATTCAGTAGTGTAAGTGGTAAGTTATAGGTTTGTCTATATGATCTAAGAGAAGGTAATATATTATCTGTATTTATCGGAGACCAATTTTTCGCAGTTCCCACTATGTCTGCTCTACTGGCAACAATTCAGTAAATCTATGTATGCCTAATTTTGTGTAGCTACTTTTCATTTTTATTACATATATGAACTATTTTTATATACGGTTTGGTGTTTGATGTGTTACATGTTACACATTTGAAGTTTTCAGCTATGTAATTGAATAAGCTTTAACCCGTGTACCCACTGCTATAACAAACAAAGTAGCCTTAACATACAAAGCTTGAACTTTCCAAATAGCATTAACAAACAAAGCTTTAGCCCTAAACTAATTGTGGGAGGCTGGGAGCACCAGCAAAGTGCGCCCATGTAAAAATACATGGCACTACACCAGACAAGGCTTTTCATAGCGTTGAAAAAACACTGCTAAATCTTTTAGCAGCGTTTTGATAAACGTTGCGACACAACATGCAACTAAAAGTCTGCAGCTTTAGTTGCGTTGTAGTAAACGCTACCAAAAATAAATATATTGTAGTGTTTCTGAAACCCGACAAAAAAATGGACAGCATCATAAAAATGCAACCAAACTGGTACTTGCACTCTTGATTTTTATTTTCTATTGCGTTTTGCTCCTACTACAATTTTTTTGTAAATTGCATTTTTTTTTTCGTAGCACTTTTGAAACACTACTAAAACCTATTTATTGATATACAATATATTTTAATCATCGTAATTTACTATTAATGGCTTGTATCATTTCCAACAATCACTTATATATAATAACCATATTAAATCCAATAATCAATCACATAATTATCATTTTCAAACCCACATCGATAATCACTATATTCAAATAATTTAGGAAAAAAACATATTAACCACATAATCAAGTATAATATCCATAATCATTTAAATAATAGTTTTTCGATAAAATAAACGAATCCACATACCACAACAATTTACAAGCAAGACTACACAACTAATACGAAAAAAATATCATAATACATAATAGTTAAAGTCTTGTTCATGACATAATTACCGATAGTACTTTGATGTGGTTGTTCTTCACTTCGAAATTGTTAATCACCTGCATATGAGTATAACGGTCAACGGCTGAAATTACATACAAGTCCTGATAATTTACATACAAGTACAATTTACTATATATCAATTTCAAACGTGTTGAGTTTCAGTGTACGTGTTAATTTTCATATAAACAGTTTCAATGTGCTAATGAAATGTTACACCTAACTAGTCTAACAAAATGTTTGATTACCCATAATCTTTGTTTTATGCACAAGTGAAAGCCAACACGATAAAAATCTAATCTTACTCTCTTTGAAAGTCCAATGTCTACATAAGTGAAGCACTACATATAATAAAACAGTTATATTACATCGTAGGACTTTAAATCTAATATCAAACAAGTAAAATGTGACACAATTAAAAACAACTGAATTATAATATCATCATTATTATGAAATTTAGTTTTTTTTTCAAATAGGGAAACAATTTCTAATATTTACCAGCAAATTCATTATATACTCAGAGTAATAAAGAAGAGTACATGTTCTTCTTCCATCATAACCATATTGAAGTTGAATAACGAAAATGATGCTTGCAAGCTTGTGTTAAACAAAAATGTAAAGAGGAAAATAAAGGATCCCTTGCTTACCTGAAGGCCAGGAATAAGCATTGTTTTCAGAGAAAATATCACTCTAACCTTGAAGAGCTTTGACAGGAGAGGTAAGCTCTTTGACTTGATTTTGAAGGCGGTCCGGGTTATAGAAGAAATCAACAAACACCTTTAAATCCTAAAAGAAAAAGGTACATGAGTACCAGTATTGCTTCAAGTGAGGCAGTTTCATCATCCATTATTTTCATGCACATTCTTAGCATTGCAAAATTCCTTGAACCAAAAAAGGAATATTAAAAAAGAATATTTTACTAATGTAACATACCATAGAATAAAACATGCACTTCTAAACACTACTCACTCGTAGTTTTAGCTTTAAAATGTTAAGACACGGTACTGGCCCTAGTGGCATCCCTGAAGGTCCAAGATTTGTTCAAGATATCCAATCCATTTTCCAATGCCTGCTGAGTAAAATATATTTCTTCATCAATTTCTACTTATGGAGATTAATGGTGTTCATCTAAATATAAGTTCTTTTTTCCTTATCCACTGTTGTTGCTACATTAGAAATGCACCCACCAAATGGAAATAGTGCATTATAAACAACAATGCTAGGACAAATAGAGTGGTTAGTAAAATTATTATACGAAAATAAAAATATATAGGAAAACGTTGTTCTTACTTGGCCTTAGTGTCATTCCACTGGCATATTCATAATTATATCAATTAGATGGAACCACCACCAAGTAATTTCCAACTGTAGTCGTAGTAGTATGGTAACAATATTGAGGCATAATTAAATTGGCTAGCTGGTTCATCCCAAATAGAAATAAAGGAAATGCATATACATCTGTCTCATCAAATGAATATAAATTAAGTCCAGCTTCTTAGACTTATAACATGAACATTGTAATCGATGTTGAAAGTTGAAGCTGATGTTGCAATTATTTTAACCACCATTATTTAATCTAATTTTTTTAAGGGAAAGTCTACTTAGACACAAAGATTTAACACAAAATGAGGAACACAAAATCTAAACCAAAGGATTACTCCAGGATTTGCACTTCTCACATAAGGACAAATTAGTTATGTGATTGAGATTTTGTGTCTCTTGATTTGTGTCAAAATTTTGTGTTTATATAGCCGCTCCCTTTTTGGGAAAATCTACTTAGACACAAAGATTTAACACAAAATGAGGAACACAAAATCTGAACCAAAGGATCACTCCATGATTTGCAATTCTCACATAAAGACAAATTAATCATGTGACTGAGATTTTGTGTCTCTTGATTTGTGTCAAAATTATGTGTTCATGTAGCCGCTCCCTTTTTAGGAAAGTCTACTTAGACACAAAGATTTAACACAAAATGAGGAACACAAAATCTATTTTCGGCCTTCTTCTTTTTCCCCCTTTTTTGGTTTTCTTCCTCCAACCTCCGCCGCTTCCACACCACTCACTCGAGTTCAAGCTCCACTATCCCTGCTTGTTTCCTTAGCCTCACCACCTTCGTTGTTTCTTTTTGGGCGATTGATCTTAGATCTTGGGTTTTCAGTCTTCGTGACTGGTTCTCTCTCTTTATGGCTTGTTGTCTGCCAGATCTACATATGGTGCTTCTTTTGCAGTTGGCTTGGATGGCTTTGCTTTGATATCAATGTAATTTGGGGGTGCAACAAAGCCAATAACCGTGAATCTTCTCTCGACTCGTCCATTTTCGTCTGGTAAGCTAAAACTCTGTCACTCGCCTTAGCATTCTTCGCCTTGCTCGGGTGGCTATCTCTTCTGCTTTGGCTTCTCCGGTGTTTGGCCTGTCTGTGTTGTAGCGATTTGAGGTGCATTGGATTTATTTGCACCTCCAGTTGTCATCTTTGTCTCTGCATTGTTTATCGGTTATATGGCATTGGTGGTGGTTATGCTTTATGTTATATTACGGTTGTTGGGGTTGTTTTCGGCTTGCATGCTTGGTTGTTTTGTGGTGGCTAAGAAGTGTTCTTTCTGTTTGTTGGGGTGTGAGCTTGGAGTGATCGTGATACTGCACGGCTTGTTGTGTTCAGTGGTTACTTTTGCTTTCTGGGCTTTGAACGCGGGAGCTGTTCTTATTTTACCCGAGGGATTCGAATTAGCCCCTACCGATCGTATTTCTTCCGACGTGAAAGAAAAGATAGGAAATCTGTTGGTGTGGAGCTTGTGCGGTGGATGGATGGTGTTTTGCTGTAGTCGTTTCTAGGTTGTTCTGTAGTTTGGGTCTGTATTGTTTCTCTTTTTTCTTATTTATGTTTGTGCTGTTAATCGTTGGTGTCTAGTCTGTGTAGTCTGTAATCGTTCTCCTGTTTTAATGAATTGTTGTTTTGATTAAAAAAACGGAACACAAAATCAGAGCCAAAGGATCACTCCATGATTTGCACTTCGCATATAAATATAAATTAATCATGTGACTGAGATTTTGTGTCTCTTTATTTGTGTCAAAATTTTGTGTTCATATAGTCGCTCCTTTTTTAGGAAAATCTCCTTAGACACAAAGAATTAACACAAAATGAGGAACACAAAATCAGAACCAAAGGATCACTCCATTATTATAAATATATACTCAAAATATTAATTACCATTCATGAAAAATATTTGCAGGGAAATAGCAAAAAAGGTTAGTATGCACGTTTTAAAAACATAAAATCATTCTTTTATTAGCAAATTTAGCAACTAGTCTTCCATATAGGAAAGCATTTGTTTGATGTGTCTAAATACAGAAGTGAATAATTAAGATACAGTTCTGTTAAGGAGTAAAATATACACTTTAAAAAGTAAATTGAATCAATAAAATTCTATTAGTATCATGTATGAATAACAAGTATCATAAAACAAATATATACTAATGGACCTTTCCCAGCCATTTAAATTTGAAATCAACACTTTTATTTGTCCCTTTAATAAGACCTCCTTCCCTCTCCCTTTCCAACCATCCTTCCCATTAACAACTTTTCCAATTCATGGCTTCCTTTGTCTCTCCAACCTCCGGTCCCGTCTCCTTGGGCCACCAGTTATGCTCACAGCTTGCCCAGTCCAAATTTTAGCCTTCAAAATGGTCGACGTTCCTACGCTTCCATTTGCATGCCTCCCGCTGTAACACCCCCACTCTAATATATTTATTCAAAAGCGGTGATGCTACATATAAAATGGTGCCAATAGAACAATATCACAACTTATCATAAACTTGTCGGAACATAAAATCATTCTTAGTACATGATTTTAAACGGAAGAGCTATTATACAATCATCCCATCATAAAATAAGATTACAAAGGTTCACGAGTCTAATAATTAAACATAGGAGTACATAACGAGATAATCTACATAATGTAAGTCTTCACTTCAAAGCATCCAACTACCCATCTAAACCAGAAAAGTTTTAAGTGTAGCATCATGAGCAACACAGACCCAGTGAGATAGCTATTTAATCTTAGTTTTCACATCATTTCTTAATGAGTTGTATTATAGTTTCATCATGACTCTTTACTTCGAAGGTTTCATCAATCCAAGTTTTAAAACAAAAATCAAGGAAGACTTCGAAATGCTAAAACAAACAAATTTATGAAAACTTCCTTTCATCAAAACTCATAATTTATCCAATTTATAGTTATAAATATGAACCGCATCCTCAACTTGGTTAGATGTTACAATATATTATCCCATTGCGGTCGGCACCCCGTCATCAAATAGGATGTACTCTACTCGGCTCGATACCAACATAGAGTAATAGTGCACTACCCAAGATCTATTGTCCTATACCGCACCCCATCGAAGAAATATAATCAAGAAAGTGATTCTCAAAAGTAATCTTAAATTACTTTTCTTTAGTATTGAAGTTCTAAATTATTTCTAAATTCAAATAATTTCAAATTAAATTTGAATTAACCTTCCCATTCGTCGGATCAATTAGTGATAGCCAGGGAGAGCAGGAAACTATATTTTCCAAACTCAAGCCTAGACATTATCCTCTCTGTCACCCTAGAACGTTCCAGTCATTCATTTTGAAAGATACTTTATAAATATATGTGTATTCGCGCAACAATTAGGGTGTTATATTGGTAATAGGAAAATCTCCTACTTTTAAATTCATGCTTTTAAAGGGTTTAAGACAAAACCAAACTATCTCAAATTATTCCAATCTATGTTAAGAAGAACCTCGAAACTACTTGAAACAAAGAAAAAGTAACATTTAAAAAGTAGTGTAAAAAGTTTCAGCATCATAAAAGAAAAACTGCAGCGTTTTAAAAGTGCTATGACAAGTTTCGGATGGTTTTAGGCTCAAAACAACTATCTATAGCGTTTCAGCCATGCTATAGAAAGTTCTGGTTAGTCTATAATGGTTTTAGACTAAATTCAGCTACTACAGCGTTTCTGCATGCTATTAAAAGAGTTCTAGTCATGTTCAAGGCTTTGTAATCAATTCAGTGAAAAGATAGCGCTTCAGAAGTGCTACAGAAAGTTCTATTTTGATACACTTCTGCGTTAGGAACGTTCAGAAAGCGTTTCAAATTTCCAAAGTGTTTCAACTTTCCGAAAAACAGCTTTTTTCCAGTTTTTGGGTGAAATGTTTGACACTATTTCTCTATGGTAAAAATAGATTTTGACCCCAATTTTTTTAAAGAAAGAAGCTATCATTGTCTACTTAATTATCATAAAAATAAATCATTAAAATTATTTTTCTACTCAATGAATAAAATTCAACAATACAAGGCGTTTTTAACATGTCTAATTCGGGCTGATTTTTACCTTAATTTGCATCCAGTTTTAGAGTATGAAAACGACCGAATTAGTAAAGGTGGACGAAGACAAAGTTGTATCCCTTTGAATTAGCTTTCCAAATTGATAGAGAAGTCGAAATTTCATTAAGAATTGCAAAAGTTATGCCCAAAATACCGAACGTCATTTTCAGGGGTTCACATCCAAACATTCGTTCATAGAATTCTCAACTTTTCTTCAAAATATGAATTGAATACATGAACTTAAATAGTTTTTCTCACCTTAAACTTGTATCTTGATCTTTTACTTATTATCTTGCCTTCTCCTAAGCTTCTCCTCATTATCTTATTTTATTTTTTGTTTTCAAAATGTATGAAATGAAGTGAACCTTTACACCCTTTATATAGTAGTTTTCAAGGTTAATTTGGTAATTTAGTTTTGGACACTTGTCCACTACATCTTCATGCATTCTTTAGGATGTAGACACATGCCCTCTTATGTGTCTTAAGAGGTTTCTACACATGGACACCGAATGTGTGTATGTGTATTAACCTTATTTACTTATGAGACATGTGTTCCTTTCATTTGATGGCACATGTCCCTATCACTTTAAGCCATTTTTCTTATTCTAGAATTTGTACACATACCATTTATAAACTATGTATTATGTATATATTTATGCATACATATATCATACATACATATATATATATATATATGTAATTATCATACTTAAATATCTGTATTGGACTGAACTAACATATTCAAAATTTCTAGAAACTTTTACATACCGGGATTTTTGGGTTAGGCTGTTACACTCTACCACCCTTAGAAAAAGATTTCATCCTCGAAATCTAAGCTTCAAACAATTCTGGATAATCTTTATGAATTTCTGACTCCACTTCCCATGATATTTCGTCTTCGTTATGATGGTTCCATTGAACTTTACTAAGGGAATTTCTTTTGTTCTTAGTTTCTTAACTTTTCTGTCAAGAATTTGAATGGGTCTTTCAATGTACTTTGTCCCCTTTTTAGCTTCAATGCCGCTTAAATCAATCACATGATATGGGTCAAAAATATACTTTCGTAGCATTGACATGTGAAACACATTATGTATATCTGATAATTTTTCAGGTAAATCGAGTTCGTATGCAACTTTCTCAATTTTCCTGGTAATATAAAATGGTCCGATAAATCTTGGTGGTAGTTTTGCCTTCTTCTTTCCAAATCGCATTACCCCTCGTACCAGAGAAACTTTGAGAAGGACTTGATCTCCTACTTCGAATTCCAAATCCTTTCTTCTATGATCATCATAACTCTTTTTCCTACTTTCGGCTGCTTGCAATCTTTCTCTTTTAATGGAAATCTTCTCAGTTGTTTCCTTTACTAGGTCTGGACCAAGAAGCTCACGATCTCCAACTTCTGCCCAACATACTGGCGAACGACAAGGCCTTCCATACAAAGCTTCATATGGGGCCATACCAATTCTTGCATGATAACTGTTGTTATATGCAAATTCGATTAATGGAATGCGAGTTTCCCATGTGATTTCAAATTCTATTATACAAGATCTTAACATATCTTCTATGATTTAGTTTACTCTTTCTGTTTGTCCAACTGTTTGAGGATGAAAGGCTGTGCTCAGGTTTAGTGATGTCCCTAGTGCTTTTTGAAGACTTCACCAAAACCTTGAAGTGAATCGTGAATCTCTATCTGAAACTATGGTAACAGGTATACCATGTAGTCGAGCAATTTCTTTCAAATAGAGTTTACTCAATTTCTCCATTGAGTAGGTCATGTTGTAAGGTATAAAATGCTGACTTTGTCAAGCGATCAACCACTAGCCATATTGCATCATGATATTGTTTTGTCATTGGTAAACCAGTGATAAAATCCATTGTTATATGCTCCCATTTCCATTCAGCAATAGGAAGTGGTTGCAGAAGTTTTGCTGGTCGTTGCTGCTTTGCTTTAATTTGTTGGCACGTAAGATATTTTGCCACAAATTCAGCAACATCCTTATTCATTCCATTCCACCAAAATTGACGCTTAAGATCCTTAAACATTTTTGTACTTCCTGGATGCACCGTTAGCCTTGAACGAAGAATTTCATTTTTCAATTCAGTTTGCTTTGGAACACAAAGTCGATTCTTGAATCTATAACTGCCATCTTTATTAGTGTTCTAATCCATGGGTTCTTTATCCTTCATTTTCATAAATAACTCTTTTAATTCCCTATCATCATCTTGAGCTTTCAATATTCTACTTATCAAAGTTGGTTGAATAATAAGATTACACAGAAGTGCTACTTCGTTAATCATGGATCCATTAACCATCCTTGTGCAAGCGTTCATCTCAGCAAGAGTCTCTAGAGCTTTCCATTCTCTTATCATTAAATGAGCTATTACGCCATACCTTTTTCGACTTAATGCATCAGCAACTATATTTTCCTTTCCTGGATGATAATGTAATGTAAAATCATAATCTTTTATGAATTCCATCCACCTTCTTTGTCTCATATTTAATTCTTTTTGAGAGAACAAATATTTTAAACTCTTATGGTCAGAGTAGACATGGAATTGTTCTCCATAAAGATAATGTCTCCAAATTTTTAAGGCAAACACAATTGAGGCCAATTCTAAGTCATGAGTTGGATAATTAGCTTCATGGGGCTTTAATTGACGAGAGCCATAAGCAATAACTTTGTCATCCTGCATTAGTACGCATCCTAATCCTTGTCCGCATGCATCAGAATATACTTTATATGGGACTCCGCTCCTTGGCAAAGACAGAATTAGTGCCTTTGTCAATCTTTTCTTTAAGGTTTCAAATGCTATTTTACATTTTTCATCCCAAATAAACTTAGTTTCCTAATGAGTTAGTTTTGTTAATGGGGATGCTATCTTTGAGAAACCTTGAATAAATCTTCGATAGTAACCAGCTAATCCTAGAAAACTTCGAACTTCTGTTGGTGTTGTCGGAGGATTCCATTTCAACACCGCCTCAACCTTTGATGGGTCTACTCCTATTCCATTCTTTGAGACAACATGTCCAAGAAATTTTACTTCCTCTAACCAGAATTCACATTTACTAAATTTTGCATATAGCTGATGATCTCTTAGTGTTTGGAGACATAAATGCAAATGGCATTCATGTTCCTCCTTTGTCTTAGAATAGATAAGGATATCATCAATGAATACAATAACAAAATGATCAAGATATGGACGGAACACACGATTCATTAGATCCATTAATACTGTTGGTGCGTTGGTATGGCCAAAAGGCATCACCAAGAATTCGTAGTGTCTGTATCGTGTTTGGAAAGCTGTCTTTGGAATATCTTCTTCTTTTATTCTTAATTGATGATACCCATACCTTAAGTTAATTTCCGAAAATACAGTAGCTCCTTGGAGTTGATCAAATAAATCATCGATCCGAGGTAATGGATATTTGTTCTTAATTGTTACCTTATTAAGCTCTCGATAATCTACGCATAAACGAAACGTCCCATCGTGCTTCTTTACAAACAACACTGGTGCTCCCCAAGGGGATTTACTAGGTCTAATAAATCCTTGATCCTCCATCTCCTTAATTTGTCTCTTTAACTCTTTATTTTTCGTAGGAGGCATACGATATGCTGCTTTAGCAATAGGAGTTGTACCAGGGATTAAGTCGATGCAAAAATCAATTTCTCTTTTCGGTGGTAACCCTGGTATTTCTTGAAAAACTTCTTTAAATTCCCTTACTATCGGGATTTGATCCACCATTGGACCCTTATCCTCAATATTGATATGAGCAATATATCCAGATATAAAAGCATCTTCAACTTTATCACATGAGTATACAAAGGTTTCATGTTCCTGAATTGTCAAACTTATGGTTTTGCTATGACAATTCAAGATAGCTTGATATTCTGTAAGCCAATCCATCCCAAGGATGATATCAAAGTGTTCCATTGGAAAGATAATTAAATTAGTCACCATATCCTTACCGTTAAAGTTAAGGATACAGTTCCTACATACTTACTCAAGTTTAGTTCTCCCTCCTACTACGCTGTATACTATCAAAGGATTTGATAGTTGTTCAATAAATAATCCTATCTTAATAGCAAATATTTCGGATATTAGAGAATGTGCGGCACCAGTATCGAACAAAATTCTTGCTTGAAAGTCAAAATTAAATACAGTACCTTCTACTTGAGCTTGTTCAGAAACAACTACATACACTCGTCCTTGTTGTCCCTTTTTGTCTTTCCTTGGCTTCTTACAATTTCGACTAATGTGCCCAGGTTCATTGCAATTGTAACACACAATCGGCTTTGTGCAATTCGGAGAAATGTGTCCAGTCTCATTGCACCGGAAACATCTCTTTACTTTATCAGACTCCTTTTCCTATCCCGTTGGTCCTTTGCTTCCTTCATTTGGTTTCTTCTTTTTCTCATCTGGTTTCTTTTGATTGTCAGAAAGATTGTTTGGTTTCCTTTTATTTGAAACCTTCCTTTCTTGCTGGAACTGAAGATAGTCTTCTTCCATATTTAAAGCTTCAGCTACTATCATCTCATAAGTTTTACGTCTATCTCCAATAACATGTCTTCTTATGGGAGGAATTAACCCCTTTGGAAATCGTCTAGCACGCTTTTCAGGTGTATCAATTAAGTGATTTCCGAATCGAGATAGTGCTTCAAACTTATTTTGATATTGGGCTATGGACATATCTTCTTGAGTAAGATTTTGAAATTTTATCTCCATCTTCTCTCTATCGTTCTCTGGGAAATACTTATCCAAAAACTTCACCTTGAATTATTCCCATGTCATCTGTTCCATCTCGACCGGACTAGTTGTTGTTCGAACTAGCTCCCGCCAATTTCGAGCTTCCTCTGATAACTGAAAGACAGCAACTTCCTCTTATCAACTTCGTTACATTACAAAACTTCAAATATATCCTCTAGATGTTGAATCCATTGCTCTGCCTTAACTAGATCTGCACCTCCAACAAATTTGTCTGGTTTCAAACTTTTAAAACGGCTTAGAAGGTGATTTGTTGAAGATGTTGAAGAAACTTGCTCCATCTGCTTGATGAAAGATGCAAACAGTTCCATAGCATTTGTTTGTGCGGAGGACTGAGCCTCTTGACTTTGAGTTATTTTGATTTGCCATGACCTTCAATAAAAGTATCTTGTTATGGTCACGGATGAAATACACCTTTGGTTATAAGAATATCTAATAACATACTCAAGTCATGAACACACAAACATATTATATTACTTATAACCCTAATTTACAAACAAAATTTGGGTGTTTATCCACAACCTTCCCAAGCATAAATAGTCATCCATACTACTTGATATACTATCTAATACTTAACTTCCTATTTCATTCTTAATCTATAACTATTATTTCCTCTGATGAAGAAGGGCCAGTTTCCTCTTTTACTACTCGAGAAGGTCCAGTGACCTCTTGAGAGTAATCATTTGAGCCAACTGTCTCAGACTCCTCTTCATCATATTGTTCCATTATTTTATTTGGAAGTCGTTTACGCCTTATATTCCCTCCTGGTGGTGGTAATGCTCCTTCTTGCCTTAGAAATTCTAAAGCATCTCCATAGTCAGTATGTTCTGCCAGTTTAATCGCCATTGCAAAGGGTTTCATCTTCTGGCGCAAACGGTAAAGAACAAAATCTCTTTTTAGACCGTCTTCATTATCGTTAGCCCTATTATAAACTTCATATATCTCATCAAGGAGAATCGTCCTTGCTCTCCTCTTAAGCACATGCTTCTCTATTGTGCGAATTGCAGCAACTAGTCATTCGTTTGGGTTGATGGTGCACTTAACACCACCCTATATATCCCCCTTACACCAAGTTTTGTTGCTAGCCATAACTTATAGCTGCAAATAGTCATAAAGATGTCAATAATTGTATAAACTTCCTATTTCGGCAAATTAAATTGTAATACTATAAATTTTCCAAAAGCACCCCATAAAACTTGGCTCTGATACCAACTTTGCAACACCCTCACTCTGACATATTTATTCAGAAGCGGTGATGCTACATATAAAATGGTGCTAATAGAACAATATCACAACTTATCATAAACTTGTCAGAACATAAAATCATTCTTAGTACATGATTTTAAACGGAAGAGCTATTATACCATCATCCCATCATAAAATATGGTTACAAAGGTTCACGAGTCTAATAATTAAACATAGGAGTACATAACGAGATAATCTACATAATGTAAGTCTTCACTTCAAAGCATCCAACTAACCATCCAAACCTGAAAAGTTTTAAGTGTAGCATCATGAGCAACACAGACCCAGTGAGATAGCTATCTAAGCTTAGTTTTCACATCATTTCTTAATGGGTTGTATTATAGTTTCATCATGACTCTTTACTTCGAAGGTTTCATCAATCCAAGTTTTAAAACAAAAATCAAGGAAGACTTCGAAATGCTAAATCAAACAAATTTATGAAAACTTCCTTTCATCAAAACTCATAATTTATCCAATTTATAGTTATAAATCTTAACCACATCCTCAACTTGGTTAGATGTTAGAATATATTATCTCATTGCGGTCGGCATCCCATCATCAAATAGGATGTACTCTACTCGGCTCGATACCAACATAGAGTAATAGTGCACTACCCAAGATCTATTGTTCTATACCGCACCCCATCGAAGATATATAATCAAGAAAGTGATTCTCAAAAGTAATCTTAAATTACTTTTCTTTAGTATTGAATAAAGTTCTAAATTATTTCTAAATTCAAATAATTTCAAATTAAATTTGAATTAACCTTCCCGTTCATCGGATCAGTTAGGGATAGCCAGGGAGAGCAGGAAACTATATTTTCCAAACTCAAGCCTAGACAATATCCTCTCTGTCACCCTAGAACGTTCCAGTCATTTATTTTGAAAGATACTTTATAAATATATGTGTATTCGCGCAACAATTAGGGTGTTATATTGGTAATAGGAAAATCTCCTACTTTTAAATTCATGCTTTTAAAGGGTTTAAGACAAAACCAAACTATCTCAAATTATTCCAATCTATGTTAAGAAGAACCTCGAAACTACTTGAAACAAAGAAAAAGTAACATTTAAAAAGTACTATAAAAAGTTTCAGCATCATAAAATAAAAACTGCAGCGTTTTAAAAGTGTTAGGACAAGTTTCGGATGGTTTTAGGTTCAAAACAGCTATCTACAGCGTTTCAGCCATGCTATGGAAAGTTCTGGTTAGTCTATAATGGTTTTAGACTAAATTCAGCTACCACAGCGTTTCTGCGTGTTATAAAAAGAGTTCTAATTGTGTTCAAGGCTTTGTAATCAATTCAGTGAAAAGATAGCAATTCAGAAGTGCTATAGAAAGTTCTATTTTGATACACTTCTTTGTTAGGAACATTCAGAAAGCGTTTCAAATTTCCAAAGTGTTTCAAGTTTCGGAAAAACAGCTTTTTTCCAGTTTTTGGGTGAAATGTTTGACACTGTTTCTCCATGATAAAAATAGAATTTGACCCCAAATTTTTTATAGAAAGAAGCTATCTTTGTCTACTTAATTATCACAAAAGGAAACCATTAAAATTATTTATCTATTCAATGAATAAAATTCAACAATACAAGGCGTTTTTAACATATCTAATTCGGGCTGATTTTTACCTTACTTTGCATCCAGTTTTCGAGTATGAAAACGACCGAATTAGTAAAGGTGGCCAAAGACAAAGTTGTAGCCCTTTGAATTAGCTTTCCAAATTGATAGAGAAGTCGAAATTTCATTAAGAATTGCAAAATGTATGCCCAAAATACCGAACGTCATTTTCAGGGGTTCACATCCAAACATTCGTTCATAGAATTCTCAACTTTTCTTCAAAATATGAAATGAATACATGAACTTAAATAGTTTTTCTCACCTTGAACTTGTATCTTGATCTTTTACTTATCCTCTTGCCTTCTTCGAAGCTTCTCCTCTTTATCTTATTTTAGTTTTTGTTTTCAAAATGTATGAAATGAAGTGAACCTTTACACCCTTTATATAGTAGTTTTCAAGGTTAATTTGGTAATTTAGTTTTGGACACTTGTCCACTACATCTTCATGAATTCTTTGGGATGTAGACACATGCCCTCTTATGTGTCTTAAGAGATTTCTACACATGGACACCTAATGTGTGTATGCGTCTTAACCTTATTTACTTATGAGACATGTGTTCCTTTCATTTGATGACACATGTCCCTATCACTTTAAGCCATTTTTCATATTCTAGAATTTGTACACATACCATTTATAAACTATGTATTATGTATATATTTATGCATACATATATCATATATATATATATATATACAGAACTAACATATTCAGAATTTCTAGAAACTTTTACATACCGGGATTTTTGGGTTAGGCCGTTACACCCGCGTTGACATTTTATCCAATAGGCCTGAAGGCTAACCACTGGTTTAGCTCCATAGTGCATACTGAATCATTAGCTGGATAAGGATGAAAGTCTGTGTAATTAAGGTAAATGCTTTCTTCATCCCCCGAATGATAGTGAGCTAACTCAAGTGCAGTAGCAACAATTTTTCCAAGAGTGGCATTCATCTCTAAATTCCTTGATGAATTCTTTTCTTCCATAGATGTAAGGTTTCCAATATAGCAGCAACTCGAACTGTCCTACCATGGATCAGGGTTGAGACTTGGTTGGCCAGTAGATCATATTGTGCTTGTTGATGCCTAAGCTGTTTTTGCAATTCCACATTTTCTTCTTTATATTATAATTTGGCCTCTCTGATATCAGCTAGTCTTTCTTCAGCACCAAAAAATAGCTTCCTACTTGTCTCTCCTACTAAAAAAGGCTGAAATACTATCATACGCTGAATCCAAGTCCTCATCCTCTGGTAATTTCCCTTCTTGCTTGAACTGCTCATACTGTGAGATCTTAGAGGTTGAAAGCACACTGGAAGGCTTAAGATTGGAACAAATCCAATCCAGAACGGGTCAAACTTTTTCATACGTAAATGGCCGCTCCAAGCTATCGAGGTTGAGTGAATCTTCGCCACCGCCACCATTGCTCAACCCAAGGTCGCTAAGCACTAAGCGCAACGTAGCGCAACTCATCGATTGAGATCTTTTCTAAATAGAGATATCATGGTTTCTATGCAGATTTTGACAGATAATTTCAATTACATTAAACCGTCGGCATATTTAAGATTCAAGGAAAAGAAAATTAATTTGATTGCATTTGTTCCAAATTGTGAGATCTTATGCATTTTGGCAGACCAATATCAGCTAATTCTAACAGTGTTACAATAGTCATAAAATATAACTCAAATATCAGCTAATACATCTAAGCATGATAAAATTTGGACCTAGCAAAATATGAGCCACTAATTCTAAAAAAATATTTTGTGTGAACATTATCAGATTTAGGTTCTTTTGATGTATTCATGTAGTAAGTATCATATTAGAGATATCAAAGTGAGGGATAATGGCACTAACTGATGCTTTTAATTTTATTTTATTTTCGTTGAGTACTACGCACATTCATTGGGTCAGCAATTCGGGTACTAGATACATGCCGAGTCATTCGGACCTCATTGAGTCTTATACAATATTATGCGGCATTTGCGCCATATGTTAACTTCAAATTCGGGTCTTGTCCTCTTGCAATTTGAGTTATATCTTGATTTTTTCAATTGGTCTACTCAAAGTTTGCTGGTTTAAGTACCAGGTCCTGATTATGATTATCAGGCCTAAGAACTAAGATGAGAGCAATAATGTTTGAAAATTTCAGAATAGACACCAAATCCAATTATGTGTGTGAGAGAGAGTTACAATATGATAAAAGGAAAACTACAAATTAGCATTCTCAAATTAACGCATCCTTACTAAGAAAATGAAAGAGTTCTCTCTCACATTACTCTTATGGGATATGCTTGCATCCGTCTTCCTAATCTATCTTTTAATTATGCATGATTTCAGTTGGAAGCAAATTAAGATATCTTACTTCAAATTAACATGTAAATCAGGTTATCTATATTTTACATTAATGTTAGGCATGACATGTTATTCAACGAGTACAAAGTGAATTTCCTTAATTCCACACAAATAAATAAAAATTTGAAAAATACTCAGAAAACTTGCCTTCACAAATTTTCTACGTTTGGAGTAGCTACTTCATCTTGATGGCTGCCACCTGGATATATGAAAGGCTAGTTTACAAAATCAGGACATATTTCATTTACACGAGAATCAAACTGCATCATCATGGAAAGTAAATCTTAGTAAGGAATGATATTACCATTATCGAACACCTAAACAGGTGCCGCTTTCAGCTCCTCTGCAAGCTACAATAGGAAAAAACTTGTTCAAACTATAACCTATATGATGTGTCTTTGGCCATTCAATAAATGTGGCATAAACGTTACTTTTCTTTACCGATCCAACTGATAATGGGGTTATTATATCCAAACAAACTAGTGGAGGCATTTAAAAAGGTCCGATGTATACAAAAAACATAACAAACAAGTTAATATAACGGTTTAAATTGGATCTAAAACAAAGTAATTTTAAGGAAAAAGATTCATAAACGAGAGCTTAATACTCATCCCACCATGGATATTTCATGGTTAAAAAAGTGACAGATAAATAAAGTTCTAATTTTGACAATAAATTTCTAATTTTAGAAGTATATAAGTATATCTCATCATCTATCATTTGAATATATCGTGGTCATGACTGAAATTGGATAATAAATTCAATGATTATAAGATTAATATAATTAAATTAATCTGATGGTTTCCATTTAGATTAGTCTAACAATGTTAATACGGTGTCACAGCTTGAAATGAATTACAGCTGTGATTAAGTTCAAAAATTAAAGTTTAGCATACAATATGTTTTAGAAAAAAATAAATCGAAATGAAGATTCATGCATATCTTGTTTAACTATTTATATATTGGGCTAAAGGATAAGCATTAAACTACTTCCATTGCATGTGATAACTATAGTCACTTTGCAGCTTAAACAGACACAAAAGACAAAAGCACCTAATTCATTTTAGTTGATTGGTTCCTTGAGACATAACAAATGCATACAGCATCAAACTACATACTTATTCAGCAAACCTTTGTACATAATGACATATGATTATTTATATCCACTAATATAAATGTTCGCATGGACCATGGTAATAAACATGGACTGGCAAGTTTATGGCTGACTAATTGTGCAACTACGGATACAACTCACATATATGGTATGTTCAATTCTTTGGACTGCATGCATTACTAACATATTGGCTCAATGAGCAGAAGTGTATATTCCCAATGAAAGTGCAATCATATTCTCAATAAATAATATCATTTAAGTAACTAGCAGCCATATGTTGTTATTTAGTCATTGAACGCACTAATTATATTCAAAATGAATACCTTTCGTGAATCAACTGAAGCAACATGTAACAACCCGCATTCTACGCATCGAAGGATCGTAGAATATTTATTTCTTTCTTATACGAAGTCGTATAGTCATGTAACTTTGGGAAACAACCATTAGACTCATTTCCCATGTTCATGATTTTTGCCGATTTTTAAATGACCGTTTTTCCCCTAGCTGGTCTTGTTTCGCCCATAACTTTTGATTAGAAAGGAGTTTTGACCTGAAACCACTTCCATTAGATTCAAATGATGGTTTCTCTTTCCGTAGAGTGGTTACATTAGCCAAACGGACTTACCGTTTGGGAGATAGGGCTGAAACAAGGTTTAGAAAGTGAAAAACAGCTTAATTGGGCTAAACCGGGTAGTTAACAGCTAGGCCCATAACCCATTTCGGGATTAGAGTTATGGGGAAGCTGATAGGGTTTGGAAAATCATTTAATTTCACTTTTTGAGCCGCCACTTTCATTCTTGAAACTCTAGTAATGGCCTCCACTCTCTAAATCTCTTCAAAACATCTTTTTGGCTTTCCTAATCACATATTAGCAAGATCTACACCAAATCAAGGCGGATTAGCATCAAATCAAGATAGGAGCTGCTGCTAAGCATTGGAGTTTGACCCAAACAGAGAATCATTTCAGATCTATAGTTTACTTGTGGCAAAGGTGAGTGATTTGCATTGTTTTTCACTAATTACAACTAATTATGGTAATTAGCGAAGATTAGCGAAATTATAACTCAGAAAAATCTAGAAAAATTCCTAAAATTCTAAATCATCATTTTATGCCTCTGATATGAATTTGGGTTAATTTCGACTAATTTTGCAAATCCCGGAATTTGGGGTATTAAGGGGTGATTAGTGGAAATTAGCGAATTTATGCATGTTAAAAATCTGGAAAAATATTTATAAATTGTTAAATATTATTTTAGGCCTCTGTTAGAAAATTTGGCTGATTTGGTTAAGTTTTGTTAATCCTATCATTAGATTTTCTTAAACATGATTAAGAGGGATTAAGGGAAAATATGGGGGTTTTGGCTATGTTTGATCTGTTTTAACCTACCATATTGTTGTTTTGCTGTTTGTGGATGTTTATACATGTTACTATGACTGTATGGTATGCTTTATGATTGTTTAGAATAGTTGGAATGGTTGAAAACGCCGTCGAGAGGCGAAAATAGCTTGCTGAAATGGTGCAGCTTTTCTTTGGGTCGAGTTAGACCGACCAGGGGAAGGTTTTGACCGACCGACCCGAGCTCACGACCGACCCTCTATGAAGTGTTCGACCGACTAGGGAGATCGACCAGGCTGGGCAAGACCGACCATTATGCGATGTTCGACCGACCTCATACGATGATGAAATACCGACCAACCAAGGATGGTGAGGTACGACCGACCAGGAATGGTGAAGTGTTCGACCGACCAGGAATGGTGAAGTGTTCGACCGACCAGGGATGGTGAAGTACAACCGACCAAGGATGGTGAAGTACGACCGA
This sequence comes from Allium sativum, assembly GCA_030737875.1. Taxonomy (NCBI): domain Eukaryota; kingdom Viridiplantae; phylum Streptophyta; class Magnoliopsida; order Asparagales; family Amaryllidaceae; genus Allium; species Allium sativum. Next base: position 53,291,929 of record CM060920.1, on the reverse strand, counting down.
CCAGGAATGGTGAAGTGTTCGACCGACCAGGGATGGTGAAGTACGACCGACCAGGAATGGTGAAGTGTTCGACCGACCAGGGATGGTGAAGTACGACCGACCAGGAATGGTGAAGTGTTCGACCGACCAGGGGGCAATATCGACCGACCGGGGTAGAGATGATGAAAACCTACCAGAATGAAAGGTTCTTGACCGACCGACCCGAACAGGAGGAAACCAATAACCCGAGATGCAAAGGTAGTCCAAATGGAAGTTAGAGCTCAGGATCCAGTTGGGAACCAATGAGTTCACTTTATGAGTTGGGCTTTGCTGCGGGAGGTGTGCAAAGGGGTTGTCGGTATTCATAACTTTGGTTCACCACTGGGAGATGGATAGTGGGCTTGTAGTGATAGTTACACGAGATTGGATTCCGTTATGGCCCAAAGTATTAGGTGACCAAAGTAGTGGATATCGTATGCTTTACGCACTGAGTGAGGGATGTGAGGATGATTGCTATGCTTGATTGTTTGACATCACTATGACATGCACACACACACCCCCGTTATCTTTACACCATTTGAAATGGCACCTTAGAGTGTTGTACAGTATGTAGTGCTAACTCTTTTGTTGCAGGTCCAGGTTCATGTATGTTTTAGTCTACCTGTTATTGTTTTGTTTAGATGCTTATCGCTCATACCAGGCTTTATGTCTGACCCAGAGTTTTATGTCTCCTCTTATTACTCTGGGTGCTCACACGAGCAGACTAGAGACAGGTTAGCTGGTGATGCGCGAATAGCTGATTCGGAAGCGAGCAGGAGGCTTCCACGTATGATACATAGATATTCTCCCTGTGTTGTTGAAGATCACTGTTTGGGCATTAGTAGTGCATCTTCTACTTAAGCTTTCTTTGTTTCAGAGACAGTAATTTGGAAAGTTGTAATAAGCTGTATTTGGATTTCCGTTGCTATGTTGGTTTAGTTTTCAGCTTATGCACTGTCTCGCCCGTTTTATGTCAAGATTATGTTATTATTATATTTTATTCCATGCGCTGTGAGACATTCTACAGGTTGCTTGTTAGTTCATTTCCTTCTTCCCTTTTTCTTCTGACGACCGTCCTGTGCTAACTGGACATGTGTACAACGCACTTTTGGAGGAAATGTCAGTTGGTGCGGGGCGGGACGTCACACTTGGTATCAGAGCTTTAGGTTGCGTAGTTAACCTAGGGAAAGACACTAGGGAGAGATAGTAAGTATACGAGAGCGCGTATTTATGATTATTTTGGTTTTCAAAAACTATATATATATATATATATATATACACTATTAGTAGTATAAGAATGAAGTCGCACTGCACTAGCACCACTATGGGGTCGTTAATCGTTTTCTCTTTATAGATTGAACGATGAGCCGATACGTAAGAGGTGCTGGTAGAGGGACCAATAATGGAAATGCTCCTGACATGAGGACGATGTTCAATAACTTCATGAGAGAGATGCTTAGGGATGTTCAGGGAGCAGTTCCCAATCCCGGAAATGGTGGTGGTCCAATAGTGCAGGCGCCTAGGGTCGACTTCACCAAGTTGTGCAAGGATTACACTAACCTTGGTGGGAAGCCGTTCCACAGAACGGAGTCAGCCACAGATGTTCAGGATTGGTTGGATAGCTGTGATCGTATCTTCGACGACTTAGGTATTGAGGATGCGATGAAGAGAAGGCTAGCGTCTTGTCAGCTGCAAGGGCAAGCGATGAATTGGTGGAATGCCATTAAGACAGCTACTCCGGAGGATCAAGTTACTTGGAATCAGTTTAAGACTCGTTTTTGTGATAAGTTTATTCCAGCTGCTCATAAATCAGAATTGTTTAGGAAGTTCTTGGAGCTTAAGCAGAATGGTAGGGCAGTCTCGGAGTACATCGCAGAATTCGATATTTTATCGAAATATGGATGGTCCCTTATCGATACAGTCGAAAAGAAGAACGAGAAGTTCATAACCGGCTTGGATGGGTACTTGGGGGAAAGACTTATTAACCATATCGATGAGACGTTCGAATCTATTGTAGGAAATGCATTAAGGTCAGAGAGCCTTTTCCCAAAGTCGAAGACCGAAGTTGCTATTGCATCTACAGAGGAGCCAAAGCCGCAAGTAGGCGGTGAAGGCAAGAAGAATTCTCAGAACAAGAGGAAGCAGAACCCGACCAAGGATGGTCAGAATAAGAAAAATAAGAAAGTGGCGAATGCTTTAGTTGTGGCAAGAAGGGCCACTATGCCAGAGATTGTCGAGAAAAGCCTGGGGAAAGGAAGTGCTTTAACTGCGGCCAGGCGGGACATCACAAGGATGATTGCCCACAACCTCCTAGGGAGAAGCAGATTGTGAAAGCGTATGCTATCAACGCTGTTCCTTCTTCGTCGAATGCTCCAAGTGCAGCGCAGGAGGGAAAGGGTGTCGTTATAAAAGGTATGCTTTCTTTTTAAGATGTTTCTGTTTGGGTATTGTTTGACAAACTCGAGATAGTCGATAGACCTCTAATTGTGACGAACCCGATAGGTGGTTCGACTGATCTTAGTATGATTTGTTGTGGTTTGGTCTTATCGAGTCATGGATGTATGTTTCCTTGTGATTGCTTTGTTTTGGGCTTTACTGGGTTTAGCATAATTTGGGGGGAGTCGATTTACTCTAAAAGAATAGGGTGGTATTAGGTACCTACCTAGTGATGGCGATAGTAACTGGAGTTAAGGAAGCTAAGAGGTTATCGTTGTAATAAGTTCTAGTTGTCTCTGGGAGGCAAATGAGTACTCCAGTGCTAGATTGTTTTGCTAGTATCACCTCACGTGGGTTGTCCGAACTCGGAGGAGATGTTCCTTGGGTGCTTGTCTGATATTAGTTTAGGCCTTTGGGGCTTGTGCTTGGGGAATGTCGATTTCGACTAGGATGGTTTGCGTGAGGGGTAAATAGTTGTTGTGATTTTTCATTGGATGATATCTTGGTTTACTCGAGGAGTGATGGGCAGACGGAACATGATGAGACTGTTCAATGGTATAGACTGCCCAGAGTTAGACTCGATAGGGTTATGAGATTTCTCGAGTGGGACTCGGGAAAGATGCAAAGTAATGGATTGTTTAGGACCCTATGTTGATGTTCTCTATTGGATAGTAGAACTTTGAAGGAATAGAATGTGTTCGTTGATCATGGAAGATACAACGAAGATTAGGGCGATTCAAGTTGGACTTGAACTCATAAAAGAAAATGGGTGTTCGTTGATCTTGGAGATGTAACGAATAGGGAGACGACTCACGTTGGACTAGAGTTTGTCACTAATGGATACTCAAGACTGGGTCTGAGTTATAGACTGACTCGAGTTGGACTCGAGAAGGCTGCAAGGAATTGGATTCGGCTTGAGTTGGACTCGAGAGGGCAGCAAGATAATGGATAGACTTGGGTTGGACTCAAGTATTTTAGGCGGACTAAAAGCAGGGGTATCTAGGGACGCCCGTTACCCTGGATCCGTTGGACGTGATCTAGTTATCCTTGGAGGATAAACGTACGTTGGACGTACGGTAGTCCGTATGGAGGCGGGGCTTCCATTGGCCTGGGATTGGTTGGACCAGTCAAGTAGGCATCGGTGTATGTATGGAGGCTGGGCTTCCATTAGTTATTGATGTTGGTTGGACCAGACATACTAGAATCGACATATTGGGATTGGTTAGACCAGTCATGTAGGTGTCGATGTGTTTATGAATTTAGCAGGTGATAGGTAGGACTTGTTCGATGGATGTTATGGTTGCTATGTTTGTTCCTATTTTTCTTTCCTTGAGTAGACTATCACCTGTAGGGTTCCAGCAATGGGGAACAAAGTGATTGTAGTAGGACTATGAGCCAGTGCAGTAGAGTCGTCATGACTCGAGGGGCAAAGTGGACATAGTAAATGATTAATAAGGCTATGAGCCAGTGCAGTGGAGTTGTTATGACTTCATGGGGCAGAGTGGACATAGCAAAGGACTAGTGGCTACGGATCAGTGCAGTGGAGTCGCCATGACTCCATGGGGCAGAGTGATCATAGTAAAGGATTTGGATGTGGTAATAGTTGCATTGAGTAGGAGGCATGCCCGTCTAGTGGTTATGTTTCTGGGTTGGAAGCAACTAGAGTATATCACATGATATGATTTCAGACCCAAGAGTGAATTGGATTCAGAAACACTAGAAAGCTTGACGATTAGATCGATTTTGATTGAGTGGATTGGTTCCAGTTAGAAGGACGATCCTAACCTATTGGAAATCATCTCTAGGGTAGAGATGGGTATCGATGGAAAGAGAACGATCAAGCAAGGATTTGATCGAGAAGGATGGCTTCAAAAGAATGGAGGACTAGTTTTACCCAACGTAGATGGACTAAGAGATGAAGTGCTTAGAGCATTTCATCACTCGAAATTGACTATGAATCCCGGTGGTAACAAAATGTATTGAGACATGGATTAGACCTACTACTGGGAAAGGATAAAGAAAGACGTTGGGAAGTTTATGTCCAAATGCATAAATTGCCAGTTAGTTAAAGCTGAGCAAAAAGAAGCCTAGTGGTTTGTCACAACCGTTGGAAACAAGTCTCAATGGATTTCATTGATGGTTTACCAAGGACTAGGTCAGGTCATGATGGTATTTGAGTGAATTGTATATTAGAGAATGAAGGCTACCCAAGATAGACGGAAGACTTATCTCGATAAGAGACGAAGAGATTTGGAATTCTTCGTTAACGACTTGGTGTTCGTCAAGACCTCTCCATTGAGAATGTGATTCAGATTGGTTGGAGAGGTAAGTTAGCACCAAGATTTGTTGGTCCATTCCCAGTCCTCGAGCAAGTTGGGAATTTGGCGTATGAAGTAGAGCTACCAGAAAAGATGGCGGGAGTTCACAACGTATTTCATGTTTCCCAGTTAAGGAAGTTTGTGCAAGACCCTAATGTGGCTATTTCACCAGATCAGTTGAACGATATCGAGGTTGAACCCGAGGCGGTTGAGAACCGCAAGCCTATGCGTATTGTTGGGAACGATACAAAGCAGCTTCGAAGGAAGGCGGTGAAACTAGTCAAAGTCCAGTGGGGTGAGAATGAAAAAGACTGTACTTGGGAAACAGAGGAGGATATAAGGAAGAAGTATCCAGAACTCTTTGCCTGGTAAGGTTTTGATAGTGATAGTTTCTTCCCTTGTTAGTAAACTGCATGCTAGGATAGACTTGTTTTGCATGTTGATTGTTGTTTTATGGTTGATAGGCATGCGGGACCCTTTGTGTGTTTTGGTTAGGGAATTTCGGGGGCGAAATTTCTTAAGGGGGGGAGAATGTAACAACCTGCATTCAACGCATCGAAGGATCGTAGAATATTTATTTCTTTCTTATACGAAGTCGTATGGTCATGTAACTTTGGGAAACAACCATTAGACTCATTTCCCATGTTCATGATTTTTGCCGATTTTTAAATGACCGTTTTGCCCCTAGCTGGTCTTGTTTCATCCATAACTTTTGATTAGAAAGGAGTTTTGACCTAAAACCACTTCCGTTGGATTCGAATGATGGTTTCTCTTTCCGTAGAGTGGTTACATTAGCCAAACGGACTTACCATTTGGGAGATATGGCTAAAACAAGGTTTAGAAAGTGAAAAACAGCTTAATTGGGCTAAACCGGGTAGTTAACAGCTAGGCCCATAACCCATTTCGGGATTAGGGTTATGGGGACGCTGATAGGGTTTGGGAAATCATTTCATTTCAGTTTTTGAGCCGCCACTTTCATTCTTGAAACCCTAGTAATGGCCTCCACTCTCTAAATCTCTTCAAAACATCTTTTTGGCTTTCCTAATCACATATTAGCAAGATCTACACCAAATCAAGGCGGATTAGCATCAAATCAAGATAGGAGCTGCTTTTAAGCATTGGAGTTTGACCCAAACAGAGAATCATTTCAGATCTATAGTTTACTTGTGGCAAAGGTGAGTGATTTGCATTGTTTTTCACTAATTACGGCTAATTATGGTAATTAGCGAAGATTAGCGAAATTATGGCTCAGAAAAATCTAGAAAAATTCCTAAAATTCTAAATCATCATTTTATGCCTCTGACATGAATTTGGGTTAATTTCGACTAATTTTGCAAATCCCGGAATTTGGGGTATTAAGGGGTGATCAGTGGAAATTAGCGAATTTATGCATGTTAAAAATCTGGAAAAATATTTATAAATTGCTAAATATTATTTTAGGCCTCTGTTAGAAAATTTGGCTGATTTGGTTAAGTTTTGTTAATCCTATCATTAGATTTGCTTAAACATGATTAAGAGGGATTAAGGGAAAATATGGGGTTTTTGGCTATGTTTGATCCGTTTAAACATACCATATTGTTGTTTTGCTGTTTGTGGATGTTTATACATGTTGCTATGACTGTAAGGTATGCTTTATGATTGTTTAGAATAGTTGGAATGGTTGAAAACGCCGTCGAGAGGCGAAAATAGCTTGCTGAAATGGTGCAGGTTTTCTTTGGGTCGAGTTAGACCGACCAGGGGAAGGTTTTGACCGACCGACCCGAGCTCACGACCGACCCTGTATGAAGTGTTCGACCGACTAGGGAGATCGACCAGGCTGGGCAAGACCGACCACTATGCGATGTTCGACCGACCCCATACGATGATGAAATACTGACCGACCAGGGATGGTGAAGTGTTCGATCGACCAGGAATGGTGAAAGTGTTCGACCTACCAGGGATGGTGAAGTACGACCGACCAGGGATGGTGAAGTACGACCGACCAGGAATGGTGAAGTGTTCGACCGACCAGGGATGGTGAAGTACGATCGACCAGGAATGGTGAAGTGTTCGACCGACCAGGGGGCAATACCGACCGACCAGGGTAGAGATGATGAAAACCGACCAGAATGAAAGGTTCTTGACCGACCGACCCGAACAGGAGGAAACCAATAACCCGAGATGCAAAGGTAGTCCAAATGGAAGTTAGAGCTCAGGATCCAATTGGGAACCAATGAGTTCACTTCATGAGTTGGGCTTTGCTGCGGGATGTGTGCAAAGGGGTTGTCGTTATTCATAACTTTGGTTCACCACTGAGAGATGGATAGTGGGCTTGTAGTGATAGTTACACGGGATTGGATTCCGTCATGGCCCAAAGTATTAGGTGACCAAAGTAGTGGATATCGTATGCTTTACGCATTGAGTGTGGGATGTGAGGATGATTGCTATGCTTGATTGTTTGACATCACTATGACATGCACACCCCCACCCCCGTTATCTTTACACCATTTGAAATGGCACCTTAGAGTGTTGTACAGTATGTAGTGCTAACTCTTTGGTTGCAGGTCCAGGTTCAGGTATGTTTTAGTCTACCTGTTATTGTTTTGTTTAGATGCTTATCGCTCATACCAGGCTTTATGTCTGACCCAGAGTTTTATGTCTCCTCTTATTACCCTGGGTGCTCACACGAGCAGACTAAAGACAGGTTAGCTGGTGATGCGCGAGTAGCTGATTCGGAAGCGAGCAGGAGGCTTCCACGTATGATATATAGATATTCTCCCTGTGTTGTTGAAGATCACTGCTTGGGCATTAGTAGTGCATCTTCTACTTAAGCTTTCTTTGTTTCAGAGACAGTAATTTGGAAAGTTGTAATAAGCTGTATTTGGATTTCCGCTGCTATGTTGGTTTAGTTTTCAGCTTATGCACTGTCTCGTCTGTTTTATGTCAAGATTATGTTATTATTATATTTTATTCCATGCGCTATGAGACATTCTACAGGTTCCTTGTTAGTTCATTTCCTTCATCCCTTTTTCTTCTGACGACCGTCCCGTGCTAACTGGACATGTGTACAGCGCACTTTTGGAGGAAATGTCGGTTGGTGCGGGGTTGGCCGTCACACAACACATGAAAATTGAAAACAATGCTATGGAGCTTAACTTCCAATAGATCCACTACAGTTGTCAAATCAAAACAATCAGTTTTATCAAAGGGGCTTTTTTCGAAATTTGATTAAAAACGTTAGTTATGACGTTTGAGTAAAAAAACAAAAATGACTAAAGATTTTCAGCTTATTTAACAAGTATAATATCTTGATTAGTAAAAAGAACATCAATTTATACTAAAAAATAGTGATTACCTTGATTTGTAGATGTAGGGCTTGTGGAGAAAGCGGAGGGGACCAGATCAGTAAGGTGGACGAGATCCCGATTGACGAAATGCCGTGGAGTGGATCGACGAGGTAGCGTGGTAGGGCTGGTCAACAAAGATGGAAGATAGAAACGAGTGAAGGGTAGAATTGAAAGCTACTGAAAGGAAAATTCACTAAAAGAGGGAAAACATAACATGTCGAGGGAAAGTAGGAAAAACTTGACAAGTTTTTACTACTTGGAGGGTAAGGCGGCAAAATTTGGCAGCCCCGAAATTAACCAAAAACAAACAATCAAATCTGAAATAAAGGATTGGTGAGCGCACTCCCACTATAAACGCTACTAATAAACGCTACAAATAAATGCTACTAATAAAAAAGTATTTAACGTGAAGAGTGGAAGTTCAACAAGGAGGAGTGATGCCTGGAGTATTAATGTTTGCGTGGAGTTGTATTTAGAGGAAGAAGGTGAGGCATTGTACATGGTGCAACAGTGAGTGGGCCGAGCAATTATAACGGTAAGGCCCATTATAAAAAAATGAAGGAGATGTATAAAATGACGAATGGTGAAGTGGCATACAGGAAAGCAAAGTTTCGGAAAATGGACACACTACAACAAATTGACCATATTACAACGGTGGAAAATAGTTGTAAAAGACTTTTTACAACGGTGGAGCCACCGTCATCTATTAAGAAGTTGTAATAGACTAAAATCTTTTACAACTTTTTTGCACCATTGTGACACTGTTGTGAAATGTATATTTACAACTGTTTTCCACCGTTGTAATAATCTTTGTTACAACTGTTATTCACCGTTGTTATTAAATTTTTACAACTATTTATAACCGTTGTGATATATTTTATTACAACTATAATTTTACAGTTGTAATATATCCACAAATTATGTGCATAAAATCTATAATATTATATATGTGCAACAATAAATAGATAAATAACATAAGAAATAAATGTAAGTTTAAAGGCATCATTATCCATTCATTGATAGAAATCACAACTCTATATCCAGAATACAAATTATAAATCATATACCACATAGAATGTATAAAATTAGAACTATCCTCCTCATTTTCCTCTGAAAGCCTTTAACCCAATTACAAAGCTCATTTGCCTATGAAATCTACAATAGCTTCTTCAATGGTATTAAAAATAAAAAGAGTTGAACTCTCTTATGACAAATGAATTATATCCTTTATGTTTTAGCTTTATAACATAATTCTTTAGCTTTAGAATTGAGCACTCCACCATGTTTGAGATCTTAACATCATTCAAGCACTGTTAAGCACATATAAAGATAAGAAACAATAATATGCCATAAAATAGAAAAATCTACATGATCAGCAAATTCGAAGCCTAAATTGTACATGATTTTCTCATGAAACAAAATGTAATTTTAACCAAGTAGAATCGAAATAAATTGTTGGCCATAGTTGTTCACATATATATATATATATATATATATATATATATATATATTTGATTGTCTAAGTCATAAAATAAAGCCACAGTATTTACATTTTTGATCGTCTAATATAGTTATATTAAAATATTTAAGATTTATTATCTTATAGGTCAAAACAGACATGTATAACAAAAGTAAGTTAAGCATCGAAATTCAGCAAAAAAATGAAGATATCTGTTGACTGGATTATAAGTATTCCACATTGTAAACAAAGCCAAACATATGGATGCCAACATATATTCTGAAATGTAATTGTAATACGTCAAATACCATCCTAGAACAAGTTTAAACAACACGAAAAATCAAACAACATAGGATAACAGTCTAAAACAAAGAAATCTCATATCTACCTATGAATTCAAAGCAAGCGTCCTTACCTTTCTTTCCATCCAAAAGTTGCAGCCGCCATTATTCTTTGTAACTATCCCCAAAAAATAAAATCAGTAGCAGTAAACTTTGGATCTGAAAAAAAGATCTGAAACTTGCCCCCTTTGATTTTTATCCTCGACTTTCATAATAAGATATGGTGTCGATTCAAACCAACACAACAGCCCTAGATTTTGTTATTTATTCAACAATGTCACCTACACCACAATTCATAGACACGTTCAGCTGAGGTGGATAAAGCATAACATTATAACTCTGCGTTACATTGATGTTATTCAGTCCATTTTGAGAGAGCAGTCATATTAAACGTGATAGTATTGATCATTTTCCTGAATTATTCGAGCAGGAAACCAAAATGTCCGAGCTTCTTTCTTTCTTGCTCCAAACCTCTACCTTGCTATGCTTTCTGAATACCATGCTTTGTGTTGGCAAAGTATATGTAGCAAATCCTGATTGAAATCAAATGACTGTATTAGCACAAACAGTGTAATCAAGTGTGCAAATTTTGTAAGATGTCCTGGAAAAGAAGAACACAATATTTTAATCATCTCTTCGCTCTGCCGCTTTCACGTTCGTAACTTTCGAAAGCTTAGAGAAAAATTGTTTCCTCATTCTGCACCACCTGGAGCTGTGCCACGCAGCGTTCACCACTCCAACATCTGCCTTGTCTCCTCCTCCACTTAGTTGTCCCCTCACACCACCACAACAACCCATCTCCATGTTCAGCCAAGCCTCTCCGCCTTAACCTACACTCCAACCCGAGTGCCCACCTCAGAACCACTACCTGACTAAACTGGCCTTCAAGCCTCAGTCGGCCCTGGACATCCAGCCAAAGCCATAGCCCTCTCCTATAGCAGATTAATAATTCCACTTAATGCATCAATAATCGTAATGAAGAAACTCCTATTTGATGCTAAATCAAACACAAGGTAAAAACGAAAGTAAATAAATTCGTTAGTACCAAATTACGCCAATTGAACTGGATGACGAGGCCGACGAAGTGGATTCAGATTGGTTCTCCATTAGGCTCGAATTAGGGTTCAGATCCGACAGTAATTCACGGCTGAATAATGGAAAAGTTGGAGCTATGTCGTTGAAAATTGATGGAGAGCTGACTGCGAATGTAAAATCATCGTCGATAGAGAGGTCCATGGCTGAAATGCGATCAGTGATGTTGGAGATAGGGAGCTCCAGACTTGGATCTTGGTTGTTCATGGTTCTGTTTTGACTTTTTCAAGTTTACAGGATTTGATGAAAATGGAAAAGAAAGACCACGGTTTTAGGAATGAAACAAAAAGGAACAGGGAGACGAAGGAACGTGAGTGGAAATAAATGAGTAAAATAAATTAGGTGGAGCCAAAAAATTTGAGTTTGCGCCAAAAATTTCACGTTGGAGCCAAAAATTAACAGACGCCAAAATTAAACGTATGTAACAGGGGCTGAGAAATACGGAGTTGTTGAGACCTTGCATCTTTTACCATTGACAAAATAAAAAGGTTGTAATAGATATTTATTACAACTGTCAAATTATGATAGCTGTGAAAACACAGTTGTAATATAGTGTTTTTGTTGTAGTGACATTTGAAATAATCTAGAAGCTGGCGTTCTAAAGTTGGAAGAAGGAACAGGTTTTATGCAAGTGGGTTGGATTCTTTGGTGGGACGGTTTTTAAACTTAATGGTAAGCCCAAATAAATAAAATAAAATTTACTTTAAGTTTAAATGAGATTTAATATTTTACAAACTTGTAATTGCTATAACTTACTCATACATAGTCGGATTTATGGACTGCTTGAGGTATTGGAATCGTATGGACGCAGGCCACACATTGGAACCAGTCTGGAGTGATTTAGATGTCATCGCAATTTTAGGCAGAATTAAACATCTGATCAGAAACAACTAATGTTAATCTTTATTTAACGATTAACGAACAAGGTGAGTAAACTCACTAACTCTGCCCAATTTTATAATTTTATCAACGTCATTTCTTATTGATAAAAATGATTGAATGTGTGATGATTGTTTGGATGATTTGCTAATAGATTGGTTGAAATTATAGATACCATTATATATAAATCGTTGCTTAAATGTTGATTTTAATATTTCATATTGATATGAAATAAATGTTATTTTTGTTAATTAACATCTGAGAATGAAGAGAAACAGGTTGGAGGAATCCTCAACAATTTTATTGTTGTTTTTCATATATTACATTATATGATGTGATAAATAATATGTGGTTGATTATAGGGTGTTTGGGATGTCTAAATAACATTGACCCTAAAATAATTGGTATTTAAATACCACAAACATATTTGAATATATTGGAAAGGAATTTGGGGGTTTAAAAGGTAAAAAACTATTTTTAAAATAGAAATGGAATTTCGATTTAGGCTAGAGAAAATAACTTGTTTAAATTAATTAAAATCAATTAGTTTGGTTTATAAGGATGTTTTTAAATGAGGAATAATTTGTACTAAATAATTTAGAAATATAAATTCAAAATGAATTTAAGAAGGGGAAAAGGAAAATCGTTTAGAAAGGAAAATGATGAATTTATTTCAATGTCAGAAATGTAAAGAGAATTGAGACAAATAGTTAAGGATTTGTAATCTGAATTCGACGATGTCGAAAGTTATAAATATAATTTATTTAAGAATCATATCTTATATAATTTAGAATTTGGAAAAATAATCAATATTTAATTTGGAACCAATCAATTTATAATCGAAAGTGTAAACGAGATTAATTTATAAACTTGATATATGACAAATGAGAAATTGACTTATAAACGGAGTTTATGAAGTCAAATAGGAATATGAATTTATAAATAGCCTGGTAGATGGAATTTTAACATATAATTGGTATTTACTATTTAAAACAAGATTTATTGGATATAACAAGTCCAGATGTTATGTAAAGAATTAATAGTGACATTTAAAGTGAATAATGTTTTAAAAGCAAATGAATTGCAAATTGAAATGGAGATAAGGAAAATTGGTAAATGTTGGAAGTGATAAGTTCAAGAGTAAATTTAGAAACCGAGTTGACCTGAAACGGTGAGTTTATTCCGAAGATCGGAACGTTAATCGAATATAGATTATTTGAAAAGGAGTTATAAGTTGAAATTCGATTATATCGAATTAAGGAAAGTACTATTTATTTTTCGATTTTTATCAAGATCTATTTATTTATTTATCTTATTAATTAATTAATTAATTAATAAAATTAATGAATAAAAGTTATATTTTGAAGTTAAATGTTTTAGAATCGGAGATTATAATGTTACCGTCATAATCAAATGATTACCGTTAAAGAAGTGGGTTCTAAACTGAATCCGAAAGATGCGTAAGCAATGATTTGATAAGAAATTAAGAAATGAGAGTAAGGGAATTAGAACTGGAGACTAGTTAAGTAGAACGCTTTTCTGAGTGTCGATCTGATGTTGGTTTCGGCCTTCGGGATTGATGTTCAGGGAATTGTTCTCTTACTAGTTTACAATTGGAAACTGATGAATGTGGAATAACAGTAATGCGTGAATATTTAATGAAAATATTTTCCAATGTTAATAACATATATTTTCTAAATATAGAAAATATGAATTTTGTGAATATATGGAAATACTTTTCCAATGTAAATAAGAAATATTTTCTGGGATATAGAAAATAAATAGTTTAAATAGATGGAAACGTTTTCCAAGGGAATCGTGAGAGGATAAGTGAGTTGGAGAAAATATTGGGTAAAGATATCGAAGGGGAATTGGGAAACGAAATGATTATCGATAAAAAAATTTAAAAGGGATTAGTGTTGATTAATGATTGATTAATAAAATTACCGTTTGGAAATAAGATCGTTATTTGTATGTATGTTTTTCTTTGATAGTTAAATAACCGACTATGAAAGTTTTTGACCGTTTCCGTTTCAATACTGAGAGACCGAGAATAGATTTATTATCTGAAAACCACTCCGTATGGGCGTTAGCGTTGTGAATCAAATATGATGAAGATAATTAAAGACGGAGTTTATGCAAAGGCCGTTGTGGCGATCCTAGGTAGAAATTGCCTAAGATGGATTTACAGAATAGTGCCTTCGGTTGTCCAGTCCCAGGACAAAGTATATGGATGAATGTCTGACGGAGTATATCTGATAGATCACGTAAGTTGATCGCTTCAAACATATTTACGTTGGTGGCGGAGAAATTCGTTTCTTTTAGCTTTATAAACGTGATATTTTTAGGAAAATCAATCTGTGATTTGACGGGTATGACGATGAGGCATTCAAAGTAAATGAAAAGGTGATTTGTTAAAAGATAAGTTATGACCTCAAGTCTCATCAACCAGGAAGTGACAAAAATCGGGCAGGCAGCATGGCTAAGTGGATCACACCCAATTAGGGTATATTGTCACCATCTAGATAATATTCATATTTGTTACTTCTTTCGCTTCTGTGTCTTCCAGGAACGGTTATGTTGGTATACCAATCGTAAGGTGACAATATATTCGAAAATTCAAGCAAAATGAATGGTCGGTCATGTGTGGGCCAAGTTACAAGATGTTATTGTTGAACTCTAGTGTATCCCCTCTAGAGTACACTGATCGGAAGGTGGTTCCATACCTTGTCATAGTTGGAAATCCATTACCCAATAAGAGCCGCGGTTTTTGATTGTATATTATATATGTAGAACGTGAGATGCAAGCGTTCTGCTAGATTATTATTTACTTATATTAGACATTATTATAATATCAGAATAATATTGATTTTGAAAATGTTTTGGGTTATTGTATGGTAAAAACCATCTGTGTTTATGTATGGATCGGTCTTACGATTATCTTTTCTTTCGAAAAGGATTTTGAAAGCTAAACTGAATGATTGGAGTTTACTCACACCAGTCCTATGACAGACCTAGAGTTTATTTTGTTTTTGTTTTTACCCGAAACCCTTGGGTGTCCAAATTTGTACGGGCAGTCAAGTAGTCAGGATTTTACAGATACTGGGAAGGGCTTGGAGCAGGAGGCTTCAACATTAGTTATACATAGAGTTATTTCCACTGTGATGTCATATGTTATACTTTGATGATGGTATGTATACATACAGTTTCAAATTGTATTTCAAAGGATATGTTATATAATATATTTTATTCGTTCCGCTGTGAGATTTGAGCTTACTCTAATAATGTTGTATTGTGGTCTTCTTCTTCTATTCAAATTTTCTTTCTTTCTAATTCTCACCCTCTAACCTCTTTCTATTAACTCTCTGGCATTTCCAATGCTTGAATAGTCAACATGATGTTTTGAGTTGATTTTCGGGGTCGAAAATTCCCAGGTCGTTACATCATTGTTCGTTTTAGGTATCTTGTGACCCTCTCAATAGCATGCCAGTGCTTTATACTAGGTCTACTGGTAAACCTACGCAATAATCCCATGACATAAGCAATGTCGGGACTAGTACAATCAGTGGCATACCAAAGGTTGCCAATGATGCTCCCATAATCAGATTGTCTTACACCCTCACCAGTGTTCTTAAATAATTTTACATAGGGACCATATGGTGTACATGCAGGTTTACAATCAAAGTAATTGTATTTCTTTAGTATCTTCTCAATGTAATGAGATTGCTCCAAAGAAAGTCCCTTTTCTGACCTAGTTATCTTAATGCCAAGGATTACACTTGCCTCACCTAGATCTTTCATATCAAAATTGGCACTTAATAAAGATTTGACCGTGTTTATGGCATGAATGTTTGATCCAAAAATAAGTAAATCATTAACATACAAACATATAGTAGTGCAAATGTCATTTTTCTGATTTATAATAAATGCGTTTGTCACTTTCGTTAACTCTAAAACCATTTGTGATTATTAATTTATCAAAATTTTCATTCCATTGTTTAGGTGCTTGTGTTAAACCATATAATGATTTATCTGGTTTTCATACTTTATGTTCTTGACCATGTATTACAAATCCTTTAGGTTGATCCATATAAATTTCTAAGTCTAATTCACTGTTTAAAAATGAGGTTTTCACATCCATTTGATGTATTATTAAATTATGAATAGAAGCAAGTGAGATTAATCCCCGAATGGATGTAATTCTTATTACAGGTGGAAAAGTGTCAAAAATTCTACATTTTCTCTTGGTTTAAAACCTTTAGCTACTAAATGGGCTTTATATTTATCGGCAGTACCATCATATTTTAATTTCTTTTTAAGCACTCATTTATAGCCTATAGATTTACAACCAGGTGGTAAATCAACTAAATGCCAAGTCTTATTGGATTCCAAAGAATCCATCTCATCATTTATAGCCTCTTGCCGAAAATCGGCATCAGGTGAAGATAAGGACTCTTGGAGGTTTAAGGGATCCTCCTCTATAGTAAAAGCACAAAAGTCTGAACCAAAATCTTTTGCGGTTCTTGCTCTTTTACTTCTTCTAGTTTTATTTTCAAAATGTTCATTAGGTTCAGTTCTTACAGGTAAAAAATTACATGATGTGCCTCCACTATTCCTTAATTTAAAATGGAATTTTGTTCATAAAAATCCGCATCATTTGACTCAATTATATTATGTGTATTTAGGTTATAAAATCTGTATGCTTTGCTACAAACTTCATAATTAATAAATACACATTCATACACTCTACTTGCTAATTTTATTCTCTTAGGGTCTAGAATGCAAACATATGCCAAGCATCCCCAAGTTCTAAAATAAGACACATTTGGTTTGTAATTTTTCAGAATATCAAAAGGTGAAATTTTACTTTTTGATTTAGGGATTCTATTTAGTACATAACATACCGTTAATAATATATCCCCCACCAATGTTTTGCTGCACCAAAATTTAATAAAATGGCAACTACTAATTCGATAAAGGTCCAAATTTTTTTTCCAGGTTTATCATTCATTTCAGGTGAATAAGGTGCAATTCTTTCATATATAATACCATGTAGTTCATAGAAATCCAGAATAGAACTAGATTCATATTCTGTTCCTCTATCACTACGAAGTCTTTTAATTTCCTTGTTGGATTGATTTTCAATTTCAGTTTTGAATGTCATAAACATATCAAATGCATCACTTTTATTTTTCGTGAGATATACATATGTGAAATCAGAGCAATCATTAATAAAAGTGATAAAATAGCGGTGTCCATGTCTAGTCAATGTGTCATCAAGCTCACGTATATCAAAATGAATTAAATCTAAGGGTTCAGATACTCTGTCAACAGACTTATGAGGTTTCTTTATGATTTTAACTTGAGTACAGAATTCACAATTATCAAAATCTGACATTTTAGGAATCATATCTAAAGTGTTCATGTTGTGAATTATGCATTTGTTAACATGACATAATATAGAGTGCTCAATATTAAAATCACACAATATATAAGCAAAACTAGTTACTTTATTAGATTCAACATTCAACTTAAACATACCCTCACAAGCATAATCTTTTCCCGCAAAAGTTCTCTTATAAGTTAAGGAATCAGCCCCTATAACTTGAGTAAAGCCAACCTTATTCAGAAGAAAGCCAAAAACCAGATTCTTTATCATCTCCGGAGTGTGCCTTACGCCTTTCAGAATCACTGTATTTCCAGAGGTAAACTTGATTTCCACATTTCCAACCCTAGCAACTTTAGTGGTGTGAGAATCTCCCAGCAACACTTTTTGATTATCAACAGCCGTGTATGTAGTAAACATATCACGATCATAGCAGATATGGCGAGAAGCACCAATATCTACCTACCAACCCTCTGATCCACCAACAAGGTGAATCTTCGTAATCATAGCCGTTAAAGGCTCCTCGGTCAGGTTAGCTTGCAGTGCAAGGCCTGGTCAGTTCCTACACTTACATGCCATATAATCTGGTTTTCCACAGTTGTAGCTGAGAAACAACTGTCCAGGTTCACTCTTTTGGGTTGGTTGTTGCTGTCCTTTTTGGTTCCCTCACGGGTTCCAATTATGTTTGTTGTGACGATTTTGATTTTTGAATGTTTTCGTATTTGATTTCAAAATAGCTGGTTTGGTCTTTTTAGTGCTGTTGTTTATGACAACCAGCACTTTCTCTTTCTGGTCCTATTTGCGTGCCTCCTCCTTAATACGGAGGCGAGTGATCATGCTCTCTAAGGAAAATTTCTTAATCTTCCGCCTCAGTACATTCTTAAAATCTTTCCATCCTGGGGGTAATTTGTCAATTATTACAGTAATATGAAATTGTTCATCCAAAACCATACCTTCGGAGATGATCTTGCGAGCTATTTTCTGAAGCTCATTAGACTGCATCTCTACTGACTTATCATCCGTAATCTGATATTTGAGGTAGCGGCAGACTGCGTACTTTTTTGCGCCTGCCTCTTCAGTGTCATACTTCTTCTTTAGAGCCTCCAGGTATCCTTCGCTGATTTGTCTGAATTGTAATAGTCGTACAGATAGCCACTGAGGCCATTGAGGATGAAGTTCCTACACATGTAGTCCTGCTCAATCCAAGTCTGGAACTGGTTTGATTTCTCTGTCCAAAACGCCATCTGATCTGCATCGGCTTCATTTGGTTTTTCAGGCAATTGCGGTTTCTTGGTTGACATAGCGCTAATGACTTTTCGCATCGTCGGAAAAAACTCCATTTTTTGTTGCCAGCATTTGAAGTGGAGATCTTCAAACCTGAAAGGTGCGGTAGTGATAAGTGGGATATGGAATATTGATGCAGGCGCGGCATCGTCAATGTTGTTTGCAGCGTCAGAGGAAGAAAAAGCGATTAGTTGACTGAACGTCTTCAATTTGTTGGAAAACTAATGGCTGAGTCACGTACTAAGTCGCTCTCTTAAAGACGTTTCAGGGATCTGCTCAATGGTACAAAGCAGTTCGTACCTTTTGCCGCTACCTCTAGGATAAAACAGCCTTCTATTTTAATATCAATTCGCTTGTATAACGAATGAGCCTGATTTGCACTCAAATTAAAAAATTATATTGCTCTTTTACATTGTAATAAAAATTCAATGAAGATAAGAGAGTTTCTGAGAAAGAGAGCAAAGAAAAAGAATGTTGTGTATAATGTTTTGTCCTTATATTCCTTATATGGACAAAAAGAACATAGTAACATTTGCTAGATTAGTGAAAGGAAAATTGGACCGCAGTTAATACCATATAAATAAAAGAAACGTTCAAAAAGTTGCAATTTTTATCACGTAAATTGCATATGTTTCAAAAGAGATGAATAATAATAAATCCTAATTGATTACCATTAATAAAAATATTTTAATATCATTTATTTTTGTAACAGCTCCATAAAAGGTCACATGCATTTATGACCATGACTGTTCAATTGCAATAATGACTTATAAATACATTTACATATATGAAAATATATTACCGTTATAACTTTCAACGGCTCTATCGCATTAGTTCCTCAATAATAAATTTTTGACAACTGCAATCAATTTTTAAATAAATTCATTACATATATAAAACATTTCAATTATGGTAATGATTGAAAAATTAAATTATCAAGTTAACTATACTAACCATAAATGGTTATTTCAAACAATATTTAACATTCAAATACAAAAATTGGTAATTTAAGTTCAAAGAATAGCTTGTATATTAATAATATGTGTCTTCGTGAACTGATAATATGTGCATGCATGGTCGTGTATATATATATATATATATATATATATATATATATGTATATATATAAGGGAATGTCTAAATGAACACAAAATGTTGATACAAAATTAAACACATAAAATCCGAGCTATTGGATCTCCCCTTGAATTACACCTCACACATAAAGATAAACAGATCGTGTGGTCCAGATTTTGTATACATATATTTGTGTCTCAATAGTCGCTCCCTAACAATTAGAGCTATATGATTTTATTTATAAATAATAAATGTAGATTGAAATATATATACAAAATGCTTCAAAATTTAAAATACGATGGCTAATCATGTTAGATGATTGTGATGACGCTTATTAGAATTTACAATCATCAACACCTGTTAAGATTACGATTGGTGATAATAATGAACACCCCAAATAGCAAGTGAGTTTTTATAATAAATTTTACAAATAAGTTTTAAATGTTTTTAGGTACCAGTGATAGTTTTGATGTGCAATTACATATGGAAACAATAGTTCTATGCTTATGATAAATTTGTGTAATGATGTAGAGGTAAAACAATAGTTCTATGCTTATGATAACTGTATTAATTTCTATGAAATTTGTTAAGACACAGAATAGGGTGTTGCAAACATGCCAGCTCATCCGCGCAATCTGACACGAAAGAGTGATGTGTCTCACACAACTCATACGGTTGACCGTTGGAATTTATTTGCCTACCATGACCTTGCAAAACAAAATAGTGTAAAATCAAAAGAATAAGGAACATGTTCTTAATACGTTTCTCTTCAAATCTTCTGAATGCTACTCTTTGTTCTTTATGCAAACGCCTTCTTCAAATCATTTGAATATATATATATATATATATATATATATATATATATATATATATATATATATATATATATATATGACACAGGTTTAATAGCATCCGTAAATATTGCAGCAGTCCATTTGCCTTCCTATTTCCATCAAGTATTTCTCTTCTCTCTCCTTCAACTCACTTTTTCATTTTCCACTCACTTTCTTTAATGTAAATGGAAGGCTGATATCAGAAGGCATTTGAGATACGTCATTTTTAGTGTGCAACCGAATGCTTGCCTATATGTGTGTATATACAGTGACATAACCAGAAATTTAACTTAGAGTGGGCAGAATATACGAATGATTTTAAAAAAAATAGCACATAAATTTATCATATCCATGCATATCAAAATAACCGAGATAAATTAAGCGTATTTACAAACAAAAAGTATTACAAACATTTGCACCCAAAATGACAATGACTCAAAAGTATTACAGTATGTCAATTATATATCAATGTCATCTATTCCATCTTGAAGAAATATATAAATGTCAGATATTATATCCATCTTCATTGATATAACCTTGAATCTTGCCCCGCGCAGCTGCCCACCCCATGCACAATGTAGTTACATCCCTCTCTCTCTCTCTCTCTCTCTCTCTCTCTCTCTGTGTGTGTACACACACATATATTCTAAATTTCTATCTTATCTATTCTCACCTTCTATTTTCTCTCATTAACTATCCGGTATTTCCGATGCTTGAGTAGTCGGCATTGAGTTTATGTCGATGCCTAGGATCGTGTAAATCCCTGGGTCATTAAAGTTGGTATCAGAGCTTAAGATTAAGTAATTACATTGGTTCTATGGCGTAGCTCAGTAGAGATGGGTTTAGTAATACCCTAAATTGAGTTGAGTGTGTGTGTGTGTGTGTGTGTGTGTATATATATATATATATATATATATATATATATATATATATAAGCGCGTATATGTTATTTAATATAAATTTGGTTTTATATTGTGGAAATTTATTGGTTGTGTTATTTATGAGTTCTGATCAATCAGTTTGATCCATTGTAACGGTAGGAATTCCTAAACACTTGAATACGATGACCCGACACAGTATGTTTTGAAGAGAGGGTAAATGAAACAATTTTACCTAAGTATATTTTGATATATATATATATATATATATATATATATATATATATATATATATATATATATATATTCTTCTATAATCAAATTGAATGGCCAGCCCCCACATGTGCCAGATGTAGTTGCTTACATACTATTTTACTATTTCAAGCATGCTAAGCTTTCATACGTACAGTAATAAGATAGAGAAATGCTGACAAGGAGGACAATTCTATACCGTAGCTGGACGCCAAGTCCAAAGTCCAAATTTGTATTTAAGTTCAACACGGTTGAAGAATCTAATTAATACATAACAATCTAGTCGTATATAATGTGACCATTCACACACATTCTATATATATATGTATATATATAGATAGACAATGCCATTTTGCCGACTTATTTTGATGATAAGAAAGCTTAGTTTTAAGCTTTCGTTAACCATTTTGTCTCTTTCCATCTTTAGAAAAGTGAGAACAAAAGCTGATGCAACGTGCACATCAAACGTACATAATTACGCATCATTAAAGCTTTGTTATTCTTGTTGCTTCATGCATGAATTGACAAAAGTTGTTTTAAAATAAAATGAAGGGTAAATTCCAAAGGGAATAAATTTTCTTTTGTACAACACATGAAGTTAAGAATTAACGAATTCTATATCCAAGGTATCATGCATAATGCACGCTGCATGATATTGCATGTTTAGACTTAAAAAAAGAATAAAAGAAGAGAAAAATCTAACTAATTGAGGCCCACTGTGACCAAAATGAATCATTGAAAAGCACTAGGAGACGATAGCAGTTTTGGTAAACAGCTATCAAAGAGTTGCTTCTCATACCAAATCAAAAATAAAATAAAGGTAATAATTCAATTTAAAGAAAGTAGTTGGTTCCCTTTCTGTAATATGCTTTCATAGCATGAGTCTGCAAAGGATAGATTGGATAAAGAAGAACATCTGATTCTAATACAAAATCAGCAACTACTATGATATATATCTCAACTTCATTTATTTTATTTTATGCTATGAAAGATGAGATTACTGACTGGCAGACCTTGGTATTTTTAATGTTTAATATAATTGCCTTCCACATCTATCACATGAATGTGTTGCCTCTGAGGTTTCTTTTGATGCCATGTGCTTCTGCATTTTTGGCAAGTCCAATTCTAATACGTCTTTTAGAGCTTTCGATGCTTCGGTTAGGTCTTCCAAACTGCAAAAAATTTGCAACAAGAATATATTAATATATATTTTTTGACGAAAATTGTATATTAACATTATTTATACCAAATAAAATTGTTAACGATGGAGATCAAGGCTTAAACATTGAAGGTTATAGTGAATATAAATTCTGTGCCAAAATGAGAATAAAAAAATATAGAATTATAAAATAGGATCTTGATATTTTCTTTTGAAAATAGAAAGAACCATTTGCAGTTGACAGATAATTCACATGAGACTATTTCTCGTTTGACAAAAAACTCCACCAGCGCATCATGTATGCAAGGATATTTTTGTTATATCAGAAAATCTTCATCAAGGTGTGAATTGTATACAGTTCATGAAAAGAGTAAAAAAAATATGAAATTATAAAGAAAACTCCATGTGAATATATGTTTATATACAGACGCTTAAAGGATCTAGGATAGGCCTGAGAGTGTGAAAATTGTGTGGTGGGATTGAAAAGCAAGCAAAATATATTACTTGAAGATAGATAGTATATAGCAGGGTAGGTGACTGCACACACAAAAGGAACATTTTCCTCTGAGATGTGAGGACAAAGCTGGACATAATGCAGTGTCTAATATTTTTTACAATGTTACAATATAGCACTACCTTACACATGTTGTAGTATACCAAGGCAAAATTGTGTGGTAATGAATGAAAGTTCTGGTGTTTTCCTTTTGTCCTTGGACAATCCAATCAGGGCTAGTCCACAACGGACAAGGTAAATACAGTCAAGCAAGAGAGTTCTGCATGTATATTATACAGGAAGTTGAACCCAAGAGTTTGACCACATCCCATCAAATATTTGAAAAGCTTTGTCGTTTTTGTGGAGGTACTCCACTTAAATTCTACCGCAAAGCAAGTAGCAGCAGAAAACACAAAACATCAACATATCAGGTGGAACTATATACACAATCTAAAAAGCTATCAAGACACCCTTTTTTGTACTGAAGATGGATAATCAATGTGGAACTATATATATATATATATATATATATATATATATATATATATATATATATATATAGTACTTTAGGGTGCGTACATAGTCTCAAGACTCTCAACCATTGTTGTCAAAGAAATCAAAATCTTACGAATTATATCTCGATTCAGTTTGGATCTCTTCTTTTACGATTTGATTTACATTATGATAGCAAATTAGTTAAAAACTTAAAACCACAATTAAAAAATCAATTAGCTTTGACTAACCTACTTATTTGGATTCATAATTCTAATTATGACGTTTTTAAAACAAACTAAAAATGGAATAAGAGAGAAAATTGAGTTTTAAGTTCAGCTGTAGAAATTTATGACATCAAAATCAACTCAAACATGAGTAAAAATCTTGAAGTTTTGATCTTTTGAATATATGATGTATGATTTGAATCCTATTTTGATTTAAATTTATACTTTATGACATGATTTATATCCCATTTGAAAACCATGGTCTCACCCTCTGTGTTACACAGAATACTCTGTTTTCTTATGGCTAATGTTATTAGATGTAAGTAAATCATCAATCATGGTAGATTTCCATTCCTGATATGATGTCAATACTAAGCTAAAAGGTAGTAATAACAGGAGGAAACAATTTCTTCGAGGCATCATGCCTGTTTTCAGGAAGTAGTTTAAATTAATTGGGATTTCAATTACAAGCAGATCTATGAGATAATAATAAAAGCCAAAACATTTAGCGTAAGTCTTTCCCTAGATATTCAGTCAACAAATCCTTTATCTTCATATTTTCAATTATGTTTTCTTAATCAGTCATGAATTCATGTAACATATGCTGAAACCTAAAGAATGAAAATACCTTGAATCTACATATTAGTCATAAGAAAAAATAATATATTTTATTCATTTTCACTTGAAAATGTATAGCATACAGCAAAATATAGATATCTGTATAGAAAAAAAAATTACTTTGACTGATTTATATAGCGAGGTCATACATAAATTTGACACAGGAGGCAACCCACCAAGGCCATATGTTAGGGCAACACAGTGGACCAAGGGCAACATGATAAGTTAACACATTATTGCTATGTTATATAATATAAAGCTCAAGATATGAAAAATCTAGCAAAATGACTGGTGGATAAAGTTCTTGAGTTTGCCCTTAACGAGCAGGTACCAATGACTCAATAATGGCGATGTGCAAGATTTTTCCCTCGTTTTTCATCTTTCAGGGTTTTTTGGAACTATTATAGGTATATAACTTGTATTATGTGTTGGTAAACAGAAGAGATCAGAACTGAAGTTCAGAGAAGGAGATCAGAAGCGGTAAGTTATGACAAAGGTGATCTAGATCAGGGCGGAGCATAGCAAACATGGATCTAGCATTCACTTGGAGAATATTTACAAGCACAATCTCAATCAGATCCTATCACTAATGTTTTAGGGTGATCTTTCAATATTATTTCTGAATTATGATATACTTATTGATGTTTTAGTAGATTTTAAATTATATGATCTGGATTTGATCAGTTCACGATTTGATGATATCAGATTTGTTTGTGAATAAATTGGTATAACTCAAATGACTTTTGATTGAGGAATTTTAGCTAGTGAGACCACTATATTGTTAACTGTTTGATTCGATGTTGCGCCATGGAGTTAACCTGAATTGATTTAGTATGATCGGGTGTTTGATTTAGTTTGGGTATTAACAACATTGAGAAATTTTGACAAAATTTAAAATGACAATTGAGTTTGGGGAAAGATAAGGTAGTCGAAAATGTCCAACGGAGATAAATGGGGTTGAAGACAGAATTGGGGACCACTTTGGTGCCTTCAATTTGGAAGATGGAGACTAGAGATGCTAAACACCAAAGTGTAGATGAGGAGCTACATGTAAATGATGTATGGCAACAACGACATCACACACGTGTTAATGAGCGAAGATGCTAAGTGGAAGAAACGAGCAACTAATCATGGGAGCACTTGGTATTGATAAGACAAAGAGACAAGTCAAACAATGAGTTTCAAGACGATTTCAAACTTCAAAGTGGTGTTAATGGTGCAAGAGAGATGTTCACAGTGATGTTGTGCTTCATGGAGGAGCTGATGAAAGTGTAGGAACATGAAATTTTGGTGGGTGTTGACTGAAGAGGTGCTCTGTGATTTACGTGTGGTTGGAAAATGCT
The DNA here is from genome assembly GCA_030737875.1 of Allium sativum. Lineage (NCBI taxonomy): Eukaryota > Viridiplantae > Streptophyta > Magnoliopsida > Asparagales > Amaryllidaceae > Allium > Allium sativum. Next base: position 53,266,021 of record CM060920.1, on the reverse strand, counting down.
TGGAATTGTAAGCATGTAATCGAGAGCATGCTAATCGAGAAAAGAGTAGCGAAAGAAACACAAGTGTTGGAGATTTGTATAAAGCGGGGTAGAGTGAACTGAAGTACGCTTGATATTTGATACTCGGACTGTGTTAGGGGAAGACTTGAATCAGTTAATCAACCAATGATATAAGGATGTTTTCATGTGTTTAGAGTGGAGCGATGTGGTATCAAGTACTTGCGTGTTTTTCTTCATAATACATATTGCTCGAATATGTTGTAAAGTGTTGTGGAGCGTTGTTTAGATGCTATTTTGCAAGTTTGACGTACTGTTTTATTTTGCCCCCTCTTTTTTTTGCTTTGACACGTTACTCTACTCCACCCCTTGTCTAAGGCGTTGTCTGAACGAAAAATTTTCTTGGAATGTTAAGAAATAAGTGTTTTTGGTTCGATTTTGTTTTACTTTTACTAAATTTACACCAAAAAAAGACTAAATTATTATGTTTATCTATCGTTGCTCTTCATCATCTTCTAATATATTTTCAAATTTTATTTCACTTTATATATTGGCTATTGGGTTTGAACCTCGAGTTAAGGACTAATTTAGGGAGAGTGGTGTAAATTTTAGATTATAGGACTAATGGAAGTTTTAGATTATAGGACTAGTGAAAAGCGGCATAAGACGTAGTGTTGATCTTCGATATCTATTACTACTAGTACCACCATCATCATCGTCACCACCTTGGTTTTTTATTTATTCATTATTATTACAATTATTATTTGTTTCATTGTTTTACTTTATATTATCTTTATTTATGTGTTCACCTTTAAATCTATTATCATTATTATTAATTTTAAATTGACTTTGCCATTTGGTTTTGGGTCAGGATTAATGGCTTAGTTGTTTGCTGTATATATTTGTTTTAAAATATATATAAAAAACACTAAATAATATTCTTTTCTACAACTGAAAATAAACATACAGTTTTCATGCTTTATAAAGCTTACTATGATGTTCGTGGCAGAACGGTAGAAGCTTAGACCATCGTCAGAGTCCCCTCAAAATCCAAGCAAAGGATAGACGAATATAAGCGCTCACCGAATAATTTTTGCACTGAGTAACTATAAAAATGGTAACCACTTAGTGAGAAACTCAATTTGAGTTGATTAATCTTCACTATTTATTACTGTAATATGAGTGAGATACACAAACTAATATTGGTGAAAACTATGGCTAAATATTGGTGAATTTTAAACCAAGCAAAGTTTATTATTGTTGAATTTAAAAAATGAAACGCCTATAATTTACAATAGTAATAAAATTTAGATAAAATGTACATACTGAAAACTATGTCATAACTATAGCTATATATTGGTGTACTTACTGATCATGGCTTGATTTAAAAAAAAAACACAATAAATGACAACAATTTAGTATTATTTTTTATGTTTGTGTTATATTACGTCAGGTTAGATTCCAATATTATTTGAAACAGAATTTAAAATAGATAGGATGAAAATGGAAGAACCGTTAAGATAAAGGTAAAATCATATTTCAAAGTGAAAGTGAGTAATCTTTATTATATGTTTATCTTCTTTGAACAAGAAAACCAATTAAGTATGCTTTGGGAAACATAAAAATTATACATTTATTCTTAGTTATAAAAAAGAATACTCTGTGAATGATTTTCTACATATGTCAGTATGAAATATATAAAATTTTGATACACTTCGGAATTATATTAGAATATGAAGAGCTAAAATAAATAAACAAAATAACTGAGTTTTGTTAGTATAATTATATTTAATTTAGTCAAAGTAAAAATAATAAAAATACTGTACCAAAAATGTTTATTTCCCTAGCAATTGAAGAAAAACTTTATGCTCAAACCGCGCCGCAAACCAGGAGTGGAATAGAATGCGAAACCAAAAAAGCAAAGCGACAAAATTGTAGAATAGCACTTAAAAGACGCCCAGTGGCATCCTTAAGAGCATGGCTTACTTTCTTCGAAAATTTGCACTTCTTATAATCTGCTTTCAATAGCTTTCCTTTTTTTTTATTCCATTTACTTTAAGTTCCATTTTAAACATTTAATAACTTAGTGACATTAGTGAACTGTTCACAATTACTGTAATTTTTTATTAAATTGTGAATATTAAGTATACAAATATTTAGTTATGGTCATGGCATAAATTTCATTACGTGTAAATCTTTTACGGTGTTGTAAACTATAAAAGTATTTTTATCTAATTGAGAATAAACTTTAGTTATGTGCATGTATATCAGGCATCGCTCATATTACAATATTAAGCGACGATCTAATCAACAAATTAAGTTTCTCACTGTATGCAATTCCTGTTTTTATAGTTACTTAATGCAAAAATTGTTTATATCAAATTATATGGAGAGCGCTTATTTTCGTTCAAGCCCTCCCACTTACGCTAAAGACATTCTTAGCGCCTAGTATTCCGTCCATCGAACAACATAGTTTCTCGATGAGATGAGTGTGGATGCATCCAACGTGGTTATTCTAAGTTATAAGTGTGACAATGATGAATTAAGTGTGACCAAGTGTGTGTGAGGTACATTCCCTCGAGGTGGATTCCCCGAAGGATGTGCGCTTACGATGAAGGAAAACTAATGCTTCTCTTAGAATTCTGCTCAAGATTCAAATGATAGTTCTTTGACCTAGTTGGGATTCCAATGCAAGGATGTGGCTAAAGCTAGCTTTGGAAGTCCTATTAGAGATGAATGATCGTTATCCATTCATGTAAATTTCTAATGATACACGTGTCTGGACGTAATAATGCACTCAGAGCGTGTTAACGTATGAGATGATTAGTAGAGGTGCTGAATGACTTTGGTGTTGCTATCTAAGTAGTGTACGAGTAGGGTGTTCTGGAAGGCATGAGTGAGGTGTCAACAAGACTTGACGTGGCTAGAGTAGTGTAAGGTTCGGCGTATTTAGACAGGTGTCTAAATACATGGATGTCCCCTTGATCTAATATGTAAATGATATACCTGTCTAAATACATGGATGTCCCCTTGATCTAATATGTAAATGATATGCAAAGGAGTTCCCCTCGATACATGACCATGTCTTGGTGTATTAGGGTTAATAATAGACGTAAGTGTACTTTTGGTGTCAGTCGTGGCTGTTTTGATGTTAAAACAAACAGGAACGGATGGTTTCTCTCTCCATCTAGGTGAACTAATGAGGATGAATGGGCTCCATGGATGGTGATTCTTGGCAAACGTTGTATATGATTGATACAATGAATATCAAATGTGATGGAGTTCCACTCTAAAATTGAGTGCATATAAGAGTCCATACTGGAGTTCAATCGAAGTTTCGAACAATTAATGCGATGATATTTAACCTCAAATTTAGATTAAGTGTTACCACAATGAGAAAAAACATCACATGAGATTGATGTTGGTGCTTTTTATATTCTGTGTGATGTTCGATATAGGTGTTAAAGTGTTATGGTGTGCGCTTGTGGTAGAGGGTCTGTGTACAGTTTTTTGGTGTGTGTTTGCTACGTTCTCGATAGTGCAAAGAAAAATGAATGCAAGAAATCAAAAAAATTAGTAAATATTATGCTGTGTTTTGGTTGACAATGACAAAGGTAAAGAATGAGCGATCAATCCGAGTGTCTGGTTTCAGATAAGCAAGGTATACTATAAGAAGCAAACCAATAATGTGTAATTTGCTAGTAGTTCCAAGATGAATATACACAATTTGGCTTGGTCAAGTTGAAGTTATTTAACAGAGATATTATAACACTAATGAGAGGTAGACATGTTCTGTAAACTAAGAAGAACCCAACCTCAATAGCAACTCGAGGAAAAAATGTAACCATCAACTCGGCAAAAAGTTACTAAAGCATGATAAGGAAACATGAAAGTTCTACATGCAAAGCCAGAAAGTAGTAATTATACAAGATGATGGAAAATACGGTGGATGACATAAGAAGTTTCCAGTAAAGTAAGTTTACTTAAATCAAGGAGAACACACAAAGTTTATATAGTGAACTCCATGGTATTATAAGCTTTTCTAAACGAATGTTGAATGCATGTACGACAGGTGAATAAGGCTCTATGTAAATGGTTTGAAATTTTGAATGTTAATATGGTTGTTTCATTGTTTTGAACTAAAGGGAGTTAATGGTGTTATTGTGTCAAGAAGATGTTATGTTTATGCAAAACAATAAGTACGACTTGATTTGTATGGGTACAAATATGTTGGGTTCTTTTTTTTCTTTTTCTTTTTCTTTTTTAGAAAGTGTCCCAGGGAAAACAGTATCTTTTTGATTCGTTATTTTCTGAATACACAAATATTATATCAACATGCCATGATTTTTTGATATGGTTTGTCATGACATGGTGCTTGATCCTTTTTTCAGGTACAAGTTCTTTTTTTTTTTTTTTACATGACATGGTGCTTGACATTTTGATATATGTGTGATTTTTTTTATATTTGTTGAGTGGAAAAATGGTTATTCCGAGTACAACACCCAAATCATAGAAATTCAACAAATATCCAAACATAGCCAAGCAGGAAAGTAAAGGAGACACAAGGAACTTTCAAGTGGTTTGACAATCAGGCCTACGTTCACTTGTCACAATCACTGAATTATAATTTATAATCACAAGTACATAGCTTTCATCTATGAGAAAGTGAAAGTTCTCAATCTTGCAGCCTCTCGAAGTTTGAAGCAGAAGAAGATCCCCCTTAAATGGCCATCTCAAGGCCTATCTATAGAAGTTCATAAATCCAGTTTGGTATAGCGTCGTGCTGGAGGATTTGGAGTAGTGGAGAAAGTGTAGGAAGTGGAAGAAGTTGGTGAAAGTAGTAGGACACATCACCAGATGTGCCCACTCCGGTTCGGCATGGTCGAACTGGCTCAGTTCGGCATGGCCGACCTAGGACCATGCCGATCCGAGGCAACTCTGTCTAGCTGAACCGGAGCAAGGCCGAGCCAGACCCTTGTCGAACAGAGGCCACACTTCCATGTCGATCCGGAGAGAAGTCAAATCATGCTGAATTGCATGTAGCCGAACCAGATCTTGCTCATCCAATTATCCAAGCATCTGAGACATCCGCTACTTCAAACAAGCATTTCCAGGTTGATATGAGTCTACGCTCTAGTCTCGAGCGATTCGATGATCATACGTTTGTAGTGTGACTGCATTGCAAAAAGGCGGGTCAACACTTACCCCCAAAACATGTCTTTCTTTGGAAGACATGTTTTGAATGCAATTTCTTTGGATCGTTCACGAGTCAGCTTTAACTCCGCCTGTGTAGTTTTCTATGCAGCCTGTCCCAAGCCAGGGTAAAGGAGGAGGGTTGTGATAGGCTTGGCGAGCCAACGTAAAAACTTAGCCTTTCTTATGGATATGGAACCTTATGATATATCATTGGGGCGTAACCCTCTTAGCGACGCGCTATATCGAGGCTCGGATATGTTGTTAAATATGCAAGGGCTGGGCCGCCATTCTCTTAGTGACGCGCTACACTGACGCCCCGGTGTAGTGATAAGTGAGCAAGGGTCCTCGCATTTTTCTCGGCGGATGCGAGGGGCAAGGAAGCTAGTCGACGATAATAGGGTTCGGTTAGGTAGTTGGAATGTAGGGTCCTTAACAGAAAAATTAAGAGAGATAATGAATACTATGATTAGGAGACGGGTTAACATCTTGTGCGTTCAAGAGACTAAATGGGTGGGTCAGAAGGCGAAGGAGGTGGAGAACACTGGCTTCAAATTGTGATACACGGGAGAAGTACGTAACAAGAACGAGGTAGGCATATTGATTGACAAGAACCTTCAGAACAATGTGGTTGACGTCAGAAGACGAGGGGATAGGATCATCCTAGTTAAGCTAGTAGTTGACGAGGCAGTTCTGAATGTCATTAGCGCATATGCTCCACAGGTAGGTCTAAGTGAAGAAGTCAAAAGGAAGTTCTGGGAAGACTTGGATGTCATGGTTAGGAATGTGCATAGTAGCGAGAAACTTTTTATAGGAGGAGACTTCAATGGCCATGTTGGCTCATCTAGCGGGGGTTTTGAGCGAGTGCATGGTGGTTTTGGATTTGGCAGTAGGGACCAAGAGGGTGAAGATATTTTGAATTTCGCTCTCTCTTTTGATCTCATGATTGCTAATACCTTCTTTAGAAAGAGGCAATCACATCTGATCACCTTCAGTAGTAGCCAATAGACTAGCCAGATTGACTTTGTCCTAATCAGGAGAGATAGTAAACGAGATTGTGTTGATTGCAAGGTCATACCTGGAGAATGTGTCGTCTCACAACACCAGCTCTTGGTATGCGTGTTTCGTCTTCGGGTGGTGAAGGATAAGAGAGCGAAGATTAGCAGGACGAAATGGTGGAAACTCAAAGGAGATGCTTCACGATTGTTTAAAGATAGAGTGATGGGAGAAGAGGCTTGGAATGTGGAAGGAGAAACAAATGTAATGTGGAATGCGATGACAACTTGCATTCGGAGAGTCGCCACTGAGGTATTTGGGATAACAAGAGGAAGCAAGCGAGAACCCAAGAATTCGTGGTGGTGGAATGACGAGATGCAAAAGGCTATCAAAGAGAAGAAGAAATGCTACAAATGCATGTACCGTCATAAAAGCGAAGAGAACATGCACATGTACAAAGCGGCAAAGAAGACTGCAAAGAGAGCAGTGAGTGAAGCAAGGGGACGAGCGTACGAAGATTTGTATCAAAGGCTAAGTACAAAGGAGGGTGAAAAAGACGTTTACAGAATAGCTAGGCCACACGAGAGGAGGACAAGGGACTTCAATCAGGTTAAATGCATTAAGGATGAGAATGATAGACTTTTTATGAAGGACGATGAGATAAAGAATAGGTGGAGAGAATACTTTGATAAGCTTTTCAACGAAGAAAGTGATAGCTCTTCGATCGAGTTGAAAGACTTAGCCGACAGCACCAATAGACATTTTGTGCGGAGATTTCAAGAAGCTGAGGTAAATGGGGCGTTGAAACGTATGAAATCAGGCAAGTCGGTAAGGCCTGATGACATTCCTATTGAGGTGTGGAGATGCTTTAGAGATGCAGGGATAAGATGGCTAACTAAGTTGTTAAATAATATTTTCAAATCAAACAAAATACCAGATGAGTGGAGGAGAAGCATTTTAGTTCCAATCTTCAAGAATAAAGGAGATATTCAAAGTTGCACAAACTATAGAGGAATTAATCTTATGAGTCATACAATGAAGCTTTGGGAGACAGTTTGCGAGCAGCGTTTGAGGAGGTTGACAAGTGTCTCTAGAAATCAATTTGGTTTTATGCCTGGAAGGTCAACCACTAAGGCAATTTTCTTGGTTAGGCAATTTATGGAGAGATACAGAGAGCAGAAGAAAGATCTCCACATGGTTTTTATTGACCTGGAGAAAACTTATGACAGAGTGCCGAGGAGGGTTATGTGGTGGGCGCTAGAAAGGAAGAGAGTGTCATCAAAATATATTACCCTTATTAAGGATATGTAAGAGGGGGTTGTGACTAGTGTTATGGCATGCGATGGTAAGACCAGAGACTTTCCAATTAACATAGGGCTACATCAAGGTTCGGCTTTGAGCCCCTATATTTTTGCATTAGTGATGGATGAAATCACAAAAGATATACAAAGGGAGATTCCCTGGTGTATGCTCTTTGCCGATGATGTTGTGTTGATTGATGAAAGTAGAATAGGGGTTAATCGACAACTGGAGTTGTGGAGGGAGACCTTGGAATCAAAGGGTTTTAGGCTTAGCAGAACTAAAACAGAGTATATGAAGTGTGAGTTTAGCAATGTCAGGTCAGATGACGGAGATGTTACCCTGCCGGTAGAGTAGTACCCAACAAGAAATCATTTTGATATATAGGATCTATGTTGCAGTTTGATGGAGAGATTGATAAGGATGTTAGTTTTAGAAGTCAAGCAGGATGGGTGAAATGGTGACTAGCATCTGACATTCTCTGTAATCGGAAGATTCCTCAGAAGCTTAAAGGAAAGTTCTATAGGACAGCAATCAGACCCGCAATGTTATATGGTGCAGAATGTTAGCCTACTAAGAGGCAACACGTCCAAAAGATAAGCGTAGCAAAGATGTGGATGCTGCGTTGGAGCTGTGGGCATACCAGACGAGATCGGATTAGAAATGAGGATATTCGGGATAAACTTGGAGTTGCACCTATTGAAGAGAAGTTAGTCCAATACCGCTTGAGATGGTTTGGACATATCCAACGTAGACCATATGATGCATCTGTACGCGTTGGAATTCTAGGTCGCGCTGAATGCCCAAAGAGAGGTAAAAGTCGACCTAAAATGACATGGGAGGAGATAATAAAGAGAGATTTAAGTAACTGGAGTTTATCGGAAGAGCTGGTAGTTGATAGGAGTGCATGGAAATTGGCAATCCATGTACCAGAACCTTAGTGTTTTTTTTGACTTTATTTCATGTTTACTGAACCTTTTTACTTTTTGTTACTATTTTAGATTTTATTTCACTTTTTACTTATTATTATTATTTAAAAAAAACTTTATCGGACGACTTTTTATTTGTTTGGTTATTTTAAACCCTTTATATATATATATATATTATCATCATTATTAATTTTATTTTATTTTAATTTTGGGTTCCATATCTAGCCAACCCCAACTTGTTTGGGATATATGGCTTTGTTGTTGTTGTTGTTCACGAGTCAGCTTTCCTGAGCCATCTTCAAATCACGTAGCTTCTCTAAGCAGGGGCGGAGGCACGTTTCAGCTGGTGACCTCACCAGGAAAAAAAAGAGCAAACAGGACATTATTTTAGCAAGTCAAGAGAAAAAGAAAAGGAAAAACCAAATAAACAAGGTATACTTCAACAAACAGAGAGTGGAAAGAAAGCAGCATCTTTCTCGATTTCTTCTTAAATCCAAAGCACGCATGAGATACAAAATTTCCACATTTCTATCCTATTTCGCTTCTCAACCGCTGACGCTTATCGCTGCTCTCTACTGGTAATGTAGTGTGGTAGTGTCGTTCTTCGATGCTTTGTGGATGTTTGTGATTGCTATCTGGTTTCCATAGGTAGACCGTAATTTTGATTTTGATTTTGATCCTTATTTTGCTTACAAACTGAGATTGAAACTAAGATGAAACTGAACAGACTTCAGCATATAAATTGAGAAGAAGTGGGTCATTGTGTTGTTTATAAATTATCTTAATGAAGTTGGTTAATCTCCAGTCAGTATATCAACTCATTTGAGATGAATGAGGTTAATTTGCTGCTGTTAAAATAAGTTAATGAATCTATTTAATGGAGTTGATAAATATTAAACTAAAGATCAAAATAATTGAAAATTGATGATTTTGCAATGAAATAATATTACTTCAATTATTGTTCATGCTTATGTAATCATTTGCTATGAAATTTTCTTATAGGAATTCAAATACCTATCAAAAAATTATTATTTTTGGGTTATGTGACCTCAACAGAATTTTTTCCTGGCTACGCCACTGTCTCTAAGCTAACCTTCGGTCGTTCCAAACCTAAGCTGAGTACTGCCCATACTCAGTAATCATCACATATTCGTGTCACACATCATCATTGCTTTTCAATCTAGTCTCACCGAGCTCTTACCGAATGTTGCATCATTCGACGAACAGAGTCTCGTGCGCAGAGCGCAATCCGAGTTCCAAAGCCATCATTCTCTAGTGAAAGACGTTCAATAACAAGTAAGCCGTTTCAGTCACTTTCGGTGAAGCGATCCTACTTCCTACGCTAATTCATCCAATCACTTTCAGATGAAGGAATCTGCAGTTTAAGTGACGTGAATTCATCCAGTCACTTAATAATGAAAGGAATTCATAGTTTCAACAATACAAGTTCATCCGATAACTCTTTGGTGATGGAATTCATAGTTCACCGATACGAGTTCATTATATCACTTTCCGTAGACGGAACTCGTAGTTCATCGAATGAATCCATCCAACCACTCTCCAGTGAAAGGGATCCACGATAATTTTGCACGAATTCATCCAGTCACTTTCTGATGAAGAGAATTCGTGGTTCATCGACATGAATTCACTCAGTCATGTTCCGGACCTCCAGTGAAAGGAATTCATGGTCATCACCTACGAACTCATTCAATCACTTTCGGGTGAAAGGAATTCGCAGTTTTACCATGTGACTCCATCCAATCACTTTCTGATGAAAGAGACACATTCTACGGTTTTACCTCAACTCTCCGACTGAAGCAAAACCGTTATCAATATTATCTGTTGTCAATGGCGATTCAAAGCAAATGCAAAAACAAATGTGAAAACGGGAAATCTAAGATGGGGGGAGCCTCTCCAGGCTTCGTGATTCAACATTCACTCAAAGCATGACCGAGGAACGGATCATGGCCCCGTACATGTGTAAACGATTGATTATTAGGCATGGACGTGGTCATCCTACCATCGTTGCCTCCCTTATGAGATGTTGATTTGCCCCTGGATTGAAGCCCTCCTTGAGTCCGGGTCGTGAAAGGTTGCTCGTGCTCAGGCATCGGCCCTCTGTTCTCAACATAGTCCCAGAGCAGTCCATTCCTAATGTGCCCCCCAATCTCATCTCGAAGGTGTATGCACTCTGATGTGGTGTGCTCATTCAGCTCATGGAATAGGCAAAATTTTCCCATCCTCCTCCCTTTTTCAATCGAATCTCGAGGAGGCGGCTTCCGATACGGAATCTGTCCTCAAGTGTCTGTGTAAATCCTCTCTAAGGATTCATTCAGTTTTATGTAGAAGGGATATTTCTAACCCTTCCTACTCCTCTTCGAACGATCACGCTCGCTCTCTGTCTTCTTTTTTTCTTCATCGCACTTGAATCCAGTCTCAAGCGTCTTTTTGTCATTTACGACGTTTGCTCTAATTTTACTCCGCGTCTGCGCATCCTCTTGGCACAGGTATATGTCAGCTTCAAAATAAAATTCATCGAGATCTCTCGGGAGATCCCTTTGCACGCTTGCCTTGAATTCATGGACGGTTCTGACTTATCCACCGAAGTCACCGCCGCATTGAATCTTTCTAGGAAACTTCTCAATTTTCCCCTTATCTTTGTCTTGTTGTAGTCAACGTCATTGCATTTTTCGAACGGGCTATGTGAACTTTGAATTGTCTCATGAACCCGTCCATCATTTCATTTCGAGAGCTAATAGATTCATTATTGAGCTGTTAAACCAAAATCGTAGCTAAATCAGTCAAAAACAGCGAAAAACACTTCGCTATCAATTTCGGAGATGCCCCCAGTACATCCATATGTCTAATGTAGCGCGTTAGATGTACTGCGAGATCCAATCTCCCATCATATGCCGTCAGCACTGGTGGTTTGAAATCTGGTGGGACCTTTGCATTCCTAATGTTAGAAGTGAAAAGGTTCTGAGTCACGTTCTCGTATCCTTGGTTGGATAGTCCGCCTCTGATCACGTGCCGTATCATCTCAGCAAATCTATCTTCTCCATCGTCTGAGAGTTGAAGAACCTACCACCGATTCTAGAGGGATACTTTGGAACGTATTGCTCGTGTCGCAGTTCATCGTTTTTTTCCATCAAGATGACCTTCCGTCTCAGGCATGCTTGTGTTTCCAACTTCAGGACGATTTGCATCCATTCTGACATCAGTGCGCAATAGACCCAAAGGTGTACCCTCAGAATGATCTGGTTCGGTCCTGGATCGTCGTAATCAGATTGGAAAAGTCATTGAAAACTTGGTTAATCTAGTATGGTAAAAATACGTGATTGACTCGGTCCGATCGGCTCAAAATCTTTGAACACCTCAGTCCGATTAGCTCAAAACTCGCCGAGGCAAAATAATTGAATTTTGGTAAATTCTGGTTTCGATCACTCGAAAACTGTTGATCGACATGACACCGATCACCAAAAATCGCTTGTATAAACTCAATTGGCTTGGATCAACAACTTGACAACTTTCCAGATTTGGCACACAAAAACTGTTGATCGGCATGGCACGATCAAGCAAAATCGCGTGTGCGCATCAGGCCTGGCACGATTCAGATTTTTGACAAATTTGGAAGTCGAAATCCGAGATACGAAGTTGGCACCTTGAAATGGTCTGATCAACAAGGGAGGCGATGCGAAAACAATTGTTGTGACATAGGGATTCGATGCGAAAATTCTTGGATCGGGCAGAGTGGATGCGAAATGGCTCAGGGATCCGGCAAATTGGAAAACGCATGCGGATCATCACCTTTTGCTTGCGCGACTCAGCCAGATCATGGTTTTGGGGATGCGAAAATTGAGATTTAGCAAATGGTTTTTAACATTAAGTTTGACAGTTAATATGACAAAGCTTCTAAACTGGGAAAAAGTATTGTCGGTTTTGCAGAGAACAAAGAGGAGTTTGACAAAATCAAGGAAGAAACAGACAATTTTTGGTCATAGAGGTCCAGTTATCGAAGAAGCCAAGAAGTACTTTCGGCATTATAGAAAGTTCCACCATGCAATGGTAGACAAGACTAAATGGCAGATGGAATTAAACTCCAAGCGTGTTAATGGAAGCCAAGATATCATTTATTGAGTTAGTTACGAGGCTAAATGGCAGATGGAATTAAACTCCAAGCGTGTTAATGGAAGCCAAGATATCATTTATTGAGTTAGTTACAAGGCTGTGTGATTTCACTGATGTATTCCCAGTGTTCATGCTATTTTGATATATGATTTTGAGAAGAAAACAAAGGACTTTTCCACATGTTTCCATTCTACTTGTGATTAATAACACACAAGGTTTGAAGTTTCAGTTCGAAAAATCAATGTAACTCGAAAGGAACCTGAAAACTGTTCTAAAAAAATTGTTACCGTATGTTACCATATGTATTAATTTTGAACAGCCTGGATCCAAGCAAAAACGATTTTGTGGGTACATAAATTTTCAGGTTATATGACTTCGATCAATTTTAGAGATATAACAGCTTTGAATATGCACAACCTTAAACCTATAAATGGATTTTGGGTTTTTGAGCACTAATATATAGTTTGAGGTACTAACATATAATCTTAAATAGGAAAGGAATTCTAGGTGTCTATCAACGTCAGATTCCTGACATGCAGATGTTTTATAAATTCAACCATTCACTGTTTTTTTCAAATGCATATGGTGTTAAGCATGTATCGTACTAATTTGTTCGCATGAGAATTACCTATGGTTGAACACTTTTGAGCATGTAAAAGTTTACAGGGTTTTTAGACAAGAGTTACCCATGTGATCTGCTAAAAGACAAAATTATTCAATAATATTCTGTAACCATTGCTTTTGAATTTGCTTATAGTGTTTAGTGCTTCCCTTTTTTTTTTCTTGCAGTGACAATTTATAAATTATGTAATATCTCTACAAACCATTTACCTTGAATATATAAAATGCACAATATACAAGGAAAAAAAATCCACACGTGAAGCGCATGCTGTTACGCTCGTATTAAGAGTTGTAATATCTTTGATGTCACATTTTTTTGGCAACAACTTGAAGTACCAAAATTGCACTTCAATAGATATTATCAAAACTTGATATCATCTAAAAATAGGATCTATTAATTAAAATTCTTTTAGAAATTCAAAACACTTTTATACCAATGTTAACCACAAAAACTAGAATTTGACAATTAAACTTTCTTTACAAATTCACAACGCTCTACATGTATTGCAAATCTTATCATTTAAAATAAGATCTAACAAATAAACTTTCTTTCCAAATTCATTTTATACTGATTAATAATATAAACTAAAAAATTGAAATAACAAAAATTAGATGTTGCAATGTAAAAATAAAAATTTAAACTTACCAACTACACATGATTTCAACATAAATTTTTAGTTAAACAATAATGCAGAATATTTTCTATCCGTGAAGCATATATAATTTGTAAATAAACAATTGTCATCATCACACGTGAAGCGCGTGCAGTAACGCTCTCTCTCTCTCTCACACACACACGCACGCGCGCACACACACACACACACACACACATATATATATAGAGAGAGAGAGAGGATATTATTAAAGGCATATATAGTTATGAACAAAATTTTCATGGCTTTTAGACTCAAATAGATGAATTGGACGGCAAATCGATGAAAGAACGGACCAAGGGGCCTGAAAGATACCAAAATTTTGTATAAGGTTGTATCGACGTGATTCAAGATAGTACCAACATGATCTTCACCGACATGTCACATGATTCACGCCAACGCGATTAGAACCATTTAGAATGATGATATGAAGAAATTTAGAAAGTCTGATGAACTTTCAAACAACAAAATCATGTTGGTACCGACATGATTTGGTTGGTCATGAAACTTGGAATGACAGAACATGGATGAATGAAGCTTAAATATGAAGACAGAATCGACTTTGCATGAATAAATTAGGTCGGTACTGATCTAATTCAGATCGGTACTGACTTGGTTTTCCTTCCGATATTTATACGACATGACCTATTTTACTTGATGGATTATCGAATCTTCAACATTTGGACGAATTCAGACTTGGATTACCAATATGTACATGGAATTGCCTATAAACAGCAAGTTACATACAGCTTGGATATGACTTCTCCGTTAGGACTTCGTTTCTATCTTCTTCCCCCAAACACTTATAAATCCAAATCTACAAGATCGTGGTCGAATTTGAATGGTAATCTCTGTATTTCGAAGAAAAAGCATAAGAATATAAAATTAAAGCAAAACGTAAGTTGGAGAATTTGTCATCTGATATTGGTAGCTTTATATTTATGATGCTTTCATCTGATATTGGGTATCGTGTCACTTTCCAACACAATATATTTGATGCTTCAAAGAAGAAGAAACTAGATTTGAAGGCTTAAAGCTTGGATCTAAGGTTTGAAAGAGATGAAGATGCCTTCAACCCAAGCAATTACACATGACAAAGTCAAACAGAGCACGAAGCACTCGAGTGTCATTAATTTCAAATCCATCCGTCTACTTGACTAGGAATGAAGTGGAGAGGATGATGAAAGCGATACAAGATGGAATGATAGCTCGACAACAAGAAGTGCTTCAGGGATTCTTCAAAAGGATGAGAGACAGCAAGAACAACCGAAGCAGCTGAAACTCTGAATCTGACATCCAAAACCAATGCAAGAACATTTGAAGGTTGAACATAGCAAACTGGGACTGATCCTCCACAACCAATTCATATCGGTACCCATTAAAATCGAGTTGGTACTATAAAGGGCACGTTTGATCCAAACTGGTATGCCGAGAGCAAATAATGCTAAAATAAACAATGCAGATAACAATTTGAACGCATAGCAATAAGAATTAGAACTAGAACCTCACAGTAGGAAGGGGTGGATAAATGAAGTATGGATCTGAGACCTCTGTTAGATGACAACGGCCGAATAGATGAAATGTTGGAAAAATAGTTATAGGTGGACCCCTTCCTCCGACTAGAGTTTGGAGGACGTGAACAAAAATCTATTACCCCTAACATACAGTACACAAGGAGTCCACTCCATTTCAAACTGTTGATACCAAAACTGTACAACAGAAGGACGAACCCGATCGCTTATGTAATACATTTGACATATAAAGATGTTAGGTGCATCTAAAGAGGTAATGGGGCAATGTTTCTCGTTATACTTCACAGAGTTAGCTACAATGTAATTCAAACAGTTAGAGAACAAGTCCATAAGAAAGTGTGTCATATTGATAAACAAATACTCGAGACAGTTTAGGGTGATATTTTTTAAACAAAAAAAAGTAATGATGCTTTTAAGCAAGAAGCAAAGGAATGGAGAAACCCTAAAGAGTTATCTAACTAAATTTAACACGGCAGCCGCTACAGTTCATAAACTGGATTCTTTGATTGTCGTGATGACAACAATGTTTGAAGTAGCAAATAAGACTAACTTTAAAATTGCTGTTAAAAGAGATCAATTGATGGACCTTACACGGTTTTATAATGAAGCAAAGCAACACCAGCACAAGGAAGCTAAAGTCGAAAACGCTATGGTTATTACTATGGATGACGGAGGACCATTCGAAATAAGGTTTTAATTCTCGCTCATCTCCCCCGAGATGAAAATCCAAGATTTTACCCGAGACGAAAATATTTTGCAGCATTTTTAGTTATAAGTGTTTTAAATATCGCGCATTTTGACCGAGATATAAACCCAAAATTTCCTCCAAAATCCGAGATCTGAAACCTTGATTCGAAATAGGATATGATAAAAACAAAGAACATCGGGAAGCCGATGAAAGCTTTGAAGGACGAAGTGATAAATGAGGAAACTGAAATTATTTTTACACACTGATCTAAGTGAAATTCTTTTTACACACTGATCTAGCTGAAATCCTAAAGAGGATTCAAGGGGCAGATAT
Organism: Allium sativum; assembly: GCA_030737875.1. Lineage (NCBI taxonomy): Eukaryota > Viridiplantae > Streptophyta > Magnoliopsida > Asparagales > Amaryllidaceae > Allium > Allium sativum. The sequence goes on along the minus strand of CM060920.1, from coordinate 53,249,652 downwards.
CTTACCAAAGGCCAGCAAAGAGAGAACCTACAAATTAGGAGAAAAGAGACGGAATATTTTGCTCTTTTCATAGGATGGATGAGCATGAAACAAACGAATGCATGTATCCGTCAGATCTGATGACCAGTGTTGTCAATAGCGAATAGCGCAAAATAGCGCAAGGCCTACGCTATGCGCTATAGCGCGCGCTATAATGTTTTTTTTTTTTTTTGCTTACAGAAAAGAAGATCTTAAAAAAAAAAAAACACAGGAAAAAGGCACAAAAGGAAAAAAATTGTATGTTTAAAATCTCCAAAAAGGAAAAAAAAATGCATGTTCAAAAAAGAAAAAGCAAAATAGCGCGCTATTCATGGCTGCGCTATGATAAAATAGCGCGCTATAGCGCGCTATTTTTGCGCTACACGGGACCCCTGCGCTATAAGAACCAAAATAGCGCAACCTGTGCGCTATGCGCTATAGCGCGCTATAGCGCTCGCTATGACAACTATGCTGATGACGAGCAAGCTTGAAACAACTGAATGTAATAAATACTCATTAGAGATGATTCAAACCAGTGTGCCAGCAGGAGCTACCACCATCTTCGACAACTGTAGCAAGGTACGACCGTGTATACGCATCAAGAATGACTATCTCATGATTGAGAATGATAGATATCATGTGTGAATCCCTCGTTCTACTTTTTCCTTTGGACAAATAAGACAATATAACTCCCAAGCCATTTACATGTGTATGGGATCTTGGTTGATATCTAGGCATGCAATCAGCTGGATATCCGAGAGTAATCATTAATAGGATGGATATTTATGATGTTTCTTAATTGATTAGATTTGAATTTCATAAATGAACATTTGATTTTGAAAGACATTCGGACATGACAATTAATATATAAATTGACGGGATATAGGTTTCGCGATCAAAGATTTGGGGCAATAAACTATTATTTGTCTTTTTGCTGGAGAGCGAGTAGATGAACATGTACAAAAAAGTAAGTCTTTTCATCGAAGAGTGGGTGGATGGACTTGCTTGGCCATGGGTCCTTCGTATGAAAATGAGCAAATTGGACCTAGCATGAATATGCGATCTGAAGAGATCTAGATTAAACCCCTGGATTTGAACACTTCATAATTGGACCTAGCATGATTATTGATTTTGTTGGGCTTACTTGTAATCGAAAATTGAGTGATTCAAGATGATTTATAAGCAACGTTCCAATTAATGGCAATGCACTCATACGATTAACAATGCATGATTGCATGATAAATAATTAACCTAAAATAGAAATCATGTGCGAACACGGAATAATACTGAAATAAGATATTTTAACCTAAGGGAACGTATGATGACCTTGATAGTGATATGTGAACTTAACCTCAGGCGAATATGGGGTGACTTAGATAGCAACATATGTGATATGATAACTCTGAATGAACATGGAATGACTATGATTTACGCTTAATGCTCAAGGGTTAGAGTCTATAGATACAATCTGGTTGCAAATATTGGATTTTGAATAAAATCTCGGGTTCATTTCTCGGTTGAAATGAGGAAGACTTGAAACACTAATAACTTAATGTTGTTGAATCCCAGATTTCGGATAAAATATCGGATTTCTTCTTGGGCGAGATGAGCAAAATTTAAAACCTTCGTTATAATGGTTTAGAACAACCTTTGATTTGAAGGTGAATCTGAATGAACCGGATAATCCATACCAACTTAGATCGATGGACAGCTGAAGAACTCAATTATCAATGACTGGTAACATCTATAATTTATCCTTAAGCAAAGCGCAACTCATACACATAAGGTACTTTAGAGAGCAAGTGTTATAGTTAAATTTTCCAAGGTCTTATAATAAACTCAAACAGTTAAAACAGCCTGCAAAGTGATGAAAGAACGAGTAAAGGAGTTTGGAAGATGTCAAGATTGAAAAAATCATAGTTTTGACTAAGTTTCAAAAAAAATGCAAATCAAGTTGGCCCAATATAAATGCCAATACAATCAGAATTGCCTAGAATGGTAATATGAAAAATTCAAGAAGTTTGACGAACTTTTGAACAATAAAATCATGTCGATACCAATACGATTTGACTGCTATCAACTGGCATGATTTTAAAACTTGATATGGCAAGAGATGGATGAATAAAGCTTAAATAAATATGAAGAGAACATCGGCTTTAGATGCGTAAATTCAAATCAGTCCCGATCTGATTTTCTTCTTGATATTTATGCAGTGTGCATGGAGGATTATCAGATCTTTAATATTTGGGAGTTCAGGCTCGAATTGCGAGATCAGTGCGTGAAATCATCTCTTAGTAGCAAGCTACCTACAATTTGGAGATGGCTTTTCCTTTTGGACTTCTTTTGCTATCTTCTTCCCCGAACACTTGTAAATTCAAGATCCACCAGGTAGTGGTCGGATTTGAGTGATAATCTTCGTACTCCGAAAGATAATAAAATTAAAGTGGACGTAGAACAGATAATTTGTCGAACCATTATAAAAATCATGCTCTTGTTTTGTTTATTTTGATAGATTTACATTTTTGGTGCTTTCGCCATACAAACATATATAGTTTATTATTAATTGGTGACAAATATAAACAAACATGTAAAAAGTTAGTCACCATCAAATCGACAGTGAGAATGATGAATTAGTTGAATTATTTTACATTTAGTTTCTACTGAATATAAGGAAAAGTAGCGTTGCCACTTTCTACTATCTTTTCAGTTTAATTGTGTAGAAATCCTTAGGAAATCTTAACATATTGAACTGAAATTGATTCATCTGACAGTTGACTAGGTTTAAAAAGTGTTCTGCTGTTCCTAAATATCACCAGAAAAATTGAACCATACCAGAAATCTTACCTTATAGTGAGGGGAGGAGCGAGTCTGATAATAGTGTCATGAGTTGGCTTTGCAAGAATTCCTCTCTCTTTCAGCTTGATACAAATATCATATGCAGAGACAGGAGATAGGGCTTTACTATCCATATCTATTGCATTAAGCAAACCTCTTCCTCTTCCTCTTACTTCTCTTATTATGTTAGGAAATTGCTCTTTAACTTTCAACAGTTGGTCCCTGAATTTTTGGCCTAATGTAGCAGCTCTGTGTAAAAACATTATGTTTGTCTGTGAGCATCCATGGTAACAAAATTTCTGAATGGAAAAAGGAACGAAAAATGATAGTAATGAATACTAAGACATGGAGAAAAAAAACCTCTCAATAAGGCCTTCGTCTTTGATTACATTCAGAGCAGATATCGCAACTGCACTAGCTAAAGGATTCCCACCAAAAGTACTGTAAATGATGCAAGTATAAAAGATACAGTAAGCTATCGCCGATTGTCATAGCCGAGCTTCTAAAATTGCGGTTCACTTAGCATATATGGAGAAATATGGAACCTTGTTAAGAAGAAAGGACCATGGTGTTTCAATTTACTTGTTTTATATAAAAAATATTTTGACAGAACTAACATTATTTTCTCAAGAAATTTAATTCCAAGAATATACAAAATCAATTCAATGATCTACCTTCCATGTTCACCGGGTCTGATACACAGCATAATTTCCTTATCAGCAAGCACAGCACTAACAGGTATCACTCCTGCACCCAGTGCTTTTCCAAGTATCTGATTATTGATATTATAACTACAATAATGAGTTTATACTGATAAAATGTACCTTAATACAGTAGATTCACCGATCATAATAAATTACAGAGTTATGGTAGTATTTACCACAACATCAGGCCTGATGTCTTCCCAGTCACAAGCTAACATTTTTCCTGTACGAGCTATACCCGTTTGAATCTCATCAGCTATCATCAGTACATTGTGTTTTGTACAGAGGTCTCTAACCTTTTTTAAATAGCCTTCAGGCGGTAATACAACCTGTAAAAAGCCTAAGTAGCTTAAGAAGCAAAACATATTCAAATCATTATACTTGCACAAGCAAATTGTTTCATACCCCTGCCTCGCCTTGAATTGGTTCAAATATAAACCCACATATATTTTTCCCATGATCTGAAATTCAAGTCAGCATGCATCAAAAAAATTGTTAACATTCCAACGCGAAGTAGAGAGGAATTCTCATGATACTAAATGATAGACCTTTGAATATTTTCTCGAGTCCATCAGAATCCCCAAAGTCAACTTTCAAATGCCCAGGCAATAACGGGCCAAAACCTCGAGTAGCATCGTTATCACAGCTCATAGATATTGCTCCAAGAGTACGACCATGAAAACATCCACAACAAGACACAATGATAGCCTGCATCATAGTAAGCATAAACAATGTCGATTATAGATTCTTTTACTAATAACATATCTTGACATAAAAAATGCAAGAAAGCCTTAATCTGTTATTGAATTCTATGAGCTAAAAAATCTTAAAGCATCTCCTACAGTCGAAGGGGCTGAATATTGAGTCCTTGAATATTCATTCTTTAGGTTCAAGGGAGAGCCCAAGTGCCCAACAAAAAGGACATCTATTTAATAGGCGCCTAACACATGAGCATCTATTAAATAAGTGTCATAGGTAGGGTGTTTTAGCATAAGCGCTCAGGCAATAGACCAAACGCCTATTAATTATTCAAAACTGCCGAGCGTACCTAGCAGACTGAATGTACAACACGTGATGTTCAATTCATTTCCTTTTGTTACTTAATACACTAAAGTTGAATGTGCAGAAATGCCCCCGTTCACTTCATTTCTTTCTGGTATTTAATACACTAACAGGTGACAGTCACGTCATTTTTTTTTATATGCCATGGGCGCCAACAAAATAGGTGCATAATTCTGGATACTTACTTAGTAGGCGCTTAGGACTGGGAGCCTATTAAATGGGCACCCAAGCCAATTTAGAATACTGAATTGGCCGCTGAATATAATGCAGAATATTCAGCCTCATTCAGGCCATTAGAGTTGCAAATGAGCGAATCCTTAATATTCAACCTTGATATCTCCTTGTCGGAGAAGCTCTTATGGATGCTTTTTTCTTACGTTTACACGCCCAGCTATCAATGAGTAGTCTGAATGTATTCAAGTTCTAGTCCATCGACAAGTGACGTTAATTTCTATTGTATCTAACAGAAATCAACGACTTTGTGTAATCCAACTAATAGCTTTGCAGAAATATACCTTAAGTAATATTCAACATACATACACGACATACACATCATATACAATACTTGATATACAATACCCTCTAAGGTAATAAATTGGTTGATACAAAGTATATAGTCACACAGCCACACTGCCACAGGCATTTTCAATAGGAAAATAGAAAGTTGGTAGTAGAGTTAACTGTTGAATGATTGAACAACCATGATAGAAAATCTAACCTCGTCCTTCGGTATATTTTTCTTTTCATATCCCCATTTTCTTGCTAATTTCAAAGCAGTTTCCACTCCTTCAGCCCCGGTGTTCATAGGCAAAACCATATCATATCCGAAAGTACTAGTTAAATATTCAGCAAAAACTGGAAATTTATCATTGAAAAAAGCTCTTGAGCTAAGAGTCAGCCTTCCTGCTTGTTCAACCAATGCCTTCATGACTTTCGGGTGGCAGTGCCCCTAAAGAACATCAATTATAACTTCTAAGTATACACTCCTCCTAAAACTTGTATGGAAAGAAACGTAAGTGTGTACAAGGAAACAAACCTGATTAACTGCAGAATACGCTGATAGGAAATCAATGTATTTGTTGCCTTCAGGATCCCAAATGTTTGTTCCTTGAGCTCGAGAAAAAACCATTGGAATGGGATGGTAACTGAGTTCATCAAATAGGTATACCAAATCATGTTAATCGAAGAATTAATCAAGAAAAACAAAACATCGGGGAAGCAATACAAGTGTACATCAACAAAACAAAAGAACAAAAGCAACAAAGTTACTTGTGAGCACTATATTTCTGCTCCTTCTCTATCAGTTCATCAGTGGAAGAAGCAACAGCAGCAGAACTCTGAGGCGCGGCGCTGAAGTTTTTGATCCCGTTGATTTTGTTAAAATACGATCTCTTTTTCAGCACGGCCTGAATCGAGTTTTTGGCGAAACCCATTTCGATTTTTGTGAGAATAAACGGAGTTCTGCTATTTTTTGAGTTATACTAGAAAATGGAGGGAGGGAGGAATCGTAGGAGAGTGAAACGAGAAAGGAAGAGGGTTTTGTAGCATACGCAAGCTACTTTTGTTCATATTCGGAAACAAGATAAAAACGCATGCCGATGATAATTGGATTGGATGACGACATAAGAACAGTGCGTCTAAGTTATGACGTGAGAAGGTTGCTTTCTTCCGCCGTTCGCGATTCCACCTATAATACCATAACATATGGGTTGTGCGGCCAACAAAAGCACAGCCTACCAATGACAACATAACTCGTGGGGCCCCGGTGGAATGCAGGCCCATGTGACTGCCACAAATGAACATCAAGAATTTTGTACACACATTCGCAAAAAGCGTGTACAAACTCAAATCGGCGGCACCGGTGTGCTGCTAAGACCATTCGCAAAGTTTAACTTATGTTTATATTTTAGTCAAAAGAGTGAAAAATTGGTGGCAATAGTTTGGTAAGTAGCGACGCGTTGATCGTGCGATTGATGTAAATATTTATTGGAGCTTTCGAAAGAAATACCACTTAGTATCTTTGTTTTTGAAGTAAGAAAAAGTACCAAATAGGTAGTGCTTCAGGAATATTTTTGATGGGCATATTCGTAGTAGACACGGTTAAGTAACAACCAAAGATAGGAACATAGTAAGCACATGTTCAACGTAGTGAGAGGTAAACATTGTAGCATTGGTGATTATTATATCGTGCAATCACGTGGTACCCGTTGGAAATAAACTAAGACTAAAAGTGAAAGAAGTTATTTTTTGTCTTTCTCTGGTCTTCTTTGACAGTGAAACAGATTCAGTTCTTTTGTCATCCGGTTCCTGATAGAAAAGATAAAAATGTAAACAGTAAAATATGTCGTAAGTTTTACAATTAATATTTTTTTTTTTTCGACAGGCAAAATAGCAATAAACATTCGGGTTGTCGTCAATTAATAATTACGCGTGTCAGTTTTGTGGCGATTAACCAAAAAAATATGTCATTCAGTTAGGCTGACAATTAGAATTGAGAACCGAAAACCCAAACCGAACCAGCTCGAAAAGACCCGAACCGAACCCGATGGGTCTCGGGTCGGGTTTAGGTGATGAAAAATACAAGTAAAACCCGATCAAACCGACCCGAATTGACCCGACCCTAAATGCCCGACCAAAAAATATTGAAATATATGTATTTTTAGTGTTATTTTCTAACCGAACTCGACCTGATCCGAACCTAAGCTCGAGTCGGGTCGGGTCCAGATTTTTGAAATGTATGATTCTGACCTGACGAAATCTGATCCACCTAGAACCGAGACCCGTCTGATCGGATCCGGGTCCATTTGGTCGGATCTAATTGCCACCTCTACATTCAGTATTGAGTAGATGTTAATGAGAATCGTAATTTTAGTAGCAAGGGCAGTAGACCATTTACAATATCGTACAAACATGCGAAGTGAATGTTTAAAACAACTACAAAATATTCAACAATTATAAAGTAAGCGGAACCAACGGTGGAGAACGTTTTCCCATAATTTTTATTCCATATTTTTGATGTCACATCATGTTAAAAGCAAGGAACAGAGATAAAACCGTTAGCTTTAACACTTGTTGTTAAATGTTGATAGGGAATAAATGCCAATTTATCGAATGTAGTTTTATGTCCTTTCTACTTATGTTTACTTCCTTTGGTGGCATGAAGAACAAAAGTTGACATCGATATCATACTGGAATCGGAAAAAAATTAAAAAACCAACATTATAGGCAAAATAAAATTTTCATATGAAAGTTTAATTCAATAACAACGTGTATTCTAACCTAAATTACAATCCCTTAGTTAACCCCTTTTTTGTCGGAAGCATAATTGATGATGCCAAACCTATTGTTGGAACAGATTCCTAAAATCAAAATTCAATTCTAAATTCGAACGGTTGTTGTAACTATAAACAACTGCAAAACATATATCGGTCATCTTTCCTTTTCCTCTATCGGCTTCGTGTAACGGAACGATCCATAGGCAATCAAAAATATGGAGTATAGTTGTGTTCGCTTGGTGGAGTTAGCTATGACATTAGAAATTAGTCGATATAAAATTAATCAGTAAATTATGGATATTAAATTTGTATTTAGCATAAGAGAACCTGTGATTGCACACCAACGACATCAGCCATAGTTTTTTTTTTTTTTTTTTTTTGAAATTTTTTAAGCTGTAAAGTAAGTATCAGTACTATTCATCTCAGAGTTGCTTGGTTTGAATGTCCTAGCCAGTTTGGACAGAGTGATTGCCAACTAAAGTGTTATTATAGAGCAATATAGACGATATAATATGGTACATTGCCCCCACCATGCGACTACGATGGCTAAACAGAATCTTGTTCACAAAACATAATTATATGGAAATTGAAAATCAAGTAAGGTATATTTGACCGACTCTCTATATCAAAAAATAGAATTATCAAAATAGATAAGAAAACTGGGAAATGGGTTTCTTTCCTAGTAATTCCTTACCGAAGAGGCAGTAAAATAAATACAACATTCACGTAACTTTAATAAGATCATATAAGCCCTTCTCTGATGATTCCAAAGATCATAAAGCAAAAAATTCAAGTGTGCCAATGTAAAATCCGATGCCAAAACAACTTATCTCCCTTCATGTCCAATGATGTGTTGGAAATGAATGAGCAAGAGGAGATTTGGTAGAAGAGGGGAAAGCAATCTAAGTCTCACATTATGAAATATGAGTATCTACTTCTCTATAGCCTTATATAAATAATGGAGAAGAGGGCTTGTGAATGGTGTGGCTAAGCCAAGACATAATATTATATTGATGCCAAATTGGGCCTAGTGGCTTGGGACTCTTGGAGTTCATGACACAATATTATATTGATGTCAACTTCGGCTTAGTGCTTTGGGACTCTTGGAGTCCATGAAACAATAGGCTTAGTGCTTTGGGACTTTTGTGGTACATGGCACAATATTATATTAGTGTCAAAAATTAGGCTTTGTGCCTTGGGACTATTGGGATCTAATGGTTAAACAGATCGTTGCTTACAGCTTGGGTCTGTTGCATTGAAACAAGTTACTTGATCGTTTTTTATCTGTCATGTCCATTCAATTGAATGGATACAACCGTTTCACTTTTAAATGCGAATGCACATTCATGCACCGCTTGGTTAAAGGGTTGCAACCTTTCCAAAAGTCATTAATGTTCGAATATAGGCATTTCCTCCAGCCTATAAATACATGGCCCAAAACGAGATAGAATACACATTAGTTATTCTTCTCAATTTGCTACTGCTTCTTCAAAGTAATCTTTTGTTCAAGTTTCTATAATCTACTTCAGTTCGTCGGAGCTCCGTTTGTTGGCATTACATTACGGAGTTGGTCCATTTTATCCTAGGAAATAAATTGCTATCACGTCAATCAGTGCATACGACAACAATATTGTTTCAAGGAAACAGAATCATTTCTGGACTCGGACATTACTGAAATATTCTTCTTCTAGTCTGTTGGAGACGGTTCTGTACCGCTCCAATCTATTGCACAATCGGTCTCGCTTACTGTCATTGCTATAATCACAGGTTGACTTGACAATTGTGACATTATTGAGTAACATTGGTAGTTGTTACTGTCTGTTTGCAATACAATCGTGTATTGACAAAAAGATCTAACTTTGTAATACAATCGTGTATTGATAAAAAGATCTAACTTTGTAATATAATCATGTATTGACAAAAGTTCTAACAATCTTGAAACAATATTGATTGTTGCAGATGACAATAAGCTATGTCGCAAAATGACAATAATATTTTTACAACCGACACAGACAGCGATCAACGCTCTGATTGTGTCAATGGTTCCAATAATGGCTCTATCTCATGGAGAAAGGCCAGAGAAGTTCAACGTCATTAATTTTAAGCGTTGACAACATAAAAATGTTATTTTATCTAACAACATTGGGACTTGCCAAATTTCTGACCAAATATGTTCCTAAAAGATCAAAATCAAATTTGGCTGAAATCTCAAAAAGGGAATTGCTGATATGAATTTATGTGCAGTAATATTAGAATGCATCCTGGAAAGGAACTAACTTTAAATGATGTACTCTATGTTCCAGAATTTCATAAGAACCTGATTTCAAGATCATTGCTCAGCAAACATCGATTCAAATTATTCTTAGTGTATGTAGGAAGAGGATATGTGTGTGATGGTTCGTTTAAGCAAAAATGTAACCACTTTTGTACCACACACTTATATGAATAAAAATGGATCTTCTGTTTATATTGTTGACTCTTCCAACATGTGGCATTCTAGATTAGGGGATGTAAACTTTAATACATTGCACAAATTGATTAATCTAGACACCAATTATAAATGTCAAATTTGTGCAGAAGCAAAGTTGACAAGAAACTCTTTCATCACGTTGAACGAGAAACGAAACTGCTAGACATAATACATACAGATGTATGTGATTTGATGTGCTTAAAAAATACAAAGCGAAAGTTGAGAATTAACTCAACAAGAAAATCAAAGCTTTAAGAAATGATAGAGGAGGAAAATATGTATTCCCTTTTGAAGAATTTTGCACTGAACATGGTGTTTTACACCAAATTACAACACCATATTCACCTCGATCCAATGGTATAGCCGAACAAAAAATAAAACTCTTAAAGAAATGATGAATGCTTTATTCTGGCTTGCTATGTAACTTTTGGGGAGAAGCTATTCTTTTGGGAAATCATATTTTAAATAAAATACCCCGAAAGAAAACATCTAAATCTCCTCATGAACTTTGGATAAACAGACCACCATCCTACAAATACTTAAAAGCGTGGGGGTGTCTTGCCAAGGTAGAGGTACCAAAGAATGTCAAAAATAGTTGATTGTGTATTCATTGGATATGCACAAAACAGTGCCGCATATCAATTTTTGGTACACAACTCTAAAATTGATGATATTTATGAAAATACCATCATTGAGTCGATAAACACTAGATTTTTCGACCATATATTCCCACTGAAACAGGGTACTGAAAATCATACACCTAAGAGACCAAGGGAAGATGAAGTACCTAATTCTCTTGAGGATGTTGAACAAAATAATACTCATCAACGTAGTGCTGAGAAGCAAGTGGAAGAACCAAGAAAAAGTAAAAGGTCAAGGACCTTAAAAATATTTGGATCAGACTTCTGTACCTTTATGTTAGAAGATGACCCATTGACATACAAACAAGCTATGTCTATCAGCGATGCCTCTTATTAAAAAGAGGGGATTAACAATAAGGTTGAATCCATTATGTTCAATCATACATGGGAATTGTTGATTTACCTTAAGGATGTAAGACTTTAGGTAATAAATGGATATTTAAAAAGAATCTGAAACATAATGGTTTAATAGACAAGTATAAAGCTCATAGTACAAGGATTTAGATAAAAAGAAGACCTGGACTGTTTTGATACGTATTCACCGGTAACATGGATAAGATAGCTTATTACATCCATACATGACTTAAAAATACATCAAATGGATGTTAATACTGCAAACTTGAATGGGGAACTAGAGGAAGAAAACTATATGAAACAACCTGAAGGATTTCTGAGCTCAGAAAATGAGAATAAAGTTTGCAAACTGGTAAAATCTCTTTATGGCTTTAAGCAAGCTCTAAAACAGTGGCATGAGAAGTTTGATAAACCTATGTTATCAAATGGATTCACGATAAATGAATCAGATAAATATGTGTATATAAAACACACACATATTGGATATGTCATTATTGGTCTCTATGTTGATGACCTGTTGATCCTAGGAAATAACAAGGCCATAATAAGATTTACAAAGGATAAGTTATCCTCTAGACTCGATTTGAAAGACCTAGGACTAGCTGATGTGACATTAGGTGTAAAAATTTTGAGAACACCACAGAGATATGCATCACCAAAATGCTTGAAAAATTCAAGCAATATAATGTAACTATTGCAAAATCACTAGTAGATATGAATCAAAATTGGGTAAAGAACACTGGTGTTGATATCTACCAGTTAGAATACTCGTGTATACTAGGAAGTATCATGTATGTACTAGGTATGATATCGCATATGCTGTAAGCAAACCAAGTAGATTTACCAGCAATCCTGGTAAATACCATTGGAAAATGATAATCAGAGTTCTTGGATATCTAAAGTATACGTAGAGATATAGTCTATACTATACAAATTGTCCTTCAATAGTGGAAGGATACAGTGATGGAAATTGGATTGTTAGATCACATGATACAAAGTCTACAAGTGGATATGTGTTCACATTAGGAAATTGAGCAATTTCATTGAAATCATCCAAACAGACTTGTATCGCTAGATCTACGATGGAATCATAGTTTACTGCACTAAATAAAATTGCATAATAAGCAGAATAGATTTGAAGCTTCTTGGAAGACATTCCTAATTGGAGCAAACCTATGCCTCCAGTATGTATACATTGTGATAGTCAATCAACTATTAGAAGAGTTAATAGTACACTATACAGTATACAATGGTAAATCTAGGCATATTCGTCGTAAACATAAAACGATAAGACGACTTCTCTCTAGCGGGGTTATCACAATAGATTACATTTAATCTAAAGATAACTTAGCGGATCCACTTACAAAAGGCTTGCCAAGAGAGAAAGTTCAAATCTTATCAATGGGAATGGGGTTAAGGCCTATAGAATAAAGGTTTTTCTAAATGGAAACCCCACCTAGTTGACTGAAGATCCCAAGATCTTGGTTCAAAGGGACAACGAAGTTTAAGAGAAACTTGATGGCACTGTTACACACAAACCATTCCTATGATAAGTCAGTGCATTACGTGTTGGAAAGGATAAGTATTAATACTTTTAATGATGTTTGTATTTGAGGAATTAAAGAATAACCTTTACAGAATCACCTACGTAAGTGCGAAGGCGCCGCTTCAAAGAGAATTATGAGGCCAAATTCTCTAAGCACTTATGAGACCAGGCAGGTGTTCAAGGCAAAAACGAACACATACAGAGAACGAAGGATTATAAGAAACATTTATCATGTGTTATCTGCTTTGGAATTACACAAAAGGCTTACAGTTCAAGGACATTCTATGTCTATTGATTCACCTGTGATTCAAATAGGTAATCACTAGGAAAGTTCAAGGCCCGTATGCTAATTTAATCGATGCGATAAATGATTCGTGAAACTAAAAATGGCTGCTCATTCATGTGGGGTATTGCTAGAAATGAATGAGCAAGAGGAATTTTGGAAGAAGAGGGGAAAGTAATCTAAGTCCCACATTATGAAATATGAGTACCTACTTCTCTATAGGCTTATATAAATAATGGTGAAGAGGGCTTGTGAATGGTGTACCTAAGCCAAGACACAATATTATATTGAAGTCAAATTGGGCCTAGTGCCTTGGGACTCTTGGAGTTCATAACCCAATATTATATTAATGTCAACTTGAGCTTAGTTCTTTGGGACTCTTGGAGTCCATGAAACAATATTATATTGATGTCAACTTGGGATTAGTGATTTGGAACTCTTGGAGTCCATGAATGATTATTTCAAACCATAAATGATTATTTCAAACAATATTTAACATTCAAATACAAAAATTGGTAATTTAAGTTCAAAGAATAGTTTGTATATTAATAATATGTGTCTTCGTGAACTGATAATATGTGCATGCATGGTCGTTATATATATATATATATATATATATATATATATATATATATACGGGAATGTCTAAATGAACACAGATACAAAATTAAACACATAAAATCCGAGTCATTGGATCTCTCCTTGAATTACACCTCACACATAAAGATAAACAAATCGTGTGGTCCAGATTTTGTATACATATATTTGTGTCTCAATAGTCGCTCCCTATATATATATATATATATATATATATATATATATATGTGTGTGTGTGTGTGTGTGTGTGTGTGCGCGCGCGCGCGCGTATGTAAGTAAATACATTTGCCAACAAAACAATTAGAGCTATATGATTTTATTTATAAATAATAAATGCAGATAGAAATATATATACAAAATGCTTCAAAATTTAAAATACGATGGCTAATCATGTTAGATGATTGTGATGACGCTTATTAGAATTTACAATCATCAACACCTGTTAAGATTACGATTGGTGATAATAATGAACACCCCTAATAGCAAGTGAGTTTTTATAATAGATTTTACAAATAAGTTTTAAATGTTTTTAGGTACCAGTGATAGTTTTGATGTGCAATTACATATGGAAACAATAGTTCTATGCTTATGATAAATTTGTGTAATGATGTAGAGGTAAAACAATAGTTTTATGCTTATGATAACTGTATTAATTTCAATGAAATTTGTTAAGACACAGAATAGGGTGTTGCAAACATGCCAGCTCATCAGCGCAATCTGACACGAAAGAGTGATGTGTCTCACACAACTCATACGGTTGACCGTTGGAATTTTTTTGCCTACCACGACCTTACAAAACAAAATAGTTTAAAATCAAAAGAATAAGGAACATGTTCTTAATACGTTTCTCTTCAAATCTTCTGAATGCTACTCTTTGTTCTTTATACAAACGCCTTCTTCAAATCATTTGAATAGTTGTGTGTGTGTGTATATATATATATATATATATATATATATATATATATATATATATATATATATATATATATATATATGAGCGCGTATATGTTATTTAATATAAATTTGGTTTTATATTGTGGAAATTTATTGGTTGAGTTGTTTATGAGTTCTGATCAATCAGTTTGACCCACTGTAACGGTAGGAATTCCTAAACACTTGAATACGATGACCCGACACAGTATGTTTTGAAGAGAGGGTAAATGAAACAATTTTACCCAAGTATATTTTGATATATATATATATATATATATATATATATATATATATATATATATATATATATATATATATATATATTCTTCTATAATCAAATTGAATGGCCAGCCCCCACATGTGCCAGATGTAGTTGCTTACATACTATTTTACTATTTCAAGCATGCTAAGCTTTCATACGTACAGTAATAAGATAGAGAAATGCTGACAAGGAGGACAATTCTATACCGTAGCTGGACGCCAAGTCCAAAGTCCAAATTTGTATTTAAGTTCAACACGGTTGAAGAATCTAATTAATACATAACAATCTAGTCGTATATAATGTGACCATTCACACACATTCTATATATATATGTATATATATAGATAGACAATGCCATTTTGCCGACTTATTTTGATGATAAGAAAGCTTAGTTTTAAGCTTTCGTTAACCATTTTGTCTCTTTCCATCTTTAGAAAAGTGAGAACAAAAGCTGATGCAACGTGCACATCAAACGTACATAATTACGCATCATTAAAGCTTTGTTATTCTTGTTGCTTCATGCATGAATTGACAAAAGTTGTTTTAAAATAAAATGAAGGGTAAATTCCAAAGGGAATAAATTTTCTTTTGTACAACACATGAAGTTAAGAATTAACGAATTCTATATCCAAGGTATCATGCATAATGCACGCTGCATGATATTGCATGTTTAGACTTAAAAAAAGAATAAAAGAAGAGAAAAATCTAACTAATTGAGGCCCACTGTGACCAAAATGAATCATTGAAAAGCACTAGGAGACGATAGCAGTTTTGGTAAACAGCTATCAAAGAGTTGCTTCTCATACCAAATCAAAAATAAAATAAAGGTAATAATTCAATTTAAAGAAAGTAGTTGGTTCCCTTTCTGTAATATGCTTTCATAGCATGAGTCTGCAAAGGATAGATTGGATAAAGAAGAACATCTGATTCTAATACAAAATCAGCAACTACTATGATATATATCTCAACTTCATTTATTTTATTTTATGCTATGAAAGATGAGATTACTGACTGGCAGACCTTGGTATTTTTAATGTTTAATATAATTGCCTTCCACATCTATCACATGAATGTGTTGCCTCTGAGGTTTCTTTTGATGCCATGTGCTTCTGCATTTTTGGCAAGTCCAATTCTAATACGTCTTTTAGAGCTTTCGATGCTTCGGTTAGGTCTTCCAAACTGCAAAAAATTTGCAACAAGAATATATTAATATATATTTTTTGACGAAAATTGTATATTAACATTATTTATACCAAATAAAATTGTTAACGATGGAGATCAAGGCTTAAACATTGAAGGTTATAGTGAATATAAATTCTGTGCCAAAATGAGAATAAAAAAATATAGAATTATAAAATAGGATCTTGATATTTTCTTTTGAAAATAGAAAGAACCATTTGCAGTTGACAGATAATTCACATGAGACTATTTCTCGTTTGACAAAAAACTCCACCAGCGCATCATGTATGCAAGGATATTTTTGTTATATCAGAAAATCTTCATCAAGGTGTGAATTGTATACAGTTCATGAAAAGAGTAAAAAAAATATGAAATTATAAAGAAAACTCCATGTGAATATATGTTTATATACAGACGCTTAAAGGATCTAGGATAGGCCTGAGAGTGTGAAAATTGTGTGGTGGGATTGAAAAGCAAGCAAAATATATTACTTGAAGATAGATAGTATATAGCAGGGTAGGTGACTGCACACACAAAAGGAACATTTTCCTCTGAGATGTGAGGACAAAGCTGGACATAATGCAGTGTCTAATATTTTTTACAATGCTACAATATAGCACTACCTTACACATGTTGTAGTATACCAAGGCAAAATTGTGTGGTAATGAATGAAAGTTCTGGTGTTTTCCTTTTGTCCTTGGACAATCCAATCAGGGCTAGTCCACAACGGACAAGGTGAATACAGTCAAGCAAGAGAGTTCTGCATGTATATTATACAGGAAGTTGAACCCAAGAGTTTGACCACATCCCATCAAATATTTGAAAAGCTTTGTCGTTTTTGTGGAGGTACTCCACTTAAATTCTACCGCAAAGCAAGTAGCAGCAGAAAACACAAAACATCAACATATCAGGTGGAACTATATACACAATCTAAAAAGCTATCAAGACACCCTTTTTTGTACTGAAGATGGATAATCAATGTGGAACTATATATATATATATATAGTACTTTAGGGTGCGTACATAGTCTCAAGACTCTCAACCATTGTTGTCAAAGAAATCAAAATCTTACGAATTATATCTCGATTCAGTTTGGATCTCTTCTTTTACGATTTGATTTACATTATGATAGTAAATTAGTTAAAAACTTAAAACCACAATTAAAAATTCAATTAGCTTTGACTAACCTACTTATTTGGATTCATAATTCTAATTATGACGTTTTTAAAACAAACTAAAAATGGAATAAGAGAGAAAATTGAGTTTTAAGTTCAGCTGTAGAAGTTTATGACATCAAAATCAACTCAAACATGTGTAAAAATCTTGAAGTTTTGATCTTTTGAATATATGATGTATGATTTGAATCCTATTTTGATTTAAATTTATACTTTATGACATGATTTATATCCCATTTGAAAACCTTGGTCTCACCCTCTGTGTTACACAGAATACTCTGTTTTCTTATGGCTAATGTTATTAGATGCAAGTGAATCATCAATCATGGTAGATTTCCATTCCTGATATGTGTCAATACTAAGCTAAAAGGTAGTAATAACAGGAGGAAACAATTTCTTCGAGGCATCATGCCTGTTTTCAGGAAGTAGTTTAAATTAATTGGGATTTCAATTACAAGCAGATCTATGAGATAATAATAAAAGCCAAAACATTTAGCGTAAGTCTTTCCCTAGATATTCAGTCAACAAATCCTTTATCTTCATATTTTCAATTATGTTTTCTTAATCAGTCATGAATTCATGTAACATATGCTGAAACCTAAAGAATGAAAATACCTTGAATCTACATATTAGTCATAAGAAAAAATAATATATTTTATTCATTTTCACTTGAAAATGTATAGCATACAGCAAAATATAGATATCTGTATAGAAAAAAAAATTACTTTGACTGATTTATATAGCTAGGTCATACACAAATTTGACATAGGAGGCGACCCACCAAGGCCATATGTTAGG
Source organism: Allium sativum (assembly GCA_030737875.1). Lineage (NCBI taxonomy): Eukaryota > Viridiplantae > Streptophyta > Magnoliopsida > Asparagales > Amaryllidaceae > Allium > Allium sativum. The sequence goes on along the minus strand of CM060920.1, from coordinate 53,231,520 downwards.
GCAACACAGTGGACCAAGGGCAACATGATAAGTTAACACATTATTGCTATGTCATATAATATAAAGCTCAAGATATGAAAAATCTAGCAAAATGACTGGTGGATAAAGTTCTTGAGTTTGCCCTTAACGAGCAGGTACCAATGACTCAATAATGGCAATGTGCAAGATTTTTCCCTCGTTTTTCATCTTTCAGGGTTTTTTGGAACTATTATAGGTATATAACATTATGTGTTGGTAAACAGAAGAGATCAGAACTGAAGTTCAGAGAAGGAGATCAGAAGCGGTAAGTTATGACAAAGGTGATCTAGATCAGGGCGGAGCATAGCAAACATGGATCTAGCATTCACTTGGAGAATATTTACAAGCACAATCTCAATCAGATCCTATCACTAATGTTTTAGGGTGATCTTTCAATATTATTTCTGAATTATGATATACTTATTGATGTTTTAGTAGATTTTAAATTACATGATCTGGATTTGATCAGTTCACGATTTGATGATATCAGATTTGTTTGTGAATAAGTTGGTATAACTCAAATGATTTTGATTGAGGAATTTTAGCTAGTGAGACCACTATATTGTTAACTGTTTGATTCGATGTTGCGCCATGGAGTTAACCTGAATTGATTTAATATGATCGGGTGTTTGATTTAGTTTGGGTATTAACAACGTTGAGAAATTTTGACAAAATTTAAAATGACGATTGAGTTTGGGGAAAGATAAGGTAGTCGAAAATGTCCAACGGAGGTAATTGGGGTTGAAGACAGAATTGGGGACCACTTTGGTGCCTTCAATTTGGAAGATGGAGACTAGAGATGCTAAACACCAAAGTGTAGAAGAGGAGCTACATGTAAATGATGTATGGCAACAACGACATCACACATGAGTTAATGAGCGAAGATGCTAAGTGGAAGAAACGAGCAACCAATCATGGGAGCACTTGGTATTGATAAGACAAAGAGACAAGTCAAACAATGAGTTTCAAGACGATTTCAAAGTGGTGTTAATGGTGCAAGAGAGATGTTCACAGTGATGGTGTGCTTCATGGAGGAGCTGATGAAAGTGTAGGAACATGAAATTTTGGTGGGTGTTGACTGAAGAGGTGCTCTGTGATTTACGTGTGGTTGGAACATGCTTGGAATTGTAAGCATGTAATCGAGAGCATGCTAATCGAGAAAAGAGTAGCGAAAGAAACACAAGTGTTGGAGATTTGTATAAAGCGGGGTAGAGTGAACTGAAGTACGCTTGATATTTGATACTCGGACTGTGTTAGGGGAAGACTTGAATCAGTTAATCAACCAATGATCTAAGGATGTTTTCATGTGTTTAGAGTGGAGCGATGTGGTATCAAGTACTTGCGTGTTATTCTTCATAATACATATTGCTCGAATATGTTGTAAAGTGTTGTGGAGCGTTGTTTAGATGCTATTTTGCAAGTTTGACGTACTGTTTTATTTTGCCCCCTCCTTTTTTTGCTTTGACACGTTACTCTACTCCACCCCTTGTCTAAGGCGCTGTCTGAACGAAAAATTTTCTTGGAATGCTAAGAAATAAGTGTTTTTGGTTCGATTTTGTTTTACTTTTACTAAATTTACACCAAAAAAAGACTAAATTATTATGTTTATCTATCTTTGCTCTTCATCATCTTCTAATATATTTTCAAATTTTATTTCACTTTATATATTGGCTATTGGGTTTGAACCTCGAGTTTAGGACTAATTTAGGGAGAGTGGTGTAAATTTTAGATTATAGGACTAATGGAAGTTTTAGATTATAGGACTAGTGAAAAGCGGCATAAGACGTAGTGTTGGTCTTCGATATCTATTACTACTAGTACCACCATCATCATCGTCACCACCTTGGTTTTTTATTTATTCATTATTATTACAATTATTATTTGTTTCATTGTTTTACTTTATATTATCTTTATTTATGTGTTCACCTTTAAATCTATTATCATTATTATTAATTTTAAATTGACTTTGTCATTTGGTTTTGGGTCAGGATTAATGGCTTAGTTGTTTGCTGTATATATTTGTTTTAAAATATATATAAAAATCACTAAATAATATTCTTTTCTACAACTGAAAATAAACATACAGTTTTCATGCTTTATAAAGCTTACTATGATGTTCGTGGCAGAACGGTAGAAGCTTAGACCATCGTCGGAGTCCCCTCAAAATCCAAGCAAAGGATAGACAAATATAAGCGCTCACCGAATAATTTTTGCACTGAGTAACTATAAAAATGGTAACCACTTAGTGAGAAACTCAATTTGAGTTGATTAATCTTCACTATTTATTACCGTAATATGAGTGAGATACACAAACTAATATTGGTGAAAACTATGGCTAAATATTGGTGAATTTTAAACCAAGCAAAGTTTATTATTGTTGAATTTTAAAAATGAAACACCTATAATTTACAATAGTAATAAAATTTAGATAAAATGTACATACTGAAAACTATGTCATAACTATAGCTATATATTGGTGTACTTACTGATCATGGCTTGATTTAAAAAAACACAATAAATGACAACAATTTAGTATTATTTTTTTATGTTTGTGTTATATTACGTCAGGTTAGATTCCAATATTATTTGAAACAGAATTTAAAATAGATAGGATGAAAATGGAAGAACCGTTAAGATAAAGGTAAAATCATATTTCAAAGTGAAAGCGAGTAATCTTTATTATATGTTTATCTTCTTTGAACAAGAAAACCAATTAAGTATGCTTTGGGAAACATAAAAATTATACATTTATTCTTAGTTATAAAAAAGAATACTCTGTGAATGATTTTCTACATATGTCAGTATGAAATATATAAAATTTTGATACACTTCGGAATTATATTAGAATATGAAGAGCTAAAATAAATAAACAAAATAACTGAGTTTTGTTAGTATAATTATATTTAATTTAGTCAAAGTAAAAATAAAAAAAATACTGTACCAAAAATGTTTATTTCCCTAGCAATTGAAGAAAAACTTTATGCTCAAACCGCGCCGCAAACCAGGAGTGGAATAGAATGCGAAACCAAAAAAGCAAAGCGACAAAATTGTAGAATAGCACTTAAAAGACGCCCAGTGGCATCCTTAAGAGCATGGCTTACTTTCTTCGAAAATTTGCACTTCTTATAATCTGCTTTCAATAGCTATTCCTTTTTTTTTATTCCATTTACTTTAAGTTCCATTTTAAACATTTAATAACTTAGTGACATTAGTGAACTGTTCACAATTACTGTAATTTTTTATTAAATTGTGAATATTAAGTATACAAATATTTAGTTATGGTCATGGCATAAATTTCATTACGTGTAAATCTTTTACGGTGTTGTAAACTATAGAAGTATTTTTATCTAATTGAGAATAAACTTTAGTTATGTGCATGTATATCAGGCATTGCTCATATTACAATATTAAGCGACGATCTAATCAACAAATTAAGTTTCTCACTGTATGCAATTCCTGTTTTTATAGTTACTTAATGCAAAAATTGTTTATATCAAATTATATGGAGAGCGCTTATTTTCGTTCAAGCCCTCCCACTTATGCTAAAGACATTCTTAGCGCCTAGTATTCCGTCCATCGAACAACATAGTTTCTCGATGAGATGAGTGTGGATGCATCCAACGTGGTTATTCTAAGTTATAAGTGTGACAATGATGAATTAAGTGTGACCAAGTGTGTGTGAGGTACATTCCCTCGAGGTGGATTCCCCGAAGGATGTGCGCTTACGATGAAGGAAAACTAATGCTTCTCTTAGAATTCTGCTCAAGATTCAAATGATAGTTCTTTGACCAAGTTGGGATTCCAATGCAAGGATGTGGCTAAAGCTAGCGATGAATGATCGTTATCCATTCTTGTAAATTTCTAATGATACACGTGTCTGGACGTAATAATGCACTCAGAGCGTGTTAACGTATGAGATGATTAGTAGAGGTGCTGAACGACTTTGGTGTTGCTATCTAAGTAGTGTACGAGTAGGGTGTTCTGGAAGGCATGAGTGAGGTGTCAACAAGACTTGACATGGCTAGAGTAGTGTAAGGTTCGGCGTATTTAGACAGGTGTCTAAATACATGGATGTCCCCTTGATCTAATATGTAAATGATATACCTGTCTAAATACATGGATGTCCCCTTGATCTAATATGTAAATGATATGCAAAGGAGTTCCCCTCGATACATGACCATGTCTTGGTGTATTAGGGTTAATAATAGACGTAAGTGTACTTTTGGTGTCAGTCGTGGGTGTTTTGACGTTAAAACAAACAGGGACGGATGGTTTCTCTCTCCATCTAGGTGAACTAATGAGGATGAATGGGCTCCATGGATGGTGATTCTTGGCAAACGTTGTATATGATTGATACAATGATTATCAAATGTGATGGAGTTCCACTCTAAAATTGAGTGCATATAAGAGTCCATACTGGAGTTCAATCGAAGTTTCGAACAATTAATGCGATGATATTTAACCTCAAATTTAGATTAAGTGTTACCACAATGAGAAAAAACATCACATGAGATTGATGTTGGTGCTTTTTATATTCTGTGTGATGTTTGATATAGGTGTTAAAGTGTTATGGTGTGCGCTTGTGGTAGAGGGTCTGTGTACAGTTTTTTGGTGTGTGTTTGCTACGTTCTCGATAGTGCAAAGAAAAATGAATGCAAGAAATCAAAAAAATTAGTAAATATTATGCTGTGTTTTGGTTGACAATGACAAAGGTAAAGAATGAGCGATCAATCCGAGTGTCTGGTTTCAGATAAGCAAGGTATACTATAAGAAGCAAACCAATAATGTGTAATTTGCTAGTAGTTCCAAGATGAATATACACAATTTGGCTTGGTCAAGTTGAAGTTATTTAACAGAGATATTATAAAACTAATGAGAGGTAGACATGTTCTGTAAACTAAGAAGAACCCAACCTTAATAGCAACTCGAGGAAAAAATGTAACCATCAACTCGGCAAAAAGTTACTAAAGCATGATAAGGAAATATGAAAGTTCTACATGCAAAGCCAGAAAGTAATAATTATACAAGATGATGGAAAATACGGTGGATGACATAAGAAGTTTCCAGTAAAGTAAGTTTACTTAAATCAAGGAGAAGACACACAAAGTTTATATAGTGAACTCCATGGTATTATAAGCTTTTCTAAACGAATGTTGAATGCATGTACGACAGGTGAATAAGGCTCTATGTAAATGGTTTGAAATTTTGAATGTTAATATGGTTGTTTCATTGTTTTGAACTAAAGGGAGTTAATGATGTTATTGTGTCAAGAAGATGTTATGTTTATGCAAAACAATAAGTACGACTTGATTTGTATGGGTACAAATATGTTGGGTTTTTCTTTTTCTTTTTTAGAAAGTGTCCCAGGGAAAACAGTATCTTTTTGATACGTTATTTTCTGAATACACAAATATTATATCAACATGCCATGATTTTTTGTTATGGTTTGTCATGACATGGTGCTTGATCCTTTTTTCAGGTACAAGTTCTTCTTTTTTTTTTTTTTTTTTTTTTTTACATGACATGGTGCTTGACATTTTGATATATGTGTATGATTTTTTTTTTATATTTGATGAGTGGAAAAATGGTTATTCCGAGTACAACACCCAAATCATAGAAATTCAACAAATATCCAAACATAGCCAAGCAGGAAAGTAAAGGAGACACAAGGAACTTTACAGTGGTTTGACAATCAGGCCTACGTTCATTTGTCACAATCACTGAATTATAATTTATAATCACAAGTACATAGCTTTCATCTATGAGAAAGTGAAAGTTCTCAATCTTGCAGCCTCTCGAAGTTTGAAGCAGAAGAAGATCCCCCTTAAATGGCCATCTCAAGGCCTATCTATAGAAGTTCATAAATCCAGTTTGGTATAGCGTCGTGCTGGAGGATTTGGAGTAGTGGAGAAAGTGTAGGAAGTGGAAGAAGTTGGTGAAAGTAGTAGGACACATCACCAGATGTGCCCACTCCCATTCGGCATGGTCGAACTGGCTCAGTTCGGCATGGCCGACCTAGGACCATGCCGATCCGAGGCAACTCTGTCTAGCTGAACCGGAGCAAGGCCGAGCCAGACCCTTGTCGAACAGAGGCCACACTTCCATGTCGATCCGGAGAGAAGTCAAATCATGCTGAATTGCATGTAGCCGAACCGGATCTTGCTCATCCAATTATCCAAGCATTTGAGACATCCGCTACTTCAAACAAGCATTTCCAGGTTGATATGAGTCTACGCCATAGTTATTAATGGCGCACGGCGCAAAAAGGCGAAACATCAGTCCGGAGCCTTGGCGCGCGGCGCGGCAAATGGCGCGCGCCTTTCTGATTTACGGCGCACTTTTGTTTTTTAATTTAACATATAATAAAAAATATTAAAAATCCGGTATTTTTTGCTAAAACATGTGCAATCAAAGTTTTTACTATTTTGCAAAAAGAAACATCATCATATTTGAGATCATTAGCATAAAATTTCAAGCGTCATAGGTTTCAAAATCCAATATAATAATACATATTACTAATAAACTAGAAATTTGAATCCGATTCAACAATCATATTTTCAAAATCCATCAGAACCTACAAAATAAATAAAACAAAATACAAAACGTTAGCAAACACAATAATATGATCAACATTAATCTTGTGTGAACTGCAAAAAATGAAAAAATAAACAAAAACAAGCAAAAAACAAAAAAATAAACAAAAGGCGCGCCATTTTGCGCCGTGCGCCTTTTTTGCGCCGCGCGCCTTTTGCGCCATTTCGTGCGCCTTCTCATATTCGCCGCGCCATAAGCCAAAATGGCGCAGATGCTGCGCCGCGCCGCGCCGTGCGCCATGGCGCGCCATTGATAACTAGGGTCTACGCTCTAGTCTCGAGCGATTCGATGATCATACGTTTGTAGTGTGACTGCATTGCAAAAAGGCGGGTCAACACTTACCCCCAAAACATGTCTTTCTTTGGAAGACATGTTTTGAATGCAATTTCTTTGGATCGTTCACGAGTCAGCTTTAACTCCGCCTGTGTAGTTTTCTATGCAACGTGTCTCACACCAGGGTAAAGGAGGAGGGTTGTGATAGACTTGGCGAACCAACGTAAAAACTTAGCCTCTCTTATGGATATGGAACCTTATGATATATCATTGGGACGTAACCCTCTTAGCGACGCGCTATATCGAGCCTCGGATATGTTGTTAAATATGCAAGGGCTGGGCCGCCATTCTCTTAGTGACGCGCTACACCGACGCCCCGGTGTAGTGATAAGTGAGCAAGAGTCCTCGCATTTTTCTCGGCGAATGCGAGGGGCAAGGAAGCTAGTCGACGATAGTAGGGTTCGGTTAGGTAGTTGGAATGTAGGGTCCTTAACAGGAAAATTAAAAGAGATAGTGAATACTATGATTAGGAGACAGGTTAACATCTTGTGCGTTCAAGAGACTAAATGGGTGGGTCAGAAGGCGAAGGAGGTGGAGAACACTGGCTTCAAATTGTGATACACGGGAGAAGTACGTAACAAGAACGAGGTAGGCATATTGATTGACAAGAACCTTCAGAACAATGTGGTTGACGTCAGAAGACGAGGGGATAGGATCATCCTAGTTAAGCTAGTAGTTGGCGAGGCAGTTCTGAATGTCATTAGCGCATATGCTCCACAGGTAGGTCTAAGTAAAGAAGCCAAAAGGAAGTTCTGAGAAGACTTGGATGTCATGGTTAGGAATGTGCATAGTAGCGAAAAACTTTTTATAGGAGGAGACTTCAATGGCCATGTTGGCTCATCTAGCGGGGGTTTTGAGCGAGTGCATAGTGATTTTGGATTTGGCAGTAGGGACCAAGAGGGTGAAGATATTTTGAATTTCGCTCTCTTTTGATCTCATGATTGCTAATACCTTTTTTAGAAAGAGGCAATCACATCTGATCACCTTCAGTAGTGGCCAACAGACTAGCCAGATTGACTTTGTCCTAACCAGGAGAGATAGTAAACGAGATTGTGTTGATTGCAAGGTCATACCTAGAGAATGTGTCGTCTCGCAACACCAGCTTTTGGTATGCGTGTTTCGTCTTCGGGTGGTGAAGGATAAGAGAGCGAAGATTAGCAGGACAAAATGGTGGAAACTCAAAGGAGATGCTTCACGACTGTTTAAAGATAGAGTGATGGGAGAAGAGGCTTGGAATGTGGAAGGAGAAACAAATGTAATGTGGAATGCGATGACAACTTGCATTCGGAGAGTCGCCATTGAGGTATTTGAGATAACAAGAGGAAGCAAGCGAGAACCCAAGAATTCGTGGTGGTGGAATGACGAAATGCAAAAGGCTATCAAAGAGAAGAAGGAATGCTACAAATGCATGTACCGTCATAGAAGCGAAGAGAACATGCACAGATACAAAGTGGCAAAGAAGACTGCAAAGAGAGCAGTGAGTGAAGCAAGGGGACGAGCGTACAAAGATTTGTATCAAAGGCTAAGTACAAAGGAGGATGAAAAAGACGTTTACAGAATAGCTAGGCTACGCGAGAGGAGGACAAGGGACTTCAATCAGGTTAAATGCATTAAGGATGAAAATGATAGACTTTTGGTGAAGGACGATGAGATAAAGAATAGGTGAAGAGAATACTTTGATAAGCTTTTCAACGAAGAAAGTGATAGCTCTTCGATCGAGTTGAAAGACTTAGCCGACAGCACCAATAGACATTTTGTGCGGAGATTTCAAGAAGCTGAGGTAAAGGGGGCGTTGAAACGTATGAAATCAGGCAAGTCGGTAGGGCCTGATGACATTCCTATTGAGGTGTGAAGATGCTTTAGAGATGCAGGGATAAGATGGCTAACTAAGTTGTTAAATAATACTTTCAAATCAAACAAAATGTCAGATGAGTGGAGGAAAAGCATTTTAGTTCCAATCTTCAAGAATAAAGGAGATATTCAAAGTTGCACAAACTATAGAGGAATTAATCTTATGAGTCATACAATGAAGCTTTGGGAGAGAGTTTGCGAGCAGCGTTTGAGGAGGTTGACAAGTGTCTCTAGGAATCAATTTGGTTTTATGCCTGGAAGGTCAACCACTAAGGCAATTTTCTTGGTTAGGCAATTTATGGAGAGATACAGGGAGCAGAAGAAAGATCTCCACATGGTTTTTATTGACCTGGAGAAAACTTATGACAGAGTGCCGAGGAGGGTTATGTGGTGGGCGCTAGAAAGGAAGAGAGTGCCATCAAAATATATTACCCTTATTAAGGATATGTAAGAGGGGGTTGTGACTAGTGTTAGGGCATGCGATGGTAAGACCAGAGACTTTCCAATTAACATAGGGTTACATCAAGGTTCGGCTTTGAGCCCCTATATTTTTGCATTAGTGATGGATGAAATCACAAAAGATATACAAAGGGAGATTCCCTGGTGTATGCTCTTTGCCGATGATGTTGTGTTGATTGATGAAAGTAGAATAGGGGTTAATCGACAACTGGAGTTGTGGAGGGAGACCTTGGAATCAAAGGGTTTTAGGCTTAGCAGAACTAAAACAGAGTATATGAAGTGTGAGTTTAGCAATGTCAGGTCAGATGACGGAGATGTTACCCTGGCCGGTAGAGTAGTACCCAAGAAGAAATCAATTTGATATTTAGGATTTATGTTGCAGTTTGATGGAGAGATTGATAAGGATGTTAGTTTTAGAAGTCAAGCAGGATGGATGAAATGGTGACTAGCATCTGGCATTCTCTGTAATCGGAAGATTCCTCAGAAGCTTAAAGGAAAGTTTTATAGGACAACAATCAGACCTGCAATGTTATATGGTGCAGAATGTTGGCCTACTAAGAGGCAACACGTCCAAAAGATAAGCGTAGCAGAGATGCGGATGTTGCGTTGGAGTTGTGGGCATACCAGACGAGATCGGATTAGAAATGAGGATATTCGGAAAAACTTGGAGTTGCACCTATTGAAGAGAAGTTAGTCCAATACCGCTTGAGATGATTTGGACATATCCAACGTAGACCATACGATGCATTTGTACGCGTTGGAATTCTAGGCCGCGCCGAAGACCCAAAGAGAGGTAGAGGTCGACCTAAAATGACATGGGAGGAGATAATAAAGAGAGATTTAAGTAACTGGAGTTTATCGGAAGAGCTGGTAGTTGATAGGAGTGCATGGAAATTGGCAATCCATGTACCAGAACCTTAGGGTTTTTTTTGACTTTATTTCATATTTACTGAACCTTTTTACTTTTTGTTACTATTTTAGATTTTATTTCACTTTTTACTTATTATTATTTAAAAAAAAACCTTTATCGGACGACTTTTTATTTGTTTGGTTATTTTAAATCCTTTATATATATTATTATCATCATTATTAATTTTATTTTAATTTAATTTCGGGTTCCATATCTAGGCAACCCCAACTTGTTTGGGATATATGGCTTTGTTGTTGTTGTTGTTGTTGTTGTTGTTCACGAGTCGGCTTTCCTGAGCCATCTTCAAATCACGTAGCTTCTCTAAGCAGGGGCGGAGGCACGTTTCAGCTGGTGAGGTCACGTGACCTCACCAGGAAAAAAAAAGCAAACAGGACATTATTTTAGCAAGTCAAGAGAAAAAGAAAAGGAAAAACCAAATAAACAAGGTATACTTCAGCAAACAGAGAGTGGAAAGAAAGCAGCATCTTTCTCGATTTCTTCTTAAATCCAAAGCACGCATGAGATACAGAATTTCCACATTTCTATCCTATTTCGCTTCTCAATCGCTGACGCTTATCGCTGCTCTCTACTGGTGATGTAGTGCGGTAGTGTCGTTCTTCGATGCTTTGTGGATGTTTGTGATTGTTATCTGGTTTCCATAGGTAAACCGTAATTTTGATTTTGATTTTGATCCTTATTTTGCTTACAAACTGAGATTGAAACTAAGATGAAACTGAACAGACTTCAGCATATAAATTGAGAAGAAGTGGGTCATTGTGCTGTTTATAAATTATCTGAATGAAGTTGGTTACTCTCCAGTCAGTATATCAACTCATTTGAGATGAATGAGGTTAATTTGCTGCTGTTAAAATAAGTTAATGAATCTATTTAATGGAGTTGATAAATATTAAACTAAAGATCAAAATAATTGAAAATTGATGATATTGCAATGAAATAATATTACTTCAATTATTGTTCATGCTTATGTAATCATTTGCTATGAAATTTTCTTATAGTAATCCAAATACCTATCAAAAAAATATTATTATTGGGTTATGTGACCTCAACAGAATTTTTTCCTGGCTACGCCACTGTCTCTAAGCTAACCTTCGGTCGTTCCAAACCTAAGCTGAGTACTGCCCATACTCAGTAATCATCACATATTCGTGTCACACATCATCAGTGCTTTTCAATCTAGTCTCGCCGAGCTCTTACCGAATGTTGCATCATTCGACGAACAGAGTCTCGTGCGCAGAGCGCAATCCGAGTTCCAAATCCATCATTCTCTAGTGAAAGACGTTCAATAACAAGTAAGCCGTTTCAGTCACTTTCGGTGAAGCGATCCTACTTCCTACGCTAATTCATCCAATCACTTTCAGATGAAGGAATCTGCAGTTTAAGTGACGTGAATTCATCCGGTCACTTAATAATGAAAGGAATTCATAGTTTCAACAATACAAGTTCATCCGATAACTCTTTGGTGATGGAATTCATAGTTCACCGATACGAGTTCATTATATCACTTTCCGTAGACGGATCTCGTAGTTCATCGAATGAATCCATCCAACCACTCTCCAGTGAAAGGGATCCACGATAATTTTGCACGAATTCATCCAGTCACTTTCTGATGAAGAGAATTCGTGGTTCATCGACATGAATTCACTCGGTCATGTTCCGGACCTCCAGTGAAAGGAATTCATGGTCATCACCTACGAACTCATTCAATCGCTTTCGGGTTAAAGGAATTCGCAGTTTTACCATGTGACTCCATCCAATCACTTTCTGATGAAAGAGACACATTCTACGGTTTTACCTCAACTCTCCGACTGAAGCAAAACCGTTATCAATATTATCTGTTGTCAATGGCGATTCAAAGCAAATGCAAAAACAAATGTGAAAACGGGAAATCTAAGATGGGGGGAGCCTCTCCAGGCTTCGTGATTCAACATTCACTCAAAGCATGACTGAGGAACGGATCATGGCCCCGTACATGTGTAAACGGTTGATTATTAGGCATGGACGTGGTCATCCTACCATCGTTGCCTCCCTTATGAGATGTTGATTTGCCCCTGGATTGAAGCCCTCCTTGAGTCCGGGTCGTGAAAGGTTGCTCGTGCTCAGGCATCGGCCCTCTGTTCTCAACATAGTCCCAGAGCAGTCCATTCCTAACGTGCCCCCCAATCTCATCTCGAAGGTGTATGCACTCTGATGTGGTGTGCCCATCCAGCTCATGGAATAGGCAAAACTTTCCCATCCTCCTCCCTTTTTCAATCGAATCTCGAGGAGGCGGCTTCCGATACGGAATCTGTCCTCAAGTGTCTGTGTAAATCCTCTCTAAGGATTCATTCAGTTTTGTGTAGAAGGGATATTTCTAACCCTTCCTACTCCTCTTCGAACGATCACGCTCGCTCTTTGTCTTCTTTTTTTCTTCATCGCACTTGAATCCAGTCTCAAGCGTCTTTTTGTCATTTACGACGTTCGCTCTAATTTTACTCCGCGTCTGCGCATCCTCTTGGCACAGGTATATGTCAGCTTCAAAATAAAATTCATCGAGATCTCTCGGGAGATCCCTTTGCACACTTGCCTTGAATTCATGGACGGTTCTGACTTATCTACCGAAGTCACCGCCGCATTGAATCTTTCGAGGAAACTTCTCAATTTTCCCCTGATCTTTGTCTTGTTGTAGTCAACGTCATTGCATTCTTCGAACGGGCTATGTGAACTTTGAATTGTCTCATGAACCTGTCCATCATTTCATTTCGAGAGCTAATAGATTCATTATTGAGCTGTTAAACCAAAATCGTAGCTAAATCAATCAAGAACAGCGAAAAACACTTCGCTATCAATTTCGGAGATGCCCCAGTACATCCATATGTCTAATGTAGCGCGTTAGATGTACTGCGAGATCCAATCTCCCATCATATGTCGTCAGCACTGGTGGTTTGAAATCTAGTGGGACCTTTGCATTCCTAATGCTAGAAGTGAAAAGGTTCTGAGTCACGTTCTTGTATCCTTGGTTGGATAATCCGCCTCTGATCACGCGCCGTATCATCTCAGCAAATCTATCTTCTCCATCGTCTGAGAGTTGAAGAACCTACCACCGATTCTAGAGGGATACTTTGGAACGTATTGCTCGTGTCGCAGTTCATCGTTTCTTTCCATCAAGTTTGACCTTCTTCCGTCTCAGGCATGCTTGTGTTTCCAACTCCAGGACGATTTGCATCCATTCTGACATCAGTGCGCAATAGACCCAAAGGTGTACCCTCAGAATAAAATAATGAAAGAAGTGTGCTATACTATTTATTACCGAAGGCTTAGGCTTCTATGGGACCAGCTGAACATGAGGGACCCTTTTCACGTGTCAATTGGGCAAATACGCCCATAGTGGCTCGGGTGTTTCGTTGAGCTTCCGGCTCTCGTAAGCAACCCCGGATGCCCCTCCTGCCTTTCGGCGAGATATTCGCCTTCATTTTCTTCAACCTTGGACATTTTGAATTAGATCATCAATAGATGCGAAGACCCACATTCCCGCTTCTTCGATCTGGTTCGGTCCTGGATCGTCGTAATCAGATTGGAAAAGTCATTGAAAACTTGGTTAATCTAGTATGGTAAAAATACGTGATTCACTCGGTCCGATGGGTTCAAAATCTTTGAACACCTCAGTCCGATTAGCTCAAAACTCGCCGAGGCAAAATAATTGAATTTTGGTAAATTTTGGTTTCGATCACTCGAAAACTGTTGATCGGCATGACACCGATCACCAAAAATCGCTTGTATAAACTCAATTGGCTTGGATCAACAACTTGACAACTTTCCAGATTTGGCACACAAAAACTGTTGATCGGCATGGCACGATCAAGCAAAATCGCGTGTGCGCATCAGGCCTGGCACGATTCAGATTTTTGACAAATTTGGAAGTCGAAATCCGAGATACGAAGTTGGCACCTTGAAATGGTCAGATCAACACGGGAGGTGATGCGAAAACAATTGTTGTGACATACGGATTCGATGCGAAAATTCTTGGATCGGGCAGAGTGGATGCGAAATGGCTCAGGGATCCGGCAAATTGGAAAACGCATGTGGATCATCACCTTTTGCTTGCGCGACTCTGCCAGATCATGGTTTTGGGGATGCGAAAATTGAGATTTAGCAAATGGTTTTTAATATTAAGTTTGACAGTTAATATGACAAAGCTTCTAAACTGGGAAAAAGTATGGTCGGTTTTGCAGAGAACAAAGAGGAGTTTGACAGAATCAAGGAAGAAACAGACAATTTTTGGTCATAGAGGTCCAGTTATCGAAGAAGCCAAGAAGTACTTTCGGCATTATAGAAAGTTCCACCATGCAATGGTAGACAAGACTAAATGGCAGATGGAATTAAACTCCAAGCGTGTTAATGGAAGCCAAGATATCATTTATTGAGTTAGTTACGAGGCTAAATGGCAGATGGAATTAAACTCCAAGCGTGTTAATGGAAGCCAAGATATCATTTATTGAGTTAGTTACAAGGCTGTGTGATTTCACTGATGTATTCCCAGTGTTCATGCTATTTTGATATATGATTTTGAGAAGAAAACAAAGGACTTTTCCACATGTTTCCATTCTACTTGTGATTAATAACACACAAGGTTTGAAGTTTCAGTTCGAAAAATCAATGTAACTCGAAAGGAACCTGAAAACTGTTCTAAAAAAATTGTTACCGTATGTTACCATATGTATTAATTTTGAACAGCCTGGATCCAAGCAAAAACGATTTTGTGGGTACATAAATTTTCAGGTTATATGACTTCGATCAATTTTAGAGATATAACAGCTTTGAATATGCACAACCTTAAACCTATAAATGGATTTTGGGTTTTTGAGCACTAATATATAGTTTGAGGTACTAACATATAATCTTAAATAGGAAAGGAATTCTAGGTGTCTATCAACGTCAGATTCCTGACATGCAAATGTCTTATAAATTCAACCATTCACTGTTTTTTTCAAATGCATATGGTGTTAAGCATGTATCGTACTAATTTGTTCGCATGAGAATTACCTATGGTTGAACACTTTTGAGCATGGAAAAGTTTACAGTTGGGTTTTAGACAAGAGTTACCCATGTGATCTGCTAAAAGACAAAATTATTCAATAATATTCTGTAACCATTGCTTTTGAATTTGCTTATAGTGTTTAGTGCTTCCCTTTTTTTTTTTTTTTCTTGCAGTGACAATTTATAAATTATGTAATATCTCTACAAACCATTTTCCTTGAATATATAAAATGCACAATATACAAGGGAAAAAAAATCCACACGTGAAGCGCATGCTGTTACGCTCGTATTAAGAGTTGTAATATCTTTGATGTCACATTTTTTTTGCAACAACTTGAAGTACCAAAATTGCACTTCAATAGATATTATCAAAACTTGATATCATCTAAAAATAGGATCTATTAATTAAAATTCTTTTAGAAATTCAAAACACTTTTATACCAATGTTAACCACAAAAACAAGAATTTGACAATTAAACTTTCTTTACAAATTCACAACGCTCTACATGTATTGCAAATCTTATCATTTAAAATAAGATCTAACAAATAAACTTTCTTTCCAAATTCATTTTATACTGATTAATAATATAAACTAAAAAATTGAAATAACAAAAATTAGATGTTGCAATGTAAAAACAAAAATTTAAACTTACCAACTACACATGATTTCAACATAAATTTTTAGTTAAACAATAATGCAGAATATTTTCTATCCGTGAAGCATATATAATTTGTAAATAAACAATTGTCATCATCACACGTGAAGCGCGTGCCGTAACGCTCTCTCTCTCTCACACACACGCACGCACGCACGCGCACACACACACACACAAACACACACACACACACACACACACACACACACACACACACATATATATATATATATATATATATATATATATATATATAGAGAGAGAGAGGGGAAACTATTAAAGGCATATATAGTTATGAACAAAATTTTCATGGCTTTTAGACTCAAATAGATGAATTGGACGGCAAATCGATGAAAGAACGGACCAAGGGGCCTGAAAGATACCAAAATTTGTATAAGGTTGTATCGACGTGATTCAAGATAGTACCAACATGATCTTCACCGACATGTCACATGATTCACGCCAACGCGATTAGAACCATTTAGAATGATGATATGAAGAAATTTAGAAAGTCTGATGAACTTTCAAACAACAAAATCATGTTGGTACCGACATGATTTGGTTGGTCATGAAACTTGGAATGACAGAACATGGATGAATGAAGCTTAAATATGAAGATAGAATCGACTTTGCATGAATAAATTAGGTCGGTACTGATCTAATTCAGATCGGTACTGACTTGGTTTTCCTTCTGATATTTATACGACATGACCTATTTTACTTGATGGATTATCGAATCTTCAACATTTGGACGAATTCAGACTTGGATTACCAATATGTACATGGAATTGCCTATAAACAGCAAGTTACATACAGCTTGGATATGACTTCTCCGTTAGGACTTCGTTTCTATCTTCTTCCCCCAAACACTTATAAATCCAAATCTACAAGATCGTGGTCGAATTTGAATGGTAATCTCTGTATTTCGAAGAAAAAGCATAAGATTATAAAATTAAAGCAAAACGTAAGTTGGAGAATTTGTCATCTGATATTGGTAGCTTTATATTTATGATGCTTTCATCTGATATTGGGTGTCGTGTCACTTTCCAACACAATATATTTGATGCTTCAAAGAAGAAGAAACTAGATTTGAAGGCTTAAAGCTTGGATCTAAGGTTTGAAAGAGATGAAGATGCCTTCAACCCAAGCAATTACACATGACAAAGTCAAACAGAGCACGAAGCACTTGAGTGTCATTAATTTCAAATCCATCCGTCTACTTGACTAGGAATGAAGTGGAGAGGATGATGAAAGCGATACAAGATGGAATGATAGCTCGACAACAAGAAGTGCTTCAGGGATTCTTCAAAAGGATGAGAGACAGCAAGAACAACCGAAGCAGCTGAAACTCTGAATCTGACATCCAAAATCAATGCAAGAACATTTGAAGGTTGAACATAGCAAACTGGGACTGATCCTCCACAACCAATTCATATCGCTACCCATTAAAATCGAGTTGGTACTATAAAGGGCACGTTTGATCCAAACTGGTATGCCGAGAGCAAATAATGCTAAAATAAACAATGCAGATAACAATTTGAACGCATAGCAATAAGAATTAGAACTAGAACCTCACAGTAGGAAGGGGTGGATAAATGAAGTATGGATCTGAGACCTCTGTTAGATGACAACGGCCGAATAGACGAAATGTTGGAAAAATAGTTATAGGTGGACCCCTTCCTCCGACTAGAGTTTGGAGGACGTGAACAAAAATCTATTACCCCTAACATACAGTACACAAGGAGTCCACTCCATTTCGAACTGTTGATACCAAAACTGTACAACAGAAGGACGAACCCGATCGCTTATGTAATACATTTGACATATAAAGATGTTAGGTGCATCTAAAGAGGTAATGGGGCAATGTTTCTCGTTATACTTCACAGAGTTAGCTACAATGTAATTCAAACAGTTAGAGAACAAGTCCATAAGAAAGTGTGTCAGATTGATAAACAAATACTCGAGACAGTTTAGGGTGATATTTTTTAAACAAAAAAAAAAGTAATGATGCTTTTAAGCAAGAAGCAAAGGAATGGAGAAACCCTAAAGAGTTATCTAACTAAATTTAACACGGCAGCCGCTACAGTTCATAAGCTGGATTCTTTGATTGTCGTGATGACAACAATGTTTGAAGTAGCAAATAAGACTAACTTTAAAATTGCTGTTAAAAGAGATCAATTGATGGACCTTACACGGTTTTATAATGAAGCAAAGCAACACCAGCACAAGGAAGCTAAAGTCGAAAACGCTATGGTTATTACTATGGATGACGGAGGACCATTCGAAATAAGGTTTTAATTCTCGCTCATCTCCCCCGAGATGAAAATCCAAGATTTTACCCGAGACGAAAATATTTTGCAGCATTTTTAGTTATAAGTGTTTTAAATATCGCGCATTTTGACCGAGATATAAACCCAAAATTTCCTCCAAAATCCAAGATCTGAAACCTTGATTCGAAATAGGATATGATAAAAACAAAGAACATCAGGAAGCCGATGAAAGCTTTAAAGGACGAAGTGATAAATGAGGAAACTGAAATTATTTTTACACACTGATCTAAGTGAAATTCTTTTTACACACTGATCTAGCTGAAATCCTAAAGAGGATTCAAGGGGCAGATATCAAAGGCCAGCAAAGAGAGAACCTACAAATTAGGAGAAAAGAGACAGAATATTTTGCTCTTTTCATAGGATGGACGAGCATGAAACAAACGAATGCATGTATCTGTCAGATCTGATGACGAGCAAGTTTGAAACAACTGAATGTAATAAATACTCATTAGAGATGATTCAAACCAGTGTGCCAGCAGGAGCTACCACCATCTTCGACAACTGTAGCAAGGTACGACCGTGTATACGCATCAAGAATGACTATCTCATGATTGAGAATGATAGATATCATGTGTGAATCCCTCGTTCTACTTTTTCCTTTGGACAAATAAGACAATATAACTCCCAAGCCATTTACATGTGTATGGGATCTTGGTTGATATCTAGGCATGCAATCAGCTGGATATCCGGGAGTAATCATTAATAGGATGGATATTTATGATGTTTCTTAATTGATTAGATTTGAATTTCATAAATGAACATTTGATTTTGAAAGACATTCGGACATGACAATTAATATATAAATTGACGGGATATAGGTTTCGCGATCAAAGATTTGGGGCAATAAACTATTATTTGTCTTTTTGCTGGAGAGCGAGTAGATGAACATGTACAAAAAAGTAAGTCTTTTCATCGAAGAGTGGGTGGATGGACTTGCTTGGCCATGGGTCCTTCATATGAAAATGAGCAAATTGGACCTAGCATGAATATGCGATCTGAAGAGATCTAGATTAAACCCTTGGATTTGAACACTTCATAATTGGACCTAGCATGATCATTGATTTTGTTGGGCTTACTTGTAATCGAAAATTGAGTGATTCAAGATGATTTATAAGCAACGTTCCAATTAATGGCAATGCACTCATACGATTAACAATGCATGATTGCATAATAAATAATTAACCTAAAACAGAAATCATGTGCGAACACGGAATAATACTGAAATAAGATATTTTAACCTAAGGGAATGTATGATGACCTTGATAGTGATATGTGAACTTAACCTCAGGCGAATATGGGGTGACTTAGATAGCAACATATGTGATATGATAACTCTGAATGAACATGGAATGACTATGATTTACGATTAATGCTCAAGGGTTAGAGTCTATAGATACAATCTGGTTGCAAATATTGGATTTTGAATAAAATCTCGGGTTCATTTCTCGGTTGAAATGAGGAAGACTTGAAACACTAATAACTTAATGTTGTTGAATCCCAGGTTTCGGATAAGATATCGGATTTCTTCTTGGGCGAGATGAGCAAAATTTAAAACCTTCGTTATAATGGTTTAGAACAACCTTTTATTTGAAGGTGAATCTGAATGAACCGGATAATCCATACCAACTTAGATCGATGGACAGCTGAAGAACTCAATTATCAATGACTGGTAACTTCTATAATTTATCCTTAAGCAAAGCGCAACTCATACACATAAGGTACTTTAGAGAGCAAGTGTTATAGTTAAATTTTCCAAGGTCTTATAATAAACTCAAACAGTTAAAACAGCCTGCAAAGTGATGAAAGAACGAGTAAAGGAGTTTGGAAGATGTCAAGATTGAAAAAATCATAGTTTTGACTAAGTTTCAAAAAAATGCAAATCAAGTTGGCCCAATATAAATGCCAATACAATCAGAATTGCCTAGAATGGTAATATGAAAAATTCAAGAAGTTTGACGAACTTTTGAACAATAAAATCATGTCGATACCAATACGATTTGACTGCTATCAACTGGCATGATTTTAAAACTTGATATGGCAAGAGATGGATGAATAAAGCTTAAATAAATATGAAGAGAACATCGGCTTTAGATGCGTAAATTCAAATCAGTCCCGATCTGATTTTCTTCTTGATATTTATGCGGTGTGCATGGAGGATTATCAGATCTTTAATATTTGGGAGTTCAGGCTCGAATTGCGAGATCGGTGCGTGAAATCATCTCTTAGTAGCAAGCTACCTACAATTTGGAGATGGCTTTTCCTTTTGGACTTCTTTTGCTATCTTCATCCCCGAACACTTGTAAATTCAAGATCCACCAGGTAGTGGTCGGATTTGAGTGATAATCTTCGTACTCCGAAAGATAATAAAATTAAAGTGGACGTAGAACAGATAATTTGTCGAACCATTATAAAAATCATGCTCTTGTTTTGTTTATTTTGATAGATTTACATTTTTGGTGCTTTCGCCATACAAACATATATAGTTTATTATTAATTGGTGACAAATATAAACAAACATGTAAAAAGTTAGTCACCATCAAATCGACAGTGAGAATGATGAATTAGTTGAATTATTTTACATTTAGTTTCTACTGAATATAAGGAAAAGTAGCGTTGCCACTTTCTACTATCTTTTCAGTTTAATTGTGTAGAAATCCTTAGGAAATCTTAACATATTGAACTGAAATTGATTCATCTGACAGTTGACTAGGTTTAAAAAGTGTTCTGCTGTTCCTAAATATCACCAGAAAAATTGAACCATACCAGAAATCTTACCTTATAGTGAGGGGAGGAGCGAGTCTAATTATAGTGTCATGAGTTGGCTTTGCAAGAATTCCTCTCTCTTTCAGCTTGATACAAATATCATATGCAGAGACAGGAGATAGGGCTTTACTATCCATATCTATTGCATTAAGCAAACCTCTTCCTCTTACTTCTCTTATTATGTTGGGAAATTGCTCTTTAACTTTCAACAGTTGGTCCCTGAATTTTTGGCCTAATGTAGCAGCTCTGTGTAAAAACATTATGTTTGTCTGTGAGCATCCATGGTAACAAAATTTCTGAATGGAAAAAGGAACGAAAAATGATAGCAATGAATACTAAGACATGGAGAAAAAAAACCTCTCAATAAGGCCTTCGTCTTTGATTACATTCAGAGCAGATATCGCAACTGCACTAGCTAAAGGATTCCCACCAAAAGTACTGTAAATGATGCAAGTATAAAAGATACAGTAAGCTATCGCCGATTGTCATAGCTGAGCTTCTAAAATTGCGGTTCATTTAGCATATATGGAGAAATATGGAACCTTGTTAAGAAGAAAGGACCATAGTGTTTCAATTTACTTGTTTTATATAAAAAATATTTTGACAGAACTAACATTATTTTCTCAAGAAATTTAATTCCAAGAATATACAAAATCAATTCAATGATCTACCTTCCATGTTCACCGGGTCTGATACACAGCATAATTTCCTTATCAGCAAGCACAGCACTAACAGGTATCACTCCTGCACCCAGTGCTTTTCCAAGTATCTGATTATTGATATTATAACTACAATAATGAGTTTATACTGATAAAATGTACTTTAATACAGTAGATTCACCAATCATAATAAATTACAGAGTTATGGTAGTATTTACCACAACATCAGGCCTGATGTCTTCCCAGTCACAAGCTAACATTTTTCCTGTACGAGCTATACCCGTTTGAATCTCATCAGCTATCATCAGTACATTGTGTTTTGTACAGAGGTCTCTAACCTTTTTTAAATAGCCTTCAGGCGGTAATACAACCTGTAAAAAGCTTAAGTAGCTTAAGAAGCAAAACATATTCAAATCATTATACTTGCACAAGCAAATTGTTTCATACCCCTGCCTCGCCTTGAATTGGTTCAAATATAAACCCACATATATTTTTCCCATGATCTGAAATTCAAGTCAGCATGCATCAAAAAAATTGTTAACATTCCAACGCGAAGTAGAGAGGAATTCTCATGATACTAAATGATAGACCTTTGAATATTTTCTCGAGTCCATCAGAATCCCCAAAGTCAACTTTCAAATGCCCAGGCAATAACGGGCCAAAACCTCGAGTAGCATCGTTATCACAGCTCATAGATATTGCTCCAAGAGTACGACCATGAAAACATCCACAACAAGATACAATGATAGCCTGCATCATAATAAGCATAAACAATGTCGATTATAGATTCTTTTACTTCGAACATATCTTGACATAAAAAATGCAAGAAAGCCTTAATCTATTATTGAATTCTATGAGCTAAAAAATCTTAAAGCATCTCCTACAGTCGAAGGGGCTGAATATTGAGTCCTTGAATATTCATTCTTTAGGTTCAAGGGAGAGCCCAAGTGCCCAACAAAAAGGACATCTATTTAATAGGCGCCTAACACATGAGCATCTATTAAATAAGTGTCATAGGTAGGGTGTTTTAGCATAAGCGCTCAGTCAATAGACCAAACGCCTATTAATTATTCAAAACTGCCGAGCGTACCTAGCAGACTGAATGTACAACACGTGATGTTCAATTCATTTCCTTTTGTTACTTAATACACTAAAGTTGAATGTGCAGAAATGCCCCCATTCACTTCATTTCTTTCTGGTATTTAATACACTAACAGGTGACAGTCACGTCATTTTTTTTTATATGCCATGGGCGCCAACAAAATAGGTGCTTAATTCTGGATACTTACTTAATAGGCGCTTAGGACTGGGAGCCTATTAAATGGGCACCCAAGCCAATTTAGAATACTGAATTGGCCGCTGAATATAATGCAGAATATTCAGCCTCATTCAGGCCATTATAGTTGCAAATGAGCGAATCCTTAATATTCAACCTTGATATCTCCTTGTTGGAGAAGCTCTTATGGATGCTTTTTTCTTACGTTTACACGCCCAGCTATCAA
Organism: Allium sativum; assembly: GCA_030737875.1. NCBI lineage: Eukaryota > Viridiplantae > Streptophyta > Magnoliopsida > Asparagales > Amaryllidaceae > Allium > Allium sativum. Next base: position 53,208,411 of record CM060920.1, on the reverse strand, counting down.
TGAGTAGTCCGCATGTATTCAAGTTCTAGTCCATCGACAAGTGACGTTAATTTCTATTGTATCTAACAGAAATCAACGACTTTGTGTAATCCAACTAATAGCTTTGCAGAAATATACCTTAAGTAATATTCAACATACATACACGACATACACATCATATACAATACTTGATATACAATACCCTCTAAGGCAATAAATTGGTTGATACAAAGTATATAGTCACACAGCCACAGGCATTTTCAATAGGAAAATAGAAAGTTGGTAGTAGAGTTAACTGTTGAATGATTGAACAACCATGATAGAAAATCTAACCTCGTCCTTCGGTATATTTTTCTTTTCATATCCCCATTTTCTTGCTAATTTCAAAGCAGTTTCCACTCCTTCAGCCCCGGTGTTCATAGGCAAAACCATATCATATCCGAAAGTACTAGTTAAATATTCAGCAAAAACTGGAAATTTATCATTGAAAAAAGCTCTTGAGCTAAGAGTCAGCCTTCCTGCTTGTTCAACCAATGCCTTCATGACTTTTGGGTGGCAGTGCCCCTAAAGAACATCAATTATAACTTCTAAGTATACACTCCTCCTAAAACTTGTATGGAAAGAAACGTAAGTGTGTACAAGGAAAAAAACCTGATTAACTGCAGAATACGCTGATAGGAAATCAATGTATTTGTTGCCTTCAGGATCCCAAATGTTTGTTCCTTGAGCTCGAGAAAAAACCATTGGAATGGGATGGTAACTGAGTTCATCAAATAGGTATACCAAATCATGTTAATCGAAGAATTAATCAAGAAAAACAAAACATCGGGGAAGCAATACAAGTGTACATCAACAAAACAAAGGAACAAAAGCAACAAAGTTACTTGTGAGCACTATATTTCTGCTCCTTCTCTATCAGTTCGTCAGTGGAAGAAGCAACAGCAGCAGAACTCTGAGGCGCGGCGCTGAAGTTTTTGATCCCGTTGATTTTGTTAAAATACGATCTCTTCTTCAGCACGGCCTGAATCGAGTTTTTGGCGAAACCCATTTCGATTTTTGTGAGAATAAACGGAGTTCTGCTATTTTTTGAGTTATACTAGAAAATGGAGGGAGGGAGGAATCGTAGGAGGGTGAAACGAGAAAGGAAGAGGGTTTTGTAGCATACGCAAGCTACTTTTGTTCATATTCGGAAACAAGATAAAAACGCATGCCGATGATAATTGGATTGGATGACGACATAAGAACAGTGCGTCTAAGTTATGACGTGAGAAGGTTGCTTTCTTCCGCCGTTCGCGATTCCACCTATAATACCATAACATATGGGTTGTGCGGCCAACAAAAGCACAGCCTACCAATGACAACATAACTCGTGGGGCCCCGGTGGAATGCAGGCCCATGTGACTGCCACAAATGAACATCAAGAATTTTGTACACACATTCGCAAAAAGCGTGTACAAACTCAAATCGGCGGCACCGGTGTGCTGCTAAGACCATTCGCAAAGTTTAACTTATGTTTATATTTTAGTCAAAAGAGTGAAAAATTGGTGGCAATAGTTTGGTAAGTAGCGACGCGTTGATCGTGCGATTGATGTAAATATTTATTGGAGCTTTCGAAAGAAATACCACTTAGTATCTTTGTTTTTGAAGTAAGAAAAAGTACCAAATAGGTAGTGCTTCAGGAATATTTTTGATGGGCATATTCGTAGTAGACACGGTTAAGTAACAACCAAAGATAGGAACATAGTAAGCACATGTTCAACGTAGTGAGAGGTAAACATTGTAGCATTGGTGATTATTATATCGTGCAATCACGTGGTACCCGTTGGAAATAAACTAAGACTAAAAGTGAAAGAAGTTATTTTTTGTCTTTCTCTGGTCTTCTTTGACAGTGAAACAGATTCAGTTCTTTTGTCATCCGGTTCCTGATAGAAAAGATAAAAATGTAAACAGTAAAATATGTCGTAAGTTTTACAATTAATATATTTTTTTTTCGACAGGCAAAATAGCAATAAACATTCGGGTTGTCGTCAATTAATAATTACGCGTGTCAGTTTTGTGGCGATTAACCAAAAAAATATGTCATTCAGTTAGGCTGACAATTAGAATTGAGAACCGAAAACCCAAACCGAACCAGCTCGAAAAGACCTGAACCGAACCCGATGGGTCTCGGGTCGGGTTTAGGTGATGAAAAATACAAGTAAAACCCGATCAAACCGACCCGAATTGACCCGACCCTAAATGCCCGACCAAAAAATATTGAAATATATGTATTTTTAGTGTTATTTTCTAACCGAACTCGACCTGATCCGAACCTAAGCTCGAGTCGGGTCGGGTCCAGATTTTTGAAATGTATGATTCTGACCTGACGAAATCTGATCCGCCTAGAACCGAGACCCGTCTGATCGGATCCGGGTCCATTTGGTCGGATCTAATTGCCACCTCTACATTCAGTATTGAGTAGATGTTAATGAGAATCGTAATTTTAGTAGCAAGGGCAGTAGACCATTTACAATATCGTACAAACATGCGAAGTGAATGTTTAAAACAACTACAAAATATTCAACAATTATAAAGTAAGCGGAACCAACGGTGGAGAACATTTTCCCATAATTTTTATTCCATATTTTTGATGTCACATCATGTTAAAAGCAAGGAACAGAGATAAAACCGTTAGCTTTAACACTTGTTGTTAAATGTTGATAGGGAATAAATGCCAATTTATCGAATGTAGTTTTATGTCCTTTCTACTTATGTTTACTTCCTTTGGTGGCATGAAGAACAAAAGTTGACATCGATATCATACTGGAATCGGAAAAAAATTAAAAAACCAACATTATAGGCAAAATAAAATTTTCATATGAAAGTTTAATTCAATAACAACGTGTATTCTAACCTAAATTACAATCCCTTAGTTAACCCCTTTTTTGTCGGAAGCATAATTGATGATGCCAAACCTATTGTTGGAACAGATTCCTAAAATCAAAATTCAATTCTAAATTCGAACGGTTGTTGTAACTATAAACAACTGCAAAACATATATCGGTCATCTTTCCTTTTCCTCTATCGGCTTCGTGTAACGGAACGATCCATAGGCAATCAAAAATATGGAGTATAGTTGTGTTCGCTTGGTGGAGTTAGCTATGACATTAGAAATTAGTCGATATAAAATTAATCAGTAAATTATGGATATTAAATTTGTATTTAGCATAAGAGAACCTGTGATTGCACACCAACGACATCAGCCATAGTTTTTTTTTTTTTTTTTTTTGAAATTTTTTAAGCTGTAAAGTAAGTATCAGTACTATTCATCTCAGAGTTGCTTGGTTTGAATGTCCTAGCCAGTTTGGACAGAGTGATTGCCAACTAAAGTGTTATTATAGAGCAATATAGACGATATAATATGGTACATTGCCCCCACCATGCGACTACGATGGCTAAACAGAATCTTGTTCACAAAACATAATTATATGGAAATTGAAAATCAAGTAAGGTATATTTGACCGACTCTCTATATCAAAAAATAGAATTATCAAAATAGATAAGAAAACTGGGAAATGGGTTTCTTTCCTAGTAATTCCTTACCGAAGAGGCAGTAAAATAAATACAACATTCACGTAACTTTAATAAGATCATATAAGCCCTTCTCTGATGATTCCAAAGATCATAAAGCAAAAAATTCAAGTGTGCCAATGTAAAATCCGATGCCAAAACAACTTATCTCCCTTCGTGTCCAATGATGTGTTGGAAATGAATGAGCAAGAGGAGATTTGGTAGAAGAGGGGAAAGCAATCTAAGTCTCACATTATGAAATATGAGTATCTACTTCTCTATAGCCTTATATAAATAATGGAGAAGAGGGCTTGTGAATGGTGTGGCTAAGCCAAGACATAATATTATATTGATGCCAAATTGGGCCTAGTGGCTTGGGACTCTTGGAGTTCATGACACAATATTATATTGATGTCAACTTCGGCTTAGTGCTTTGGGACTCTTGGAGTCCATGAAACAATAGGCTTAGTGCTTTGGGACTTTTGTGGTACATGGCACAATATTATATTAGTGTCAAAAATTAGGCTTTGTGCCTTGGGACTATTGGGATCTAATGGTTAAACAGATCGTTGCTTACAGCTTGGGTCTGTTGCATTGAAACAAGTTACTTGATCGTTTTTTATCTGTCATGTCCATTCAATTGAATGGATACAACCGTTTCACTTTTAAATGCGAATGCACATTCATGCACCGCTTGGTTAAAGGGTTGCAACCTTTCCAAAAGTCATTAATGTTCGAATATAGGCATTTCCTCCAGCCTATAAATACATGGCCCAAAACGAGATAGAATACACATTAGTTATTCTTCTCAATTTGCTACTGCTTCTTCAAAGTAATCTTTTGTTCAAGTTTCTATAATCTACTTCAGTTCGTCGGAGCTCCGTTTGTTGGCATTACATTACGGAGTTGGTCCATTTTATCCTAGGAAATAAATTGCTATCACGTCAATCAGTGCATACGACAACAATATTGTTTCAAGGAAACAGAATCATTTCTGAACTCGGACATTACTGAAATATTCTTCTTCTAGTCTGTTGGAGACGGTTCTGTACCGCTCCAATCTATTGCACAATCGGTCTCGCTTACTGTCATTGCTATAATCACAGGTTGACTTGACAATTGTGACATTATTGAGTAACATTGGTAGTTGTTACTGTCTGTTTGCAATACAATCGTGTATTGACAAAAAGATCTAACTTTGTAATACAATCGTGTATTGATAAAAAGATCTAACTTTGTAATATAATCATGTATTGACAAAAGTTCTAACAATCTTGAAACAATATTGATTGTTGCAGATGACAATAAGCTATGTCGCAAAATGACAATAATATTTTTACAACCGACACAGACAGCGATCAACGCTCTGATTGTGTCAATGGTTCCAATAATGGCTCTATCTCATGGAGAAAGGCCAGAGAAGTTCAACGTCATTAATTTTAAGCGTTGACAACATAAAAATGTTATTTTATCTAACAACATTGGGACTTGCCAAATTTCTGACCAAATATGTTCCTAAAAGATCAAAATCAAATTTGGCTGAAATCTCAAAAAGGGAATTGCTGATATGAATTTATGTGCAGTAATATTAGAATGCATCCTGGAAAGGAACTAACTTTAAATGATGTACTCTATGTTCCAGAATTTCATAAGAACCTGATTTCAAGATCATTGCTCAGCAAACATCGATTCAAATTATTCTTAGTGTATGTAGGAAGAGGATATGTGTGTGATGGTTCGTTTAAGCAAAAATGTAACCACTTTTGTACCACACACTTATATGAATAAAAATGGATCTTCTGTTTATATTGTTGACTCTTCCAACATGTGGCATTCTAGATTAGGGGATGTAAACTTTAATACATTGCACAAATTGATTAATCTAGACACCAATTATAAATGTCAAATTTGTGCAGAAGCAAAGTTGACAAGAAACTCTTTCATCACGTTGAACGAGAAACGAAACTGCTAGACATAATACATACAGATGTATGTGATTTGATGTGCTTAAAAAATACAAAGCGAAAGTTGAGAATTAACTCAACAAGAAAATCAAAGCTTTAAGAAATGATAGAGGAGGAAAATATGTATTCCCTTTTGAAGAATTTTGCACTGAACATGGTGTTTTACACCAAATTACAACACCATATTCACCTCGATCCAATGGTATAGCCGAACAAAAAATAAAACTCTTAAAGAAATGATGAATGCTTTATTCTGGCTTGCTATGTAACTTTTGGGGAGAAGCTATTCTTTTGGGAAATCATATTTTAAATAAAATACCCCGAAAGAAAACATCTAAATCTCCTCATGAACTTTGGATAAACAGACCACCATCCTACAAATACTTAAAAGCGTGGGGGTGTCTTGCCAAGGTAGAGGTACCAAAGAATGTCAAAAATAGTTGATTGTGTATTCATTGGATATGCACAAAACAGTGCCGCATATCAATTTTTGGTACACAACTCTAAAATTGATGATATTTATGAAAATACCATCATTGAGTCGATAAACACTAGATTTTTCGACCATATATTCCCACTGAAACAGGGTACTGAAAATCATACACCTAAGAGACCAAGGGAAGATGAAGTACCTAATTCTCTTGAGGATGTTGAACAAAATAATACTCATCAACGTAGTGCTGAGAAGCAAGTGGAAGAACCAAGAAAAAGTAAAAGGTCAAGGACCTTAAAAATATTTGGATCAGACTTCTGTACCTTTATGTTAGAAGATGACCCATTGACATACAAACAAGCTATGTCTATCAGCGATGCCTCTTATTAAAAAGAGGGGATTAACAATAAGGTTGAATCCATTATGTTCAATCATACATGGGAATTGTTGATTTACCTTAAGGATGTAAGACTTTAGGTAATAAATGGATATTTAAAAAGAATCTAAAACATAATGGTTTAATAGACAAGTATAAAGCTCATAGTACAAGGATTTAGATAAAAAGAAGACCTGGACTGTTTTGATACGTATTCACCGGTAACATGGATAAGATAGCTTATTACATCCATACATGACTTAAAAATACATCAAATGGATGTTAATACTGCAAACTTGAATGGGGAACTAGAGGAAGAAAACTATATGAAACAACCTGAAGGATTTCTGAGCTCAGAAAATGAGAATAAAGTTTGCAAACTGGTAAAATCTCTTTATGGCTTTAAGCAAGCTCTAAAACAGTGGCATGAGAAGTTTGATAAACCTATGTTATCAAATGGATTCACGATAAATGAATCAGATAAATATGTGTATATAAAACACACACATATTGGATATGTCATTATTGGTCTCTATGTTGATGACCTGTTGATCCTAGGAAATAACAAGGCCATAATAAGATTTACAAAGGATAAGTTATCCTCTAGACTCGATTTGAAAGACCTGGGACTAGCTGATGTGACATTAGGTGTAAAAATTTTGAGAACACCACAGAGATATGCATCACCAAAATGCTTGAAAAATTCAAGCAATATAATGTAACTATTGCAAAATCACTAGTAGATATGAATCAAAATTGGGTAAAGAACACTGGTGTTGATATCTACCAGTTAGAATACTCGTGTATACTAGGAAGTATCATGTATGTACTAGGTATGATATCGCATATGCTGTAAGCAAACCAAGTAGATTTACCAGCAATCCTGGTAAATACCATTGGAAAATGATAATCAGAGTTCTTGGATATCTAAAGTATACGTAGAGATATAGTCTATACTATACAAATTATCCTTCAATAGTGGAAGGATACAGTGATGGAAATTGGATTGTTAGATCACATGATACAAAGTCTACAAGTGGATATGTGTTCACATTAGGAAATTGAGCAATTTCATTGAAATCATCCAAACAGACTTGTATCGCTAGATCTACGATGGAATCATAGTTTACTGCACTAAATAAAATTGCATAATAAGCAGAATAGATTTGAAGCTTCTTGGAAGACATTCCTAATTGGAGCAAACCTATGCCTCCAGTATGTATACATTGTGATAGTCAATCAACTATTAGAAGAGTTAATAGTACACTATACAGTATACAATGGTAAATCTAGGCATATTCGTCGTAAACATAAAACGATAAGACGACTTCTCTCTAGCGGGGTTATCACAATAGATTACATTTAATCTAAAGATAACTTAGCGGATCCACTTACAAAAGGCTTGCCAAGAGAGAAAGTTCAAATCTTATCAATGGGAATGGGGTTAAGGCCTATAGAATAAAGGTTTTTCTAAATGGAAACCCCACCTAGTTGACTGAAGATCCCAAGATCTTGGTTCAAAGGGACAACGAAGTTTAAGAGAAACTTGATGGCACTGTTACACACAAACCATTCCTATGATAAGTCAGTGCATTACGTGTTGGAAAGGATAAGTATTAATACTTTTAATGATGTTTGTATTTGAGGAATTAAAGAATAACCTTTACAGAATCACCTACGTAAGTGCGAAGGCGCCGCTTCAAAGAGAATTATGAGGCCAAATTCTCTAAGCACTTATGAGACCAGGCAGGTGTTCAAGGCAAAAACGAACACATACAGAGAACGAAGGATTATAAGAAACATTTATCATGTGTTATCTGCTTTGGAATTACACAAAAGGCTTACAGTTCAAGGACATTCTATGTCTATTGATTCACCTGTGATTCAAATAGGTAATCACTAGGAAAGTTCAAGGCCCGTATGCTAATTTAATCGATGCGATAAATGATTCGTGAAACTAAAAATGGCTGCTCATTCATGTGGGGTATTGCTAGAAATGAATGAGCAAGAGGAATTTTGGAAGAAGAGGGGAAAGTAATCTAAGTCCCACATTATGAAATATGAGTACCTACTTCTCTATAGGCTTATATAAATAATGGTGAAGAGGGCTTGTGAATGGTGTGCCTAAGCCAAGACACAATATTATATTGAAGTCAAATTGGGCCTAGTGCCTTGGGACTCTTGGAGTTCATAACCCAATATTATATTAATGTCAACTTGAGCTTAGTTCTTTGGGACTCTTGGAGTCCATGAAACAATATTATATTGATGTCAACTTGGGATTAGTGATTTGGAACTCTTGGAGTCCATGACACAATATTATATTGATGTCAACTTGGACTTCATGCTTTGGGACTCTTGGGGTCCATAACACAATATTATATTAGTGTCAAAAATTGGGCTTTGTGCCTTGGGACTCTTGGGGTCTCATGGTTAAATAGGTCGCTGCTTGAAGCTTGGGTTTGTTGCATTGAAACGAGTTACTTGATTATTTTTGATCTGTCATGTCCATTCAATTGAATTGATACAACCATTTCATTTTTAAATGTGAACGCACATTCATGCACCACTTGGTTAAAGGGTCGCAACCTTTCCAAAGGTCATTAATGTTCGAATAGGCATTTCCTACAGCCTATAAATACATAGCCCAAAACGAGATAGAATACACATTAGTTATTCTTCTCAATCTGCTACTACTTCTTCAAAGTAATCCTTTGTTCAAGTTTCTATAATCTACTTTAGTTCGTCGGAGCTCCGTTTGTTTGCACTGCATTACGGGGTTGGTCTGTTTTACCCTGGGAAACAAATTGTTATTACGTCAATTAGTGCATACGACGATAATATTGTTTCAAGGAAACAGAACCATTTCTGGACTCGGACGATACTGAATATTCTTCTTCTAGTCTGTTGGAGATGGTTCTGTACCGCCAATCTAGTGCACAATCGGTCTCGCTTACTGACATTGCTATAATCACAGTTTGACTTGACAAATGGGACATTATTGAGTAACAGTGATAGTTGTTACTGTCTGTTTGCAATACAATCATGTATGGACAAAAAGATCTAACTTTGTAATACAATCGTGTATTGACAAAAAGGTATAACTTTGTAATACAATCATGTATTGACAAAAGTTCTAACATGATCTCGATCCCAACATCCACCATTTGGATCATTAAGGCACGTACTTTTCGTAGAACAAAAAATGAGTAAGCTTGAACTTAAAGTAATGTTATTCTACATGAATAATATGAATAATGATTATTACCATCTCCTATGGCAGGTGCCAACGTGTTGTATAATAAGTGCCACTGTTCCAGTAGAATCCAGCCTTTAGCCATGGAGCCAACCTGAACCGCAATACTATATGACATGTTGTGGCCACTTTGAAAAGAATGAGAACCCAAAGATAAATTAGATTATTAATTAGACAATATATTATTCTCATTAGACAGTAAATTATTAAAAGTATGAATGCAGCGGGTTCCGTTGCCCACTTAGTGCACCTAATATGGTACAATGCATATGTAGAGTAGGTAACTAGAATGAAGGCATCGAATTTAAAAAAATAGTCTTATGGAATGGGTAGTGGAATAAATTGCGGTTAGGGATCAGTGTAAAGTCATGTGAACGAACTACAACCAACAGAATGCGGTAATAGGCAAAGCGATGGTAAACTTGCATGGAAAACCGTTTCACATCAGTCGAGTAACAGCGGATGAAGCATACCAGTAAGGAAATACGTAGGAATCAAACCGTGCAAAACACGTGTAAGCAGAGGTTGTGAAAACACAGTGATAGACAGAGAAAAAAGACAAGTGCTGGTAAAAGTACAGGAAATTACCACTTTGTTACAAATCTTACATCAGTGGAAAAGATAAAACTGAACATAAACTGATAAGGAAAAAAAATCAAAAGTAAGCTGGTACCGAGCGAAACTGGTAGCCTGAGGTTAAAAGGATCAAGCATTTTTTTAACCTCTTATACTGAGTTTTAGAATCTAGTACAGTTGAACCGCGCTTGTCATGTTCGTCATCCTGCAGTATGGAGATTAGTTAACAGTTTTACAATGCATATCAGACATGCAGAATGTTAGAATTTGTGATACAATATTTCCATTTGTTGAAGATTGGAAGATATTATTAATTATGGTGATAGAATATTTCCAATTAGATAAGATTTGAGAAATATTGTTAATTTGAGTAATATAATATTTCCAACTGCAGAAGATTTGGAAGATATGATAAATTTATTGCTCTTTTATTTGTAAAAGGGATGGGCAATAAATTACCTACATAAGTGGAAGGATTTGAAGAAGGTTTCTTTTTGGGGTAGTGAAGTAAAGAATTAATTCCCTAATTGGTTGGTGAAATAAGGAAGCCTATCATGAGAATTGGAGAATTAATTAGGCATTGATTTATATCATAAATCAATTACTTCAACCCCAAGCATTAATCCTTATATAAGGATAGGGATTAGGTGAATGTATTATCATCTCAAAAATGTGAGGTGTATCATCTCTAAAAGTTCTTCTTCTTCCCTACTATCAGTCTTGTAATTTTTTCTTATTGAGAAAAGTAATAAAATCTCCTCTCCCCAAGTGGACGTATACTAACAAGACGTTAGTGGAACCACTATAAACCTCTTGTGTTATTTCTTTTATTGCTAGATCTATGATTGCTTTGCTGGTGACTATCTTTGTTTGTTTTGCCTCACCATCAATCCGTTCCTATTCTTTTTTTTTTTGCAACAATTGGTATTAGAGCTACGAGGTTGATTGAGAAAGGGTGTTAGACATTATGGCAGGAGATAAGGGGAATTCAGCAATTGTATCAAGGCCATATGTCAAAGGGACATATATGGTAGCAGGTTCTCAGTTAGCAATAGAAAGATGGAATGAGGATAAAGACTTCGAGAAGTGGCAATGGAGGATGAAAGCTATTCTGATGAGAAACAATGTTCATCCTGTGGTATTTGCTTATGAGGAGTTGACAGATGGTATTTCAGCCATAGAAAGGAATGAGATGGAACGATGGGCATTTACTACTTTACAATTGGCAATGGGAGAAAGTGTCATTTCAGAGATTAGTGGTGAGACCACTGCTAAGGACATTTGGACCAAACTGGAAAAACTCTATTCAAAGAAATCACTAACCAACCGTATGATTTTGCTGAAGACATTTTTCACCATGCGGATGAGAGAGGGTACTTTAGTGAAGGCACATCTGATGTGAAGGCAGGTCTTCTATATGAGGACATGAAGGATCAGATGAAGGGGTTGAGTGAAGGTAGAGGAGGAAATAGTACGGAGGCCTTATTAGCTGGTATGGAGAGAGGGGAGAAGAAGAAGAAAATAAAGTCAAGAGATAGGAAGCACTGTACTTGGAGAGTCAAGGGTTGGAGCCTACAGTTCGCGTGGAAAGATGTCAAAGCTAGGCATACGAGAAGGGACTTTGAGTTTCTGCATATGCAGAATATGATCAAAGGGGAAAGCTTCAACAAGGTAGGATTTTGCCAAGAGGATGTGCTTGATAAGCGGAAGAAGGGATCGTCTGAAGTTGGTCAGAGATCAAAGGAGAAAGCAGTGGATATGCATAAGTCTTTGCAGACTGCTAAGTTCGGGCGTTGCTCGAACTGGAATCGCTTATCGAAATGCTAGGTGCCACGTGATGGCACGGTGTGGGGAGAGGGTTGATATGGTTCACGGAGACGTTTGTTTTCATGGTGAAGATTGATAGGTCTTACTTGAAGGGGTTACTTTGTACATTTTGTTGGCAGGCGGTGGCGTTGCCGGAGTTTGTTGACAAAGTGCAATGGGTGATGGCCATGCCGAAGCTCATTGGGGAAAGTAACCATGGTGTCTTATCCGAGAAGATTCTTAGAGTAAGAGAATGTAGGTGGAGTTGGTATACTTTCAAGGAAATATAGTATCAAGGTGGAGATTGTTAGAATTTGTGATACAATATTTCCATTTGCTGAAGATTGGAAGATATTATTGATTATGGTGATAGAATATTTCCAATTAGAGAAGATTTGGGAAATATTGTTAATTTGAGTAATATAATATTTCCAACTGCAGAAGATTTGGAAGATATCAGAAATTTATTACTCTTTTATTTGTAAAAGGGATAGACAATAAATTACCTACATAAGTGGAAGGATTTGAAGAAGGTTCCTTTTTGGGGTAGTGAAGTAAGGTATTAATTCCCTTATTGATTGGTTAAACAAGGAAGCCTATCATGAGAATTGGAGAATTAATTAGGCATTGATTTATATCATAAATCAATTACTTCAACCCCAAGCATTAATCCTTATATAAGGATAGGGATTAGGTGAATGTGTTATCATCTCAAAAATGTGGGGTGTATCATCTCTAAAAGTTCTTCTTCTTCCCTACTATCAGTCTTGTAATTTTTTCTTATTGAGAAAAGTAATAAAATCTCTTCTCCCCAAGCGGACGTACACTAACAAGACGTTAGTGGAACCACTATAAACCTCTTGTGTTATTTCTTTTATTGCTAGATCTGTGATTGCTTTGCTGGTGACTATCTTTGTTTGTTTTGCCTCACCATCAATCCGTTCCTATTCTTTTTTTTCCGCAACACAGAAAGTAGAAAAAAAAAAAATATTGATAAGATTAATTACGACGTGCAAAATGTGAAGGTAAGGAGTAAATTGAAACAACAAAATGGTAGCGGAAATAAGAGACTGAAGTTATTTTAGGCAGGAAAATAGGGCTATCAACGGATATTTTCAGATACAGATAGTGTTGAATCCATATCCGTATCCGTATCCAAAATCATTTTTGGATAACGGATATCTGTATCCGTGGATTCGAACGAATATCGGATAATTATCCTATCCGCCAATGATCGGTAAATCAGGAAATACAAATGAATTTTTCTAAACATATTCATTTTTCAATTTCATTGATCACAAAGGTGTTAAAAATAAACATATATAATGAAATTAAATAGATTTGTGTAGCTAATATGCATTTAGTGTATATATTATAAACATTCGACTTAGTAAAGCAATAAATAAATTTCATTTATCTTACTAAAATACATATAATTTTGAGCATAATATTAAAAAAAATCGAACGGATAATTTTTGGATACAGATATCTATGTATCTATACCCGCATCCGTTTCCTCGGATAGATATTCATTCGCTATTCAGATACAGATGCGAACGGATTTTGGATTTTCCGGGTATACATTGACAGCCCTACAATAAAAGAGAAAGGGGAAACCTGTAGGAAAAGAAAAAGGAGGAAAAGTATAGCTTACATCAATAACGATCCAATTTAAAGGCCCCAACAATGACAAAAAAAATTATATCATAAAATAAAAAGACAAATTGAGAGCCATCGTTTCAAGTAGGTTACAGAAGACATACTGTAATTCCTTCGCTGAACTTGTCCTCCTTTCACAAATAATTCCTACAGTTTACAGCACATTCTGTATTTTAAACATGAGTACTGAGTTATATAAATTTTACTAAAAAATAGAAAGTAAGGAGAATAAAAAAATCGATAATACGGATGAATTATCTTGTGATCTATGAAAAAGAAGGTTTATACTGCTAAGTTTTAGTCTCATGCGTTCCCCAGTTATTCATTCAGCTGAATGTAGAGATGTGAAGACTGCACTAGCTTTTTAGTTGGAAAACAAAAATACGATTGCATATTCAGTAGAAGTGATTATGGAAACATCCTAAGCTTTGAAGAAGTTTCAAAAATCGCAATATATTGATAATGTATAAGGTAAACAGTGTTGTGGAATGTTGTAACGTGAATGAGTATCCCGTTTGCTCAACTGCGGTTGGCTTATTTATGTCTACAGACATTAACTTTGCTGCCTAATTTTCACAAAGCAATAATCATCGATGATAGACTATGCATAATAGTGTGAAATGCGTTGTTTGGCACGTGAACCTAATTTATTTAGGCTATGCTAGTTTGTATGTAACTGTAATAAAAGTCAATAGTGGACAGACGACATATGGTTTATAAGTTTTTTCTTTTGTCTGCCATCAAAATATACGCTTACGTCTGATTTTTGGCTTAAGTTTATAAACATATTTACACCGAATACATGGTTGTGCTTAGACAGTTGTCTTCATTTTAACGTAAACAATATATGGCCTAATTGGTTGCTTGAAAGATCTATCTTCCGACATGACTTAGTAATGCGCACTATTTTAATGAAGTCTAATCTGAGTTGTCATCCGTAAACTGCCACATAGGTATAGAAAAGTGAATAGTCAGTGCAAAATGTAAATTTGAAACCGTAAACAAAGTTAACAGTCAAACATGGTATGTTAACTCACAAACCGTATAAAGACTCAAAATAACCAAAAATTGAAATCGATCCACAGACCCTATATAAAGTCAAGTTGTAACCTTGTCTAATATGTGAATCCTATTGTAGCATACATCATCGCTCTGTTTCCCCTGATCAGGAAGCACAATAGTGACATCAACAAAGTTTTGGGATGTTAAAAAATAAAAAGGTTCACCATATTAATAGTGCAGTTCGAACATCGCAGAAAAAATAAAATGATGTGGAAATCGCAATCACTGATACAGATATTATTAAATTTTAGTGAAACACTGCAAGAGTAATACACAGGAATACTAAACGGAGGTGAAAAAAAAAACAAAGTAGCATCTGTGGCGGATCTGTTCGAAGATGAAACATGAAATAGTGTAGACTAAATTTCCGCTTGTATAACATAAAGTTTTCCAGCAATATGTATAACAAACAACTAAGTTGTACGCATAACATAGAACATGCTTACAATGCCAAAGTTACACTAAAACAACCACGTAAGCAATTTAGAAATAATTTTATGTAGTTCAAAAGGGTAAGAAGAATAAGCACACTTTTGTGGTCATGGCATACTAACAGTGCAATTTGAAGATGGCAGAAATGGATGTCATAATGTGAAAAAATAGCACAAGCAGTAATAAGCACCTCAAGTACATTAAAAATAATGCATGCGTAAATAGGAACAGTAACAATGAATAAAAAAAATCAATGATGTGGAAATCACAAGCACTGGCATGGATGTTAATTTTTATTAAATTACTGCAACGATAATACACCGGGATGCTAACCTGAGATGGGGAAAAAATATGAAAGTAGCATCGTTGTCGGATAACAATAGAATCGCAGCAAGAAGATGGATCTATTGTACCTGCAAGAAAAAAAATCAGAGTATCAAAGTAGTATACCATAATCTGAATCGAGTGCAACACAGGAAAAAAGAAAAGAAAAAAAAGCAAGTTGGTTCGTATTGAAATAGGTAATAAATTTTCGTTGGAATAGATGGGAAAAGAAAACCAGACAATTAGGAAAATTAGTACATAGAAATGCAACGAGGAAAGAAGATTATAGATCTAAGGAAGTTCCATTGAACAATAACGACAAAAGCAAAGGAAGCCAGTAATTTGATTGTCAGATCAATCATCAAATTCGAGTAGTAGAAGGTTCAACAACAGCGGAGCAGGCATTCTTGGTGGAGAAAGGGATGGGCAGTTGATAGTGTAGAGGGAATAATGATAAAGTTGGCAGGAGGGATGGAATGGAAAACGTAAACGGTGGGTAATCGACTCTCATGGAAACAGGGAAGAAGAAAATGAATTTGGGGAAGGTAGGTACGGTTCAGGCTTTTTGAGAGATCGTGGCGGAATTTTTGGGGAAGTGTCGATTAAGAAAAATAGGGAAAGTATGTAATATTTTGCTATTTTTAAATACTGAGTTCTAAAACGCCCACATCAGCTGTGCCATTATCCTGTTTTATTATTTAAGTAATAGATTCCTTATAGAAATCCTTTTTATATTCCAAATACAACTTTTAAAACCAATTCAAATGTTTTAAAATTAACGGCTAAAAATCTGGGTCGTTACATTCCTCTTCCCCTAAAAGAATTTCGTCCTTGAAATTAGTAAAGTAGGAAAAATGCTACAAACCCATTAACTTCTCAAAAATCTATTTAGCTAAAATCCACTTTCTTGATATTTAAGTCCCAACTGATCTAATTGGTTTTAATCAATACACCAATTCATTTCTGTTGACAAAAAATTTCTAGCACCTTAAATTTTCGATTTTTTTTTGTAGAGTCTTCCTTGTACGAAGGGACTTTTGCGATATCGCAGGAACAACAAATATATATACATCGACCCACACGGTTTGAAATCCCAATTCATATACCAAACTTTGTATTTTTTGCGTAGGCGTACCTTATATAAGTGTTATTAAGCGAGTTTTCCTAATATTTATGCAATATATGCAACCAAACCCAAGCCAAGTAGCTCCATCTACCTGTACTTACTCAATTCCAACACGTTAGTTGCAAAACATGAAATTTATATAACATTTCATTCATTTGCTTATGTGAACACATAAATACCATATGCAACATGCTATACATGAATATTAATATGCCATCACCAGTTTTAACATCCAATCACCCATTTAAATTGATTTCCACTTTATTTGGATGAATTGCAATAGGCATTACACGCACCTAATTTATCTTCCACCCAAACTTTATTTAAACCATTTATACATGGATGTACAACTAGTTTCCTTACTTATGCATATACCGCTAATATGTACATGTAGATTCCGTATGCTAATATTTATTTACTTGCTTCAATACCAATTTACATGTCATTCCATTCAAATCTAATTGAATCACATGTCATTTATTTTCTCCTAATCCATATGGACTCATAATATGCTCACGTTTATTTCAAATTGATTTTAAATCAATTCAACTTCAACCTCTAATTAGTTCACTAGCCTTATTCAAATTTAGTATGAACCAACCATGCTCTAATCAATTTTATTCGCTTATAAATAAGTCAAATTTTATTTATAACTCAAGTTCTATATTGAATCTCAATTTCCTATACTCGAGTTCATAGCTCACTTTTAATTCAAATTCAATTTGATTCATCATTCATTTGGTTTTCCCATTCAAGTCTATTTTGCTCCATTGAGTTGTCATAACTACATTCCCATCTTACACAGTTCAAGCTTTATATCAAATGTCAAATTCTAATTCACACATCTAATTTACTTAACCAGGTTAAGTTCATTCATATATTCAAACGACTAGTTATCTTCAAATTAGTTCACCTTCATCCTTTCCAATCCAAGTCCATATTTTATTGCGAAAATCAACCCATTTTCACTTTCTTTTTCATTTGTATTCAAGTTCCTTTTATCGCTCAATGTTGGATTTATTTATTCAACCCAAAATACCAAATCAATTCCATTTTGGTTTTCTATTCCATTTACCAATTTATAAGTTACATAACTTATTTCCACACTTCATTTATTCAACACTCGAGTTAACTTCATTCAAATTTTATAATGCTACATTATAAAATTATGTGCAACTCAAATTTTCTTATTCCATTTCATTCAATATTTATTGCTAATCCAATTCCAAATTTTCACTCCATCATCTCCATACATGCATTAAGCCTTCTAATCAGGATTAATCAATTTGTCTTTGTTTTATTTTCCATTCCGTTTCTTTTTTGAGTACACAATCTTAATAATCTTACAAAAATTTGGAGGAAATAGTTCATGATTATCTAAAACTATACATATTCTCTTACATTCTTTAGTGAATTTTTACTCGAATTCATTGCATTCAATCATTATAACCTATGGTCTTAAAACCACTTTCACAATTCAACCTTTTCCATTCATCACCATTTAGGATCACCCAATTCTCAATCAATTTAACTTATTTAACTTATCCAGTTAAATTTCAGTTTATAAAACATTTCCCCTTATTTAACTTACTTAACATAAAGTTAAACTTTACTCCACCTAGAAATTCACATTCCCAATTTTATAGGCTCAAACATATTTCCTCCAATTTTTATACCCATGAGAAATCCAGAATTCGAATACCCTATTTAGTTTTCAATCAAATTGGATTATATATATATTAATATCAAATATCATTCCCTTTTGGGATTTAAAATCAAATCACAGTTTCCTTTCTCAAACGATTCATAACCAACTTTACGACAATAATTCGTCACTTAGAAACTTGTAAATGAACACTGATGATGTCCAAATCATCATCGAAATTATTTTCCAGCCACTGAAGTGAGTTAAATGTTTAATCATTTTCATAATCTATTTAAAAATGATTTCTATTCAAAAATTTCTTCCAAGTAATGATATATTACTTTATAATACTTTAGAAAATATCTTTTAAATCATCCAAGATTTAAATTCTCAAATTCTGGTTTGAACTCAAACTTAGTTCATCTTGTTTGTATACATTATCCATATACCTATTATATTTGGTTATATATAACCATTTCACTATTTTATAATTTTATATTATTGTAATAATAATCAACACATCCATATATCATAATATTTCAGAAATTATTCCTTTATATCAAAATAATTTTTAGGAAAAATTATTTCATTTACACATTTTAAAACAATACTGTAACGAATTGCTTTGTTCGAGAGTTTAGAAACACCTATTAATACAGTTGTACATTCTATATCGACTAGAATTCATAAACCACTCAACACAATATAAAACAATTTTTATAACACTAATAAGTACGCTCTCTCATATAAATACACTCAAACTCAGCCTAGGGTATTACTAACCCTATCTCTATTGAGTTAAGCCACAGAGCCAAGCTTACTACTCAACCTTCGGCTCGGATACACTATAATGAACCGATCAATTCCTGATCCTGATCATTGCGATACCATGCCAACTAATCAAGCACTAGAAATTATCGGATCAATAATAGAAAGAAGTTAGAGTGTGAGAAATAGAAAGAAAGAAAGGTTAGAATAGAAAAAAACGAAGAACACAAATCTTACAGCGGAACAAATAAAATATATTAGATAACTTTTGAAATACAAATCTGTAACTTTATATACATACCATCATTAGAGTACAACACATCACATCAAAAATAAATAGTAGTTATCTAATGTTGAAGCCTCCTACTCTAAGCTTCTCCAAGTATATCTATAAAATCCCGACTACTTGACTGTCTATACAAATTTAGGTACCCAAGAGTTTATGGTAAAATAAAAACAAAATAAGCTCTGGGTCAGTCAAGGGACTGGTGTGAGTAAACTCCAACCATTTGATTTAACTTTTAAAAATTATTTCGAAAGAAAAGATAATCGTAATACCGATCCACTAATAAACCCGGATGGTTTTTACCTTACGATGGCCCAAAATATTCTTTGTATCAAAGCTATTCTGATATTATAATAGTGTCTAAATCAAATAAATAGCAATTTAGCGGAACACTTGCATCTTACGCTCCACATACATATTATATAATCAAAAACCACAGGGCGCTTATTGGAGAATGGATTTCCAACTGTGACAAGGTATGGGACCACCTTTCGATTATGTATCTCCAGAGAGGAATACAATGGGTTCAACAAGAACATCTTGTAACCCTACCACTCATTTAACTTGAGTGTATCGAATGTATATCACCAACGATTGTGATCAACAACCATTACCGAAAGCATACAACAGTGATAGAATAAGAGGCAATTAAATTTTCGCTAGATCAGTTGATAATACATCCAAATGGGAATGACCCATATAGTCATGCTACTTGCCTGATTATTGTTATTTCCCGTTGATGAGGCCAAAGGCTACGTCTTACCTATAGAACACCACAACATCATTCACTTTGAATGCCACATCGCCTGATTCGTCAAAATCACTAATTGACATCCCCAAAAATACACTAGGTGTTAAACTAAGAGAAGTTTCCTTCTCTGCCACCAATTATGGTACATTTGAAGAAATCAATGCACGTGAGCATCTTGAAATACTCTGTTATACATCCATCCATATACGTTGTCCTGGGATTGGACAAATTGATGGCACCATCTCATCAATCCATCTTAGGCAATTTCTACCTAGGATTAATAGAATTGCCCTTGCATTTTACTCCGTATTCAATCCTCTTCAGCATATTTTGATTCTTAATGCTTATGCACATACGGAGTGGTTTTTAGATAATAAACCTAATCCCGGTCTCTCCGTATTGACAATCGAAATATAAAATGGGCCAAAACATTAATAGCTGGTTATTTATCTATCAAAGGAAAACATCCATACAACTAACATTCCTATTTCCAAATGGAAATTCTACTGACCAAGCATTAAGCAACACTGAGCCCCTTTCAATTAATTCTTATTAAAGTATAATTTCCCAATTTCCTTTCAATTTATTTACCTAGATATTCTTCAAAACTCGTTTTTCCTCTCATAATTCTTGGAAAACAATTCCATTTATTTAAGCTCTTTATCTTCCATATTTCCAGAAAATATCACTTACCATGGTTGGAAAACATTTCCATATATTCATGAATTCTTTTTTCTATATTTAGAAGATATATTTTATTAACATCGGAAAACATTTGCAATTTCCATTTTTTAACTTCTCATTAACCAAATCATTTCATTTTATATGCTTAGAAAACATCTTTGATTATCTGCAGAAAACGTATCCAAAATCCATTTATATGGATTTAAATGAACGTTATATAAAACATCGTTAAGAGAACTTATCTCGTTAATCACTCATTAACTAATTGATCTCTAACCAATCTTCGCCATCAAACCATACCCATTCTTTAGTCAATAATGAAGTCAATCAAGTTGGGGTATAATTACCTCGTAGACGTTAACTGAACATCATTCTTAACTTCGAAATACACAAAGCTCACAACTTTAAATACCAACAAAACATCGCTTACGAAATGCTCGGATTCAGTTTAAGAATCCAATTATTTTATGGAAAACATTGATTTAACGATAGCGTAATAATCCCTGCTTTAAAAATATTAAATTTTGAAATATAACTTTTATTCATTAATTTGAATAAATAAATCATTAAATAATTAAATCTTGATAAAAATGGAAAGTAAAAAGTACTTTTCTAAATTCGATATAGTTGAATTTCAATAAATAACTCTCTTTCGAATAATCTATATTCAATTAATATTCCGAGCTTCGGAACAAACCTACCATTTTAGGTTAACTCAAATTCCACTTTCATTCTAAATTCACTTTTGAATTTATCACTTCCAAATCCTTACCAATTTCCCTTGTAACTATTCCAATCTGCAAAACGTTTGTTTTAAACCCATTATCCACTTAAAATGTGAATATTGTTTCATTTATTGAAATTTGGACTCGTTATATCAAATCAAAATTTGATTTTATCTGTAAAAACTATTACAAATTCAAATCCTACTTATCGAGTCACTTTTATAAATTCACATCATATTACACTTTATTCATAAACTTCGTTTATAAAAGTGCTACTCAATTAACACTTCTCTGTTTTATTTAAACAAGTCAACTTTTCTTGTTGAATGTATTTACGAGCTACACATTCCATAACTTCCGAAATCAACTTTATTTGATTTTTACAATCCTTTCTCATTTAATAACTCTAACTTAAAATAATATTAAATTGCTTCAAAACATAGAATTTTATTTTCATATATATAAATATTGAAATATTAGCTTCTTAACATATTTCATTTAAATTATAGCTTCATACTAAATAAAATTTAAATATCCTTTCTGAAATAAATCATTTTAATAAAATTAACCATAGTCGAATTCCAATTATAAGTCCCTTTGAATTTATCTCAACTCAATTTACATTTCGATCATCTAAATAGAATTCATCGTTTCTTTTTGAATCGACTCCCAAATTCCCTTTTAAATCCGCATTTGAATTTAAATTTCTTAGATAATTATTTTACTTCATTTATAAACATCGTTTATAATCAACTTCTTATATTACCCATTTAAAAAAGTTTCTATTTTCAAGTCCATTCGAAATTTGATTTCTATTTTGGAAATAAATTTCCTTTTTAAATCTCAAACTACTTTTTCTATATTCAGAAATATTCTATGGTTATTGTAGTCTAGTAGTTAGCTAGCTCCAGTGCTGTAAGCCTGATAGGTAGAGTGGACGGAACACTATAAACTCCGTAGGCGGTGGACGATCCACCTTAAAATCCGAATTAGTTGATTGTAACCACAATAACATGTACTATACTGTAATTTTATTATTGGTTATAATAAAAGGTGTTACAGACCACTATAAAAACCGGTCGGTTATGCCAAAAAAAAATTTATGGTATTTAAATACCAAAATTCTAGTGCTAGTGTTATTCAAACAAAACATAGTAAATCACATATTATATATCACATCATATATCACGATAAACAAAAAATATAAATATAAATATTGAGGAATCCCGTTGGAACCCTCCAACCTGTATCCCTGCATCCATAAATGTTAATTAATGTAAATAACATCAGTTTCATTCCAATATGAGATATCATGGAAAATATAATTAATAATCAACCAACGATATATATATAACTATATCAATCATTTCAACCAATTTATCAACCATTCGTCCAAACAACCATCACACAACATTCAATCATCATTTATCAATTCTAAAATATGTTTATAAACTATAACTGGACAGAGTCAGTGACTTTTCTCACATAGTTTTGCAGTTGACTATTCTGCTTTTGTTTTGTTTAAATCAAACAATCGTTTGATTTTATCACGAAATTCTAGTAGCTCTGTTGTCAGCCACCTTAGTTCCATAACATAGATTTCTTCGTTACGATCCCAACATGACTTGTTTGGTCGGATTCTAATAACAGATAAAAAATATATCGATGTTACAATCTTTTTAAACGGAATTGAAATAGGTTATGCCAGTAGTTTCTTTAATACCATCATTAACCCACGGTTAGGCACGTAACACGAGGTTTACTTCATTTCTTTACAAACACAAAATAATTCTTCATTCCCAAAACACGACATACTTCATTTCTTGACAAACACGACATAGTTCAGTGAATTTGTTTGTTGTGAAATCAATGTATATTTTCTCGATTTAATATGGAATTTAAGAATCGCCAATTTTCAAACGACCTCAGATTTCAACGAAACTAATTTTACAAAAACCATAACGATTAATTATTGTTATATTAGTTTCAAGTTAATTGGATTTATTACGTGATAATGCATAATATAAACGCATATCGAATAACGATTTGATAATTAAAAATACTAATTTTTCAAATAATCTTGGAATTCGACGAAACCAGTTCCATTTGATCAACTATTATCGGATTTCATGTTTCATAATGTTCAGAATTACCGTTTGACCATACAAATTAGAAACGCCAAATTAGAAACGCCAAAAAATGGTTTAATTGAAATCGATTTAAATCAACAATTATAATTTTATATCTTCTCCATACACTAGAATTAGACCTAGAAACTTGTTCCAGTGTGTTTAAAATAACAGTTAATACCTAAATCGTCAATCGCGGCTGTAACAACCCGGAAAATCAGAACCAATTTAAAAATTTTTATTTTGGCAATTTTAATGAATTTGAATATTTAAAATGATTTATTTTAAATAATAACAATGAAAAAATTTGTTTTCGATGAAGTTAAAATGAATAGATTCATTTTAATTATAAAAGGAGTTCAAAATGGCGCGGTAGTTTGTAAATTCGATTTCAAATTTCAAATGAATGTACAAGATTCAAAACAAATTGGATTTTAGTAAAACTATAAATATTAGAATCTGTTTGAAAATATCTTTCCAACGGATGTGGAAAATCCAGATTTCATAGCGGGAATAAAAAGTTATGTCCAGTTGAAGATTCAGAATAGTCGCTATGGAAAATATAGCCCGTAAAAATAGCCATTTTGCAAACGACCTCCATTTTTGAAGAATCCACTTTTGTTGGAATTTTTAGAGTCAGTATGTGGCCTCGGCAAATTAAAATGTATGTTTAAATCCATATTTGAATGTTTTATATTTTAATTTGAAGAAAAACTGATCAAAACATTAGAATTGGCCTATGAAACATATTCCATTGTGTTCGGAATGGGGTTATTTAGCTAGGGACGATAGTTGTTGGGTTTGATTTGGAGTTCGATTGCAATTTTGACACTAAAATTAATTAAAATAATAATTTAATTTCATATAAATGGGCCAACACATGAAACCCTATAGCCCTATCTGTTTTCCGCCGCCAAGGAGAAAATCAACGCACGAAATACTCCGATCTTCCACTCCCCAAATCCTTTGATCCGTTCATCGTTGCAGAAGGCATCCTACTGCCAATCGACAGAGCTCATCACGAACTCCAAGATGGACGGTGGAGATCACCATTGACGAGCTATATTGGCTGAATTTTGGGAGGAAAGCCGCGTCGTTCGCACCACTTTCTGGTGGCACAGGGGACGTCGATCTCGTCGTTGGTCAGGGAGTGGGAGGCGGCGACGAAGGGCTGTCATGGGGGCACCATCGATCAACGTCAGGGGGCTTGAATGATGGGCGGCGGCAAACCCTAGAAGACGAGGTGGGATTGGGATAATCGGCAGGAAGAAGACAATTACAGTGAGCACCTTTTTTTAATATACTTTGTTTAATTAATTTAGCAATGAAATTTTCAAAATGAAAAGGATTTGAATTTCAAAATGAAAAGGATTTGAATTTCAAAATGAAAAGGGTTTGAATTTTTAAAATAAAAAGGATTTGAATTTCAAAATGAAAAGGATTTGAATTTTTAAAATGAAAAGGATTTGAATTTGAAAATGAAAAGGATTTGAATTTTAAAATGAAAAAGATTTGATTTTTGAAATAGAAAAAATATGTTTTTATCGAATGTAGGCTATTTTAAAAATAATCAAACTAATATTTTTAGAAAACTAAAAATACGATTTTTAGATTATATATGCTATATATAAAATAATCATATAGAGAAATAATTATTGATTGGTTAAAAATATAATTTTTAATGTAGGTATACTACATAGATTGACAATCAAAGCACGACGGAGTGGAAACCCAAGGTGAGAATTTCTCACTAAAATAATTTCTGTATAGTTATTTATTATATAACTGCATATATGAACTGCTCCCCATCATCCACAGACCATGGACGACTTGTTTGATTGTATTGTTTGTTTATTGTGATTGGATTGTCATGTATGATGTGTTGTATGTAAAAGTTATTTATATAAAATAAATATATAAATTATTGTGAAACGAAAACAAAATAAATATTCATTTGCAAACCGGATGGTTTGTTTATGTACACTGATTTGACTGATATGGATTGGGACGATAAATTTTACACATCGCCCAACTGCACAAATAATAAATAGTATTTGTTGTTTGAAAACCCCACACGGGTATTGGGATAATATTTGACTTACACTGATCCCGATAGTTAGTGGTATGTTAATCGATGGGTTGATAGACTGTATAAGCTTTATTTATTCATTTTAATGCTTATACAGTTATAGAAAGCACTCTGGATGTTGTTTGAATTTTTAATGATGGCTTATCATTATTGTTGTATACATGTGATGTTGAAATCCATATAACGGAAATTATATGGTAATTGATTAAGTATGATTTCAGTTCAGAATTAACAAATATTTTAAAATAATATTCAGAAAACATTGAAATGTGAAGCCGTGTTAAGTAGTTAAACGCCATTTTAACACGAACGGAAATTTGGTCGATTTTATTCATTTTATAATGAATATCGAAAAGTGATTTCAAAATCTGATAATTGAATGTATTTGAAATTCGAGTCAAATTGAAATGAATTTGAGTTAAATTGAAATGAATTTGAAATTCGAGTTAAGTTGAAATGAATTTGAAATTCGAATTAAATTGAAATGAATTTAAAACGAATTGAAATCAATTGAACTGAAATTGAATTGAAATTGAATTGAAATTGAATTGAATTCAAATTAAATTGAAATCGATTGAAATGAATATAAATTGAATTGAATTCGAATTAAATTGAAATCGATTGAAATGAATATAAATTGAATTCAAATTAAATTGAAATCGATTGAAATGAATATAAATTGAATTGAATTCGAATTAAATCGAAATCGATTGAAAATAAATAAATTGAATTGAATTCCAATTAAATTGAAATTGACTAAAATGAATATAAATTGAATTGAAATTCAAATTAAACTGAAATGAATTGAAATCAATTGAATTGAAATTAAACTGAAATCGAATAGAATTGAAATCGATTGAAATGAATATGAAATGAATTTGAAATTCAAATTAAATTGAAATGAATTTAAAACGAATTGAAATCTATTGAATTAAAATTGAATTGAAATCGAATAGAATTGAAATCGATTTGCAATGAATTTAAAACGAATTTATATTGGAATATTCAATTTTGATTTAAATTTGAAATGGAAGTGGAAATCGTTTTAAAACGAATTTAAAACAATTTATAAAATTTGTTTTAAATGGAAATCGACGAAATATAATATATATATATATACATTATAATGGCCTGAATAGAATGTGCCGCGCAGCGGTAGTTCGCGAATTTCGACCATTAACTTTAAATGGACGTTACGGGAGATCCGACCATCGGATTCTCCTAAAACCGGAACCGTTGAGTTCGTATCGAAAAGAACTTTCCAATGAATACAAGAGATTTGAAATATAATGGTTGGATTTGGAGATATGTCCAAATCAATTTTAGAAAAGGTCGCTATGGATGTAGTTCGGTGGCCATTATCGGAAACCAAATGTACGGGCGATAATAAAATTATTTAAAATATGGAAAAATTATGTAAAATCATAATAAATGATTTGGAAATATTTTGGATGGAAAATTTCAGTTTTGAAAAGATAAAAATATATTTTTATCAAAATGAACTAGTTATTCACTAGAATAATTATTTATTTGTTTTTAAATAAATATATTGGATTTGAAAATGGTTTTAAAATAACTAGAATTTTCCAATGAATAAATTGGAATGGATTTGAATCGAAATTATCTTTGGAATATTTCGATATTGGATTCCGTGATTATAAGGGTATTGTGGAGGAATATGGAAGATATATATGTCGTTACTCCAATACGATATTTGATGGTTTCAGAATTTGATATTGAATATAAGCCGATATATTTTCTATTCAGAGCCTTGTATTTGATATCAAATTGGATTTTGGGTTTGTCGTGAATGGTATCTTTAATAATACTGTTCTTAAACCCAATGGAGTTAAGAAAATTAGAAACTAGCTGGAGAAAAGTTAAGTTGAATGGTTTCCTGGGTATTGATCTGATGTTGGTTTCGGCCTTCAGGATTAATACTTAGGGAATTGTTCTCTTACTAATTTACGGTTAGAGGCTAATGAATGGAATGGGATTTTGGGTTTATCATGAACGGTGTTTTAAATAACACTTGTTCTTTAACCCGATTAACAATGGAAATGGGATTTTGGGTTTATCGTGAACGGTGTTTTAAATAACACTTGTTCTTTAACCCGATTAACAATGAAAATGGGATTTTCGGTTTGTCGTGAACGGTGTCTTCATTAACACTGTTCTTAAACCCAATGGAGTTAGTAGAATTAGAAACTAACTGGAGATTAGCTAAGTTGAATGGTTTCCGGGGTATTGATCTGATGTTGGTTTCGGCCTTCGGGGTTAATACTTAGGGAATTGTTCTCTTACTAATTTAAGGTTAGAGACTGAATGGAATATGATTTTGGGTTTATCGTGAACCGTGTTTTAAATAACATTGGTTCTTTAACCCAGTTAAAGATGAGATTAAAGAATAAATTTAAAAGAATTTATCTTTGATAAAATTAATGGGAATGAGGCGTATGATGTGTTGTTATAACACCTGATTATAAGATACGCGAGTTATTCCGAAAGGCCGAGTTTATACCCATTCTGAATAACTAGTTCGGCGATAAGTCGAAGAGATTGAAGACGGTGCAAGACCGACGATCTTCACATCGAATGGATGGGTGCTACTGATGCTTACGATTGGAGTAGCTACCTTGAAGGGGCTAAAGTGGTGGCCGTCCGGACGTACTTGTTGATTGTACGGATATGCGAGGGCCTCTCCCTGTATTGGACATATGGGGAGGAATAAGGTGCCTCCGGTTTCGTTTAGACCTAGAACGGACTTGTAAATGGATGGTGTGTCTGACATTGTATTCCTTTAAACTGTATTCGTTGATCTCTGCTAAATATATATCTATTTAGTGGCGGAGAATTTATTCTCTTGCTTAACACCCTACTTTGAGACGTACGAGCTCAGAGGTTATATATCAGCAGAAATAAGTAGTACGGTATGGATTGATAGTGTGGCATGTTGAGATGTAGTGATCCAAACCTTTGTTGAAAAGCAAAGTTTGGTGGATGAAGATCAAAGCGCAGCTTTAATATAGCACGACTTTGTGTAGCGTTAATTCGCGAGCCTCGCACCCTAGTATGGTGGTAAACTGATGATTAGATCAGTATGCTTTTTAGAGGATGGGCACCTTCGTGGCGTCTTTGATTTGGTCGACCGAGGTGAGGGATAGGGCACACCCCCACTTTCCCTGATGGATAGGGTTAGCGGTGTTTTCGCATGCGTGCAACGTAAAATGCGGTAACTTGTTTTCCTGAATAGTACGGATGTGCATTACAGTGTTTTCGCATGCCTGCGACGTAAACCATGGGGAATTGCACTACGCGATCGATCTTTCGAATCAGTAACCACCAGTATGGAAATCCAATTTCCAAATACGACATTTTACGGTTTTGATTTTATACTATATATGGCGACATAGTGGAATGGGGCACTCATGCCGCCTAAGATTGGTACATTTATATTTGAAGTTGTTTTCTTCACTTATAGTAATAATAAAAGATTAAATTTGTGTATCAAGCATTATTTGGCTATTATAAGGTAAAACTCTATCCTCCGGCTTGCGTTGCATTGTGTGATGGGACTTGGGTATTATAATAGATCCATTGTTCTTTATTTAGCATTGCGCTGTTTGTTTTATGCACTGATTGTAACACCCCACATCCGTTAAGGTCACTCACAAAGGGAATGCCTTAACTTCAATGGAGCATTATGGGTACTGGAACAGAAATATTACAAGACAGACATATATAAAACAACGAAAGGTAAAGTAGAAGTACTTCAAATCATTTATTAAATAAAATTGTTTACAATAAAAGCCCATCAACTTTCAAATACCTAATTACATAGCTAAAATATCTGTCTTGCTCAAAAACAAGAAGCATAAAAATAAATTGTAGTATTACCCAATAAAGCAAAGCAAGCCATAGCCAAGAGAGATCCAAGCAGCACATGAAAGAGCCTTGGAGCTTGGTAAGATCCGAACTAAGCTGTATTTCCACCCTGTGAACCTGGAGGGGGGGGGGGAATGGAAGAAAAAGAGGCGAAACAAACCAGGTCAGTCATAAAGACTGAGTAAGTCCTAGTGGCTTTCAGCATAAAAACAGGTGAAGATAATATGGCATGAATAAACTGAAAGTAAACATAAGCATGATGACAAGGTAAGCTACAGGCACGATGAATCAAGTATAACATCCCATGCTTCCTATCAAGAGTATCATCACAAGGTTCCTACCTAGTATCACATTGCAAGATTTCTATTAAGTTTAACATCGCAGGATTTCTAAGCTTCACCATTTCACTATTTTCCTTGATTTCTTATATTCTCAGCACCACCTAACTAGCGTTTCAATTAGTTTACTAAGTTTTAATTACAAGATAAGTGATCCCCCATAACCCAGATGATAGTTTTATAGGTACATATCCCACGATGAGGGTCCCACCTCATATTGACAATTTCATGTCCCCACCGCACCTATCTTAATTGATCGGCTCTTACTTACAATGTTTCATATGTGTTATATACTAAGGTTATCCCAACCCCGTAGTTGTGGTAGCCTTCAGGATTACATCTAATATGAGGATTTTCACCTCAACCAGCCCAATTGCCATAAATGTGTTAGATGTATCCTTACTACCCTAATCGATCGGCTCCTGCTCGACCTAGTTCTTGCGCCCCCTACTTGTAGATACCTGTGCTGGTCCCACCCTAGGGTGTATCAATCCCTAGGATAGCAACCCCGACACCCTTTTTGATGCACAACTTTATATCTACTGATCCCCAGTGGCTAAATTTTCCACTCCGGAATACGTGCACATCCGTAATCCATCGGAACCTGCATCGCTGCATCCCCTGCCGCCGTTTTGACCGCTTACAATCAGCCCAGTAATCGTGCCCCACCCTGCCTAGCTCAGGGTACCGTTGATACCTAATGCGGGTTACTGCTGAAACGGGTCCCGCTACTAGGGTTTTCCTAGGGTCTATTCGTATACCCCACATGTTGGTTAAGTGTTATCTATTTAACTTAACCCCACCCCCCATCATGATACAGTGGTTAAGTGTTTTCTCTTGTGTTACTTAACCCTACCGCATGTCTTGTTATATCGGTTAAGCATTCTTCCCTGTGTTAACTTAACCCTTACCACACCTCACGTTAGATTGGTTAAGTGTATGTTAACTCAACCTCATCCACTAGCCATTTTATAATGGTTAAGTGTTACCCTCGTGTATTTACTTAACCCTACCACACATCAGGTTATATTGGTTGGGTGTTATCAACCCATTCAAGTTAAACCAACCCATTTAACTTAACCCTCCCATTCGTCAGATTGAATTGGTTAAGTATTTCAAGTAATTCATGGCTTAACCCGCCCATGTATCATGCTAAGTTGGTTAAGTATTATCTATATGTTCAAGTTGACTTAACCCTGTCACGTGTCATGTTATATTGGTTAAGTGTCATTAGTCTAGTCATATTACTTAACCCACCCATTCATGTCATATCGGTTAAGTGTCATTAGTCTAGTCATATTACTTAACCCAGCCATTGGTTTGATTAACAGTTATGTTGGTTAAGCCCATATTTATAAGTTTTACATGTTCTTAACTCATACCGGTTAGATCCACATTTACATGTCAAATTTCCATGTCATCCCACCTAACCCTCTAACCATACCCACGTCTTATTATGGTTAATATTCCTTAATTCATTCATTATGACGAACGAATCATGACCTCTCGCATTAGACCGTGCATTTTGTGGCCACTGGATTTGCCGGGCGGTTCCGGGCAGATTTACACCACAAACTGAGTCTAACCTCGTATCATAAATCGTTACGCCTACAATTCGACCTTTGACCTCTCACATTAGACTAACACTTTGTGGCTACTGGATTTTCCGGGCTGTTCCGGGCAGATTTCACCACAAACTGAGTCTAACCTCGTGTCAAAGGTTCATTAATGGTCGTATTCCCCCCAAAACCCCAATATCAGTTCATGTGTTTAACATATAGAAATGTCCATGTTCGTGTTCAAGTCAATTATTCAATACACAGTCATTTTCATGTTCCAAATTCCTAACTTTACATATTAATAAACATATGCCCAAGTTCCAAAATTACATGCCAATATATATATATATATATATATGTATATATATATATTTTCATGTTCCAAATTTTTATATATTTTCGTTTTACCTTCTAATGGCGACTGAAAATTCAAGATCTACATCTATTCCTCAATCGAAGCCAGATCTAAATCAATCTATATCAAATAATTTACAATTAGAATCAGATCCAAATCATCCTTCTATTGATTCGATCAAGCGAAGTAGAGCCGAAAGAAATCTCAAATTTGTGAAACCCTCAGCTGAATTTGTCTTCATTCCAGAGCAGATCTACAAGAAAGCAAATGAATCATGGGTGAATACGATTGTTCTAATGCCTATATTTTTCAGATTATCTTCGATTAAACTCAAAGATTATATAGGAAAAGTATGGAAACCTGTAGGTAATTATCACATTCATGTTTCTCCATCATATGACTTTGTTGTTCAATTTGAGGAATATTCTGATTTTTCAAGAATTCTGGAAAGTAATACCTACTCTTATTTTGGGAGACTACTTATGATAGAGACATGGTATCCAGGCTATGATTTTTTGAAAAAACAGAATGATACAGTTCAGATCTGGGTTAGATTATTGGATCTACCTATGGAATTTTGGACTTTAGATGCTATTCAAATGATTGCTAGTTATATTTCAAATCCAGTTCTGATTGATGAAAATACAGCAAAGAAGAAATTTACAAAATATGCTAGAGTGTTGCTATCTATTGATGCTTTGACTGAACTGAAATCCGAAGTTCCAGTTTTAATGCATAATGGGTCAAAAGTGAAAGTGAAGGTAGAATATGAATTTGTACCTGACAAATGTATGCAATGCAAGTTATTTGGGCATGATGATGCATATCATGAGATTGATAATGATTCCAGATGGGTTCTTTCTGAAAAACAAGCAGAAATTAATGAGGTAATAGTAGAAAATGAAGAAGAGCAAAATGCAGAAGATAAACATGATGGAAATGTTGCAGAAAACATTTTTTCTAATCCAGATGATTTGGATTTTCTAAATTCAAAACTTCCAGATGACATTGTGCCAGATGACTTAAATGTAATTGCTGATGCAATTTCTGGAAAAGAGAAAGAAGGTTTGAAGGACAAG
This sequence comes from Allium sativum, assembly GCA_030737875.1. NCBI lineage: Eukaryota > Viridiplantae > Streptophyta > Magnoliopsida > Asparagales > Amaryllidaceae > Allium > Allium sativum. Next base: position 53,175,576 of record CM060920.1, on the reverse strand, counting down.
GGTAAACACATTGATGTTTCTAAAATGGTTGACAAAAACTTGAATTATGGCAAAGATAATGACACTTTAGCTTCTTCTAGTATTGCTCCTCCTAAAAGAACTACTAGGAGCTCTACCTCTATTAAATGACATTGTTAACTTGGAATGTCAGAGGGATGAACACTCCTTTTAGGATGAAAGAAGTGTTATCCCTTCTGACTAATACTAAATCAACTCTTGTTGGTTTAGTGGAAACAAAGCTATCAGCTAATAATCTAGTTTTATTTTTGTCAATGTTACCTTCTACTTGGAGATCTCTAACTAATAATTCAGCAAGTTCATCTGGAAGAATTTTAGTAATGTGGGACACTAATGTGTGGGATGTGGGGATGTCATCTTATTCTTTTCAGCATATGACATTAAATGTGCATAATAAAGGAGGTTTTGAGATGGTGTTCACAGTGATATATGCAAGTAATCTATTTGAGGAGAGAAGACATTTATGGCATGATTTGATAAATGAATCTGCACTAATAGATAACACTTGGATTCTTATGGGTGATTTCAACAATGCCTTGAGTCAAAGTGACAAAAGAGGGGGATTGAAAGTTCCTTTTCAACATATCAGAGAATTTCAGAATTTATTAACCCAAGTATCTCTTTTAGAAATTAAACCTTTGGGTTTTAAATATACTTGGAGGAGAAAGGGCATTGCAACTTGCATAGACAAAATTTTGGTTAATAATAGATGTCTCCATTTATTTCTTCATATGAAAGCTTTAGCTTTGTCTCAAAAATCCAGTGATCATAACCCAATCATGTTAGATCTAGTACCTACTAAAGAAGTTAAAGGCTTTCCTTTTAGATACAAAAACAATTGGCATTGTTTAGATGGGTACAAGGATGCAGTGTTTAAAGGATTAAATACAACAGGTTGGGGTCATTATAGCTATCAGTTCATGCAGAAACTTAAAAATTGTAAAGTAGAACTGAAAAACTGGAATAAATTGAGAGACAAAAATGCTTACAATCTCAATCAAGCAGAAGAAGTTGCTAATCAATTAGAAAAGGCAGTATATGATGCTCCAGAAGATATGCAGTTGTATGATAATTATTTGATGGCAAAGAAAGAATTGCAGGACCTGCAAAAAATATATTTCATGGATTTTAGACAGCAATCAAAGTGCACTTGGCTTCAACAATCAGATACAAACTCAAAATTCTTTTATGCAAGAATGACAAATAGAAGATTCTTCAATCATATAAGAGCTCTTATGGATCAAAATGGGAATTTTTTATATAAGGCAGAAGATATTGAAATGCAAGCTATTAATTATTTTCAAGACATGTTAAATGGGTCAAGTACAACTTCTTTTCCAAGTTTCAATCCTATCAGTTTTATTAATGCTCAAGGTCAGCAGTTTCTGATGAAATCAGTTGAATTATCAGAGGTTAAGGAAGCAGTATTTTCAATTGATGATGATTCTAGCCCTGGGCCAGATGGGATTAATTCAAAAAATTTCAAAATGCATTGGGAGGAGCTGAAAAATGATCTACTACTGGCTATATCTGATATGTTCATATCTGGTAAGCTTCCTAAATCCATTAATCATACATTTATAACCCTTATCCCTAAGAATGACAAGCCAACAATGATATCACATTACAGGCCAATAGCTTGTTGTAATGTCTATTATAAAATCTTTGCAAAAGTTTTATGCAATAGACTAAAACTATTTCTGCCTCATGTGATATCTGAGAATCAATGTGCTTTCATACATGGAAGATATATTGGAGATAACATATTGTTAGCACATGAATTGTTAAGGGATTTCAAGAAAAAAGGGATTTCAAAAATGTGTGTTAAAGTGGATTTACAGAAAGCTTATGATCAAGTAAACAGAGCATTCATATGTTTTATCATGTCAAAGATGAAGTTTCCTATACATTTCATAAACATAATATATGAATGCATGTCTACAGCAACCTTCTCAATAATGATTCAAGGGGTTCCTAAAGGTTTCATAACTTCCAATAGGGGTATTAGACAGGGTGATCCATTGTCTCCTTATTTATTCTCTATTGCAATGCAATACTTTTCATATATGATGGATGTAGTTACTCAAGAAAGGCTATTTCAGCCTAGCAGTTTGACTCAACCTATAGTCTCTCATCTGTTATATGCAGATGATTTAATGATTTTTGGAAAATCATCTATTTCTAATGCAAAGACTTTGAAGACAGTTGTTCAGAAGTTGAGTAAATATGCAGGGCTTAATGTGAATACTAGTAAGACAAAAGTGTTTTTTAGTACCTCAACTTTAAATTCAGCACAGATCCAAGATATTTTGGGATTTCAACAAGGAGTTTTGCCAATTAAATATTTGGGAGTTCCCTTATCTGCTAATTACTTGCATTATGCAGAATGTGATGCTTTAATTGATAAAGTTCAAAGCAGAATAAGTGGTTGGGAAACAAAACTGTTAAGTTTTGCAGGAAGAGCTGAATTGATAAATACAGTTATTACTCCTATAATATTGTATTGGATTTTTATATATCAAATCCCAGAATATACAATTGATAAGCTAAATGCTATCAGTGCTGATTTTTTGGGGGGGGGAGCATCACATAAAGTCTCATGGGAAAAATTATGTAAACCAAAAGATGAAGGAGGTGTAGGATTGAAACATTTGACAGACCTTAAAAAAGCTGCTTGTGTGAAGCTAATGTGGAAATACTTATCAAAGTCATCAATGTGGAGCATGTGGCTACACAATAAATACTGCAAAAATGATTTTTTCTGGACAATGGCTCAATACAACAATGCATCTTCTACTTGGAAATCTATTCTAAGACTGAGAACGAGAACAAAGCAGTTGTTCAATAAAATCATAGCAAAAGGAGAGGAAACTTCATTATGGCATGATCCATGGATCAATAGTAGGTGTCTAGTAGATCTACTTGGGTATGATAGATTGAATTTAATTGGGAATGCAGAGGAGAAAGTAAGTTGTATCATAAGAAATGAAAAGCTTATACCTGACATCCATCCAGCTACAAGGGAATTATTAGAAGAGATAAGCGCAATATCTACATATCCAAGTAGAAAACATGATGAATATGAATGGAGTGATGGAGGCCAATTTTCCTTTCATAAAGCATGGGAACATCTGCGAACTCATGATCAAAAAGAAGAATTTATTTCAGTTATATGGCATAGTAAAAATAGTAAAAAAATGTCTTTTATCACTTATCTTGCTTTCTTAGGCAGATTGAACACCAAAGACAGGATTCAACGCTATAGCAACCTCTCAGATTTGCAGTGTCCTTTATGCAATAAGCAACCAGAGACGATTCAGCATCTCTTCTTTAATTGCGATTATTCAGCGTTTATCTGTCTCTCTTTGAAGCAAAGATTAGATATTTCTCTTGATTTGATGGACCTGAAGACGGAAGCGAAGAACTTGCATGATAATTTCAGAATCAAAGATCAATTAAGGGACTTGGCATGCGCTTCATTCACTACAGCTATTTACTTTTTGTGGAAAGAGAGGAATTCAAGAATTTTTCAAGCTAAAAGCATGGATTCTATGATGTGTCTCTGGAAAATCGAAAGAGAGATTAAATTTCTGGTGAAGAACAATGGAAGCAGATCGAAACGAGATGAACGAAGTGAATGCTTGTTAGGCAAATGGGGGATCAAGATACTTGATACTGGATGACCGGTAATAGGCGGTGGAGATGGGCCTGGTTGGGCTGTAGCGAGATTGGGCTTTTATGTCTGTTTTCTTGCTTTTGGTTTATGCTTTGTTTGGGCTTTATTTCTGATTTATGTTTTGTTCTATGCTTAGTGTACGTTTATATTTTTAGTTCAGAAATAAAGAGTACCAAATTTCAAAATATATATATATATATACACACCCAATTCTAGTCAGTTTACATACGTCCAATTCTTGCCTATTTACATGTATGCCAGGTTTATGCCATTTTACCCATATCAAGTTCTAGCCAAGATTACATATATCAAGTTTCATGTCCAAATAAACCCAAATCAAGATTCATGATGTAGTTATCCCAAACTATAATCCTTTTTATTTCAATACACGCCAGTTACCCAAATTCATATTTATGCCAATTATCAAGTTTACAATTGCTTTTACGTTCAAAGTACCAATTCTACTTATGCCCAATCATAAACCTAATATTTTGATTTAATTTACATAGGCCCGAACTTGTGATTTGATTTACATGCTAATTCATTATGCCCACTTCATGCCAATTTAATTATGCCAATGGCCAAACTTGCAATTTCAATTATATTGACAATACCCCAAATTTCCAATTTCATGTTATGCCATCAATTTTACCAAACATATATATATGCAATATAGACAACATTCCCATATTTCCCTGTATTCAATCGTACGCAAATCGCGGTTTAGGCCTAGGTCCGAAATTGACCTAGGTTCAACGAAAGAAAATAAATAGGGGAAGGTAGAATTTGTATAACAATCAGCATAGAGAGAAAACTGGCATAAAAACATCATCTCTGGTATAAAAGCAAGATCTTGGTAATAATATCAATATGAATCAAGAAAAACTGATTTACAACAGGCTGAATAGATCATAAACTTGACATGAGAACGAACATAGAAAAGTCCCAAAACTCAAGATTCAAGAAGCAACAGAAATAGATCTGAATCAACAAACATACATAAATCCAATTCCACTTTATTCCATGGCCATATTGTAATTTAAATGTTTAAATCTAAAAACAACTAGAACTTACAGAGCATGGCAAATGAATTAAGAACTGAATTTGTTGTAAAAATGCCGCGGCGTTGTTGATTTATTGTCTTGAATCATTGTAGAAGCCTTGTTCTTTGAATTGATTTGAGTTTGAATGTTTGTACTTTGATTTGGAGACGGCTACCATGGTTCAAGAGGTATTTTAGCAGCATAATGGTGTAAGAATGATTTGATATGAATTAGGTTAGGTCTAAGGGTGTATTTATAGGGGTAGCAACTAGTTTAGGCCCTTAGATTAACCCTAGAATCAATCCGGACCATCAAAACACGTCTCAGGCTTCAAAAATGAGTTCTGGGTCAAAACAGGCCGACAAGCAGGTTTTCTGCTCATCCTGGGCGCACCTGCCAAGTGCGCCAATGCAAAATTGCATGGGCGCACTTCCTAAGTGTGCCAGTGCAATTTTGTTCTGGCGCACTTCCCAAGTGCGCCAGTGCATTCTGGCCGGTTCCTGGTTTTTCTGCCTAACTTCGTTCGTCCATATCTTCTTCGTACGGTATCCGTTTTACGCAAACTCGGACTCTATTTCAAGCAGAATTCCGAGATGAACGCAATGGCGTAACCTGTTTCCCTTGATTCTTATTTTAAAATTTAATTATACCCTGATTTCTAGTTTCAACATGTTATTAAAATTCAGGTTGTTACATTCTCCTTTCCTTAAAGGATTTCGTCCCCGAAATCTTCAAGTTAAGAAGAATGTGTCCTACCATCCAATCATCGATCACAGGCATCTATTGTCCTTAAGAGATTTCTAATGTTGTATGAACATATGCAGAAAGTGTGTGTATATGTCCCTTATCTAATGCAAATGATCAGGCCTGATTGATCTTCTTAATGCAACATATGTTCAGTGCCATGAGTCCAACATGTATGCAAATAGTCCTAGTCACACTAACACTATATGTGTGAACAAACATCCATCCATATGCAACATCCACATGATAACATATTCAAATTCATCCAAAAACAAGTATAAACACTCATGCATATGCAATATGAAAGGTGACGGAGCCGATCTAGTGTCTAATGTGCGTGTATATGCATCCACGAGCAACCGCTTGCAACCACTTGCAACCATCAATCATAACATGTCTCAAACACATGTTTACACCTAATTGTTCCTACCTAAAGATATAGTCGAACAATAGAAGCAAGTAAAAACTTTGTGCCCATAGGTAGTGTCAAAAATGGAAATCTATGTCACATATATACTGATTAGGAGAAGAACTCCCTAAGCACCAGCCCGAAGACCGAAATCAACATCAGGCTGACGCCCAAAGAATTACTCAACCCAATGGACACCCTCAAGCCCCAACATGTATTACTAACAGATGATCCCTATGGGGTTTTGCAATAGAAATCGGATTGAGAATAGGACCGAGAGGTTATACTTAAAAGATAACATACAAGTAAGCTCTACAGGAAAAGAGGGATCAAGGATATACTCTTAAAAAGAGTTATGATGCACGTGTCTAGTCTTCAATCTTCTAAGTCACATTTCCTTGAGCTTAACTCCATTGTGCTTTGACCGTCTTTAGCTTCACAATTTCATAGCTTCTTAATTCCTATTTCCAAAATATGAGTTGGAACTCATTTCACTGTCGCCTCTCGTTCCACTTTCACTTATTCTTTTTCTAGTATACCCAGCTTAAACATAACTGCGTACTCATGGTTTTATGCAAGCTCTCCAAAATTCACTAGTGAATTCACTTACTAGAAGGTATTCCACATAAATGAATTATCTCTTGAAAATAAACAAATGCCAACCATGTTGCCAAGTGTAATTACTAAGGTGATTTTCTATAACTCATGCATAAGCGAAATGAACCATCCACCTTAGTAGCGAACACTACTCGAGCGGATTGATAAATGTATCAAGAGATTCTAGGTAACTAAGCATGGCAGAACCCGAAGGGTTACACTAAACTTCGAGGGTATTACCGAGGCAAGTCAAGAGTCTAACTACCCTCTTTTCATACTCGAGAATGGTATCATTTCTGGATAACCACTCCATCCCTGGAAACAACCCATAACCCAAAAACATAAGCATTACTTCTAAACTCAACACTTAGCATAGACATTCTCAAATCCAAACAAGTCATGAATAAATGAGCCGATTCCCCAACAGGATTTGAGACAAAAATGGGACCCTCTACTACGCTAGTACTAAGGTGCAGAGACTCAACTATCGAAGCAGAATTAAAAAGGATGCGATGTACAAAAACAAAGTTCCCATGGTATGATAGAAAATAAAAGCTAAACTTTTAACAGAAACGTTACCACCTCTTCTTAGGTATGCTAGTAGTGAGAGCATACAATTGCCCTCTCGGTGATCTTGTCCTTTGCCCTTGTCCTTGTCCTCTAATACTTAACTACATGTCCCTTTTTACCATACTAAAGATACTCTCTCTTGTCGTGGGTTTTGTTATTCTTTCACTTTGGCCTCTTTCCTTTCACCTTTTCCTCCTTCGTGGATTAAGCCATATCAACAAGTTTCTCATCCTTAGGTTTGTGTTCTTTGTCCTCGTTCTTGCTATCCTTGTATAGCTTGTTGACAAGTTTCTCGAAAGCTACCTCCATCGCATGGCTACCCTACAAAGCTTGAAATAAGATTAGACGCAGATGGAACTATTGCGGCTATAGATGGAAGTTGGACACTTCTTTGCCCTCCTACATGTGTCGTACACCTACAAAACTATGGTGAAAAAGAAAGAGAGAAGAAACTCAAGGAGATAATCAAAAGATAGTGCATATGGCTTTGGGGAATATGCCTTTCAAATAAAACAAGACTTTTCTTAGAAAATGCTTCTTTGTAAACAGTTTTTGAAAATAGTTTTCAGAAGGTTTTAAAAACTTTTGCCCAGTCCGGCAACCTTCTACTCTGATACCAAATGTAACACCCCACATCTGTTAAGATCACTCACAAAGGGAATGCCTTAACTTCAATGGAGCATTATGGGTACTGGAACAGAAATATTACAAGACAAACATATATAAAACAGCGGAAGGTAAAGTAGAAGTACTCAAAATCATTTATTAAATAAAATTGTTTACAATAAAAGCCCATCAACTTTCAAATACCCAATTACATAGCTAAAATATCTGTCTTGCTCAAAAACAAAGAAGCATGAAAATAAATTGTAGTATTCCCCAATAAAGCAAAGTAAGCCACAGCCAAGAGAGATCCAAGCAGCACATGAAAGATCCTTGGAGCTTGGTAAGATCCGAACTAAGCTGTATTTCCACCCTGCGAACCTAGGGGGGTGAAATGGAAGAAAAAGAGGCGAAACAAACCGGGTCAGTCATAAAGACTGAGTAAGTCCTAGTGGCTTTCAGCATAAAAACAGGTGAAGATAATATGGTATGAATAAACTGAAAGTAAACATAAGCATGATGACAAGGTATGCTACAGGCACGATGAATCAAGTATAACATCCCATGCTTCCTATCAAGAGTATCATCACAAGGTTCCTACCAAGTATCACATTGCAAGGTTTCTATTAAGTATAACATCGCAAGATTTCTAAGCTTCACCATTTCTCTATTTTCCTTGATTTCCTATATTCTCTGCACCACCTAACTAGCGTTTCAATTAGTTTACTAAGTTTTAATTACAAGATAAGTGATCCCCCATAACCCACATGATAGTTTTATAGGTACATATCCCACGATGAGGGTCCCACCTCATATTGACAGTTTCACGTCCCCACCGCACCTATCTTAATTGATCGGCTCTTACTTAAAATGTTTCATATGTGTTATATACTAAGGTTATCCCAACCCCGTAGTTGTGGTAGCCTTCAGGTCTACATATAATATGAGGATTTTCACCTCAACCAGCCCAATTGCCATAAATGTGTTAGATGTATCCTTACTACCCTAATCGATCGGCTCCTACTCGACCTAGTTCTTGCGCCCCCCTACTTGTAGATACCTGTGTTGGTCCCACCCTAGGGTGTATCAATCCCTAGAATGGCAACCCCGACACCCTTTTTGATGCACAGCTTTATATCTACTGATCCCCAGTGGCTATATTTTCCTCTCCGGAATACGTGCACGCCCGTAATCCGTCGGAACCTGCCCCACTGCATCCCCTGCCGCCGTTTTGACCGCTTACAATCAGCCTAGTAATCGTGCCCCCACCCTGCCTAGCTCAGTGTACCGTTGATACCTAATGTGGGTTACTGCTGAAACGGGTCCCGCTACTAGGGTTTTCCTAGGGTCTATTCGTATACCCCACAAGTTGGTTAAGTGTTATCTATTTAACTTAACCCCACCCCCCCATCATGATACCGTGGTTAAGTGTTTTATCTTGTGTTACTTAACCCTACCGCATGTCTTGTTATATCGGTTAAGCGTTCTCCCCTGTGTTAACTTAACCCTTACCACACCTCACGTTAGATTGGTTAAGTGTATGTTAACTCAACCTCATCCACTAGCCATTTTATAATGGTTAAGTGTTACCCTCGTGTATTTACTTAACCCTACCACACATCAGGTTATATTGGTTGGGTGTTATCAACCCATTCAAGTTAAACCAACCCATTTAACTTAACCCTCCCATTTGTCAGATTGAATTGGTTAAGTATTTCAAGTAATTCATGGCTTAACCTGCCCACGTATCATGCTAAGTTGGTTAAGTATTATCTATATGTTCAAGTTGACTTAACCCTGTCACGTGTCATGTTATATTGATTAAGTGTCGTTAATCTAGTCATACTACTTAACCCACCCATTCATGTCATATCGGTTAAGTGTCATTAGTCTAGTTATATTACTTAACCCAGCCATTGGTCTAATTAACAGTTATGTTGGTTAAGCCCATATTTATAAGTTTTACATGTTCTTAACTCATACCGGTTAGGTCCACATTTACATGTCATATTTCCATGTCATCTCACCTAACCCTCTAACCATACCCACGTCTTATTATGGTTAATATTCCTTAATTCATTCATTATGACGAACGAATCATGACCTCTCACATTAGACTGTGCACTTTGTGGCCACTGGATTTGCCGGGAGGTTCCGGGCAGATTTACACCACAAACTGAGTCTAACCTCGTGTCATAAATCATTACGCCTACAATTCGACCTTTGACCTCTCACATTAGGCTGACACTTTGTGGCTACTGGATTTGCCGGGCGGTTCCGGGCAGATTTACACCACAAACTGAGTCTAACCTCGTGTCAAAGGTTCATTAATGGTCGTATTCCCCCCCAAAACCCCAATATCAGTTCATGTGTTTAACATATAGAAATGTTCATGTTCGTGTTCAAGTCAATTATCCAATACATAGTCATTTTCATGTTTCAAATTCCCAACTTTACATATTAATAAACATATGCCCAAGTTCCAAAATTACATGCCAATTTATATATATATACCCAATTCTAGTCAGTTTACATACGTCCAATTCTTGCCTATTTACATGTATGCCAGGTTTATGCCATTTTACCCATATCAAGTTCTAGCCAAGATTACATGTATCAAGTTTCATGTCTAAATAAACCCAAATCAAGATTCATGATGTAGTTATCCCAAACTATAATCCCTTTTATTTTAATACATGCCAGTTACCCAAATTCATATTTATGCCAATTATCAAGTTTACAATTTCTTTTACGTTCAAAGTCCCAATTCTACTTATGCCCAATCATAAACCTTATCTTTTGATTTAATTTACATAGGCCCGAGCTCGTGATTTGATTTACATGCTAATTCAATATGCCCACTTCATGCCAATTTAATTATGCTAATGGCCAAACTTGTAGTTTCAGTTATATTGAGAATACCCCAAATTTCCAATTTCATGTTATGCCATCAATTTTACCAAACATATATATATATATCCAATATAGACAACATTCCCATATTTCCCCGTATTCAATCGTACGTAAATCGCGATTTAGGCCTAGGTCCGAAATTGACCTAGGTTCAACGAAAGAAAATAAATAGGGGAAGGTAGAATTTGTATAACAATCAGCATAGAGAGAAAACTGACATAAAAACATCATCTCTGGTATAAAAGATAGATCTTGATAATAATATCAATATGAATCAAGAAAAACTGATTTACAACAGGCTGAATAGATCATAAGCTTGACAAGAGGACGAACATAGAAAAGTCCCAAAACTCAAGATTCAAGAAGCAACAGAAATAGATCTGAATCAATAAACATACATAAATCCAATTCCACTTTATTCCATGGCCATATTGTAATTTAAATGTTTAAATCTAAAAACAACTAGAACTTACAGAGCATGGCAAATGAATTAAGAACTGAATTTGTTGTAAAAATGTCGCGGCGTTGTTGATTTATTGTCTTGAATCATTGTAGAAGCCTTGTTCTTTGAATTGATTTGAGTTTGAATGTTTGTACTTTGATTTGGAGACGACGGCCATGGTTCAAGAGGTATTTTAGCAGCATAATGGTGTAAGAATGATTTGATATGAATTAGGTTAGGTCTAAGGGTGTATTTATAGGGGTAGCAACTAGTTTAGGCCCTTAGATTAACCCTAGAATCAATCCGGACCATCAAAACACGTCTCAGGCTTCAAAAATGAGTTCTGGGTCAAAACAGGCCGACCAGAAGGTTTTCTGCTCGTCCTGGGCGCACCTGCCAAGTGCGCCAATGAAAAATTGCATGGGCGCACTTCCCAAGTGCGCCACTGCAATTTTGTTCTGGCGCACTTCCCAAGTGCGCCAGTGCATTCTGGCCGGTTTTTGGTTTTTCTGCCTAACTTCGTTCGCCCATATCTTCTTCGTACGTTATCCGTTTTACGCAAACTCGGACTCTATTTCAAGCAGAATTCCGAGACGAACGCAATGGCGTAACCCGTTTCCCTTGACTCTTATTTTAAAATTTAATTATAGCCTGATTTCTAGTTTCAACATGTTATTAAAATTCGGGTTGTTACACTGGTATTCTTGGGAGGAAACCCGTTCCGTGTTATACGGCGTGATCCCTTGATTTACCTAACTTTAAAATTCAAAATAATAACTGTTTTAGTTCTCACACCAATCACTTGACTGACCGGGAGTTTATTGCTTAACCTAAACTCCGGGTGCACCTATTTCCACACGGGTAACTAGTAGTTTTGGTTTTGTAGATTTATATTCACAAGATCCTGATTTACAGCTGAAGCGATATTCGGAAAGCTCTGTATCCGTGTATCTGTTTCCAGTTGTGCTTTGTATTGTTTTTCTGATGCTATGTATTTAAATGTAATTTAAATCATTGATATTTTCTGTGTAAAATTTATTCATACTCTGTTATATTCTTGTATTCTGATGGAATTGTTGTAATAAGCAATGAAATGTTATTCTGTTTGTGTTCTGATTTGTCGTGTTCTTAAAGCAATCCGAGCTTTCCTTCACGGGGAAGTTTGGGTCGCCACATTTGGTATCAGAGCTTTGGTTTACAGAGCTAGAGAACATGACATATTAGAACCAAACGAAAGAATTCATCAGAGATTGGATTAGTAATATCCAATGAGGATGACTCGTTAGAGATGGGATCAGTAGTATCCTAGAACGAGCGTGAAGAGTGTTATTTTTAAAATAAAAATGAAAACAAATTATTTTTTGAAATTTAATTCACAAATTGATTGCTGGTTGTGTTGTTTGATTTTTGGTTCAACTAATAAAATACTGGAATGATAAATAAAGTATAATCAAGATATTTGTTAGGTGAAAAATAATGCAAGCTCTTTTGATAAAATCCTAAAAATATTATATGGGATATGGATGACTATGGCTTATCTCATACTGAATTCTGGATGACCCCGAAACAAGCAAGGAAAGCTCACCATAAAGCAGAAAAAGAACGAGAATTGAACTTAGGATCACACAAGGTTGTTTATTGTCGTAGATGCAGAAAAGAAGGCCATTATGCAATTGTGTGTCCTGAGAAAATGAAGAAGAAAGAGAAACAAATAAGAATGGACATAGTTTGTTTCAAATGCAAAGAGACAGGACATTTTGTGGATAAGTGTCCAAACGTAAAGAAAAAATCCAGAAAACTACGAAAAGAAAAGAAATGCTTTCGATGCAAAGAAGTAGGGCATCTAGCCCGAGATTTCCCGTTAAAGAAGGATGATAAGAAATCCAAAGGAAAGGAGGTATCTACTTTGGAAATTATGCAAGAAGAAGGCACGACTTCCTAGAAAGTTGGGATTTAGTGTAATGAACTAGCATTTTGGATATATGTATGTATATGTATGATGCTTGTATGAACGTAATTACGCTTTTTGTTTTAAATATGTACTGGTATTATAGAATATAACTAAGGTTAGAAAAATGTCGAACCAAGCTGAATTTAGCACCAAACATCAAAAATTAGTAAAACCAGAAATATTAGAATCTGTTTGAAAATATCTTTCGAACGGATGTGAAAAATCCATATTTTATAGCGGGAATAAAAAGTTTTATCTAGTTGAAGATTCAGAATAGTCGCTGTTAGATCCAAAATTGGCTCCAACACCCAAGTTGTTCAATTATGCAGAGATTAATATCAGAAAAAATGCAGGAGAAACAGGAAAGACACGAGATTTATAGTGGTTCGGCATTAACGAGCCTACGTCCACTTTATATCTATGATTATACACAAAATTCAAGTACAATCGATGATTTATCCCTCAACCTCACTTTTACAATGTTGATTCACTCAATAAATTCGAGACAACTCTGAACAATAATAATAGAGATATAATCATGGTGGAGTCAGAGCTCAGAATTGCCAAAAGGATCCTAAAAACTTCCAAGTCTGAGGCTATTTATAGATGATTTCTTCAGGCGGATTGTGATCATACATGGCATAAATCCCGAGAATCTCGGACTGATTCGTAGCTTGATGGAGAAATGGTCAAAATGGCAGTTATGGACAGATGTCACGAGATCATGACCTTTCGGATCGTGATAGATTTGGTCATGGCCTTCATTTCTCAGCTTCAGGGGTTGGATCGGATCGAGCTGGTGTGAACGGATCAGATCATGGTCATAGGGAGGTGATTGCGAACCGTGGAAGGTAGGGCGATCCGATCGGGTCTTCGAGGGCTAAAGGTGTGAAGTTTCATATTTTCTTCGTATCCGAACCTTGGTGGCTTGGTCAAAAAGCTAGCCAACATTTTGCCCCCTCGAAGTATGTTTTATCAAGGATGAAACATGCTTCGAAACTACGGAGATATCCTTTCATAGAACGATGCAAATCAGTGGTCGTAACTATTTGAAATGTCGTACTTCTTTAGAAGTTTACGTCCTTTGACTGGTATAAGTATCGGGTTAAACTATCAACCATTTCTTTGTTCATCTAACAGTTCTCACCTTTGGAGTTTTCAGGAATATCGTTATGAAAGCTCCAAGTAAATCTTCAAAATTTTACGAGTACTTTCACTGTTTTCATCTACCGGATGCACTCGAGTCTAGGTCATCAGACATTATCACGATCCGTGAATACAACCTCCATCACGAGTTGATGGTTAAGCAGGCTTCTTTTTTCGTTATGACAGCTCTTTTGGTTTCGGCTACAGGTCTTTAGCGGAACGGGCCATACCACGAGTCGAAGTGGGCTCCTATTCACGGCCCGTTCGCTTCAAATAAATCAAAAAAGAGGAGATGAATGGTCGCCGCTTTTTCTATAAAAACCGAGCCCTCTTCCTCCTTTCCCCTTCTTCTTCTTTTCGCTGTCGCCGCCCATACTTCCAGTTAAAACCCTAATTTTGACCCTTATCAAAAACCAAAAATTAATTAGAAGGTAATGGCATGAAGCTTATTTTCTATTTCATGTTGAATTCTCTTTTATTTCCGTCGAGTTTCCAGCGATTTGGCGATGGCAATAATGAGGGCACTGGATTTAAACGATGGCCATGGGTTTTATTTCACGGGTTCAAAGATGGAGAGGAGAAAAGAGGAGGAAGATGAAGTAGCAGGTCGGGCTGGTTCATGGTAACGGCGAGGGAGTGGTTCGTGAGGGTGGTAGATGGAAGGATTAGGGTTTGGATAGCGAGTCAGGTCGTGGAAATGAGTGGGTCACTGGTTCACGAGAGTATAGGGAAAGGTGGATCGCGAGGGGTTATCGCGATTCGTACCTGTTTCCATGATCTGATGCTCTTCCATGAGCTGGTGCTTTGCCGCGAGCCCACACCTGTTTCACGATCCGACGATGCATCACGATCCCGACCCTGTCCCACGAGCCAGTTCGATGAACAATCCGATGCGCGTGTTGACCAAATAATGCAATGCAGCTCTGATAAATCAATGGACAGTTAGGCTAGAGCCCTCGAGACGATCTTTCTGAACTAAACAACAACATAACTTGACAACATATAATGACCATTATCCCGCTCATTTAACTAACTTCATGCTTCTTTTACATGTATGCATGGGCACACACACTTGCAGTTACACACACGGGGAACAGGTAACTTGTGTTCTAATTTTTTCTTTGCCAACACAGCTATGTCGGATAAACAAGTGACTGAGACATCAAGTGAAAGTACCGAATCAGAGACATTAATACATCATAACCCTGATGTGCTTTCCTCTGATTCAAATGAGGAAAAATCCGATCCTGATTACGAGACAGGCACCGATATAGAGTCAACAACTTCCGAGATCACGTCCCTTGAAGTTGAGGATGATCGAGCTCCTGATGAAATTCCGGGTGTTAAGAAATAGAGAAATTCACAGATTCCTTACCCTCTAAGCTAGACGATATAAAACTTAAGAAGATATGTTTAAGACAAGGAATTCCCTGGGACGATGTGAAAGTTCCAGAAAGCGAAGATAGGCCTCATTCTGCCCCAGAGGGGTATATGACCGTTAGTGGACTCATGTGCTCGGTAGTGGTATTCCTCCTTTTCATCCACTTGTTGTTGTTCTCTTGAGACAGTTACACATTGCCCCTATGCCACTCCACCCGAATGCCTATGCGGCTTTGTATACTCTGTACGTTGCTTATATGGAGATTCTGCAGACCGAACTTACCCTTAAAGATCTGAAGTTCTATTACCACTTCAAACATCGTTCCGCAGGGGCTCCCAATTTCTCTTTCTTCGAATCGGTCGCCAGTAGAAAAGTTGTGGCAGATGGTTATAGTAATATAGGGGACGTCAAATCTGACTGGTTTTATATAAAACACCAAGCTGGATGCGCGAGGAAGTGGCTACAAGCAATTATGTTTTCAACTTTTCCGCGTTTAATTCGAATGCATAATTTCAGTGCTAACGAATTATTTTGTTCCACACAGATCACAATTTTGAGAGAACGGAAGGATCGATATACAAAGATCGAATGTCCCTCCTCCTCAAGAGTAACTCAGATTTCTTAAGGATTAAGAAATGTATTACTGACGAGAACCTTCAGAAACACCGTCTTTTAGACATAAGGTTCGGACTTGGAGCGGGCGGCAAACCTTACAAGTATATACCTCCGACGGAAGGAGAAGGAACTTCTCAAGATGTAAAGACAACTACCCTTCGCAAGAGTCCTTCGCCAATGATTAATCAGGATGACGAGTATTTAAACATATACAAAGGAGATGAGGGACGAGCCGATGAATCAAAGGAGGTCCCGACCTCTGTGGGGCAGTCTCCCTTAAGAACTTCATCGCTAGTTGAGTCTGTCGCCCAAGATGAATTAACGGGGGAACAGATACTCGGGGAATTAAATAAAATTCCTTTACCAGACGATATTTATACTCAAGAAGATTTCGAAGGGGAACCAATTTTTCCCATCTCCGATGAGACGAGTGCCCCAGTTGGAGAAAAAGAAGTCATCCACACGAGCCTAACTCCGGGCCTTGGTCCGTTTAAAAAAGGGGATTTCACGGGATGCACAAATCACATGCACCATTTATCATAACACTCTTTTGCTACTGTGGTTCATAGTTCTAACATGCACTTGTTTCCTTTGCAGGGAAAATGTCTCGCAACTGTCTTATTCTTATTGTTCCCTTCGCGAGGGCACACCAAGCCTCCTTCCAGATCCCGAGCATACTCGTACCAATAGTCGGGGAAGGGATAGTCGTCGGCCCCGGGATTCTCATCAATGTTATTCTGCACGACCTCAGTCCCCACCAAAGCATGGTTATGGAAAGCCACATAGTCGTCCATTGCCACCGACTGGGGGAAAGCAACTTCCTAGAGATTTAACTCCTCTGAAAAGTACTCCTTCTCATTCCCAATCTTCTAAAAAACACCCCGAGCTAGAGGACAAGAACAAAGATGAGGGCAGGATTATAGAGAAAGGGAAGACAGTTCCCATTTCCTCTAGTGAGCGTGGCTTGGATACTACTGCCGCAAAGGATGTTGCCCCCAATTCTGAGATTATGGCCAGGCTAGAGCGCTTGCGAAAGCAGTTCCCTGGTATTTACTTTGATAGAATGGTGTTCGTCCTAGATCTTGAACCGATCCCCGAGGATTGGGACACAGAGGTAATAGGGTACGTCTGCCATGTGGCTAAACAGTACGGGGTAATGAAGAAGCATGCTGCTACACTTTCTACTATCATCAGCCAGATGGAGACGGACGTAGCCAGAGCCAGAGTAAAGATTGATAATGATGCTAGGGATAGGAGCAAAATGGAAAAAGAACTAGAGGATGCACAGGCCCAGCTGGCTTTGGCTCGGCGAGACGCAGAGAATTACAGGTCCGAGTTGGAGAGTGCTAGGGAGTGTTTTCGCAATGAGCTTGACTTAAACAGCCAGGAACAGGTGGTCCTAAAAAAGGAAGTGGAAGATCTCAGGGCAGTTAATATCGAGCTAAAGACAGCACAAGAACGCTTTGCTGCTGAGAAAGATGCCTGGGAGAAAGAGAAGGCGAGCTTAAAAGATGACCTTGCTCTTGCCAAAAAGGAAAAAGAGATTTTAAATGATCAACTTGTTCAAGCTGAGGAGCGTGCAGCTCTCGCCGAAAGCAATGCCAATAATGCTCTTGAATCGGCAACTGCTACAGCCGATAAGCTCGCCGAAAGAGAGAAAGACATAGCTGATTTTGAGGAACTATTGTTCGACTTCTTTGGTCAAGTCATCAAGACTCGAGACATCTCTTGGATTCCAGACTATCATGTTACCTTGGCCAATGTATGAGACACAATTGTCGAGGGCGAGAAGCGGCGATTGGGGGTGACGAGATTGACGAAAGCCAGCTGATGCAGACCTTTCTTAGAGGTGAAGAACCTGAGGCTTTGGAGGAAGGTAAATGCCTAATCCATGAGGAGATGGAGAGGGAGAAGAGTAGGCTCAAGGGCAAGGATAAGGTTAGCGAAAGCTCGAGCTCGGTGGTGGAGCCCAAAACCTCTGAGGTTGAGAGATATAACCCCGATGATCCGTTGATCCCCTTGGCTCCAACTCCTCCGACTACTGGGACCACCAGTACAAGTCTGGGAGATGAGTCGGCTGAAGGTATCTCCATATTCTCTCCACAGTTCATTAAAGCAATCGTAACTGGTCGTCGTCTCACGGGACGGACAACTGACATGGCCACATCTCCTCCCGATTCACTAACCTTTGCTTCTCATGGTGTAGATACCAAAGTGGTCGAAAAAGGTGCAGAGGAGAAGGCAGTGGAAGAGAAAGTTGATGTCCTTCCGAGGTCTGGTATTGAAGTTTCCGAGCTTCCAAAGAAAACTGAGGGCTCAACAAGTGATAGAGTTACGGTAGCACCCATGGAATCTAGCACTGGCGCTCCTGCAGACGCCGAGATTACTGCTGCTTTGCATGACACAGATGGCGGTCATCGAGATGAGGAAGAGGAGGTAGAAATCATAGACGAGGCCATGGATGATGATAGTGAAACCTTGGCTGACATACAGGCTAGGAAGGAGAAGCAGTTCGTTCTTAGGAAGGGGGAACAAGATCTTGTATTCGTGCCCCTATTTCTGAAATTGACCCCAAAACTGGGTTGGTTACAAGATTCTCTTACAAATCAATAACTTCACAGCTTGCCTCCGAACCTTCCAGTCCCCCCCCCGGAGCCTCTTGTCGATAAGAGGAAGAGGAAGAAAAGTGACCGCTCTGGTGCTGATAAAGAGGAGTTGGAGAAACAGATGAAGGACAAGAAATCAAAGCCATCTCCCAAGCGTAAATAGAATGCAGTTATTAGCTCATGTTTTAGTTTTAGGATTTCCTTCGACCAAAAGATGTAGTCGTGAGAGTGGCCCTCACTTTTGTTTAGCTTCCCTTTTTTTGTAAATCCGCTTTCAGTAAATAAAGATTTACTTCTTTTGTACCGTTGTGTTCATGCGAATTCATCATATTAGCAGAGCCTAAATGGTCATAACTGAAATATTCATAGTTAACTATTAAAGTCATAAGTAACAATTATTAATCATGACCGAAACAATTATCGAAAAATACACGTGCTAAGTAAATGTGTGGTGGTGCACATATATACCTCTAATCAATCGTCATTATAGTGCCTGGCCAGGGCTTATTGGCGATCGATTAGGATTATATTCGTACTATCTCGATCTTTCAACGGGGTAACGATTCTTGCGGCGCTAAGTCTCTAGCGCTTTTATACTCTCCTGATCCTTCAGTGGATTAGAGTTCATGTGGCGCTATGTCTCTAGCGCCTTTATACTCTCCCGATCCTTCAGCGGGTTAGAGTTCGAGCTTGATTCTTGGTCTGCTCACCGATCCTTCAACGGGGTAGAAGTTCTAGGGGCGCTAAGTCTCTAGCGCCTTTATACTCTCCCGATCCTTCAACGGGTTAGAGTGTTATCAAGGCGGTTTTATCATGGTGCACCTTCACGCCTTAAGGACGTTATCTCGCGTCCTTTATACTCTCTCCCTGATCTCGGGAGTTAGAGTGCAAACAGTAGTTCGATTTACCTCGCTGCACCTTTTGGAGCTTTAATTACCGTGAGCTTCCGATCTGACAGACGACATTTTGAATCAGTTGTTTTGAGATTACTGCATAAATTTTAAACAAATCTCGAAATGGTAACAGTTTATATTGATCAAAATAAAAGAGTAGATAAGAAATGGTGCAGTAAAGGTAAATGACACGCGCTATTTTTATAGTGGTTCGGTCGAATCATGACCTATGTCCACTTTATAATCTTCTGTTCAAATAACCAGACTGTTCTAGGAAAGTCGAGCCTTTTTACATGGTTCTTAGAACAAAAGAGTAAAACTGACATTTTTAGGTCAGATAAAGCCGCAAATGCTGGGCATTTCACACTCTGGGGATTTCATCTCCATCTACGGTTGCTAGCTTGAAGGTTCCATTATCAAGCCTTCGTGAAATGGAGTATGGTCCTTCCCATTTCGGGCCCATATGTACTGGAGGTGGAAAGACGTGCTTCAGAACCAAGTCTCCGGGTTCAAATGTCCAAGTTCGGACTCTTCTATTGTAGTACCGAGCTATTTGTTGTTTGTGCCTCAAGGCACGTAAGTTGGCTTCGTCCCTTTTTCCTCAACCATGTCCAGGGATTCAAGGAGCAACACATTGTTGGTCATCGGATCGTAATAAATGGTTCAATGAGATGGTACTTCCAACTCGACCGGAATAACTGCTTCAGCTCCAAAAGCAAGGGAAAATGGGGTGTGACCCATCGCCGACTTGTATGTTGTTCTATAGGCCCATAGTGCCAGGGGTAACTCATCAACCCACATGGCTTTGGCCCTCTTCAATCTTTTCTTTAGGATGGATTTGATCACCTTGTTTGCCGCTTCAACTTGTCCGTTCGATTGCGGATGTGCTATAGAGGTGTATCTTTTCTCGATGTGATACTTCCAACAAAAATCTTGAAACTCTGTGCTGTCGAATTGGGTCCCATTATCGGTTATGATGACTTTTGGAATACCCAATCGACATATAATGTTCTTAACGACAAAGGTGATCACTCACTTGGTTGTGATCGTGGTCAAAGGCTCTGCTTCTACCCATTTAGTAAAATAATCCATGGCTACAATAGCGAACTTTGCTCCGCCCTTTGCTATGGGAAGGCTCCCAATAATGTCAATTCCCCACATAGCAAAAGTCCACGGGCTCGTCATTGTCTTCAACTGGTTAGGTGGCACCCTAGGAATTTGGAGAACTTCTGGCAAGCATCACAACGTCGTGCATACTTGGCTGCATCCTTGTTTATGGTGGGCCAGAAATAGCCGTATCGCAATATCTTCTTCGCCAATGTTTGCCCTCCAGTGTGGTTGCCACACTCACCTTCATGGACTTCCTTCAGTACACGCTTGATGTCGTCATAGGCGATGCACCGGAGGAGAGGCATTGAGAAACCTTGTCTATACAGGACTTCGCCTTGCAACACATATCGGGAAGCTTTCCGTATAACTGCACGCCTCTCACTTTTCTTTGTGGGGAGCGTTCCATTCATCAAAAAATTCTTTAGGGGGGTCCACCATGACTCCCTTTCAGGTTTAATCTCTAGTACCGGATCAACTTCCATCTGATCCACGCTAGGGAACTGTTGTACTTCAATCGGGATTAGCTCCGTATGTTCTGGATTATCGGAACTAGCCATCTTTACTAACTTGTCTGCTCTTTGATTCTCCGCTCGAGGAATATGAGATATACTGTGGTGATTAAAACCATCCAGCAACTTCCTACTTTTTCCAAATATGATATCAACCTTGGACTCTTAGCCTGAAACTTTTCATTAACTTGGTTCACGACTAAATTGGAGTCACAAAAGATGTCTAGCTCTGTTATCCCTAGTTCCTTTGCAAGCTTCAACCTGGAAATTAGAGCTTTATACTCAGAATCATTATTAGTTGCGTGGAACTCCAATCTAATATATTAGCCGTTTCTCTGGAGTTTCAAGAACCACTCCGGCACCAGATCGTCTGTCATTTTTAGCTCCATCAGTGTACAGTTTTTGGGCATTAGGGTCAAGGAGTAGCTTTGGCGGATCGTCTTCCTTGGTTACTACATCATCTTCTGGGATGGTAAATTCTGCTATAAAGTCTGCAAGTGCCTGCCCTCTTATCGACCTCCGCGGTTGGAAGTTCAGATCGAATTGACTCAGCTCAATGTTCCATTTGAGCAACCTTCCCGATGCTTCTGGCCTTTGTAGGACTTGCTTAAGTGGGTGATCAGTATAAACAATGATGGGATGAGCCTGGAAGTAGTGACGAAGCTTCCTAGATGTAATCAGCAAACTATACGCAAGCTTTTCTATCTTTGGGTAATTTCGTTCTGCAGCTGCTAATTTCTTACTCACATAGTACACCGGTCTTTGCACCTTATCCTCTTCTCTTACCAAAGTCGAACTGATTGCGTGGGATGACACTGCCAAGTACATAAATAAATCCTCGTGATCCATAGGCTTAGACAGTATCGGGGGTCTTTCCAGATGATTCAACAGATTCTGGAATGCTTCTATACAATCAGGAGTCCATTTAAAGTTGCGCTTGCCTCGCTTTATTAGTTCGAAAAAGGGGATGCATTTATCTGTTGCTTTTTAGATAAATCTGCTAAGCGCTGCCACTTTTCCAGTAAGGCTTTGCACGTATTTAATCTGCATTGGTTCTTGGATATTTTGGATTGCTGTAATTTGGTCTGGATTAATCTCAATTCCACGCGAGCTTACAATGAACCCTAGGAATTTTCTAGATGCTACCCCAAATGAGCATTTCAAAGGATTCAGTTTCATCCCATATTTCAGAGAATTCGAAACATCTCTGATAAATTGTTAGTATGATCGGATGACTGTCTGGACTTTACCAACATATCGTCGACGTATACTTCCATCGTTTTCCCGATCTGGTTGTAGAGCATCCTATTCACCAATCGCTGATATGTAGCGCCAGCATTTTTCAAACCGAAAGGCATCACCACATAGCAGTATAATCCCAAATATGTAATGAAACTGGTATGCTCTTGGTGTGGGACGTGCATGGGGATCTGATTATACCCCGAGTATGCATCCATAAAAGAAAGAAGTTCATGACCTGCGGTTGAATCTACCAACTGATCGATTCTGGGCAATGGGAAGCTATCCTTCGGACAGGCCTTGTTTAAATCTGAGAAGTCGATGGACGCACGCCACTTTCCATTGTCCTTTTTTTACCAAAACCGGGTTTGAAATCCAGTCAGGGTATGTTGAATCTTTAATGAACCCGTTACTTCTCAACTTTTTGACTTCTTCTTTCAAGGCGGCAGACCTCTCTGGTCTAAGCATCTGCCTTTTTTGTTTGACAGGAGGATGTTTCGAGTTAATGCTTAACGAATGACTCATAATCGAGGGAGATATCCCACACATCTCCGCATGGGTCCAGGCGAATACATCCAAGTTAGCTTTCAGGAAATTTATTAATTCTTTGGCTCGAACATGATCCAACTGGGATCCAATCTTCAGGACCCTCTCTGGGTCATTATCATCGATTGGTACATCCACAGTCGCTTCATTGGGAGTCGCTATTCTGCCCCCAGGCTCTTCATCCTCTCTGGGATCTATATCCTTGGGCAACTCTCTGGGCGACCCTCTGGAGGTTTTTCCTTTAGCTGCTATGACGATTCCTCCCTTGGAGGGGAGGAACCACCTTTTGCTTCTACATCTTTCCCTTTGCGAAGCAACTTTAACTCTGCAATGTAGCATGCTCGGGCAACAACTTGATCTCCTCTAACTATATCCACACCGGAATCCGTTGGGAACTTCAACAATAAGCACCAGGGTGCAATACAAGCCTTGAATTTGGCTAGGGCCAGTCGGCCTAAGAAGGCATTGTATGACGATTCAATATCCAGGACCACGAAGGGAGGATCCTCACTCTCTGGCGTTCTCCTTCCCCAAGGGTTACTGATAATTCCACATATCCTATTGGAGTGGTCGAGGCCCCATTAAATCCACGTATCCAACCTTCACATAGCTTCAAATCCTTCGGCTCGAGTTTCATTTGGTCGAATGTTTTATTGAACAAAATGTTGACTGAACTCCCGTTATCTACCAAAACTTTATGAACTATAGCTGGGCCGATGGTGACGGTGATCACCAATGAGTCCTTAGTTGGGGAGTGTACTCCAATACTCTCTCACTCGCGAAATATGACGTCATCAGACATTGTCTTTTGTTGCTTAATCGGAGCGTTGTCCTCGGGGTTACTACATTCCCCCACTTCGAAATGCTGTTTAGCTGCATTTATGTATTGGTTCATAGCTCTGAAACTGTGCCTTGCCAAGTGAAGCCCACCAACTATGGTATTGATAATGATATTTTTTCCTTTTTGCCGAGCCGTCGGTTTGGCAGTAGGTTGGCTTTGGTTCGGGGCTTGTACGGCTTGCCCCCTGTCCCTAGGATCACCTTATACTCATCAAGCTTCTCTTCTCGGAGCAGCCTTTCAACCACGTCTCTCTAGTGTCGACATTCGTTTGTGGAATGACCATGGATCTGATGAAAAAGACAAAATTTCCCAGTTTCACGCTCTTTCTCTGTAGAATCTCTCGGAGGAGGCCTTTTGTACTGGAGTACATTATATGTATCCAGGAAGATGTTTTCCAATTTATCATTTAACGGTGTGAAGCTCTCAAACGGTCTGGGCCGGGGACTCCTCTGAGAGTCATTTCCTCGATTTCTTTTCCGATTATTGTTATTATTGTTCCCTGATTGGCGACCACTGCCTTGATTCTTGTTCCCGACGTTAACTTCAACTTTTCCTGAGCTATCTCCTATTTGCTTGATGGCCACGTTGCTTTGGATATCTTCCTTATCTATAGCCTTTCTTTTCCGATTAGCATATATATCCTCCCGATGCAGGTGAACATTAGCTTTTTCATAAAATATTTCTCTGGTCAGGGGTGGTTTGTCGGCCAAATATCTTCCAAACTCGGTATCTTTATCGACGCCATCGATCAGGGCCATCAACACAGTTTGCTCATGCAGAACTTTGACTTCTGTGACAACCAAGTTAAAACGATCCAAATACGACCTCAGGCTTTCGTTCGGTCGTTGTTTAATAAGGGATAGCTCAATTACATTCTTAGACCTCTGGGCATGAAGACGGAATTAGTTCATGAATTTCTCACTCAATTCCCTGAAGTTGGATATTGACCGTGCCGGCAGGCAGGTAAACCACAATAACGCCTCATCTTCCAAGAATATAGGGAATGCCTTACATTTTACCGCGTCTGTAGCTGCAGCGACATTCATTGACTAGGAGTATCGCATTAGGTGCTGGATGGGGTCAGTTCTGCCCGTATAGCGATTCATGGTTGGCATATTGAAGCGCCTCGGGAATGTAACATCTAGTATGTCATCAGTAAAAGGCGTATGACTGCGATTTATGCCCCAATCTTCATTCCTCTGTCCACGGCTATCTACCATGACATGCCTAATCATTGCTTCAACCTCTACATGGGTCAGGGTAGATTCGGGATCAGCACTTCTTGCCTGACGGCCACCTCCAGCATTTCTTTGACGTGCTGCTACAAAGCCTGGACCCTGAGCAGAACTCCCTTGCCCCCTATTGCCGCGGTCGATCACGCGACGAGCGGGAGGTACGCCGTTCCTTGGTGGTAGAGCGGGCTCATTTAAGTTGCGGTTACTAGTTCCCTGATTAAGTGCCTCTTCTTCACGAGATGGAAGTGACCCGAATCGAAGCTGCTCTATATTCTTGGCCCTTTCTAACGTGGGCCATCGTCGGTTCCTTCGGGGTTCTTCAGACAACGACGTATGTTCCGGAGAGAAAGGGTGAGCTGGAGGTGGTGAAACCTGCCTTTGAATATCGTCAATTCTTCTGCCTAGGGCAGTAATATTTTGACACAGCAACGAGCTCTCCTGCCTTTGAGCGGCCAGTTCATCGGTCTGCCTGTCCAACACTTAAAGTATTCGAGTCAGATGTCCTTCGGTAACTGGGGCAGAAGGGTCGAACTGATCATCTTCATCTTCTTTTATACACAAGGAACTTGAACCGGGTTGAGCAGAAGTATTGGCACGAGCAGAACGAGCCATAATTTCCTTCCCAGGTCGGGTAGTAGTCTGGTTATCAGTTCAGATCGTGGTCCTCCTATGCTGGTGGCTCGCGGTACCCTCTTGGCGTCGGTTCGTGGTAGTTTCCTGGGATCGGATCGCGGAAGGTTTAGTAAGGGGATGGCGACGTTATCTTGGGATTGGGTCGTGACACCCTCAGCTGCTCGGGTCGCCATGCCCTCATTGGATCGGATCGGATCGAATCGCCCCCTCTTCTCGACGATCCGGGGACAAAACTTCGATCTGCTCCTGAACGCTCTCTTTAATTGCTTCGTTCGTAGCTTCAGTCGCTTGGGAGACTCGTACTTCCTTAGACTTCTTTCCAGCCATGATATCTGAGCTTTACTGAAATCTTGAAAAATCGAAACAGTGGAGTTTTGGACTGTTTTCTTCGAACTTAATTGTCCGAATAATAGAACTACAATCCAATATGCTGAGACTTTGTTCTCAATGAAAGCACCAAAATTTAGATCCAAAATTGGCTCCAACACCCAAGTTGTTCAATTATGCAGAGATCAATATCAGAAAAACTGCAAGAGAAACAGGAAAGACACGTGATTTATAGTGTTTCGGCGTTAACGAGCCTACGTCCACTTTATATCTATGATTATACTTAAAATTCAAGTATAATCGATGATATATCCCCCAACCTCACTTTTACAATGTTGATTCACTCAATACATTCGAGACAACTCTGAACAATAATAATAGAGATATAATAATGGTGGAGTCAGAGCTCAAAATTGCCAAATGGATCCTGAAAAATGCCATGTCTGAGGCTATTTATAGATGATTTCTTCAGGCAGATCATGATCATACGTGGCACAAATCCCGAGAATCTCGGACTGGTCCATAGCTTGATGGAGAAATGGTCAAAATGGCAGTTATGGACAGATTTCACGAGATCCTGACCTTTCGGATCGTGATATACTTGGTCATGGCCTTCATTTCTCAGCTTCAGGGGTTGGATCGGATCGAGCTGGTGTGAACGGATCAGATCGTGGTCATGGGGAGGCGATTGCGAACCATGGAAGGTAGGGCGATCCGATCGGGTCTTCGAGGGCTAAAGGTGTGAAGTTACATATTTTCTTCGTATCTGAACCTTGGTGGCTTGGTCAAAAAGCTAGCCAACAATCGCTATGGAAAAAATAGCCCGTAAAAATAGCCATTTTGCAAACAACCTTCGTTTTCGACGAAACCACTTTTTTTGGATCCAGGATATCAAGTTATTGCTAGGTTCCAAAATTCATAATTTTTTAAATCAATATGTGAGCGTGGCAAAAGAAAACGTGTTTTGACAGTTTTAGTCAATTTGGATCGACCAGAAAATGAACATTTTTCAAATGGTCTCTAAATTCGACGAAATTAGATTTATTAGGACCGTATCATCAAAACATAGCGAGATTTATTTTTATGGAATTTTTAGAGTCAGTATGTGGCCTCGGCAAATTAAAATGTACGTTCAAATCCATATTTGAATGTTTTATATTTTAATTTGAAGAAAAACTGATCAAAACATTAGAATTGGCCTATGAAACATATTCCATTATGTTCGGAATGGGGGTATTTGGCTGAGGTCGACAGTTGTTGGATTTGATTTGGAGTTCTTTTGCGATTTTGACATTAAAATTGATTAAATAGTAATTTAATTTCTTATAAATGGGCCAACACATGAAACCCTAGAGCCCTATCTGTTTTCCGCCGCCAAGGAGAAAATCAATGCATGAAATACTCTGATCTTCCATGCCCCAAATCCTTTTATCCATCGTTGCTGAAGGCATCCTACTGCCAATCGACAGAGCTCATCACGAACTCCAAGGTAGACGGTGGAGATCACCATTGACGATCTGTGTTGGCAGAATTTTGGGAGGAAAGCCGCGTCGTTCGCATCACTTACTGGTGGCATATGGGACGTCGATCTCATCGTTGGTCAGGGAGTGCGAGGCGGCAACGAAGGGCTGTCAGGGGGCACCATCGATCAACGTCAGGGGGCTTGGATGATGGGCGGCGGCAAACCCTAGAAGACGACGTGGGATTGGGATAATCGGCAGGAAGAAGACAATTATAGTGAGCACCTTTTTTTATATACCTTGTTTAATTAATTTAGCAACGAAATTTTCAAAATGAAAAGGATTTGAATTTCAAAACGAAAGGGGTTTGAATTTTTAAAATAAAAAGGATTTGAATTTCAAAATGAAAAGGATATGAATTTTTAAAATAAAAAGGATTTGAATTTCAAAATGAAAAGGATTTGAATTTTTAAAATGAAAAGGATTTGAATTTCAAAATGAAAACGATTTGAATTTCAAAATGAAAAGGATTTGAATTTTAAAATGAAAAAGATTTGATTTTTGAAATAGAAAAAAAATATGTTTTTATCGAATGTATGTAGGCTATTTTAAAAATAATCAAACTCCCAAACACTACCCTCCGCCCATCATCCGCTCTAACTGTCACCAAAAAGCCCTCACAGTCTACCACCACCCCGTATCTTAGGAGCCAATTGACTCCCAAAATAATGCCAAACCCAGTAAAGCCCGAAACAAAGCAATCACAAACAAACATGCATCCATGACTCGATAAGACCACATTACGACAAATCATGCTAAGGCTAGTCGAACCACCAATCGGTTTCGTCACTATTAAAGGTCTATCGACAATCTCGTGCTCCAATCCCAACTTATCT
This sequence comes from Allium sativum, assembly GCA_030737875.1. NCBI lineage: Eukaryota > Viridiplantae > Streptophyta > Magnoliopsida > Asparagales > Amaryllidaceae > Allium > Allium sativum. The sequence goes on along the minus strand of CM060920.1, from coordinate 53,147,173 downwards.
ACCAGGTCACTAGATATGAAGGAACTGGAAGCTCCGGTATCAAACAATATTCGAACAGGAACATCATAAACAGAAAGCATACCTTCAATAACAACATCCTTTCCTTTCTCCGCTATAGTTGGGGCATTCGACGAAGAAGGAATAGCATTAAGGGCATATGCTTTCACCATCTGCTTTTCTTTAGGGGGTTGCAAACACTTGTCCTTGTGATGTCCCACTTGGCCACAGTTGAAGCACTTCCTATCCGCTGGCTTGGCCCGACATTCTTTGGCATAGTGGCCCTTCTTACCACAGCTGAAGCACTCAACATCTTTCTTATTCTTTTTCTTCTGGCCATCCTTGGTCTGATTCTGCTTTCTCTTATTCTGAGAACCATTCTTGCCTCCACCGCTTGCTTGCGGCTTTGGCTCCTCTACAGATGCAACCTCGGTCTTCGACTTAGGGTAAAGACTCTCTGACCTCAATGCTTTCCCCACAATCGATTCAAATGTCTCATCGATGTGGTTAATAAGCCTTTCCCCCAAGTACTGATCCAAACCCATTATAAACTTCTCATTCTTCTTCTCGGGAGTGTCAATGAGGGATAATCCATACTTCGATAAAGTATCGAATTCTGCAATGTACTCCGAGACTGCCCTACCATTCTGCTTGAGGTTCAGGAATTTCCTAAACAACTCTGACTTTTGGGCAGCTGGGATAAATTTTTCACCGAATCGGGCCTTAAATTGATCCCAAGTAATCTGATCCTCGGAAGTAGCTGCCTTTATAGCATTCCACCAATTCATTGCCCATCCTTGCAGCTGACGGGACGCCAGCTTTCTTTTCATCGCATCCTCGATACCCAAGTCTTCGAAGATACGCTCACAGCTATCCAACCAATCTTGAACATTCATGGACGATTCAGTTCCTTAGAACGGATTTCCACCAAGACTAGTGTAATCCTTGCATAGCTTGGCAAAATCAGCTCTAAGCGCCTGCACCGCTGCACCACCACCATTAGCAGTACTAGGGACTGCCCTCTGAATGTCCCTAAGCATATATCTCATGAAATCAGTAAACATGGCTTTCATATCAGGAGCGCTCCCATTGTTGGCTCCTCTACCAGCACCCCTCGTATATCGGCTCATCGTTCAATCTGTAAAGAGAAACGATTAACCATCCTCTTTGTGGTGTCAGTGCTGTGCGACTTCATCCTTAGCTATACTAATAATATATATATATAGCTTTTGAAAACCAAAATAATCACAATTACGCACTCTCTTTTACGTGTTATCTCTCCCTGGTGTCTTTTCCTAGGTTAACTACGCAACCTAGAGCTCTGATACCACGTGTGACGGCCCGTCCCGCACCAGCCGACATTTCCAGTGAAAGTGCGCTGTACCGATGTCCAACCGGCATGGGACGGTCGCCAAAGAAAGGAAAAAGAAGAGAACTCACTGATGAACTAACAAAGAACCTGTAGAATATCTCATAGTGCATGGAATGAAATATAATAATAACATACTTTGACACAAAATAGGTGAGACAGTGCATAAACTGAAAATTAAACATCATAGTATCGGAAAAATCCAATTACAGCTTATGTTCCACATCATCATTATTACAACTTTAAAATTGTCTCCAAAGCAAAAGAAAGAAAAGGTACACTACTGTTGCCCAGAGTAGTGACCAGTAGCGACACAGGGAGAATATATATATATATATCATACGTGGGAGCCTCCTGCTCGTCTCTGGTACAGCAACCCATTCATACCACCTAACCTGTCTCTAGTCTGCCCGTTTGAGAGCACCCAAAGTAATAAGAAGAGACATAAAACTCTGGGTCAGACAAAAGTCTGGTATGAGCGATAATCATCAAAAATGAACAATAACAGGTATACTAAACAATACCTGAACCTGGACCTGCAACCAAAGAGTTAGCACGACATACCGCTCAATACTCTAAGGTGCCACTAACATATGGTGTAAATAATACGGGGGTGGGCGTGTTTATGCCATAGTGAAAGCAAACAACCAAACATAGCAACCATCCTCACATCTCTCACTCAGTGCATAAAGCATACGACATCCACCACTTTGATCACCCTATTCCTTGCTATGATCACTCTGCCCCATGGAGTCATGATGACACCACTGCACTGATCCATAGCCATTAGTCTTTGCTATGTCCACTCTGCCCCCCATGAAGTCATAACAACTCCACTGCACTGGCTCATAGCCTTGCTACGATCACTCTGCCCTATGGAGTAGTAACTACCCCACTGCACTGATACGTAGCCTAACATCCGTCTTGGTGGTGAATCAAAGCTATAGACGTCGGTAACACCTTAGCACACGTCCCGCAGCAAAGTCCAATCACGAAGTTAACTCATTGGTTCCCAACTGGATCCTGAGCTCTACCTCCTATTTGGACTTCCTTTGCATCTCGGGTTATGGTCGAATTGGAGTTGGTCTTCAAAAGAGTCGTCGAGTAGAAGTAGCTTAAGTCTGGTTCGGTTCGGCTATACATCATCTTCAGATTTTTCATTCGGTTCGGTTTTGATCCTCCATCCTGGTTTGGCTCAGCTTCTTCATTCGGCTCGGTTCGGTGCCATCCTCCAACTGGTTCGGTTCGGTGCAATGCTTCATAGTATGCTTCTGGGTGCAGTTCGGTTCGGTGATTCTCCTCCTTCAGACGCCGGTTCGGTTTGGTGGTCCTTCATCTCCAGTAAATCCGATCCGATCCCATGTCCAGCTTTGGTCCATTTCCAACTCCAACTCTTATACGAATGACCTTCCTTTGTTGCGCTTCCTTTAGTGCAAAGTCCTGATCCGGATCGGATCCTCTTGCCCACCGATCCGAGCCTTATATCCGATCCGATCCGGTTCGGCTAGTTTCCTGCACTTCTTTCCAGCGACTGTTTTACGCCATTCGATGGCGTTTTCGACCGATCTAACTTTCCTAATCAATCACAAAACATACCATACACTCATAGCAACATGTATAATCAACCACAAATACCAAAACAATAATTTGATAGGTTAAAATGGATCAAGCATAGCCAAAATCCCATATTTTCCCTTAAGCATGTTTAAGCCAAACTAATAATAGGATTAGTAAAACTTAACCAAACCAACCAAATTTTCTAACAAATGCCTAAAACAATATTTCGAAATTTATCAATATTTTCCCAGATTTTTAACATGTATAAATTCGCTAATTATCACTAATTACCCTTAATTAAACATAATTAGTTAGGAACTATGCAAATCACTCACCTTGGCCACAAATTAACTTTAGATCTGAAATAAATATCTATTATGGCGCTGTTCCCAAGGCTATACAGCAGTTCTACCTCGATTCTTGTGCTAATCCTCTTTGATTTGATGTGGATTTGGCTTAATTAGCGATTAGAAGGTAATTTGGGGTGTTTTAGATGTTGGAGGCCATTACTAGGGTTCCAAGAACGAAAGTGGCGGCTGTGAAAGTGAGAAAAAGGGTGTTCTCTAAACCCTAACAGCCCTTAATTCCTCCAAATCCCGAAATTCCCCCCTTGGGCCTAGCTGTTAATCACCCGGTTAAGCCCAATTAAGTTGTTTTTCTCCACCTGAAACTTTTTTCAGCCATATCTCCCAAACGGTGAGTCCGTTTGGCTAATGTGACCACTCTACGGAAAGGTAAACCATCATCCGGATCTAATGAAAGTGGTTTTAGGTCAAAACTCCTTTCCAATCAAATGTTATGGCCGAAACAAGATCAACTAGGGGCAAAACGGTCATTTAAAAATCGAGAAAAATCATGAACGTGGGAAATGATCCCAATAGTCGTCTCCCAAAGTTACATGACCATAAGACTTCGTATGTGAAAGAAATAAATATTCTACGATCCTTCGATGCGTAGAATGCGGGTCATTACATTCTCCCCCCTTAAGAAATTTGTCCCCGAAATTCTTTAACCCAAAACATACAAAGGATCCTGCACGCCTACCAATCATATATAACAATCGAACATGCAAAACAAATAAAACAAACCTATCCTAGCATGCGTAAAGACTAAATCGAAACTGAAATCTTACCAGCGAAGAGTTCTGGATACGTCTTCCTAATGCTCTCCTTTGTCTCCCAAGTAAAGTCATTCTCATTCTCGCCTCACTGAACTTTGACTAGATTCACCGCTTTCCTTCGAAGTTGCTTCGTATCATTCCCAACAATACGCATAGGTCTGTGGTTCCCAACCGCCCTGGGTTCAACTTCGATATCATCCAACTGATCAGGTGAAATAGTCACATCTGGGTCGTGCATGAATTTCCTTAACTGGGAAACATGAAATATGTTGTGAACTCCTGCCACCTTGTCTGGTAATTCAACTTTATATGCCAAATTCCCAATTTGCTCAAGAACTGGGAATGGACTAACAAATCTTGGTGCTAACTTGCCTCTCGTGCCAAATCGTATCACGTCTTCAACGGAGAAATCTTGACAAACACCAAGTCGCCAATGGAGAACTTTAATTCTCTTCTCCTCTTATCGGCATAACTCTTCTGCCTATCCTGGGCAGCCTTCATTCGCTGTTGGATAACCTTAATCTTGGCTGAAGTTTTTCTTATCACATCTGGTCCAAGCACAAACTTCTCACCAGTTTCTAACCAACATGACGGTGAGTTGCACGGTCTTCCGTACACAGCTTCAAATGGAGCCATACCAATACTGGATTGATAACTATTATTTTATGCAAACTCTACTAGATGCAAATGGTCATCCCATGATCCACCAAAATCCAATATGCAAGCTCTCAAGAGATCTTCTAATACTCGATTCACCCTCTCTGTTTGACCGTCGGTTTGAGGATGTTACGCGGTACTGAGATGTAATTCTGATCCTAACGCCTCTTGTAAGCTCTTCCAAAATTCACTAGTGAACAAGGATCTCGGTCACTCACAATGCCTTTGGGTATTCCATGAAATCTCACTACCCACTTTACATATAGTTCAGCTAACTTAGTTGCCGTCTGTTTGACTTGACGGGTATAAACTTTGCACTCTTAGTCAATCGGTCCACAATCACCCAAATGCTATCATGGCCCGATCTAGTCCTTGGTAACCCATCAATGAAATCCTTTGAGACTTGTTCCCATTTCCATTTTGGAATCTCTAATGGTTGCAACAAACCACTAGGCTTCTTTTGCTCAGCTTTAACTAGCTGGCAATTCATGCATTTGGATATAAATTTCCTAATATCTCTTTTCATCCCTTCCTAGTAGTAGGTCTGCTTCATGTCTCGATACATCTTGTTACCACCGGGGTGTATAGTTAGTTTTGAGTGATGACATTCTCTAAGCACTTCATCTCTCAATCCATTGACATTGGGTACAACTAGTCTTCCATTCTTCCTAAGCCATCCATCTCGATCAAGCCTGTACTTGCTCATCTCTTCGTCGATTCTCATCTCTAACTTTGAGATGATTTCCAATAGGTTAGGATCGTTCCTCTGACTGGAACCAATCCGCTCAATCAAAGTGGGTCTGATCGTCAAACTTGCTAACATTTCTGGATCCAATTCGCACTTTGGTCTGAAATCATACCCAGCGATGTACTCCAACTGCTTCCATTCTAGAAACATAGACCCTATACTGGCATGTCTTATACTCAATGCATCAGCCACCGCATTGCCCTTTCCTGGTGTATATGCAATGTCGAAATCATAGGAAGCTAAGAATTCTAACCATCTTTGCTGTCGGAGATTTAGATCCTTCTGAGAGAAGAGATATTTTAACGATTTATGGTCAGTAAACAACTCGAATCTTTCTCCCAAGAGATAATGTCTCCACATCTTCAACGGGAATACGATCGCTGCTAATTCCAAGTCATGGGTAGGGTATCTTTTCTCGTGCGGTTACAATTGCCGACTTGCATAAGCTACAACCCTACCTCCTTGCATCAGTACAGCACCCAGTCCAGTACCACATGCATATGTGTATACTGTCATCTCTTCATTCCCCTTAGGAATGACTAACACTGGTGCACATGTCAACTTTTCCTTTAGACTCTAGAATGCATTCTCGCACTTTTCGTCCCAGATGAAAGCTAGATTTTTCTTAGTCAACTGAGTCAATGGTGCTGCTATCTTGGAGAAGTCTTGGATAAACTTACGATAATATCCAGCTAATCCCAAGAAACTTCTTATGTCCGTGCCTTCTTGGGCGTAGACCAATCTTGTACCGTAGCTACCTTCGCAGGGGTCCATGGCGATACCATTTTCTGAAACAACAAGGCCCAAGAATCTCACTTCCCTCCTCCAGAAGTGACACTTAGAAAACTTTGCTTTCAACTGGTGTTTTCTTAACACCTCCATCACTATCCTCAAGTGTTCCTTGTGTTATTCCTCTGTCCTCAAATAAACAAGGATATCGTCCATGAACACAAGAACAAACTTATTCAACTAACCTCTGAATACTCTATTCATAAGATCCACAAAATATGCTGGTGCATTGGTCAACCCAAATGGCATGACCAAGCACTCATAAAATCCAGACGGCGTCCGAATTGCCATTTTAGCTATACTCTCAACCTCCACTCTAAGCTGATGAAAACCTGTCGCGAGATCCAACTGGGAGAACACTCTCGCGCCACTCAACTGATCAATTCGCAGTAGTCCACATACAATCGAAGGGAACCATCTGCCTTGGTAGCAAACACAACTGGTGCTCCCCACTCAGAACACTTCTTCTGATAAATCCCTTCCTCAACAGATCGCTTACTTGCACCCCCAGCTCTCACTGCTTGCTCGGCGCCATACGACGAAGTGGCATCACTATAGGTCTGGCATCTTTCACCAAATTAATACGGAACTCAATCTCTCGGTGTGGTGGAAGTCCGGTCACTTCCTCGAAGACGTTTAGATACTGGCCAACCACAGGCACATCTAACAACTCATCATGCGGCATGTCGAGGGAATTTAGAAAACTAGCCATTACCCCATCATCAGGTAGACCACCTAACACTACCCTTCGCCCATCATCCACTCTAACTGTCACCAAAAAGCCCTCACAGTCTACCACCACCCTGTCGACTCCCAAAATAATGCCAAACTCAGTAAAGCTCAAAACAAAGCAATCACAAACAAACATGCATCCATGACTCGATAAGACCACATTACGACAAATCATGCTAAGGCTAGTCGAACCACCAATCGGGTTCGTCACTACTAAAGGTCTATCGACAATCTCGGGCTCCAATCCCAACTTATCTACCAGGTCTCTAGATATGAAGGAACTGGAAGCTCCGGTATCAAACAATACTCAAACAGGAACATCATAAACAGAAAGCATACCTTGAATAACAACATCCTTTCCTTTCTCCCCCGCAGTTGGGGCATTCGACGAAAAAGGAATAACATTAAGGGCATATACTTTCACCATCTGCTTTTCTTTAGGGGGTTGCAGACACTTGTCCTTGTGATGTCCCACTTGGCCACAGTTGAAGCACTTCCTATCCGCTGGCTTGGCCCGACATTCTTTGACATAGTGGCCCTTCTTACCATAGCTGAAGCACTCAACATTTTTCTTATTCTTTTTCTTCTGGCCATCCTTGGTCTGATTCTGCTTTCTCTTATTCTTAGAACCATTCTTGCCTCCATCGCTTGCTTGCGGCTTTGGCTCATCTACAGATGCAACCTAAGTCTTCGACTTAGGGTAAAGACTCTCTGACCTCAATGCTTTCCCCACAATCGTTTCAAACGTCTCATCGATGTGGTTAATAAGCCTTTCCCCCAAGTACTGAACCAAACCCGTTATAAACTTCTCATTCTTCTTCTCGGGAGTGTCAATGAGGGATAATCCATACTTCGATAAAGTATCGAATTCTGCAATGTACTTCGAGACTGCCCTACCATTCTGCTTAAGCTCCAACAATTTCCTAAACAACTCTGACTTCTGGGCAGCTGGGATAAATTTTTCACTGAACCGGGCCTTAAACTTATCCCAAGTAATCTGATCCTCGGGAGTAGCTGCCTTTATAACATTCCACCATTTCATTGCCCGTCCTTGCAGCTGACGGGACGCTAGCTTGCTTTTCATCGCATCCTCGATGCCCAAGTCTTCAAAGATACGCTCATAGCTATCCAACCAATCTTGAACATCGATGGCCGATTCCGTTCCATGGAACGGCTTTCCATTAAGACTAGTGTAATCCTTGCATAGCTTGGCAAAATCGGCTCTAGGCGCCTGTACCGCTGCACCACCACCATTAGCAGTATTAGGGACTTCCATCTGAACGTCCCTAAGCATCTCTCTCATGAAATCAGTAAACATAGCTCTCATATCAGGAGCGTTCCCATTATTGGCTCCTCTACCAGCACCCCTCGTATATCGGTTCATCGTTCAATCTGTAAAGAGAAACGATTAACCATCCTCTTTGTGGTGCCAGTGCAGTGCGACTTCATCCTTAGCTATACTAATAGTATATATATAGATTTTGAAACCAAAATAATCACAATTACGCGATCTCATATACGTATTATCTCTCCCTGGTGTCTTTTCCTAGGTTAACTATGCAACCTAGAGCTCTGATACCAAGTGTGAAGGCCCACCCCGCACTAGCCGACATTTGCAGTGAAAGTGCGTTGTACCGATGTCCAACCGGCATGGGACGGTCGCCAAAGAAAGGAAAAAGAAGAGAACTTACTGATGAACTAACAAAGAACCTGTAGAATATCTCACAGCGCGTGGAATGAAATATAATAATAACATACTTTGACACAAAACAGGTGAGACAGTGCATAAGCTGAAAATTAAACATCATAGCAGCGGAAAAATCCAATTACAGCTTATGTTCCACATCATCATTATTACAACTTTAAAACTATCTCCAAAGCAAAAGAAAGAAAAGGTACACTACTGTTGCCCAGAGTTGTGACCAGCAGCGACACAGGGAGAATATATATATATATTATACGTGAGAGCCTACTGCTCGTCTCCGGTACAGCTACCCGTGCATACCGCCTAACCTGTCTCTAGTCTGCCCGTTTGAGAGCAACCAGAGTAATAAGAAGAGACATAAAACTCTGGGTCAAACAAAAGTCTGGTATGAGCAATAAGCATCAAAACAGAACAATAACAGGTATACTAAACCATACCTGAACCTGGACCTGCAACCAAAGAGTTAGCACAACGTACCGCTCAATACTCTAAGGTGCCACTAACATATGGTGTTAATAATACGGGGGTGGGGGTGTGTATGTCATAGTGAAAGAAAACAACCAAACATAGCAACCATCCTCACATCTCTCACTCAATGCGTAAAGCATACGACATCCACCACTTTGATCACCCTATTCCTTGCTATGATCACTCTGTCCCATGGAGTCATGATGACACTGATCCATAGCCACTAGTCTTTGCTATGTCCACTCTGCCCCATGAAGTCATAACAACTCCACTGCACTGGCTCATAGCCTTGCTACGATCACTCTGCCCCATGGAGTAGTAACTACACCACTGCACTGATACGTAGCCTAACATCCGTCTTCGTGGTGAATCAAAGCTATAGACGTCGATAACTCCTTAGCACACATCCCGCAACAAAGTCCAATCACGAAGTTGACTCGTTGGTTCCCAACTGGATCCTGAATTCTACCTCCTATTTGGACTTCCTTTGCATCTCGGGTTATGGTCGAATTGGAGTTGGTCTTCAAAAGAGTCGTCGAGTAGAAGTAGCTCAAGTCTGGTTCGGTTCGGCTATACATCATCTTTAGATTTTTCGTTCAGTTCGGTTCGGATCCTCCATCGTGGTTTGGCTCATCTTCTTCATTTGGCTCAGTTCGGGTGCCATCCTCCAACTCGGTTCGGTTCGGTGCAATGCTTCATAGTATGCTCCTGGGTGCGGTTCGGTTCGGTGATTCTCCTCCTTCAGACGCCGGTTCGGTTCGGTGGTCCTTCATCTCCAGTAAATCCGATCCGATCCCATGTCCAGCTTTGTCAAATTCCAACCCCAACTCTTATACGAACGACCTTCTTTGTTGCCAAGATTCCTTTAGTGCAAAGTCCGGATCCGGATCAGATACTCTTGCCCACCGATCCGAGCCCTATATCCGATCCGATCCGGTTCGGCTAGTTTCCTGCACTTCTTTCCAGCGACTGTTTTACGCCATTCGACGGCGTTTTCGACCGATCAAACTTTTCTAATCAATCAAAAAACATACCATACAGTCATAGCAACATGTATAATCAACCACAAACACCAAAACAATAGTTTGATAGGTTAAAATGGATCAAACATAGCCAAAATCCCATATTTTCCCTTAAGCATGTTTAAGCCAAACTAATGATAGGATTAGTAAAACTTAACCAAACTAAACAAATTTTCTAACAGAGGCCTAAAACAATATTTCAAAATTTATCAATATTTTTCCAGATTTTTAACATGTATAAATTCGCTAATTATCACTAATTACCCTTAATTAACCATAATTAGTGAGGAACTATGCAAATCACTCACCTTGGCCACAAATTAACTTTAGATCTGAAATAATTCTCTGTTATGGCGCTGTTCCCAAGGCTATACAGCAGTTCTACCTCGATTCTTGTGCTAATCCTCTTTGATTTGATGTGGATTTGGCTTAATTAGCAATTAGAAGGTGATTTGGGGTGTTTTAGATGTTGGAGGCCATTACTAGGGTTCCAAGAATGAAAGTGGCGGCCGTGAAAGTGAGAAAAAGGGTGTTCTCTAAACCCTAACAACCCTTAAATACTCCAAATCCCGAAATTCCCTTTTGGGCCTAGCTGTTAATCACCCGGTAAAGCCCAGTTAAGCAGTTTTTCATCACCTGAAACTTGTTTCAGCCACATCTCCCAAATGATGAGTCCGTTTGACTAATGTGACCACTCTACGGAAAGATAAACCATCATTCGGATCTAATGGAAGTGGTTTCAAGTTAAAAATCCTTTCCAATCAAAAGTTATGGCAGAAACAAGATCTGCTAGGGGCAAAACGATCATTTAAAAATCTGGAAAAATCATGAACATGTGAAATGACCCCAATAGTCGTCTCCCAAAGTTACATGACCATATGACTTCGTATGTGGAAGATATTCTACGATCCTTCAATGCGTAGAATGTGGGTCGTTACAATATATATATTATAATGGCCTGAATAGAATGCACCGCGCAGTGGCAGTTCACGAATTTCGACCATTAACTTCAAATGGACATTACGGGAGATCCGGCCGTCGGATTCTCCTAAAACCGGAACTGTTAGGTTCGTATCGAAAAGAGCTTTCTAATGAATACAAGAGATTTTAAATCTAACGATTGGATTTGGAGACATGTCCAAATCATTTTCAGAAAAGGTCGCTATAGATGCAGTTCGTTGGCCGTTATTGGAAACCGACTGTACGGGCAATAATAAAATTATTGAAAATATGGAAAAATTATGTAAAATCATAATAAATGATTTGGAAAGATTTTGGATGGAAAATTCCAGTTTTGAAAAGATAAAAATATATTTTTATCGAAATGAACTAGTTATTCACTAGAATAATTATTTATTTGTTTTTAAATAAATATATTTGATTTGAAAATGGTTTTAAAATAACTAGAATTTTCCAATGAATAAATTTAAATGGACTTGAATCGAAATTATCTTTGGAATATTTCGATATTGGATTCCGTGATTATACGGATATTGTGGAGGAATTTGGAAGATATATATATATATCGTTATTCCAATGTGATATTTGTTGGTTTCAGAATTTGATATTGAATATAAGCCGATATAATTTCTATTCAGAGCCTTGTATTTGATATCAAATTGGATTTTGGGTTTGTCGTGAATGGTATCTTTAATAATATTGTTCTTAAACCCAATGGAGTTAAGAAAATTAGAAACTAGCTGGAGAAAGGTTAAGTTGAATGGTTTCCTGGGTATTGATCTGATGTTGGTTTCGGCCTTCGGGATTAATACTTAGGGAATTGTTCTCTTATTAATTTACGGTTAGAGGCCAAAGAATAGAATGGGATTTTGGGTTTATCGTGAACGGTGTTTTAATTAACACTTGTTATTTAACCCGATTAACAATGGAAATGGGATTTTGGGTTTATCATGAACGGTGTTTTAAATAACACTTGTTCTTTAACCCGATTAACAATGAAAATGGGATTTTGGGTTTGTCGTGAACGGTGTCTTCATTAACACTGTTCTTAAACGCAATGGAGTTAAGAGAATTAGAAACCAACTAAAGATTAGCTAAGTTTAATGGTTTCCGGGGTATTGATATGATGCTGGTTTCGGCCTTCGGGGTTAATACTTAGGGAATTGTTCTCTTACTAATTTACGGTTAGAGACTGAATGGAATTTGATTTTAGATTTATCGTGAACCGTGTTTTAGATAACATTGGTTCTTTAACCCAGTAAAAGATGAGATTAAAGAATAAATTTAAAAGAATTTATCTTTGATAAAATTAATGGGAATGAGGCATATGATGTGTTGTTATAACACTTGATTATAAGATACGCGGGTTATTCGAAAAGGCCGGGTTTATACCCATTCTGAATAACTGGTTCGGCGATAAGTCGAAAAGATTAAAGACGGTGTAAGACCGACGATCTTCACATCGAATGGATGGGTGCTACTGATGCTCACAATTGGAGTAGCTACCTTGAAGGGGCTAAAGTGGTAGCCGTCAGGACATACTTGTTGATTGTACGGATATGCGAGGGCCTCTCCCCTGTATTGGACATATGGGGGAGGAATAAGGTGCCACCGGTTTCGTTTAGACCTAGAACGGACCTGTAAATGGATGGTGTGTCTGACATTGTATTCCTTTATACTGTATTCGTTGATCTCTGCTAAATATATATCTGTTTGGTGGCGGAGAATTTATTCTCTTGCTTAACACCCTTTGCTGAGACGTACGAGCTCAGAGGTTATATATCGACAGAAATCAGTGGTACGGTTTGGATTGATAGTGTGGCTTGTTGAGATGCAGTGATCCAAACTTTTGTTGAAAAGCAAAGTTTGGGGGATGAAGATCAAAGCACAACTTTAATATAGCATGACTTTGTGTAGCCTTAATTCGCGAGCCTCACACCCCGGTATGGTGGTAAACTGATGGTTAGATCAGTATGCTTTTTAGAGGATGGGCACCTTCATGGTGTCATGGATTCGGTCGACTGAGGTGAGGGATAGGGCACACCCCCGATTTCCCTATCGGATATGGTTAGCACTGATTTCGCATGCCTGCGACGTAAACCACGGTAACTTGTTTTCCTGGATAGTGCGGATGTGCATTACGGTGTTTTCGCATGTCTGCGACGTAAACCGTGGGTAATTTCACTACGTGATCGATCTTTCGAATCAGTAACCACCAGTATGAAAAATCCAATTTCCAAATACGACATTTTGCGGTTTTGATTGTATACTATATATGGCGACATAGAGTGATGGGGCGCTCATGCCGCCTAGGATTGATACATTTATATTTGAAGTTGTTTTCTTCACTTATAGTAATAATGAAAGATTAAATTTCGTGTATCAAGCATTATTTGGCTATTATAAGGTTAAACCCTATCCTCCGGCTTGCGTTGCATTGTGTGATGGGACCTGGGTCTTATAATAGCTTCATTGTCCTTTATTTAGCATTGCGCTGTTTGTTTTATGCACTGGTATTCTTGGGAGGAAACCCATTCCGTGTTATACGGCGTGGTCCTTTGATTTACCTAACTTTAAAATTCAAAATAATAACTGTTTTTGTTCTCACACCAGTCACATGACTGACCTGGAGTTTATTAATTTAACCTAAACTCTGGGTGCCCCTATTTCCACATGGGCAGCTAGTAGTTTTGGTTTTGTAGATTTATATTCACAGGATCCTGGTTTGTAGCTGAAGCGATATTCGGAAAGCTCTGTATCCATGTATCTGTTTCCAATTGTGCTTTGTATTGTTTTTCCGCTGCTATGTATTTAAATGTAATTTAAATCTCTGATATTTTCTATGTAATATTCATTCATACTATGTTATATTCTTTTATTCTGATGGAATTGTTGTAATAAGCAATGAAATGTTCTTCTATTTGTGTTCTGATTTGTCGTTTTCTTAAAGCAATCCGGGCTTTCCTTCACGGAGAAGTTTGGGTCGCCATAACGGCATTTTAATTGGAGTCCGGAACTACGAGATAATTTATAAATAGGGTCGCAGTCTGAACGTCATTTTCAAATCCTTACACAATCTTATCTAGTATTTAAAAAAGTCCCACCGATGTACAAATATCTACAACATTCAGTTTCTTCATTCAAACAATTCGGCTGAATTGATCAGCATCTTTGAAAAAACACTGTACAAATCTTTACCCATCATTTTCAGCAATCTCAGCAGATCTGATCTACGTCTAGGCTTAATCTTATCTGCTATTTCATTTCAATATTTGCACCTAGAAATTTGATTGGCCATCTCAACTTTAAAAACCAACTCAGCTTCTTCGTTCCTTGTTCATTCTGAAAAATAGCACAACGAAACAAGTTGAAAACGAGTCTTCGATAAATCAATATAAATCAAAACCAAAATAAATTTCAAAAATTTCGGATCTGTTGCACTTGTGTACCTCCTCTCTTCATGTCAGTATACTTAGTATTGGGTTCGAATGATTTTTGGATCGCACTGTTTTAAGGCAGTGATGGTAGGCTATGGGTTCATCGAAGATGGAAGCAACTAGGGTTTAGTTTGATGGTGCGTAGGCATTCAAGGTGTATAGGCACATGGATTGACGGAGTTTGGTAGATTTTGGTAATAAAAAGTTTCCAGGATTCTTCTTGTACCAGCGTGAAGGCGCCGGAGACACTATGGGAAATGGGGGTATCGAGATGGGTTTGTAGGGGATGGGAAGGTAAAGATTTCGAAAGAGAGGAAGACGACGGTGATTTCATAGAACTTCGTGAAAAAATAAAGGAGCTGGAGGGATTTATACATGCAGCTATGAAGGAGGATATTCAGTGGCAAGTTCATGAGTTATAAAAGAGAAAGAAGAATATAAACAATGATTAAGGTTAATTATAATTAACTGATCGTTAATGAATATTTAAATGTATACAAACTTATTAATTCGTAACTCTTTCATACATAAATAGAATTCAGCGAAACATGATCTGATGGAATCACAATTCGAAGACTATGCATACAAACATGTTTAGAACGATTTGGAACTAGCTGGAATTTTATCAGATTTTAAAAGCTAGTTTGAAATCAGATAAAATGACGTTGAATTGTCAATCAAAACAAATTATGCATTAACTTTCACGATTTTTGGAATTCTATGATGTGTTTAAATTCATATAACTATAATGTATCGTTATTAATATAATTTGGATGTTTGGATGCTTATTGTTTATTGATGGTTGATGATATCATATTTTCGTTATCTTAAATGCATTAGAATAAAATTTCTATTTCATATGCTATTATAAAATGATATTATGAACTGTGATGTAGGGAAAAACAGGTTGGAATGTTCCAACTGGATTCCTCAAATATTTTTGTTGTTATTTGATTTCATATTATTCATATATGAATTGTTTGACCCTAGTAGCATTTAAACCCGTTTGGATGTTGATTGCTGAATTTAAATTCAACGTTGTTGCATTTTTAATCAATAAATGGTATTAATTAAGTGATTAATAGCAGATGGCCAAAATCCATCTATTTAAGACGTTGATTTGCTGTTAGGTGAATGATGAAGTTGAAGTTTAAATTTCATCTTTATAGCTAAAGCAAGATTTTAAATACTATTTTATATAAATAGAAGTTTATAAAAAAATTAATATTTTATTTTTGATTTTTATAAAGTAATTATAAATGATTTATTTTGATGTTTTAATAAGTTTTATAAGCAATGAAGTATAAAGTTAACCGAAAGGTTGATACTTTGAGATAATTGTTTTAAAAAAACAATTAAGCGATATTATTAAATTAATTATATTATTAATTAATTTAAAAGAAATGGTTAGTGAAAACCAGTTAACAAGTTAACTGATGTTCTCAAGTTGACTAAGTTAACTACTTAAACTGAAATGGTTTATTAGATTAAGTCGTTATCAATTAATCTAATAGTAATAGTTTTGACCTATAATTGTCTAAACTTAACAAATGATTTTGAAAGTTAATTAATTTTTCCATTTACTCTATTTAAAGGTAATTATTGAGTTAATTTTTATTTTAGTAATGTTTATAAGAGAATAACAATTCTATTTTTAATTAATAATGAAGTAAACTACTTGTAACGACCCAGATTTTTTAGTTATTTGAATTTGAATATTTAAACTTGTTTCAAATATTATATTTGAATGATTAATGGATTTTAATATAGAATCCATTTATAAACGATGATTAAATATATTATTTTTATTTAATTTAAAACTAACTCGTAACGTCGAGGTAGTTTGTAGAATTGAGTTTTGAACTTCAATTGGATATACAGAATCCGTTTTAATTCGGAATTATGTGAAATAAGAAACTTTAAAATCTATTTGATTAGATCTTTCTAATGAAAGAGGAAAAATGACATTTCAGTTTATATTATAAGTTATGTCCAAATCAAATTTTCAAATAGTCGCTATGGATTCGTTAATAAATGATAACATTTTTTTAATAAATTTAAAAGGATTTTAATAGAATTTTGATAACGTTTGACTCGAAAATGTTAATGTTTAGTTATAATTCCATATTGGTTGAATTTGAAGTGATATATTATTTTATTTGGGTATATATACGATAATAATAATTTATTATTTAATTTAATTGTTTTGGAATTAAATTAATATTTTATCGATATTATATAAGCCTTAGAAATAGCTATTTTTCAAATGATCTCCATTTTTTACAAAACAAATTTTGTTGGAATACATATAGCCAACTATTACTAGATTTCAAGTTTGGAGCCAATTAGAATTATTCGGTGAGTAAGCGATATTTTAATGGGAACCGATAAATAAATTGAAAGTAAAATAACATCGTTGTGCAAATAGAGACGGATTTCAACTAAATTAATTTCATTGAATTTAGAACGTCAAGACATAGTAGTGTTTCTAGTTTCACCGCGTTTGGAATTCACAAATGCCGGTACGAATATAGAACGGTTTACGTAGATAGAGATAGAATTTAAATAACCATATATAAACAAAATGTACCAAAACAAATGAATATATACCAAAGCTTCACCTCGAAGCAAAGTTTGATAAATTAACACCTACCCCTAATGCTGCCTAACCCACACATGAAGTAAAACCTACCCTATTATTGTTAGCTCACGTACAGCTCCACATTTATACACACATGTGTAGCTAAATATGCAGCCTAACCTGCCCTATTTCGTACAACTACCTACCTAAAACGAAGTACCTTGCCGACCAAGTATATATAAATGAAAATGACATCCAAGTGTCATGCTATCCAAGCTATCTTCCCCTATATATAATAACGTAGGATCCCATTTCTTATTTTCTTTTCAACAAGGGAAAACTCCAAAAAAAACTCCATTTCGAAACTAAACCAAACCTCCTCACTCCATTTCCCCATTCATGAATTAAACCCACAGAACTTTATTTCGATTTAAACGAAAACTCTCTACAAACAATAAAATCCAGAGCTTGAGTTCTGGCCATTATTGTCAACTAAGGTAGTGGAGGTAGTGACGAGCCTGGACCATTGTCGGAGTAGGGTGGTCAAAAACAGCCTCTGGTGGACGAGGAGGTGCACCTGGGCATTTATGGCGACGTGTGCATTTGGGATCTGGGGTAGTGGGGTGAATATGACAAAGGTTTTGGGTCTAGGAAGTCTCCACGTGAAAGCTGGCAGCATCTCCAAGTGGCAGTGGTGGTGGCAGACCGAAGGGGTGAGGGTGAGCAACGGTGAAGTGTGGGTGTTGGTCGGGTATGAAGAGCTGTGGGAAGTTTTCGTTCGTTCGAACATCAGCCATATTCGAATAACAAAAGAAGGAAGAAAGGTTTTCACATGTCTAATCCTTAATTTAATATGCCTAATCTAGAGATTATGTGGCCAAATAATATTATATGTGCCTAATCTTTTAAGTATACATGCTAATTGCTAACCTTTTAATATAACGTGGCCGGTTTTTAATATATAACATGGCCGATTTTTAATGTGCCTAGACAAGATATTAAACTGCCTAATCCTATTTAGAAACGTCTAATGATATATAATATCCCTAATTCTATAGTTTACATAGCTTATATTACGTAAATTAAGGTTCTAACGTGCCGATTTATATAAGCTTATATATAACATGGCCTTTAAATATAAAAAGTTTAAAGTTTGAATTAATTAAAGAAATTAATTTAGGATTAGTTAATTTAATTTGAAATCTACGTATAAATTTTATAACGTGCTCATATGTTGCCAGAATTTGACAAGACCGAAAGCTTTGGAACCATATCGGCGAGCACGACATTATAGAGCTGGTTTGGACAGAGTTGGTTGCAGTTGGATGTTCTAATCAAATTAAATTCTTGTTTAATTTAATTAAAACAAACTGTTTTAACAACGAATGGAAACCCAAGGTGAATTTACTCATTCAGTTGTCCCACTTATATTTTATAGAAGTTGGGTTTAATGTTTGTGTGCTATGTTGCTAATTATTGGATGATTGTTTAAATATATGCTGAATATTTTTATACAACTGATTTAAATTAAACGTTTTTTAATTTAATCGAACCCAATCATTATTTTAACGATAATTTCCAATTGAGGTAACTTACCATGATGGTTAAGTTTATAATAATATAAACATATTAAATTAAATTGGATGCTTGAATTGTTGTTATTATTTGACCTTCATCAGTTAAGTTAACTATTCATGTTTATTATACCATATAATATATTATCATATTGAGTGGATTGTTATATCTGAGGTAACCTATTTGGATGTAGGTAAACTGGAGGGATCCAACTGGATTCCTCAAATGTATTGTTTATTTTCTTTCCATATTATATGAACTGTTAAACCAATCTAGTTGGATTATTGATTGATTATTAATTATTGAATCCAAATTCAACATTTATTTGGATATTAACCAATGGTCAGTATTGTTGAGAAATTTGTAGCAAATGGCCTAATTATGCACCATTTTGTGGAAGATTATTTACCGTTAGGTAAATCGTTAGAAATGAAGTTATAAAATTTATTGTTAAGTGAAGGTAGATTTTTAAATCTATTATTTTGAACGGAAGTTTATGAAAAATATTATATTTATTATTTAAGGTCATAATTAATTATTAAATGATTTTATAAAGCTAATTCTTATATTAATAATATTGATAAGCAAGTGAGCGGGAATTAACGTAACGATTAATAACTGTGATTAATTGTTTTTAAGAAACAATTAAAATGGAATTATATTGAAATTGATTATTGTTATTTAGTAATAGTGAAATTACATTGAATTATTTAAATTAAATATATTATTAATTAATTTAAATGAAAAGAATAAGTGGGATTGATTAATGAATTAACCATGTTTAGAATTGACCAAGTCAACTGCGTTAACTAAATTAATTATTAAATTGGTTTGTTAGTTTAATGGAAATTGTTAATGGGGAAATAAACCATTTTTATTTTTATAAATGTTGAAAGTAGATTATTATTTATTAAATAATAATCAAAGCGGTAATATTAGAATTTAAAATTTATTTATGAAGGTTTATAAAGTTTTAAATCCCTATTTATAGTTTAATGTATATTTAAGCGATTCGATATTAATAATAATATAAGTTAAGTTTAAATTGAAATTTAAATTGAATTCTTATTGAAATTCCATTTAATTGGATTTTATAAAATCCAAGATTTGACTAAGTTATTGGAAACCAAGTCCTATTAAATGCGAGGTAAATGATTTCAGCTATTGAAACAAATTATTAAAGTTATAAACTTTAAAATAGCCTATGAATGAAAGAAAAGCCCAAGATATGAAATTAAAAGATTTGGAAACTAATTGGAGATAAGCTGAGTTAAATGATTTTCTGAGTATTGATCTAATGTTGGTTTTGGCCTTTGGGGTTAATATTTAGGGAATTGTTTTCTTGCTGATTTACGGTTAGGGACTGATGGAGGTATGAAATGGAAATCGAAACGGAAACCAAAATTTGAATAAAGTGGTTAGGTGAGTTAAGTTATAAAGATGTGATCTAAATTCTCCATATTGAATAAAAGATGAGGTTTTACTGAAATATGACTAAAATGGGTTTGAAATAAACTTATCGAAGTTTTACAAAGGATTCTATTTGTAATGGAATCAATACTTGTATATGTATGTTTTAAAAAGATTGCTGAAGTTAATTAAAAGTGTTTTAAATAATAGTTTACTTAATACCTAAATCAAGTAAACGTGGTTAAGATTAGAATAAGGTTTCCAAAGAGAGAGTATGGCATTATAAATATAATTCGAAGAGTATTAGAGATTAAATAGGAGCGTTCGAGCATAATATTATTTTTGAAGTAAGAAGGCAAAAGCTGTGTTTCCAAATATTGGAAGATTTAAAGATTTTTTATTAACGAATGAAAAATTAAAAAGGCCAAGTGATGCTGTGTAACAAGAAAGTGCAACCATTTTATTTTTATGATTGTTTATTTTTATAGTTAAATAATTGACTATCAAAATCATGCCTAATTCGTTGTTTGTACGGAAAGACTGGGATCGAATTTATATTCGAAAACCATTCTAAACCAGTAAATATGTTATTGTGGAAGATGTTGATCGAGACGGAAAAATTGAAGACCGCGATCTTAATAAAATAGAAGAATTATGTAAATTCTCTAGCTGATCCCTAGGAATATATAATGATTCTTTCGTGGCTGAAATCTATGGAATGCAAGGACTACCCGCTACTGATCATTAAGGTGATTCCTAAGATGTGGTGGGAGGGCACCTTCGGCTTGTCCAGTCCCTGGACAACTTGTATGGATGAATGTCTGACAGAGTATTTTCAAAGGGGTCATGTACATTGATTTTTACAAACGTGCTTCTGTTTGGCGGCGGAGAAGACACCTTCTCTTAGCTTAACACCTATGATATTTTTATGGACGTTAATTAGTGATTTTTTGACGGATCTGACGATGTGGCATTCAAAATAAACGGTGGCCGGATGTTCCTAAAAGGTAATTAAAACCTCAAGCCTCTTCAATTGGGAAATGGTATTAAATCAGGTAGGATGAATGTCTATATGGGTTGCTCCCATTATGGTGTATTGTCACCATCTAGTGAAATTTCATTATTTTTCTTCTATCACTTCTGTATTTCCCAAGAACAGTTATGTTGGATCCAATCATAGGTAACAATATTTTCAGAACATTCAAATGAAAGAAATGGACAGTAATGTTTAGTCAGGGTTGCAAGATGTTCTTATTGAACCCTAGTGTATTTTCTTCAGAGGTACACTATCGGAAGGTGGTCCCATACCTTACCATAGTTGGAAATCTATTCTCTAATAAGAGCCCATGGTTTTTTATTATAGACTATGTATGTAGAGCGTGAGATGCAAGTGTTCTGCTAGATGATTATTTATTTGATATAAACATTATTATAATATTAAAAAAGATATGATTTCAAAATGTTTTGGGTTACTGTAAGGTAAAATCTATCCATATTTATGCTTGGATTTGGTCTTATGATTATCTTTTTCTATCTAAAAGATATTGACTATAAAATCAAGCTGGATGATATCTATAAACTTAATGAGTTTACTCACGCTGGTTCACCAGACTGATCCTGGCGTTTGCAATGCTCAGGTTAGACCGAGTTTTACTAGTTCAGGTTATCGGATGTTATGAAGTCCAGAGACAAGTTGGAGAAGTTCAAAGTATGAGTTGTTTATTCCGCTATATGTTGTATATGAGGACAGATTATTATAACTGTCCAAATGTATTAATGTTCTCTATTATTGTAAGTTTTTATTTCAAGCTCTCAATAAAGATTTATTTCTATATTATATTTTGTTCTGTTGCAATGTGAGACTCTGATTCTGTGTTGGTTCTTCTTCTTATTCTTCTATTCTTAACTTTCTTTCTTTTCTCACCCACTAATTTATTTCTTTTAACTTTTTAGGACGGAATTCAAGCGTCGAATTTCCCACGTCATTACACTACTTTTACTTCAGTTAAAGATGAAGTTAATTATTATTTTAATTAATGATAATTAAAGTAATTATTGGCTCTATTAAAAGTTACGGCCTATCATAAATAAATTTTGAACTCATAAACATTTCATGGCATTCTCGAGCTCCGCAAATTTTTCCTTCCGACCAAATCTATCCTCTCGACTTTACCAAACCAAATCAACTCCCACCTTGGCCTTCCACAGCGTTCTCTTCCTCCACCACCTATTCCCCCTCCGCTGAACCTCCTCCTACCGCCACTGTCCCTCTTTCTTCCACTTTTCCTGTTGTTCCTTCCATCATTAAGAAATGGTCCTCCCTATTTGAAACCAAACCACAGTGCAAGAAATTATAATCCTCCGCCCAACAAACTACCATACTCTATAAAGGCCCTCTTACCTTCTAATGAGATAATCGATGCAAGCAAGGACATATGGAACGATTACATTGTTGGGAATTTCCTCGACAAACCTCTATCTTTCATGGTAGTTACTAAGCACCTTCAACGCCTTTGGAAATCTACATGTGGTATCAAGGTTTGATCTACACATAAATTTTCTTATTTCAGCTTGCTAACTCTGAAGATAAAGACAGAATCCTAAGAGCCGACCCAGTCATTATTCAAAATAAAATCTTCATAATTAGGCCCTGGGATGCTGGAATAGGGGACAATAATAGTATTAGGAAGTTTGTATTAAACTATCTAACATATCCTTGTATGCATGGTCGAAAATAGGTGTGAGTTGGTTGGCATCGAGGGTAGGAATTTTTTTTGTATGGACATGTCAACAGAAAAACTTGAAAGACTTGATATGCAAAATGTATGGTTGTAGTAGCCCCTGATGAAGTCTTACCTACTGTCTTTCCAGTTAAG
Organism: Allium sativum; assembly: GCA_030737875.1. NCBI lineage: Eukaryota > Viridiplantae > Streptophyta > Magnoliopsida > Asparagales > Amaryllidaceae > Allium > Allium sativum. The sequence continues at coordinate 53,124,170 of CM060920.1, read as the reverse complement.
CTTCCTGATGGCATTGAACAAAATGTATATGTAACCTATATATGGAAACTTGGTATATGTGTTAAGTGTAAAATGTTTGGAAATGTTACTGAGAAACGTGAACCTGTTTGTAAGGAAAATAGTGCTGGCACATCTAATCAGTATAGTCAAGACAAGAGTGTTAAGGTAATGAATGGATACAAAGCAGTTGGTGACAATCTTGTTGTTGGAGCCAAGATTTCTAGTAATAGGGGCAGGCCTGTTTTTAAGAGGAAGGAAACATGGAGAAAAGTCATAGGAAACCAGACTAGAAATGTGCAGTCTCTGGAATTAGACAATGATATTACTCTCCCTCAAATGTCTGCCAATGAGGATACTATAACTCAAAATGGAAAACCATTCTACATGTGTGGGAATAGCTTCGGTGCCCTCTTCACTGAATAAAATGTTTCAGTTGATGTTGAGCACAATAGAGGTTGAGATAAGGTAATTGAAACTCCTGTAGTTAATACTGTTATTGAGCTAAATAAGGCTGGTTATGATGTTGTTTCTAACTACTACGTTGGAGGGAACTAAAATGGCAAAAGTAATGTTAATATGAACCCTAGGAGTTCAGAATTTGAGGAAGGAGAGATAACTAACTTAAATGTAATGCTCACCAAAGCATTTTGTTGTGGCTTATAGCAGCCTATTGATAATGCTAAGAATATGCTTGTTGGTGAAAATAGTGAAAGAGTTGTACGTGATACTTTACTGCTAGATCATAATGTATTGGCTTCTGATGATCATGTTGATGATGATCAGTATTTGGTCACTGACAGTTCCTGTAAGAATTTTGTGGATGCTGTATTCAATGATGTTTAGAATCTAAACTCAAACTCCAACTTAAATGATACCAAGAAGTCAATTTCGGTGACCAGGAAAAGTCAGCGCAGCTTGGGGATAATGTTATAACTCAAGGCAATGTTACTAATCTCGAAAACATGGCACAACATGGTGAATGTGTTCAAATTATTGAAAGCTTTTCAAATAGGCTTAATACCAATCTGGCCTGGAGTGACAGTAGTGCAGATAAGCGTGCTGCACCTGAAATAATGCGAAATGATACCAGTATGTCTTAGACTAAATTGAGCTCGAATCAATTGGATGAAAATATGTTGATAGCTGGCACAACGATGTTACAAAAATTTAAATTTTCTAGCAAATCAGGTACTACTATCTCACATTCTGTTCAGCCATAAGATACTACCGAGACAATGTCTCCTCCTAGCAAAGCGACTCCGTACGATCTCACTGCCCCTCTTCCAGGACGTAATGCACTCCCTCCTAACATTGAACATGACCATGATACTACCACCTCGGGAGAGAAGGCTAAGCCTAAAATCTCTATCACTCGCAGCATGAAGAAGGAGATGTTGAAATACCTATATGACAATGGATAGTTGACTTGTTTTAGGCAATGATTTTAGAGTTATGATATCTTTTTATGTTAGTTTTGAAAGTAATGTGATATGTAATGTTGTTTAAGAAATGCTTATATGAAATTGAACTTATTTAGCTTATCCTTCCCTACGTGGAAGCCATGGTTGATATACGCTTTGTATATCGCAGGTTTCTCGTGTATTTTGATTTTTTAATAAAAGAGTGTTACGGAGCACTATAAAAGCCGATCTATCTTAAAAATTAAAGCAATTACCTTTTAAATGAAATTCATTTAAGAAGTAATCGAGTTTATAATGAAATCTAGTTGAATTTTGAGAGGATTTTATTAAGGGATTTTATAATAAAATCTAAGTTTATAAACGAAGTTATAAAAGAGATTCCATTCTAATATGATAGTCTAAAATAAATGTTTACTTACTATTTGAATTAAGTAAAAAGGGTTGAGATCAAAAGAAGGTTTTCAGCAATGCAAAGAAATATGGTTAAAGGATTTGTGTAAGGAATTTGGGTAAAGGGATTTTTAGTAGTAAAATCCAAATTAAGTTATATAATAAAATGTTAGGGGTTTTGGGTAAAGGATTTGGTATTGAATTTTGTAATAAAATATGAGTTATAAAACAAATTGTTTAAAGTTAAAAGATGATGTTTTAGTAAGCATTTACTTAATTAACAAGTTAAGTAATAGTAGTTATATTTGGAAAGAGGTTTCCAAAAATAAGAATGGATTATAAAACCATATTTTAAATAAATAATAAATGATAATGTGTAATACTACAATTAATACTAGTGTTTTGAATTGCAATCTTTTATGCTATCTTAAGATAAGAACGTTATCGATTATGGTCCAAGAGGTAAATAAAATACCTTAACTTAAACGACTTTAGGATTATTTGAGGATGATATTAGTTTGTAATGGAAAACGGTTGGAGATAATTTATAAGAGAAATAATATTACAACTTTAATTGCAAGGTTTAACAAAAATAATAAACTATTTAGTTTACCATAAACAATGTATTACTTGACATTGTTTAACCTAGTTATAAAAGGTGATTATATTTATACCGTTTGGTTAAGTATATTGCGCAATTTTATAAGTAATGGAAATATAACATTTTGGAAATATAATTATTCCAAGAAATAAGTAAATGGCGATGATTTTTTGAAGAAATGAAAAGAGATTATTTTGGTTTGGAAATGGAAGTAAATATGAAAATTTAATTTATAATTTTCATAAAAGTTATTGTAAACTTCAAATTGGCATGGTTTTGAAGTTAAGAAACCATTTAAGTTTATACAATAAGAAAGGTGTCACATGGCCCTATTTTGGTGATGTAAGATTGGTAATAAAACTCATACAAATTTGTTAAGTATATAAGTGGTTTTTCCAAAGTAAAGGAAATATAAAGGGGTTTCGTGAATAAATAGCGATATTCCAAAGTAAAGGGAAAAAATGGGTTTTTGTGAAAATAGGGTGATATCTTCAAAGAAAAAATAATATAAAAAGGGGATTTTGTGAATATGCCTATTATGAATCAATAAGTAATGGTTATTGTTTTCAAAAGTAACAAAAATAGAAAGAGATTTGAGAATATAATTATCCAATTATAATAAGAATATAGAATCGATTTTAAATTGACAAAATGGATCTAATGAATGGTTTTTTATTTTAAAAGGGCCTAAGCTGTTGAAATTCTAATATGTACTTTTTTGATTTGATAGTAAAAACTGGACTATTAATAAATTCCCTTGTTAACTTTTAGCGTGTTAGTTCGAAGAGACCGGGATGGAAACTAGACCTAAAACCACTTCGAACCAACTACGCGTTTTAGACTAACTTGCAGGAATGCTTTATAAGATGGAAAATTGAAGACCATGGAACTTCACGAGCAGAAGAACTACTTGTTGAAATTCTATGGCTAGTTATGAGAGATATATCAGCGGTGATTCTGTCGTGATTGAAATCTTTGAATTGCAAGGACTACTCGCTACTGATCCTTGGGGTGATTCCTATATAGGATGCGGTAGGAGAGTGCCTTCGATTCATCTTGTTCCTGAATGACTTGTATGGACGAATGTCTGACAGAGTATTTCCTAAGAGTTATGTACATTGATTTTTACAATTATACCAAGATTGGTGGAGAAGAAGGAAACATCTTTTAACTAGCACTCATAGTACATTTGTGCAAATCAATTAGTGAATTGATGGATCTGATAATGTGACATTCAAAGTAAATGATTATACGATGTTCTAAAAGGTAATCGTGACCTCAAGCCTCATCAACTGGGAAATGACAGAAATCATGTAACGATCCGAGGAATTCGACGCCCGAATTTCGACAATAATGTATAATCCCATATTATTTGCCAAAACCCAAGTATCGCAAACACCAGATAGTTAATAGAAAAAAATTGGAAGGTAAGGAAAGAAAGAAATAGTAGAATAGAAGAAAAAGAAAATAGATAACTACATAACAGAATCAGAGTCTCACCTTGTAGCAAAATAAAATATAATATAGAAATAGATCTTTATTGAGAGCTTGAAATAAATACTTACGGTTATCAAAGTACAACTTACACTTAAAACATCTAGACAGTTATAACAGCCTATTCGCATATACAACACACCGCGGAATAAATACTGGATCGGTCTAATCCGAGCATTGCAAACGCCATGGATTAGTCTGGTGAACCAGCATGATAAAACTCACTATGTTTATAAGCAACATCCAACTTGATTTTAGTTTTGGAAAACTTCTTTTCTTTTTGAAAGAAAAGGATAATCGTGAGACCAGTCCACACATTAACACAGACTTACGATAACCCAAAACATTTCCGATATCAAATTCGATTCTGATATTATAGTAATGTTTAAATCACATAAATAAACAACTTGCAAAACGCTTGCATCTCACACTCCACATACATAGTAGTAATCAAAAATGCGGGGCTCTTATTGGATAATGGATTCCGACTATGAAAAGGTATGGAACCACCTTCCGATAGTGTATATCTAAAGAGGAATTCATTAGGTTTCAACAAGAACATCTTGCAACCCAGCCACACATGACTGGTCACTCATTCCTTTGAGTGTACCGAATGTATACCATCGACGGTTGGGATCAACGACCGTCACTGAATGATACAGCAGCGATAGAACAAAGAAGCAAATGGATTTTTCGCAAGATCAAGTGATAATACACCATAATAGGAGCGACCCACATAGTCATGCTTCCTGCTTGATTTTTTTCATTTCTTGGTTGATGAAGCTTGAGGTTATTATTACCTTTTTAAGACATCACGCCATTATTCACTTTGAATGCCACACTGCCAGATCCGCAAAATCACTAATTAACATCCACAAAAACATACTAGGTGTTAATGCTAAGACAAAGTGTCTTCTCCGCCACCAATAGAAATACGCTTATAGAAATCAATTCACGTGACTCTTAATAAATATCTGTCATAAATTTGTCCAATAAGTCCTCCAGGTCCAGGATGAGCCAAACGTACCCTGCTACCGCATCTTATGAATTATCCTACGGATCAATAGCGAGTTGTCCTTGCAATCCGTAGATTCCAATCTCGATTGAATAACCATCAAAATATCTCCAGATGCATGCCAGAGAAATTTATCAAGTAACCCTTCCGCTTATGAAGATCAACGGTTTTCAATTGCTCCATCTTCACTTAGCATCTTCCCTGTTTACGTACTCGCTTGTTTTTAATGGTTTTCGAATATAAATTCAATCTCGGTATTTCCGTACCAACAATTGTATAGGCCAAATTTGATAGTCGGTTATTTAACTATCAAACAAACAACTATACAACCATGAAAATAAAATGAATTCACTAGTTCAGTACCCAACATCACTTGGCTTCTTTAATTAAAAGAAACTAACGAATGGTTAATTAAAAACTTCTAAATCTTTCAATATTTTGAATATAACTCTACACTTATTAGTTTAACATAAGAGTATTCTCAAAATCATTTCATTTTAATACTTAGAAAAATATCTTATAACCATATCCAATTTTCCATTTAACTATCATTTACAAAACATTTGTACAACATTACTCATTAACTATAAGTGGTAAACAGTTTAACTTATCATTCGTAAAACAACGTTACAAAATCTCTATTGTTTTTTACTGGAAAAACAATAATCAACACTTCTCCTTTTAGAATAAACCTATTCTAAAACACACTTCATCATTTTCTTTTACCTCGAAAATATCGTTATATTTTCAAAAAATCTCCTTTTTATTTCCATTACTTTGGAAATCTCATTATACTCTCAAATCCTCTTTATTTCCTTTACTTTGGAAAAGTCATTATATATTAACCCAATGGTATATATATAATTATACTTTAAATCTGGATCGAACAATGTTAAATAATACATTGTTTAAATTAGAACCCAATAGTTTTTATTTTATCCAAAACCTTGCAATTAACGTTGCATTATTATTTCTTATATGGAAATAATAAATTATTCTAACCACTTTACCATTACAACTAATATCATCCTCAAATAATCATGAAGTAGTTCAAGTTGGGGTATTTTATTTACCTCTCAGACCTTGATCAACAACGTTCTTATCTCAAGATAGGTTTGAATTGTAATTCGAAAACCGATATTCATTCTAGTATCAAAACTAATCCCATTTAACTATTTTATTAGAAAACGGTTTTATAAACCCTTCGTATCCTTTTGGAAGTCTCGTGTTTAAATATAACTATTATTACTTAATTCGTTGATTATGTAATTGCTTACTAAAACATCAAATTTTAACCTTAATTTCTTTAAACCATTTGTTTCATAACTCGGATTTTTATTATAAAATTCCATTACTAACTCCTTTACCGAATCCAATTATAGAACCCCTTTTCCAATTCAATTAACCGTTTAACTCTTTGAAAATCCTATTTCAATTCTATTAATTTTACTAAATTCCATTATCAAGTAACGCTAGTTTAAAATTAACGTTTCAGCTTTGCACTCCTTTTATAAACCTTGTCCATAAATTCGTGTTTAACACAAAACCTTTTTTATCTTGATTTCTTTTTACTTAATTAAAATATTAAGTAAACATTTATTTTAAGCTATCATATTTGCTTAAAATTTCTTTTATAACTTCATTTATAAAACTCGAGTTTAAAATAAAACTTGGTCATCAACTCCTTTCACATTTCAACAAGATTTCATTGCAACTTCAATTGCTTACTTAAACGAATTCCACTTAAATAATCTCTTAAATTAGTATTAATTAAAATAATAATTTACTTCATCATTAACTACCGTAGAAGTAGTTAACTTGTTTATTAACTAAATAAATAGTAATTTTTTTAATCTTATTAAAATTAAAATAAATATTTGTTAAACTAATTCATTAGATTAATTAAAAGTAAATTAATTAAATAACCAATTCCAATTAAAATAGTTTACTTAATCAACTCAAACCATGATTATCTCGTTAATCAATTTAATTAGTCCTTCCTTTAAATTGATTAATAATATAATTAATTAAACAATTCCATTTAATTGACTCTTGGAAACAATTAATCCAATTCTTAACCCTTAGGTTAATTTCTACTCACGTACTTACAAATATTATTAACATAAGATTTTACTTTATAAATCCATTTAATAATTGCTTACAAACTTAAATAATAAATAATAAATATTTTTTCTTTTTAATAAATGTTCATTAAAAATAATAGATTTAAAAATCTATCTTCAGTTATAAAATAAATCTTATAACTTACTTTCTGTCGATTCACCTAAAGGTAAATCAACATTTATAAAACGATTGATTTTTAAGCCATCTGCTGCAAATTACCCAACCAATACGGCCCATTGGTTAATAACAAAACAAATGTTGAATTTCCATTCAATAGTTAACAACCAAATCAATCATCTAATCAGATTGGTTAAAAAGTTCGTATAATTATAATATGAAAATAAATAATAATTTTGAGGAATCCAGTTGGATCCCTCCAACCTATTTTTCCCTAAATCCAAATACGTTACCTTAAATAAAATCATCCATTCAATACGACAATATATCTATCATCTCGACAAAACAAAAATAAATAGTTCAACCAATAATTTTAACAATCAACTAATAACAGCAATCCAAGTTCTTCATATTGGTTTCGGCCACAATGGATTTGTATTTTCTCTTAATACTTCAATAAAAAGGTCGGGGTCCTTTAATCCCGTCTGCTGTGCCAAAAAAAAATAACAGCAATCCAAGCATCCAACTATTAATTTTATACATTTATATTATTATAAATGTGACCAACAAGGTAAGTTACCTCATTTGGAAATAATTGTTAAAATAACGACTAGATTTAATTTAAATTAAACTAATGAGTAATTTAACCAATTCATCCAATATATATATATATATATATATATATATATAAACACCTAGCATACATCAAACAATTATCAACCAAAGCACACAGAATAAATCCCGACTTACATAAAATATAAGTGGGTCAAAACTGAGTGAGTTATACTCACTTTGATTTCATTTGTCGTCAAAACAACTAGTTTTAGTTAAATTAAACAAGTGTTTAATTTAACTGGAATTTATAGTTGATTCTAAACACATCCAAACTAGCTCCATAATATTGTGCTCTTTGATATGGTTCCAACGCAATTTGTTCCATTCCATTTTCATAACCTAGAAAAAAGTTATTAATATTTAAGTAACACGATTTTAATATAACTAATTAGTCTAATTATAAAATTATAATTTAATTACTTGTTTAGTATATTAAACACGCCGACTCATATTTGAATTTGAAAAACACTGCCTAAAAATTTCTTTTCTACCCGTTGTCTGTTTCTTCGAACAGATTTCACCACACTACTTCGTTTGTTTCTCCCTGACTTCACCCTTACCGCATGCTTCAACTACAACAACCACCTACCACAACCACAACCCTCCACCTAACGTTGATCCACACTTACTAGTCGGCACGCCGCTAACCCCTCCACCAACAACCAAAGCCTTGTCCTTCGAGTCAACTCTGTTCTCCAGTAAACATCTCCAAACTACCGCAGCAGTCGACCACATTTCTGGAACCATGTCGCCTTATATTCAATTGCCACCGGTCGAATGATAGACCTCATAGAGATGAAGAAGTTTGTGGTTGGGGCTTGCTTGAGTAGATGAGAGGAGGTGGAGATAAACGAGGAAGACAAAGGACTTTTTATTGCCGTTCATGTTGTTTGGAGGTGGCAATTAAGTGGTTGACCATTCACGAATGGATTTAACAAAAACTAAGGTTATGGATGTGGTACTGATATTTATAGGGAAGAATATATAATTTTTTTTATTTTAACGAAACTTAGCTACGGAGTAATATGTCAAAACAACCACATATGAACTTTGATTGCGATGAAAATCGTAATCTTAGAATAAAATTATATTCCGGATATGATGAAACAAGTTTCGTCGAATTTCGAGTTTGTTTGTAAATCTTTCTTTATAATCCATGTACATGAATCAACACATGTTTCAATTGTGCACAATCACAAAATAAATCCAATTAACTTGAAATTTGAAATCTTATAATAATTGATCAATAAAAATTCAATTAAATTAATTTCGTTAAATTATGAGTTCATTAGAAAATCGGTTATTCTTAAGTTCTATATTAAATCGAATAAACTAATAAATATATCTAGGCGTTCACTACTCACATGATCAAACGGTAAGTCTGATCGATACGAAAATAGAAATCTTATTATAACTTATTAATACGGATCCAATGGCACAAGTTTCGTCGCATTTCGAGACTATTTTCCGGAAATGTTATTTTATACGCAAAACGATGCTATTTTGGACACTAAAACACCCGATATCCAAAATTAACGAACTATCTACCTATCCTGACTCTAAACGTCCATACAAATTCAATGGAATAGGCCTCACGCCTTAATTTGACCATTTTCTCAGGTTACACACAAATATTCATCCATTTAAATTAAATTCATATAATTACGTACTATTTAAAATGAATGAGCGTTTATGGCTATCGTTGTCACATACGACATCAGATTGCTACGAAATTTGGTTATGTACAATAATTTAACGTTACGGTTCCAATGAAATCATTTCATCGAAAACCGAGGCCGTTTGCAAAAATGGCTATTCTAAAGGTTTATATAATATCGATAAAATATATAAATTCCAAACAACTCATCTAAATAATAAAAATTATTATTATCATATATATATCCAAATGGAATTATGTATATATATATATTTCAGTAAAAACCAATATGGATTTAAAACTCAACATTACAAATTTTAAGTTAAAAAATATCCATATTATATAAAAAACCCTTTTATTTTTATTAAATTAACGTTATGGTTTATAAACGATTTCATAGCTACTATTTGAAAATTTGATTTAACTAACAAACTATAAAATAAAATCTTGATTTTTCCCTTTCATTAGAAAATTATAATGAACGATTCTTGTTTCAAAGAATTCCTACTTAAAATTGATTTTGTATATTTAATTAAAGTTCAAAACTCAATATTACGAACTACCTCGACGTTATGAGCTCGTTTATAATTATATATAGTTTTAACTTTCAAACTTCGTTTAATAACGAATTCTATATTACAAATCCATTTATAATCCCAAATCAATATTTAAAATAATAAAATAAATATTTGATTACCAAAAATACGGGATGTTACAAATCGGCAGCATCATGGCTATGTGGGTCATTCTCATTAGGGTCTATTGTCACCATGTAGAGAAAATTCATTTGTTTCTTCTTCTGTCGCTTCTGTATGCTTATGAGAAACGGTTATTGATCCCAACTGTGAGTGACAATATATTCGGTACACTCAAGTTGAATGAGTGGCTGGTCATGTGTGACCGGGTTGCAAGATGTTCTTATTGAACCCAAGTGTTTCCTCTTTAGAGAACACTAATCTTGTAACGGTACAGAATTTTTAACCAATTTAAAATTGAAATTTTTATTACTTAATTTTAATTTGACATAAATATATATGGTTAAGAATATTTAATAATTTTGATAAGTTATATGATAGATTTTAATTGAATTATAAATGAGAATGATTATTAATGAATTTGGGTTTGTTGTTATTTGTTGTTTGATCGGATTTGTCAAACCATAATATGAATTAGTAGCGCTAGAATTAATTGTTGCCTTTAGTGTTCATAGCATTTAAGGGAAAATGCTACCAAAAGTTAACCTTCTCTCCTTAAGACGAGTGTAAGGACACTTGTATTTTTGCATGCCTCCTTCCAAGCATGCCTTCCACTTGACCCCTTAGGTAACTCTCTGTTTGTATATATGGAGGCCTTTTATCCATTTTCTTACCATTCCATTTCCTCCTTTCCACCTTCTTCTTAAAGCTTATGGCCATGGTTTCCATAACATAAGTCTTCCTCTTTTCCCCCACCACCTTGCTAAAGTTCGTCATCAGCATCCTTCTTCTCCTTCCCTTATAAAGAGAGAGATTAATATATAGTGTGTATATATATTGGTGAAGAAGATGTTGTGCCGAAATGATGTCCGATGGTTCGCTCAGCTAGGCTCACCTACCGTGAAGATTTGGAAAGCTGCTAGGTGAGAACTCTTTAACCACAATTTATATAGTAGTTAGACTAATTTAAATATAGTGATGAATTATTAGTGGTTAATGATGGTTGATGTTTGTTATGATGGATGATGGATGCGTAGTTTAGAACACACACACTATTAAGTGTTAGTGTTATAACGCTTGTGCACAGTCATGATTTATTTAATTATGTTGATGATGATTGCCATAGATGTTTATAATGGTTGTTGATGTTGTTTCACACAAACTATGACACAACAATTATGGTTTCACATTGGTGATCGACAAATCTCCTTCATAATTAGAAGCAATATCATTATTGAAATCGAAGGTTAATAATTGGGAAAGATCATATGTATGAATTCATATATATGGATAAAGTTCTTTAAATGAATAAATAAATACCGGAACATTCTAGGATGACAGAGAGGATAGTGTCTAGGCTTGGGTTTGGAAATTATAGTTTCCTTCTCTCCGTGGCTATCCCTAACTGATTCGACGAATGGGATGGTTAATTTGAAGTTATTTGAATTTAGAAATAAATTGGATTTTTAATTTAGTATTTAATTAAGTGAAAAATAAAAGTCGAATTTTGAACCCAAGATAATTTGGAAAGTCAATGTAAATTACCTTAAATGATTTTACATGAGTATATAATGGTTTTCTAAGGTATTTTGAAGTACTGAAGAATAATTTTTATTGCGGTCAAAATAGTGCTTGTCACACAATGACAATTTGCATATTTTAGTCACAAACTGTAAATGCTTATAACTTTTGCAATCTAAATCGAACTTCCAAGAAACGAAAAACATTTGATTTATATTAACAAGAGCTTATAGATGAGTGAAAGCGGATTTCAATTTCGGGTTATAATTTTCAAGTTATGTTTAAAACCGTTTTGGAAAAGGTCACTATAAGAGCAGTTGTCGACCATAACAATAAATGGCTATTTTAAATGTTTTAAAAATATGGAATTTTTTCGTAAAATCATTATAAATTATGTAAAGTTCTTTGAATCATAAAGTTTAAGTTTTTTCTAAGATAAATGATATTTTGATCAAAGTAGTTAAGGTAATTGTTTTGTAGCGTTTTTGAAACACTATGGCAACTCTTTCTTTGAATAAACTGCGAGCTGTTTTCCGAACTATAAGTAATCATTCGTAAATGATTGGTGGAATGTTTTCAAAGATTTAAAAGTATTGACAATGTTTTACATGGAAATCAAATTGATTTATTTGATACTAAAATGGATTTTCAATTTTAAATAATTGGATATGGTTGGAGACAAATCATCGGATGTTTGATATTAATCCAGTGGATGATGACTCTTACTATTTGAGGAATTTAAATGGTAGTTCACCGTTATTCCGCTTATAGTGTGAGTTGGGTAAAAAGATTAATATTAAGTGACTCTTACTATTTGAGGGATTTAAAAGGTAGTTCACCATTATTCCGCTTATAGTGTGAGTTAGATACAGAGATTAATACTAAGTATAAGTGGATGATATATCTATCTAGATCTAATGTCAAAGAGTTGGATAAATCTTTTAATTAAGATATGGGTTTCCCTACTTGATTGGGATAAGTTGGATAGAAATAATCTTCGGATATTTGATATGAAATTCTTTGGTGTAAACGTATACTATTTGAGGAATTTGGAAGATATTATTATTATATAGTTATTCCACTTATAGTATTCGTTGATTATGAAAATTGATATCGAATATAAGTAGATACAATTTCTGTGTAACTTATGTTTAATATCGATTGATTTGGGTTTTGTCGTGAATCATATCTTCAATAATATCATTCTTGAAAGCCAATGAGATTGAATTATGGAAATTCATATCGTAATTTGGGGATTTAATCAAATCTTTGATTTGAGGAAATTTAAAATAAGGAATTGGGAAGGAAGAATAATCTTTTAGTTAAGATTACAGAATTGAATGTTCAGAAACCAATTTAATTGTAAACTAGGGTTGAAATGTGGGGTAAGGGATTTCAAAGGAAACTGAGTTTTTGATAATGAGTTATCAAATGGAAAATTAATTAAGGCTTTGAGGCTAAATTATCTTTGATTTAAGGGATATGTTTTAAATAAGAAAGGTTAAATATAGATTTTGTTATAATTTGAGAATGGATTTAAAGAAGTTTAATTTACAAAATCCAAGATGGAAGGAGATATGGTTGAAAGCCTGTGTGTTCTGTAATTGTATTTTTTTTAAATTGCGCTTATTATTTGGAAAGACCGGGATCAGATGTATACCCGAAAACCATTCCAAGTAACAATATGAAGTTGTGAGCAATTGAAGACATTGGAGACGCCATTGAATATTGGGACCCTTCATATTGTAAGGGTGACTTGCTTAATATCTCGAATGCCTGGCACCCATTCACAGATGAATTTTATATATCAGTTAAGTGGCAAGAAACCCGAACATATGTGAAGGAATTCTGGATTGTTGTTTCGTTCAGACTCGGAACAGACATGTATGGATTATGTGTCTGACATTGTAATTGATTGTGTAGCGCTGATCTTTATTAGTATATATCTATTTGGTGGCGGATAATTTATTCTCTTGCTTAACACCCTTCTCTAAGACGTATGAGCTTAGAGGTTATATATTGATGGAAATCAGTGATGCGTAGTGAATGGACAATATGGCATAATTAAGTTATGTGATGAACTATGGATGATCAAAGCATGGATTATTTAAGCGTACCTTTGTGTATATCGTGACCTCGATGAACCTCACACCTCAGATTGATAGTAAACTGGTAGTCATATTTTTATGTTCGTTTCGTATGTTCAGTGCACCAGGATGTGATGATGAAAGGGTACTATGAAGTCCCCAGTATGGGATGTTATTTGTTGGGTACTCTGATTCATGTGTGGTGGGCTAGTATAACGGATTCGGAGTCTGTACGTTATCCGCGAGTACTGGGATGATGCGCACAAGAAAGTTTGTGAGCCCACGAATGATCTTTCGTACCAGGAACCATCATGTTGGAAACCAAATCTCCACTACGAGCACGTACAGTTTTAATTGTATAGCCTGCTGGTTATTGGTAGGGTTACATCAGTATAATGGGATGGGGCATTATGTTGGCTAGGATTAATACATTTATTTGATAAAATGGTTTTCACACTATATATAGTAGTAAAAGAGGATTTTCACGTATGAAGGCAATTTTGGTTATCATAAGGCAAAACTCGCCCATCTGGCTTGCATTGTGTGATGTGGGACGAGCTTATGATAGCTTCATTTTTCAAAAAGTCATTGCGGATTTCTATGCACTAGTATTCACATGGAGTAAACCCGTTCCACATTAGCACCGTGGTCCAGTGAATTACCTAACTTTAAAATAAACCCTAAAAACAACCGTTTTGAGTTCTCACACCGGTCTCATAACTGACCTGGAGTTTATTGTTCCCACACCTAAACTTTAGGTGCCCATAATTTTTACACGGGAAACCGAGTAGTTTCATTCACAGATTTAGTCATGGAGTTGGCTGGAGAAGGATTTTGGTTCTAGCTAGAGCTATATGTCTTGGAGTATTCGCATTCTTCCACTGAGTTTAGTATCTTTTCTGTTGTGTAATCGATGTACTCTAGTGTACCTCTTGTAACTCTGATGTAATATTATTTTAATGATAATGGAGAAGTTCTTTTTATTTTGTGCAAATGTGTAAGTGCCCCTAACAATCCGTCTTTATGAATGGTTTAAGTTGGTTTAATTACCAGCGAAAACTGGGTAAAAAGTCGGGTTGTTACATTTGGTTTCAGAGCTTTGGTTTAAACAAAGCAATGGGGTATGACACATTTGAACAAAAGGAAAGACTCACCAGAGTTATATATCTCATTAGAGATAGGGTTAGTAATACCCTAGAATGAGATTTGGAGTATTATATTTGAGAGAGGTATTTGAAAATATGAAATGAGTTTTGAAAAATTATATTTTAAGAAAGAAACATATTTTGGAAATATATGGTTAATTATAACCTAGATACTTAATCAAACGATTAAGGTTAAGTTTACATTTTGTGATTATAATTACACATAAAATACTTCTTATGGCATGGTAATTAAGCCCCTTCCACCGATCAGGAAAATGATCCGAGTACAAATTCGTTTTGGATTTAATTTCACTATTGGGTAACATTTCGAAATATCGATAAACTTAGATCAAATTTGTTAAGGTAACTAATCAATATGGTTAGAAAATAAAAATTAGGATTTGAGTATTGTATTCGATGTTGAGGTTGGACTATCGAGTATACGAAGATTTTGAATATACGCCTAGCTAACGTATATACGAGGTCTTAAGTATACTAGATAGATAAAGAATCACACTCTAGTCGCTTGAAGATGATTCTGTTGATGACTGCATCATCATCAGTATGTATTTTCGAGTTTCGAAAGTGGGATGACTATATGATTCCGATTAAAACATCAATATTCACTTAAACCCATTTAGATAAGTGTTTGAAATTGTTTGGTAAATTGATGTGAACTTAAATAGAAAAGTGAACATTTGATTGGGTTGTAAGAATTATACTAAAGGGATAAGCCAGTAAATTAAGTGGAGAGTAACCTGGACTTTTCAACAAAATTTCCTTATAGGAACAAATATAGAGTTTGGTCTATCAGGTACTGAATGATGGATGACCCTAAAACAAGCAAGAAAAGCTCATAACCGAAAAGAAAAGGAAGAAAGCCTTAGATTGGGGAAATTCAAAGGTATCTATTGTTATAGATGTAGTCAAGAAGGACATTTTGCAGTTTTATACCCAGAAAGAATACCAAAGAAATCCATTTGAGAAGACATAATTTGTTTCAAATGCAAGAAGAAAGGACATTTTATACATAAGTGTCCTAAAACAAAGAAGAAACCCATGAACCCAACAAAAGAAAAGAAGTGTTATCGATGTAGAAAAGTAGGGCATGTAGTCTAGGATTATCAGTTAAAGAAGGGAGAAAGACCAACTAAAGCAACACCACCCGCAGTCATAAGTGAAGAAGAAGGAACGCAAGAATTATGTAATCAAAGCAAGCTCTTTGACCCCTAGGGAATTATCTCTGAAAAGTTGGATGCATGGATAAATGTATGTATATGATGTTAATAATATATTAAAAAAACTTCTTTTATAAATCTTTTTAATATATTTTATCATATATCCAAATAGATCTTATTCTAATGAAAAAGTTATTGAATTTAATTAAAGGTATCGAAAGGAAGATTGGAATTATCGACGATTTTGGACAAGTCTATAAGTTCTAAAGTATATTGTGGCAACAAAAGGAACTGTTTAAGTGAGCATGAATACCTTGTGAATTAATTTTCACAATTTGATTAAAGGATATTTGGCAAGTGGGAATAGTAAGAAGAAATTATCTAAACAGAAACATTTAGACAAGCTGAGTTCGGAGATGATCAAATTTTTCGTATAACGAATAATAGTAAATTTTGGAAACTGAGAAGGAATAAGTTTCATAACATTTGTATTTGCAAGATAAGATCTAAGAGAATAAATTTAAAACTATGAATATTTTTTAAAGAAGTAAATGGTTGAGTATAAGTAATTGGCCCAGGAAACGATGAATCGAATATATATCGTTAGAGGACATTTAGGTATGGTTGTCCGTAAATATGTATGTTATAATATTCTACCCGGTATATCCATTATGAGAACAAGAAGCTTTGGTATAAAGAATTTTAATCTTAAATTCGACAAATGAGTAGTTACGATTCCCTTTCCTTTTCGAGGACAAAATTTTTAGGGGGAGTGAATGTAATTTTTTATTACTTAATTTGAATTTAAATTTGAATTTGACATAAATATATGTGGTTAAGAAAATTTAATAAATTTGATAAGTTATATGATAGATTTTGCTTGAATTATAAATGAGAATGATTATTAATGAGTTTGGATTTATTGATACTATTTGTCGTTCGATTGGATTTGTCAAACATAACATGAATTAGTAGCGTTAGAATTAAGTGTTGTCCTCAGTTTTCATAGCATTTAAGGGAAAATGCTACCAAAAGTTCACCTTCTCTCCTTAAGACAAGTGTAAGGACACTTGTATTTTTGCATGCCTTCTTTCATGCATGCCTTCCACTTGCCCCTTAGGTGTCATTACCTCCTTAACTCTCCATTCCTATATAAGGAGGCCTTTTCTCCATTTTCTTACCATTCCATTCCATTTCCTCCTTTCCACCTTCCTCTTAAAGCTTATGGCCATGGTTTCCATGGCATAAGCCTTCCTCTTTTCCACCACCACCTTACCAAAGTTCATCGTCATCCTCCTCCTTCTCCTTCCCATATAATGAGAGAGATTAATATATAGTGTGTGTGTGTATATATATATATTGGTGAAGAAGATGTTACGTCGAAATACTGTCCGATGGTTCGCTCAGCTAGGCTCGCCTACCGTGAAGATTTGGAAAGCTGTTTGGTGAGAACCCTTTAACCACAATTTATATAGCAGTTCGACTAATTTAAATATGGTGATGAATTATTAGTGGTTAATGATGGTTGATGTTTGTTATGATGGACGATGCATGCGTAGCTTAGAACACACACACACACACACTATTAAGCGTTAATGTTATAACGCTTGTGCACAGTTATGATTTATTTAATTATGTTGATGATGGTTACCATAGATGTTTATAATGGTTTTTGATGTTGTTCCACACACACTATGACACAACAATTATGTATCACATTGGTGATCGACAAATATTCGTAATTAGAAGCAATATCATTATTGAAATTGAAGATTAATAATTGGGAAAGACCATATGTATGAATTCATATATATTGATAAAGTTCTTTAAATGAATAAAATTGTAACACCCCATACTTTCTGTGAATGTATAAGTAACAAATCAGAGGATAATTAATTTTTAAAAAAAGAATCAAGGGAACGGGTTGCGCCATTGCGTTCGTCTCGGAATTTTGCTTGGAAACGAGTCCGAGTTTGTAAGAATCGGAGTCCGTATGAGGGAGATGTGACCCTCGAAGTTTCAGAAATTTTCAGAATCGAAGACAGTTCGAATTTCGAATTCAAAATTCAAATCCAAACCCAGAAACGGGCTGGGCGGGGAATTTCCCTCCCAGGACCCAGGTCGACTGGGGAGTCGACTGGGCAGTCGACCCCCATGGACCCAGGTCGACTGGGGAGTCGACTGGGCAGTCGACCCTCCGGCCCAGGTCGACTGGGCATTCGACCTGGGGGTCGACCTCCCTGGTCGAACCTGGTGCGTGTGTGTGTGATTTTGAGGGCTGTGACGTGTTTGGACGGACCTGATGAGTTCTAGAGTTAATCTGAGGGCCTAAATGAGTTCCTACACCTATAAATACATCCTAAGACCTAGCCTTCTCTACACACAATTCTATTCTACTTCTACTCTACCTCTGTTCTAATAAAAATAAAAATGGCGTCACTACTCTGCTGGAATCAAAACTAGAAGCTAACCAATATCAACCTAAGCAACTCAATTCAAATTAGAGATTAAAGCTTCTGCAACGATTCTACAACAATTAAAGTTCTTTCTTTAATCCAACCAAGGCAAGTGCAGTTATTTTCCGATATAAACGTTAATTCTGATTGTGACATGAATTGTAAATCTGAATCTGAGGTTATATCTGTTCTGTTCTGTTTAGATCTTATTTTGTATCTCTTTCCTCTTTCTGTTTTATATCCAGGCAACCACGAGCCTGAGCCAATCTCATAAGAGATTAACGTACGCTAAAATGTTTGGGACAGTAAAATGAATGATGCATAAATTGGGCATGACCAATAGGTGACTGATTTGAGGAAAGAACATGGACTGTAGCTAGAATGTAAATCTGAGACATATGACCGGACATGTTATATTTATAACATAAAGGGGATTGAACATATGATTTGAGGACACGACATAGAAAGGCATATAATTGGACATAAATATAGACTGTATTGAACATATGACTTGAGTTAAAGAGAATATGGCTTTGGTATAAAGATTTACATTAAAGTAGGATATCTATCAAATGTGAATAACACCTAAGTAGGAGATTTTTGAACATATGACATGCATTGAAATCGATGGCAATATTTGGTATAATTTATATGTGAATCTTTTGTACTAGGCAAGTTGAACTAAATTGGGACATGTAAATTATGACCATAATCTGTGATAAGTAAATTCAATGCAAACGTGGGGTATATGATCATAGTGTGAATCATGACAACTATTTAGGCATGCAAACTTAGGCCAAATTTATAATTAGGCAATATATGTTTATGAAACTTTAAGGAATGATTAAATATGTTATATTTGCCTAATTTGCTAGTTCTGCTGTATTTTCCTAATCTGCTAGTTCTGTTATATTGCTTAATCTGCTAGTTCTGCTCTACTGCCTAGTCTGCTAGATTTGTTCATCTGCTAAACTAAATCTGTTGAGATGCCTAATCTGTTGCCTGCTAGTTTGCTTAATCTGCTAAATCCATTTGGTCGCCTAATCTGCAAAATCTGTTATCTGCTATATCTGTTGAGTTGATATAATTAGCCCGTTATTGACATAATCTGAATTGGCTACAGTTATGAATAATTGACATGTATATTAGGCGTGGGTATAAATGGTAAATCATTAATTAATTGGCCGCAAAGATAAACATGGCTAACTCGAGGTTAGAATGAGTTTGCGGCGTAATTCTGCCCGGAACCGCCCGGCATATTCCAGTGGCTGCAAACAATAGGTTCTAATGTGAGAAGTTAGTCATAACGTGCTTGAAACCCGAGGTTAGACTCAGTTTGCGACAGAAACCTGCCCGGAACCAACCGGCCTAACCAGTAGCCGCAAACTGTCAGTCTAATGTGAGAGGTCTGGGCATTAATATTTAATTAATGAAAATCTGAGATAAGTATGATGTCTAAAACGTGTTGGGTGGTAAGGTTAAACCAATTGGACCAATGAATCTGATAAACCCGTTTCGTGAATCTGTAGGTCCAATACAAAGTTAGACAATCTGTAACCGGTTAATCTGTAACCGGTTAATCTGTAAGTCTGTTAATCTGTAACTTGTTAATCGGTAAGTCTGTTAATCTGTAACCAGTTAATCTGTAAGTCTGTTAAATCTGTATATCTGATCCGTTAGTCTGAAAACTTGTCTATAAACTAGTTGATCTGAATTCTATATGTCTGAACTTATAAACAAGATAATCTGAAATCTGTTAGCCTGGGGACACAAGGATAGGAAGGGAATTACTTGTGTCGTCTATTGTTTGGTATCCATATTAGTCAATAACCCTTTATGGTATCAAAACTTTGACCCAACAGTAGGTAGGGTCCGGGCACGCTTACTGAACTAATTATAAGCGGTTCATTCTAATAATGGCGACGGGTGTTGATGGTGCGTTCCAACCTGGTCATGTGTGTGCATGGATCCCGGTCTGCCTCTGAGGATGTAAGACGCCGTGACATCTGTAAATAGGTCTGTGCCAATTGGTTGTCACTTTAGGGAGTGATACACCCTACTGTGGGGCCGACACAGGGTATTTATGTATTAGGGAGCCGATCGCTTGGGGTAGGGTTTTAGGGTACACTTAGTTCTGTATGTTTCTGTTGGTACCGTCTGTTTCTGTTGGGTGGCAACACCTGTCTGTTTCTGCGTGGTACCGTCTATTCAGGTGGTAAAGGCCCAATTACTAGTGTACACCTAATGATACATTCTGTTTCCGTAGGGATTAATCTGTTTCTGTTTCGGTTCGGGTGGTAAAGGCCCATTATCTGTATTCTGCTTCTGTCTGTTTCTGATCGGGTGGTAAAGGCCCATTACTAGCGCGGAAGTTATTCTGTACCCGTTTCTGTTTCAGTTTAGACATTAGGGTGACACCTAATTCTATTATACTAGTATTAGTGTAGAGAAGTGTAAAGAAATAGCTTATGTCATTCTGTTCTTCTGTTATATCCGCTACACCTGTTACAGTTATCTCTCATCCAGTTTTATGTTCATGTCATGTTATTATTATCTGTTCATAACTGAAAATCACTGGACTTGCCAGACTTTTTGTCTGACCCTTGTTGTTTCGCCTCCTTTCTTCCGTTTCCCCCCAGGTTTTGTAGAAGGGAATACTCTAGCTTGATCCAAATTTCTTCCGCTTGAAGTGCTTAAAGTATGGCTTGTCTTCTTCCGTGAGGATTATGATTTTAAACTATGCATTCTGAAGGCTTTTGTACCAGACTGATATTTTGTACTTGAATTCTGATACTGTGATTTGAAAGGATGTAACCAAGCTTATTTCGGTTTCTGTTGTAATAAAGTTTTAAATTTTTCAAGTACTATTTTATCTGTCTTGTAAGTTTCTGTTCTGTTTACTAAAATGCTCCATCAAAGTTAAGGCATTCCCTTTGTGAGTGACCTTAACGGAGGTGGGGTGTTACACTTGGTATCAGAGCTAAAGGTTACCAGATCAGAAAAAAGTTTTTGAAAACTGTTTTCAAAAAGGATTTGAAAGGAAGTATTTTCAAAAATAAAGCTTATTTTGAAAAACATAATCCCCAAGAGCCATATACCTTTCCTTCAGTCCTTTTTTTGTAATTGAATCTTTCCTTTTTCGTTTCAGCATGTCTGAAGCATCTGAGATACTAGAGGGTGTTCATGTACCCGGTTGGTTTCGTCAATATCTTGAGGCTAGGACCGCCGCCGTAGGTCCAGCAAATGATCCCCCTCCTCCACCCCCTCCTCGTGCAATTACTTTCTCAAAGATCTGTAGAGATTTTAGGGTCATGGGTGGAAAGGATTTCAAGGGAACTGAATCATTCGTAGAAGCGAGGAACTGGCTCAAAGAAACTGAGGATCTATTCGTTATCTTCGAGGTGGACGATAGGCAGAAGGTAACGTTGGCGGTATGGCTGCTCAAAGATGAAGCTTCCTATTGGTGGGAAGTCACTAACGCCGAGAGGCCAGTTGAAACATGGATGGATTTCAGAATAAGGTTTGAGACAAAATTCCTCTCGCAAGCTGAACGAAGTTTACAACTGGAAAAGTTCTTATCTCTTAAGCAAGGAAGTATGACGGTCAAGGAATACGTCAACCAGTTCAACCAACTGGCTAGGTTCGGATTGGATTTAGTCAACACTCAGCATAAAAAGGCTCTCCGCTTTGTTAAAGGATTGAACGAGCCACTGCACAGCCTAGCCATGACCCATGTACCCATGGGAGCGACTTACGAGAAATTGGTGGACATGGCACTACTACACGAGGAAGACAAGGGCCCGAAAGAGACAAAGAAGGAAGAACCACAGAATAAGAAAGCAGGGCCCAAAAAGGAAACACAAAGGAAGGATGAGAAGTCTGAAGATAAGAAGGGGAAAAAGTGCTTTACTTGTGGAAGCTCGACTCATCTGAACAAGGATTGCAGAAAAGGAAGGGCACTTGCTTCAACTGTGGTGAGATGGGACACTTCACTAGGGACTGCCTGAAGAGACGAGGGCAAGGGAAGAGGGCAGAACCCACTTATGCAGGACAGGCGAATGCTCAAGGGACTGGTAGATATGGTAGAAATAAGAAAATTTAAGAAGAAGGTTTAATTTTCTTATCTGATTGTTGAGTTAAAACTCTTTCTGATTCTGGCATATTGATTCTGTAATCGGTACTCTGCACTTTAATACTAGTATTGTTTCCGATTCCGCTGTAGACCCAAATCCATAAGGGTTATGACTAATCTGTTTGTGATAGATTGGGGTTTGAGAGATATCTGTGTTAGGCGTCAAGTAGGACGCATACATTCTGGGTTTTATCATGTTTAGTTTCCTAAGAATCATTCGATAATCTGATCTGTACCGGTAATCTGTAAATAGGAATATTTCTGATAAGGTTAAGATTTCCAGTTTTGACATTATCTAAAGAGGGTAATCCTCTAGGTGTCAATCTGATGTGGGTTTCGGTCTTCGGGGCCGATACTTAGGACCCATGTCTAATGGGAACCAAGTTTTTGTTTTATCTGTACTCGCTTCCATCATTCGACTGTATCCTATCGATCGAATCTTTGAACTTTAGGTAGAAACTAATGGGTGTAAACATGTGGTTGAGACATGTTATGTTTGATGTTTGCAAGTGGATGCAAGTGGTTGCTAGTGGTTGCTCGTGGATGCATATACACACACTAGGCACTAGATCGGCTCGAAAACACCCTCATACTGCATATGGATGTGTGATCATTTTCAATTTTTGTGGATGCAGAATGATTGACTCGGCACATGGATGTTGCATATGACTGAATGGACATGCACTCATATAGAAATGATATGTATCGAGTAGGGAAATTGCATACATGTTGGACTCATGGCACTGGCATAATTCGCATTAAGGAGGTCAACTGAATCAGTGGACCGCCTGATCTTTGCATTAGATAAGGAACATATACACACACCTTTGCATATGTTCATACAACATTAGAAGTTTCTAAGGACAATGGACGCCAGTGATTGATGATTGAGTAGATGGATGTTGGATGGTAGGACACATTCTTCTTAACTTAAAGATTTCGGGGACGAAATCCTTTAAGGAGGGGAGAATGTGACACCCCGTACTTTCTGTGAACGTATAAGTAACAAATCAGAGGATAATTAATTTTTAAAATAAGAATCAAGGGAAACGGGTTGCGCCATTGCGTTTGTCTTGGAATTCTACTTGGAAACGAGTCCGAGTTTCCAAGAATCGAAGTCCGTATGAGGAAGATATGACCCCCCGAAGTTTCAGAAATTTTCAGAATCGAAGATAGTTCGAAATTCGAATTCAAAATTCGAATCCAAACCCAGAAGCGGGCTGGGTGGGAAATTTCCCGCCCAGGACCCAGGTCGACTGGGGAGTCGACCCCCAGGACCCAGGTCGATTGGGGAGTCGACTGGGCAGTCGACCCCCCAGACCAGGTCGACCCCCCAGACCAGGTCGACTGGGCAGTCGACCTGGGGGTCGACCTCCCTGGTCGAACCGTGTGTGTGTATGTGCGATTTTGAGGGCTGTGACGTGTTTGGACGGACCTGATGAGTTCTAGGGTTAATCTGGGGGCCTAAATGAGTTCCTACACCTATAAATACATCCTAAGACCTAGCCTTCTCTACACACAATTCTATTCTGCTTCTACTCTACCTCTGTTCTAAAAAAAATAAAAATGGCGTCGCTACTCTGCTGGAATCAAAACTAGAAGCTAACCAACATCAACCTAAGAAACTCAATTCAAATTAGAGATTAAAGCTTCTGCAACGATTCTACAACAATTAAAGTTCTTTCTTTAATCCAACCAAGGCAAGTGCAGTTATTTTCCGATATAAACGTTAATTCTGATTGTGACATGAATTGTAAATCTGAATCTGAGGTTATATCTGTTCTATTCTGTTTAGATCTTATTTTGTATCTCTTTCCTCTTTCTGTTTTATAGCCAGGCTACCACGAGCCTGAGCCAATCTCATAAGAGATTAACGCACACTAAAATGTTTGGGACAGTAAAATGAATGATGCATAAATTGGGCATGACCAATAGGTGACTGATTTGAGGAAAGAACATGGACTGTAGCTAGAACGTAAATCAGAGACATATGACCGGACATGTTATATTTATAACATAAAGGGGATTGAACATATGATTTGAGGACACGACATAGAAAGGCATATAATTGGACATAAATATAGACTGTATTGAACATATGACTTGAAATAAAGAGAATATGGCTTAGGTATAAAGATTTACATTAAAGTAGGATATCTATCAAATGTGAATAACACCTAAGTAGGAGATTTTTGAACATATGACATGCATTGAAATCGATGGCTATATTTGGTATAATTTATATGTGAATCTTTTGTACTAGGCAAGTTGAACTAAATTGGGACATGTAAATTATGACCATAATCTGTGACAAGTAAACTAAATGCAAACGTGGGGTATATGATCATAGTGTGAATCATGACAACTATTTAGGCATACAAACTTAGGCCAAATTTATAATTAGGCAAGATATGTTTGTGAAACTTTAAGGAATGATTAAATCTGTTATATTAGCCTAATTTGCTAGTTCTGCTATATTTGCCTAATCGGCTAGTTCTGTTATATTGCTTAATCTGCTAGTTCTGCTCTACTGCCTAGTCTGCTAGATTTGTTCATCTGCCAAATCTGTCATCTGCTAAGTTTGTTGAAAATGCCAAATCTGCTAAACTAAATCTGTTGAGATGCCTAATCTGTTGTCTGCTAAATCTGCTAGTTTGCTTAATCTGCTAGTTTGCTTAATCTGCTAAATCCATTTGGTCGCCTAATCTGCAAAATCTGTTATCTACTCTATCTGTTGAGTTGATATAATTAGTCCGTTATTGACATAATCTGAATTGGCTATAGTTATGAATAATTGACATGTATATTAGGTGTGGGTATAAATGGTAAATCATTAATTAATTGGCCGCAAAGATAAACATGGCTAACTCGAGGTTAGAATGAGTTTGCGGCGTAATTCTGCCCGGAACCACCCGGCATATTCCAGTGGCCGCAAACAATAGATTCTAATGTGAGAAGTTAGTCATAATGTGCTTGAAACCCGAGGTTAGGCTCAGTTTGCGACAGAAACCTGCCCGGAACCAACCGGCCTAACCAGTAGCCGCAAACTGTCAGTCTAATGTGAGAGGTCTGGACATTAATATTTAATTAATGAAAATCTAAGATAAATATGATGTCTAAAACGTGTTGGGTGGGTAAGGTTAAACCAATTGGACCAATGAATCTGATAAACCCGTTTCGTGAATCTATAGGCCCAATACTAAGTTAGACAATCTGTAACCGGTTAATCTATAACCGGTTAATCTGTAAGTCTGTTAATCTGTAACCAGTTAATCTGTAAGTCTGTTAAATCTGTATATCTGATCCGTTAGTCTGAAAACTTGTCTGTGAACTAGTTGATCTGAATTCTGTATGTCTGAACTTGTAAACAAGATAATCTGAAATCTGTTAGCCTGGGGACACAAGGATAGGAAGGGAATTACTTGTGTCATCTGTTGTTTGGGACCCATATTAGTCAGTAACCCTTTCTGGTATCAAAACTTTGACCCAACAGTAGATAGGGTCTGGGCACGCTTACTGAACTAATTATAAGCGGTTCATTCTGATAATGGCGAGGGGTGTTGATGGTGCGTTCCAACCGGGTCATGTGCGTGCATGGATCCCGGTCTGCCTCTGAGGATGCAAGACGTCGTGACATCTGTAAATAGGTCTGTGCCAATTGGTTGTCACTTTAGGGAGTGATACACCCTACTGTGGGGCCGACACAGGGTATTTATGTATTAGAGAGCTGATCGCTTGGGGTAGGGTTTTAGGGTACACTTAGTTCTGTCTGTTTCTGTTGGTACCGTCGGCTTCTGTTGGGTGGCAACACCTGTCTGTTTCTGCGTGGTACCATCTGTTCGGGTGATAAAGGCCCAATTACTAGTGTACACCTAATGCTACATTCTGTTTCCATAGGGATTAATCTGTTTCTGTTTCGGTTCGGGTGGTAAAGGCCCATTATCTACATTCTGCTTCTGTCTGTTTCTTATCGGGTGGTAAAGGCCCATTACTAGCGCGGAAGTTATTCTGTACGCGTTTCTGTTTCAGTTTAGACATTAGGGTGACACCTAATTCTGTTATACTAGTATTAGTGCAGAGAAGTGTAAAGAAATAGCTTATGTCATTCTGTTCTTCTGTTATATTCGCTACACCTATTACAGTTATATCTCATCCAGTTTTATGTTCATGTCATGTTATTATTATCTGTTCATAACTGAAAATCACTGGACTTGCCAGACTTTTTGTCTGACCCTTGTTGTTTCACCTCCTTTTTTCCGTTCCCCCCAGGTTTTGTAGAAGGGAATACTCTAGCTTGATCCAGATTTCTTCCCCTTGAAGTGCTTAAAGTATGGCTTGTCTTCTTCCGTGGGGATTATGATTTTAAACTATGCATTCTGAAGGCTTTTGTACAAGACTGATATTTTGTACTTGAATTCTGATATAGAGATTTGAAAGGATGTAACCAAGCTTATTTCGGTTTCTGTTGTAATAAAGTTATAAATTTTTCAAGTACTGTTTTATCTATCTTGTAAGTTTCTGTTCTGTTTACTAAAATGCTCCATCAAAGTTAAGGCATTCCCTTTGTGAGTGACCTTAACTGAGGTGGGGTGTTACAAAAATAATACCGGAACATTCTAGGATGACAGAGAGGATAATGTCTAGGCTTGGGTTTGGAAATTATAGTTTTCTGCTCTCCCTGGCTATCCTTAACTGATCCGACGAATGGGATGGTTAATTTGAAGTTATTTGAATTTAGAAATAAATTGGATTTTTAATTTAATATTTAATTAAGTGAAAAATAAAAGTCGAATTTTGAACCCAAGATAATTTGGAAACTCAATGTAAATTACCTTAAATGATTTTACATGAGTATATATTGGTTTTCTAAGGTATTTTTAAATACTGAAGAATAATTTTTATTGTGGTCAAAATAGAGCTCGTCGCACAATGGCAATTTGCGTATTTTAGTTACAAACTGTAAACGCTTATAACTTTTGCAATCTAAATCAGATTTCCAAGAAATGAAAAACATTTGATTTATATTAACAAGAACTTTTAAATGGGTGAAAGCATATTTGAATTTCGGGTTATAATTTTCAAGTTATGTTAAAACCGTTTTGGAAAAGGTCGTTGTAAGAGAAGTTGTCAACCTTAGCTATAAACAGCTATTTTAAATGTTTTAAAAATATGGATTTTTTTGTAAAATCATTATAAATTATGTTAAAGTGCTTTGAATCATAAAGTTTAAGTTTTGGCTAAGATAAACGATATTTTGATCAAAGTAGTTAAGGTAACTGTTTTGTAACTCTTTTGAAACACTCCTCTTTCTTTGAAAACAATCTATTTTGAAGTTGTAAACACGAGCTGTTTTCCGAACTATAAGTAATCATTTGTAAATGATTGGTGGAATGTTTTCAAAGACTTAAAAGTATTGAAAATGTTTTGTATGGAAATTAAATTGATTTATTTGACACTAAAACGGGGTTTTCAATTTTAATTAATTGGATATAGTTGGAGATAAATCTTTGGATGTTTGATATTAATTCAACAGATGATGACTCTTACTATTTGAGGAATTTAAATGGTAGTTCACCTTTATTCCTCTTATAGTGTGTGTTGGATACAGAGATTAATATTAAGTGACTCTTACTATTTGAGGGATTTAAAAGGTAGTTCACCGTTATTCATCTTATAGCGTGAGTTAGATACATAGATTAATATTAAGTATAAGTGGATGATATTTTTATCCAGATCTAATGTCAAAAAGTTGGATAAATCTTTTAATTAAGATATGGGTTTCCCAAATTGATTGGGATAAGTTGGATAGAAATAATCTTGGATATTTGATATGAAATTCTTTGGTGTAAACCTATACTATTTGAGGAATTTGGAAGATATTATTATTATGTCATTATTCCACTTATAGTATTCGTTGATTATGAGAATTGATATCGATTATAAGTAGACACAATTTCTCTGTAACTTATGTTCAATATCGATTGATTTGGGTTTTGTCGTGAATCATATCTTCAATAATATCATTCTTGAAACCCAATGAGATTGAGTAATGGAAATTCATATCGTAATTTGGGGATTTAATCAAATCTTTGATTTGAGGAAATTTAAAATAAGGAATTAGGAAGGAAGAATAATATTTTCGTTAAGATTACATAATTGAATGTTCGGAAACCAATTTAATTGTAAACTAGTGTTGAAATGTGGGGTAAGGGTTTTCAAAGGAAACTAGGTTTTTGATAACGAGTTATCAAATGGAAAATTAATTAAGGCTTTGAGGCTAAATTATCTTTGATTTAAGGGATGTGTTTTAAAAGAGAAAAGCTAAATATGGATTTTGTTATAATTTGAGAATGGATTTAAAGAAGTTTAATTTAACAAAATCCAAGATGGAAGGAGATTTGGTTGAAAGCCTGTGTGTTCTGTAATTGTATTTTTTTAAATTGCGCTTATTATTTGGAATGACCGAGATCGGATATATGTCCGAAAACCATTCCAAGTAATAATACGACATTGTGAGCAATTGAATACACTGGAGACGGGATTGAAGACCGGGACCCTTCATGTCGTAAGGGTGACTTCCTGAATGTCTCGATTGCCTGACTCCTATTCGTAGATGAATTTTATATATCTGTTAAGTGGCAAGAAGTCCGAACGTATGTAAAGGAATCCCTGATTGTTGTTTCGTTCAGACCCAGAGCGAACATGTATGGATTGTGTGTCTGACATTGTAATTGACTGTGTAGCACTGGTCTTTATTAATATATATCTGTTTAGTGGTGGAGAATTTATTCTCTTGCTTATCACCCTTCTTTAAGACATATGATATGAGCTTAGAGGTTATATATTGATGGAAATCAGTGATGCGTTGTGAATGGACAATATGACATACTTAAGTCATGTAATGAGCTATGGATGATCAAAGAATGGCTTATTTAAGCATAGATTATTTAAGCATAGCTTTGTGTCTATCGTGACCTCGACGAACCTCACATCTCGGATTGATGGTAAACTGGTGTTCATTTTTTATGTTCGTTCCGTACGTTCAGTGCACCGGGATGTGATGATGAAAGGGTACTACGAAGTCCCCAGTCTAGGACACTATTTGTTGGGTACTATGGTTCATGTATGGTTGTAACACCCCACCTCTGCTAAGGTCACTCACAAAAGGAATGCACTAGTTTTGGTGGAGTATTATCTAGGTAAACATGCACAGAGATATCACAAGAAGAACATAAATAAAGCAGCGGTAGAAATTAAAAACCAACTTTTTATTATTTCCCAAAAATGAGTCAAAAGCTCATATATCCAAGATACAAATTATTCCATTACATCCAGTTCATAATAAAGAAGCATAAACTTAAAAACAAAGTAAATTATTCCCCATAAATAGCAGAAGCAGCCATAGCATAGCCCAAGACCAAACCGTACATGAGCTATCAGAAAGCAAGCTAAATCCAAGCTAAGAGCTAGTGTTTCCTCCCTGAGAACCGGGGGGGGACAAAAGAAAAAGGGCGAAAGAAAAGGGTCAGTCATAAAGACTGGTAAGCCCTAGTGACTTTCAGTATGAAAACTAGTAAAAGTAACAAGGTATGTGAAAACTGGAATTAAACATAAGGATGATAACAGAACTAGTAGGATAATTAAGATAACAAGATAAGTCAAGTCTGGCATCGCATATTCAAGGTTCGCTGCACCAACTGTACTAGTATTCTAACCCATGTCAAGTATTAATCATGAAATGATCCCTTGGCCCAGTATCATGAAGTGACCCATTACAGGGTCCTACGGTACGATCTACTAATCGATCGGCTCCCTACAAGTCCTAGCTCGTCATGTGTCTGTGTCATACAACCCTATCCTGAAATGTAGTTACCTGTGCTAGGTCCACCATAGGGTGTATCAAGTCCTATGGTGCCAACCACCGACATGAATCAAGCATGCTCATTGTAAATCTACGGGTGCCCAATGCCTGCTTTTTCAACTTCGGGCTATGTGCACGACCATAGCCCGCCTGAACCTACAATGGCGCACCTACTCAACCACCGTTCTGGTCGCTTACAAGCAGCCCAGTAATTGTGCTCCACCCTGCCTAGTCCCAGGGTATCATGATATATCTAAGTGGGTTACTGCTGAAAAGGACCGCGCAACTAGGGTTTCTAATGGGTTAAGTGTTGTCATTCAAATTCGTGACTTAACCCTATCCAAATCATGTATCAAGTTGGTTAAGTGTGTTCAGACTTAACCCTATCAATTCATCGTGTCAAGTTGGTTAAGTATATTCAAGTGGTTCATGACTTAACCCAATCATATGTCATTAATTCATTAGTGCACGCCAACCTCTCACATTAGACTAACTGTTGTGGTTACGGGATTTGCCGGGCGGTTCTGGGTAGATTTACACCACAACATAGTCTAACCTCGGGTTTATACGTGCGATATGACCAACTACCCACATTGGATTCTATTGTTTACAGCCACAGGATTTGCCGGGTGGTTCCGGGCAGATTTATACTGCAAACTCAACCCAACCTCGAGTTGGCCATTTTCAAGTTATCTAAATGTCATGCCCATATCTAGATTCATGTCAAGTTTTCAGGTCATGTTTCATGTCAAATCGTGTCAAGTTCATGTCCATATTCAGGTTCAAGTCATAACAACGTTCATGTCCAAGTTTAAAGCTAATTTATGTTTTACCTAGTCTACCCAAATCGTGCTCCCATCGCACGTATGTTCGAATCGATACAAATAAATCTAATAGGGAATAACATAAAAAGGAACGGGTATAATGTGGCAAAAGTGATTACTAGCATAGCATGATATGACTTGAAATAAAAGATTAAAACATTACTGACATATTAAATATTGGCCTCAAACAGAAAGATTCCAAATCTAGCAAGATAAGGTACTAGTCAAAATAACAGTTGTCATAAGGTGATGGTATAGTCATGGTAACGACTGTCATAAGGTGATAGTATAGTCATGGTAACGACTGTCATAAGGTTATAGTCATAAACATGTGACTAATAAAAGATTCAACATGATAATAAGAGGGGTTTCTCTTTTTGGTTTACAACATGAATAGGCCCCAAATCAATGTCATAGTAATATCCAAGAGTCAAGATCCAAGATGAACGAGAATGGATGTAAACAGTCATCATACATAGGTCCAATTTCAATTTACATCATATTCATATTACATTTACAGTTTAAATCTGAAAATAACTGGGGCTTACAGATCGTGGTTTGAGAATTTGAAAAAGAGAGTCGATTGTTGAATCTTTATATGCTTAGTCAAGTCCTAATAGAAGTCCCCAAATCAGCAATTTCCTTAACGCGGTCTCAACGTAGAAGAAGCAGTCCTTCTCTCAAACTTTTCAATCAGAATCAGAGCAGCATAAGGTCAGAAAGAATTTTGTGTAGAGAGACTTGTGTTAGGGGATGTATTTATAGGGTCAGGTCAACGAATGTGGACAGAAACGAGGCCAAATACATCAGAGTGAATCCAGCTTCAGAAATGGGCTCGGGCACCAGGTCGACCCCCAGGTCGACACTATGGTTGACCTGGTCCTGGGTAGGTCGACCAGGTCCTGGGCGGGAAATTTCCCGCCCAGTCCATTTGGAGGTTTGAAATTCGAATTTTTGAATTCAAAATAAGTCTGTTTTGAACTTGAAAACTTCGAATGGCCATAACTTGGTCATACGGACTCCGATTTTCAAAAACTCGGACTCGTTTCCATGAAGAATTTCGAGACGAACGCAATGCCGTGACCCGTTTCTCTTGATTCTTAATTTAAAAATTAATTCTGCCTTGATTTATGATTATTACACGTTATAAAAACACGGGTTGCTACATTCTCCCCCCTTAAAGGATTTCGTCCCCGAAATCTCCAAGTTAGGGAGGATGTGTCCTACCATCCATCATCCATCTACTCAAAGCATCATCCATAGGCAGCCATTGTCCTTAAAAGATTTCTAGTGCTGTATGAACATATGCAGTAGGTGTGTGTATATGTACTTATCTAATGCAAAAGATCTGGCGGTTACTGATTCAGTAAACCTCCTTAATGCAAAATATGTTAGTGTCATGAATCCAACATGTATGCAAATTCCTAACATAGTTTATAATCTCTACATGAGTGCACAAACATTCATCCATATGCAACATCCAAGTGATAGCATAACAAGTTCCATCCATGTACAAGTATTAGCACTCATGCATATGCAACATGAAAATGTGACTGAGCCGATCTAGTGCCTAATGTGTGTCATGCATCCACTAGCAACCACTTGCAACCATTTGCAAACACCAACCATAACATGTTTCAATCACATGTTTACATCCATATGGTTCTACCTAAGGTTCTCAAGATAAGATCGAGAAGATAACAAGACAAACATATATATTAGAAGCATGATACGAAAAGGTTTTCAAGTTTATAGGAAAAAGAGATCGAGAATGTACCCTCATAAAGAAATGGGTAAAGCGCGCGTATCTTCTCTTCGGTTTCCCAAGTTGCATCTTCTTGGGCCTCACTCCACTGCACTTTAACTAGCTTGACTTCTCGATTCCTTAGCTTCTTAATCTCCATTCCTAAGATACGAATCGGAACTCGCCTCAATGTCGCTTCTTTTTCCACTTCTACGTCTTCAAGGATGCTTGGCTCAACCACTTCAGCAGACTCATGCAAGCACTTCCGGAGATACGAGACGTGAAAGACATTGTGTACTCCAGATAACTTCTCGGGTAAGTCTACCTTATAAGCCATTCGTCCAATCCTCTCAATGATAGGGAACGGTCCTACAAACCTTGGTGCTAGCTTTCCAACTGCTCCAAAACGAACTGCATTGCGTAACAGAGAAACTTTTATAAAGACCATATCTCCGACTTCGAACTCTAGGCCTGTCCTTCTCTGGTCTGCATAAGATTTCTGTCTATCTTGGGCCGTTTTCATCCGTCTTCGTATCAACTCAATCTTCTTAGAAGTGTCCCTTATCATGTCAGGCCCAAGTATAAGTTTGTCTGTTGTCTCCCACCAACAAGTTGGCGAATTGCACGGTCTTCCATACAGGGCTTCGAACGGTGCCATTCCGATACTAGCTTGGTAACTATTGTTATATGCAAACTCCACGAGAGGAAGATGATCTTCCCAAGTACCACCGAAGTCAAGAATACATAGCCTCAAGAGATCTTCTAGTACCCTATTTACCCTTTCGGTTTGTCCATCTGTCTGCGGGTGATAGGCCGTGCTCAAGTTCAGTCGTGTTCCCATTGCTTCTTGCAGACTATTCCAAAACTGGCTAGTGAAAATCGGGTCACGATCACTAAATATACTAGAAGGAACTCCATGCAGCCGTACTATCTCTCGAAGGTAAATAGACGCTAGCCCTGATGCGGTCCTCTTGCTCTTCACCGGAATGAAGTGAGCACTTTTCGTGAGTCTATCAACTATGACCCATATGCTAGTATTTCCCTTTCTTGACCTAGGCAGTCCATCCACGAAATCCATCGAGATACTCTCCCATTTTCATTGCGGAACCTCCAAAGGATGTAATAGTCCACCGGGCTTCTTCGACTCGGCCTTTACTTGTTGGTACACCATGCACTTCGAAACGAACTCTGCCACGTCCTTTTTCATTCCAAACCAAAAGAAAATGCGTTTCATATCCCTGTACATCTTATCCCCTCCGGGATGTATAGTCATCTTCGAGTGGTGCGCTTCTTCGAAAACTTTCCTTACCAGGTCTCCCACTTGTGGGACACATAGCCTTCCATCGCGCCTTAGCCATCCCTTGTCATCTATGCAATACCTACTGAGGTGACTCGATGTCTCACCCCTAATCAGCTTGTCCATGATTTCGACTATCTGCGGGTCTTCCTTCTGTGAAGTCCCTACTTGATCTAGAAGTGTAGGCCTTAACTCAAGAGATGCAAACGTAGCAGTCAATGACTCAACAACAGGTGTAAAATCAAAGGTTGCTATAAACTCAAGGCTTTTCATTTCAACAAACAAGGGGCTCAAAGTCAACCTTTTTTCTACTTAGTGCGTCTGCCACCACATTACCCTTTCCAGGGGTATAAGCTATATCGAAGTCATATGATGCCAAGAACTCCATCCACCGCTGTTGTCTCAGATTTAAATCTTTCTGTGAGAAGAGGTACTTGAGCGATTTGTGGTCGGTGTATAGCTCAACCTCTCCCCTAGAAGATAATGACGCCAAGCTTTAAGTGCAAAAACAATCGCGGCCAATTCCAAGTCATGTGTGGGATAGTTTTTCTCATGAACTTTAAGTTGTCTGCCCCCGAAGCATATTACTCTTCCTTCTTGCATTATGACGGCGCCTAATCCCATGCCGCGCGCATCTGTGTACACGGTAAACATCTTACCTCCATCGGGTAATGCCAAAACTGGAGCTGTGGTGAGGGCTCTCTTAAGTCTCTGAAAAGTAGCGTCACATTCTATGTCCCATGCAAAAGGCAGGTTCTTCTTTGTTAACTTGGTAAGAGGGGCTGAATTCTTAGCGAAGTCCTTAATGAACTTCCTGTAGTAGCCCGCCAAACCGAGAAAGCTCCTCACCTCTGTTTCATTCTTAGGAATTTTCCAGTCCTGTACCGGAACTACCTTTGCAGGGTCCACGACTATGCATTGCTTAGAAACTACATGTCCAAGGAACCAAACTTCCTTCCTCCAAAAATGGCATTTGGAGAACTTAGCCTTTAATTGGTGTGCTCTAAGCGTTTCCATGACTTCCTTGATGCCTAGCATGCTCTTCTTCATCCTTTGAGAAGATCAAAATATCATCCACGAAAACTACCACAAACTTGTTAAGGAACTCCCGAAACACCCTACTCATCAAATCTACAAAGTACGCGGGTGCATTCGTTAACCCAAATGGCATGACGAGCCATTCGAAGAACCTGTCTGGAGTCCTAAACGCAGTTTTGTCAATGCTATCCTCAGCCACACTGAGCTGATGAAATCCTGTGGCTAGATCGAGTTGAGAGAAAACAGATGCTCCCATAAGCTGGTCAAACAAATCGTCGATTCTTGGTAGTGGGTGCCTATTTTTCTTTGTCATCTTGTTTAAATCACGATAATCTATGCATATACGAAGCGATCCATCCGCCTTAGTAGCGAATACCACCGGAGCACCCCATTCAGAAATGCTTCGTCTTATGAAATTTTTCTCAAGCAACTCGTTGATTTGTTTACTGAGCTCTCTTCTCTCTCGCGGGGCCATGTGCCTAACGGGCAATGAAACTGGCTTGTCATTATCAACAAGATAAATTCGGAACTCTATCTCGCGTTTAGGAGGTAATCCCCTCACTTCATCAAAGACATCTGGATATTCTCGGACCACTCTTACAGATTGCAAATTATCGTCGGACGAGTCAAGAGATTCAAGATAACATAACATGACTGGACCCTTAGGGTTACAAGAAATTTCAAGGGTATTACCAAGGTGAGTCATGAGCCTCACTACCCTTCGTTCACAATCAAGAATGGCTCCATAATCGGACAGCCAATCCATACCTAGGATAAACCGTATCCCATGAATCCGAGAACATAAGCATTACACGTGAATTCCACGCTTAAGATAGAGATCCTCAAATCCACACACATCATAGATAAATGGGAGGAGCCCCCAATTGGATTTGAAACTATAACGGGATCCTCAACCAGACTAGTACTTAGGTGCAGATTTTCAACAATATCAGAAGAAATAAAAGTACGCGATGCGCCAGAGTCAAATAAGGTTCGAACAAGAAAGTCAGAAATGTAAACAAGGCTTTCTACGGAAATATTACTACCTCGGTCAAGAGCTGGAGTGGTGTTGAGAGCATGCAACTTCCCTCCAAAAGGTCCTGCTCGCTGGGTCTGCCCTTGCCCCTGTCCTTGCTTCTTAGGGCAATCCTTGCTGATGTGTCCAGTATCTCCACAATGAAAGCGTTCACCCAACTTTCTCTTCTTCATTCTACAGTCTTTAGCTAGATGTCCAGTAATACCACAGAACTTGCACTTCCTCGTCTCACGTGATTTTTTTGTTGCCCTTGTTATTCTTGTTATTCTTGTTGTTCCCCTTCTTGAAGTCAGCTTTCTTATTCTGAGTCTCGTTAGGCTTAACCTCCTTCTTGCTATTCTTGTCTTCCTCATGAAGTAAAGCCATATCCACCAAGCTTTCAAAGGTCGCCCCCATGGGTATATGAGTTAGGGCCAAGCTGTGTAGTGGTTCGTTCAATCCTCGAGCAAAGCGTACAGCCTTTTTCTGGGCTGTGTTGACCAAATCCGAACCGAGCAAGCTGATTAAACTTATTCACGTACTCCCTCACAGACATATCCCCTTGCTTGAGTGCTAGGAACCTCTCCATCTGAAGGTTCTCCTCTGCGGACGATAAGAATTTGAGCCCAAACCTCTCTCTAAAGTCTGCCCAAGTCTCAACTGGCCTGGTTGCGTTGGTGACTTCCCACCAAAATGAAGCTTCCTCTTTCAACAACCATGCTTCCAGCTGAACTTTCCTATGGTCCTCCATATCAAAGATAATGAACAAGTCTTCCGTCTCTTTTAGCCAGTTTCGTCCCTCAACGAAGGTTTCAGTTCCAACGAAGTTCTTGCCGCCCATTGCTTTAAAGTCTTTGCATATTTTGGCAAAGGCGGTACTAGGAGGAGGAGGAACCGCGGCCACTGGGGGAGGAGGAGGAGGGATGTCTGCCGTGCCCGTGTCGTTGGCCCTGGCTTCTAAGTACCTTCGGAACCATCCAGGCACGGGTATTCCCTCGGGAAGGTTAAGATCGGCCATGCTGAAAAACGAAAAGAAAAGATTCAAACGAGGAAACAAAGGAAAGTGCTAATGGCTTCTTGGGGAATAACCTTTTTAAACATAAAACTTTTCTTGAAAAATGCTTCTTTATAAATGGTTTTGAAAATAGTTTCAGAAGGTTTTTAAAACTTTTTCCCAGCCTGGTAACCTTCTGCTCTGATACCAAATGTAACACCCCACCTCTGCTAGGGTGACTCACAAAGGGAATGCACTAGTTTTAGTGGAGTATTATCTAGGTAAACATGCACAAAGATATCACAAGGCAGAACATAAATAAACCAGCGGTAGAAATTAAAAACCAACTTTTTATTATTTTCCAGAAAAGAGTCAAAAGCTCATATATCCAAGATACAAATTATTCCATTACATCCAATTCATAATAAAGAAGCATAAAATTAAAATAAAAGTAAATTATTTCCCATAAATAGCAAAAGCAGCCATAGCATAGCCCAAGACCAAACAGTACATGAGCTGTCAGAAAGCAAGCTAAATCCAAGCTAAGAGCTAGTGTTTCCTCCCTGAGAACCTGGGGGGGGAAACGAAAGAAAAAGGGTCATTCATAAAGACTGGTAAGTCCTAGTGACTTTCAGTATAAAAACTAGTAAAAGTAACATGGTATGTGAAAACTTGAATTAAACATACGGATGATAACAAAACTAGTAGGATAATTAAGATAACAAGATAAGTCAAGTCTGGCATCGCATATTCAAGGTTTGCTGCACCAACTATACTAGTATTCTAACCCATGTCAAGTATTAATCATGAAATGATCCCTTGGCCCAGTATCATGAAGTGACCCATTGCGGGGTCCTACGGTACGATCTACTAATCGATCGGCTCCCTACAAGTCCTAGCTCGTCAAGTGTCTGTGTCATACGGCCCTATCCTGAAATGTAGTTACATGTGCTAGGTCCACCATAGGGTGTATCAAGTCCTATGGTGCCAACCACCGACACGAATCAAGCACGCGCAGTGTAAATCTACGGGTGCCCAATGCCTACTTTTTCAACTCCGGGCTATGTGCACGACCATAGCCCGCCTGAACCTACAATGGCGCACCTACTCAGCCGTCGTTCTGGTCGCTTACAATCAGCCCAGTAATCGTGCCCCACCCTGCCTAGTCCCAGGGTATCGTGATACATCTAAGTGGGTTGCTGCTGAAAAGGACCGCGTAACTAGGGTTTCTAATGGGTTAAGTGTTGTCATTCAAATTCGTGACTTAACCCTATCCAAATCATGTATCAAGTTGGTTAAGTGTGTTCAGACTTAACCCTATCAATTCATCGTGTCAAGTTGGTTAAGTATATTCAAGTGGTTCATGACTTAACCCTATCATGTGGCATTAATTCATTAGTGCACGCCAACCTCTCACATTAGATTGACTGTTGTGGTTACTGGATTTGCCGGGCAGTTCCGGGCAGATTTACACCACAACATAGTCTAACCTCGGGTTTTTACGTGCGATATGACCAACTACCCACATTGGATCCTATTGTTTGCAGCCACTGGATTTGCCAGGCGGTTCCGGGCAGATTTATACTGCAAACTCAACCCAACCTCGAGTTGGCCATTTTCAAGTTATCTAATTGTCATGCCGAAGTTCAAGTTTTCATATCTAGATTCATGTCAAGTTTTCAGGTCATGTTTCATGTCAAATCATGTCAAGTTCATTTCCATATTCAGGATCAAGTCATAACAACGTTCATGTCCAAGTTAAAAGCTAATTTATGTTTTACCTAGTCTACCCAAATCGTGTTCCCATCGCATGTATGTTCGAATCGATACAAATAAATCTAATAGGGAATAACATAAAAAGGAACAGGTATAATGTGGCAAAAGTGATTACTAGCATAGCATGATATGACTTGAAATAAAATATTAAAACATTACTAACATATGAAATATTGGCCTCAAACATAAAGATTCCAAATCTAGCAAGATAAGGTACTAGTCAAAATAACAGTTGTCATAAGGTGATAGTGTAGTCATGGTAACGACTGTCATAAGGTGATAGTATAGTCATGGTAACGACTGTCATAAGGTGATAGTCATAAACATGTGACTAATAATAGATTCAACATGATAATAAGAGGGGTTTCTCTTTTTGGTTTACAACATGAATAGGCCCCAAATCAATGTCATAGTAATATCCAAGAGCCAAGATCCAAGATGAACGAGAATGGATGTAAACAGTCATCATACATAGGTCCAATTTCAATTTACATCATATTCATATTACATTTACAGTTTTAAATCTGAAAATAACTGGGGCTTACAGATCGTGGTTCGAGAATTAGAAAAAGGGAGTCGATTGTTGAATCTTTATATGCTTAGTCAAGTCCTAATAGAAGTCCCCAAATCAGCAATTTCCTTAAGCAGTCTCAACGTAGAAGAAGCAGTCCTTCTCTCAAACTTTTCAATCAGAATCAGAGCAGCATAAGGTCAGAAAGAATTTTGTGTTGAGAGACTAGTGTTAGTGGCTGTATTTATAGGGTCAGGTCAACGTATGTGGACAGAAACGAGGCCAAATACATCAGAGTGAATCCAGCTTCAGAAATGGGCTCGGGCACCAGGTCGACCCCCAGATCGACACTATGGTCGACCTGGTCCTGGGTAGGTCGACTACATAGTCGAGCCCCAGGTCGACCTGGTCCTTGGCGGGAAATTTCCTGCCCAGTCCATTTGGAGGTTTGAAATTCGAATTTTTGAATTCGAACTGAGTCTGTTTTGAACTTGAACACTTCTGAAAACTTCGAATGGCCATAACTTGGTCATACGAACTCCGATTTTCGAAAACTCGGACTCGTTTCCAAGCAGAATTTCGAGACGAACGCAATGCCGTAACCCGTTTCCCTCGATTCTTATTTTAAAAATTAATTCTTCCTTGATTTATGGTTATTACACGTTATAAAAACACGGGTTGTTACAATGGTGGGCTAGTATAATGTAGTCCGAGTCTGGAAATTATCCACGAGTACTGGGATGATGCACGCAAGAAAGTTTGTGAGTCCATGAATAATCTTTCGTACTAGGAACCATCATGTTGGTAACCCAATCTTCACTATGAGCCCGTACAGTTTTGATTGTATAGCCTGCTGGTTACTGACAGGATTACGTCAGTATAATGGGATGGGGCATCATGTTGGCTAAGATTAATACATTTATTTGATAAAATGGTTTTCACACTATATATATAGTAGTAAAAGAGGATTTTCACATATGAAGGCATTTTTGGTTATCATAAGGAAAAACTCGCCCATTTGGTGTGCGCTTGCATTGTGTGATGTGGGACGAGCTTATGATAGCTTCATTTTTCAAAATTCCATTGCGGATTCTATGCTTTGTTATTCACATCAAGTAAACCCGTTCCACATTAGTGGCGTGGTCCGATGAATCACCTAACTTTAAAATATACCCTAAAGACAACCCTTTTGAGTTCTCACACCAGTCCCATGACTGACCTGGAGTTTATTGTTCCCAAATCCAAACTCTGGTTGCCTATAATTTTTACATGGGTATCCTAGTAGTTTGGTTCGCAGATTTAGTCCTAGAGTTTGTTGGAGCAGGATTCTGGTTTTAGCTGGAGCTATTATCTCTTGGAGCATTCGCATTCTTCCGCTGAGTTTAGTGTGTTTTCATTATTTTAAAAGGATTATCTAAAGTTAACCAAGTTGTTAGTAATGTGAATTTATCACAGAAAGTATTCTAGACTGATCCGGCTATTCGGGTCGATTTCGCTTTGCTTTAAAATGTGCTCGGGTCGGACTGAGTA
This sequence comes from Allium sativum, assembly GCA_030737875.1. Taxonomy (NCBI): domain Eukaryota; kingdom Viridiplantae; phylum Streptophyta; class Magnoliopsida; order Asparagales; family Amaryllidaceae; genus Allium; species Allium sativum. Next base: position 53,082,932 of record CM060920.1, on the reverse strand, counting down.
TATTCCCAGGTTAGGTTTTGATTGGAGCTTCAAAAGAGAAGCTGGGGTCGAGACATATTTCCATATTTTTTGATAATAAATTATTTCCACTGTGCGAGTTGTATTGATCTAGTGTGTACTATGATATTGTATCATATATACACAGTTTCTCTTTGTGTAAAGAGTTTTGATATATTATGTTTTATTCGTTCAGTTGTGAGATTCTATTCTACTTTGATTCTGTGTTGTCGGTCCTCTTCATCTTCTTCTATTCTAACATTTCTTTCTACTTCACAACCTCTAATTTCTTTCTTTAACTATCCGGGGTTTGAATGCTTGGGCTTTGGCAAGGGTACATAGGATTATATATGTCGAAATTCGAGCGTCGAATTCCGTCAGGTTGTTACAGATTAAGGAGTTAACTAATTAATTTATTTCGAATATAAATTTAAAACAAAAATAATTTATTTGTTCGTGAACATAATTCAATTAAATAAGATCCATTAGGATTGTATGGACAAATGCAACACATACGAGCTCGATTGGAATCATCTGGAGCTAATCAAAATTTTATCTAATTTTAAATGTTAGTTTAAAATTAGATAAAAAGACCTGAAATCAGAAAATCGAAATGAAATGTGAGTTAAATCTCATACCTTTTGGAATTCTATGATGTGATTAAATTCATATACTCATATTTATTGTTGTTAGTATAAATTAGAAGATTTGAATGATTGTAATTTGATTGATAATGGTTGTCTGGTTGATGATTAACGTTATTTACATTACAATCTTTTAAATGATTTAGAATAGATTTCTATTTCATATGAATTTATATAATGATATTATGAGTTGAGATACAGGGAAAACAGATTGGAGGGATCCAACTGGATTCCTCAAATATTTTGTACGATTATTTGTTTTCATATTGTTTACGTATGAATTGTTCAATCCAAGTAACTTTAAATCTATTTGGATGCTGACTATTGAATTGGATGTGATGGTTGACTTGAGTCCAACTTTGATTTTTATTAATCAGTAAACAATATTGATTAAGTGATTGGTAGCAAATAACCTAAAATTCATCTTTTTAAGATGTTGATTTGCCGTTAGGCGAATTAACAAAGTTCAAGTTATGAAATTCATTTTTATAACTGAGACAAGATTTTTAAGTATATTTGATATAAATAGCAGTTTTATAAATAAATCAATATTATTAAGAATGTTTTATAAAAGTATTTTCAATTATTTGTTAATAAATTTCAACGTTTTAATAAGTTTTATAAGTGGTAAGTCAAAAATTAACCTACGGGGAAATAGTTGGAGAAATTGTTTTTGAAGAAAAACAACTAAGCAACATTATATAAAATAATTATTTTTAATTAATTTAAAGGGTAAGATTCTCTAATATCAGTTAACAAATTAACTGAGATTTCCAGTTGACCAAGTCAACTGTTTTTAGTTGGAATTGGTTACTAAACCAATTTGTTTTCAATCAAGTTAATTAATATAGTTTTTAACAAAAGGTTGGTTAAATTTAAGAAGATTTCTTAAAAGTTAATTCATCTTTAATTAACTATGTTTAGTAATAATTACCGAGTTGTTAACTATTAATAAAGAATATTATTTTAAAAACTAAAAAAAAAGATTAACTATTCTACTTTTAGTTAAAAATGAAGTTAATTATTTCTACTTTAGTTAATGATGAAGTTAATTATTATTTTAGTTAATAATAATTAAAGTGATTAGTTTTTAAATTGGAATTCAATTAAGAAAGTAAACAACTTTGGGATAATACTTAGTTGAATCTGGTAAAGGGTTTTGTAAAGGGTTCTATTATAAAGCCCAGTTTTATAAATAAAGTTTTTAAAAGAGATCTTATGCTAATGCGATGATTATAAATAAAAGTTTACTTAATTATAGAATTAAGTAAAATGAACCTAATTGAAATGAGGTTTTCCAAAAGAAATATGATAAATGGGTTGGTGCGAAGGATTTGGTAAATGAATTTTAGTAAAAAAAAATCTAAATTAAGTTTCTAATGAGATGTTAAATATGGATAATGATTCGGTAGATGAATTTTTAAAATAAAATCCAAGTTGTAATTGAATTGTATTAAGAGGTTTAAAGCTAAAATTTTGTGAGGATTTACTTGACGAGCTAAGTAAAAGATGTTTAAATTAAAATAATAATTTCAAATTTACAAGGAATGGTTTATAAAACTATAATTAGGTGAAAGAGAAATGAAATTGATGTGATATTATAATTAATACCAGTTTTGGTTTTATAAACCTTTATCTATCTTAAAATAAGAACGTTGTCGATCAAGGTTTAAGAGGTAAATAAAATATGAGTGTCACAAACCTTTATCTATCTTAAAATAAGAACGTTGCTGATCAAGGTCTAAGAGGTAAATAAAATACCCCAACTCGAAGGACTTCAGGATTATTTGAGGATGATATTAATCTTTAATTTTAAAGATGTTGGAAATAATTTACTATTTTCATTAGAGAAATAATATTGCAACTTTATTTGCAAGGTTTAAGAAATATAATAATTCTACTGGGTTTTCTCCATATACAGTGTATTACCTAGCATTATTCGGCTAAGATATGAAATGTGACGCGCTTGGTTAAGTAAATGGTATTATTTTCTAAATAATGAAAATAATAGGGTTTAGTGAGTACACTTGTTTAAAGAAGTAAATGGTCGGCATTTTCGAAGAAAATGAAATGAGAGGTTATATGGGTTTGGAAATGAAGATAGCTATGGAAAGTGAATCATTATTTCCATAAGTAAGGTTTTTAAACTTTAATATGTAAAGTTTGAAATTAAATAAAAGCTATCTGGATTTATATAATATAAATATGTCATAGGACATTGATTTGACTCATATAATATTGATGATTAAACTTATACCATGGGTTTAATATAGCGATAATTCCAAAGTAAAGGAAATAAAAAGGGGTTTTGTGAATATATGGCGATATTTCGAGGTAAAAAAATAAAAAGGTGTTTGGTGAATACGATTATTATAAAAGATATAAGGGTTATATATTGTTTTCAAAGTAACGAAAAAAAAGAGATTTGTTGAGATAAGTGTATGAAATCGATGTAATGAATGGTTTAATTAAAAAGGGTCTGAACCGTTGATGTACTTGACTATACTGATGTGATTTGATAGATGAAAACCCAACGATCAGTAAATATTTCTTTTGGACTTTTGATGTGTTAGTTTGAAGGGACCGGGATGTGAACTAGACCCAAAACCACTTCGAATCGACTTTGCATTCAAAACTAGCTTGCAAGGATACTTATGAGATGATTTAAGGCATAGATCTTCGGAGAGAGAGGGGTACTCGATGATGTCTCTGGTTAACAACCAGGATTAAACTTGTAGCAGGAAACCTCTACGTTCTGAGGTATCTTCGGTTTCGTTCAGTTCCAGAATGAACTTGTATGGACGAATGTCTAACGGAGTATTTCTTAGAATCACATACGTTGAATTTTAAAAACACTGAGTATGGTGGAGAAGAAGTTAACTTCTTTTTGCTTAACACCCATAACATATTTATGCAAATCAATTAGTGGTTTGGTCAAGTAGACAATATGGCATTCAAAGTTTGATGTGATGTTTTTAGAAAGGTAATTGTGACCTCAAGCCTTATCAACCAGGAAATGACTGAAATCGGACAGGCAGCAAGTTTGTGTGGGTCATACCCATTAGGGTATATCATCGCCTGATCTACATAAATTGGTTGTCCCTATTCTTGTATGCTTCGAAGTCATACGGCTACCGATCCCAACCATGGTGATGATATATACGGTACAATCTAGTTGAATGAGTGGTTGGTTTTGTATGGCGGGATTGTAAGATGTTCTTGTTGAACCTCCAGCATTTTATCTCGAGATTACACTGATCGGAAGGTGGTTCCATATCTAGTCATGTTGGAAATTCAAATTCCAAACGAGTTGTATGTTTTTACTTGTAAACCAACTATGTCAAATTATGGGATATAAGGTTTCGGCTATATTCCTATTTATTTGTGGTAAGATACGAATCGAAACTCGCCTCAATGTCGCTTCTTTTTCCACTTCTACGTCTTCAAGGATGCTTGGCTCAACCACTTCAGCTGACTCATGCAAGCACTTCCGGAGATGCGAGTCGTGAAAGACATTGTGTACTCCAAATAACTTCTCGGGTAAGTCTACCTTATAAGCCATTCGTCCAATCCTCTCAATGATAGGGAACGGTCCTACAAACCTTGGTGCTAGCTTTCCAACTGCTCCAAAACGAACTGCATTGCGTAACGGAGAAACTTTTATAAAGACCATATCTCCGACTTCGAACTCTAGGTCTGTCCTTCTCTGGTCTGCATAAGATTTCTGTCTATCTTGGGCCGTTTTCATCCGTCTTCGTATCAACTCAATCTTCTTAGAAGTGTCCCTTATCATGTCGGGCCCAAGTATAAGTCTGTCTGTTGTCTCCCACCAACAAGTTGGCGACTTGCACGGTCTTCCATACAGGGCTTCGAACGGTGCCATTCCGATGCTAGCTTGGTAACTATTGTTATATGCAAACTCCACGAGAGGAAGATGGTCTTCCCAAGTACCACCGAAGTCAAGAATACATAGCCTCAAGAGATCTTCTAGTACCCTATTTACCCTTTCGGTTTGTCCATCTGTCTGTGGGTGATAGGCCGTGCTCAAGTTCAGTCGTGTTCCCATTGCTTCTTGCAGACTATTCCAAAACTGGCTAGTGAAAATCGGGTCACGATCACTAACTATACTAGAAGGAACTCCATGCAGCCGTACCATCTCTCGAAGGTAAATAGACGCTAGCCCTGATGCGGTCCTCTTGCTCTTCACTGGAATGAAGTGAGCACTTTTCGTGAGTCTATCAACTATGACCCATATGCTAGTATTTCCCTTTCTTGACCTAGGCAGTCCATCCACGAAATCCATCGAGATACTCTCCCATTTCCATTGCGGAACCTCCAAAGGATGTAATAGTCCACTGGGCTTCTTCGACTCAGCCTTTACTTGTTGGTACACCATGCACTTCGAAACAAACTCTACCACGTCCATTTTCATTCCAGCCCAAAAGAAAATGCGTTTCATATCCCTGTACATCTTATCCCCTCCGGGATGTATAGTCATCTTCGAGTGGTGCGCTTCTTCAAGAACTTTCCTTACCAGGTCTCCCACTTGTGGGACACATAGCCTTCCATCGCGCCTTAGCCATCCCTTGTCATCTATGGCATACCTACTGAGGTGACTCGACGTCTCACCCCTAATCAGCTTGTCCATGATTTCGACTATCTGCGGATCTTCCTTCTGTGAAGTCCCTACTTGATCTAGAAGTGTAGGCCTTAACTCAAGAGATGCAAACGTAGCAGTCAATGACTCAACAACAGGTGTAAAATCAAAGGTTGCTATAAACTCAAGGCTTTTCATTTCAACAAACAAGGGGCTCAAAGTCAACCTTTTTCTACTTAGTGCGTCTGCCACCACATTACCCTTTCCAGGGGTATAAGCTATATCGAAGTCATATGATGCCAAGAACTCCATCCACCGCTGTTGTCTCAGATTTAAATCTTTCTGTGAGAAGAGGTACTTGAGCGATTTGTGGTCGGTGTATAGCTCGATCCTCTCCCCTAAAAGATAATGACGCCAAGCTTTAAGTGCAAAAACAATCGCGGTCAATTCCAAGTCATGCGTGGGATAGTTTTTCTCATGAACTTTAAGTTGTCTGCCCCCGAAGCATATTACTCTTCCTTCTTGCATTATGACGGCGCCTAATCCCGTGCCACACGCATCTGTGTACATGGTAAACATCTTACCTCCATCGGGTAATGCCAAAACTGGAGCTGTGGTGAGGGCTCTCTTAAGTCTCTGAAAAGCAGCGTCACATTCTGTGTCTCATGCAAAAGGTAGGTTCTTCTTTGTTAACTTGGTAAGAGGGGCTGAATTCTTAGCGAAGTCCTTAATGAACTTCCTGTAGTAGCCCGCCAAACCGAGAAAGCTCCTCACCTCTGTTTCATTCTTAAGAATTTTCCAGTCCTGTACCGGAACTATCTTTGCGGGATCCACGGCTATGCCTTGCTTAGAAACTACATGTCCAAGGAACCGAACTTCCTTCCTCCAAAAATGGCATTTGGAGAACTTAGCCTTTAACTGGTGTTCTCTAAGCGTTTCCATGACTTCCTTGAGATGCCTAGCATGCTCTTCTTCATCCTTTGAGAAGATCAAAATATCATCCACGAAAACTACCACAAACTTGTTAAGGAACTCCCGAAACACCCTAGTCATCAAATCTACAAAGTACGCGGGTGCATTTGTTAACCCAAACGGCATGACGAGCCATTCGAAGAACCCTTCTGGAGTCCTAAACGTAGTTTTGTCAATGCTATCCTCAGCCACTCTGAGCTGATGAAATCTTGTGGCTAGATCGAGTTGAGAGAAAACAGATGCTCCCACAAGCTGGTCAAACAAATCGTCGATTCTTGGTAGTGGGTGCCTATTTTTCTTTGTCATCTTGTTTAACTCATGATAATCTACGCATAGACGAAGCGATCCATCCGCCTTAGTAGCGAATACCACCGGAGCACCCCATTCAGAAATGCTTCGTCTTATGAAATTTTTCTCAAGCAACTCGTTGATTTGTTTACTGAGCTCTCTTCTTTCTCGCGAGGCCATGTGCCTAACGGGCAATGAAACTGGCTTGGCATTATCAACAAGATAAATTCGGAACTCTATCTCGCGTTTAGGAGGTAATCCCCTCACTTCATCAAAGACATCTGGATATTCTCGGACCACTCTTACAGATTGCAAATTATCGTCGGACGAGTCAAGAGATTCAAGATAAGATAACATGACCGGACCCTTAGGGTTACAAGAAATTTAAAGGGTATTACCAAGGTGAGTCATGAGCCTCACTACCCTTCGTTCACAATCAAGAATGGCTCCATAATCGGACAACCAATCCATACCTAGGATAAACCGTATCCCATGAATCCGAGAACATAAGCATTACATGTGAATTCTACGCTTAAGATAGAGATCCTCAAATCCACACACATCATAGATAAATGGGCGGAGCCCCCAATTGGATTTGAAACTATAACGGGATCCTCAATCAGACTAGTACTTAGGTGCAGATTTTCAACAATATCAAAAGAAATAAAAGTACGCGATGCGCGAGAGTCAAATAAGGTTCGAACAGGAAAATCAGAAATGTAAACAAGGCTTTCTACGGAAATATTACTACCTCGGTCAAGAGCTGGAGTGGTGTTGAGAGTATGCAACTTCCCTCCAGAAGGTCCTGCTCGCTGGGTCTGCCCTTGCCCCTGTCCTTGCTTCTTAGGGCAATCCTTCCTGATGTGTCCAGTATCTCCACAATGAAAGCATTCACCCAACTTTCTCTTCTTCATTCTACAGTCTTTAGCTAGATGTCCAGTAATACCACAGAAGTTGCACTTCCTCGTCTCACGTGATTTTTTGTTGCCCTTGTTATTCTTGTTATTCCCCTTGTTGAAGTCAGCTTTCTTATTCTGAGTCTCGTTAGGCTTAACCTCCTTCTTGCTATTCTTGTCTTCCTCATGAAGTAGAGCCATATCCACCAAGCTTTCAAAGGTCGCCCCCATGGGTATATGAGTTAGGGCCAAGCTGTGTAGTGGTTCGTTCAATCCTCGAGCAAAGCGTACAACCTTTTTCTAGGTTGTGTTGACCAAATCCAAACCGAACCGAGCAAGCTGATTAAACTTATTCACGTACTCCCTCACAGACATATCCCCTTGCTTGAGTGCTAGGAACCTCTCCATCTGAAGGTTCTCCTCTGCGGACTATAAGAATTTGAGCCCAAACCTCTCTCTAAAGTCTGCCCAAGTCTCAACTGGCCTGGTAGCGTTGGTGACTTCCCACAAAAATGAAGCTTCCTCTTTCAACAACCATGCTTCCAGCTGAACTTTCCCATGGTCCTCCATATCAAAGATAATGAACAAGTCTTCCGTCTCTTTTAGCCATCAATGAAGGTTTCAGTTCCAACGAAGTTCTTGCCACCCATTGCTTTAAAGTCTTTGCATATTTTGGCAAAGGCGGTACTAGGAGGAGGAGGAACCGCGACCACTGGGGGAGGAGGAGGAGGGATGTCTGCCGTGCCCGTGTCGTTGGCCCTGGCTTCTAAGTACCTTCGGAACCATCCAGGCACGGGTATTCCCTCGGGAAGGTTAAGATCGGTCATGCTGAAAAACGAAAAGATTCAAACGAGGAAACAAAGGAAAGTGCTAATGGCTTCTTGGGGAATAACCTTTTTAAACATAAAACTTTTCTTGAAAAATGCTTCTTTATAAATGGTTTTGAAAATAGTTTCAGAAGGTTTTTAAAACTTTTTCCCAGCCTGGTAACCTTTTGCTCTGATACCAAATGTAACACCCCACCTCTGCTAGGGTCACTCACAAAGGGAATGCACTAGTTTTGGTGGAGTATTATCTAGGTAAACATGCACAGAGATATCACAAGGCAGAACATAAATAAAGCAGCGGTAGAAATTAAAAACCAACTTTTTATTATTTTCCAGAAAAGAGTCAAAAGCTCATATATCCAAGATACAAATTATTCCATTACATCCAGTTCATAATAAAGAAGCATAAAATTAAAATAAAAGTAAATTATTCCCCATAAATTGCAGAAGCAGCCATAGCATAGCCCAAGACCAAACAGTACATGAGCTGTCAGAAAGCAAGCTAAATCCAAGCTAAGAGCTAGTGTTTCCTCCCTGAGAACCTGGGAGGGGGGGGGGAACGAAAGAAAAAGGGCAAAAGAAAAAGGGTCATTCATAAAGACTGGTAAGCCCTAGTGACTTTCAGTATGAAAACTAGTAAAAGTAACATGGTATGTGAAAACTGGAATTAAACATAAGGATGATAACAGAACTAGTAGAATAATTAAGATAACAAGATAAGTCAAGTCTGGCATCGCATATTCAAGGTTCGCTGCACCAACTGTACTAGTGTTCTAATCCATGTCAAGTATTAATCTTGAAATGATCCCTTGGCCCAGTATCATGAAGTGACCCATTACGAGGTCCTACGGTACGATCTACTAATCGATCGGCTCCCTACAAGTCCTAGCTCGTCATGTGTCTGTGTCATACGGCCCTATCCTGAAATGTAGTTACATGTGCTAGGTCCACCATAGGGTGTATCAAGTCCTATGGTGCGAACCACCGACACGAATCAAGCACGCACAGTGTAAATCTACGGGTGCCCAATGCCTGCTTTTTCAACTCCGGGCTACGTGCACTACCATAGCCCGCCTGAACCTACAATGGCGCACCTACTCAGCCGTCGTTCTGGTCGCTTACAATCAGCCCAGTAATCGTGCCCCACCCTGCCTAGTCCCAGGGTATCGTGATACATCTAAGTGGGTTACTGCTGAAAAGGACCGCATAACTAGGGTTTCTAATGGGTTAAGTGTTGTCATTCAAATTCGTGACTTAACCCTATCCAAATCATGTATCAAGTTGGTTAAGTGTGTTCAGACTTAACCCTATCAATTCATCGTGTCAAGTTGGTTAAGTATATTCAAGTGGTTCATGACTTAACCCTATCATGTGGCATTAATTCATTAGTGCATGCCAACCTCTCACATTAGACTGACTGTTGTGGTTACTGGATTTGCCGGGCAGTTCCGGGCAGATTTACACCACAACATAGTCTAACCTCGGGTTTTTACGTGCGATATGACCAACTACCCACATTGGATCCTATTGTTTGCAACCACTGGATTTGCCGGGCGGTTCCGGGCAGATTTATACTGCAAACTCAACCCAACCTCGAGTTGGCCATTTTCAAGTTATCTAATTATCATGCCCACGTTCAAGTTTTCATATCTAGATTCGTGTCAAGTTTTCAGGTCATGTTTCATGTCAAATCGTGTCAAGTTCATTTCCATATTCAGGTTCGAGTCATAACAACGTTCATGTCCAAGTTTAAAGCTAATTTATGTTTTACCTAGTCTACCCAAATCGTGTTCCCATCGCACGTATGTTCGAATCGATACAAATAAATCTAATAGGGAATAACATAAAAAGGAACGGGTATAATGTGGCAAAAGTGATTACTAGCATAGCATGATATGACTTGAAATAAAATATTAAAACATTACTAACATATGAAATATTGGCCTCAAACGTAAAGATTCCAAATCTAGCAAGATAAGGTACTAGTCAAAATAACAGTTGTCATAAGGTGATAGTATACTCATGGTAACGACTGTCATAAGGTGATAGTATAGTCATGGTAACAACTGTCATAAGGTGATAGTATAGTCATGGTAACGACTGTCATAAGGTGATAGTCATAAACATGTGACTAATAACAGATTCAACATGATAATAAGAGGGGTTTTTCTTTTTGGTTTACAACTTGAATAGGCCCCAAATCAATGTCATAGTAATATCCAAGAGCTATGATCCAAGATGAACGAGAATGGATGTAAACAGTCATCATACATAGGTCCAATTTCAATTTACATCATATTCATATTACATTTACAGTTTTAAATCTGAAAATAACTGGGGCTTACAGATCGTGGTTCGAGAATTAGAAAAAGAGAGTCGATTGTTGAATCTTTATATGCTTAGTCAAGTCCTAATAGAAGTCCCCAAATCAGCAATTTCCTTAAGCAGTCTCAACGTAGAAGAAGCAGTCCTTCTCTCAAACTTTTCAATCAGAATCAGAGCAGCATAAGGTCAGAAAGAATTTTGTGTTGAGAGACTAGTGTTAGGAGCTGTATTTATGGGGTCAGGTCAACGAATGTGGACAGAAATGAGGCCAAATACATCAGAGTGAATCCAGCTTCAGAAATGGGCTCGGGCACCAGGTCGACCCCCAGATCGACACTATGGTCGACCTGGTCCTGGGTAGGTCGACTACATAGTCGACCCCCAGGTCGACCTGGTCCTGGGCGGGAAATTTCCTGCCCAGTCCATTTCGAGGTTTGAAATTCGAAATTTTGAATTCGAACTGAGTCTGTTTTGAACTTGAAAACTTCTGAAAACTTCAAATGGCCATAACTTGGTCATACGAACTCCGATTTTCGAAAACTCAAACTCGTTTCCAAGCAGAATTTTGAGACAAACGCAATGCCGTGACCCGTTTCCCTCGATTCTTATTTTAAAAATTAATTCTTCCTTGATTTATGGTTATTACACGTTATAAAAACACGGGTTATTACAGTGGTGGGCTAGTATAATGTAGTCCGAGTCTGGACATTATCCACGAGTACTGGGATGATGCACGCAAGAAAGTTTGTGAGTCCATGAATAATCTTTCGTACTAGGAACCATCATGTTGGAAACCCAATCTTCACTATGAGCCCATACAGTTTTGATTGTATAGCCTGCTGGTTACTGACAGGATTACGTCAGTATAATGGGATGGGGCATCATGTTGGCTAAGATTAATACATTTATTTGATAAAATGGTTTTCACACTATATATATAGTAGTAAAAGAGGATTTCCACATATGAAGGCATTTTTGGTTATCATAAGGAAAAACTCGCCCATTTGGTGTGCGCTTGCATTGTGTGATGAGCTTATGATAGCTTCATTTTTCAAAATTCCATTGCGGATTCTATGCTTTGTTATTCACATCAAGTAAACCCGTTCCACATTAGCGGCGTGGTCCGATGAATTACCTAACTTTAAAATATACCCTAAAAACAACCCTTTTGAGTTCTCACACCAGTCCCATGATTGAACTGGAGTTTATTGTTCCCAAATCTAAACTTTGGTTGCCTATAATTTTTACACGGGTATCCTAGTAGTTTGGTTCGCAGATTTAGTCCTAGAGTTTGTTGGAGCAGGATTCTGGTTTTAGCTGGAGCTATTATCTCTTGGAGCATTCGCATTCTTCCGCTGAGTGTAGTGTGTTTTCATTATTTTAAAAGGATTATCTAAAGTTAACCAAGTTGTTAGTAATGTGAATTTATCACAGAAAGTATTCTAGACTGATCCGGCTATTCGGGTCGATTTCGCTTTGCTTTAAAATGTGCTCGCGTCAGACTGAGTATATTCCCAGGTTAGGTTTTGATTGGAGCTTCAAAAGACAAGCTGGGGTCGAGACATATTTCCATATTTTTTGATAATAAATTATTTCCACTGTGCGATTTGTATTGATCTAGTGTGTACTGTGATATTTTTTTTTTGAAACAAAAAATGTGTGATCTTCTGAAGAGAAGAGAGAACACATATATATAATAAAAACAATAATACAGAGTCCGACTATAGAACATAAGAAAACTATATAGCACATATTACAACTCCAAGAATGTACTGGATTGTAGATAGATGAGCTCCGGATAAACCACCGCCCATCTACTTCAATATCGAATTCCGGTAAGGCCACCACCCGATATTGAAGTATATCAACTCCAATACAATAACCCATACTCACTATGTAAAAAATAAACAAATACTCTCTATCAATAAAACCAAAAGACTACAAATGAAATGAAAATCTTCAATCCAAACAGAAATCTTCAAAGCTCCACAATACTATCCATCAACCAGAAACCTGCTACCAGTCCATCCATCTATCCCCTAAGTACTTCCTCTGAATCAACATCCTAAAACAGCGAAAAACTCAAACACTATTAGTAATTTGCCACACACACATATATATGTAAATATAAGTGTCTAAATAAATATATATATATATTATATAAGCCAATATTTATATATATATATATATATATATTCATACATATATATTTACCATACATATCTGTGTAAATGAAAATACAATGGAAAATCAATAAAAGAAATTAACAATCGATACGATATCTATTACTAAAAAAACTGTTGATTCTAATAAATAAATACAAATTCGATCTAACCTTAATCAATAAAGACTCAAAGCCCGGTTTCCCAAATAACTTATAATGTGAATTAGACATCCAGTTCAAACAAAAATTATTATTTTAATGATTAAATTATCTGTAGAAACAGAATTAGAATGGAAAGATCTCTGATTTCTCTCATCCCAAATGAACCAGCATATAATTATGATTAAAGAATCTAAAATGTATCTTTTACTAGTATTATAAACAAATCTATAAGAATCCCAATAATTAGCACAACAATTGAAAGAATAATGATAATCAAGAACAAAAATCAGTAAAACCATACTAGATATGTAGTTAGTGATATTGCAAGAGAAAAATAAGTGATCTACATCCTCATTCATAGTATTACAAAAATAACATTTAACATCAAAAATGATATTCTTTCTCTTAAGAAACTCAATCGTATTAAGTTTCTTGTGAATGATTAACCACATTATAAATTTTGCTTTAGGAGGAGAGTTAGATTTCCAAATAAACTTAAAAGCTCGAAATGAAATTCCCGAAAAATTTATAAAGTTATACATAGAATTAACCGAATAAATATTGCTTTTATCCAAGCCCCAACTAATAGAGTCCTTGCACTCATCTATATGATATAAAGATAACTTAGCATAAAGTAAAGCTAATTGTCTTAACATTTCCCCTTCTAATATATTATCAAAAGAAAACTCCCAAGGGGAATCCAAATCACTTCTAAAGATATCTTTTATCAATGCATTTTTAAAATTACAATTATTAAAGAGCTCCCTAAATTCAATTTTAAGTGGTAAAAGAGAAAGCCACCTATCATGCCAAAAGTAAGTCATATTACCAGAATGAACAATCACCTTATAACCTAAACTAAAGAAGTCAAAACACTTCAAAAGTAAGATAATTTATTATACCAGCTACCACTAGATCCAACAATAAACTCTCCCGCTGAATAGTAAAATTTAGATATAATAGCTTTCCATGTTGTAAATACTACAGGAGACCTAAATTTCCACAACCATTTGGCTAGTAAGGAAGAGTTAAAATTAACTAAATTAATTATTCCCAATCCCCCATCTTTCTTAGCCTTACAACACACCTCCCAATTTACTAAACATTTGAAACTCCTACAATTAGAATCTCTACCCCCACCCCATAGATAATTGCGTCTAATTCTATCGATCTTATCGATAACCCATTAAGGAAATCTATGTACTAACATCCAATACGTGGGGATGGCTGACAGCACTGAATTAACCAAAACTAATCTACCTGCTCTAGACAAAAATCTATTGTTCCAACTTGATAGTCTATAATTAATCTTGTCAATTATGACTAACCAATCCTCTTTCTTTAATTTTGATGGCCTTATCTTAAAACCTAAATAATCAAAAGGAAATTTCATGGCAGAGCAGTTTAAAGTGTTAGCAACCATAGCTTCAACATTATCAAAATCATTAATGACCATAACAGAACTCTTGTCAAAATTAATTCTAAGACCTGATAACATCTTAAAACAATACAGTATAAACTTAAGAGCAATAATGTGTTTAGGTAGATGAGAAGAAAATAATAAAGTATCATCTGCAAATTGGAGTACAGATAATTCATTATTAAATACATCATTACCGACATAACCTAAAATACCTAATCTCCCCGCTCTCTTGATAATTCTAGAAAAAACGTCAGCCGCTAGATTAAATAATAGAGGTGATAGAGGATCTCCCTGTCTAAGACCCCTCTTAGATTGGATCTTCTTTCCCATAACCCCATTGACAACGATATTAGAACTACCAGACTTAAGTAAAAGCAATATCCAGTTAGTCCAACGGACACTAAAACCTCTAGCTAGGCATACTTCACATATATAATCCCAGTCAATAGAATCAAAATCTTTCTCAAAATCTAGTTTCAAAATAGCACATGAAAAATTATTTTTAACACATACATTAATATACTCTTGCACGGCTGCCACACCATCAACTATTTGTCTACCTTTAATAAAAGCAGTTTGCGAATGATCTATGAGATCATTCATCTTTCTACTAAGCCTATTCGCTAGGACTTTAGAAATGATCTTAACAGTCACATTTATTAAAGAAATAGGTCTAAAATCCTTTAAGAACTTTGCATCCTCTCTCTTCTTAATAAGTACAACATTTGCAAAATTAAAGTTACCTAGACACAAAACCCCACTATAGAAATCATTAAATAAATTTACTAAATCAGATTTCAATACCTCCCAAAACTGTTTGTAAAATATAACAGAGAAACCATCAGGTCCCGGAGCTTTATCACTAGGCATATCACAAGTTTCCTTCCAAATCTCCTGTTCAGAAAAAGGTTCATCTAAATCTAATAACTCTCCCTTGTCTTCATTAGGGTAGATTTCCTTCCAATTAACGTTAATTCTTCTCTTGATCCTAGTCCCAAAAATTTGTTTGTAATAATTGGTGAAAGCTTCATTTAAATCACGCTGAGTTGTCAGTTCCTCATTATTCAAGAAAATAGAATGAATTAAGTTATCACGTCTCCTTTTATTAGCTATACTATGAAAAAATTCGTGTTATTATCCCCTTCCTTAATCCATTGAACACATGATCTTTGTTTCCACATTATTTCTTCTTTTTCCAAAATCAATTTGAAATCATTTCTGAGATTATAAAGTCTATCTCTCTCACCTAGATTAAGAGTCCTAGATTCACTTAACTTATCTAAGTCTAGCATCTCACATAAAATCTTATCTTTCTTTATTTTAACACTACCAAAAACAAATTTATTCCACCTCTTAAGAAAAAATCTTAATTTACCAAGTTTTGACACAAAAATCTTTGCCGAATTGCCATTATATACATTATTAAAATAGCATAACGAGTTCCATTTAACAGAAACAAGTTTAATAAAACTAGCATCTAGTAACCACATTCTTTCAAATTTGAAATTGTTACTAATTAACATATTCGAATCACACGTAAGGATTAAAGGACAATGATAAGAAAGTAAAAAAGGTAACCCTTTTACTTTACGAATTGGAAATCTTTCATCAACCTCTGTACTTATAAAAAATCTATCTAATAATGCAAAAGATGGCCTGTCACTAATATTAGTCCTAGACCAAGTAAAAGATCTATTACTAAGCGGAATCTCGATCAGATTATTACCTAAAATAAAGTCATTAAATTCTTCCATAGCAGAGAAATCTCCTTCTCGAGGAGATCGCTCTCCTAAAAACCTAGTAACATTAAAATCCCCCTATAATCCAGAGATTAGAGGCGAGGTTCCTAAAATCCGAACATTCGTCCCACAAACGTCTCCTCCCAACCTTCGTGTGAGGGCCATACACATTAGTAATGCCCAGTGAAGAATTATCTATAAGTGAAGTTAAAATAACGTGTAATGAATATATTTTAGGAAATTCCTGAACAAGTCTATACTGATTATCTTTCCAACCCATCAAAAGCCCCCCGGCTGTACCAATAGCCGGTAAACATGCCCAATTACGGAAAATGGTTCCACCTAATCTAACATAAAGACTAGAATCGGGGCATTCAATTTTAGTCTCTTGAAGTAAGACAATATCAATGTGATAATCCCTAAAAAAAGTCCTGACTTTAGCACATTTTTTAGGATCATTTAGACCCCTAACATTCCAGCTAACAATCCTCATCTACTCAAAGAAGAAACTCTCTCTA
The DNA here is from genome assembly GCA_030737875.1 of Allium sativum. NCBI lineage: Eukaryota > Viridiplantae > Streptophyta > Magnoliopsida > Asparagales > Amaryllidaceae > Allium > Allium sativum. The sequence continues at coordinate 53,066,380 of CM060920.1, read as the reverse complement.
ATTCCCTACTCCTAATGTACTCAGCATCAATCTCAATATCAGAAAAATAAAGGCAGTATCAGTGGCAAGCTGAGATAACTGACTAGTCGTCAAACTACCTAAAGCAAAAGGAGTGTAATCACTACCAAGAATCGGGGACGTACCTGAGCCCAAATCCATACTGCTCCTGCTAGCATTTGGATTCGGGAACTTACCTCGAGAAGAAGATGAGCCATACTTGATCCTAGCACTGCGCCGAATTAATCAAGAACTGGGGTTCCCATTCCTACGTCTCCTCCTCCTAGTCGAAGGAGTAGATAAATCACTACTCCGATAATGATCATCACTCGGCTTCTGCGATCCATTACTAACTACCAAGCTGGACACAATATCCAATGCAGGTACTGATCGAATCCAAAACAACACATAAGAGGTCACAGCAAAATCCGGCCTTAAAAATAATGAGCAAAGACCCACACCCCTCCTGCTAATAAGCACTGACATCAGATCAGTATTCAACGAAATCGATAATCCACACAAGACCGAACTTGCTACCACCAAATCCCAGTCAGACCATCTCAGATCTACATTCACAACCCCAGTAGCCGTACTAGATACAACGTCCAGCACTAACTTACGCCCTGAAAAACTATTATCATCAAACTTTTGCTCAACATTAGGATGAGCACGCTGAAAGCCCAAGCCATCCCTCATATCTCTGCCTAGAGAAACAAGTGTTGAATTCGAAGATACCTTCTTCTCCTTAGCAGGATCAACAAAATAAACCCCACAGTTGACTTTCCTACTGACTTTCTTTCCCATTTTAAACCGCCTAACTTTAAATCCTTTACTATACACGGAAGAGAAAACCTGAGAATTCTCTATACTAATATCTGCACCCAGCACTGATTCTAACTGATTTGATCCAATCTCATCCTCGAAGTTATCCAACAATTCAAAGTTATTTTTATGAATAACATCGTCAGCCACTTTCCAACTAGCTTCCATAACAGGGCTGGAAAACACACCCCCCTCGACATCCTCTTCTACATATCCACACATATCAATCCCATCATCGCCTGTCATCAATTCCCTCATCCCCCTACCATTACTTGCCTCTGTATAACAAAAATCCTCTCGAAACCCCTTACAGAATATCACAGCAGGGTCAAAGTTCAGAGGATCCACACGCCATAAATCGCATCCATGCCCAGCAGTACCCACAAAAAATTCATCAATGAAACTCCCTTTGTCTTCAACCCCATCCAAATTTTCAACCTGAAAGTGATCCACCGGTGCCTTATCCACCAGAGCCGAATGAATAGGAACCTCTCGAATTGGGAAATCCTGAAAGTTGATCGATCTTCTATCACAATTGATGATGGTATTAATAACATCCAAATGCTTCAAAATCTCATTCATGTGACTGCCCTTCATCTTATTATTTGCTGTCGAATCCGCATACATCCTACAAAGCTTCAAAAAATTTAGACAGAAAGAAAGAGCGTGCTCTTTTCTTCCTAAAGGACGAGGCAATGGAGGGAACACCACATTTCGATCAATCCTCTTACTCCACAAAATTCCATCAACAAGACCCTCAAGATGCCATCCCAATAACAATAGTAAGTAAGCCTCTTCATTCTCCTTTTCATAAGATTCCAGAATAATGAAATCCGATAACATAATAATTTTTTGACATATTCTCAAACAGTTAAAGTGCAAAATGTCGAAGACTGATTTCCCTCTAAACGTCGCTGGACAATTCAACTTCCTATGGCCCAGAGCGCCACAATTGAAGCAACGGATACCATTTCGACAATTCTTGGCTAAGTGGGACAGATCACCACATTTGAGACAACTTCGAACACTATTGCTTTTTCTAGTAAAAGAGTTTTTTGCCAAGAACGAATTCCAGTCCAAAGAGATAGGTGATTCTCTGACCATATCGGCATAAGATCTTGCAATATGATCGCGCTCTCCACAATTGAAACAATTGGAAGAGAAATGCACATCTTGACGATAGGGAAAATTAGCCCTAAACTCCTTGCCCTTCTGATTTGAATCTCTCGAAAAAAGATGAGGAAACGAGAGATTTGAACGATATCTGTTCCAAGAAGATGAATAGAAAATAGACGCCATTAACGTTCTTTTCAGCAAAGATTAGTGTGTACTGTGATATTGTATCATATATATACAGTTTCTCTTTGTGTAAAGAGTTTTGATATATTATGTTTTATTCGTTCCGTTGTGAGATTCTATTCTACTTTGATTCTGTGTTGTCGGTCCTCTTCATCTTCTTCTATTCTAACATTTCTTTCTACTTCACAACCTCTAATTTCTTTCTTTAACTATCCGGGGTTTGAATGCTTGGGCTTTGGCAAGGGTACATAGGATTATATATGTCGAAATTCGAGCGTCGAATTCCGTCAGGTTGTTACAGATTAAGGAGTTAACTAATTAATTTATTTCGAATATAAATTTAAAACAAAAATAATTTATTTGTTCGTGAACATAATTCAATTAAATAAGATCCATTAGGATTGTATGGACAAATGCAACACATACTAGCTCGATTGGAATCATCTGGAGCTAATCAAAATTTTATCTAATTTTAAATGTTAGTTTAAAATTAGATAAAAAGACATGAAATCAGAAAATCGAAATGAAATGTGAGTTAACTCTCATACCTTTTGGAATTCTATGATGTGATTAAATTCATATACTTATATTTATTGTTGTTAGTATAAATTAGAAGATTTGAATGATTGTAATTTGATTGATAATGGTTGTCTGGTTGATGATTAACGTAATTTACATTACAATCTTTTAAATGATTTTGAATAGATTTCTCTTTCATATGAATTTATATAATGATATTGTGAGTTGAGATACAGGGAAAACAGATTAGAGGGATCCAACTGGATTCCTCAAATATTTTGTACGATTATTTGTTTTCATATTGTTTACGTATGAATTGTTCAATCCAAATAACTTTAAATCTATTTGGATGCTGACTATTGAATTGGATGTGATGGTTGACTTGAGTCCAACTTTGATTTTTATTAATCAGTAAACAATATTGATTAAGTGATTGGTAGCAAATAGCCTAAAATTCATCTTTTTAAGATGTTGATTTGCCGTTAGGCGAATTAACAAAGTTCAAGTTATGAAATTCATTTTTATAACTGAGACAAGATTTTTAAGTATATTTGATATAAATAGCAGTTTTATAAATAAATCAATATTATTAAGAATGTTTTATAAAAGTATTTTCAATTATTTGTTAATAAATTTCAACGTTTTAATAAGTTTTACAAGTGGTAAGTCAAAAATTAACCTACGGGGAAATAGTTGGAGAAATTGTTTTTGAAGAAAAACAACTAAGCAACATTATATAAAATAATTATTTTTAATTAATTTAAAGGGTAAGATTCTCTAATATCAGTTAACAAATTAACTGAGATTTCCAGTTGACCAAGTCAACTGTTTTTAGTTGGAATTGGTTACTAAACCAATTTGTTTTCAATCAAGTTAATTAATATATTTTTTAACAAAAGGTTGGTTAAATTTAAGAAGATTTCTTAAAAGTTAATTCATCTTTAATTAACTATGTTTAGTAATAATTATCGAGCTGTTTACTATTAATAAAGAATATTATTTTAAAAACTAAAAAAGGATTAACTATTCTAGTTTTAGTTAAAAATGAAGTTAACTATTTCTACTTTAGTTAATGATGAAGTTAATTATTATTTTAGTTAATAATAATTAAAGTGATTAGTTTTTAAATTGTAATTCAATTAAGAAAGTAAACAAGTTTGGGATAATACTTAGTTGAATCTGGTAAAGGGTTTTGTAAAGGGTTCTATTATAAAGCCAAGTTTTATAAATAAAGTTTTTAAAAGAGATCTTATGCTAATGCGATGATTATAAATAAAAGTTTACTTAATTATTGAATTAAGTAAAATGAACCTAATTGAAATGAGGTTTGCCAAAAGAAATATGATAAATGGGTTGGTGAGAAGGATTTGGTAAATGAATTTTAGTAAAAAAAAAAATCTAAATTAAGTTTCTAATGAGATGTTAAATATGGATAAAGATTCGGTAGATGAATTTTTAAAATAAAATCCAAGTTGTAATTGAATTGTATTAAGAGGTTTAAAGCTAAAATTTTGTGAGGATTTACTTGACGAGCTAAGTAAAAGATGTTTAAATTAAAATAATAATTTCAAATTTACAAGGAATGGTTTATAAAACTATAATTAGGTGAAAGAGAAATCAAATTGATGTGATATTATAATTAATACCAGTTTTGGTGTTATAAACCTTTATCTATCTTAAAATAAGAACGTTGTCGATCAAGGTTTAAGAGGTAAATAAAATATGTGTGTCACAAACCTTTATCTATCTTAAAATAAGAACGTTGTTGATCAAGGTCTAAGAGGTAAATAAAATACCCCAACTCGAAGGACTTCAGGATTATTTGAGGATGATATTAATCTTTAATTTTAAAGATGTTGGAAATAATTTATTATTTTCATTAGAGAAATAATATTGCAACTTTATTTGCAAGGTTTAAGAAATATAATAATTCTATTGGGTTTTCTCCATATACAGTGTATTACCTAGCATTATTCGGCTAAGATATGAAATGTGACGCGCTTGGTTAAGTAAATGGTATTATTTTCTAAATAATGAAAATAATAGGGTTTAGTGAGTACACTTGTTTAAAGAAGTAAATGGTCGGCATTTTCGAAGAAAATGAAATGAGAGGTTATATGGGTTTGGAAATGAAGATAGCTATGGAAAGTGAATCATTATTTCCATAAGTAAGGTTTTTAAACTTTAATATGTAAAGTTTGAAATTAAATAAAAGCTGTTTGGATTTATATAATATAAATATGTCATTGGACATTGATTTGACTCATATAAGATTGATGATTAAACTTATACCATGGGTTTAATATAGCGATAATTCCAAAGTAAAGGAAATAAAAAGGGGTTTTGTGAATATATGGCGATATTTCGAGGTAAAAAAATAAAAAGGTGTTTGGTGAATACGATTATTATAAAAGATATAAGGGTTATATATTGTTTTCAAAGTAACGAAAAAAAAAAGAGATTTGTTGAGATAAGTGTATGAAATCGATGTAATGAATGGTTTAATTAAAAAGGGTCTGAACTGTTGATGTACTTGACTATACTGATGTGATTTGATAGATGAAAACCCAACGATCAGTAAATATTTCTTTTGGACTTTTGATGTGTTAGTTTGAAGGGACCGGGATGTGAACTAGACCCAAAACCACTTCGAATCGACTTTGCATTCAAAACTAGCTTGCAAGGATACTTATGAGATGATTTAAGGCATAGATCTTCGGAGAGAGAGGGGTACTCGATGATGTCTCTGGTTAACAACCAGGATTAAACTTGTAGCAGGAAACCTCTACGTTCTGAGGTATCTTCGGTTTCGTTCAGTTCCAGAATGAACTTGTATGGACGAATGTCTAACAGAGTATTTCTTAGAATCACATACGTTGAATTTTAAAAACACTGAATATGGTGGAGAAGAAGGTAACTTCTTTTTGCTTAACACCCATAACATATTTATGCAAATCAATTAGTGGTTTGGTCGAGTAGACAATATGGCATTCAAAGTTTGATGTGATGTTTTTAGAAAGGTAACTGTGACCTCAAGCCTTATCAACCAGGAAATGACTGAAATCGGGCAGGCAGCAAGTTTGTGTGGGTCATACCCATTAGGGTATATCATCGCCTGATCTACATAAATTGGTTGTCCCTATTCTTGTATGCTTCGAAGTCATACGGCTACCGATCCCAACCATGGTGATGATATATACGGTACAATCTAGTTGAATGAGTGGTTGGTTTTGTATGGCGGGATTGTAAGATGTTCTTGTTGAACCCCCAGCATTTTATCTCGAGATTACACTGATCGGAAGGTGGTTCCATATCTAGTCATGTTGGAAATTCAAATTCCAAACGAGTTGTATGTTTTTACTTGTAAACCAACTATGTCGAATTATGGGATATAAGGTTTCGGCTATATTCCTATTTATTTGTGGTTTGATAGACATTATTATAATATCACGAGATTTTAATATAAAGTGATTTGGTTATCGTAAGATAAAAATAAATGTTATGTTTATGTATGGTCGTGTCTTACGAGAGTTCTATTCTTTTAAAAGGATTTTCTAAAGTTAAACGAGTTGCTTGTTATAAATTTTATCACTGAAAGTATTCCAGAATGATCCTGGTGATTTTGCTTTTCTCAAATTATGCTCGGGTCAGACGAAGTATATTTTCAAGTTATTTTGCTCGGAGCTTCAGGAGAGGAGCTGGAGTCGAGTCGTAATCCCGTATTTTCTAGTATTAAATTATTTCCACTATATATGTTGTATTTATCAGCTTTATATAGGCTGATTTAGTTGTGTACTATGATTGTGTGATCATATATATATATATATATATATAGTTTTCTCTTTTTGTAAAGAGTATTGATATATTATATTTTATTCGTTCCGCTGTGAGATCTATTCTACTCTGATTTTGAAGTGTTCATATTCTTCTTCTTATATTCCAACATTTCTTTCTTTTTCTCACCCTCTAATTTCTTTCCCCTAGCTATCTGCTTTTCTATGTCTTTTGAGTTGGACATGTGTGGTTAAATGTCAGCATATATGTTATAGAAAAGTAGGGTCGTCACAAAAGAGACATTGAAATCGTCAACCAAAAATGGAATGTGAGTTAACTCTCATGCTTTTCGAAATACTATGATGTATTAACATACATACAATTAAAATTTACTGTTATTACTATAATTTGGCCGTTTGGATGCTATGGATGATTATCGTTTGCTTGTTTGTTGATTGACGATATTTATATTTTCGTCTTCTTGAATGCATTAGATTAAAATTTCTACTTCATATGCATATATTAAATGTTATTATGTGCTGTGATGCAGGAAAAAAAATAGGTTGGAAGAATCCAATAAGATTCCTCAATATTTTGTATATTACTTGATATCTGTTAGACCAAAATTTGGTACTAACACCCAAATACAGTGTGAAGACTTCACAATCACAAATCTCAGATCATAGAATGCGGATAAAGTAGTAAAAACAAGGGACACACGATATTTTTATTGTGGTTCGGCTCAAACCAAGCCTAGTCCACTTTATATCTTCTTAAATCCTAAGAAGTTACAGTACAATTCTCTCGATTTATACACGAAGTCCTCGTGTTTACAATGAAAAAAAGTGAGAAATTAGAAGATTATACATGATTTCCTCATGTTATAATGTGGAATTCGGCTTCTTTATTGAGCAATGGCCTTGCAGAGAACAATGGTGGAAGCCATGAGAAGTTAGAGCCAAAAAATCCCTTGAAAATGCCTTCCAGTGGTGTATTTATAGGCATTTCCTCATATCGGTTCGTGGGACATGTGGCACGCATCCCAAAAATCTCGAAATGAGGTGGAAAACATAGAGAAATTCTCTCTAAGTCGTGCCAGGCCATGTGTAATGAGATTTGGGTTCATAGAAGTGAGAATAGCCATCAGAATAGGTCAAAATCATGCGTAGAAGCGTCGGTCCTGGGCAGTTTGTGGTCCACCCATGCGAGCCGGCATTTCGTGATGGTGTGCTGGTCAAGGGCGAGCAAGGATGGTGAGCTGAGGTGGAGATATGGCGGTGAGACCACGATCGGGTCGTGGTCCAGAGGTCCTCCATGATCGGGTCGTAGTCCATGGGTCAACCACGAGCCGAGTGGTGGCCCACGAGCCGAGTGAAGGCGAGCCCTAGGAGGGTGAGCCGATCCAGGAAGGTGATGCTTCGTCACTTCATCCAAGTGATGGCTAGTCCATACTTCTACTTGCATTCATGGAAACAGGAGTAACTTTTAAACCGTAAGTCTGATTGGGCCAAACGAAAGCTCTACCTGAAGTTAATTCAGAGGGCTACAAGGTTTATCAAGCTAGGCACCGTAATTGATGTTTTCGGGCCCAAAAGAGGTCGTCTGATAGGAGTTTTGGGCCATTCTTTGTTTATGATGCAACTTCAACAAAATCGCTTCATGTCTTCTGACGATGTTCTCCACGTTTGATCGCGTTGCTAACCAGAAATTCCATGTGTGATGGCTTTGACTAAAAAGTGTATCAACAATATCATACTGTTTTGTTCCAAGTAATGTTAAATTTGGTTTGGGTGTTGATTGAATTAATTGAATTCAACATTGTTGTGTTATTAATCAATAGACAATATTGATTAAGTGATTGGCAACAAATGACCTAAAACCCATCTTTTTAAGATGTCAATTTACTATTAGGCGAATTGATGAAGTTTAAGTTATAAAATTTATTTTATAATTGAAGCAAAGTTTTCAATTTTATTTTTATGTATGTTATTTAAAATAGAAGATTTATAAATAAATCGATATTTATAATTGGACTTTTATAAAATAATTATAAATGATTTGTATAACAAATTTCGATGTTTTAAATAAGTTTTATAAGTGTGAGGCAGAAATTAACCTAAGGATTAATAATTTGAGATAATTATTTTAATAAAACAATCAACTTTGAAGTTATTAAATTAATTATATTATTAATTAATTTAAGAAGGAGGATTAGTGGAAATCAGTTAACAAGTTAACTGATGTTTTCTGGGTGATTAGTCAACTGTGATTAATTATTAGATTTATTTTATTTCAAATTAATCCAATAGAAATGGTTTTGACAAATAAGCTATCTAAACTTAATGAATGATTACAAAAGTTAATTAATCTTTAATTAACCGTGTATAAATGTAATTATCGAGTTGTTTATTACTAATAAAGTTAATTCATCCTCACGATGATATTGTTTCTTCCTCGTTAATTGTGGCCTAGATCCGTTTCCTTTTCTTGTGCCTCCATACCTAATCGCCTCCTTCCGCATTGCAATTTATTTCTTCCTCACGATGGCCAAGAACAAAAAGTCCAAGCTTTGTTTCATCTCCTCAATAACAACTCGATTTGGTCGCTCCTCTAATAATTTGCTTTCCGATCCCAATTCCGGCCCAAAAGATTTTGAAGCTTCTCAAGCTTCTGCGGCATTTGCATACTATCTGCCATCCTCAAATCCTTTGAGCTTGCTAATTTTCGACATTAATGAAGCCGGTCCTTTGGTTTTTAGGTCAATGCCTAACCCTTGTAAGTCTCGTTTGTCCATATTGCTTGCAACAGCATCTTCTTCCTTGCCTGTAGCTCGTGTGCCAGGTAGTGTAACTTTGCAAAACTCTATTGTTGATATAGCCTGATTCATGAGTTTATAAACATTTGATTGTGTGTTAATCTTGGGTCCGTAACTTGTGGTTCTGCATTTGGCTTGGATGATAGTAGTGTGATGTTTCCTGAATGTGGTGGTTTGTTTGCCAATCTTTCCCTTAACCTTCAACTATTGTGAATCAATTTTTCTCATTTCCTGCTCGATACGATGTCTCTAACGCAGCTGCTCCATTTCCTGCTATTCCAACTACAAATACTTGGCCTACTCCTGCCCGACCTATATGATCAGCCCTTTTCCTAAGCTCCCTAGCATTGCTGGTGTTTATACGCTAGTCAATTTTTCTACTTTCTAAGTAGAACATGACTTGATTTCTCTTCTCGAATTTCTCCAAGAAACTTCGTCTTTTTGGAAGGATCAAGTAGTTGGATTTTTCTTGGATAATAAACCATCCGGTGTGGATATGAATATTAAGTGCCATAATACTTGGCGTTTATAGGGTTGAATGCTTTAACCTTTGTTAATGGCATTTAGTACTTGAATATTCATTGTTTGAGGTACGACTTCTTGTCTTGTAGGATCATCCGGCTATAATTGGTGGGAAACCTTTCATTGCTACAACTTGGAGCACTTCAGTCGACTGGATTAAAGAGAAAGTGCTATCAATTCCTGTTTGGACCTAGTTCACTCATGTCTCATATGTCCTTCAGTCTCTTTTTGGACTTAATTGGTTATTCTGCCACACTGGAAAGTTGAAATACTTTGGTACGAATACCAAAGCCAGAAAGAACCTTGTTTATGCCTGGGCTTTGAATGAGGTAACCCCGGGTAAGCCTATTCCCTCTCAGATTAAGGTAAGATCTGTGGATTATGAATATTTAGTTGAGGTGCAATATAAATGGAAACCTAATATTTGCACGGCATGCGAAGCCTTTGGCTATACAGTGGACACTTACGATGTAAATGTTGGATCTTTACCTCCTCCAAAAATCCCACTACCCTATCCTCCTGTCTGGATTTTGACTCCTAAGGCCAGAAAAGAAATTCCCATCATTGACCCTTATGTGGAGGAATCACTTGTGGATACTGGTATGCACTGGAATGATGTGGAGCGCGCTTAGGTTCTTGTGATCTCAGGGATGCATTTTGATACTGAGCGTTATTTCTATAAGTTTGTTGGAGAAGCTGGGGATTCTAGACGTCTTTTCTATCCCCCGGTTGTGCCTCATTCACAACTTTGGGACGATGATGAATTTGGGGAAGACGATGATAATCTCCAGAAGGACATGTCTTGGGATCAGAAGTTCATTTTCTCCTAGGAGTCGCATGATTATGTGGAGAATCTAACTAGAATTTTATGCACACACGTGGCAAAGGATAGTTTATCTGGGGATGTTTTCTTGTATGTTTTCCTTTTGTGATTGGTCTACTAATTTTTAGCTGAACTGTGCATGTGCAGTTCACCTGTTCCTTTCTTATAATAAAAGTGATACGGCCACTATAATCCGGCTTACTTTGCAAAAAAAGGTAATTCGTATTTATAAAACTTTTAATAGAGATTAATTATTTTATTTTGGCTAATAATGAAGTAAACTACTTTATTTCAGTTAACGTTGATGTAACACCCCGCATTTTTAATTAAGTAAAATAAAACAAAATTGGAAGAGCTTCCAAAATTTGGTTATGGGATTAGCGTCATTGCATCCATGGCTATTTTTTGGTTAATTTAGACCCATGGATTGCAGAAAACTGATTTAAGATGAAAAAGATACATTTAAATGAAATATTGTAACAAACAGGGTAAAAGAAAAAGAACAATGACCACTATTGTTTTTAGTCTTGCTAACAAAAGCTTATGTAGTCAAGTTGGTAAGAGCATGTGACTTTCAAGAGAGTGGCGCAAGTTCGATTCCCGCCGGCGCCATTTTTTTTATAGGGTAACGGCTAAAATAATACAAGTTCCAAGAAGAAAATAGGTATATATGCACATATATGGAAAATTATACATATAAGGAAGAATAAAAATATATGTATACATGGATATGTAAGTATATGCATATATATATGTGAAAATATATACATACATATATATATATATATATATATATATATATATGCAAAGGAGAAATTCAAAATAAGGCTGTAATCAAAGAAATCTGCTAATAATTAAATAATGGCATAACACCATTTGAAGTTTGAAATTGAAATAAAAGTTGTGCGTATATATATATATATATACATGTAAAATTGGCATTAGAAATTTTGTATACATATAAGGAGTTTATATGTAACTATAATGTTTAAATAATTCCAGAAATTCAAACTTTTTAAATAAATGTTAAAAAATAAACATTTGTGCCTAAACCAGCTCGTGGGACCCAAACGGGTCGACCCACACCTGCTTGGGTCGACCCATGGAAGGCTGTTAGGTGAGTGGATTAAGTTATGCCTTTTGATAATGGTATATTTATCGTTTGGCATTCCCCATAATATGTATAGTAAATCTGCTGAAATGATTAATCTGCTGAAATATAAATCTTCTAAAATGTATAAATCTGCTAAAATATGTGGAAAGGATTACTGTTGTATATATACATGTTCAAATAACATGTTAATTGGATACTGTAAGTTAAGTCACAATGAAATTAGGAATAATTATAATGACCTATTTTCCATTAATCATCTGTTTGAGTTGGAATTTACTGTAAAGCTGTAATTATGGAATTTACAATGAATATGAATACTTGTTAAGAATATTATTATGCCAAAAGGTTGTAAATAAGAATTACAATGAAATTTGGAAGAATGAATAAGCCAAAATTTATAGTAAATAGAAAATTGTAACTGCACTTAGACATGAGGTTAAATTCAACTTATGGTTGAAGTCCGCCCAGAACCGCCTGGCAAATCCAGCATCCATAAGTGGTTAATTTAATGTGAGGGGTCTAGTGCGTAAACATACATATAACGGTGCTAAGACACGAGGTTAAGTCCAACTTGTGGTAGAAGTCTGCCCGGAACCGCCCGACAAATCCAGCATCCACTAGTGGTCGGCTTAATGTGAGAGGTTTGTTGCACAAACATATATATATATATGTATATGTATATATATATATGAATATATGTATATAAAAGGATAGAAATAAATGGCATTGATTGTAATTAATGGAAACGAATGAAAGTACAACAGTAAAAGAATTTGAATGAATGGGGAATGATAATAACCTATTATGAATAAACCTAAATGGGAAAAAGGAAAGATAATAGGTAGGCTTGTCCTAGGGACAAGTGGAAATTACAACTTAGTTATAATAGACGATATAGGGAATGTGATAACTTATGTAATAAGATAAGTTGTACTTAACTATAAATTAAGTAATATGTAAATCTGGAAACCTGAAACATATTGTTTGTAATAAGTAGAGAAAAAGGGGGAAACTTATGAAATGCAATAAGTTGCACCTGATTATACATTAAGTAATCTGTAAACTTGAGAATCTGAATCCTTCTGATAGGAAGAACATGTTATCTGTAAACTTAAGAATATGAAATCTGCTGATAAGAATAACATGTTAAATGCTTATTAAAGAACTTAAAAAGTTAATTTATATAACTGAAATTAATATGCAATAGGAACTTGGTAACTTGAATACGAAGTCAATATGACTTGAAATAACCAAGTTAAATGGAAATCTGAAATGGTGGAGCAAGCGTGTAATTAAATGATAAGACATAGAGTCTAATAAAACATTAACCCGAGGCGCTTGGACCAGTCCGTACGTTTAAAGGTGAATAACCCAATGTGGTAGATCATTGTGGTGTCATGAGGCAAGAGGGGAGCGCACGTCCATCTGATTATTCTGCATGTTCTGCTGATATTCTGCTGGCTCCAAAGGACTGGAAGGGGAAGCACAAGGCTTCCTGGGACGTGGAGGGTACTGCTGGTAGTCTTATGTGCAGTGACAGCATTCAGGCTGTGCTCGTAGAGGTTAGGTTTGCGCGTTACTACCCAATGAGTATACCTTGACTGCCACATTAGGGGGCAATCATAAGGCTGTAGGATGGCATAGGTGATTCGACGATCCGGTTACCTTGTGACGATGCAGGTTACGACCATTTTACTTGTTTTCCTTTGGGCGGGTCTAACCATCTGTTTGTTAGCATTCATTGAGTACCAACCATCGACACTCAGCGTGATGCGTGATGTGGAAAGATGGAGAGCTAAACCTACAGATCATCGATCTTTCGCTATCAAGGCTTTGGTTGCGGAACAAGCTAATTAGGATGTTGTTTGTTGTTTCCTGGGCCACGTCACTAGCTCTCAATTTTGTTTGTCTTTCACTGGTTGAGGGAGGGGTCGGGTAGGACCATAGCCACTGAAAATGCAAACCATAGAATTTGTGTATATAGATATATGAAAAAGCTTCCGACCGAGCTCTGTGTTTCTGATACAGCCCAGATACGGAAGTCGGTGCACAATAGATACTACATGCAGATACATGCATACCATTTCTAGATGGTGTATCATAAAGGTTAAGGCATCGAGTCTGATTGACGATACGTACGTAAGGAAGTTTAGATACATGCATGTCTGCTATGGGTGGTATATCGTAGACTCTAGGGCATTACTCTGTGATGGAACCTAATTTAATCGAAGGTGGCAGTCCATACACTTACGTAGCATGGCGATGGCGGTTCTATGCAGAACATAGCATAGTTATATAGAGATTCGTACGTCGTTCAGGCGTAGGATAAAGGACTGTATATATTTCTGTGGTGTTACGACGGAGATCGTGCGAGTGGGGTACCATGGGGTATACCTTAATGTTGGGGATAGCTACATATATATCGTATTATGCTAATCCACTGGGAAGTAGATAGGTACGACGTGTATGTAAGCCTTGAGTCCTTTTAACCCAAGTAACCTAATAAATAAGAAAATGTAACTGAATGGTATATGTAGGGTTATCCAAAATGTGTAGTTTAAATCCAGTCACCAGAACTTGTATTCTGACCCCCTCCTCATAACATACTCGCAGGTAAGATTTGTGGCAGAGAGATATGATAGCTTTGGATACATATTAGGCATTATTATTATCTGGGTAAGGCTATATTTTGATTATATTATATTTTATTCCATTCCGCTGTGAGATGTTTTTTGAGCTCTGATATGTCTATTATCGCTGTCTTTTCTGTAGGATTCCAGACAAACCAACATGGGTTTCGATAGATTAGAATTTTAAAAAAAAAATCTGTTTGTCAGAATTCGGGTTATTACAGTTGAAGTTAGATATTATTTTAATTAATAATAATTGAAAAGATTACTTTTTAATTGAAATCCATTTAAGAAGTAATCGAGTTTGTAATGAGATTTAATTGAATTTTGTAAAAGGTTTATAAAGGGATTTTGGAACAGATCCAAATTTATAAACAAAGTTTATAAAAGTGGTGTGAAACTAATACGATGGGTTTAAATAAGCGTTGACTCAATAATGAGATTAAGTAAAATGATTTTTAATTGAAAAGAGATTTTTCAAAGATGAAAAAGAAAGGTTGTTCACGGATTAGTATAAAACGATTTCGTAAGGATTAGTGCAAAAGGATTTTGTAAAGAAAAATGCTTAATGGATTTTTATAAAGAATGTGATAAATGGATTATTACATCCAAATTTTTAATAAAATATACTTAGGAAGCTAAAATTAAAGGTGCACTTTAGTAATAATTTACTTAATAAACAAATTAAGTAAAAGTAGTTATAATTGGAAAAAGATTTCTCAAATAAATGCATTGGTTTATAAAACCATATTTAAATAAAACTAGTAAAGGAAATTTTGTGTGACAATATAAGTAATATCAGTTTTGGTGTTACAAACTTTTATTTATCTTATGATAAGAACATTGTCGGGTCAGGGTTTGGGAGGTAAATAAAATACTCCAACTTGAACTACTTCAGGATTATTAGAGGATGCTATTAGTTTGTGATGATAAAGTTGTTGGAAATAATATACTATTCCCATAAAATAAATAATATTGCAACTTTGTTTGCAAGTTTAAGAAATATAATCAAATTATTGGGGTTTTCCATAAACAATGCATTACTGGACATTATTGGCCTTGATATGAAATGCGATCTATATTTATACCATTTGGTTAAGTATATAGCATTATTTTCTACGTAATAAAAATAGTATTATTTGTTCATTCCAAGAAATAAGTAGATACTATGGTTTTCGGGTGAAATAAACGAGAGGTTATACGAGTTTGAGAGGAAAGTGAATATTGAAAATTTAATTATTATTTCCATATGCATTAATGTAAGCAATAATCAATAAGGTTTTGAAGTTAAATAAATTTGTTTGGAATTATATAATAAATAGTATGTCGTGGGACATTGACTTAACCCATATAAGATTATTAAATTTTGCAAGCGACCTCGGTTTTTGACGAAACCACTTTTGTTGGATCCGTAATGTCAAGTTATTGCTAGATTCCAAAATTCATAATTTTTCGAATCAATATGTGAGCGTGGCGAAAGAAAACGTGTTTGGACAGCTTCAGTTGATTTTAATCGACTGGAAAATGGCCATTTTTCAAACTGTCTCAGAATTCAATGAAATTAGTTTTGTTAGGACCTTATCGTCAATAAGAAGCTAGAAAATATTTTTTGGGAATTTTTAGAGTCAGTATGTGGCCCCGGTAAATTGAAAAGCGCGTTCAAATTCAATATATAGATTTATATTTTGATTTTGACGAAAACTGGTCGAAACGATCGAATCGTCTTACGATACATATCCCATTGTGTTCGGAATGAGGGTAATTAGCTAGGGACGATAGGCGGTGGGTCTCGTTTCGAGCTCGAAATAAAAAGTTGCTTTTTGAAATTAAAGAATTAATTAAATAAAATATATAAATTATAACCTTTACCCTACTCTTCTCTCCTCACTCAGAAAAAATAGAAATCGAAAAAAAAAACCGATGTCGATCCTCGTTGCCCCCTCAGATCCTTCAACGCCATGCGCGCCTCCCACCAGACCCCCTCCGACCAGCCCCTTCCTCCTCCACTTCTCCAACCTCTCTTTCCTAGCCCATTCGAACCCCCAATCCCCAAAATCCGCAAACCCTAGCTCTTACTTCGCTGTACAAACCACCGCCACCCAAAACTCCACGAGACCACCGCTTCAGGCCAAAGACAGCCGCGCCGACCACCCGAGCCACACCAGACCCATTGCTGCCACCCTCTCCTCCTCCTTTGAACACAGCGGCCACGCTCGTCCGATTTCAAAAGTAAGTTTGTTTATTTAGTTGTGTAATTACAAATTCGATTTTTCATATGTGTTAGCTAATAAAAATTCGATTTTTTTATGAATAGCGAAAAGTTTGGATTTTTAAACGAAGGTTTTGATTTGAAAAAGATGAGATTTTTAGAGAATAAAAATATAATCTTTATGAGAATAAAAATACAATCTTTATGAGAATAAAAATATAGTCTTTACGAATGGATATTACGGGAGATCCGACCGTCGGATTCTCCTAAAACCGGAACCGTTGGGTTCGTATCGAAAAGAGCTTTCTAACGGATATTAGAGATTTGAAATCTAATGGTTGGATTTGGAATTATGTCCAAATCAAATTTGGAAAAGGTTGCTGTAAGTGCAGTTCGATGGCCGTTGATGGAAATCGACTGTATGGGCCTTGATAAAATTATTAAAAAAAGTAACAATTTGTGTAAAATCATAAGAAATGATTTGTGAAGAATTCCATATTTGAAAAGATAAAAATAGTTTTTTTTAATCAAAATGAACTAGTTTTGAACTAGAATAATAATTTATTTATTTTTAAATAAATAAATTGGATTTGAAAGGGTTTTAATAGTAACCAGAAGTTTCAATAATTGAAATGGAATGTGATTTTGGGTTTATAGTGAACCATGTTTTAAATGACATTGGTTCTTTAACCCAGTTAAAGATAGGATGTGATTTCCCAAGTTAAATAATCATTGATAGTGATTATTGGGAAGATTAAAACCAAGTGGAGTTTTAATGAATCTTTAATTAGATTGAGATGATCGAGAATGGAGTATCACCAGTTTTGCTCCAGGCGATAGTTAAATCTTTAATTAGATTTGAACGTGAGATGGTAATTGAATGGTGTTAGATATGAAGTATTACCAGTTTTACTTCATGGGATGAATAGGTTGGGATTGGGAAATAAAATAAATGATTACTTCGGTGTGGTTCGCTAATCCCGACTAATTTGAATTGATATTCAAAAGAAGATTAAAGAATAAATTTAAAGAATTTATCTTTGATAAAATTAATGGGAACCTTTCCCAAAGTATAAGAATATTTGAATAAAAGAATATTCTGAATTGGAATGGGGCGTATGTTGTGTTTGTGTAACACTTGTTTATTATATACGCGCGTTATTCAGAACGATCGGGTTTATCCCATTCTGAATAACTGATTCGACGTGGTGTCGAGGATGAAGACGGTGGTCGAAGACCGGAGGTCTTCACATCGTTTGGGTGATTACTGATGATCTTAATTGGGTTGTACACCCAAGAGGAGGGAATCAGTTGGTGATCGTCCAGACGTACTTGGAGATCGATGGATATGCGAGGTACAAGGTGCCTCGGGTTTCGTTCAGACCCAGAACGAACTTGTAAATGGATTGTGTGTCTAACATTGGATTTTATTCGGTGTGACTGATCTCTATTAAATATATATCTGTTTGGCGGCGGATAATTTATTCTCTTGCTTAACGCCCTTCTCTGGGACGTACGAGCTCAGAGGTTATATATTGATGGATATCAATCGCATGGAGTGAATTGCCTGTGTGACATGCCTAAGTGGCAATTGATCAAGGCTTCTGTTGAAAAGCAAAGTCTTGTGGTTGATGATCAAAGCACCGCCTGTGTGGCATAGCTTTGTGTAGCGTTAATTCACGAGCCTCATACCCCGGTTGTGAACCAGAAACGGGAGAGGACATCAGGGAGGGCATGCGTTTCCTTCTAGCTAGGGTGGTGTCAGTGACCAACCAGCCCTGACATTTATATTATTTTCACCTGTGTGGTTGTTGCTGTTGCAAGGCGCCTCGGATATATCGGTGACTATGTGGAGCCATTGGGCTCATTTACGCCCCAAAGGGCGGGGAAACGCAGTGTTCAGGCATTTTAATCCACATCGGTGGACCGGCCCTGACGATCCAAGGGCTCACCTGTGTCTGGGTCCTGAGGCTCGGGCTAGACAGTCTCGAATCGGTAGAGGACGATCCCTTGCCTCGGTTCACAGATGGAAATCCAACTTCCAATACGTCACTTTGCGGTTTTGATTGTAGAACCTATATATGGCGACATAGTGGTATGGTGCACTTATGCCGTCTATGATTGATACTTATGATTGAAATTGTTTTCTTCACTTATCGTAATAATAAAAGATGAAATTTAGCGTATCAAGCATTCTTTGGCTATTATAAGGTAAAAACCCTATCCTCAGGCTTGCGCTGGATTGTGTGATGGGACCTGGGTCTTATAATAGCTTCAGTTTTCTTTATTTAGCATTGCGCTGTTGTTTTATGCACTGGTATTCTTGGAAGAAAACCCGTTCCGTGTTATACGGCTTGGTCCCTTGATATACCTAACTTTAAAAATAAAGATTAATAACTGTTTTTAGTTCTCACACCAGTCACATGACTGACCTAGAGTTTATTGTTTTAACCTAAACTCTGGGTGCCCTTATTTTGACACGGGCAGCTAGTAGTTTTGGTTTTGCAGATTTATATTCACAGGACCCAGATTTACAGCTGAAGCGATATTCGGAAAGCTCTGTATCCGTGTATTACTTCCAGTTGTGTTTTATATTATTTTCTGCTGCAGCAATGTATTTAAATCTCTGATAATTTATGATGTGTAATATTTATTCACACTCTGTATATTCTTGTATTCTGATGGAATTGTTGTAATTAACAATGAAATGTTCTTCTATTTGCGTCCCGATGTGGCTTGTTCTCAATTCAATCCGGGCTTTCCTTACCGGGGAAGTTTGGGTCGTTACACCTGGTATCAGAGCTCTGGTTTACAGAGCTCGAGAGCAAGACACATTAGAACAACACGAAAGAATTCATCAGAGATTGGATTAGTAATATCCAGTAGGAATGACTCATTAGAGATGAGATCAGTAGTATTCTAGAACGAGTGTGAAGAGTATATTTTTAAAATGAAAACAAATTTTGTTTTCAAAATCTAAATCAATTATATGTATTTGATTATTTATTTTATATTGATTTGGACAATCAAGTATATAAAGATTTTGCGTATACGTCTGATCCGCATGTATTTGAAATTTTTATATACTGGATAGATATAGAATCACGCTCTAGTTGCCCGGAGATGATACTGATGATAGTTCAAACATCATCAGAATTGGTATTCGAGTTTCGAAGGTGTGATATTTATATATTTCCAATTGACTAATGTGAGAACCAAAACTAGATAGGGCTTATTGTTGTGATTTGGCATCAAAAACATGATTTTCTGTATATGTATCAAAGTTATGGGTTTGAAATGATAATCAACAAATTGATTGCTGATTGTGTTGTTTTATCATTGTTTGATTAATTAAAATTTGAACCAGGCTAAATTGATCAAATAGTGAATTGTATTGAAAATTTGTCGCATTTGCATACGTATACATGTACTTATATTGAACAGGTCATAGCAAGGAGGCTAGAGAAGAGGAATAAAATTGTTTGCCCGACAAATAGGTACATGTTTACAAATTTATTGGGTTTTTGATGATTTTATGAGCCAATTGGCTAGCCGCTTGGCTAACCGCTTGGTTGTTTCTTTTTCTTTTTGGATTGATGAGGGCCATGGGAGTCTATTTGAAATATCCCGAAGTCCCCGGTGCAGGGGAGGTTGTGGCGAAATTTTTCAAAAATTTAGGGTAGTAGCCAAATTTTTGAAAAATTTGAAAGATTCTTAGAAACTGAAAAGTTGAAGAACTTAAGCCGTAAAGAAAATACTGGAAGTTGAGTTGATTTGTGAAACAACTTTCAGCTTTGTTCCTTTTCGAGGACGAAAAGTTTTAAGTGGGGGAGATTGTAATAACCCGGAAATCTGAGCCAATTTGAAAATTTTATTTTGGCAATTTTAGTGAATTTTGAACATTTAAAATGAATTATTTTAAATAATAACGAAGAGAAATTTATTTTGAATAGAATTATAATGTATATATTTATTTAAATCGTCGTTAGAATATAAATATTTTATTTTAATTATAAAAGGAATTGAAAATGGCGCGGTAGCTCGAAAATTCGATTTCAAATTTCAAATGAATGTGCAGGATTCAAAATAAACCGGATTTTGGTGAAATCAAAAATATTAGAATCTATTTGAGAATATCTTTCCAACGAATCCGAAAAATTGAAATTTCATAGCGGGGATAAAAAGTTATGCCCAGTTGCAAATTCAAAATAGTTGCTATGGAAATATAGCCCTTAAAAATAGAAAATTTCATTGCTAGATTCCAAAATTCATAATTTTTCGAATCAATATGTGAGCGTGGCGAAAGAAAACGTGTTTTGACAGTTTCAGTTGATTTTAATCGACTGGAAAATGACCATTTTTCAAACGGTCTCAGAAGTCGATGAAATCAGTTTTGTTAGAACCGTATCGTCAATACGAAGCTAGAAAATATTTTTCGGGAATTTTTAGAGTCAGTATGTGGCCCCGGTAAATTGAAAAGCGCGTTCAAATTCAATTTATAGATTTATATTTTGATTTTGACGAATACTGCTCGAAACGATCGAATCTGCTTACGATACATATCCCATTGTGTTCGAAATGGGGGTAATTAGCTAGGGACGACAGGCGATGGGTCTCGTTTCGAGCTCGAAATAAAAAGTTGCTTTTTGAAATTAAAGAATAAATTAAATAAAATATATAAATTATAACCTTTACCCCACTCTTCTCTCCTCACTCAGACAAAACAGAAATCGAAATAAAAAACCCGATGTCGATCCTCATTGCCCCCCAGATCCTCCAACACCGTGCGCGTCTCCCACCAGACCCCCTCCGACCAGCCCCTTCCTCCTCCACCTCTCCAGCCTCTCTCTCCTAGCCGATTCGAACCCCCAATCCCCAAAACCCGCAAACCCTAGCTCCTACTTCGCTGTACAAACCACCGCCACCCAAAACTCCACAAGACCACCGCTTCAGGCCAAAGACAGCCGCACCGACCACCCGAGCCACACTAGACTGCTTGCTGCCACCCTCTCCTCCTCCTTTGAACGTAGCGCCCCCCTCGTCCGATTTCAAAAGTAAGTCTTCTTTATTTAGTTGTGTAATTACAAATTCGATTTTTCATATGTGTTAGCTAATAAAAATTCGATTTTTTATGAATAGCGAAAAGTTTGGATTTTTAAACGAGGGTTTTGATTTGAAAAACATGAGATTTTTAGAGAATAAAAATATAATCTTTATGAGAATAAAAATACAATCTTTATGAAAGTAAGAAACTATATATATATAGTTTTTAGCGAAGTTAATAATTTTAGCGATGTAAAAATATAATTTTTACCTATGTAAAAAAATTGGATTTATGTATATGAAGTAGCGATAGAAATTCGATTTTTGATAATATACGTAGCGTTATAAAAATATGGTTTTTAGTTTTATAAAAATATGATTTTTATTTATGTAGAGTAATAAAAACATAATTTTTATTATGTTACTAGCAGTATAAAAATAGAATTTTTATCCATATAGAATGATTATAAAAATGTGATTTTTATATACATAGCAACAATATAAAAATGTGATTTTTATATATGCAGTGGTTACGGACAATGAAATTGACAAAAGGTGAGCACGACGAAGATTTCTAAATATGCAGAGTCGTGGCGTTTGGTTTAGCTAGTTGGTGAGAACTCCTCACTTTTATTTTAATTTCTAGTTGAAATATATACTAGGATGCAGATGGTGTTTAGTAGCACCCGATACCCATTGTCCACAGACCATGGATGACTTGTTTGTTTAATTGATGTGTTGTGAAAATTGATTGTGTGATTGGAATAGAAATAAAATATATATATTCATGTGTTGAAATAAAATATATATTCATGTCTTGAAATAAAGTATATATTCATGTGTTGAAATAAAATATATATTCATGTGTTGAAATAAAATATATATTGATTTACAAATCGAACGATTTGTTTATGTACAACGATTTGACTGATATTGATTGGGACGATAAATTTTACAAATCGCCAAACTACAAATAAAATATGTGTTTGATTGATTGAAACCCCACATGGGTGTTGGGATGATATTGACGTACACTAATCCCAATTGTTTAGTAGTATGTCGACCGATGGGTTAACAGACTACGTAAGCATTACTTATCTATATTTAATGCTTATGCAGTGGTGTGGTGCACTTTGGATGACGGCTGATGATTTATCGTTGCTATTATATACATGTGTTGTAGAGAATCCATATAACTAACATTATATGGTAATTGATTGAGCCTCATTCTAATTTGGAAAATAAAGAATAGAATGAAAATTCATGTGTTGAATAGAAATATATATTCATGTGTTGAATAGAAATAAAAATTCATGTGTTGAATAAAAAATAAATTCATGTGTTGAATAGAAAATAAATTCATGTGTTGAATAGAAATAAATTCATGTGTTGAATAGAAATAAAAATTCATGTGTTGAATAGAAAATAAATTCATGTGTTGAATAGAAAATATATTCATGTGTTAAATAGAAATAAATTCAAGTGTTGAAAAGAAATAAAAATTCATGTGTTGAATAGAATAAATATTCATGTGTTGAATAGAATAAACATTCATGTGTTGAATAAAAGCCATGTTGACTAGATTGACGCCATTTTGACGTGAACGATATTTATATCGATTTTATTCATTTTTATACTGAATATAGAAAAGAAAGCGATTTCAAAATATAACGTTTTGAAAATATTATCATTTGTATATAGATGATGTGGAATATTCAATTTTGATTCAAAATTGAATGTGAAGTTGAAATCGTTTCGAAAACGGATTTAAAATGATTTATAAAATACGTTTTGAAAGAAAATCGATGAAATATATAATATATATATATATATATATAATGGCCTGAATAAAACGCGCCACGCCGCGGCAGTTCGCGAATTTCGACCACTGACTTCGAATGGATATTACCGGAGATCCGACCGTCGGATTCTCCTAAAACCGGAACCGTTGGGTTCGTATCGAAAAGAGCTTTCTAACGGATATTAGAGATTTGAAATCTAACAGTTGGATTTGGAATTATGTACAAATCAAATTTGGAAAAGGTTGTTGTAAGTGCAGTTCGATGGCCGTTGATGGAAATCGACTGTACGGGCCTTGATAAAATTATTAAAAACAGTAATTATTTGTGTAAAATCATAAGAAATGATTTGTGAAGAATTGGGATGAAGAATTCCATATTTGAAAAGATACAAATAGTTTTTTCAATAAAAATGAACTAGTTTTGAACTAGAATAATAATTTATTTATTTTTAAATAAATAAATTGGATTTGAAAGGGTTTTAAAAGTAACCAGAAGTTTCAATAATTGAACTGGAATGGAATGTGATTTTGGGTTTATAGTGAACCGTGTTCTAAATGACATTGGTTCTTTAACCTAGTTAAAGACAGGATGTGATTTCCCAAGTTAAATAATCATTGATAGTGATTATTGGGAAGATTAAAACCAAGTGGAGTTTTAATGAATCTTTAATTAGATTGAGATGATCGAGAATGGAGTATCACCAGTTTTGCTCTAGGCGATAGTTAAATCTTTAATTAGATTTGAACGTGAGATGGTAATTGAATGGTGTTAGATATGAAGTATTACCAGTTTTACTTCATGGGATGAATAGGTTGGGATTGGGAAATAAAATAAATGATTACTTCGGTGTGGTTCGCTAATCCCGACTAATTTGAATTGATATTCAAAAGAAGATTAAAGAATAAATTTAAAGAATTTATCTTTGATAAAATTAATGGGAACCTTTCCCAAAGTATAAGAATATTTGAATAAAAGAATATTCTGAATTGGAATGGGGCGTATGTTGTGTTTGTGTAACACTTGTTAATTATATATACGCGAGTTATTCAGAAAGACCGGGTTTATCCCATTCTGAATAACTGATTTGACGTGGTGTCGAGGATGAAGGCGGTGGTCGAAGACCGGAGGTCTTCACATCATTTGGGTGATTACTGATGATCTTGATTGGGCTGTGCACCCAAGAGGAGGGAATCAGTTGGTGATCGTCCAGACGTACTTGGAGATCGATGGATATGCGAGGTACAAGGTGCCTCGGGTTTCGTTCAAACTCAGAACGAACTTGTAAATGGACTATGTGTCTGACATTGGATTTTATTCGGTGCCACTGATCTCTATTAAATATATATCTGTTTGGCGGCGGAGAATTTATTCTCTTGCTTAACGTCCTTCTCTGAGACGTACGAGCTTAGAGGTTATATATTGATGGATATCAATCGCATGGAGCGAATTGCCTGTGTGGCATGCCTAAGTGGCAATTGATCAAGGCTTCTGTTGAAAAGCAAAGTCTTGTGGTTGATGATCAAAGCACCGGTGGTGTGGCATAGCTTTGTGTAGCGTTGATTCACGAGCCTCACACCCTGGTTGTGAACAAAAATGGGAGAGGACATCAGGGAGGGCATGCGTTTCCTTCTAGTAAGGGTGGTGTTAGTGACCTACCGGCCCTGACATTTATATTATTTTCACCTGTGTGGTTGTTGCTGTTGCGAGGCGCCTCAGATATATCGGTGACTATGTGGAGCCGATGGAGCGATTGGGCTCATTTACGCCCCAAAGGGCGGGGAAACGCAGTGTTCAGGCATTTTAATCCACATTGGTGGACCGGCCCTGACGATCCAAGGGCTCACCTGTGTCTGGGCCCTGAGGCTCGGACTAGACAGTCTCGAATCGGTAGAGGACAATCCTTTGCCTCGGTTTACAGATGGAAATCCAACTTCCAATACGTGACTTTGTGGTTTTGATTGTAGAACCTATATATGGCGACATAGTGGTATGGGGCACTTATGCCGTCTATGATTGATACTTATGATTGAAATTGTTTTCTTCACTTATAGTAATAATTAAAGATGAAATTTAGCGTATCAAGCATTCTTTGGCTATTATATGGTAAAAACCCTATCCTCCGGCTTGCGTTGCATTGTGTGATGGGACCTAGGTCTTATAATAGCTTCATTTTTCTTTATTTAGCATTGCGCTGTTGTTTTATGCAGTGGTATTCTTGGGAGGAAACCCGTTCCGTGTTATACAGCGTGGTTCCTTGATTTACCTAACTTTAAAAATAAAGATTAATAACTTTTTTTGTTCTCACACTAGTCACATGACTGACGTGGAGTTTATTGTTTTAACATATACTCTTGGTGCCATTATTTTGACACAGGCAGCTAGTAGTTTTGGTTTCGCGGATTTATATTCACAGGACCCAGATTTACAGCTGAGGCGGTATTCGGAAAGCTCTGTATCCGTGAATTACTTCCAGTTGTGTTTTGTATTATTTTCCGCTGCAACAATGTATTTAAATCTCTAATAATTTATGATGTGTAATATTTATTCACATTCTGTATATTCTTGTATTCTGATGGAATTGTTGTAATTAACAATGAAATGTTCTTCTATTTGCGTCCCGATGTTGCTTGTTCTCGATTCAATACGGGATTTCCTTACCGGGGAAGTTCGGGTCATTACATTTAGAGACCCATTGGAGGTTAGGCTTCCAAAGAGTGAACCTGATTGATGCTTTAGAGACAGCTACACATGTTTCTGTAGTGTAACCAAAAGACTTACATTTGGTGCAAATCTTCGGACACCAACTATAACGTACATCTGCATCGACGTCAAAATCTTCCACAAGGGTAATGCGCAACTTATAGGAATGGGTTTCAAGGGTGAGATTTCAATTAAATCTCTCACATAATTCAAGCTTTTTCTTGCCACTATATTCGTGTCGAAGCATCTTAACTTACCAACCAAACTTGCTAACCAATCCTGACCAATCAGAGGTTGTAGTATTGATGGAATATTGGTGAAGGTAGCCTATATAGGAATGAATAAATTTTGTTCTCTTTCCTTGTCGACGGTAAAACTAGAAGGTGTAATAATCAAAGGTTGACCTTCAATAACTAGCGGATCCCTCTCTAATACACATAATTCCTAAACTTCCTCCCCGCTTGACACCTCACCACCACTTACACTCCACTCAATGTTGTCATAAACATAATGATAATGTTTATTTGGCACAAAAAATAAGAATTTGGCACAACAGCTAATGCATGAATTAATTTATTAAACCTCAGTGGAAAATTGTTCTAAGGTCCATTACTTCACCCCAACACTATCTTCTCTTATGGGGACACCTAGACAAGTGATTTTGCACTTAGTACCTTAGTCTATGTGTATAAATAGGTGGTCTCTCACTCACATTTCCTTACTTTCCATTTTCTCTTCCTTTTTCTCTCTTTTCTTTCTCCTATCTCCACGTTGGGCCCTACCAGTGCGCCACAAACAAACCCGCACATCCCTCTTGCCTGCCACGTCAGCTCCACTGCCTCCCCTCCTTTCCGTGTACTACCACCACCTCCAAACACCCCCTAAAACACCTCTAAACCCTTTTAAAGACCTTAAAGGCCTCATCTTTACATCCCTCCTCCCCAAAACAACCCAATTCATGGACCATACAGCCCAAAACAACCCCCATGTGGACCCCTCCACCCTAGGCCACACCCCTCAAACCCAAAGGCCCAACCTTTTGTCTTCGAAACTAATATATACCCATATATATTCAAGTGTGATTTATAAAAACCCGAATACCCATCAAAACCCTATCCGTACGAGATCTGAAAATACACGGTGATGCCGGAAGGCTGCCAGATTGGATCGGTATAGCAGAGAACTCCTACATTCGTAGTACGAAGGAGTGGATAATTCAGTGAGAAACTACGTACTTAAAAGGTTAAATAGTATTGGTTGATAAATATTAAATCATGTTTGGGTTTAATAATGATTAGTGAAGTAAAGGTCTGATTTTTAAGTGATGAACATATGACACTTAAGTATGTAACACCCTATGATGATGATGATTGTGTGGATATTAGATGATTGGTTATGGATATGAACCTTATTGGGCTGATTGAATACCATTTTAAATAGTAATGGGTTAATGGATATTAACTTGCTAAGTTAATGAAACCTTATTTGGTTGATGTTGAATCTTATAATTGTTGATTATGATGGGTATATGTCACCGTAATTAATTATGCCCAAAAGTTGGATTATTGGGTAAACGGTTAAGTCTCTATTCAATAAAGTTAGTTAATCGAATATTTTATTAATTAAACAATGAATGAAAAATAAAATTTTGAATTTGATATTCGACTTTTGATAGAAAAGAAGTTAAAGTTATTAAATAAACATTTGCAAAGGAAATAAAGTTATTTGAAATAGTTTTCAAGTAATCAAGGCATGTTCAATTATTTTATTAAAAATGAATAGTAACTTTGACAAGTGAAGTATGGTTTGGGTATGTAGGGAAAATGTTTTAACTGGATTTCCTTTTCCAAACTATCTTATTGATTTTTATAATGTACTTCGGAAAAGTTTGAATTTCAAAACATGAAGTTTGAAAAATAATATTATTTTAATAATTTTAATAATATTATAATATTCAAATAATGCAATATTTAAATTTGAAGTTAAATATTGGAAATATAGCTTCCAAAAATTATTATATATGTTTTATATAATTAATAAATTATTTTAGAGGAAACTTGACTTGATTTTAAATGTAAGTCAAAGTTAGGTCAGAATAGGACTAGTCGCGCAGCGGTAGTTCGCGAATTTCAACCATTGACGTACCGAGATATCCGACCATGGATTTTTCTAAAACGAAAAACATTTGATTCGAAATGAAAAGTGTTTTCAGATGCAAAGAAAAGTTTTATAATCCAATAGTTGGATTTTGAAATAATTTCAAATCACATTTGAATAAAAACAACACCAGTGCAATATGGGACCCGAAATTGGATTTTGATGAAATGGACTATTTTTAAATCATTAAAAATAGAGTTAAATTGTGATAAATCATAATAAATGATTCAGATGAGTTTTGGACCAAATATACGAGGTTTTCATCGATAAAAACATGTTAACCAGAAATAGGCTATTTTGCAATGCTTTTGTAATGGCTATAAATAATGTTTTGAGATTAAGGTTTTAAATTCCCAAACTGAATCTAAACCTTGGTAGAACCTTTTTATAAGGTAAATAAATAATTTTGAAGATGATTTTGAAAGCTCAATATCCTAACTAAGTTTAAGAATAAGATCTAATCTTATGAAACGTTTTACAATTGAAAGAGACTCAATTGGGGATCCAATAATCTAAAAGGATTTTATTTGATGCTAATTATTTCAAAAAAACTGGGTCCAGCACATTTCAAATAATTATATGAAGAGACAGGGATATCAAAGATGGTGGAAGACCAGGAATTATCACATCGAATGGACTATTTGTTGATGACTCAGTTAGCTCCCATGATAAGGTTACAAATGGTAGTATTCCGAACGTACTCGTTGATTGTTCAGATATGCAAGAGTCTATCTCCTTTATTCAATGAGAAATAAGGTTCCTTTGTTTTCATTCACAACCCAGAGCGAACTTGTATTGTATGTACGTTTGACATTGTATTTTACGACATAACCAATTGGTTTCTATTGATGATATATTGGTTGGTAGCGGAGGATCTATCCTCTTAGCTTAACACCCTCCTCTAAGACATGTATACTCAAAGGGTTATATATTATTATACACTGATTATATATTGTGAATTGATAGTGTGTCATGATAAGTGTTGATGGTAGATAGATCAAATCTTTTCCTGAAAAGAAGAGTTGCGTGGAATGTGGCTTCATGGCATCACAACCAGTAAT
Organism: Allium sativum; assembly: GCA_030737875.1. Lineage (NCBI taxonomy): Eukaryota > Viridiplantae > Streptophyta > Magnoliopsida > Asparagales > Amaryllidaceae > Allium > Allium sativum. Next base: position 53,037,093 of record CM060920.1, on the reverse strand, counting down.
GAGCCGAAAAAGGATGAAAGCAGAGATAAGGACTAACGTTTCCTTTTAGTTGAGAAGTGAAGCCATGGTATGGATCCCAGCTAATTTACTTATGTGGATGATAGATCGAGACACCTCAGATAATGGTCAACAACGACCGGGAGACGTTATGTTCAGGAGAAACCCAAACTACACCTGGTATAGGTGGGCCGACTTTGCCGGTATAGAAGGAGCATTTGTTGATCCTGATACATCCCGCTAGAGGTGCCCTGAATTGCAGTTAAGGAAGATTCTTTGCCTTGGTCATTAATGGAACCCAATTTCCAGTATGAACCTTTACGGTTTTAGTTGTAACCTATGTATATAAACGTAATATATGGGTACCTATGTCTGCTAAAATCTATACATTTATTTTGAAAAGGTTTTCAAAGACAAACATTAATGACATTATCAAACGATTGTCATGTACCAAGCATATTTGGTTACCATAAGGTAAAAGTTGCTCCTAATGGAGTGTGTTTGCATTGTATGATGGGATGTGAGTCTTATAAAAGCTTCATTTTTGAATAGCATTACGAGTTTTTGTGCACTGTACTTATGAGGGAAACCTCTTTCATGTTAAGGGATGTGGTCTTATGATTTAACTTAATACCTTTATAACCAAAACTATTTTTTTTCTCACAGCAGTCCCATGACTGACCCATAGTTATGTTTTTCCCTTGCAAACTCAGGTGCCTTTATTTCCATGTGGGCAGCCTAGTATTCAAATTAGGAGTTAAATTCGTTTTGGAAGCTATCTGTGGAAGTTTGTTTTAGATTAAAGCAATAGTAGAAGATGGATGTTATTTTTGGATTCTCTCTGAAGACTCTATTATATTACTATTTTGTTGTGTACTAATTTCTTATTTCCACTGTTATGTACTATTGGACCTTGTCAGTTGTATTAATTATGATGTGTTCCTGGTGTAATATGTTGTACATTATGTTGTTATAATGTAATATTTATTTCTGCTGTTATGTAACGTGTTATACTCCAAAGGCAATTTGTTCTTTCGAGCACTTGGAATGTCGATATACTATGTACCAAGGGGGTGGGCCATCACATCTGGTATCAAAGTTGAGGATAAACTTAGTTCTGGGGTATAACTCATTAAAAGACTCATCAGAGATAGAATCAGTAGTATTCTAAGATGAGTGACTTATTAGAGGTTGGGTTAGTAACACTCTAGAATGAATACAACTAGAGAAACACACACTTGTCAAATCAGTTTTCATTCGTATTTGTTCTTATGCCTTATAATATTCCCTAAGATATCTTGTCTGCTTGCCTAACTCTTTTCTTACAATGCTTTTAGTGGAAAATGAGTAGGAAAAAAGGAAGGCCAGGTAGGGGAAGGGGTAGAACTATGACTAATGGTCAAACCCCGTAGTAACAGAAGTTGAAGCTGTTATGCAAGAACAACCTGAGCCAGATTTAGAAGTTTTTTCAAGGAAGTACAAGAATCTTGGAGGGCAACAATTCCTTGGAGGATAATCGGTTATTGAGGCTCAGGCATGGTTACATGCATGTGAAAAAAAATTCAAGGGCTTGAAGCTTAGTGATGTGTAGAAGAGGTAATTGGAACTTGGTTACTTAAGGATGAAGCCCTAGTCTGGTAGAAGACAGTTACATTGGAAGAACCCGAAGAAGTCTTCTCTTGGGAATGCTTCAAGAAAGTTTTTGCAAGCAAGTTTATATCATCTGAAGGAATAACTCGCTTATACTATGATTTTTCCAACTTGAAGTAAGGAGATATGACAATTCACGAATATCTAAATAAGTTTAATGAAATTTCTCATTTTGGGCCAGAATTGATTCATTTTCCGGTCAAGAAGAATGAAAGGTTTGTTAAAGGGTTGCAAAGGAAGTACCATAACATAACTATGACTCATGTGAAAGCATCATTTGTGGATATGGTAGATATGGCGTATCGCTTTGAATCCCTAGACAAACATAACGCCGTGGAAGATAAAGGTAGAAAAAAGGACAATTCATTGAAGAAGAGGAAATTTGGAGAGAAGAAGTCGGGATCAGATAAAGAAAGGAAGAAACCGAAGGAGGATTGGGTGAAGAATGCCACATGTTATAATTGTGATGAAAAAGGGAGCATTTGCCAACTGATCGCAAAAAGTCAAAGAAGCCAAAAAGGAATGATCAAGAACCCGACAAGAAAACTCAAGATACTTGAGAATGTTACAACTGCCATAAAACCAACCATATTGTGAAGAATTGTCCATTGATGATGAAGACAGATGTAGCACATGCTTATGCCATACAGGATATACCGTCAAGCTCATCGGGCCGGAAGGGAAAGGAAGTTCTTGAAGGTAAGTTTTCTATTAAGAATATCCCAGTTAAAGCATTATTTAATACCAATGTCTCGCATAGTTTTATATTAAACAGAAAGATTACGGAATTAAATATAAAACCCAATATGTCGAGAAGCCCATTTGTGTTAGAAATCCGATAGGAGGTTCTGCCTACTTGTGTTTTCATTATAGAGTGCCCATTTCTTATTCCCATTATCGATTTCCCTTTAATTTAATTATCTTGGATTTCACTGATTTTGATATTACACTTAGGATGGGTTGGTTGACCCAATATGAAGCTAATGTCAACTGTTTAAGAAGTATTGTTAGGTTAAAAACAAGATTTGGAAATCCTCTAGAGATACAATATATAGGCCCAAATTCAAGTTGGGATAGTTTCTGGTGAGCTGTAGATGCTTCCCTCACTGCTATAGAAACCATTCCAGTTGTTAAAAGAATTGCGGATGCGTTTGATGAAGTTAAGAGTATTCCTCCACATAGGGAGATTGACTTTAAAATTGATATGGTTTCGAATGAAACACTAGCTGTGTATGCGATTCGGAGAATGGCTATGAACAGAAAGAGGAGTTGAGTGACTAAACTTGACACGACTCGAACTTCCCCATAAAGGAAAGCCCGGATTGAGTTGAGAACACAACAAATCAGAACACAAACAGAAAAACATTTCATTGCTTATTACAACAATTTACAACAGAGTACCAGAATATACATAGTATGAATAAATATTACCACCAGAAAAATATCAGAGATTTAAATTACAATGCAGCGGAAAATAATACAAAAACACAACTGAAAAGAATATACAGATACAGAACTTTTCGAATATCATTCCAACTTTAAACCAGGATCATGTGAATATAAATATGCAAAACCAAAACTACCAGCTGCCCATGTAGAAAATAGGGGCACCCAGAGTTTAGGTTAAAACAATAAACTCCAGGTCAGTCATGTGAGTGGTGTGAGAACTAAAATAGTTATTTAATCTTTACTTTAAAAATAAAGTAAATCAAGGGACCACGCCGTATAATATGGAACGGGATTCCTCCTAAGAATACTAGTGCATAGAACAAACATCGCAATGCTTTTTGCAAAAATGAAGCTATGACCCAGGTCCCATCACACAATGCAACACAAGCCGGAGGATAGGGATTTACCTTATAATAGCCAAACATGCTTGGTACGTTTAAAACGAATCATTTTGATACTATTATAGTGTAAAGTGTATGAAAACAACTTCAAATATAAATGTATCAATCATAGACGACATAGTGCCCCATCCCACTATGTTGCCATACTGGGCTCTACAATCAAAACCGAAATGTCACGTATTGGAAATTGGATTTCTGTCATGAGTCGAGGCAAGGGATGTACTCCTCGCCGGCTTCGAGACACTCTAGCAAATGCCTCAGGATCTTCCGCAGAAGACTCCTGGATCCTCCAAGGCCGGTCCATACTTACGTTAGTGGATTGGCAATTCCTGAACACATGTTTCCCAGTCCTATAGGACCTATATCCATCGGCTCTGAAAAGACCGATATATCCGAGGCGCCTCGCAATCCAACAACTACATAGGTAAAAATATAACAATGTCAAGGCGTGTAGAACCCCGACACCACCCATAGCTAGAAAGAAACGTCATGTCCTCCTAGGTTTCCCTTATCCCGTTTTTAACTCATACCGAGGTATGAGGCTCGCGAATTAACGCTATACACAAAGCTATGCTGTATTAAAGCCGTGCTTTGATCATCAACCATAAGACTCTGCTTTTCAACAGAAGCCTTGATCATTTGCATCTCCGCATGCCACACAGGCAATTCACGCCATGCGACTGATGTCTATCGATATATAACCTCTGAGCTTGTACGTCTCAGAGAAGGGCGTTAAGCAAGAGAATAAATTCTCCACCATCAAACAGATATATATTTAATAAAAATCAGTCAACACAGAATAAAATCCAATGTCAGACACACATCCATTTACAAGTTCGTTCTAGGTCTGAACGAAACCGGAGCCACCTTATTCCTCGTCCCATACGTCCAATACAGGAGAGAGGTCCTCGCATATCCGGTCGATCTCCAAGTACGTCTGGACGATCACCACTTATTACCTCGTCTTGGGTGTACAACCCAATCAAGACATCAGTAATCATCCAAACGATGTGAAGACCTCCGGTCTTCAACCACCGTCTTCATCGTCGACTTATCGTCGAATCAGTTATTCAGAATGGGTATAAACCCGTCCTTTCCGAATCACTCGCGTATATAATAAACAAGTGCTATAAAACACAATATACGCCTCATTCCAATTCAGAATATTCTTTTATTCAAATGTTCACATAATTAGGGAAAGGTTCCCATTAATTTTTACCAAAGATAAATTCTTTGAATTCATTATTTAATCTTCCTTTGAAATATTTCAAACCATATTAAGGTTTTCCAAACTAGTTGGGTTTAACGCACCTTACCGAAGTAACCATTTATTTAATTTCCCAATCCAAACCTTTTCATCCCATGGAGAAAAACTGGTATTACCCCATAACTAACACCATGGTGTAATCGGTAAATTTAATTACTATTTCACGTTCAAATCTATTTAAAGATTTAACTATCGCTAGGAGCAAAACTGGTGATACTTCATTCTCGATCATTTCTCAAATTTGATAATTTAAATTATCAATTTCCATTCCAATCTAATTAAACATTCATTAAAACTCCACTTAGTTTTAATCTTCCAAAAAATCATTATTAATGATTATTTAACTTTGGAAACACAAACATGTCGCATCGACAATCTATACCGTACTATTGATTTCTGCCGATATATAACCTCTAAGCTCGTACGTCTTAGAGAAGGGTGTTAAGCAAGAGAATAAATTCTCCGCCACCAAACAGATATATATTTAGCAGAGATCAACCATACAGTTCGAAATACAATGACAGACATGTAATCCTATCTTTTACTGGATTAAAGAACTAATGTCATTTAAAACACAGTTCACGATACGCCCAAATCACATTCTATTAATTATGGAATCTTTACGGAAAACAAATCAATATATAATCGATATCAATTTCCGTATCCGACTAATGATATAAATGGAATAACGACAAAGCCTTTTAAATTCCATATGTATTAACAGTCTTCCTCCACATAATCTCATTTCGATTATTATCAAATCGAATTCCATTCAATTCCAATTTAATATATTAAATTGGAAAACTTTACTTTGGAAAATTCCCATTAAATCTTAATAAAAAGATTTATAAATTCAAAAAACCATTTCACTGTAAATCGGGCTAAAGAATGAATGTTTTTAAAAACATAGTTCACAATAAACCCAATTCACATTCCATTTTCAATTCCAATTAAATGTTAATTAATCGGCAATTCTTCTTTAAATCTTAATTAAAAGATTTATTCTTTTCACACTGGGCTTAAGAACAATGTTACTGAAAACCCCATCCCATCAGTCTCTAACCGTAAATTAGTAAGAGAACAATTCCCTAAGTATAAATCCCAAAGGCCGAAACCAATATCAGATCAATACCCAGGAAACCATTCAACTTAGCTAATCTCCAGTTAGTTTCTAATTTTCTTAACTCCATTGGGTTTAAGAACGGTATTATCAAAGATACCATTCACGACAAACCCAAAATCTCATTCCATTGTTAATCAGGTTAAAGAACAAGTGTTATTTAAAACACCATTCATGATAAACCCAAAATCCAATTTAATATTAAATACAAGGCTCTGAATGGAAAATATATCGGCTTATATTCAATATCAAATTCTCAAATCAACAAATATCGTATTGGAATAACGATATATATCTTCTAAATTCCTCCACAATATCCATATAATCACAGAATCTTATATCGAAATATTCCAAAGATAATTTCGATTCAAATCCATTCCAATTCATATATTGGAAATTCTGGTTATTTTTAAAACCATTTCAAATCCAATTTATCTATTTTTAAAAACATTGGATTTATAATTCTAGTTCATAACTAGTTCATTTCGATAAAAATATATTTTTATCTTTTCAAATATGGAATTTTTCAGCACAATTCTTTCCAAATCATTTATTATGATTTTACACGAATTATTGATATTTTTAATAATTTTATCAAGGCCCGTACAATCGATTTTCATAAACGGTCATCGAACTGGACTTACAACGACCTTTTCCAAATGTGATTTAGACATAATTCCAAATCCAACCATTAGATTTCATATCTATCATATTAGTTAGAAAGCACTTTTCGATACGAACCCAACGGTTCCAATTTTAGGAAAATCCGACTGTCGGATCTCTCGTAATGTCCGCTCGAAGTCAATGGTCGAAATTCGCGAACTGCCGCGGCGCGGCACGTTCTATTCAGGCCATTATATATATATATAATATTATATATATTCCTTCGATTTCCATTTAAAATGTATTTTATAAATAGTTTTAAATTCGTTTTCAAAACGATTTCAACTTCATATTCAATTTCTAATCAAAATTGAATATTCCATATCATCGATATACAAATGATAGTATTTTCAAAACATTAGATTTTGAAATCATTTCCTTTTCGATATTCATTATAAAAATGAATAAAATCGATATAAACATCATTCACGTCAAAATGGCGTTAATCTAATTAACACGGCTTTATATATTTAAATATTTTTGTGTCCATCCCAAATCGGGCGTCGAAATCAGATTTTGATCTTTTACTGAATATTATTTTAAAATATTCGTTATTTTAAATTATTCATTATTTTCAAATATTCGTTCATTCTGAACTGGAATCGGACATAGTCAATTACCATATAATGTTATTTATATGGATTTTATACAACACATGTGCACAACAATAATCAAACACAGTCAACCATCATCCAGAGTGCATTACACAACTACATAAGCGTTAAATATTAATAATTAGTGCTTACAACGGCCTGTCAACCCATCGATTGACCTACAACTAAATACTGGGATTAGTGTATGTCCAATATCATCCCAATACTCATGTGGGGTTTTCAAACAACAAACACTGATTATTATTTGTGCAGGTTGGCAATGTGTAAAATTTATCGTCCCAATCCATATCAGTCAAATGGGTGTATATAAACAAATCGTCCAATTTGTTTATGAATATTTATTTTATTCGTATACACGTTACAAATTATATTTTTAACTATAATTTTTTTTATTCTTATTCCACATCACACAATCAATTTTCACAACACAATCAAACAAACAAACAAGTCGTCCATGGTCTGTGGACAACAGATGTCGGGTGCTGCTAAGCACCGTCTGCATCCTAGTATATATTTTAAATAGAAAATAAAATAAAGTGAGAAGTTCTCACCTTTCGGATCCACTCCGCCATTCTTTAACATATGATGGTTTGGATTTGACCGACATTCCAACTCCATCTTTCCACGCTGTTCATAAATAAAAATCACATTTTTGTTTCAATTCTAAAAATTATATTATTATTTTTTCACTTCAAAACCATATGTGTAAAAATCACATCTTTAACACGATGTTTACATTATAAAGATAATAAATTTATGGCAAAACATTTCAAATCCATAACATCATACTCATAAAAATCATATTTTTATTATCTCTATAATATAAAAATCATATTTTTATTATCGCTATAATATAAAAAATCTTATATTTACATCGCTACTTCATTATAAAAAAATCGAATCTTTATCGTTACTTCATATATATAAAAACCTAATTTTTATTTCTAATCTTTTAAACTAATTACATAAGAAGGAGAAAGGAAAAATAAAAATAAAAATATATAAACGCTCACTGTTGTTTTGTACACTACAACAAAATCACCATATTACAACTTCAATTTTACAACTGTGCAAAAAGAACAGTTGTAATAAAGGCTTTTTTACAACTGTGCAAAATGCACTGTTGTAATAAATATTTTTTATAACTGTGAAAAAATCACTGTTGTAATAAACATATATATCACAACTTTTCTTTTTTGTCTGTTGTAATAACTAATATATACTAATTAATTTCTGATAATTAATAGTTAAATTAGAAAGTTGTTTAAACTTATTTTTATTAACTCTTTTTTTTATTTCTTGAATTAGAGACCAATTAAATATTAATAACAACTTATATTTAATAATTAGTAATATTTACATTTAAGAATAATTCATATTCAATAATAAATTTACAAATTAATACCAATTACTATTATATTAGATAAAAACCGATGATTAATAAATAATAGTAACTTTTTAAAAATTACTATTAAATATTTAATAGTATATAATCAATAACATTTACATAATAATTAACTTTTAATAGTTGGAATTCAATTATAACTTTGAAAAAAAGTAATAATTAATAATAACTATTATTAACCATAATATTTTAGTAAAAATCGTTAATATTATCAAAATTTCAATTTCTTCGCTGTTTGTACGCAGAAGTACAAAAATGGTTTTATATCAGTTCAAGTCATGTCAATGTATAGACATTTTAGTTTCCCTTTGAAGCCCGCTTTCAGCGTATACCCAAATTTTCATCTTCCCTCCATACAACGAAACTCAACTATACGTCCACCTAAATCTAAATAAAATCACGTGACCCAAGTAAAAAGAAAAAAAATCTTTCAATCTTTAATCGCCGCCTCACCAAAACCCTAGCTCTCACGATGAAGTTGGGGTTTGGTTTCAAGCCGTAGAATACACCAGCTCTTCCGTAAATGAACGGTAATATTTTTATTCATGCCCATCTCTTGCTTTTCTACAGCTGTGAAAGTCAAGTTTTTTCTCCTCTCGATTTCACGTCTATAGTTTAATGCCATACTTGATTTTGTGGGAATTCAATTTTGCATTTATGATAAACCACATTTTTTCAGATCTCACTGCTACTGATTTCAATTTCACAATTATCGACTAATAAACAGAAGATGGTGACTAAGGGATTCGAAAATCATCCTGGATCGGTCATCTCTGCAACAGAAGTCATCCCAAGGCTCTTTTGAATCGAATACCTTCCTCTCCCTAGGTACCGATAGTTACTAATTTTGGGTCTATGGGAAGTAGCAATTTGCATCAAAATTATCTTGGTTTCATCTAATTTTTATTGATTCAAGTTTTAGAACTTGCTACAAATGCTGCGACGGATAGCAAAAAGACTAAAATTGCTTCACCATACAATTAATTGGCAACCAGAAATGCTGAAGAGTTATCAAAGATTTTGGGTATAGCCACAGTCGCCAATGGAGGATTCATGCCAACTATATACAGTCTTCTACTCCCAATGACTATTGGATCTTCCAAAGCTACTGTTGAAGATGAATAGATAGTAAGATATTTTACAAAATTGAATTTTCGTGATATTGTCTTGATGCTGCTTGTTTTCCTTCCCTTTTTAATTTGTAGATTTAGCAGGTATATTTTCCTTTGTAATGTTTGGTTCATTAGCTAGATATAAAGATGTTATGATTATATTTGTTTCTCCTATAAACGTCGTAGTTTTTTTTAATTAGAATTTTGAATTGGTCTTTGTTTTCCTGTTTGTTATTGTGTTTATTGGTCAGTTCAGTTGCCTCCGGTCAGTTTGATGTATTGCAGTTGTGCTCGGGTGGTGCTATTCATCTTGTGTTGGGTGAGTTTTTCTAAATGAAGCTATTTTCCAAAGTAGTCTAAAGTTGTTATTATATTATACAAGAGTCCTAAATTGATTAATTTTTCTTTTCTCTATGGATCATTTAACCGAGTTATATAATTAAGTCACATTTTGTTTTTTGAAAGTCAAAACAAATTAGTTTTGGCTTCCAAATAGCAAAAATTACTTATATAACTTGATCCAAATAAGCCTTTGCTAATCCAAGAACCCTTTCCAGAAAGAACTATCATGCATCTTTTATTTTTATGAAAATGTATCCTAAAAGACTAACAGGTCTTAGCTAGCAAAGTAGTACGGTTCACATGCCATGAACAGTTCCTTTTAGGTGAATCATACCATAATATGTCATCTACCTTCATCAATGCCTTTGTCTTAGCTTGAAACAGTAAATGTAACCAAATTCACTAATTAAGAAAACAAGAAATATGATTGTTGTAGATTTCTTAACTTATAGTAAAGAAATAGAAAATTAAGTTGTTAGGTCTTGACATTATTTTCTTCATTATAACTTGAACAAAATTTTTGTTGTGAAAGAACAAAATAAGACAATGATCTTGGAATTAAAAAATTAGAGGGTACAGTGGAGATTTTTGTGGTGGAAAGAGAAGAGGACGAGTGGGATAGTTTTTTTTTTTTGTGTGTGGAAACAATGAGGCTACCAACGTCCATTGTGGTGTCTCTATTTGTTAGTTAATTTTAAATGAAGAGGCTTTCACTTTCAGTAATTCATCGTGTTCTAAATAAAGGAAAATACTTGTTGACGTTATTTAGTTATAAAATTTAGTTTTTCCTAGATGCATTAGTCAAGTAAAGATACTCTCCGACTTCCCTTTGAGTTATTGAAGCATCGCATCTCATTTTGTGTTTTTTTAACCAGGTTTGTATGTCTGGGATTTGTTGAAGTACTTGATCTGAGAGACCTGGACCTGATTAGTATGTAGCTACAAGTTCCGAGTATGTGGACAAAATATTTTTTATATGTATTTTTTGTGTTGCATCGAAGTATATATTTTGGAATGGTTATTTTTTTGTAAGGTTTAACTGGTAATGTGAATGACAACTTTAGATTGTTTTGTTGGGTATGTATTTATTGTGTTTTGTCAGCAGATTATGTAAAAAAAAATGATGAGAGTTTGAAAAAAATGATATATTGTTTTGGTTCATGTTTTAAGTTTGTTTGATATCTTCGGTTTTGTAGATAATTTGTTCGCAATGAATTCTTTTATTAGTAATATGTATATAATTTTTGGATATATTACAACTGTAAAATAGAAATTGTAATAAAATATATCACAACGGTTATAATTAGTTGTAAAAATTAAAACAATAATAGTGTATAACTGTTGTAATAAATTTGTTACAATAGTGGAAAAAAGTTGTAAAATATACATATTACAACGGTGTTGCAACGATGCAGAAAAGTTGTAAAAGATTTTAACCTATTACAACTTCTTAATACATGACGGTTAGTCCACCGTTGTAAAATGTATATTACAACGGTTTTCCGTCGTTGTAATATGATCATTTTGTTGTAGTGCTAGAGGAGGGGGAGGGGGAGTTGATCACGGTGGCTAAGGAGAGTGGCGTGGGGTTTGCAACTGTCGGAGGGAGGCAGCGCATGGGTGTGGGGTCCGTCTGGTGGCCTGCGTCAGTCTCTTTGGGTTAGGGCTTCGGGCGTGGGGCTTTGGAGATCGATTGGGTGACAACGGACGGGAGAGGGAGGTCGGAGGAGAGAGGCACGAGGGGGAGGCCGCTTTCCGGCGCGACAACGCACCGGGGGGGGGGGGGGGGGGGGGACGTTGAACGTCGACGGGGGGAGGGGGGCTCCGTTCCTTTTTTTATTTGGTCGATTTGAAACTGAAGTGGAGAGAGGGGTAGGAATTATATAATTATATATATTTATTTAATTAATTAAATTTCCATAAAGTGACTTTTTGTTCGGACTCCAAATCGAACCCAACGACTGTCGCTTGCTAAATACCCTCATTTTGAACACAATAGGATATGTCCCGCACGCCAATTCGACTGTTACGATCAGTTTCTGTTTGAATTAAAATATATATACTTATATTGAATTTTAAATGTACATTTCAATTTACTGGGGCCAGGTACTAACTCAAAAAATTGCAGAAAAATAAATCTGGCTATGTTTTGACGATATGATCCTAACATAACTAATTTCGTCAAATTTGGAGACCGTTTGAAAAATGGTCATTTTTTATTCGATCCAAATTGACTGAAACTGTCAAAATACGTTTTACTTTGTCACGCTCACATATTGATCCCAAAAATTATGAAAATTTGAACCTAGCAATAATTTGACATTCCGAATCCAACAAAAGTGGTTTCGTCGAAAAGGGGGTTGTTTGCAAAATCACTATTTTAAGGCCTATATTTCCATAGCGCTATTTTGAATTTTCAATTGGACATAACTTTTTATTCCCACTATGAAATTTGGATTTTTCAGATTCGCTGGAAAGATATTTTCAAATAGACTATAATATTTTTGGTTTCGCTAAAATCCGGTTTATTTTGAACCCTGTACATTCATTTGAAATTTGAAATCGAATTCTCAAACTACCGCGCCATTTTCAATTCCTTTTATTATTAAAATAAATATTTATATTTTAATGTCGATTCAAATAAATATATACGTTCTAATTCTATTCAAAATAAATTTCTAGTCATTATTATTTAAAATAAATCATTTTAAATATTCAAAATTCATTAAAATTGCAAAAATAAATTTTTAATATTGGTTCTGATTTCCGAGTAGTTACAAAACTAAAGAACTTTTGAAGAAAGGCCTGATCAGGCCTAGTTATTCAAATTAGGGTGCGAAAGTAGTATTTGTTCCAAAGTCTGATGGTTCTCTAAGAGTGTGCATGGACTATAGATATTTAAATAAGCAAACTCTAAAAAATAAATATCCTCTCCCTCGCATTGATGATTTGTTAGATCATTTGAGTGGAGTTCGAATATTTTCAAAAATGGACCTAGCTACGAGATTTCTCCAGTTAAGAACTACGAAAGATTGTATTCATCTAACTATTGCCAAGGGACCAGATTTGTTCTACAAATGGTTAGTAATGCCTTTCGGGTTATGCAACGCTCCTGCTTTTTTTGTGTATTTAATGAACTGGGTGTTTCGGGAGGTATTAAATAAATTCATGCTGGTTTTCATTCATATTCTCATTTTCTCTAAGACGGAAGAGAAGCACACTTGACATTTAAAAGCTGTCCTAGAAATTCTGATAAGGAATATGTTAAAGGCAAAGTTCTCCAAATGCCATTTTTTGGAACATGAAGTTAAATTTCTCAGGCAGGTAGTATCGAAATAAGCAATCTTGATGGCTCGTGTAAAACTTCCGTCATCCAAAGTTGGAAGCAACCTAGAACCCCTATAGAGGTTAGAAGTTTCCTTGATCTGGCAGGTTATTATCAGAGGTTCATAAAAGATTTCTTGAAGTTAACCAGCCCCTTGACAAAGCTAACCAAGAAGAACACCAGGTTTGTTTAGAGTCCAAGATTTTTAGAAATCTTTCAAGAATCGGAAAAGAGGATGACCAATTCTCCAGTCCTAACAATTATTAATGACAATAAAGGATTGACTGTTTATATAGATGCCTATAAAGAAGGAGTTGGTGAAATACTAATGCAAGAAGGAAAGGTAGTTGCCTATGCTAGTAGGCAATTGAAACCACATGAGAAGAAGTATGCAAAGCACGATTTGGAATTGCTTGCTGTTGTATTTGGTTTGAAGATATGGAGACATTATTTTTTGAGTGAGAAGTTCGAGTTATTCGCTGATCACAAATCATTGAAGTACCTTTTTACTCAAAAGGATTTGAATATGAGGCAACATCGCTGGTTAGAGTTTCTGACGACACATGATCTGGATATTCTCTATACTCCAGGTAAAGCCAATGTTGTAGTAGATGCTCTCAACAAAAAGCATGGCATTTTGCTCATCTAGTTGTTACACCCACCTTGATTGAGAAGGTTATTATCCATCAAAAGATTGATGAATTTTCGCAGAAGATCTGTAGAAGGATTCAACATGGAGAAGTCTTAAATTTTAAAATTGATGATTGATGTATTGTAAGATTGAAAAGGCGAATCTATTTCCCAGACATCCCGAAGCTTAAAAGGAAGTGTTGGATGAGTGTCATAGATCCAAGCTAAGTATCCATCCAAGAATCCACAAGATGTATCAAGATTTAAAGCGTACATTTTGGTGGAAGTCGATGAAGAGGGATATCTCAATCTATGTTTGTAATGGCCCGAATTTCCGCACCCTTTGAGTTGACTAATTACACTAAACGTCCAACCCAAATTTCACAGAAATACGAATCATTAATAGAAAGAAGTTAGAGGATGAGAAATAGAAAGAAAAGTTAGAATAGAAGAAAACGAAGAACATAAATCTCACAGCGGAACAAACAAAATATATTATATAACATAACTTTTGAAATACAAATCAATAATTGTATATACATACCATCATCAAAGCACAACAGTTATTCCTGGAACAGTTATAAACACTTGTTTCTAGATACAACGTGGCACACACCGGAAAATATGACAGTCTATAGCTAACTGATGAAGCCTCCTGCTCCAAGCTCCTCCAATTGAATCTGTAAAATCCTGACTACTTGACTACCCGTACAAATTTGGGCACCCAAGAGTTTAGGGAAACAAAACAAAATAAACTTTGGGTCAGTTATGGGACTGGTGTGAGTAAACTCCAATCACCGATTTAACTTTTAAAAATCCTTTCGAAAGAAATGATAATCGTAACACCGATCCACACATAAACACATATGGTTTTTAGCTTACGATAACCAAAAACATTTTTGATATCAAAATCTGGTGGTATTATAACAACGTCTAAATCAAATAAATAGAAATCTAGTGGAACGCTTGCATCTCACACTCCATATATAATATAAAATCAAAAACCGCAGGGAACTTATTGGAGATTGGATTCCGACTATGACAAGGTAAGGAACCACCTTCTGATCAGTGTACTCTGGAGGAGATACACTGAGGTTCAACAAGAACATCTTGCAACCCGACCACACATGGTTGACCACTCATTTAGCTTGAGTGTATCGAGCATATTATCACCAATGGTTGTGATCAGCAACCGTTATCGAAAGCATACAACAGTGAATAGAATAAGAAGTGAATGAATTTTCTCTAGATCAGGGGATAATACCCCTAATGGGAATGACCCACTTTGTAACGACACATATTCTACGCATCGGAGGATCGTAGAATATTTATTTATTTTCATATGAAGTCGTATGGTTGTATAACTTTGGGAAACAACTATTGGAGTCATTTCCCATGTTCACAATTTTTGCCGATTTTTTAATGACCGTTTTGCCCCTATCTGATTTTGTTTCGGCCATAACTTTTGATTGGAAAGGAATTTTGACCTGAAACCACTTCCATTAGATCCGGATGATGGTTTACCTTTCCATAGAGTGCTCATATGTGAAAAATGGACTTACCGTTGGGAGATATGGCTGAAATAAGGTTTAGAAGGTGAAAAACTGCTTAACCGGGCCAAATGAGGTGATTAGTGAATGGGCCCATAACCCATTTCAGGATTAGGGTTATGAGGAGGTTGAAATGAGTTAGGTTTCATTCTATTTCAGTTTTCTAGTTGCCATTTACCTCTTAGAAACCCTAACAATGGCCTCCACCTTCTAATTTCATCCCAAATCGCTCTCTAATCATGGATTAAGCTTAGCAACATCAAATCAAGGAAAAATAGCACCATTTCAGAGTTAGAGCTATTGTTAGATGCTGGATATCGTCCCTAATCAACGGAGTTTCAGTATTGATATTTTATTTGTGGCCAAGGTGAGTGATTAGCATTGTTTTTACACTAATTAAGGTTAACTAAGGGTAATTAGTGATAATTAGTGAGTTTATACATGATTAAATTTTTAAAAATTATTTATAAATTTTGAAATATTGTTTTAGGCATCTGGTAGAAATTTCGGGTTAATTTGGTTGAGTATTGCTAACCCTATCATTAGTTATACTTAAACATGATTGAAGGGAAAACATGGGTTTTTGGATATGTTTGATCCATATTATCATGATTGTTTGTTGTTTTAGTGTTTGTGGGTGGCTATACATGTTGCTATGACCATTTGGAATGTTTTGCAATTATTTAAAATGATTAGAATGGTTGAAACGCCTCGTGTGGCGTAAAAACAGTCGTTGGAAGTTGCAGGAAAAATATGCAGGAGCCAGACCGGATCGGATCGCCCCCACTCCGACCCGACCCGCTCGTGATGATGGAGACCGACCTAATTGCTTGCACCTGAAGCTCTCTGACTGATCCTCTCGTGAATGGTGGCACGACCCGCCCCGATGGAAGCATCATTCTCTGAGCCGACCCGCCTATAGAGGCCAAGGGGAGTTTGACCCCGAACCGGAGTCCTATCCAACCCGACCCGAACCAGTGTGACACCACGACCCAACTTGGAGCTCAAACGATCTGACCCGATGGAGGGAGCACGACCCAACCCGAATAGAGTTGACACCATGGACTAAACGAGAAGAAGAGAGTCGATCTGGATAGAAGCTTGTTCCGAACCGATCCGGAGAAGACCAAAACCCGAGATGCAAAGGTAGTCCAAGTGGGAAGTTTGTACTCAGGATCCAGTTGGGAACCAATGAGTTAACTTCATTGTTGGACTTTGCTGCGGGATGTGTGCTAAGGATTTGTCGACGTCCATAGCTTTGATACACCACGGAAAGACATGTGTTAGGTTGCGGATCAGTGCAGTGGGGTAGTTACTACTCCATGGGGTAGAGTAATCGTAGCATGGCTATGAACCAGTGCAGTGGAGTCGTCATGACTTCATGGGGGCAGAGTGGACATAGCAAGGACTAGTGGCTATGGATCACTGTAGTGGTGTCATTATGAATTCATGGGGCAGAGTGATCATAGCAAGGAATGGGTGGTCAGAGCGGTGGATATCATAAGCTTTATGCACTGAGTGAGAGATGTGAGGATGGTTGCTATGCTTGATTGTTTGACATCACTATGACATGCACACCCTCTCCTCCGTATCTTTACACCATATGTTAGTGTCACCTTAGAGTATTGTACATCTTGTTGTGCTAACTCTTTGGTTGCAGTTCCACATTCAGGTATGGTTTAGTATACCTGTTATTGTTCTGTTTTGCTGCTTATTGCTCATAACAGACTTTTGCATGACCTAGATTTTTATGTCTCTTCTTATTACTCTAGGTGCTTTTAAATGGGTAGACTAGAGATAGGTTAGCTGGTTGTCCACAAGTAGCTATTTGGAGACGAGCAGGAGGCTCACACATACTATTCTCTATATATTCTCCCTGTGTCGCTGATGGTCACTACTTTGGGCATTGGTAGTGTACCTTTCCTTTCTTTTTCTTTAGAGACAGTTTTAGAAGTTGTAACAATGATAATGTGGAACATAAGCTATATTTTGGATTTTCCGCTGCTATGATGGTTTAGTTTCAGCTTATACACTATTTCACCTGTTTTATGTCAAAGTTATGTTATTATTATATTTTATTCCATGCGCTGTGAGACATTCTACAGGTTCCTTATTAGTTCAAATTCCTTAATTTTCCTTTCTTTGGCGATCGTCCCGTGCTGGTTGGACATAGGCACAATGCACTTTCAGGAAAATGTCGGCTGGTGTGGGGCGGGCCGTCACATTTGGTATCAGAGCTCTAGGTTGCGTAGTTAACCTAGGGAAAGACACCAGGGAGAGATAATACGTATATGAGAGCGCATATTTGTGATATTTTGGTTTCCAATATATATATATACTCACGCTATTAGTATATCTAAGGATGGAGTCGCACTACACTAGCTCCTAATGCTGCAAATGGTGGTGGTGCGGTGGTGCAGGCGCCTAGGGCGAATTTCGCCAAGCTCTGTAAGGACTACACTAGTCTTGGTGGGAAGCCGTTCCGTGGAACGGAATTGGCTACAAAAGTTCAGGATTGGCTTGATAGCTGTGAGCGCATCTTCGAAGATTTGGGTATTGAGGATGCGATGAAGAGAAAGCTAGCATCCCGTCAGCTGCAAGGACGGGAAATGAATTGGTGGAATGCTACTAAGGCAGCTACCCCTGAGGATCAAGTTACTTGGGATTAGTTCAAGACCCGCTTTAGCGATAAGTTCATCCCAGCTGCCCAAAAGTCAGAATTGTTTAGGAAATTTTTAGAGCTTAAGCAGAATGGTAGGACAGTCTCGGAATATATTGCTGAGTTCGATACTTTATCGAAGTATGTATCTTCTCTTATCGACACTCCCAAGAAGAAAAATGAGAAGTTCATAATAGGCTTAGATCAGTACTTGGGGGAAAGGCTTATAAACCACATCGATGAGACATTTGAATCGATTGTTGGGAAAGCATTGAGGTTAGAGAGCCTTTATCCTAAGCCCAAGACTGAAGTCACTGTTGCATCTGCAGAGGGGCCAAAGTTGCAAGCAAGAAGTGGAGGCAAGAATAATTCTTAGAACGAAAGGAAGCAGAACCAAGCTAAGGATGGTCATAAAAGAGTAAGAAAGATGTTGAGTGCTTTAGCTGTGGCAAGAAGGGCCATTATGCTAAAGAATGTCGAGCAAAGCCAGCGGACAGGAAGTGTTTCAACTACGGCCAAGTGGGACATTACAAGGATAAGTGTCCGCCACCCCCTAAAGAAAAGCAGACTGTTAAAGCATATGCTATTAATGTTGTTCCTTCTTCGTCGAATGCCCCAACTGCGGTGGAGAAGGGAAAGAATGTCATCATTCAAGGTATGCTTTATGTTTATGATGTTCCTGTTCGAGTATTGTTTGATACCGGAGCTTCCCGTTCCTTCATATCTAGTGACCTGGTAGATAGGTCGAGATCAGAACCCGAGATAGTCGATAAACCTTTAGCGGTGACGAACTCGATTGGTGGTTCGACTAGCCTTAGCAAGATTTGTCGTAATGTGGTCTCATCGAGTCATGGATGTATGTTTGCTTGTGATTGCTTTGTTTTGGGCTTTACTGGGTTTGGCATTATTTTGGGTGTCGATTGGCTCTAAAGGTACGCGATGGTGCTAGACTGTGAGGGCTTTTTGGTGACAGTTAGAGCGGATGATGGGCGGAGGGTAGTGTTTGGTGGTCTACCTAGTGATGGGGTAATGGCTAGTTTTCTAAATTCCCTCGAAATCTCGTATGATGAGTTGTTAGATGTGCCCGTGGCTGGCCAGCATCCGGACATCTTTGAGGAAGTGACGAGACTTCCACCACACCGAGAGATTAAGTTTCGTATTGATTTAGTGAAAGATGCCAGACCTATAGTGATGCCTTTTCGTCGTATGGCACGAAGGGAGCAGCGAGAGCTCGGGGTGCAAGTAAGCGATCTTTTGAAGAAGGGATTTATCAAAAGAAGTGTCTCCGAGTGGGGAGCACCAGTTGTGTTTGCTACCAAGGCCGATGGTTCCCTTCGATTGTGTGTGGACTACCGCGAGCTGAATAAAGTGACGAGGAAGAATAAGTACCCTCTACCGCGGATAGATGATTTGTTTGATCAGTTGAGTGACGCGAGTGTGTTCTCCAAGTTGGATCTCGCGACATGTTTTCATCAGCTTAGAGTGGAAGCTGAGAGTATAGCTAAAATGGCATTTCGGACGCCGTCTGGATTCTATGAGTGGTTGGTCATGCCATTAGGGTTGACCAATGCACCAGCATATTTTGTGGATTTTATGAATAGGGTATTCAGAGGTCAGTTGAATAAGTTTGTTCTTGTGTTCAAGGGCGATATACTTGTTTATTCGAGGACAGAGTAAGAACACAAGGAACACTTGAGGATAGTGATGGAGGTGTTGAGAAAACACCAATTGAAAGCAAAGTTTTCTAAGTGTCACTTATGGAGAAGGGAAGTGAGATTCTTGGGCCATGTTGTTTCAGAGAATGGTATTGCCGTGGACCCTGCGAAGGTGGCTACAGTACAAGATTGTTCTACGCCCAAGAATGCAACGGATATAAGAAGTTTTTTTAGGATTAGCTGGATATTATCATAAGTTTATCCAAGACTTCTCCAAGATAGCTGCACTGTTGACTCGGTTGACCAAGAAGAATCAAGCTTTCGTTTAGGACGAAAGGTGTGAAAATGTATTCAAGAGCCTAAAGGAAAAGTTGACGTGTGCACCAGTACTAGTCATTCCTAAAGGGAATGAAGAGATGACAGTATACACATATGCATGTGGTACTGGACTAGGCGCTTTATTGATGCAAGGAGGTAGGGTTATAGCTTATGCTAGTCGGCAACTAAAACCGCATGAGAAAAGATATCCTACCCATGATTTGGAATTGGCAGCAATCGTGTTCGCATTGAAGATGTGGAGACATTATTTCTTGGGAGAAAGATTCGAGTTGTTTACTGATCATAAATCATTAAAGTATCTTTTCTCTTAGAAGGATTTGAATCTTCATCAGTAGAGATGGTTAGAGTTCTTGGCTTCATATGATTTTGATATCGCATATACACCAGGAAAAGGCAATGCAGTAGCTGATGCTTTAAGTAGGAGACATGCTAGTTTAGGGGCTATGTTTCTGGAATGGAATCAACTGGAGTATATCGCTGGGTATAATTTCAGACCAAAGTGCGAATTGGATCCAGAAATGTTAGCAAGTTTGACGATCAGATCCACTTTGATTGAGCAGATTGGTTCCAGTCAGAGGAACGATCCTAACCTATTGGAAATCATCTCCAAGTTAGAGATGGTTATCAATGAGGAAATGAACAAGTATGGGCTTAATCGAGATGGATGGCTTAGAAAGAATGGGAGACTAGTTGTACCCAATGTCAATGGCTTGAGAGATGAAGTGCTTAGAGAATTTCATCACCCAAAACTGACCATACATCCTGGTGGTAACAAGATGTATCGAGACATGAAGGAGACTTACTACTGGAAAGGGATGAAGAGAGACGTTGGGAAGTTTATATCCAAATGCATGAACTGCCAGCTAGTTAAAGCTAAGCAAAAGAAGCCTAGTGGCTTGTTACTACCACTAGAAATTCCAGAATGGAAATGGGAACAAGTCTCAATGGATTTCATTGATGGGTTACCAAGGACTAGATCGGGCCATGATAGCATTTGGGTGATTGTAGACCGATTGACCAAGATGAAGGTTTATACCTATCAAATTAAATAGAACGGCAACTAAGTTAGCGGAAATATATATGAAGTGGGTAGTGAGATTTCATGGAATACCCAAAGGCATTGTAAGTGACCGAGATCCGTTGTTTACTAGTGGATTTTGGAAGAGCTTACAAGAGGCGTTAGGATCAGAATTACATCTCAGTATCACGTATCATCCTCAAACCGACGGTTAGACAGAGAGGGTGAATCGAGTATTAGGAGATCTCTTGAGAGCTTGCATATTAGATTTTGGTGGATCATGGGATGATCATTTTGCATCTAGTAGAGTTTGCATATAATAATAGTTATCAATCCAGTATTGGTATGGCTCCATTAGAAGCTTTGTATGGAAGACCATGCAACTCACCGTCATGTTGGTTAGAAACTATTGAGAAGTTTGTGCTTAGACCAGATGTGGTAAGAGAAACTTCAAATAAGATTAAGATCATTCAACAGCGAATGTAGGCTGCCCAAGATAGGCAGAAGAGTTATGCTGATAAGAGGAGAAGAGAATTATAATTCTCCATCGGCGACTTGGTGTTTGTCAAGATTTCTCCGTTTAAGAGTATGATTCGATTTGGAAGGAGAGGCAAGTTAACACCAAGATTTTTTGGTTCATTCCTAGTTCTCGAGCAAGTTGGGAATTTGGCGTATAAAGTTGAATTACCAGAGAAGATGGCAGGAGTTCATAACATATTTCATGTTTCCCAATTAAGGAAATTCGTGCACGACCCCGATATGACTATTTCACCTGATCAGTTGGATGATATCGAAGTAGAACCCGAGGCGGTTGGGAACCGCAAGCCGATTCGTATTGTCGAGCACGATACGAAGCAACTTCGAAGGAAAGCAGTGGATCTAGTCAAAGTTTAGTGGGGCGAGAATGAGAAAGATTGTACTTGGGAAACAGAGGAGAATATGAGGAAGACGTATTCAGAACTCTTCGCCTGGTAAGATTTTACTAGTGATAATTTCCTCCCTTGTTAGTAAACTGCATGCTAGGATAGGCTTTTTGTGTTGTTTTGTATGTTTGATTGTTTGTAAATGATTGGTAGGCATGCAGAATCCTTTGTATGTTTTAGGTTAAGGAATTTTGGGGACGAAATTTTTTAAGAGGAGGAGAATGTAACGACCCGCACTCTACGCATCGGAGGATCATAAAATATCTATTTCTTTTTCATATGAAGTCGTATGGTCGTGTAACTTTGGGAAACGACTATTGGAGTCATTTCCCATGTTGACGATTTTTGCCGATTTTTAAATGACTTTGGAAAGTATTATTGACCTGAAACCACTTCCATTAGATCCAGATGATGGTTTACCTTTCCATAGAGTGGTCATATGTGAAAAACGGACTTAACGTTTGGGAGATATGGCTGAAATAAGGTTTAGAAGGTGAAAAACTGCTTAACCGGGCCAAATGAGGTGATTAGTGAATGGGCCCATAACCCATTTCGAGATTAAGTTTATGGGGACGCTGAAATGAGTTAGGTTTTTATTCTATTTTAGTTTTCTAGCCGCCATTTACCTCTTACAAACCCTGATAATGGCCTCCACCTTCAAATTTCAACCCAAATCGCTCTCTAATCAAGGATTAAGCTTAGCAACATCAAATCAAGGAAAAATAACACCATTTCAGAGTTAGTGCTGCTATTAAACGCTGGAGATCACCCCAAATCAGCGGAGTTTTAGTTTTGACATTTTATTTGTGGCCAAGGTGAGTGATTAACATTGTTTTTACACTAAATAAGGTTTATTAAGTGTAATTAGTGATAATTAGTGAATTTATACACGATTAAATTCTGGAAAAATATTTATTAATTTCGAAATATTTTTTTAGGCCTCTGTTAGAAATTTTGGGTTAATTTGGTTGAGTTTTGCTAACCTTATCATTAGTTATACTAAAACATGATTGAAGGGAAAACATGAGTTTTTGGGTATGTTTGATCCATATTATCATGATTGTTTGTTGTTTTGGTGTTTGTGGATGAATATACATATTGCTATGATTATTTGGAATGTTTTGTAATTGTTTAGAATGATTAGAATTGTCGAAACGCCGTCGTGTGGCGTAAAATCAGTCGCTGGAAGTTGCAGGAAAAATATGCAGGAGCCAGACCGGATCAGATCGCCCCCACTCCGACCCGACCCGCTCGTGATGATGGAGACTGACCCAACTTCTTGCACCTGAAGCTCTCCGACTGATCCTCTCATGAATGGTGGCACGACCCGACCCGATGGAAGCATCATTCTCTGAGTTGACCCGCCTGCACATGCCAAGGGGAGTTTGACCCCGAACAGGAGTCCTATCCGACCCGACCTGAACCAGTGTGACACCACGACCCAGCTTCGAGCACCACGATCTAACCCGATGGAGGGAGCACGACCCGACCCGAACAGAGTTGATGACCATGGAATAAACGAGAAGAGGAGAGTCGATCGGGATAGAAGCTTGTTTCGAACCGATCCGGAGTAGACCAAAACCCGAGATGCAAAGGTAGTCCAAATGGGAAGTTTGTACTCAGGATCCAGTTGGGAACCAATGAGTTAACTTCATGGTTGGACTTTGCTGCAGGACGTGTGCTAAGGGGTTGTCGACGTCTATAGCTTTGATACAGCACGAAAAGACAAGTGTTAGGCTGCGGATCAGTGCAATGGGGGTAGTTACTACTCCATGAGGCAGAGTGATCGTAGCATGGCTATGAGCCAGTGCAGTGAAGTCGTCATGACTTCATGGGGGCAGAGTAGACATAGCAAGGACTAGTGGATATGGACCAGTGCAGTGCTATCATTATGACTCCATGGGGCAGAGTGATCGTAGCAAGGAATGGGTGGTCAAAGCAGTGGATATCATATGCTTTACGCACTGAGTGAGAGATGTGAGGATGGTTTCTATGCTTGATTGTTTGACATGCACACCCCCTCCTCTGTACCTTTACACCATATGTTAGTGTCACCTTTGAGTATTGTACATCTTGTTGTGCTAACTCTTTGGCTGCAGGTCCAGGTTCATGTATGGTTTAGTATACCTGTTATTGTTTTGCTGCTTATCGCTCATACCGGACTTTTGTCTGACCCAGAGTTTTATGTCCCTTCTTATTACTCTGGGTGCTCTTAAACGGGCAGACTAGAGACAGGTTAGTTGGTGTGCACGAGTAGCTGTCTGGAGACAAGAAGGAGGCTCACACGTACTATTCTCTATATATTATCCCTGTGTCGCTACTGGTCACTACTTTGGGCATTATTAGTGTGCCTTTCCTTTCTTTTTCTTTAGAGACAGTTTTAGTAGTTGTAACAATGATGACGTGGAACATAAGATGTATTTTGGATTTTCCGCTGCTATGATGGTTTAGTTTCAGCTTATACACTGTTTCACCTGTTTTATGTCGAAGTTATGTTATTATTATATTTTATTCCATGCGCTGTGAGACATTCTACAGGTTCCTTGTTAGTTCAAATTCCTTACTTTTCCTTTCTTTGGCGACCGTCCCATGCTGGTTGGACTTAGGCACAATGCACTTTCAGGGAAATGTCGGCTGGTGCGAGGTGGGCCGTCATACCCTTGGCCATGCTACCTGCCCAATTTTTGTCATTTCCCGGATGATGAGTGTAACACCCCACACCCGCTACGGTCACTCACTAAGGGAATGCCATAACATTGGTGGAGTATTTTAAGTGAATATAGAACAGAAAAATTACAACAAGACAGATATAAGTAATACTTGAGAATTTAAAACATCATTTCAATCCAGCGGAAAGTAAAACATGTTTGGTTACACCAAAACCATAAATAAGAGTCAAGTACATAGTATCCATCTTGATAAAAACAAAAGTACATAATCCCACTACATAACCTAATAGCCATAAAAGAAAAGATAAACTGAGCTTTACATCCACGGTCCAAGCTCCAAAAGATAGATAAAGCAGTCCGATCAAAGCCCACTAGTGCTAGGCCCACTCTGAAAACCTGAGGGTTGGGAAAAAGATAAAAGAAACAACGGGGTCAGACATAAGTCTGAGTGAGTCCTATAACCCTAACAATACAATCATTAAAGTAATTAGGGTATGATATAAACAAGGTACGGTACCTCTGGGGATAATGACTACACTAAGTAGCCAACTAAACACAGGATGTACTAAGATAACCGAAAAGACGCATTTATCCACCCAAGGATAATTACTAGATTACACCACCCCAGATCTACCCACCCAAGGGTAATTCCTACACTGCACCACACCAGTTCTACCCACCCAAGGGTAATTCCTACTTAAAGGTTGATCCCACTAAGTGTACTTAGTAATTTTACCCAGTAGTTTCGTGTACCCCTAGCTGACTACATAGGTGCCGTCTGCCCCTATCTCCACTAGGTGTACCCACTACCCCCAAGCGATCGGCTCCCTACCGTAGATACCCGTGCTGGCCCCACAGTGAGGTGTATCACTCCCCAAAGTGGCAACCCGATACAACAAGTGGTGCACGGCTTATATCTACACGATGCAACAACGTCTTACCTACCAGCCCGGGTCCACACACGCATATGAAACCCGTTGGACTCGCGTTGCCACCGCTACCCCGTTTTGGCCTCTTATAGTCAAGCCCAATATGCGTTTCCCGTCCTCGACTTGGGTCGAGCCCACAAAGATACGTTTGGGATATTGGTTGAAATGGGCCCCCCACAAGCTACTACTTAAGCTTGTCATTTTATCTAGTGCATCCCACTTAACCCCTTTTTATAATCATGCCCCCTTACATGTTAAGGTTTGGTTAAGTCATCTAATTATATTTCAATTGCCACTTAAGGCCCCCACAAGCTACTACTTAAGCTTGTCATTTAATTATATTTCAATTGCCACTTAAGGCACCCACTAGATTTCCGCATGCCACCCAAGGCACTTACTTGATTCCCACATGCCACCCAAGGCACTTACTTAACCCTTTAATCATGTTTAATTACATGTTCCACTTTGGTTAAGTATTCTAATCGTATTTTCTATTGCCACCCAAGGCAACCCACTAGTTTCCTCATGCCACCCAAGGCACCCCCACTAGTTACTACTTGCCACCCAAGGCACCCACTTAACCCCTCATGCCCCTCTACATGCTAATTTGGTTAAGTGTTTCTTAATTAATTAAGATCGTAACCTTTGTAAAGACCTCTCACATTAGACTGTCTTTTATGGCAGCTGGATATGCCGGTTGGTTCCGGGCAGCCTTACACCATAACAGAGTCTAACCTCGTGTCTTTACACTTGTCACGTATTTAGTTTATGACTAAGACCTCTCACATTGGGCCAATCATTTGTAGCCGCTGGATTTGCCGGTCGGTTCCGGGCAGTCTTATGCTACAAAAGGGTCCAACCTCGTGTCTTAGTAGATTAATTACACATAATTAATCACCCCCATAATTTGTATTAATTATCTCTAATTAATTACAAATATTTAAGAATATGGGTAGACCTAACTCAATAGGTAAATTCCCAATTCCATAATATGGGTAGACCTAACTTAATAGGTAAATTCCCAATTATGTCCATCCACTTTACGGTATGTTTAATCATACCCACTTCACACAAAATTTTATGTGTTCATTAATTTTTACCCCATCGTCCCCACGTAAATACGTTAACATGACATACTTCAAAAGAGAAGATTCATCATACACACAATGGGTTCAACTTAGCATATCATTAGCATTATCATGGGTTTAAAAGGTGTCAACTTGTATATATGACCATAAACCCAACTTGCATAAATAACCAACCCAAATTTGCATGAATCACAAATGTCATAAAGATGGTAACTTGCTTAAATGTTCATGTCATAGACCTATTATAAAGGTGTCAACTTGCATACATGTCATAGGTCTAAAAGGGATGAACTTGCACATGTACTTATGTCATACATAGAGGCAAATTTGCATATGAACTTGCATCATAACTTGCATATGAACTTGCATCATAACTTGCATACGAACTTGCATCATAACTTGCATATGAACTTGCATAACATGCCATACTTAGAGGCAAACTTGCATATGAACTTGCATCATAACTTGCATATGAACTTGCATCATAACTTGCATATGAACATGTATCATAACTTGCATATGAACTTGCATCATAACTTGCATATGAACTTGCATAACATGCCATACTTAGAGGCAAACTTGCATATGAACTTGCATCATAACTTGCATATGAACTTGCATCATAACTTGCATATGAACATGTATCATAACTTGCATATGAACTTGCATCATAACTTGCATAAAACCAAACACTTAGCATGCATAAAACCAAATACTTAGCATGCATGAAACCAAATACATAGCATGCATAAAACCAAATACTTAGCATGCATAAAACCAAATACATAACTTGCATAACATGTTACATATAGACTTCCATATAATCTCCCATATAGCTTGCATAACATGTTACATATGAATCAATGTTCAACATAGTGTTTTGCATCATAAAACATAGCATTAAACTTGCATATATCACACAACATACACTATACTAAACTTGCATAAACACATTGATTCCACAAACTTAGCCATATCTTATCATATCCTATCATAATCAATTTAACAATTGATTGTTAAGTCTATAGAAACTCACCAAAACCAAGATTAGCAAACTTATGAAGTAGAACTAGTTGCAATATTTGAAGAAGATGATGATTAGAGGTTGATTAGCTTGCAACTTTCTTCATAAACTAGTGGAGGCTCCTCCTAAGTTTGATTTTGGCGGCATGATGGCATCAATTCTATTTTTAGTATGGATTAGGCTTGCATTAGGGTGTATTTATAGGATTAGGGTGTAGTTTAGGACCTTAGATTAACCCTAGAAGCCATCAGGTCCGTCCAGCACATCAAAAATCGTCACAAGCCACCAAAACACAGCCCAACAGCCAAAACAGTGCACCCAGGCCAAACTGGCTCGACATGGGCGCACTTCCCAAGTGCGCCAGTGTATTTTTGTGCTGGCGCACTTCACAGGTGCGCCAGTGCATTTCTGGCCTGTTTCCGGTTTTTCTGCCTAACTTCGTTCGTCCATATCTCCTTCATACGGACTCCGATTTTCGAAAACTTGGACTCTATTTCGCGTATTTTTCCGAGACGAACACAATGGCGCAACCCGTTTCCCATAATTCAGATTTTAAAATTTAATTCTGCCTTGATTTATGTTATAACAAGTTATTCAAAATACGGGTTGTTACATTCTCCCCTCCTTAAAGGATTTCGTCCCCGAAATCTCTAAGTCAAGAAGAACGTATCCTACCAACCAAACAACCATCTACTAAACCACCAAACACTGGCATCCATTGTCCTTAAAATTTCTAATGCTGTTATGAACATATGCAAAAAGTGTGTGTATA
The DNA here is from genome assembly GCA_030737875.1 of Allium sativum. Taxonomy (NCBI): domain Eukaryota; kingdom Viridiplantae; phylum Streptophyta; class Magnoliopsida; order Asparagales; family Amaryllidaceae; genus Allium; species Allium sativum. Next base: position 53,008,492 of record CM060920.1, on the reverse strand, counting down.
TGTTCCCTGTCTAATGCAAAATCAGGCGGTCCACTGATTCAGTTGACCTCCTTAATGCAAACCATGATAGTGCCATGCATCCATTATGTATGCGAGAGAACCCTATCGACACATACAACATCTACATGAGTGCACAATTATTCACCAAAATGCATCATCCATATGATAACACAATCATTATACATCCATAAATATAGCTACCTACACACAATTATATGCAATATGCAATATGAAGTGACTGAGCCGATCTAGTGTCTAGAGTGTGTGTATATGCATCCACGAGCAACCACTAGCAAACACTTGCATCCACATGCATCCATCAACCATAACATGTCTCAAAAACATGTTTCAACCATAGGTTTACCCTATCTAAAGGTCAAAGATACTAATGAGAGGGCATACTAAAGATAAGATAAGCACTAGACAAACGATAAAGGAGACGTTTAAAGGACATACCCTCAAAAAGGAATGGGTATAACGAACGCATCTTCGCTTCCGTCTCCCAAGTAGCGTTGCCCTCATCTTCTCCCCATTGTACTTTGACTAGTCGAACCTCTCTGTTTCTCAACTTCCTAATCTCTGACCCAAGGATGCAGGTAGGAGCTCGTCGAATAATCACATCACGCTCTACCTTTACTTCTTTAAGCAAGCTCGGCTCTACCGCCTCTGCGGTCTCATGTAGGCCCTTCCTCAAATGTGACACATGGAATACGTCATGTTTCCTATGCAACCGAACTATCTCTCGAATATAAACTGAAGCTAGACATGAAACAGTCCTCTTGCTCTTCATGGGTATGAAATGGGTACTCTTAGTAAGTCTATCTACCACAAACCAAATTCCCGTATTACCCTTCCTTGATTTCGATAATCCATCGAGACACTATCCCACTTCCATAGCGGAACCTCCAAATGGGTGAAGCAACCCACCGGGTTTCTTCTGCTCCGCTTTCATTTGCTAGCACACCAAGCATCTAGCGACATACTCGGCCACATCTTTCTTCATGCCGGCCCAGAAGAAAACCCGCTTCATGTCTTGGTACATCTTGTCCCCACCGGGATGAATGGTAATCTTTGACCGATGTGCATCATCAAGTATAGCCTTCCTCAAACCCTCGTCTTGTGGTACACAAAGTCTACCGTCACTACGCAACCACCCCTTATCATCTAGGGTGTACCTACCCAAATGGCTGGACGACTCCCCCTCCTCATGAGCTTCTCTACTAACTCAACCGACTGTGGGTCGTCTCGCTGTGCTCCGCCAATACGCCCCAAAAGAGTAGGCCTAACCTCCAAGGAGGCTAGCAAACCGGGTACAAAGTCAACGGAAGGTCTAAAGTCAAACATAGAAATAAACTCTAAGCTCCGTCGTTCAACGAACAATGAACTCAAGGACAACCTTTTTCTACTTAAGGCATTCGTTACCACGTTACCCTTGCCATGGGTATACGCTATTTCAAACTCATAGGATGCTAAGAATCCTATCCACTTCTGCTGTCCTAAGACTATGCGCTTGAAGAGTCTCCAACACTTCCCTAAGATGTAGGGCATGCTCTTCTCCTCTTTTAGAGAAAACCAGGATATTAGCCCATCCAAAAATCCTCACAACTGTTCATTTCTCACGCAGACCACCCTAGTCGAACTCGACATCCCCCAAATGCAAGCCCCAAAGGCCTAAACCAATATCAGACAAACACCCAAGGGATACCTCCTTCGAATTCAGACGACCTACGTGAGATGATACTAGTAAAAACGGCTAAATAATTAAGCCCTTGTCCAACTCTGGATGTCCTCGCCAGTCTCGCTCTAAAACCACCGTTTATCCCATAACTGGCTTTGCTCAACCTATTGAGCACATACGAAAACTTATTTCGCTCCTAGAAAAGACCAAGATGTCAATTACAAAGACCATCACGAACTTATTTAGGTACTCCTTGAACACCCTTCTCATCAAATCAACAAAGTATGCGGGGGCGTTCTTCTAACCAAAAGGCATCACCAGCCACTCATAAAACCATCCGGAGTCCTAAAGGCAGTCTTCTCTATACTATCCTCAGCCACTCTCAACTGACGAAACCCCGTGGCTGAGTCCAACTGCGAAAATACTGAGGCGCCAACTAACTGATCAAAGAGATCATCAATCCTCGGCAATGGGTGTCTATTCTTCTTTGTGAGTTTATTTAGTTCTCTTTAGCCTACACAAAGTCTGAGGGACCCACCCGCCTTCGTAGCAAAAACTACTGGAGCACCCCACTCCGATATACTTTGTCTTATGAACCCCTTCTCAAGCAACTCCCCTACTTGCTTATGGAGTTCCCTCCTCTCACGAGGAGCCATGTGGCGCACTGGTAAAGATACAGGTTTAGCATTGTCTACCAGATATATTCGGAAGTCAATCTCCCGCTCCGGAGGTAAGCCCTTCACCTCCTCAAACACATCCGAGTATTCCCGGACCACTCTAACAGATCGCGAACTCTCGACCGACGTGTCAAGCGATTCTAGATAACTTAGCATAACAGATTCCATGGGATTACAAGAGATCTCGAGAGTGTTACCCAAGCGGGTCACAAGCCTAACAACTCTCCCTTCAAAATCAAGAACGGCACCCCTACTGGATAACCAGTCCATGCCCAAAACTATCCCGTAGCCCGTGAAGCCCAAAAAGCATCACATCTAAACTCAATGCTAAGTATAGAAACTTTCAAACCCAAACACATCATGGAGCCCCAATTGGGTTTGAAACAACTAAGGGATCATCTACCAAACTGGTGTCTAAGTGCAGTGACTCAACTAACAATGATGAGATAAACGAACTCGATGCGTCAGAATCAAATAAAGTTCGAACCGGATAATAAAGAAATCCAAATTCCAACCTAGACGGTCCTATCCCCATCTGGTACACTAGCCGCGAGGGAATACAACTACCCTCCAGGAGATTCCATACCTTGCCCATGCCCCTTTGGACAATCCTAATAAGGTGTCCCATTCCTCCAAAAGGATAACTACTCGCCTTCTTCTTCCCATTCTCCACTCGTAACCTCCCACCAATGAGGTTTCATCCTTCATTAACCAAAAAACTATTTGAGCCTTCCTCCCATCGTCTATCCAATAGATACCTACCAGTCCTCCTCCTTCTTGAACCAACTTCTAATCCGACTAATGTCTAAGTCCCTTGAAGTGGTTTTCCATTCTTATCTATCTTAGAAAGGTCATCTATACGCGGAGGGGAAACTCAAAACGAGAGAGGAAGAGATTCAAAATGGAGAATTCGAAAGATATAGATATGGCTATTGGGGATTATGCTTTTCTTTCAAAAACTTTTCTCTTAAAAGACATGTTTTTGAAAATACTCCTTTCAAAAATATTCTTAGAAAATAGTTTTTCTAAAAAATTTATCTGTTCTGGTAACCTTAAGCTCTGATACCACGTGTAACACCCCACACCCGCTACGGTCACGCACTAAGGGAATGCCATAACATTAGTGGAGTATTTTAAGTGAATATAGAACAGAAAAATTACAACAAGACAGATATAAGTAATACTTGAGAATTTAAAACATCATTTCAATCCAGCGGAAAGTAAAACATGTTTGGTTACACCAAAACCATAAATAAGAGTCAAGTACATAGTATCCATCCTGATAAAAACAAAAGTACATAATCCCACTACATAACCTAATAGCCATAAAAGAAAAGATAAACTGAGCTTTACATCCACGGTCCAAGCTCCAAAAGATAGATAAAGCAGTCCGATCAAAGCCCACTAGTGCTAGGCCCACTCTGAAAACCTGAGGGTTGGGAAAAAGATAAAAGAAACAACGGGGTCAGACATAAGTCTGAGTGAGTCCTATAACCCTAACAATACAATCATTAAAGTAATTAGGGTATGATATAAACAAGGTACGGTACCTCTGGGGATAATGACTACACTAAGTAGCCAACTAAACACAGGATGTACTAAGATAACCGAAAAGACGCATTTATCCACCCAAGGATAATTACTAGATTACACCACCCCAGATCTACCCACCCAAGGGTAATTCCTACACTGCACCACACCAGTTCTACCCACCCAAGGGTAATTCCTACTTAAAGGTTGATCCCACTAAGTGTACTTAGTAATTTTACCCAGTAGTTTCGTGTACCCCTAGCTGACTACATAGGTGCCGTCTGCCCCTATCTCCACTAGGTGTACCCACTACCCCCAAGCGATCGGCTCCCTACCGTAGATACCCGTGCTGGCCCCACAGTGAGGTGTATCACTCCCCAAAGTGGCAACCCGATACAACAAGTGGTGCACGGCTTATATCTACACGATGCAACAACGTCTTACCTACCAGCCCGGGTCCACACACGCATATGAAACCCGTTGGACTCGCGTTGCCACCGCTACCCCGTTTTGGCCTCTTATAGTCAAGCCCAATATGCGTTTCCCGTCCTCGACTTGGGTCGAGCCCACAAAGATACGTTTGGGATATTGGTTGAAATGGGCCCCCCACAAGCTACTACTTAAGCTTGTCATTTTATCTAGTGCATCCCACTTAACCCCTTTTTATAATCATGCCCCCTTACATGTTAAGGTTTGGTTAAGTCATCTAATTATATTTCAATTGCCACTTAAGGCCCCCACAAGCTACTACTTAAGCTTGTCATTTAATTATATTTCAATTGCCACTTAAGGCACCCACTAGATTTCCGCATGCCACCCAAGGCACTTACTTGATTCCCACATGCCACCCAAGGCACTTACTTAACCCTTTAATCATGTTTAATTACATGTTCCACTTTGGTTAAGTATTCTAATCGTATTTTCTATTGCCACCCAAGGCAACCCACTAGTTTCCTCATGCCACCCAAGGCACCCCCACTAGTTACTACATGCCACCCAAGGCACCCACTTAACCCCTCATGCCCCTCTACATGCTAATTTGGTTAAGTGTTTCTTAATTAATTAAGATCGTAACCTTTGTAAAGACCTCTCACATTAGACTGTCTTTTATGGCAGCTGGATATGCCGGTTGGTTCCGGGCAGCCTTACACCATAACAGAGTCTAACCTCGTGTCTTTACACTTGTCACGTATTTAGTTTATGACTAAGACCTCTCACATTGGGCCAATCATTTGTAGCCGCTGGATTTGCCGGTCGGTTCCGGGCAGTCTTATGCTACAAAAGGGTCCAACCTCGTGTCTTAGTAGATTAATTACACCTAATTAATCACCCCCATAATTTGTATTAATTATCCCTAATTAATTACAAATATTTAAGAATATGGGTAGACCTAACTCAATAGGTAAATTCCCAATTCCATAATATGGGTAGACCTAACTTAATAGGTAAATTCCCAATTATGTCCATCCACTTTACGGTATGTTTAATCATACCCACTTCACACAAAATTTTATGTGTTCATTAATTTTTACCCCATCGTCCCCACGTAAATACGTTAACATGACATACTACAAAAGAGAAGATTCATCATACACACAATGGGTTCAACTTAGCATATCATTAGCATTATCATGGGTTTAAAAGGTGTCAACTTGTATATATGACCATAAACCCAACTTGCATAAATAACCAACCCAAATTTGCATGAATCACAAATGTCATAAAGATGGTAACTTACTTAAATGTTCATGTCATAGACCTATTATAAAGGTGTCAACTTGCATACATGTCATATGTCTAAAAGGGATGAACTTGCACATGTACTTATGTCATACATAGAGGCAAATTTGCATATGAACTTGCATCATAACTTGCATATGAACTTGCATCATAACTTGCATACGAACTTGCATCATAACTTGCATATGAACTTGCATAACATGCCATACTTAGAGGCAAACTTGCATATGAACTTGCATCATAACTTGCATATGAACTTGCATATGAACTTGCATCATAACTTGCATATGAACATGTATCATAACTTGCATATGAACTTGCATCATAACTTGCATATGAACTTGCATAACATGCCATACTTAGAGGCAAACTTGCATATGAACTTGCATCATAACTTGCATATGAACATGTATCATAACTTGCATATGAACTTGCATCATAACTTGCATAAAACCAAACACTTAGCATGCATAAAACCAAATACTTAGCATGCATGAAACCAAATACATAGCATGCATAAAACCAAATACTTAGCATGCATAAAACCAAATACATAACTTGCATAACATGTTACATATAGACTTGCATATAATCTCCCATATAGCTTGCATAACATGTTACATATGAATCAATGTTCAACATAGTGTTTTGCATCATAAAACATAGCATTAAACTTGCATATAACACACAACATACACTATACTAAACTTGCATAAACACATTGATTCCACAAACATAGCCATATCTTATCATATCCTATCATAATCAATTTAACAATTGATTGTTAAGTCTATAGAAACTCACCAAAACCAAGATTAGCAAACTTATGAAGTAGAACTAGTTGCAATATTTGAAGAAGATGATGATTAGATGTTGATTAGCTTGCAACTTTCTTCATAAACTAGTGGAGGCTCCTCCTAAGTTTGATTTTGGCGGCATGATGGCATCAATTCTATTTTTAGTATGGATTAGGCTTGCATTAGGGTGTATTTATAGGATTAGGGTGTAGTTTAGGCCCTTAGATTAACCCTAGAAGCCATCAGGTCCGTCCAGCACATCAAAAATCGTCACAAGCCACCAAAACACAGCCCAACAGCCAAAACAGTGCACCCAGGCCAAACTGGCTCGACATGGGCGCACTTCCCAAGTGCGCCAGTGTATTTTTGTGCTGGCGCACTTCACAGGTGCGCCAGTGCATTTCTGGCCTGTTTCCGGTTTTTCTGCCTAACTTCGTTCGTCCATATCTCCTTCATACGGACTCCGATTTTCGAAAACTCGGACTCTATTTCGCGTATTTTTCCGAGACGAACACAATGGCGCAACCCGTTTCCCATAATTCAGATTTTAAAATTTAATTCTGCCTTGATTTATGTTATAACAAGTTATTCAAAATACGGGTTGTTACAATGAGACTTGAGGTCACGATTTCCTTCTAAAAAATCTTACCACCATTCACTTTGAATGCCACCTTATCAGATCCACCCATATATGTTGTCCTAGGAGTGGACAAACCGAAGGCACCATTCTATTAATCCATCTTGGGCAATTTCTACCTAGGATTAACAGAACAGACCTTGCACTTTACTCCGTCTTCAATTATCTTCAACATAAGTTGATTCGTAACACTTATACCAATACAGAGTGGTTTTCAGGTATTAAATCTGATACCGGTCTCTCCATATTGACAACAGACGTATAAAATAAATCAAAATTTTGATGGTCGGTGTTTTAACTATCAAAGAAACATCCATACAATCAACGTCCTATTCCCAATTTGAAATTCTACTGATCAAGCATCAAACAACACTTGGCCCTTTTTAAATTAATTCCTTATTATATTATCATTCCAAATTCTCATTTTCCATCTTCCATTTCTTTGAAAGCTCTATTTTCTCCCTCGATTCTTGAAAATATTTCCAATATCCTAATTTATTTATTCGAGAAAATATCTCTTATTCTAGTTAGGAAACATTTCTAAATATTTACGAATCCTTTTTTTCTATTTAGAAAATATATCTTATTAATATCAAAAAATATTTCCATATTCCATTTGTTAATTCCTCATTGACAAATTCATTTCATTCTCTATGCGTAGAAGATATCTCTCATTTTATTTGGGGATACGTTTCAAAATCCTTAAATTAACACGATGTTATAAAACATCATTATTATAACTCAAAGCATTAATCATTAATTAACTAACAGTATTGCTAATCAATCTTCACTATCGAACCTTAACCATTCCTTTATCAATCATGAAGTCAATCAAGTTGGGGTATAATTACCTCTCAGACCTTAATTGAACAACATTCTCGACTTTGAAATAGTCAAAGCTCACAACCTCAAACAAAACATAGCTTACGCGACTCTCAGATTCAATCTCAGGATCCATTTCTTTTACAGAAAAACATTGATTATAACGGTAGCGTTATAATCGCTGTTTCCAATATTTGATTTATAAAACATTTATTATAACGGTAACATTAAAATTGTTGTTTAGATTTATAAAACATTTATTATAATGATAACATTAAAATCTCTGTTTAGATTTATATAACATTTATTATAACGGTAGCGTTATAATCGCTGTTTCCAAATATTTGGTTTATAACAATATAACTTGTACTTATTAATTTCAATTAATAAATAAATAAGTAAATAAATAAATAATTAAATTTGATTCAAACGGAAAGTAAAAAATAACTACCTTCCTAAATTTGATATAACCGAATCCTAATAAATAACTTTCTCTCGAATAATCTATATTCGATTTATATTCCGAACTTCGGAACTTATATATCTATCATTTCAGGTTAAATCAAATTCTAAATTTACTTTTGAATTCCTCCTTTCCAATTCCTCGCCAAATTCCTTTATAACTATTCCAGACTACAATCCGTTATCACAATTTATTTCATATTTCGAATTTTGGAAAAATGCTCATTATTTTCTTTTGAAATGGTTACTCATTTCCCTTCCTTATTCGAATTCCAATTTGGATTCATACTTCAAATCTAAATTCCCTTTGTATATAATTCATTTACAAAATATTGGCTTTAAACCATTATTTCTTTAATCGTGAGTATATTTCTTTAATATAATCAATCCACATAGTTTCATATTTTGAAATAATATTTGAAAATCCTAATTTCCCTTTATTAACTCCTATTGTATAATTGTTCAAATAAAATCTTATTTCTATACCATTTATTTATACTCTTGTTCAAAATTTTCCTTATAATTTATAAGGTCAAATCTATTTTAAATATTGGTTTTGAAACTGATTTCCACTTTTTCATATAAAACCAAATTTGAATTTATATTTCAATTTATCCAATGATAAATAATTCACTTAATTTATAAACTTTTTTAAAATCGACTTCTTTTTTAATTAAACAAGTTTCTACTTTTTAGCCCCATTCGAAATTACACTTCAATTTTTAGGGAAAATATTTTTCCTTTTTAAGTCTCAAATTTCATTTTCTATATTCGAAAATATTTTACGGTATTTAAATACCAAAATTCTAGGGCCAGTGATATTTAAACACAATGAAACACCCCACCTCCATTAAGGTCACTCACAAAGGGAATGCCTTAAATGAAGCACTTTACGTAAAAGACGCAGATAAATTACAAGAAAGACAAATAAAACAGCATAAAATAAAGTCATTTTATTAACAATGTGATTCAGCCAAGCTTTTACAACAATTTTCTCAAAATCATACTTAAAAGTAATACATAGAACTTCTGTCTTGATTTATTAACTTCCAAGTGTAAAAGAAGCACAAAAATAACAATGATATTCCCCAATAAAGCATGAGCCAGCCATAGCAGTGGAAGAGAGAGTCCAAAGCAAAACATCGACCACCTTCGAGCTTGAAAAGTAAACTGAGCTAATTGGTAACATTTCCTCCCTGAGAACTTGGGGGGAAGCGGAACAAAAGAGGCGAAACAAAACAAGGTCAGACATGAGTCTGGTAAGTCCAGTGATTATTCATCATATAAATTGGTAAGAGAACCATGACATGAATAAACTGGATGCAGGATAACAACAAAGAAATAAGGTAACATAGGATAAGCATAAGGTATGATAAGGCAAGATAAACTGAATGCGCTCCTACTCTTTCTTTGCTTCGCTACTACCTTGTTAATCGATTTTTATATCTATCTTTGCACCACCTAACTAGTGTCCCAGCTAGTAATCTATATAAAATGATAATATTACAACGTGATCCCAATCCCCGTAATTGTGGTAGCCTTCAGGTGTACATCTAGTATGAGGATCTTATCTCAATCAGCCTAATTGCCATGAAGATGTTAGATGTACCCTTACTACCCTATCGATCGGCTCCCTACTTGTATTAAAGTTCCATGTGTCTGTGTCAATCGGCCCTCTCTTGCATGTAGATACCCTGTGCTTGTCCCACCATAAGGTGTATCGATCCTTATGATAGCGACCCGACACTATTCAAGATGCATAATGTATAATTACTGGCACCCAATGCCTGCTTTTTTGCACTCCGGAGTACGTGCACGCCTGTAAACCGTCGGAACCTACACTGACATACCCTCTGCCGTTGTTTTGACCGCTTATAATCAGCCTAGTAATCGTGCCCCGACCTGCCTAGTTTCAGGGTACCATGATACATCTATGTGGGTTACTACTGAAATGGGTCCCCGTTACTAGGGTTTCTTACTGGTTAAGTTTTGTAGGCCTATATTTACTAATATTACCCACTAACCTGATATGTACTTAACCCTCCCACTGATTAAAGCATGTTTACTTAACAGTTAAGTTTGTGGCCCTATATGCACTGATATTACCCACCTACACGAGATGTACTTAACCCTCCCATCGATTCAAGCATGTAAATTTAACGGTTAAGTTTGTGGGCCTATATGTACTGATATTACCCATCTATACGAGATGTACTTAACCCTCCCACTGATTCAAGCATGTTTATTTAATGGTTAAGTTTATGGGCCTATATTTACCAATATTACCCACCAACCCGATATGTACTTAACCCTCCCATTGATTCAAGCATGTTTATTTAATGTTTAAGTTTTGTGGGCCTATATTTACTAATATTACCCACCGACCCGATATATACTTAACCCTTCCATTGATTCAGGCATGTTTATTTAATGGTTCAGTTTTGTGGGCCTATATTTACTAATATTACCCACCAACCTGATATGTACTTAACCCTCCCGCACATTAATTCATATTGGTTAACTATTGTCCGTTTATGTTAACTTAACCCACTCATTCATCATGTCATGTTGGTTAAGCATTTCTTATTAACTTGACCGTCCTTACTAATCGTGTTGGATCGATTAAGTGTTTCCTATTAACTTAACCCCGTTCGTTCATCAAGTTTTATTGGTCAAGTGTTTCTTGTTAACTTAACCCCATGTATTCAACTTGTTGTATTGGTTAAGTGTCATCAATCAATTCAAGTTAACTTAACCCACCTACGTGTCATGTTACTTTGGTTACGTGTTGCCTTCTTGTGTTAACTTAACCCTACCACAAATCAAGTTATATTGGTTAAGTGTTGCCCTCTTGTTTTAACTTAACCTTACCAAAAATCAAGTTATATTGGTTAAGTGTTGCCCTCTTATTTATTTAACCTTACCACAAATCAAGTTATATTGGTTAAGGGTTTCTAAATTTACTTAACCTCACCCACTTGTCTAATTAACATGTTATAACGGTTAAGTGTTCTAAATTTACTTAACCTCACCCCCTTGTCTAATTAACATGGTGCATTGGTTAAATGTTACCTTAATTAACTTAACCCTACCATCCCTGTCTTAGCTTTAATTCTTTTATTAAAGCACCAACCACTAACATTAGACAGGTATTGTTACGGTCAATGGATGTGCCGGTCGGTTACGGGCAGTTTTACACCGTAACTCAGTCTAACCTCGGGGTTCTTTTGGGCTCAATGTGCTAACCTCTCATATTAGATCTATACTGTTATGGTTGCTGGATTTGCCTGGCGGTTCCGGGAAGTCTTATACCGTAACTCAATCAAACCTCGGGTTAGGCATATTCGTCTTTTACTAAATTTACATATTTATCCTTTTATGTAAATTACCAACAATTTATTGTCACGGCCCACATTCCCTCTAAATCAAGCTCATAATTTTAGTTATAAAAATTTATTTCACTTTTATGCTGTAAACCATTTACATGTTTATAAGCCAAATATGCCAATTATATGTAATTTCATGTTTTTCCCCAACGTTACCCCCTTAAACCTTTGCACAAATCACATAAAATGTTAGGCTCGATACATAGCCTAATCTTTTACACAAAAGGGGAAAAAGAGGAACATGTAATAATTCCAACATCATAAAAATATGGATCTAAGTACACATGTATCATACGAATTTGGCATAGCACAATATACATTTAATTATGAACTTGCAAATTTAGATCTATTCAACATGAATCATGAAATAGGGATTTTACATAAAATTACATAAACTTAAATTAGACATGTAGTTGCGAACTTGCAAATCAGTTGGATCAAATCTAAGAGGAACCTAGTCATATTAACATGTAGTTTTGGATTACATATGTGAACATGGTTGAACATAGCAAAATCCTCAAATTGTCATACAACATATAAGTGTCATTACCAAATCATACAACTTGAAATATCATCACCTAATTATACAATATGGTATGTCATCGCCAAATTACAAAATATGATATTCCATCGCCAAATTATAATATGTCATCGCCAATTTATGTCATCGCCAAAATACACAACATAATATGTCATTGCCAAATTACACCACATATGGATTCATTGGAAAGCATTTAACATTTATCATCAAATTACATACAACATGATCACCACTTAGCATGATAAGAATCATAGTCTCAATCAATTTAGTTTTAACAAAAAGGATAGGCATTGATTTACATTAGGCGATGTTCTACATCCATTTATTTAGTCACGATTCTAATATCATTTAAGTCTAAATGATAACTGGACTTACAAAAAGGAGACTAGTCTTGTGTTCAGGAATCTGTATTCTGAATTTGGATAGCTTTCCTTTGTTGTGGACGTTGAATTCTCTTAGTTGAATTAGATTTGATTTAATTTGATTCTTGCTTCTGTCTTGCTTTCTAGTTGAATGGGAGTGGCGGCTACTCTAGGTTGAGTGTTGACAGCATGACGGTCTTAGGAATATTTTTGTGTGGCTTAGGGTTTTAGATTTAGGTTGCTTATATAGAATTTTAATTAAATAAGAGCCGTCAGATCAACCTAGAAGCAATCAAGGCCATCTAGCTAAAGCAATATGTCACTCAGCCAATCATAGCATGACACATAAGCCCTAACATCTCAGAATTTGTCACAAAGCCAATCAGAGAAGACCACGTAAAAAGACAATCCTTGACCAAAAAAAATGCACCACATGTTGCGTACACGTCATATATATATATATAAATATATATTTTCTATATATATATATATATATATATATATATATATATTTATCTATCTTCCCAATTAACAATTTTCACACTAAACCACTTTTTGAACTGCGTTCACACTAAGCCACTTTTTAGCCATTCCCCTAAAACAAAAATATGGCGTTGGCGGGGATCGAACTTTGTACCTCTTATATGCAAGTCACATGTTCTAACCAAATGAGATACTAAGTCTTTTGCTTACAAACCTTAGAACAATGCAAAACATTATTCTTTTCTCATTCTTCTTTTTCATGTTTTGCTGCAATATTTAATTTACAGATATCTTCTTCATATGGAGTCCGATTTACGCGAACTTGGACTCTATCTCAAGCAGAATTCTGAGATGAACGTAATGGCGCAACCCGTTTCACCTATTTCTTCTTTTCCAAATTAATTATTCTTTAATTTGTTATTTTAATATTCTCAGAAAATACGGGGTGCTACATTCTCCCCTCCTTAAAGGATTTCGTCCCCGAAATCTTCAAGTTAAGAAGAATGTATATCCTGCCATCCAATCATCCATCTACTCAACCATCAAACATAGGCATCCATTGTCCTTAAAAATATTTCTAATGCCTTCATGATCGTATGCATAGTGTGTGTACATGTCCTTATGTAATGCAAAATCAGGCGGTCTACTAATTCAGTTGACCTCCTCAATGCGAATTATGTCAGTGCCATGAGTCCATCATGTATGCGATTATTCCTAATTGTACATTATAACTTCTACATGAGTGCACAATCATTAATACAAATGCAACATCCATATGATAACACATCAAATTTCAGTTCATATGTATAAAAATTCACTCATGCATATGCAATATGAAAGTGACTGAGCCAATCTAGTGCCTAATATGTGTATATGCATCCACGAGCAACCACTTGCAACCGCCAATCATAACATGTTTCAAACACATGTTTACATCCATTGGCTTCTACCTAAGGATTGAAGATATGACCTAGAGGATATTCCTAAAAAGGTTGAAACAAACATGCATAGAATTCCTAGAAAAAGAGATCAAGGATATACCATCAAGAAAAAGGGTATGATGCGCGTGTCTTATCTTCAGTCTCCCACGTCGCGTCTTCTTGAGCTTCACTCCACTGTCCCTTAACTAATTTAACTTCACTGTTGTGAAGATTCTTGACCTCCATTTCTAAAACTCACTAGTAAAGATAGGATCTCGATCACTTACTATGGTAGAGGGTATCCAATGTAGTCGAACTATATTTCCAAGATAAACAGGCGTGAGCCAAGATACCAAGTGTATATACTAAGATGATTAGAGGTCTCTCCTCTACTTAGTTTATCCATAATTTCACAAATCTGAGGGTCTAAAGATAAAGGTTGCTATGTACTTTTTACCTCTCTTAAGGTCGGTCTTACTTTAGGGCGCCTGCCACAACCATTTATTTCTCACGCAAACCATCCTAGTCAAACTCGACATCCCTCAAGTACAAGCCCCAAAGGCCTAAACCAATATCAGACAAGCGCCCAAGGAATACCTCCTCCGAATTTGGACGATTTACGTGAGATGATACTAGCAAAACAACCAAACAATTGAGCACTTAACCGACTCTGGCTATCCTCGCTAATCTTGTTCCAAACTATCGTTGATCGCATAACGGGCTTTGCATTGTCAACTAAATATATGCGGAAGTCTGTCTCGAGTTTTAGGTGGAAAAACCCTACCCTAATCAAAACATCATGTGTACTCATGGATTACTCCAACGTATCGAAAATCGTTGATGGATACATAAAGTGATTCTAGGTAGCTAAGACAAACTGATCCCTTAGGATCGCACGAAATCTCGAGGCTATTCCCGAGGCAAGTTGAAAGTCTAAGTACCCTCCTTCCACAATTACTAGCTAACCAATCCATGCCTAGAATCAACCCATGGCCCATGAAACCCGGAAACATAAGCATCACAAATCCAAAGATAAATGAGCCGAACCACAAATTGGATTTGAGACAATAATGGGATCTTCTACTATACAAGTACTAAGGTGCAGAGACTCAACTTTGGAAGCAGATATAAATGAATGTGAAGCACTAAAATCAAAAGAGTACTAACAGGATGATCAGGAAGAAAAACTAAACTTTTTCAATAGAATCCTTACTACCTCTATCTCAGGTACGCTGGCGGTGGGAGCATGGATTTGCCCTCCTGAAAATCCTGTCATTTGTTCTTGCCCTTGCCCTTAATTATATGACCCGTTATACCATAATAAAGATACATCCTCTTGTTTTTAGGTTTTACTATTCTTTCCTCCCCTCCTTTGTGAACCAAGTCTATATCCATGAGTTCTTTATCCTTGGGTTGTGCTCCTTAACCAAACTCCCTCATTCTCATCTTTACCATCCTTGTGTAACTTGTTGACAGGTCTCTTGAAAGCTGCCTCCATCACATGGAAAATCCTACAAAGCTCGAAGGAAAATTAGCCGTAGGTGAAGCTACTGCGGCTATAGATGGAAGATTTTCTCAAATAATACTTAAAAGTAATACATAGAACTTCTGTCTTGATTTAATAACTTCCAAGTGTAAAAGAAGCACAAAAATAACAATGATATTCCCCAATAAAGCATGAGCCAGCCGTAGCACTGGAAGAGAGAGTCCAAAGCAAAACATCGACAACCTTCGAGCTTGAAAAGAAAACTGAGCTAAGTGGTAACATTTCCTCCCTGAGAACCGGGGGGGGGGGGGGGGACGGAAGAAAAGTGGCGAAACAAAACTAGGTCAGACATGAGTCTGGTAAGTCCAGTGATTATTTAACATATAAATTGGTAAGAGAACCATGACATGAATAAACTGGATGCAGGACAACAACAAAGAAATAAGGTAACATAGGATAAGCATAAGGTATGATAAGGCAAGATAAACTGAATGCGCTCCTACTCTTTCTTTGCTTCGCTACTACTTTGTTAATCCGATTTTTATATCTACCTCTACACCACCTAACTAGTGTCCCAACTAGTAATATGTATAAAATGATAATATTAC
Organism: Allium sativum; assembly: GCA_030737875.1. NCBI lineage: Eukaryota > Viridiplantae > Streptophyta > Magnoliopsida > Asparagales > Amaryllidaceae > Allium > Allium sativum. The sequence continues at coordinate 52,992,363 of CM060920.1, read as the reverse complement.
AACGTGATCCCAATCCCCGCAATTGTGGTAGCCTTCAGGTGTACATCTAGTATGAGGATCTTACCTCAATTAGCCTAATTGCCATGAAGATGTTAGATGTACCCTTACTACCTTATCGATCGGCTCCCAACTTGTATTAAAGTTCCACGTGTTTGTGTCAATCGACCCTCTCTCTTGCGTGTAGATACCCTGTGTTAGTCCCACCATAAGGTGTATCAATCCTTATGATAGTGACCCGACACGATTCAAGATGCACAGTGTAACTACTGGTAACCAGTGCCTGCTTTTTCCCACTCCGGAGTACGTGCACGCCCGTAAACCATTGGAACCTACAATGACGTACCCCCTGTCGTTGTTTTGACTGCTTATAATCATCCCAGTAATCATGCCCCACCCTACTTAGTTTTAGGGTACCATGATACATTTATGTGGGTTACTGCTGAAATGGGTCCCCGTTACTAGGGTTTCCTACTGGTTAAGTTTTGTGGGCCTATATCTACTAATATTACCCACCAACCTGATATGTACTTAACCCTCCCACTGATTCAAGCATGTTTACTTAACGGTTAAGTTTGTGGGCCTATATGTACTAATATTACCCACCTACGCGAGATGTACTTAACCCTCCCATCGATTCAAGCATGTTCATTTAAGGTTAAGTTTGTGGGCCTATATGTACTGATATTACCCACCTATACGAGATGTACTTAACCCTCCCACTGATTCAAGCATGTTTATTTAATGGTTAAGTTTGTGGGCCTACATTTACCAATATTACCCACCAACCCGATATGTACTTAACCCTCCCACTGATTCAAGCATGTTTATTTAATGGTTAAGTTTTGTGGGCCTATATTTACTAATATTACCCACCAACCCGATATTTATTTAACCCTTCCACTGATTCAAGCATGTTTATTTAATGGTTAAATTTTGTGGGCCTATATTTACTAATATTACCCACCAACCCGATATGTACTTAAAGCTCCCGCACATTACGTCATATTGGTTAAGTGTTGTCTGTTCATGTTAACTTAACCCACTCATTCATCATGTCATGTTGGTTAAGCGTTTCTTATTAACTTGACCCTTCTTACTTATCGTATTGGATCAGTTAAGTGTTTCCTTTAACTTAACCCCGTTCGTTCATCAAGTTATATTGGTCAAATATTTCTTGTTAACTTAATCCCACGTATTCATCTTGTTGTATTGGTTAAGTGTCATTAATCAATTCAAGTTAACTTAACCCACCTACATGTCATGTTACTTTGGTTAAGTGTTGCCTTCTTGTGTTAACTTAACCCTACCACAAATCAAGTTATATTGGTTAAGTGTTTCCATCTTGTTTTAACTTAACCTTACCACAAATCAAGTTATATTGGTTAAGTGTTGCCCTCTTGTTTTAACTTAACCTTACCACAAATCAAGTTATATTGGTTAAGTGTTTCTAAATTTACTTAACCTCACCCACTTGTCTAATTAACATGGGGATTGGTTAAGTTTTACCTTAATTAACTTAACCCTACCATTCCTGTCTTAGCTTTAATTCTTTTATTAAAGCACCAACCACTCACATTAGACAGGTATTGTTACGGTCACTGGATGTGTCGGCCGGTTCTGGGAATTTTTACACCATAACTCAGTCTAAACTCGGGTTCTTTCGGGCTCAATGTGCTAACCTCTCACATTAGATCTATATTGTTACGGTTGCTGGATTAGCCGGGCGGTTCCGGGAAGTTTTATACCGTAACTCAATCTAACCTTGGGTTAGGCTTATTCGTCTTTTACAAAATTTACATATTTATCCTTTTATGTAAATTATCAACAGTTTGTTGTCATGGCCCACTTTCCCTCTAAATCAAGCTCATAATTTTAGTTATAAAAATTTATACCTCTTTTATGCCATAAACCATTTACATGTTTATAAGCCAAATATGCCAATAATATGTAACTTCATGTTTTTCCCCAACGTTACCCCCATTAAATGTTCGCACAAATCACATAAAATGTTAGGCTCGATACATAGCCTAATCTTATACACAAAAGGGGAAAAGAGGAACATGTAATAATTCCAACATCATAAAAATATGGATCTAACTACACATGTATCATATGAATTTGGCATTGAACAATATACATTTAATTATGAACTTGCAAATTTAGATCTATTCAACATGAATCATGAAATAGGGATTTTACATAAATCTACATAAACTTAAAACTAGACATGTAGTTGCGAACTTGCAAATCAGTTGCATCAAATCTAACATGAACCTAATCATATTAACATGTAGTTTTGGATCATATATGTGAACATGGTTGAACATAGCAAAATCCCCAAATTGTCATACAACATATAAGTGTCATTACCAAATCATACAACTTGAAATGTCATCACCAAATTATACAATATGGTATGTCATCGCCAAATTACACAATATGATATTCCATCGCCAAATTGTGATATGTCATCGCCAATTTATGTCATCGCCAAAATACAAAACATAATATGTCATTGCCAAATTACACCATATATGGATTCATTGCCAAGCATTTAACATTTATCATCAAATTACATACAACATGATCATCACTTAGCATGATAAGAATCGTAGTCTCAATTAATTCAGTTTTAACAAAAAGGATAGACGTAGATTTACATTAGGCGATGTTCTACATCCATTTATGTAGTCAAGATTCTAATATCATTTAAGTCTAAATGATAACTGGACTTACAAAAAGGAGACTAGTCTTGTGTTCAGGGATCTTTATTCTGAATTTGGATAGCTCTCCTTTGTTGTAGACGTTGAATTCTCTTAGTTGAATTAGATTTGATATAATTTGATTCTTGCTTCTATATTGCTTTCTAGTTGAATGGGAATGGCGGCTACTCTAGGTTGAGTGTTGATAGCATGACGGTCTTAGGAATATTTTTGTGTGGCGTAGGGTTTTAGATGTAGGTTGCTTATATAGAATTTTAATTAAATAAGAGTCATCAGATCAACCTGGAAGCAATCAAGACCTTCCAGCTAAAGCAATGTCACTTAGCCAATCATAGCATGACACATTAGCCCTAACACCTCAGAATTTGTCACAAAGCCAATCAGAGAAGGCCACGTAAAAAGACAATCCTTGACCAACAAAAAATGTGCCACATGCACCACATGATGCGTACACGTCATATACATATATATATATTTATGTATGTGTGTGTGTGTATATATATATATATATATTTATTTACCTATCTTCCCAACTAACAATTTTCACTGTAAACCACTTTTTGAATTGTGTTCACACTAAGCCACTTTTTAGCCATTCCCCTAAAACAAAAATATGGCGCTGGAGGGGATCGAACTCTGTACCTCTTGTATGCAAGTCACATGTTCTAACCAAATGAACTACTAGGTCTTTTGCTTACAAACCTTAGAATAATGCTAAATATTATTCTTTGCTCATTCTTCTTTTTCATGTTTTGTTGCAATATTTAATTTACAGATATCTTCTTCATACAGAGTCCGATTTACGCAAAATTAGACTCTATCTCAAGCAGAATTCCGAGATGAACGCAATGGCGCAACTCTTCTTTTTCAAATTAATTATTCTTTAATTTGTTATGTTAATATTCTCAAAAAATACGGGGTGTTACACACAACAAGATCAATCATAGTTAATATATCACAGCATATCTCACAATCAATGCAAACACAATAATATAAATGTTGAGGAATCCAGTTGGATCCCTCCAACCTGTTTCCCTGCATCCACAGTTGTTAATCAACATAATTACATTAATCAATATGAAATATCATGGTGATCTGAATTAATAGTCGATCAACGATATAACTATATCAACCAATTTATCAACCATTTATCCAAACAACCATCACATGGTGTGAAATTACTATAAATAACTTTAAAACTCGTTTATATAAAAATATAAATGAGACGGAGCCAGTGAGTTTACTCACCTTGTTTGCAGGTGAAAATTCTACGTCGTTTCATATAATTTCAAACTTATTTTTGAAATCATATGCAATCCTGATTGTCTTCAATCTTTCCGAACCAACACGTACTCGCAGTATTTTCCGCCACGATCCCAACGCTTCTTATTCTGTTGAATTCTGTCAACATTTATAAAATTTATATTGTTGACACACATTTTGGTAAAAGCTGTAACACCCCAACTCCGCTAGGGTCACTCGCAAAGGGAATGCACTAGTTTTGGTGGAGCATTATCTAGGTAAACATGCACAGAGATATCACAAGGCAGAACATAAATAAAGCAGCGGTAGAAATTAAAAACCAAATTTCATTACTTTCAAGAAAAGAGTCAAAACCTTATATATATATCCAAAGTACAAATTGTCATTATTCCATTACATCAAGTTCTAGATAAGGAAGCATAAACTTAAAATAACAAAAGTAAATTATTCCCCAAAAATAGCAGAAGTGCAGCCATAGCATAGCTTAAGACCAAACCGTACATGAGCTGACAGAAAGCAAGCTAAATCCAAGCTAAGAGCTAGAGTTTCCTCCCTGAGAACCTGAGGGGGTGGGGACGAAAGAAAAAGGGGCGAAAGAAAAAGGGTCAGTCATAAAGACTGGTAAGCCCTAGTGACTTTCAGTATAAAAACTAGTAAAGTTAACAAGACATGAATAAACGAAGAATAAACATAAGGATGATGATAAGTCTGGCATGATAGCTAAGATAACAAGATAAATCAAGTCTAGCATCACATATTCAAGATTCGCTGCACCAACTGTACTAGTATTCTAACCCATGTCAAGTATTAACCATGAACTGATCCCTTGGCCCAATATCATGAAATGACCCTTTACGGGGTCCTATAGTACGATCTGCTAATCGATTGGCTCCCTACAAGTTCTAGCTCGTCATGTGTCTGTATCATATGGCCTGATCACGAAATGTAGTCACCTGTGCTAGGTCCACCATAGGGCGTATCAAGCCCTAGGGTGCCAACCATCAACACGAATCAAGCACGCACAGTGTAAACCTACTGGTGCCCAATGCCTGCTTTTTCAACTCCGAACTAGTGCATGACCATAGTCCGCCTGAACCTACAATGGCGCACCTACTCAGCCGTCGTTTTGGTCGCTTACAATCAGCCCAGTAATCGTGCCCCACCCTGCCTAGTCCTAGGGTATTGTGATACATCTAAGTGGGTTACTGCTGAAAAGGACCGTGTAACTAGGGTTTCTAATGGGTTAAGTGTTGTCATTCAAATTCGTGACTTAACCCTACCAAATCATGTATCAAGTTGGTTAAGTGTGTTCAAGCGGTTCATGACTTAACCCTATCAAATCGTCGTGTCAAATTGATTAAGTATATTCAAGTGGCTCATGACTTAACCCTATCATATGGCATTAATTCATTAATGCACCCCCAACCTCTCACATTAGACTAGTTGTTGTGGTCACTGGATTTACCGGGCGGTTCCGGACAGATTTACACCACAACATAGTCTAACCTCGGGTTTTAAGTGCGATATGACCAACTACCCACATTGGATCTTATTGTTTGCAGTCACTGGATTCGCCGGGCGGTTCCGGGCAGATTTACATTGCAAACTCAACCCAACCTCGAGTTGGCCATTTTCAAATTCATTCTAGCATCATGTCCATGATCAAGTTTTCATGTCAAGTCCATGTCCATATTCAGTTTCAAGTTATAACAATGTTCATGTTTCAAGCTCATAGTAAATTCAGGTTTTGCCTAATCTACCCAATCGCATTCCCATCGCTCATGAACTCGAATTGGTACAAACGAATTTATTTAGGGAATAACATAGAAAGAACTGGCATAAGGTGGCAAAAGTGATTACAAGTCAAGCATGGTATAACTTGAGATAAATGATTACAACAATACTGACATATGGAATAGTGGTCTCAAATATCAAATCTAGCAAAATAAGGTGATAGTCATGGTAACAGTTGACATAAGATAGTAACCCCAAACTTGTGAATAACAATTGTTTCAACATCACAGGCATGAATATTACGGACATTAAGGGTTTTAGATCTATAACATGTATAGGTCCCCAATCAATTTCATATAAATATTACTACAAGTCAAGATTCAAGATGAATAGATCCAAGGTGAACAAATAGTAGATCCAAAATATTAGATCCAAAATGAACAATTATAGATCCAAGATATGCAATGATAGATTCAAGATAATTATCATACTTAGGTTCAATCGCGATTTACATATTAAGTTTAAAGTTTAGATCTAAAAGTAACTGGGGCTTACAGATCGTGGTTAGAGAATTAGAAAACAAAGAGGCGATGTTGAATCTCGAGTCTAACAGAAATTCCCCAAACAGTAATACTCTACACGTAGCCTTGTTGGAGAAGACGCAATCCCTTTTCTCTAACTTTTCAACCAGGGTTTTAGCAGCATAAGGCCAGAGAGAATTTGTGTAGAGTGACTAGAGTTAGGGGCTATTTATATAGGGTCTGGCCAACGAATTTAGACAGAAATCGTTCTAGAAACATCAGAGTGAATTCTGTCTCAAAAATGGGCCCGGCAACCAGGTCGACACCCAGGTCGACTCTATGGTCGACCTAGTCCTGGGCGGGAAATTTCCCGCCCAGTCGGTTCTAGGGTTTGAATTCGAAATTTGAATTCGAATTCTGAGCTGTTCTGAACTTGAAAATTTCTGAAAACTTCGAAGGGTCATAACTTGGTCATACAGACTCCGATTTTCGAAAACTCGGACTCGTTTCCAAGAAGAATTTCGAGACGAGCGTAATAGCGTAACCCATTGCCCTTGATTCTTATCTTAAAAATTAATTCTGCCTTGATTTATCGTTATAACACGTTATAAAAATACGTGTTGTTACATTCTCCCCTCGTTAAAGGATTTCGTCCCCGAAATCTCTATGTTAGGAAGAACGTATCCTACCATCCATCATCCATCTACTCAAAACATCATCCACAAGCAACCATTGCCCTTAAAAGATTTCTAGTGCTGTATGAACATATGCAGAAAGTGGGTGTATATGTACTTATCTAATGCAAAAGATCAGGCGAATACTGATTCAGTAAACCTCCTTAATGCGAGATATGTTAGTGTAATGAGTCCAACATGTATGCAAATTCCAAACATAATTTATAATCTCTACATGAGTGCACATAACATTCATTCATATGCAACATCCAAGTGATAGCATAACAAGTTTCATCCATGTACAAGTATAAGCACTCATGCATATGCAACATGAAAATGTGACTGAGCTGATCTAGTACCTAATGTGTGTCATGCATCCACTAGCAATCACTTGCAAACACTTGCAACCATTTGCAAACATCAACCATAACATGTTTCAATCACATGTTTACATCCATATGGTTCTACCTAAGGTTCTCAAGATAAGATCGAGAAGATAACAAGGCAAACATAGGTAGTAGAAGCATGATACGAAAGGTTTTCAAGTTTATAGGAAAAGAGATCGAGAATGTACCTTCAAAAAGAAATGGGTAAAGCGCGCGTATCTTCTCTTCGGTTTCCCAAGTTGCGTCTTCTTGGGCTTCATTCCACTGTACTTTAACTAGCTTGACTTCTCGATTCCTAAGCTTCTTGATCTCCGTTCCTAAGATACGAATCGGAACTCGCCTCAATGTTGCTTCGTTTTCCACTTCTACGCCTTTAAGGATGCTTGGCTCAACCACTTCGGCCGACTCATGTAAGCACTTTCGGAGATGCGAGACGTGAAAGACATTGTGTACTCCGGTCAGCTTCTCGGGTAAGTCTACCTTATAGGCCATCTGCCCAATCCTCTCAGTGATAGGGAACGGTCCTACGAACCTTGGTGCTAGCTTTCCAACCACTCCAAAACGAACTACATTGCGTAAAGGAGAAACTTTTATAAAGACCATATCTCCGACTTCGAACTCTAGGTCTGTCCTTCTCTTGTCCGCATAAGATTTCTGACTATCTTTGGCCATTTTCATCCGTCTTCGTATCAACTCAATCTTCTCAGAAGTGTCCCTTATCATGTCTGGCCCAAGTATAAGCCTGTCCGTCGTCTCCTACCAACAAGTTGGCGACTTGCACGGTCTTCCGTATAGGGCTTCGAATGGTGCCATTCCGATGCTAGCTTGGTAACTATTATTATATGCAAACTCCACGAGAGGAAGATGGTCTTCCCAAGTACCACTAAAGTCAAGAATGCATAGCCTCAAAAGATCCTCTAGTACCCTATTTACCCTTTTGGTTTGTCCATCCGTCTGTGGGTGATAGGCCGTGCTTAAACTTAGTCGTGTACCCATTGCTTCTTATAGACTATTCCAAAACTGGCTAGTGAAAATCGGGTCACGATCACTAACTATACTAGAAGGAACCCTGTGCAACCGTACTATCTCTCGAAGGTAAATAGATGCTAGACACGATGCGGTCCTCTTGCTTTTCACCGGAATGAAGTGAGCACTTTTCGTGAGTCTGTCAACTATGACCCATATGCTAGTATTTCCCTTCCTTGACCTAGGCAGTCCATCCACGAAATCCATCGAGATATTCTCCCATTTCCATTGCGGAACCTCCAAAGGATGTAATAGCCCACCAGGCTTCTTTGACTCGGCCTTTACTTGTTGGCACACAATGCACTTCGAAACAAACTCTGCCACGTCCTTTTTCATTCTAGGCCAAAAGAAATTGCGTTTCATATCCCTGTACATCTTATCACCTCTGGGTTGTATGGTCATCTTCAAATGATGCGCCTCCTCGAGGACTTTCCTTACTAAGTCTCCCACTTGTGGGATACATGGCCTTCCATCACGCCTTAGCCATCCCTTGTCATCTATGGCATACCTACCGAGGTGACTTGACATCTCACCACTAATCAGCTTGTCCATGATTTCGACTATCTGTGGATCTTCCTTCTGTGAAGTCCCTACTTGATCTAGGAGTGTAGGTCTTAACTCAAGAGATGCTAGCGTAGCAGCCAATGACTCAACAACAGGTGTAAAATCAAAGGTTGCTATAAACTCAAGGCTTTTCCTTTCAATAAACAAGGGGCTCAAAGTCAACCTTTTTCTACTTAGCGCGTCCGCCACCACGTTACCCTTGCCAGGGTATAAGCTATATCGAATTCATATGATGCCAAGAATTCCAACCACCGCTGTTGTCTCAAATTCCAATCTTTCTATGAGAAGAGGTATTTAAGCGATTTGTGGTCGGTATACAACTCGAACCTCTCCCCTAGAAGATAATGGCGCCAAGATTTAAGTGCAAAAACAATCGCGGCCAACTCCAAGTCATGTGTGGGATAGTTTTTCTCATGAACTTTAAGTTGTCTGCCCCCGTAGCATATCACTCTTCCGTCTTGCACTAGGACAACGCCTAATCCCGTGCCACACGCATCTGTGTACATCGTAAACATCTTGCCTCCGTCGGGTAATGCCAAAACTGGAGCAGAAGTAAGGGCTTTCTTAAGCCTTTGAAAAGCAATGTCACACTCTATGTCCCATGGAAAAGCTAGGTTCTTCTTTGTTAACTTAGCAAGAGGGGCTGAAATCTAAGAGAAGTCCTTAATGAACTTCCTGTAGTAGCCCGCCAAACCGAGAAAGCTTCTCACCTCCGTTGCATTCTTAGGAATTTTCCAGTCTTGCACCACAACTACCTTTGCGGGGTCCACGTCTATGCCTTGCTTAGAAACTACATGTCCAAGAAACCGAACTTCCTTCCTCCAAAAATGGCATTTGGAGAACTTAGCCTTTAACTGGTGTGCTCTAAGCGTATCCATGACTTCCTTGAGATGCCTAGCATGCTCTTCTTCATCTTTTGAGAAGATCAAAATATCGTCAACAAAAACCACCACAAAATTGTTAAGGAACTCCCGAAACACCCTACTCATCAAATCTACAACGTACGCGGGTGCATTCGTTAACCCAAACGGCATGACGAGCCATACGAAGAACCATCTGGAGTCCTAAACGCAGTTTTGCCAATGCTATCCTCAGCTACTCTAAGCTGATGGAATCCTGTGGCTAGATCGAGTTGAGAGAAAACAGATGCTCGCACAAGCTGGTCAAACAAATCATCGATTCTTGGCAGTGGTGCCTATTCTTCTTTGTTAGCTTGTTTAACTCACGATAATCTACGCATAGACGAAGCGAACCATCCGCCTTAGTAGCGAATACCACCGGAGAACCCCATTCAGAAATGCTTCGTCTTATGAAATTTTTCTCAAGCAACTCCTTAACTTGTTTACTGAGCTCTCTTCTTTCTCGCGGGGCCATGTGCCCAACGGGCAATGAAACTGGCTTGGCATTATCAACAAGATAAATTCGAAAGTTTATCTCATGTTTAGGGGGTAACCCCTTCACCTCATCAAAGACATCTGGATATTCTCAGACCACTCTTACATATTGCAAATTGTCGATGGATGAGTCAAGAGGTTCTAGATAACACTACATGACCGGACCCTTCGGGTTACAAAAAAATTTCAAGGGAATTACCAAGGCGAGTCATGAGCCTCACTACCTTTCATTCACAATCAAGAATGGCTCCATAATTGGACAGCCAAACCATACCTAGGATCAAACCGTACCCCATAAATCCGAGAACATAAGCATTACACGTGAATTCTACGCTTAATATAGAAATCCTCAAATCCGCACAAATCATAGATAAATGAGCGGAGCCCCCAATTGGATTTGAAACACTAACGGGATCCTCAACAAGACTAGTACTTAGGTGCAGATTTTCAACAATATCAGAAGAAATAAAAGTATGCGATGCGCCAGAGTCAAATAAGGTTCGAACAGGAAATTCAGAAATGTAAACAAGGCTTTCTACAGAAATATTACTACCTCGATCAAGAGCTGGAGTGGTGCTGAGAGCATGCAACTGCCCTCCAGAAGGTCCGGCTCGCTGGGTCTGCCCTTGCACTTGTCCTTGCTTCTTAGGGAAATCCTTATTGAAGTGTCCAGTTTCTCCACAATGAAAGCATTCACCCAACTTTCTCTTCTTCCTTCTACAGTCTTTATCTAGATGTCCCGTAATACCACAAAAGTTGCACTTCCTTGTCTCACGTGGTTTGTTAGCATTGTTGTTGTTCGTGTTATTCTTGTTATTCTTGTTGCCTCCCTTCTTGAAGTCAACCTTCTTATTCCGAGTCTCATTAGGCTTAACCTCCTTCTTGTTATTCTTGTCTTCCTCATGAAGTAGGGCCATATCCACCAAGCTTTCAAAGGTCGCCCCCATGGGTATATGAGTTATGGCCAAACTGTGTAATGGCTCGTTCAATCCTCGAGCAAAGCATACAGCCTTCTTCTGGGCCGTATTGACCAAGTCCAAACCAAACCGAGCAAGCTGATTAAACATATTCACGTACTCCCTAACAGACATGTCCCCTTGCTTGAGTGCTAGGAACCTCTCCATCTGAAGGTTCTCTTCTGCTGACGATAAGAATTTAAGTCCAAACCTCTCTCTAAAGTCTACCCAAGTCTCAACTGGCCTGGTAGCGTTGGTGAGTTCCCACCAAAATGCAGCTTCCTCTTTCAATAACCATGCTGCCAACTGAACTTTCCTATGATCCTCCACATCGAAGATAACAAACAAGTCTTCAGTCTCCTTTAGCCAGTTTCGTGCCTCAACGAAGGTTTCAGTTCCAACGAAGTTCTTGCCGCCCATTGCTTTAAAGTCTTTGCATATTTTGGCAAAGGCGTTACCAGAAGGAGGAGGAAATGCGACCACTGGGGGAGGAGGAGGAGGGATGTCTATCGGGCCTGTGCCGTTGGCCCTAACTTCTAGGTACCTTCGGAACCATCCAGGTACGGGTACTCCCTCAGGAAGGTTAAGGTCAGACATGCTGAAAAACGAAAAGAAAAAGATTCAAACGAGGAAACAAAGGAAAGTGCTAAAGGCTTTTGTGGAATAGCCTTTTCTTAAAAATAAATTTTTTCTTGAAAAAATCTTCTTTATAAATGGTTTTGAAAATAGTTTCAGAAGGTTTTTGAAACTTTTTCCCAGTCTGGTAACCTTCTGCTATGATACCAAATGTAACATCCCACCTCCGCTAGGGTCACTCGCAAAGGGAATGCACTAGTTTTGGTGGAGCATTATCTAGGTAAACATGCACAGAGATATCGCAAGACCGAACATAAATAAAGCAGTGGTAGAAATTAAAAACTAAATCACATTACTTTCAAGAAAAGAGTCAAAACCTTATATATATCCAAAGTACAAATTGTCATTATTCCATTACATCAAGTTCTAGATAAAGAAGCATAAACTTAAAATAACAAAAGTAAATTATTCCCCAAAGATAGCAGAAGTTTATCCATAGCATAGCTCAAGACCACACCGTACATGAGCCGACAGAAAGCAAGCTAAATCCAAGCTAAGAGCTAGAGTTTCCTCCCTGAGAACCTGGGGGGGAACGAAAGAAAAAAGGGTGAAAGAAAAAGGGTCGGTCATAAAGACTGGTAAGCCCTTGTGACTTTCAGTATAAAAACTAGTAAATTTAACAAGACATGAATAAACGGAGAATAAACATAAGGATGATGATAAGTCTGGCATGATAACTAAGATAACAAGATAAATCAAGTCTAGCATCGCATATTCAAGATTCGCTGCACCAACTGTACTAGTATTCTAACCCATGTCAAGTATTAACCATGAACTGATCCCTTGGCCCAATATCATGAAATGACCCTTTACGGGGTCCTACAGTACGATCTGCTAATCGATCGGCTCCCTACAAGTTCTAGCTCGTCATGTGTCTGTGTCGTACGGCCTAATCACGAAATGTAGTCACCTGTGTTAGGTCCACCATAGGGTGTATTAAGCCCTAGGGTGCCAACCATCGACACGAATCAAGCACGCACAGTGTAAACCTACTGGTGCCCAATGCCTGCTTTTTCAACTCCGGACTACGTGCACGACCATAGTCCGCCTGAACCTACAATGGCGCACCTACTCAGTCGTCGTTCTGGTCGCTTACAATCAGCCCAGTAATCGTGCCCCACCCTGCCTAGTCCTAGGGTATCGTAATACATCTAAGTGGGTTAATGCTGAAAAGGACCGCGTAACTAGGGTTTCTAATGGTTTAAGTGTTGTCATTCAAATTCGTGACTTAACCCTACTAAATCATGTATCAAGTTGGTTAAGTGTGTTCAAGCGGTTCATGACTTAACCCTATCAAATCGTCGTGTCAAATTGGTTAAGTATATTCAAATGGCTCATAACTTAACCCTATCATGTGGCATTAATTCGTTAATTCACCCCAACCTCTCACATTAGACTAGTTGTTGTGGTCACTGGATTTGCCGGGCGGTTCCGGGCAGATTTACACCACAACATAGTCTAACCTCGGGTTTTAAGTGCGATATGACCAACTACCCACATTGGATCTTATTGTTTGCAGTCACTGGATTCGCCGGGCGGTTCCGGGCAGATTTACACTACAAACTCAACCCAACCTCGAGTTGGCCATTTTCAAATTCATTCTAGCGTCATGTCCATGTTCAAGTTTTCATGTCAAGTTCATGTCCATATCCAGGTTCAAGTTATAACAATGTTCATGTTTCAAGTTCATAGTAAATTCAGGTTTTGCCTAATCTACCCAATCGCATTCCCATCGCACGTAAACTCGAATTGATACAAACGAATCTAATTAGGGAATAACATAGAAAGAACTGGCATAAGGTGGCAAAAGTGATTACAAGTCAAGCATGGTATAACTTGAGATAAATGATTACAACAATACTGGCATATGGAATAATGGTCTCAAATATCAAATCTAGCAAAATAGGGTGATAGTCATGGTAATAGTTGACATAAGATAATAACCCCAAACTTGTGAATAACAATTGTTTCAACATCATAGGCATGAATATTACGGACATTAAGGGTTTTAGATCTATAACATGTATAGGTCCCAAATCAATTTCATATAAATATTACTACAAGTCAAGATTTAAGATGGACAGATCCAAGGTGAACAAATAGTAGATCCAAAATAATAGATCCAAAATGAACAATGATAGATCCAATATAGACAATGATAGATTCAAGATAATTATCATACTTAGGTTCAATCGCGATTTACAACATGTCCATATTAAGTTTAAAGTTTAGATCTAAAAGTAACTGGGCTTACATATCGTGGTTAGAGAATTAGAAAACAAAGAGGCGATGTTGAATCTCGAGTCTAACATAAATTCCCCAAACAGTAATACTCTACACGTAGCCTTGTTGGAGAAGAAGCAATCCCTTTTCTCTAACTTTTCAACCAGGTTTTAGCAGCATAAGGCCAGAGAGAATTTGTGTAGAGAGACTAGAGTTAGGGGCTGTTTATATAGGGTCTGGCCAACGAATTTAGACAGAAATCGGTCTAGAAACATCAGAGTAAATTCTGACTCAAAAATGGGATCGGCAACCAGGTCGACACCCAGGTCGACTCTATGGTCGACCTGGTCCTGGGCAGGTCGACACTGTAGTCGACCCCCAGGTCGACCTGGTCCTGGGCGGGAAATTTCTCACCCAGTCCGTTCTGGGGTTTGAATTCGAATTCTGAGCTGTTCTAAACTTGAAAATTTCTGAAAACATCGAAGGGTCATAACTTGGTCATACGGACTCCGATTTTCGAAAACTCGGACTCGTTTCCAAGCAGAATTTCGAGACGAACGTAATGGCGTAACCCGTTGCCCTTGATTCTTATCTTAAAAATTAATTCTGTCTTGATTTATGGTTATAACACATTATAAAAATATGGGTTGTTACAAATGCTGTCACACTGAATATCTGGATAGCATCGCACTCGGATATGGAGAACAATATCAGAAGATAGGTAACGGTTTGGTAAAAGTCGCGTCATGAACAAAGAAAGGCCCGAAACTCCTATCAGACGACCTTTTTTGGGCCTGAAAATAGCAACTACAGTGTTAAGCTTGGTAACACTTGTAGATCTCTGAATTAGCTTCAGTTTGAGCTTAGGTTTGGCTCAATCGGACTTATGGTTTGAAAGTTACGCCTGTTTCCGTGAATGGGTGTAATCGGATAATTTCCTGGATAAAGCGATGAAGCGTCACACAATCAGAGAAGGGCTCGTGCATCCTCTCTGGCTCATGGTGCATCCTCGGTTTGTCCTTCATCAGATCACCCCCTTTTGATCGTGGCGCACCCTTAGACCACGACCCGTTCGTGGTACACCTCCTGATCACGACCCGCTTGTGACACACCAGCTTCACCATACAGCTCACGATCAGTCCTCGGTTCGTGAAGCCCATATCACGATCCGTTCCCATGACCACGAACCGACCCCTGCACCTAGTGATACATGCACTGTTTTGACCTGTTATCATGCCACATCTTGTTCCTACTTTTCAGGGTCGGGTGCCATGTACCGCATCACGAACCGGTCTTCCCAGAAGCTCTCCTACATCTATAAATACACATATACATGGAATTTTAAGGGGATTCTCTCTGACTTTTTGGCTGAGACTTTCTCCTACATCTAGACAGCCTCTTCCATTACTGATTGCAAGGACTTTGCACCTTTCCACACATAAATTCTCCTCTTGTAATCTCAATTAACACACGGATTGTGTGCCTGCATATAACTGATTCTTGTAATTTGTCAGTATAACAATAAGATTATAAAGTGAACGTAGTCTACATCTACTGCCGAACCACTATAAAAACTTCGTGTGTCTCCTCTTATTTATCATTTACTACATTCTGTGATCTGTGATCTGCATTTGGGTGTTAGGCCCAGATTTTGGTCTAACATTTTGGCGCGCCAGGAAGGGGGGCACACGACAACTTCAACTTCTGCTTGGATTTTTTGGCTATTGGATAAATGGCAAACAAAAGGAAGAAAACTGGAACTTCTGCTCATGCCGATGATGCTGACGCTTTAGACGCAAGGAATGAGGCAATCCTGGAGGCTTCCTCCCATGAAGACCCATCAGCATACTTGACCAGAGAAGAGATGGGCGACGTTCTCGCTGAATTGAGGGATCAAATGGCAAAGCAAAATGATCTCCTCAGGAAGCAACAGGAAATGATCTACCGATTCTTCGCTCGTATGGATGGAAGGCTGAACAACGCTCAAGTCATTAAAAATGAAAACACAGAAGCGGCTCACGCATCACATGGACTCTGGGGCAACCCCCTCCCTATCGGAAATGCACTGCTATCTACTTCAGCTCCAAATCAGATGAACACCAGATTGCGAGCTCCTGCTCCTCAACAGCATCAACCATCTCGTGATACACCTCTGAACCGGGACCCGGATCATGGCGCACCACCAGGATCACGAGCCGATCCCAGCAACTTGCTCCCGCCTTCTCAACATCAACCGGTTCGTGACCTACTTCCAGGACTCGATCAAATTGCACCTCATGGACCACGAACCGACCACCACGATACACTCCACCTCGACCCATGAGCCGCGAACAGCGAGCCCCATGCTCCACGAACCAGCCCCCATGATCCTCTCCTGGCAGCTCACCGACAGCTTCCATCTACTCTTGCATTCAACGCTGGGGGCACCAGCTCTGATCTTGGAAAATTACAGCAACTTTTTGAAGGCGATCGGCTCGCAAATCTGATTCAATGCCTCTCAAGAGGCCACATTTGTCAGAACGATGCGAATGACGTCAATCACAACCCGTTCACACAAGAAATCAGGAATTCTCGCAATCCCCCAGATTTTAAACTTCCACAACTGGAGCCCTACAATGGCAGGACAGATCCTACCGTGCACTTGATGCGCTACAAACAGCATATGAAAGTTCAATCGACATCGGAAAAAGTTATGGCTAAATGTTTTCCCCTCTTTCTGACCAATATAGCTACTATGTGGGTTCGGCAGCTAGAAACTGAATCAGTCAACAGCTGGAAAGTGTTGGTTGCATGCTTCATTGAACAATTTCGAGTTCACATTGCACGACCCAAGAACGTCATGTCACTCACTACAATTAAGCAGAGGCCCAGAGAAACTTTACGTTCATTCCTGGAATGATTCAACGTTGCAGGAGCATCAGTTGGTCGCCCTGAACCATCAATGGTACTAATGGCAGTAGTATCCGGTGTTCTAGATAACTCGAAGTTTAAAAAAAATCCTTGTACCAAGATCCACCACGAAATCTCGACGAATTCTACGTTGAAGCAGATAGATTTCCGCGGGAAGAATATGCAACTTCCGAGAAGAAAACCCTTGAAGTCAACATGCTCAAAGATGGAGAAACATCTGATTCTGGAAAAGGCAAAGGAGCAGCCAATGCAAAGAACGATCATAATGCTCCACCCCGGAAAGGGTCCAGATACGACAAATACACTGAACTGAATGACACCTTGAGCAATATCTACGTAGACACAGGGTGTGTTGCCTCATATCCAAGGCCTCCCAAGAGGGAACCAACACTAGCACAACGTAATTCTGGCAGACACTGCATATTTCATGACATGGATGGTCATAACACTGACGACTGTAGACATTTGCGAGACCTTATCGAGGATCGGGTCAGGCGAGGAGAGCTACCCGAGTACGTCATTCAAACAACAACGCCTGCATCTGCCCCTACGCTGCCACCACCGACTCCTCGGAGAGGGAATGATCCTGGATCGAGCAATCGCGGGATTATTATCAACTGATCCCACTCAGCGAATCCCTTTTGTTTGCCAGACTCCGGTTCGTAGTTCATGTTTTTAGGTTTTTAGGCGACTTCCCGCCCCTCTTTGTTTCCAACGCATGTAATAAGCGCGACAACATCGGCCCACACGCACGGAACCGACCTGTAGTCTCCAATCGTGTTTGGGGTTAGTATAACTGCAGCTTATCTTTCATGAATCAATAATGATCACTCTTGAGTTCCGGCTCCTAATTGGATCCGTCCAGTATAAACATTGAGCTATGGTTCCCAACTGCATCCGTCCAGTACAAACATGAGCTCCGGCTCCCAACTGGATCCATCCAGTATAAACAAATTCTCATGTGCTTTTCCTTGGTCGTCTTACCCCGGTAAGGCCGTCTTGGAACTTCATGTGCTTTTCCTTGGTCGTCTTACTCCGATAAGGCCATCTTGGAACTTTCATGGCATTTCCTTGGTCGTCTTACTCCGGTAAGGCCGTCTTGGAACCCCTCTAACATCTCCTCGGATGGTTTACTCCGGTAAGGCCATCTAGGAAATATTCTTGCATTATTTGTTTTATCTTCTTGCAGGTACAAACTCCTGGTCTTCTTGGATTTCTCTAGCCTTAATACGATCCTGTGTGATCGTCGGTTTTCTGGCCTTAATACGATCTGGTGTGATCGTCGCATTCTGGGTTCGGATTTCTCAGATTATCCAGAACACGTCTTCCTTCAACTAGCAAGATATGTTCTGGGGGGCAAACATGTTGACATACTTTTTGGTAAAAGCTGTCACACTGAATATCCGGACAGCATTGCACTCGGATATGGAGAACAACATCAGAAGATAAGCAACGATTTGGTCAAAGTCGCATCACGAACAAAGAAAGGCCCTAAAATCCTATCAGACGACCTTTTTTGGGCCCGAAAACAGCAATTACAGAGCTAAGCTCTATTGCTCCAGTATATCTTTGAATTATCTTCAGTTTGAGCTTTGGTTTGGCTCAATCAGACTCACGGTTTGAAAGTTACGCCCGTTTCCATGAATGGGTGTAATTTGGCAGTTTCCTGGATAAAGCGACGAAGCGTCACACGATCGGAGTACGGCTCGTGCATCCTCTCTGGCTCGTGGTGCATCCTCGGTTCGCCCTTCTCCGGATCGCCCCCCTCGGATCGTAGCGCACCCTCAGACCACGACCCGTTCGTGGTACACCTCCTGATCACGACCCACTCGTGACACACCAGCTTCACCATACAACTCACGATCAGACCTCGGTTCGTGAAGCCTATATCACGATCCGATCTCATGACCACGAACCGACCCCTGCACCTGCTGATACACGCACTGTTTTGACCTGTTCTCATCCCACATCTTGCTCCTACTTTTCCGGATTGGGTGCCACGTACCCCATCACGAACCGGTCTTCCTAGAAGCTCTCCTACAGCTATAAATACACCTCTACATGGAATTTTAAGGGGATTCTCTCTGACTTTTTGGCTGATATTTTCTCCTATATCTAGACAACCTCTGCCATTACCAATTGCAAGGACTTTGCACCTTTCCACACATAAATTCTCCTCTTGTTATCTCAATTAACACACGGATTGTGTGTCTGCATATAACTGATTCTTGTAATCTGTCAGTATAACAATAAGATTGTAATGTGGACGTAGGCTACATCTACTGCCGAACCACTATAAAAACTTCGTGTGTCTCCTCTTATTTATCATTTTCCGCATTCTGTGAACTGCATTTGGGTGTTAGGCCCAGATATTGATCTAACATATATCATTTATAAGTCAATGCTTAAATTTAAACACCTTTAAACTATTAATGATTTTTAATTTATTTTGAATCAAAAATTATCCTTTAATAATGTGTTTAATTGGCCACTTATCTTCCTCCTAATTTTAATCCAACTCAACATTCATTTCTCTTTGTTTAACAAAGTCAGATTACCCTCTAGGTATCGTCAAAACAATTCTTCCTTCCCACGACATCAAGATATCGCGACTGTATGGAACCCATGAATTAATCCTCTTACCTTGGTAACGCATGCTACAGGAATCCAGCTTAACAAAAATAGCCTCTACGTCATTATCACGTTAATCCTTATTAACGTTTTCCCTTCCAGTATTCTGACTATCATGATCACAATGAACATTTCCACACCATTTCAGCATAAACACGGTCGCTGTAGCCTATTCATCCTTTTCCACAGTTTCAAAACACCCTACACAGTTTCATGGCCATCTCAACACATTGACCTTTTATAACTTTCCATTGTAAATTTTAAATACTGTTAACTTCCTTTCCTTAAGAATTCCCTCGTCAACACCAAGATGCGCCAGCCCCATCCACCAATTATTCACTCAGGTAATATAAGCACCAGATCGACCCTTGAATCCTTAATCCCTGTGTTTACACTAACTAACATCCTAACTATGTTTAAGCTTCTGTTATCCGTCTCCCTCACCCGATTAATAAAACCACACCCCACTGTTTAAATCAACAGTTAAACAATTATTCCCTACAATAACCCCAAAACTCCTTCTCCAGTTTAATCAAATTCAAGTAAAAATCCCAATGCTGATCATTTGAACACCCACTACCATCGCCAGACATCCACTGGAACCCCATCAGCCCTTCCCCTCTGATCTTTTTTCCACAGTACACCAATCCCCCTAAACCTGTCCTTTACCATCACCTACGACACTTGAAAAAAGGACAAATCCATGCACCCATTTCAAGCCCGCCACCTCCTGAGGAAGCAACCGGAGTTCCTGCGCCTTCGACCACATCTACATCTCGCCAAGCCCAGCGTTATTGCTTCAGAACACATCATCCAGTATAGCCTCGTCATGGAAATCAAAGTTGAAATGGTTTGGAAAACAGGAGTCGTTTGTTATAAATGAAGGAAGACCGACGGCCTTTAAACACTGATGTCAATGCTTTGACCACATACTAAAATTTGATTCACGAAAAAAATGTTCAAATTCTTTTTCTTTTTTTGTGTTTCGAAAGGAAGAACAAGAACAATATTTAAGTAAATGAGATACCATGGCAGTCACGAAATGTAGTAGATTAAGGGTCATGGGATGGATAGCTTAAGGGATACGCTGTTGAAAACCTTGGCAGACACGGTATCGAAATGCTTGGAGAACACGGAATTGGAACCATAAATCACTTTCCATTTTATTTAACTATTTTTTTTGTAAAACGTATTAAAGGTGGCTCATAAAACACGAGGATTGTATGAACTATAATTCATAGAACCCGAATTTGGATAGAATTAAATAAATGGTTGTCAGCTTTTTATAAAGTTTGGTCCTTGACAAGTCACAATGTAAAGGCCAACGTCAGCTTCAAATGCTCATTACAACAAAATTCTCTGGCATGTACTGTTGATGTTAATATATCATTCCTCTTTCATCTCCTTGGAATTTACATTGTTGAACCCTAGTAAACGCTATAATCAGAAATTATATAGTAGTACATGGTTATAATATTCCTTATCTGTTTTGTCTATTTTTCACAAAATATTTGTTTTGCATGCGCGAGCTGTTATGGCAAAAACAAAAGTACCATCGTGTCAAGCGATGTGTCACGATATAAAAATATAATTAAATAGACAAGTTAACTTATCTTGTGATATCCCAAAACACTAATATAGGGTGTAAAATACTTCAAATAAAAGTTGTTTATTTTTCAAAATAAAAATTACAGAAGAATTCTATAAATAAAATTATAACTATGTCCCAAAAAACTTGTCCAAATTCGAAACCAATATTTAATTATATTAAATAAACCGTTATGGCTTATAAATGATTCTACAGCGACTTTCTGAAAATTTAATTTAGACATAACTTGCAATCTATAAGACGAAATCTTTATTTTTCACTTCCGATAGAAAAATATAGCATAATAGATTCGAACGTTCCTTATTTCATGGAAATCCAATTTATATTGGATTCTGTAAATCCAATTGAAGTTCAAAATGTTAAATACGAACTACTACGACATTACGAGTTAGTTTATAATTTAACTATAACTTACACGTTCAAACTTCGTTTTAATTAATAAATTCCATATAAATTTCCATTTATACTCCTAATACAACATTTAAAACAATTTAAATGTTGAAATTAAATGGCTAAAAATCTGGGTCGTTACAATGTTAGTAGGTGCACAACTTTCCAACAAGTTAAAAGAGATCAGCTAAAGGTTGCTGGATTACTTCAACCATTGAAGATTACTGAGTGGAAGTAGGACCAAGTATCGATGGGATGCCTTGAACCTGAAGAGGTAATGAAGGAATCTAGATTATTGTAGATCATCTGACAGAAAGTGCCCATTTTCTTCTAGTGAAGCCAACGAGAACAGTTGTCAATCTTGCGCATTTGTATATAAAAAGAATTGTTCGGTTGCATAGGATACCCCATAGTATAGTAAGTGACCGGGATTCGGTGTTTACTACTCATTTCTAGGGAGCACATCGGTCAGTGTTGGGAACGAAGTTAAATCTGAGTGCCGCTCACCATCCTCAAGCGGATGGGCAAATAGAAAGAATAAATCGAATTTTAGAAGATCTGTTGAGAGCTTGCATTCTTGATTTTGGAGAATCTTGGGAAGGTTATTTAAATCTAGTAGAGTTCCCTACAACAAAAATTATAAAGCATGTATAAGTATGTCACCTTTTGAGGCGTTATATGGTCAACCTTGCAAATCGCCAGCATGTTGGATTAAATTTGGATATAGGCTTGCGTTGGGTCCAGATATGATCCATGAAGCGACTGAGAAAGTGGAATTCATTAAAAATAAAATAAAAGTAGCTTAAAGCAGGCAGAAGAGTTATGCTGATCAGCGCATAAGAGACTTAGAATTCTCTGTGGGTGAACAGGCGTTTCTAGAAATTTTTCCATTGAGAGGAGTCATCAGATTTGGAAAGACTGGGAAGTTATCACCTAGATATATTTGACCTTTCCAAGCATTAGAAAGGATTGGAACCTTGTCTTATAGAATTTCATTGCTTGAATTATTGTTAGGTGCACATTATGTTTTTCATATTTCTCACCTTTGAAGATATGTTCATGATCCTGGTTTGATCCTTGAAGAAGTTGCACAGCAAGGCTTAGAGATCACACTGGAGTTGACAGTTCCAAGAGACCATTTAATGGTCATTGGCAAGGATGTAAAGGAACTAAAAAACAAGACGGTAAAGTTAGTTAAAGTGCAATGGAGAGAATCCGAGGGATTGCACTAGGGAAACAGAAGACAATATACATAAGTCTTATCCCCAATGCAGAGTGGATATCTCGGAATAGCTCATTTGCGACGTAAGCTCATTTCTTGAATATCATTTTTATTCAGTATCTCTTCCGTTTCAGTTTCGAGGGCGAAATTCTTTAAGTGAGGCAGATTGTAACAACTTGAAATTTGAGTCAATTTAAAAGTAAGAATTCATATATATATGTATATATATATAAGTGGATTTTAAGTGGTTAAAATTAGAATCTGAATTTAAAAACAATTGAAAATGAATTCTAGTTTTATTTTATTTTCTTCTAAAATTAAAATAAGGTTAGTGAACTTTAAAATCAAATTAAAAATAAATATATTGAAATTCGATAATTTAGTATTATTTAAATAGCCTAAAAACAACCATTTTGCAAACAGCCTCAAAATTCGGCGAGACTAGTTTCATTGGATCCGTATCTATGAAATATGGTAGGATCTCAAATTTTTATCGTTACAAACTTAAGATTTGGTCGTATAACTTGAAAACGTATAAAGGTCATTTAATTAAACAAAAGCTTAAATTTAATCAAAACATAATTCCTAAACTTCCTCCCCTATTGACTCTGCACCACCACTTACTTAAACTCCCCTCAGTGTTGTCATAAACATAATAATGATGTTAGTTAGGCACAAAAAAAGTAAGAATTTGGCACAAAAGCTAATGCATGAATTAATTAGTTCGTTAAACCTTACTGGAAAATTATCTTAAGGCCCATTACTTCACCCTACACCACCTCCTCTCATTGTGACGCCTAGGCATGTGATTCTGCACTTAGTACCTTATCCTATGTGTATGAATAGGTGGTCTCTCATTCACATTTCCTTCTTTCTATTTTCTCTTCCTTTTTCTATCTTTTCTCCCTCCTTTCTCTCTCCTCTCCCTCGTTGGGCCCCACCTATGCGCTATCAGCCAACCTGCGCCTCCCCCACCCGCCACATCAGCTACACCACCTCCCCCTCCTTACTGTGGACTCTACCACCTTCAAGTGCACCTAAGAACCTCTAAACCACCTTAAAGGCCTCACCTTTACACCCCTCCTTGCCCAAAACAACCCAACTCGTAGACCCCATAGCCTAATATACCCCCTAGGTGCACTCCATTCCCTTAGGCCGCACCCCTCAAACCCAAAGACCCGACCTTTTGTCTCCGAAACCAATATATATCCATATATTTATATGTGTGTGTGTGTGTAATTTATAAAAATTTATATGCGTCAAAACCCTATCCGTTCAAAATCTGAAAATACACGGTGATGTCGGAAGGCTGCCGGATTGGATTGAGATTGTAACGACCCGGGGATTTTTCGACCTTGGTTATCGACATAAACTCAATGTCGACTATCCAAGCATCGAAAATACCGGATAGTTAATAGAAAGAAATTAGAGGGTGAGAATAGATAAGATAGAAAATTAGAATAGAAGAAGAAGAAGAACACCAATACAACATCAAAATAACATGAATCTCACAGCGAAACGAATAAAATATAGTATACAACATAAATTTTAAATACAAATCTGTCATTTGTATATACATATCATCATTAGGATATGACACTTACACCACAACAGAAATGACAATAGCTAGATAATCCTGAAGCCTCCTGCTCTAAGCTCTCCAAATATATCTGTAAAATCCTGACTACTTGACTGCCCGTACAAATTTGGGCACCCAAGAGTTTAGGGAAAACAAAACAAAATAAAATCTAAGTCAATCATGTGACTGGTGTAAGTAAACTCCAACCATTTGTTTAACTTTTAAAATCCTTTTAAAGGAAAGAATAATCGTAAGACCAATCCACACATAAACACGGATGATTTTTACCTTACGATAACCCAAAACATTTGTAAAACAATATTATTCTGATATTATAATAGTGTCTAACACAAGTAATATCAATCTAGTAGAACGCTTCCATCTCACGTTCTACCTATATAATATACAATCAAAAACCGCGCGCTCTTACTGGGCAATGGATTTCTAACTATGACAAGGTATGGAACCACCTTCCGACCAGTGTACTCTAGAAGCATACGCTGAAGTTAAACAAGAACATCTTGTAACTCGGCCACACATGACCGGCCATTCATTTCGCAAGAATGTTCCGAATATATTATCACCTTACGGTTGGTATACCAACATAACCATTCCCGGGAGATACATAATTGAAAGAGGTAACAAATATGAATATTCTCTAGATGGTGACAATGTACCCTAATTGGGTGCGACTCACTTAGCCATGCTGCCTGCCCGATTTCTATCATTTCCTAGTTGATGAGGCTTGAGGTCGTAACGTATCTTTAAACAGATCAATCCTTCATTTACTTTAAATGCGACATCGTCATACCCGTCAAATCACAAATTAGTGTCCCCGAAAATACCACGGGTATAAGCTAAGAGAAACGAATTCCTCCACCACCAACGTAAATACGTTTGAAACGATCAATTTACGCGATCCACCAGAGATACTCTGTTAGACATTTGTCCATCAAGTTGTCCTGAGACTGGACAACTCGAAGGCACTATTCTGTAAATCCATCTTAGGCAATTTCTACCTAGGATCTACTGAATAGCCCTTGCATAACTCCGTCTTCAATTATCTTCATCATATTTGATTCGCAACGCTGATGCCACATAGAGTGGTTTTCAAATAATATATCTGATCCCGGTCTCTCCGTATTGACAACGAAAATGGTCAAAATCTTTGATAGTCTGTGATTTAACTATCAAAGGAAAACATGTGTACAAACAACGGTTGTATTCCCAAATGGAAATCTTACCGATCAATCACCATTTCATTTCCCGATTTCCCCTTTATCATTTCCACATATTCATAAATTATTAATTTTCTATGATTAGAAAATATATGTTATTAACTTTGGAAAACGTTTCCATTTCTGATTTACACATCAATATCTTCCCACCTCTATCAGTCTCTAACTGTGAACTAGTAAGAGAACAACTTCCCAAGTATAAATCCCGAAGGCCGAAACCAACATCAGATCGATGCCCAGAAAGCCATTCAACTCAACTAATTTCCAGTCAGTTTCTAATTTCAGTAATTCCATTTAAATTCCTAATTCAAACCCCAAATTCTTTTATAGTATTTTATTTGCAAATTATTTACTTTAATCTATTTTTTTAACATCGAATGTGAATAATATTTCTTTTATCGAATCAAAACAGTTTGATTTCGTATTTAAAAACAATATCTCAAACCCAAATTCTATTTATATTTTTATTTGTAGAATTATTCATACAAATCTTGTTCCATTTCCAACATTTAAATCTCATTTATAATTACCTTTATATAGTTCTATTTATTCTATATAAATCCTTTTATATAATTCTATTTATTTTTTATAAATCCTTTTATATAATCCTATTCATTTTATATAAATCCTTTTAAATAATCCTATTCATTTTATATAAATCCTTTTATAAAATTCTATTCAATTTGTATAAATCCTTTTATATAATTCTATTCATTTTATATAAATCTTTTTATATAATTTTATTTATTTTATATAAATCTTTTTGTGTAATTCTATTCATTTTATATAAATCCTTTTATATAATTCTATTTATTCCCCAAACATTTCCTTGATTATATTTTCCAATATTTGTTTTCCAAATATTACCTTTTATAATATCCTATTTATTTCATATATAAATATTTCATTTTCAATATTCACTTTGAAAACTTCCTTTTTACATTCTAGTATTTCATATGGTATTTAAAATACAAATAACATGACCAGTATCATCATAATCAATCACAGATTATATCACATCATATATCACAATATATGAAAACAAACAGTATTATAATATTGAGGAATCCAGTTGGATCCCTCCAACCTGTTTCCCTGCATCCACAGATGTTAAACACTACAAACAACATCGATTTCATTTCAATATGAAATATTCTGATAAACAGACCCAATATTTGATTAACGATATATATATATATATCGTTATCTATAATTTCAACCAATAAATCAGCAATTCAACCAAACAATCAACACACAACAATCAATCATCTTTTATCACTATTAGATTATATTTATAAAAATATAAACTATACAGAGTTAGTGAGATTTACTCACATTGGACGGTCATCGTTAAATAACGATAACTGTTGGTTGATTCAGATAGACAATTTATTTCGCTATAAATTGTAACGAGCTCCAATTCACTCCCAGTCAGTTCCATTGTGTAGCCCTCTCCCATACGATCCCAACGTGACTGGCTGTTCGAAATTCTGGTACAGTATGATCGAGATATTGAATTTACAAGTTATACAGTTATTTAATTAAATTAAACTTGAACACTATTTATTTTGGGCTTCACCTTTTGTTTTGGCCATCAGGCCCATCATCCATTCGAAAATCCCACCCAGCTATATACGTTAGCCTTTCTTCCCTGCCTAATTTTTACTCCAGTTCAGATTCCCCTTTCCACCACTTTCAAGATCAAACCCGTACTCCTCAAGCCTTCTACCGACTCCATTTTCATTGGAAAAACAAACTAACTTAACTAAGAAAATTGATGATTCCCTAATTACCCCCTCAACTAAATCCCTTTCTTCCTCTTCAGTTGAAACACCGAACCCGCTGCCCCATATTTCAACATTTCCAGATTACTAAACGCACCGTCCTCCCTCCAAAATTCACGAATTCACTAATCACTACACAAATATAATTAAACAATAAAATCCTTGATCACCTTCATAATCCGCCCTTTATAGTAAATTAGCTTCTTCCCAAACAGACCGAAATATGCTTATGTTAATCGCTACTTCACCATTTCAAAACCTCGGAGCTCTCCCTCTCGTCGGTTTCTCCACGCAACTCAAAACCGCAACCACCAATCTAACGCCAAAATCTTCTCCATCTCAAGAGCTACACACCCTTCCTATTTTCCTCAAGCTCGCATTGGTGTGGAAGAACGTGTTCTAGTCATCACTACCAGACATCGAACAAACTACCAAACCCGTACTTCACCGATCCCCACAAAAACATTCCTATAAGTGCCAAATGACTTCCTGAACCCAGATCCAATACAAAAAGTTTGAATCGATGCCCCGTAATCGAATAAACCCAAACCCTAGGAGCTACTGTACAAATATTTAGCGAGTCAAATGAAGTCTGAATGGAACAAAAATCATCTCTGGTGGAAGGGCTTCTCACGGTGGATCCATATATACTAATTTGGACATTTATGGATTTTTATTTCTTTTTCTATGAATCTAGGAATTTACGAACTTAGAATATTGAAGAAAATGTATGGCGGTGGGTGTTTCGACTGAGAATGAAATTAGGGTTAGATAAGGATTGTAGTGGTATTTATAGGAAGTTTTAAATAATTTTATATTCATTATTTAATTCATTTTTATTATAACACTGTTTGTATTGGCCGTTAAAAATCCCTATGATCACATATAATATCCAAATTTGATGAAAATGGACACACAGTTACAGTTCGACATTTCAGACCCAACGAACTTGTTTCGTCGAATTCCGAGTTAGTTTGCATATTTTTAAAGTCAAATTATTAACTGTATTTCACATTAAAATTCCGTACGGCCACACACTGACTCCAAAAATTATGAAAATTGAAATCTAACAATAATTTAATATTTCGGATCCAACAAAATTAGTTTCATCGAAAACGTAGTTTGTTTGCGAAAATGGCTATTTTTAAAGAAATTAATAAACCCACTTAAATATTAATATATTTAAAAATAATTAAATTAAATGTTTATAAATAAGTATTATCGTATATATTCACACAGAATATAATATTAGCTCCAAATATTCCTGTCTGAATTTATAACTCGACATTTCAAATCCAGATTAAATCAGTATTCAATTTATATTAAAAATCCAATTATAATATAAATAAATCGTTATATATTATAAAGGAATTCCATAGTGACTTTTCAAAAATTTGATTTGGACATAACTCACAATCTACACAATGAAATCTCGATTTTTCTCTTCCATTAGAAAGATATAGTTCAACAACTCCGAAGGTTTCTTGTTTCACAGAAATCTGGTTTAAAACGGATTTTGTATATTCGTTTAAAGTTCAAATCGACAAATTACGAACTGCCGCGCCATTTCGAGCTTGATTAAAATTATAATATAAATTATACATTCAACTGTCGTTTGTAAATAACTTCGTTATTATAAATAAATTCTAAACTGAATTAAATATTATAAATAATCCAATTCACACAATATTGTGAATTCTTCTATTTCGGACTATTTTGGAATTTAAATATATTATTTAATTATTTATATTAATTAAATATTTTAAATTATTTAATTCAAGTCATTATAAATTACCAAATCACATTTAAACAACTAAATTAATTAATTATTATACTATAAAAATACGGGTCGTTATAGAGATAGCAGAGGGGTCCTACATTCATAGTTACGAAGGAGTGGATAATTCGGTGAGAAACTATGTACTTAAAAGGTAAAGTAGTATTGGTTGATAAATATTAAATCATGTTTGGGTTTAATAATGATTAGTGAAGTAAAGATCTGATTTTTAAGTGATAAATATACGACACTTAAGTAAATAACACCCTATGTTGATGACTGTGTGGATATTGGATGAATGATTGTGGATATGAACCTTATTGGTTGATTGAATACTATTTTAATTAGTAATAGGTTAATGGATATTAACTTGCTAAGTTAATGAAACCTTTTTTGGTTGACGTCGAATTTTATAATGGTAGATTATGGGGTGGTATATGTCACCGCAATTAATTATACCAAAAATGTGGATTATTGGGTTACGGTTAAGTCTCTATTCGATAAAGTATTTAATTGAATATTTTATTAATTAAATAATAAGTGAAAGATAAATTTCGAATTTGATATCCTATTTTTGATAGAAACAAAGTTAAATTTATTACGATAAATGTTTTGCAAAGGAGAGAAATTTATTTGAAATAGTTTCAAGTAATTAAAGCATGTTCAAATATTATATTAAAAACGAATAATAACTTTGAATAGTGAAATATAAGAAATGTTTTAGCTGGGTTTTCTTTTCCAAACTATCTTATTTATTTTTAGAATGGATATTAGGAAAGTTTAGATTTCAAAGGACAAAGTTTGAAAAATAGTAATTTAATAATATTATAATATTCAAATAATGGAATATTTAAATTTAAAGTTAAATATTGGAAATATAGCTTTCGAAAATTATTTTATATGTTTTATATAATTATTAACTTATTTAGAGGCAATTCGACTTGATTTAAATATAAGTCGAAGTTGGATCTGAATAGAAATACTCGTGCAATGGTAGTTCGCGAATTTCGACCATTGACTTCAAACTGACGAACCGGGAGATCCGACCGTAGGATTTTTCCGAAATGAAAAGTGTTTAGTTCGTAATGAAAAGTTTTTTCAAATGAAAAGAAAAGTTTTATAATCTAATGGTTGTATTCTGAAATAAGTTCAAATCAAATTTGGATAAAAACAGCATTTGTGTAGTTTGGGACCCGAAATTGGATTTTGATGAAATTGTCTATTTTTAACTTACTAAAAAAAGAGATAACTTATGATAAATTGTAATAAATGATTTTAAAGAGTTTTGGACCAAATATATGAGATTTTGAGTGATAAAAACCTATTAACCAGTACCAAGTTTTTTTGCAACGCTTTTGTAACAATTGTAAGTTATGTTTTGAGATTAAGGGTTTTAAATTCCCAAATTGGATCTAATCCTTGATAGAAACTTTTTGTAAGGTTAGTAATGAATTCTGAATACGATTTTGGAAGATCAACAACTTAACCAAGTTTAAGAATAAGATCTAATCTTATGAAACGTTTTCCAATTAAAAGAACTTAATGGGGATCCGATAATCCAAATGGATTTTGTTTGACGCAAATTATTTTGAAACAGTACGGTTCAACCCTTTTCGAATAATTATACGACGAGATAGAGATATCGAAGATGGTGGAAGACCGGGAATCTTCACATCGAATGGACTGCTAGCTGATGCCTTGGGTAGTAGTCCGGACATACTTGTTGATTATCTGGATATGTACGGACCTCTCTCCTTTATTAGATGTGCAATAAGGTGACTTTAGTTTTGTTCACAACCTAGAACGAACTTGTATTGGATGTATACACTACGCCATATATTGCCCACTGCAACGAAAATCCAAGGTGTTTCCAGCTAAAATGTTGCCACAGCTATGCTGATTTTTTGCGTATTGCAACGCACTCTTCAACGTGTTACCATAGATATCAAATTGTGTTGCAATAGCTATAGTTATAAACTTATAAATTTAATTTGCCATGTCATCAATCTGCATCTATATAAAGATGCATATTTATCCGTCTATTTACCATTTAAAAACAACATATAAAGTTGACACCTTACCAATCCATTAAAATACTTCACCACTAATAGGAAATCAACTTACATTACTCATTGGATTCCTCTTTCTCAATTTCTCAGATTTGTTCGATTCTCACCCCCAAATTTCCAATTCCAACCCCTAATTTTCATTCATCTACTTCTTCCACTCCAACCCTCTCTGCGTCCTCCACTTCTTCCATCGAGTCCTCGACTCCAAACGCACCCACTTCTTCCCTTCCCCGTCATCAAACGACGGTTAATCCAAGAAGAAAGGTGCTAGCTTTTTATCCTGTGTTTCTCATGTACGTTTCTGTTGGTTTTTTTATCATCGTTATTCATTTGTCTACCGAGAAACGGAAATTATTATCACCATGAGTATAATTTTGTTTGGTTGGTGGTATTTTTTTGTGGTTTTATTGTGTGTTGATTCACTGAAATGTTCTTTGAGCAGCTATTGGTTTGTTAATCATTTTAATAACACAGAACTT
The DNA here is from genome assembly GCA_030737875.1 of Allium sativum. Taxonomy (NCBI): domain Eukaryota; kingdom Viridiplantae; phylum Streptophyta; class Magnoliopsida; order Asparagales; family Amaryllidaceae; genus Allium; species Allium sativum. The sequence goes on along the minus strand of CM060920.1, from coordinate 52,960,575 downwards.
TAGTTCCTAGTGAAGTGTGGTTGTGAACAATATGACCATCAACCTTATATGAGTTGCATGTTTTAAACAACTGCTTGAGTTTCCTAGGTTGTTGTTGTCTGTGATGATTGAGACATGATACACTGGTTTATGAAAATGGTTTCATAAGGATGCTTACATATACTAACAGTTATCATTTTTTAAGTATTGTCATGAGTTGTATGCATAAGACCATCTAATAAGTGTACGCATGATTTCTTAAGTGTGTGTGTGTGTGTGTGTGTAAGACTGGCTAATAAATATACGCATGTTTTGTTTTGGTTATGCACACAAATATTGAATACATGAAATACATGCCTGAAGGCTACGGAATGATTTGCAGTTTGTGATATCACTTCAATTCTTCCTTTAATTCAAGTTCAATGTCCGCTCAATCAATTTCTATTTCAAATTCGTCAACAACGGCTGCGAGAAAGAACTGCCACCACAAGATCCTAGTGAAGATGAGGACTGCGAAAGTAGGGTCGAATGCGTGGAAGAAGTTTTTGGTTGCTCCATGTGGCTGATAAGTATAAATTAGGTTTTTGGGTTGCTTTGTCGATTATCATATCTTTCATTGATGTTTTAGCCGTAAATTTAAGATATGTGCAGAATGGAAATTGCGGGTATTTTATGTGGCATCACGAAGTGTATGAAATCAACAACAATGCTAAATTGGATGATACTACTGTTATGTTAATGGAAAAGGAAAAGACTATATCACAATTGCACGTGGAAAAGAAGTCAATTGAAGAAAAGATGCCAAAACAAAAATAAAAGAGGGCAAAAGCCGATGAATTTGTACCAGATATGAAGGAAGAGTTGGCCCTAATGCACATTGAATGTGGAAAACATGAGACAGGAGAAAAATTCTTTGCAAAAGCTTTAGCTATGTCCTGGATCATGTTTAGAGTTCTTTTGTGTGTTGTTATGGCAATCTAGAGCAGTGAAGTAACGTGAAATAGCATGCATGGGCAGTTTTTCAGGCATAAATTTAAGTTTTGTCACATTGTAGATTAGTGATAATTTTTTTCACATTGCACACTAGTGATAAATTTTTGCCACATTGCCCATTAAAGCTAAATTACTAATTACTGATAATTTTATCCACATTGTAACTGTCTAATTGTTTACTCAGTATACATTTGTATACACACTGTGCCTCTTTTATACTATGTATGCACATTGTTTAGATCAGTATACAATTGTACCCACATTGTGCCTCAGTTATGTAACTTGGTTATGTAAATGAAACGCAAATGAAAATGAAACTCAGTTATGTTTAGATCAGTATACACTTGTATACACATTGTTTAGACCGGTTATGTAACTCAGTTATGTTCATATCAGTACACTTGTATCCGCATTATGCCTATGTTATGTAACTCAGTTATGTAAATGAAACGCAAATGCAAATGAAACTCAGTTATATTTAGATCAGAATACACTTGTATACACATTATTTGGATCAGTTATGTAACTCAGTTATGCTTATATCAGCACACTTGTATCCACATTGTGCCTCTGTTATGTAACACATTTATGTAAATGAAACACAAATGCAAATGAAACTCAGTTATGTTTAGATCAGTATACACTTGTATACACATTGTTTAGATCAGATATGTAACTCAGTTATGTTTAGACTAGTTATGTAACTCAGTTATGTTTAGATCAATACACTTGTATACACATTGTTTAGATCAGTATACTACGTTATACTGAAATGCAAATGGAATTCAGTTATGAAACTCAGTTTGTGCTGAAAGGAAACTCAATTATACTATGACCATAGTTTGTATTGGAATGCAATTGAGACATGCATACCTCTTATTTTGTGCTGAAATGAAACTGATGTATGCAAGTGAAGGAGGCAGTGATGAGGATTTTTAAGAACTTGTTACTGAAGGCACTACAGGTACTCGATGCAGTAGAGGCATTGGACGCATTGGAGGCTTGCGCTATATTTTGAAACTGTTTTAGTTTTATGTAAACATGAATTTAGGATTGGATGTGTTTGTAATTGAAATGTCTGTAAAATTGAATCTAGTGGCTATGTTTTGTTATTTTGTAGTTGACTAAGTACTACTTGTGTTTTCTGGTTAATTTGAAATAAAAAGTTCTTTGTTAATTTCAGTGTGATGTTATGTTATGTAATGTTGCCATATATATGATATAATGTTTCAGTTTGTGATGTTAAATGTTGCCATAGCTATGATATAGTGTTTCCATTGGGTGGTAAAATTTTTGCCATAGATTTATGCAAGTGGGCCCCACAACTGGATTCCATGAACCCGGGCTACAGATTTTAGTGGCGATTCCGTGAACCCAGGTTACAGATTTTAGTAGGCCCCACATTTTTGTAAATTTGGTACCTCTGGTAACATCTGTGCTGATGTTGCCTTAGGGTCACAAATATTTTGCCTTTGACTCTAAGGCAATAGGCAACCCCAAGAAAGTGTTGTCACTGATCTTTTTTTGCCTATAGCAAAACTTCTTGGCATCTACTGCATCATTTCTCTAGGGTTGTCGTAGGCCATCTATGGCGTAGTGATGTTTGACATTGTATTTTACTACATAACCAATTGGTTCCTACTAATGATATATCAGTTGGTAGTGGAAGAACTATCCTTTTAGCTTAACACCCTCCTCTACGACGTATGTACTCGGAGGGTTATATATTAATAGATACCGATTATATGTTGTGAATTGATAGTGTGGCATGTTAAGTGCTGATGGTAGATAGATCAAAGCTTTCGTTGAAAAGTAGAGCTTTATGGAAGATGACTTCACGGCCTCACAACTGGTAACAAGCTGATATAGGATGAAGGACTAATGTTTCCTTCTAGTTGAGAAGTGATGCCATAGTATAGAGTCGGGACAATTTACACATGCGGATGATATATCGAAGAGCCTCAGATAATGGTCGGCAACGACCGGCAGACGTTATGTTCAGGAGAAACCCAAACTACACTTGGTATAGGTGGGCCAACTTTGCCGATACAAAAGAAGCATTTGTTTATCTTGAGATATCCCGCTAAGGGTGTTTCGAATCCTGGTCAGGATCCTTTGCGTTGGTCATTGTTGAAACCCAACTTCCAATACGAACCTTTATGGTTTTAGTTCTAACATATGTATGTAGACATAATATATAGGTACCTACATCTGCTATGATCTGTACATTTTGTAACATCCCAGATTTTTGAACGATAATTATGGATATTTAGATATGTTTTAAATATTGATTTGGCGATATTAATGGATTTTATATCAAATTTATTTAATAAATGAAGCTTGAACGTTTAAATTTATAATATAATTAAAACATGCTTGTAACGACGCGATAGTCCGTAATATTGACTTTTGAACTTTAATTGGATTATACAAGATCCGATATAAGTCGGAATTCTATGAAATAAGAAACGATAGAATCCAGTAGATTATAATATTCCAATGAAAGAGAAAAATGGTGGTTTCATATTATAGAGTGTAAATTATGTCCAATTCAAATTTTCAAATGGCCGCTATGGATTTCATTAATAAACACTAATTTTTATTTTGTAAAATATTAAGGAATTTTATATAATTTGAATATCGTTTAACTAGAAATTTTTGATATTGAGTTTAAAATCTATAATGGTTTATGCTGGAGCTGTATAAGATTTCATTTGGAAATATACGATAATAATATTTTTTTATTATTTAAATGGAATTGTTTTGGATTTAAATTTATCGTTATTATTTAGGCCTTAAAAATAGTTGTTTTTCAAAACAACCTCCGTTTTCGATAAAATTAATTTTATTGGAATGCGTATAACTAATTATTGCAGAGTTTCAAGTTTGGAGCTAATCGGAGTTGTTTTGTCCGCGGACGAAATGTAAATGTGAACTGATGAATATAATTAGAACTAAAATACACTATTTGCAAAAACAGAGTCAGATTTTAACGAGTTTCGTTGAGATCGCAATGTCAAGACATAGCAGTACGTCTGTTTTCATTACGTCTGATGTGCATGCGTCTCGGTGCGATTTTAATTGTCAATTTGAAATAGCGGTATCGCGCTAAATTAAATCTACCCTAAATTAACCTCCCTAAGTATAAAACGAGGCAAACCTACCCATGTTTCCTCTGCATGCCTAACTGTTAATACACAACCTTCATTTGGGAAAAGAAATGATAGCCTGAACCATGCGCACGTATTTTCTACAAGCCTAAACAACAAGCACATGCATTTGCCTGTACGATTACAAACCCCCTACATTTAAAATATCTCACATGTTACGAATTGTCCCTTTCTTTTATCTCGAGCCGACCTAAATGCATGAAGCCGACCTAAATTGAAAAATTAAAGCCTACCCTATACAATATGAAGCGACGTTGATCATATCTGCTATTTTCTCCATCAATATACACCCAGCGTCTCCTGCTTCTTCTTCATTCGAGTCTTCCCATATAACATTTGTGTCCATTCCATCTTCGTTTCAACATATAGAAGAAATGCAAACTTCCTTCTCACATTTCATATTTCTGTACCACTTTAAAATTGATACTCCTTCAATCGCAAAACCCAACACCTATTTTTAATACAATCAACCGGTGGCATTAGTGAGTCCTGGTTTGATCTGACATGGATCTTCGGGTTCAGATAGTGGAGTTTAGGACAGAGGTGGTGAGCTGGCTTAAGAGGTGACATGGTTGTTAGGGAGAGGGCATCATGCATTCTTGAATTTGAACAGCAGCAAAAAGGAAATGACGGCTGGAGCATATGTACTCGGTTGACTAGCGCGGTCGAGCATGAGAGTATGGAGTTGGAGCAATAAAGGTGGTTGGCAGGTTGCTTGTTGACATGGGTAGCGAACTATATAAAAAAGGGAAGAACGGAGCAGGGTCTGTCAAGGGGGAGTCACGGGTGGCCTGTGCGTGGTATCTGGAGGGTGAAGCTCTAATAGTGGTAACATTTCTAAAAAAGGAGAGAAGATGTGAAGGCGGTTCACTGGGATGTGGGGAAACAAATGGTAAACTTTCGCATGGGGGAAGTGTACAAAGGAGCAAGCTTTGTATTGCGGGAAGAAAATATACAATGCAGGGTGGGCTTGGATTGGGCTTACAAGTAAAAAAAAGGAAAAAAAAAGGGATAACATGAAAAGAGTGGGAACAAAAAGAAACTGGGGTGGTTTGGTGAGCATGAGAAGTGGACGTTGCATGCAGTTGAGGATAAGAAAGTAAAGAACAGGTAAGAGAAGAATATAAAATGTTAATCCTATTATTAAAATATGCCTAATAGTGTTTTAATGTAACCTTGTATTAACGTGGCCATCTTGCGTTTAACGCGACAGTACATTTCGAAATGGACCTGATCGTGTTGCCAAACCCAAATTTACAAATAACGTAAATAATGTAAATGTGTCGAAATCTTAGTATATGTCCCATTTATATATTTTTAGAATTATTGTTAACTAATCAATAAAATGTGATTTAATATAAGGTTAATTAATTTAGATTCTAACCTTAACTTGAAACATGTGTGACGTCCTCATATGTTATCAGAATCGGAGCCAACAAGGAACTTTGGAACCACTTCGATTGGGGTAACATTTTGAAGCTGGGTTGATCAGAGTTGGCAGCTATTGAGATTTTTAATTTAATTAAACGTTAGTTTAATTTAATTGAAATGAACTGTTTCAGTGACATAAGAAATCAAGGTGAGTAAAACTCACTCAGTTTATCCAGCTTATATTTTCCATAAGCCAGGTTTTTAATTTGTGTGCGATGTTGGCTAATGGTTGATAATTGTTTGATTGGTTTGCTTGTATGCTGAATATTTTTAATATTCATTTATTAGATTAAACATTTGTCTAATTAATAAAATTAAATCGTTATTTCAACGATTATATTCAAAACAAGGTAACTCACCTTGTTGGTTACGTTTATAATAATATAAACGTGTTGGATGTTGAATGGATGTTGTAAATTGGTTGTTGACCGTTATTAGTTAAATTGTTCATTTTCATTATTGTGACACACACACATATATATATATATATATATATATAAATATCGCTGTATTGAAATTGAGATAACCCATTTTGATGCAGGAAAGGACAGGTTAGAGGAATTCAACCAGATTCCTCACTATTATTGATAATTTTTATCAAAATGCTTATATATTGTTATTGAATGTGGAAATTAACAGATATTTCATGGTTCTATACTTTAGTAGACATTTGCCTATTTAGTACAATTGATAAAATTAAAGATTTTGAAAAAGATATTAAATCAATTCAGAACGTTTTAAAATTCTATTTATATGAGTTTGAAATATGATTTTGAAACATCAAAGTTAATTATGGTTTTTATAATCATTTAAAATTATAAGTATGCAATGACCTAAATAGAATTTGTTTAAATTTATTATATTGGTATTAGTTAACGAATTTAACCATGTCTTGAGTGAATAAGTCAACAGTTTTAACTAGAATCGATTATTTACTGAATCATTAATTATCAATGAAGTCGATTATTATTTGATGGACTTTAAGGGAAGATTTACTATTTTAATAATAATCAATGACAAAGTAAATGAATTTGATTTTTAAAATATTGAAATTTTATAATTATATAATCAAAGTGAGGATCTTGGAATATTTATTGAATAAGAGATTGTTCGAAAAAGAGTTTTACGACAGAGTTTGACTAGGCTGAGTTTGAAGGAAGTATTACTTACTTCCGTTATAACTAAGATTTAATTATGATTCATTTATTCAAATCAATAAAATTATACTTTTAAAGATGATATTTTGAAAGTGCGAATTATAATGTTATTATTATAATCAATGTTATTTCGTAAAAGAAGTAGATGCTTGTTGTGAACCTTGTATGTTTCGAAGTTAATAATGTTGTTTAGTTAAGGTTTGAGAGGTAAATTACACCCCAACTTAATTGATTGCATTGGTGACTAAGGAATGGTTAGGTTCGATAGCGAGGATGGGTTATATGAAGTGAGTTGATGAGCATAAATGGTTTTAAAGACTATGCTTTAAATTGAATAGTAGAATAGTAATGTAAATGTTTTCGAATGTTGAAGGATTTGAAGATTTTAGAAATTTAATTAACCGATGGTTAATTAAAGAGGACAAATGGTGCTAGGTATTGAACCCGTGAACTCATCTTATTTTATGGATGAATGGTTGTTTTACTTTGATAGTTAAATAACTGACTATCAAAATCTGGCAAATGATTGTTGGTACGAAAAGACTGGGATCGAATTTATATTCGAAAACCATTCCAAACAACAAATACATAACGTTGAAGATTGAAGATGGAGCAATTGAAGAACGTGGATCTTCACGAGCGGAAGGATTACTTGTCGAATATTCTATGGATTGCAACTAGAGGTATTCTGACATGATTCAGTCGTAAGTGCGACTTTGCGGATTGCAACGACATCTCGTTACTAATCATTTGATGTGGTAGTAGAGTGCCTTCGGTTTATCCAGTCCCAGGACAAGTTGTATTGTCGAATGTCTAACAGAGTATACCTAACAAATCACGTACAGTTGATCTCTTAGATGTATTACTTTTATTGGCAGAGGATTTCGTTTCTCTTAGCTTTTTATACCCGTAATATTTTTAGGAAATTAATTAGTGGTTTGACGGGTTTGACAATGTGGCATTCAAAGTAAATGGTGGTGTGCTATTCTAGAAGACAAACATAGCCTCAAGCCTCATAAACGGAGAAATGACAAAATTCGGACATGCAACATGGCTAGTTGGGTTGCATCCAAGTAGGGTGTATAATTACCAATCTAGAGAAAAATCTTATTTGTTCTTCTTTCGCATCTGTATCTCTCGGGAATGGTTACGTTGCTTGTAACCATGGGTGGTAATACATTCACTACACTCAAGCTAAATGAGTGGGCGGTCATGTGTGCCGGCTTGTAAGATGTTCTTGTTGAATCCCAATGTATCCTCTTTATAGTACACTGATCGGATGGTGTTCCCATACATTGTCATAGTTGGAATCAATAAGAACCCCGTGGTTTTTGATTATTTAATGAATATGTAGAGCGTGAGATGTAAGCGTCTGCTACTTCGTTATTTACTTGATTTACGTCACTATTATAATATCAGAATAGTATTGATTTCAAAAACGTTCTGGTTATAGTAAGGTAAAAATCGTCCGTGTTTATGTATGGGTTGGTCTTACTATTACCCTTTCTTTCAAATGGTTTTCAAAGTTAAACAATATGGATTTTATTTACACTTAGTGAGTTTTTCTCAAGTTGGTTCACCAGACTGATCCATGGCGTTTGTAATGCTCGGGTCAGGCCGAGTTGTGTAAATTCAGGTTATCAGATGTTGCGAAGTTTAGAGACAAGCTGAAGGAGTATAGAAATATGATATATATTGTTATTCTGTTGATTGTTGTATACGAGGACAGATTCTTATAACTAGCCAGATGTATTGGATGTTCATTGTACTATGATGATTGTAAGTATTTTTCAAGCTTTCAGTAAAGGTTTATTTATATATTATATTTTATTCGATTGTGACTGAGACTTTGATTTTGTATTGGTTCTTCTTATTCTTATATTTCTTTTCTCATCCACTAATTTTCTTTCTATTAAAGATTCATATTTTCGTGCACTTTGGGTTGGACGCGTGTAATATTAGTCAACTCAAAGGGTACATATTTACGAGCCTTTACAATTGGTATTAGAGCAGAAGGTTGTGTAGAAACCTTGGCTCTGTGGTCTAGCTCGATAGAGATGAGGTTAGAAATACCCTAGATTGAGTTTTAGTTTATACAAACGAGAGAGCGTATTTGTAAATTTTATATAAAATGTTTTGTATTCTGTTGATTGATCGGTTCTAGTGTTGGGAAACCATATTGAACTGGTAATTGAAACAATATTGTTTTATAAACAGGGTAAATGAAATAATTTTTCCCAAATTATATTCTTATAAAAAAGGAAATAATTTTCTTTATTATAGTAATATTGGTTGTTCGGTTGTTTTTCTTGATTTTGTTGAAATTCCAATGGAATGATAAAATGAAACTGAACTATCTAGAAAAAAATTTAGTCAATTGAATTGGATATGAAAATAAAACTTAACCTAGTTAAGTCGAATTGAATAAAATAAATTTGGATTTGGAAATCGAATGGATATTCAAATGATTCGGTTGTTTGTTATTTGAATGTTGAATTTGTTGAATAAAATTCATAAAACTGATCAATAAATAAGTTGAATGAAAAAAGAAGTTGAATGAAATGAAACTAAATAATTTAACCCTGTAATTATTACTTGCATTGCAAGTGGAGCTAACTGCATATTCCTGAAGGCCATGGGAGTTGATTTAGTTATAGATATTGAAGTACAGGTCGGAAAATGAAGAGTAATTAGTTGCTTTGCTTCGAAATTGGAGTTTGAAATTCCCGACAAATAGGTAAACCTTAATATTATTGATTGGTGATTGATTTCTTTACCCCTGAGTTGGGTAACCATTTGGCTTTTCATTTTCTTTCGGAGAAGTTGAGGCCCGGAGTGACAGTTGTAGTTGTACCGATCGAGCCACACAAAGGGGATGCTGGCAAATTTTTTAATTCTTTTAAAGAGTCTGAAATTATTTTAAAGATAATTCAAAAATAATTATTTTAAAATAATTGGGTTTGGTGCATTCTTCTTACCTTGTAATTTAGGGGATGAAATTCCTTTAAGGGGGGAAGAATGTAACATCCCAGATTTTTGAACGTTAATTATGGATATTTAAATTTGTTTAAATATTGATTTGGTGATATTAATGGATTTTTATATCAAATTTATTAAATAAAATGGAGTTTGAACGTTTAAATTTATAATATAATTCAAAACGAGCTCGTAATGAAGCGGTAGTTCGTAATATTGAGTTTTGAACTTTAATTGGATATACAGGATCCAATATAAGTTGGATTATGTAAAAGAAGAAATGTTAGAATCCAGTAGATGATACTATTTTAATGAAAGATAAAAATGGAGATTTCATATTATAGAGTGTATGTTATGTCCAATTCAAACTTTCAAATAGTCGCTATGGATTTCGTTAATAAACGATAATGTTTATTTAATAAAATATTAAGGATTTTTATATAATTTGAATATCGTTTAACTAGAAATTTTTGATATTAAGTTTAAAATATATAATGGTTTATGCTGAAGCTGTATAAGATTTCATTTGTAAATATACGATAATAATTTATTATTATTATTTAAATGGAATTGTTTTGGATTTAATTTTATCGTTATTATTTAGGCCTTAAAAATAGTTGTTTTTCAAACAACCTCCATTTTCAATAAAATGAATCTTATTGGAGTGCGTGTAACTAATTATTGCAGAGTTTCAAGTTTTGAGCTAATTGGAGTTGTTTTGTCGGTAGATGAAATGTAAATGTGAACTGATGAATAAAATTGGAATTAAAATACACAATTTGCACAAACAAAGGCGGATTTTTACGAAACGAGTTTCTATTGGATCACAATCTTAAGACGTAGCAGTACGTCCGTTTTCATTACAACTGAAGTTCCTGTGTCTTGGTGCGACTTTTACTGTCGATGTAAAATAGCGGTACCACGTTAAATTAAATTTACCTTAAATTAACCTCCCTAAGTATAAAACGAGGCAAACCTACCCTTGTTTTCTCTGCATTCCTAACTAGTAATACATGGACTTCATTTAAGAAAAGAAATGACAGCCTGAACCATGCACATGCATTTTCTACAAGCCAAAACAACAAGCACATGCATTTTCCTGTACTATTGCAAACCCCCTATATTTAAAATATCCCACATGCTACAAATTGTCCCTTTCTTTCTTCTCGAGACGACCTAAATGCATGAAGCTGACCTAAGTTGAAAAATTAAAGCCTACCCTGTACAATATGAAGCGACGTTGATCATATCTACTATTTTATCCATCAATAAATACCCAACGTCTTCTGTTATCTTCTTCATTCGTTTCTTCCCATATAACATTTGTGGCCACTCCAGCTTCATTTCAGCACATAAAAGAAACAAAAACTTCTCCCATTTCATATTTCTACACCATTTTAAAATTGATACTCCTTCAGTCGCAAAACCAAACACCGATTTCTAATACAATCAAACGCTGGCGTTAGTGAGTTCTCATCTGGCATGGATCTTCGGGTTTAGGTAGTGGAATTCAGGACATAGGTGGGTCGGCCGAAGCGGTGGTGAGCTGGCGGAAGAGGTGATGTGGTTGTTCGGGAGAGGGAAACATGCGTTCTTGAATTCGAACAACAACAACAAGGAAATAACGGCTGGAGCATATGTACTCGGCTGACTGGCATGGTCGAGCAGGAGGGTTTGGCGTTGGAGCAGTAAAGGTGGGTGGCAGGTTGCTTATTGACATGGGTAGCGAACTAGAATAAAAAAGAAGAAGGGAAGAACATACCGGGGTCTGGCAATAGGGGAGTCGCGGGTGGCCTATGCATGGTATCTGGAGGGTGAAGCTCGAATAGTGGTAGCAAATCGAAAAAAAAGGAGACAAGATGTGAAGGCGGTTCACTGGGATGTGGGAAACAAATGGGAAGCTTTCGCATGGAGAAAGTTTACAAAGGGGCAAACTTTGTATTGTGGGAAGAAAATATACAACGCGGGATGGGCTTGGATTGGGCTTTTGGGATTACAAGAAAAAAGGAATAACGTGAAAAGGGTGGGAACAAAAAGGAACTGGGAAGTTTTGGTGAGCATGAGAATTGGACGTTGCATGCAGTTGAGGGTAAGGAAGTAAAGAGCAAGTAAGAGAAGAATATAATATGTTAATCCTATTATTAATATATGCCTAATAGTGTTTTATTGTAACCCTGTATTAACGTGGCCATCTTGTGTTCAACACGACAGTATATTTCGAAATGGACTTGATCGTGTTGCCTAACCCAAGTTTACAAATAACGTAAATAATGTAAATGTGTCAAAATCTTAGTATGTGTCCCATTTATATATTTTTAGAACTATAATTAATTAACTAATAAAAATAAGATTTAATAAAGGATTAATTAATTTAGATTTAAACTGTAACTTGAAATGTGTGTGATGTCCTCATACGTTATCAGAATCGGAGCCAACAAGGAGCTTTGGAACCAGTTCGACGGGTGTAACATTTGGAAGCTGGGTTGATCAGGGTTGGAAGCTATTGGGGTTTTAATTTAATAAAAACAAACTGTTTTAGCGATAGAAGAAATTAAGGTGAGTTCAACTCACCCAGTTTATCCTGCTTATATTTTTCATAAGCCAGGTTTTTAATTTGTGTGCGATGTTTGCTAGTGGTTAATAATTGGACGACTGGTTTGCACGTATACTAGATATTTTTAATTTTCATTGATTAGATTAAACGTTTGTTTAATTTAATCAAATTAAATCATTATTTCAATGGTTATATTCCAAATGAGGTAACTTACCTTGTTGGTTAATTTTATAATAATATAAACGTATTGGGTGTTGTAAATTGGTTGTTGACCATTATTAATTAAACTGTTCACTTCTGCTATTGTGATATATATATATATCGCTGTATTGAAATTGAGATTACCCATTGTGATGTAGGGAAGGACAAGTTGGAGGAATCCAATCGGATTCCTCACTATTATTGATAATGTTTATGCTTATATTGTTATTGAATGTGGAAATTGACTAATATTTCATAGTTTGGTACTTTAATAGACATTTTCCCCCTTTAGTATATCGATAAAAATAAAAAAAACTGAAATCGATATTAAATCAATTCAGAATGTTTTAAAATTCTGTTATATATGAGTCTGGAATTTGATTTTGAAACACTAAAGTTAATTAAAGTTTTTATAATCATTTAAAATTATAAGTAAGAAATGACCTGAATGGAATTTGTTTAGATTCATTATATTGGGATTAGTTAACGAATTTAACCATGCCTTGAGTGAATAAGTCAATTGTTTTAGTTAGAATCGATTATTTATTGAATCATTAATTATAACTAAAGTCGATTATTATTTGAGGGCCTTCAAGGGACGATTTACTATATTAATAATAGTAAATGATGAAGTAAACGAATTAGATTTTTAAAAATATTGAAATTTGATTATTATACAAAATGAGGATCTTGGAATATTTATTGAATAAGAGATTATTCGGAAAAGAGTTTTATGACGGAGTTTGACTATGCCGAGTTTGAAGGAAGTATTATTTACTTCCGTTATATCTAAGATTTAATAATGATTTTTTATTCAAATTAATAAAATTATACTTTAAAGCTAATATTTTGAAAGTGCAAATTATAATGCTATTATTATAATCAATGTTATTTCATAAAAGAAGTAGATGCTTGTTGTGAACCTTGTGTGTTTCAAAGTTAATAATGTTGTTTGGTTAAGGTCTGAGAGGTGGATTACACCCAACTTAATTGACTGCATTGGTGACTAAGGAATGGTCAGGTTCGATAGCGAGGATGGGTTAAATAAAGTGAGTTGATGAGCATAAATTGTTTTAAAGACTATGTTTTAAATTGAATAGTAGAATAGTAATGGAAATGTTTTCGAATGTTGAAGGATTTAAATATTTTAGAAATTTAATTAATCGATGGTTAATTAAAGAGGATAAACGGTGCTAGGTATTGAATCATTGAATTCATTTTATTTTTATGGATGAGTGGATGTTTTATTTTGATAGTTTAATAACCGAGTATAAAAATTTGGCCAACGATTGTTGGCACGGAAAGACCAGGATCGAACTTATATTCGAAAACCATTCTGACCATCAAATATGTAACATTGAAGATTGAAGATGGAGAAATTGAAGATCGTGGATCTTCAAGAGTGGAAGGATTACTTATCGAATATTCTCTGGATTGGAACCCGAGGTGTTCTGACGTCATTTGGTCGTAAGTGAGATTTTGCGGATTATAAGGACATCTCGCTATTGATCCTCGGGACGCGGTAGGAGAGTGCTTTCGGTTTGTCCAGTCCCATGGCAACTTGTATGGACGAATGTCTGATAGAGGATACCTAACAAATCACGTACAATTGATCTCTTATACGTATTACTTTTGGTGGAAGACTAATTCGTTTCTCTTAGTTTTTATACCCGTAATATTTTTTGGAAATATATTAATGGTTTGATGGGTTTGATGATGTGGCATTCAAACTAAATGGTGGTGTGTTGTTCTAGAAGACAAATGTAGGCTCAAGCCTTACAAACGGGGAAATGACAAAAATTGTGCAGGCAGCATGGCTAGTTGGGTCGCACCCAAGTAGGGTGTATTGTCACCAATCTAGAGAAAATTCTTATTTGTTCTACTTTATCTTCTATATCTCTCGGGAATGGTCACTTGCTTGCAACCATGGGTGATAATACATTCGCTACACTCAAGCTAAATGAGTGCGCGATCATGTGTGGTCGGGTTGTAAGATGTTCTTGTTGAACCCCAGGGTATCCCCTTTAGAGTACACTGATCGGATGGTGTTCCCATACATTCCATAGTTGGAATCGATTCTCCAATAAGAGCTCCGCGGTTTTTGATTATATAATGAATATGTAGAGCGTGAGATGCAAGCGTTATGCTACCTGGTTATTTACTTGATTTACATCACTATTATAATATTAGAATAGTATTGATTTCAAAAATGTTTTGTTTATAGTAAGGTAAAAACCGTCCGTGTTAATGTGTGGGCTGGTCTTACTACTACCCTTTCTTTCAAAATGTTTTCAAAGTTAAGCAATATGGATGTTATTTAAACTTAATGAGTTTTTCTCATGCTAGTTCACCAGACTGATCCGTGGCGTTTGTAATGCTCGGGTCAGGCCGAGTTGTACAGTTTCAGGTTATCAGATGCTGTGAAGTTCATAGACGAGCTAGAGGAGTTCAGACACATGATATATAGTTGTTATTCCGCTGTGTCGTGTATACGAGGACGAAGTGTTATAACTATCTAGATGTGTTGGATGTTCATTGTATTTTGATGATTGTAAGTATTTTTCAAGCTTTCAGTAAAGATTTATTTCTACATCATATTTTATTCCATTATGATGTGAGACTATGATTTTGTATTGGTTCTTCTTGTTCTTCTATTTCTTTCTTTCTTTTCTCATGCTCTAATTTTCTTTCTATTAAAGATTTGTATTTTCGTGCACTTTGGGTTGGACCATGTAGTATTAGTCAATTCAAAGGGTATGGATTTATGGGCCTTTACACATTTATTTTGAAAAGCTCCAAAGATAAACATTAATGATAATATCAAACGATTTTCGCATATCAAGCATATTTGTTTACCATTAGGTAAAACTTTCTCCTAATGGTGTGTGTTTGCATTGTGTGATGGGGTGTGAGTCTTATGCTAGCTTCATTTTAAAAAAGCATTGCGAGTTTTTGTGCACTGGTATTCATGAGGGGAAACCCGTTCCGTGTTAAGCTGCGTGGTCTTATGATTTACCTTTCTACCCTTATATACACAACTGTTCTTTTTTTTTGGGTTTCTCACACAGTCCCATGACTAACCCGTAGTTTTGTTTTTCCTTTGCAAACTTGGGTGCTCTTATTTCTACATGGGAAGCGTAGTATTCAGATTAGTTGTTAAGTTCGTTTTGGAAGCTATGCAAGGAAGCTAACTATGGAAGCTTGTTTTTGATTGGGGAAAGAACAGAAGATGGATGTTCTTTTAAGTTTCTCTTCAAAGACACTATCATGTTACTATTTCTGCTAAGTACTTACTTCTTATTTCCGTTGTTCTGTACAATTGGACGTTGTCTGTTGTATTAACTCTGATGTATTCATGGTGTAATATGATGTACATTATGATGTTGTAATGCAATATTTATTTCCTCTATTATGTAATGCGTTATACTCTAAAGGCAATCTGTTCTTTCAGGCACTTGGAATGTCGATATCCTAGGTACCGTGGGGGTGGGTCACCACATCATCAAAATAATTTTAGTAAATGGTTTAAAATAAAGGAGCCTAAGCTGCTGATGTACTTAACTATATTATTTTGATTTGATAATTAAAAACTCAACTGTCAATTAATATTCCCTTTTAAACTTTTGATGTGTTAGTTCGATGAGACCGGGATGGGGAACCGGACCTAAAACCACTTTGAACCGACTGTGCGTTCGAAAATTAATTTGTAGGGATGCTTATGAGATTATTCGAAGACGTAGATCTTCCGAGCGAGAGGGGTGCTCGCTGGTGTCTCTGGTTAATCACCGGAATTAAACTTATAGCAGTAAACCTCTACGTTCTGAGGTATCTTTGCTTTCGTTCAGTCCCAGAATGAATTTGTATGGATGAATGCATGACAGAGTATTTCCTAGAGTCATGTACGTTGACTTTTACAAATATATCGAGGGTGGTGGAGAAGGTAATTTTTTTGGCTGAACACCCTTAGTAAATTTGTTTGGAACAATTAGTGATTTGATGGATCTAGCGATGTGGCATTCACAATTTGATGTGATGTTTCTGAAAAGGTAATCATGATCTCAAGCCTCATCAACCGAGAAATGACTAAAATGGGCAGGCAGTAGGACTATGTGGGTCATGCCCATTAGGGTATGTTAATGATATTTTTTGCCAACACCAAAGATGGGTCGACTGGAATGGATCTAAAGGAGGAAATGGCGATTTGGCTATTTTCACCGGATTGCTTCTCCGAATACTGAAGTCTAGGAGGACAAGGTCGCTTAGAGGTTACCAAAAGGAACCTAAACTCAGGCGATAAAGCTCGTCTCCCTATTCGAGGACATATTGAGATGGGGATCCGTACTTATCTGATGAATGAATAGAAAACTGCAACTAGTACGATTACAGAAATAATAATACACACTTACTGAATAATTTTCATATAAGACGATTCCTTTTCATTAAACTTTCACTAGGAGTAAATGAATGTCATAAGGAGATCCCCTCCATTGATCTTGTTTTCTAAGTTATTCTTTGAGAATACAAGTACTAAGGAAGAAAGATCGACCCCCCTAAATGAGACCTATGGGGTCTTATTTATAGTGGTTCAGGGCCCCTTATGTTGATGGGCTATTGGTCCTATAGGGGTCTTTGTCGGTCGTTTTAATCTTGGTTTTGGGTGCTTGACCTTTGGCCCCCCTTTGGTGTATTTAGTTATGATCTTTAGACGATACATGAATTCTTGAAAGCAGCTCCTTAATGTAGGCTTGCGGACAGGAGCTTTGAGATGTAGGCTTTCGGCTTTATTGTGAATACTTAGAGGGGCTTAACCTCGTGGTGTATGTTGATAGCTACCGGGTCGAAACCGCTATGGGTTTCGGTACTAGGTAGCCTAGTACGGGTAGCCTGTATCCTGCTCGGGTCTCGGCTAGCCCTCCGGTAGGGCCTTTGTAGTAGCCTATATTCTTGGAGTGTGGTTTCTAGTGTCACTCTTATTTATTTCACGAACGTGGCCTTTCGATATTCATGCAGTAGATGCTCCGAAAGTTAGTTCTAAGTGGCCTTCGCGCTCTTCCAGTTTAGTGCCTCCAATGCTTTCATCTTCAGATGTATCGACATTTGGGTAGGTCCTTATTGAGGATTCCTTTGGGCTTTGTCCATCGGATTTATTGCTTTTGGCTTACTTGGTTTTAGATTAAGGTGGCTCCTTGCACGGAGTCTTTCATCGAGCTGGTACTGTCGGAAGGATCTTGTTGGATTGACCCTGGCGGAGAGATCCTGTTGGTTACATCCCATAGTACCTTACGATCTCTTCCCTTAAAGGAAGGGAGAGGGTTTCGGTTGAAGCAACTTTTCGGATTATCCCTTCTTACTCTTGCACTTCTTAGTATTTGGCTCCACTTTCTATTGAGCCTTCTACGAGCTTTCGGTCTTCCGATACCCTTTCATTGCCAGCTCACTTCGCTGTTGGTATTTGGAAATAACATTTACCCCTCCTTTGTGAAGGGGAGTTTTTGACTTTTCAAGTCAAACTCCTTGTCTTTTTCGAAGTGTCATATCGAAGTCTTTTGATCTTCCTTGGCAGGGGAACGTTGATTGGTCCGTGTTCGTGCGATGTGGATTTGGGTAAATATCCTTGCACAATTACCACTGTCTCTTCTTCACTTTTTACCTGCAACATTAATTTCTCGAACCTGACTATTTGTTCAATTAAGATCTGAAGTTTATCGTAGGAAACTTACTGCTTACCCTTGGTGAGTATTCCTATTTTAATTAATTTTTTTAATCGAGGGGGGTTGAATTATTTTTCTCAAATTAGCTTAGGGCTTTGCATATCAGATACAAATTGTTCATATCTTAATAACCTGAGAGGCAATTCATGACAATCAATCTATACACCTTTTCCCCCAAATACAACTCTAGGGTTTGGGTCACACAACTATATCAAAGCATTTTTTCAATTAATGACTAATCTGGTGTGTAGGATTTATCATAACACTCATTATTCTGACTGCTCATTAATAATAGGTCTAAGCGTAATCACTTACAAATGTTCTAATGAGTGGGATATAAATTTTATATATTCATGAAATTATATCACCTGGTAGCGCTATGTCTGATAAGAGGAGTTCCGGATTATCGTCCGTTGATGCTTGTGGTCTTTCTCAGAGGGGAAAGTCTCTCCTCTGGAAGAAATCGTTGATCACTTCTCAAGATTACGTAAACTGTAGCGACCCGAACTTCCCGGCTGGCCTAAACCAAACAAGAAGGCGGACTGCTTTGAGAACAGGACTAATCGAAACACAAACAATAGAACATTTCATTGCTATTACAACAATTACATTAGAGTACAAGAATATAACAGAGTATGAATAAATAATATACATCCGAAAACATCAGAGATTTAAATTACACATAAATACATAGCAACGGGAAAATAATACATAACACAACTGAAAGAAATCCACGAATACAGAGCTTTCCGAATATAGTTCCAGTTGTAAATCCAGGATCCTGAAAAGAAATATCTGCAAAAACCAAAACTACTACTTTCCTATATGGAAAATAGGGGCACCGAGAGTTTAGGTTAAAACAATAAACTCCGAGTCGGTCATGTGACTGGTGTGAGAACTAAAAACAGTTATTAGCTTGATTTTAAAGTTAGATAAATCAAGGGACCACGCCGTATAACACGGAACGGGTTTAACCCCAAGAATACTAGTGCATAAAACATACAGTGCAATGCTAAACAGAAAATGAAGCTATTATAAGACTCAGGTCCCATCACACAATGTAATGCAAGCCGGACGATAGATTTTTACCTTATAATAGCCAAAAATGCTTGGTACGTGAAATTTCATTTTTTTCATTACTATAGGTGAAGAAATCAACTTCAAATATAAATGTATCAATCATAGGCGGCGTAGGTACCCATATATTACGTCACCATACTAGTTCTATAATTAAAACTGAAAAGTTCACGTATTGGAAGTTAGATTTCCATCATGAACCAAGGCAAGGGATCGTCCTTACCGATTCGAGACAATCTAGCACCATGTCTCAGGACTTGTACTCAGTCAAGTCCCTGGAGCGTGAGGGTCGGTCCACACTTACATTAGTGGATTAATAATTCCTAAACAATATGTTTCCCCGCCCTATGGGGCGTAATGTTCAGTATGTCAACCATGTCATCCATCGGCCCCGTAGTGACCGATATATCCGAGGCGCCTCGCTATCCATCAAATAATATGCAACATCCACATGAGTAAAATGTCTGGGCTCCAAACCATGACACTACTCTTAGCTAGAAAGAAACACATGTCCTCCTTGATGTCCCTCTCGTTTTGGTTCACACCGGGGTGTGAGGCCCGCGAATTAATGCTATACACAAAGCTATGCTATTTAAAGCCGTGCTTTGATCATCGACAACAAGACTCTGCTTTTTGACAAAAGCCTTGATCATTTGCATCTTAGCATGCCACACTGACAATTCACGCCGTGCGGCTGATGTCTATCGATATATAACCTCTAAGCTTGTACCTCTCAGAGAAGGGTGTTAAGCAAGAGAACAAATTCTCCACCACCAAACAAATTTATATTTAATAGAGATCAATCAACACAAAAGAAAATCCAAAGTCAGACACACATCCATTTACAAGTCCGTTCTAGGTCTGAATGAAACCAGGCACCTTATTCCTCGTCTCATATGTCCAATACATGAGGGAGGACCATGCATATCCGGTCGATCTCCAAGTACGTCTGGACGATCACTACTTATTACCTTGTCTTGGGTGTACAGCCCAATCAAGACATCAGTAATCATCCAAACGATGTGAAGATCTCCGTTATTCAACCATCGTGTTTATCATCGACTTATCGTCAAATCAGTTATTCAGAAAAACCCGGACTTTCCGAATAACTCGCGTATTTTATAAACAAGTGTTATAAAACACAACATACGCCTCATTCCAATTCTAAATATTCTTTTATTCAAATATTCATATCCTTTGGGAAAGGTTCCCATTAATTTTATCAAAGATAAATTATTTAAATTTATTCTTTAATCTTCCTTTGGATATTAATTCAAACCAAATTAAGGTTTATCCAAACTAGTCGGTATTAGCGCACCATACCAAAGTAATCATTTGTTTTATTTCCCAATCCCAACCTATTCATCCCATGGAGCAAAACTGGTAATACTCCATATCTAACATCGAAGTGTTATCGCTAAAATTAATTACCATTTCACGTTCAAATCTAATTAAAGATTTAACTATCGCCTGGAGTAAAACTGGTGGTACTACATTCTCTATCATTTCATGAATTTAATAAATTTAATTATCCCGTTCACATTCCAATCTAACAAAAGATACATTAAAACTCTAATTCATTTTTAATCTCAAAAATCATTACTTAATGATTATCCAAAGTTAAAAAATTAACCTTATCTTTGACTGGGTTAAAGAACTAATGTCCTTTAAAACACAGTTCACAATAAACCCAAAATTACATTCCATTAATTATGGAATCTTCACGGAAAGCAAATCAATATATATAATTGATATAAATTTCCATATCAAACTAATAATATAAATGGAATAACGGCAAAGCCTTTAAAATTCCATACATATTAGCAGTCTTCCTTTACAGAAACTCATCTGGATTATTACCAAATCGAATTCCAATTCTAATTTAATATATTAAATTGGAAAACTTTATTTTGGAAAATTTCCATTAAATCATAATAAAAAGATTTATAAATTTCAAATCATCTCTTCGTTGTTAATTGGGTTAAAGAACGAATGTTATTTAAAACACCTTTCACGATAAACCCAAAAATCCATTTTTCAACTCAATTCCAATAAAACCTTAATTAATTGGTAAACATCTCTAAATCTTGTTTAAAGATTTATTCTTTCCTCATTGGGGTTTCGATAAAAAAAATATTTTTATCTTTTCAAAACTAGTATTTTTCATCTAAAATCATTCCAAATCATTTATTATGATTTTACATAATTTTTCCATATTTTTAATAATTTTATTTAGGCCATTACAATCGGTTTCCAATATCGTCCACCTAACTGCATCCATAGCGACCTTTTCTAAATTTGTTTTGGACATATCTTAAAATCCGACCATTCAGATTTAAATCTCTTATAATCTTTGGAAAGCTCTTTTTGATACGAACCCAACGTTCTGGTTTTAGGAGAATCCGATAGTCGGATCTCCTGTAACGTCAATTCGAAGAAAATGGCCGAAATTCGCGAACGGTCGCTGCGCGGTGTGTTCTATTCAGGCCATTTAATATACATGTGTATATATGTATATATATAATATTATATATATTTCATCGGTTTCCATTTAAAATGTATTTTATAAATCGTTTTAAATTCGTTTCAAAAATAATTCCCACTTTCATTTCAATTTTAAATCAAAACTGAATATTCCTTTATAAATTCGTTTTAATTTCATTTTAAAATTATTTCTATTTCATTTCAATTTTCAAATCAAAATTGAATATTTCTTAATAAACTCATTTTAAATTCATTTTAAAATGACTTTAATCTCATTTCAAATTTCAAATCATAATTTAATATTCCTTAATAAATTTGTTTTAAATTCATTTTAAAATGATTTCTCCTTTATTTCAATTCTCAAATCACAACTGAATATTTCTTATCATTATAATATTAAAATGATAATGTTTTCAAAATATCTGATTTTTATTATACACTGAATATTATTTAAAATTATTCGTTTATTCTGAATTGGAATCCAACTCAATCAATTACCATATTTTTTGAGTTATATGGATTTCATACATCACATGAATACAACAATAATGATACACAGTCATTAAAGATTCATACAGCAACCGGAGTGCATTTTACAACTGTATAAGCATTAAAATAAATAAACAACGCTTATACAGTTTGTCAACCCATAAATTGACATACAACTAATTATTGGGATCAGTGTATGTCAAATATTATCCCAATACCTATGTGGGGTTTTCAAACAACCAATACTGTTTGTTATCTGTGCAGTTGGGCTATGTGTAAAATTTATCGTCCCAATCAATATCAGTTAAATAGGTGTACATAAACTAACCATCCGATTTGTAATGAATATTCATTTATTATCTTTTCATGATAATTTTTCTATATTTATATATTATATAAATAATTTTTATATACAACAATATCAATACATGACAACCAATCTATATCCAAACAAACAGTCAACCATGGTTTATACAAAAATAGTGTCAGGAGCTACTAAGCCCCGTCTGCAACCTATTATATAATAACTGTAAAATAATTTGAGTGAGAAGAAATTCTCCCGATTGGTTTCCACTCCGCCATTGATCTCTGAATGGTTTGGATTTGGATTTGTTCCAGTTAGTTCCACTGCGTAGTGTTCTTCACCGTGGTTCCAACGCAATCTGTTTCACGCGGCTTATATTAAAAATCACATTTTTATTCGATGTTATATATATAAAAATCACATTTTTATACGACATTCTTATATTTTCAAAATCAAAAGTAAAACAATGATAATTCATTTTTAAAACTCACATTTTTAAATCATTGCTATTTCATATATTTAAAAGTCATATTTTTATATCAAAGCTATATGCATAGAAATCATATTTTTATTAACGTTACATATATATAAAAATCATATTTTTATATTGCTATTTCTATTTTTAAATCAATGCTAATTTTATTTTAAAAACAATGCTAATTTTATTTTAAAATCAATGCTAATATTATTTTAAAAATAGTGCTAATTTTATTCTAAAAAATCATATTATATATATTTCTAAAACTAGGCAATTTACATTTTTAAAAACAAAGTTATATATAAAAAAAACATATTTTTATGTAATGTTATCTATAATAAAAATCAGTTTTTAAACAATGTTATATTATTTTTAAAAATTTCATTTTTAAATAAATGCTTAATTACATAACAAATAAATAATTAAAAACCTAATTAAAAATTTAATCACCTACGTTATCTTCTCCAGGCAATCGATTAAAGTCGTAACCCATCTTCCATCCTATCCCTTCACCTCACACGCCCCTAGATCGCCGAGAACCAAATCCGGCATCACCATGCGATAGCCCCGCATGTCCTCCACCATCGCCGAGAACAACCACCAGTTCGGTGGCCCCACCTATCTGCAATCCAAGGCGAAACGATAGTAGCTTCAACCCCAAATTCGCACAAAACACCACACTGATTTCCATCAAAGCCGTATGGATCTATAGTTCATGGAGGGATCTTCAGTTATGATTTTGAGGTTAGGGTTTAATTCAAATCAAATTGGGAGATCGAAGAAGATAATTTTTGTGAGTTTTTGGACATTGAATGATAAGAGGCGGTAGTTTCCTAATATTAGAATTTAGGGTTTTGATTTGGGAAAGTTGTTTATATAGGTTTAGGATTAAATTAAAATCCATAAAGATTTGTAATTAGATTTCGACTAGGCCAAATGTTATAAAGTAATTTATTTTAAGAAATTATATATTGAATGAATCAGGATTTGACAAGATAATTAATACTCGTTTGGAAACCGATATTTTATAATCGAAAATAAATGATTCGAAGATAATTAATCGAATATAGGTTATTCAAAGAGAGTTAATCGAATATAGGTTATTCGAAGAGAGTTAATCGAATATAGGTTATTCGAAGAGAGTTAATTGAATGAAAGAGAATTAATCAAATATAAGTTGATTGAAAGAGAGTTAATCGAATGAAAGAGAGTTAATCGAATATAAGTTGTTCGAAAGAGAGAAATCGAATAGAGTTATTCGAAAGAAAGTTATCGAATAAAGTTTATTCGAAAGTGAGTTATGCGTTGAAATTCGAGTATATCGAATTCGAGAAGGTATTATTTACTTTCCAATTTTTGATCTAGATTTGTTTATTTAAAATAAGGAAAAAAATGTTGATTGATGATTGATCAATAAAATTTCCGTTTGGAAATAAGATCGTTGTGTGTATGGATGTTTCCCTTTAATAGTTAAATAATCAACTATCAGAGTTTTGACAATTTTCTGTCGTCAATACGGAGAGACCGGATCAGATTTATTATCTGGAAACCACTCCATATGGACATTAGCATTGTAAATCGAATATGATGAAGATAATTGAAGACGGAGTTTATATAAGGGTTGTTCAAGCAATCCTAGGTAGAAATTGCCTAAGATGGATTTACAGAATAGCGCCTTCGCTTTGTTCAGTCCTAGGACAACCTGTATGGAAGAATGTCTGATAGAGTATATTTAATAGATCGCGTTAGTTGATCTCCTCAAACGTATTTACGTTTGGTGGCGGAGGAACTCGTTTCTCTTAGCTATATACCCATGGTATTTTTGGGGAAATCAATTTGTGATTTGGCGGGTATGACAATGTGGCATTCAAAGTAAATAAAGGTGTGTTCTATACGTTATGGCCTCTAGCCTCACAACCAGGAAATGGTATAAAACCGGGTAGGCCGCATGGCTAAGTGGTTAGCTGCCAATTAGGGTGTATTGTTATCGGATCTAGAGAAATTTCATTTACTTCTTTAACATATTTCTATGATGTCCCTTTCGGGAAACGGTTGTTGATCCCAACTGTTGGTGATAATACATTCGGTACACTCAAGCGAAATGAGTGACCGGTCATGTTTAGCCTGGGTTGCAAGATGTTCTTGTTGAACTCGGTGTATTCCTCTCTAGAGATACACTGTTGGAAGGTGGTCCCATACCTTGCCAGTTGGAATCCATTATCCAATAAGTGCCTGCTATTTTTAATTACATATTTTGTATGTGGAACGTGAGATGAAAGCGTTTTACTAGATGATGATTAGTTGGGGTTGATAGACACTATTGTAATATCAAAATAGATTTGATATAAAAATTATCGTTTCTTTCAAAAAGATTTTGAAAGTTAAATAAAGACTTTTGGATTCTCATAAGGGAAAAACTCGTTCCGTGTTATACAACGTGGTCTTATGAGATATCGTTATTTTATCAAACTGCTTTAAATTGTTTACTCGCACCGGTCCCATGACTGACCCAGAGTTTATTTTGTTTTGTTTTCGCTAAACTCTTGGGTGCCCAATTTTGTACGGGCAATCAAGTAGTCGGGATTTTTCAGATATACTTGGAGAGATGGAGCAGGACGTTTCAGGAAAATATAGCTATTGTTTATTTCCGCTGTGTTGCAAGTGTTATACTCAAATGACATATTTGTATTTCCAAGTTATGTTGCATACTATATTTTACTCGTACCACTATGAGATTCGTGTTACTTTGATGTTATATTTATGTTCTTCTTCTTCTTCTTCTATTCTGAACTTCTTTCTATTTATTCTCACCCTCTAACTTATTTTTGTTAACGTTCCGGAATGTTCGATGCTTGAATATTGACATGGGTTTTATGTTGATTTTCTGGGTCGAAAAATCGCGTTCGTTACATAAATTCGTTAATCAGTTGTTTGATGTAAGTCACCTGTTTAAAGGGGAAATAAATTATTAAATTTATTTAGTAGAAATGGTTCTGATAAAAATTAATAATATTTTATAAAAGCTAATTGATGTTTAATTAACGGTTTTGATAAAGTTAATGGTGCAATTAAATTGAAAGTTTAAAACATCTAAGATAATGTAAATCTATGGATTTAAGTAAATTTAGAAGTTAATATAATTATCAAAGGATAAATAAATCAAGTTGGTTTATTTGGATTAAAATTCTGTGGTTTAACATTTAAGTTAAATTAAGTTAACTTAATGAATAGTTCAAAACAACAACATTGTTTTGTAAATAGGTTCAGATTTGAGAATCAAATTGGATTACCAAATTTTTGTTCGGCGTATATTTTGGATATCAAAATTCTATGAATCTGGACGATAAGATTGATTTCGACTCAAGGTCTGAGAGGTAATTAAAATACCCCAACTTGAACAGTTTCATTATTATCCGATAGATCATATAAGTTTGTGTTCAAAATAAGTGTTAGAGTTGAATATCGTTTTCAGTTATGAAACGGATATTCGAGAGTGAGATTATCATGTAAGATTGATAATAAGAGTTTCAATTGGTAAATTAATAATTATGTTTGCAAATGAATATATAAACAAAATTTATATTGTATTGAAATATTAGCAGATCCAATGGAAATAAATATGTTTATTTTATTTTTGTATTTGATAGTTAAATCACCGACTATCAGATCTGGACCTATTTGTTCTCGTTTCGAAGAGACCGGAATCTAATTACACTTCGATTTGATATACGTTTTTGAGTCAGGGATTTTTGAAGACCATTGAAGACGGAGTTTATACAAGGGTTGTTCTGTCAATCCTAGGTAGAAATTGCCTAAGATGGATTTACATAATAGTGCCTTCGGTTTATCCAGTCCCAGGGCAACTTGTATGGATGAATGCTTAACAGAGTATGCTTAATAAATTGTATAAGTTGATCTCTTCAAACGTATTTACATTTGGAGGAATTCGTTTCTCTAGCTTTATACCCGAGATATTTTTTGGGAAATCAATTTGTGATTTGGCGGGTTTGACGATGTGGCATTCAATGTAAGTGAAGATTTGATATACCTAAGGTAAGTTCAGCCTTAAGCCTCAAAACCGGGAAATGACAAAAATCAGGCAGGCAGCTTGGCTATGTGGACCGCCCTTATTAGGGTATATTGTCACCTGTCTAGAGAAATTCCATTTGCTTCTTTATTCTATCTGATGTTGTCCCTTTCGGGACAATGCTAGGTAGCTCCCAACCGTTGGGGACAATATATTCGATACACTCAAGCGAAAATGAGTGGTTAGTCATGTGTGGGTCGGGTTGTAAGATGTTCTTATTGAACCAGTGTATTCCCCTCTAGAGATACACTATCGGCAGGTGGTTTCATACCTTGTCATAGTCGGAATCGAATCTCCAATAAGGCATGTGGTTTTAATTGTATACTATGTATGTAAAGCGTAAGATGTAAGCGTTCTGCTAGATTGCTATTTATTTGTATTTAGACACTATCATAATCTCATAATAATATAGTTTTCAAAAATGTTTTGGGTTATCATAAGGTAAAAACTATCCATACTTATGTATGGATCGATCTTACGATTATCTTTTCTTTCAAAAAGTTTTTGAAAGCTAAAATCAAACTGTTTTTATCGTTTACTCACCCCAGTCTCATAGCTGACCCAGAGTTTATTTTTCTATGTTTTCCCTAAACTCTTGGGTGCCCTAATTTGTACGGACAGTCAAGTAGTTCAGGATTTTACAGATTTATTCGAATGTGACGACCCCAAAACCCTATACGACGATGGCAAGGGTAATCTTTGGAATATAACACATAAACAGAAACAGCAGAACAGAAATAAATAAATACTGCAGATAATGTACAAATAATACGCTAGATAATCACCATTAGAGTTACGCAGTATACAGGATCATACTTAGTACAAATACAGTTCATCTATACATAAATGTCTACAGCGGAAAACAAACATAATATGTTCAATAGGAGCTGAACAGCATAAAAAGAGATAAATGATAGAATCCATCTTCATCTCTAGCTATCTAGAAAGAGCCTGCTAAAACCTAAAACAAGGCTGCCCGTGTAGAAAAAGGGGCGCCTGAGTTTGCAAGTGAAACAAACTATGAGTCAGTCATGGGACTGGTATGAGAAATCTACTTGACACATTTTATAATATGGCTAATCACAAGACCACGCTACTTTCGCAGAACGGGTTTACCCCATTGGATTGCCAGTGCTTAAAACAAGTATATCTTTTAAACATCGCAATGCCTTTTATAAAAATGAAGCCATTATAAGACTCAGTTCCCATCACACAATTCAACGCAAACCGAAGGATCGAGTTTTACCTTATAATGGCCAAAATATGCTTGATACGAATAGAACAAAAGAATTTGATATTATTACTAGTGTTTATATGTTTCAAAAACAATTTCAAATCATAAGTATCGATCATAGACGGCATGGGTACCATATATCATGTCGCCATATATAGGTATACAATCAAAACCGCATAGTCACATATCTGGAAATTGGATTTCCGTCATGAACCAAGGCAAAAGATAGTCCTTATCGAATTCGAGACTCTCTAGCCCGAGCCTCAGGGCAAGTACTCAGTCAAACCCTTGGATCGTCAGGGCTGGTCCACCGATGTGGATTAAAATGCCTGAACACTGCGTTACCCTGCCCTTTGGGGCGTAAATGAGCCAACGAATGACTCCATCGGCTCCACATAGTGACCGATATATCCGAGGCGCCTCGCAACAGCAACAACCACACAGGTGAAAATAATATATATGTCAGCCAGTTTAAGCACTGACACCACCTCTAGCTAGAAAGAAACGCATGTCCTCCCTGATGTCCCCTCCCGTTTCTGGTTCATACCGGGGTGTGAGGCTCGCGAATTCATGTTATACACAAAGCTATGCCATACAGGACGTGCTTTGATCATCAACCACAAGACTTTGCTTTTCAACAGAAGCCTTGATCATTTACCACTTAGGCATGCCACACAGGAAATTCACTCTATGCGACTGATTTCTATCGATATATAACCTCTGAGCTCGTACGTCTCAGAGAAGGGCGTTAAGTAAGAGAATAAATTCTTCGCCGCCAAACAGATATATATTTAATAGAGATCAATCAGCATAGAACAAAATCCAATGTCAAATACACAGTCCGTTTGCAAGTTCGTTCTGGGTCTGAACGAAACCGGAGGCACTATATACCTCGCATACCCATCGATCTCCAAGCACGTATGGACGATCACCACTTATTATCTATATTTCGGGATGCCTCCCAATCAAGACATCGGTTACCATCCAACCGAGGTGAAGATCTCCGTTCTTCAACCACTGTCT
Organism: Allium sativum; assembly: GCA_030737875.1. Taxonomy (NCBI): domain Eukaryota; kingdom Viridiplantae; phylum Streptophyta; class Magnoliopsida; order Asparagales; family Amaryllidaceae; genus Allium; species Allium sativum. Next base: position 52,931,227 of record CM060920.1, on the reverse strand, counting down.
TCATCATCGACTTCTTATCGCCGATCAATTATTTGAAATGAGATTTAACCCAGCCTTTTCAAATAATTCACGTATATTTAGAATTTAAAACAATTCATTTCAATGGTTAAATTATTCAGCACTGATAATTAAATTCATTAATGTAATTTTCACGCCACACACATTCAACCATCAAATATCACATAAACCGAGAAAATTCAGTTTATTTTCATTCCATATCGTTTATAGTATTTAATAACGATTTATCGCTATTTTTATTTATTTAAAAATAGCCAGTTTATTCAAACGACGCTTCAGGCAATAACGAGGTCGTGGCGCTGTTTTTCTTCAGATTTGATTTACACATATCTGAAAATCTAACCATTGGATCTTCACAAATTTTATATCATTAGAAAGATCTTTTCAAAAGGAATCCAACGGTTCCAGTTTTGGGAAAATCCGACGGTCGGATCTCCCAATACACTCGTTTGAAGTTTCGATTTCAAAATACGTACTGCAGCGTCGTTATTCGATTTAATTTAATTATATATATATATAATCGATTCTGGCGCTGTTTTTCTTCAGATTTGAATTGAACATTCCAGACAATCCAACCGTTGGATCTTCACAAAGTGGGTGTCGTTGGAAAGATATTTCCATGGCGAGCCCAACGATTTCGGTCTCAGAAAAATCCGATAGTCGGATCTCCCGCACTAATCGTTTGAAATCACGGTTTCAAAACACGAACTGAAGCTTCGTTATTCGATATATTTTAATTATATATATATATAATCGATTCTTCGACTTCAAAACCATTTTCACTTCACATATTTGATAAAATCGATATTTCTATCCAGCAGATATTTATTTCAACACATGAATTTCATTTATTTTATTTCCACACAGGAATATCTATTCAACACATGAATTTTTTTAATTATATTTCCATACAGGAACTTCTATTCAACACACGAATTTCGATTCAACACATGAATTTTATTTCACCATTCAACACATGAATAATTTCTATAGTTTATATATATAATAAAAATGTGATTTTTATTGCAAAACAATTTATTTCAAAACATCATTATTTTATATAGTTTATATATATAATAAAAATGTGATTTTTATTGCAAAACAATTTATTTCAAAACACGATTATTTTATATAGTTTATATATAAGGTAAAAATGTTATTTTTATTTTTCAAAGAATTTATTCACTATACGAACTCCATTATACACATGAATTTACTTCAACATTCAACACATGAATTTTATTTCAACATTCAACACATGAATTTAAATCAAACACAGAAATATTTCAGAAAATTTCGGCAGCATAACTGCGGGGTAGTTAAAACCGGGACCGTCCCTAGTACGGCTCCTCGCTCTACCTTAAAGCCTCGCAGCTTTTGACAATGGGATTTCATGCATCTAGTTCGCACGCAGGCGGCATGTTTAATTTTTTTTCTTTTCCACAAACTAATCCTATGTGGTTTCAACCAAATAATTCTCAACCACAAACGGGTATTTTTCAACCACAATTAATCAATTTCAACCACAAACAATTCTAATCAACCATTCGCTATCAACCAATTTTCACACCAATCACAACCAATAAATATCGTCCATGGTTTGTGGACGAGGGGCGTGCATATATATATATATTTATATAAGTATATTTCACTTCTATTTCAACACATATATAATTTTTACAACGCATATATAACTTATACATCGAACGTACAACTTATACAATGCTTATACATGAGGTGTACAACGCTTATATAACTCATACATTGACTATATAATTTATACATCGTCGTTTTCCATATCGTTTATAATTCAGAAATCTCACATTGGGTTCCAGTCCACCAAAAATAGCAGAAGGATCAGAAAAATATGCAGTCTCTTCTAGAATGTAGAAGGCGTCCAGACGAGTCCAGTGTCTCTTTTTTCACTGGATTTCGTCTATGTAGCAAAAAGATATGATTTTTAGAATTTTGCAACGCTTTAAAGTGTTATTTTCAGTTTTAAATAGCCAAGGCCGTACCTTTTCAGAACTGGTTCCAAACTAGGTTTGGATTTTTCGCGAAATCCGTGAAGCGATGCGAGGATCGGAGGGTACAACGTTGAAGAGGGACGTGGGCCGCACCTGCGCCTGGTGGTGGCATGAGGTTCAGTGGCCAGAATTCGCCCCAGCGCCGATCGAAATCCGCCAACTTCCCGAGCTCGATTCGAGCTTAATACTCCACGAAAAATCTCAAACTTTATATTGATGTGAAGTTCATGAGACGATCTACAAAAACCTTAACTGGGGCATGTGATTTTGGCACGTGGATTCAGAGAAAAAGAGGAGAGAAGGAGTGAAGGCATTTCCGTCATGCGTGATTTGAATATCGGGGAGAGAGAGAAGTCTGCGACCAATGAGATATTTTTATTTTATTTATATATTTTAAAAATCCAAAAATACCCTTTATCTCATACGAACTCCAATCCAAATCCAACGACTGTCGTCCCTAACTAAATACCCCCATTTTGAACACAATGGGATATGTTTCATAGGCCCATTCAACTGTTTGAGTCAGTTTCTCTTCAAATTAAAATATAAAACATTCAATATTTGTTTTGAACGTACATTTCAATTTGCCGGGGCCACATACTGATTCTAAAAATTCCAGAAAAATAAATCTAGCTATGTTTTGACGATGCAGTCCCAACAAAACTAGTTTCGTCGAATTCGAGACCGTCTGAAAAATGGCACTTTTCTGGTCGATCCAATTTAATAGAAATCGACCAAACACATTTTCCTTTTGCACGCTCACATACTAACTTCAAAAATTATGAAATTTGAAACCTAGCAATCATTTGACATCCTAGATCCAACAAAAGTGGTTTCGTCGAATTCTGAGGTCGTTTGCAAAATGGCCATTTTCATGGGCTATATAAACTTTATAGCGACCTTTCTGAAAATTCATTTGGCCATAACTTTTGCTTCCCGCTATGAAACTTCGATTTTTCAGATTCGTTAGAAAGATATTCACTAATAGATTTAAATATTTTTGGTTTCACTAAAATCCGTTTTGTTTTTCTCCCGGTACAGTCAGTCAAAGTTTGAGATCAAATTTTGAAACTACCACGCCATTTCAGGCCTTGTTTATAATTAAAATTAATTATATTTATTTTCAAACATCAATTCAAACTTACTTTTCGTTGTTATTATTTAAAATAATTTATTTTAAATATCTAAAATTCACCAAAATAGCCAAATTAAAATTTTTAAATTGGCTCAGATTTTCCGGGTTGTTACAATCTCCCCCACTTAAAACTATTCATCCCCGAAAAGGAACAAAGTCGAAGGTTGTTTAATTAACCAACTCCACTTTCAATCCGGCTTCCATTCTCCAACTTTTCAGTTTCTGAGAATTTTCTAATTCTTCAAAAATTTGGCTAACACCCTAAATTTTCGAAAAATTTCGCCATAACCTCCTTTGTACGGGGAGGGGTTTAGAAATTTATTGGGCCGTATTAGGTACCCAATAAATCCTAATAAGCATGCACATATTTATAGTGATATATTCCGGTGTCCATAGGGGAGTGTGTATAGATGATAACTCCAGAGAATAAATTCTCGTCACCCTATAAATGGTTTTTGTGCCTTAGTGACCAGAGAGACGTGTTTATTGTCATCTCTAGACCCGTGTGGGTTTTTTATTAACCTTGCAATTTACCGTTACATTTTATAAGGTCTATATCAGTCATCAGTTCAACCTATAATATATAGTCATCGCCATACAAGCCTCTCGCTCGTATGGTAAATCTTCAACCTCGTCACACAAGCTCCAAATGCTTATGTGGTATATGATGAAGTATGCCTATCTTTAAGAAGTATGCCATGTAGTGTAGTTCGAAATTAATTGTTACTATCATATGGTGACATTTATTATTACACACAGAACAACCAACACTCCGCATCCAATGTCATTCACAGGAGTTGATATAATAATAAAATTGTGCATCCAACTCATTAAGGTTTACCTATTTGTCGGGCACGCAAATAAATTCTTTACTCAACAGCTAATCCTCTTCCCTGTTCAAACATATATAATGCACATGTATATATTTCTATCTATTTTTAAATCAGTTCAATACGTGATTTAATTTCATCGATTTACCCTTCATTCTCTTCTTGATTAAATTAACTATCATTCTAATAATTTAATTAATCAAATCCACTATCACACAACACAAACAACAATCAATTTGTTTTTAACTTTTCAAAAATATACTAATTGATCCATATACTCTTTTAAAATATTCACACTATAGAATTAAAAGTTTACATCCATGAAAAGAAAATAACAACAAAGTAGAGAACACAAGGGAAATTTCAAAATATGGTAAATGTACCTTGCACCAGAGTCAATCAGAGATATCCACCTTGCACTTAGGATAGGTTTTCTTAATGCTTTCCTCTGTTTCCCAAGTACAATCTCGCGGATATCCACTCCATTGCACTTTGACTATGTGAACCTTCTTGTTCCTTAGTTCTTCGTTTCTTTGCCAATAATCTATAGCGGCTCTCTTCTCACAGCCAATTCTGGAGTAATTTCTATGTCCAGTTGTGCGGCTTCTTCCACAACCAAGTCTGGATCATGAACATGCTTTCGAAGTTGAGATACGTGAAATACATCATGCACTCCAGGCAAAGAATCAGGTAATTGGACTCTATAAGCGAGAGTTCCAACCTGTTCAAGAATAGGGAATGGACCAATAAATCTGGGCGCCAACTTCCCAGTTTTGCCAAATCGAATCACTCCTTTCATCGGAGAAACCCTTAGATACACATAATCACCAACAAAAAAATGCAGATCTCTTCTTCTCGAATCAGCATAGCTCTTCTGTCGGCTTTGAGCGGCGAGTAATCGTTTCTTAACGAAATCGACTTTGTCTGTAGCTTCACGGATCATATCAGGTCCCAATACAAGTCTATTACCAGGTTCAACCCAACAAGCAGGAGATCGGCACTATCTACCATACAATGCTTCGAATGGTGACATTGTCAGGCTCGCTTGGTAGCTGTTGTTGTATGAGAACTCAGCTAAATGTAAATGGTCTTCCCATGATCCACCAAAATCAAGTACACAAGCCCGCAATAGATCTTCTAAAATACGATTCACCCTCTCAGTCTGACTATCTGTCTAAGGATGATAGGCGGTGCTTAGATTCAACTTTGTCCCCAGTTCTACTTGAAATGCCTCCCAGAATTTGCTAGTAAATATTGGATCTCTATCACTAACTATACTGATCGGCACTCCATGTAGCCTAACAATTTCCTTGAAATATATCTGCACCAGACTCTGAGCAGTTCTGTTCGATCTGACAGGTATGAAATGGGCGGTCTTCGTGAAGCGATCTACGATCCACTAAATACTTTCATTTCCTTTCCTGGTTCTGGGCAAACCATCTATGAAGTCCATGGAAATATGTTCCCACTTCCAACCTGGAATGTCCAGCAGTTGCAACAATCCGGCTAGTTTCCGTTGGTCGCTTTTGACTAGTTGGCAAGTAGAGCACCTGCTAACATATAAAGAAATGTCTGTCTTCATCAATCTCCACAAAAATGTATGCTTAATATCATTATACATTTTGCCTACTCCTGGATAGATACTAAGTTTTGACTTGTGGCATTCATCCAGCACTTCCTTTCGGAGTTCAGAAATGTTAGGAACACAAATTCGACCCTTTAGCCTTAGAATCCCTTGGTCATCAATCTGGAAACTCGAGTGCTCGCCTTTCTATATTCTTTCTCTGATCCTCTGAATGAAGTGATCTTCCTTCTGAAGAGCAAATATTTTATCCATCAATGAAGTCGTAATAATAAAACTAGCGATCGTTACACTCTTTCTACTTAGCGCATCGGCCACAACATTGCCCTTCCCTGGAGTGTACAAAATCTCAAAATCATATGCTGCAAGAAACTCTAGCCAACGTTGCTGCCTTAGATTCAAGTCTTTCTGGGTGAACAGATACTTTAGCGACTGGTGATCTATAAACAGTTCGAATTTCTCACCCAAAAGATAGTGCCTCCAGATTTTTAAAGCAAATACAATGGCTAACAACTCAAGGTCATGAGTAACGTAGTTTTTCTCATGCGGTTTCAATTGACGGCTTGCATAAGCAACCACTTGACCTCTTTGCAATAATACTGCACTAAGGCCTTCTCTAGAGGCATCCGTCCAGACTTTCAAGTCTTGATTGCAATCGATTATCGTCAACACTGGAGCAGTTGTTATTCTCAATTTTAGCTTCTGAAAAGCCTCCTCACATTCGGGAGTCCACTTGAATTTTGCGTGCTTCTTTGTAAGCTTTGTCAAAGAACTAGATATCTTCGAAAAATCTTTAATGAACTTCCGATTAGAACTAGCTAATCTAAGAAAACTTCGAACTTCTTTCGGAGTACTAGGCTGCTTCCAATTTTGAATAGCGGTGATCTTACCTGGATTCACAGCAATTCCCTCTTTTGATACGACGTGGCCAAGAAACTTTACTTCATCTTGCCAGAATATACATTTGGAAAGTTGGGCCTTCAATACATTCTTTCGCAAAATTTCTAACACTTGTTCCAAATGTTTCGTGTGCTCGCTTTTTGACTTAGAGAAGATCAATATGTCATCAATGAAAACCAGAACAAATTTATTCAGGACATCGCGGAATACTCGATTCATCAAATCCACAAAATAGGCAGGAGCGTTACATAAGCCGAACGGCATTACTAACCACTCATAAAACAAGTCGGGACCCCTGAATGTTGTCATAGGAACACACTCTTCGACAATACGAAGCTGATGGAAACCTGTAGCTAGGTCCATCCTTTAGAATACATGTGCACCATTCAATCGATTCAGCAAATCATCAATCCGCGACAATGAATATTAGTTCTTTAATATCTGTTTGTTCAAATCACGATAATCCACACATATTCGAAGAGTACCGTTTGACTTTGGGACAAACACCACTGCTGCTCCCTAATCAGAGAAACTAGGCCTGATCAGACCCTTCCATACAAGTTGTCGAGTTTGATTATCTAGTTCAACCTTCTCCTTTAGAGTCATTCTCCGAATAGCGTGCACTACTGGCCTTGCATTCGGAATTAAAGCGATCTTGAAGTCAATTTCTCTCTTTGAAGGTAAACTAACAACTTCTTCGAACACATCTGCATAATTCTTTACGACAGGAATATCTTTTATGAGGTCCTGTATATTCTCTGTGACTACAGGGATATTTTCTATTTGAGCAGGAGAAACATAAAGAGCTGACCAAAAGTCTTTTCTATCTGAATTCGGACCTTCACATGGTATGGTTATATAATTCCCTGATTTAATCTTTGCCCTAACCACTCTCTCGGCACATTTAACCTCTGCTTCATATTTGGTTAACCAATCCAATCCCAAAGTAAGATCGAATTCAGTAAAATTCATGACGATAGAGATGGTAGGGAACTTATAACATGAAAAATAGACAGGCACCCCACATACCCAACTAAGATCGAGGGAACCCCCAACCGGATTATGGACAGTGATGGGTTCTTTGAGCCTTTTCAATTTCAACTCCAACTTTTTAACTGCATTCTTTGCAATAAAGCTTCGTGACGTGCCTGTATCAAATAGTACTTTAACTGGAATGTTTTTGACAGTAAGCGTGCCTTCCAAAACATCAGACCTTCCCTGAATAGCTGAGGGCTCAAAAGTTTCTGCTACTTCATTTATATGTACTACTTCAGATTTCTTTGAGAGTTGGCACTCCCGTGCAATATGACCTGCTTGGTGACACTTATGGCATCTCCTCCCACTATGAGATTTCTTTTGCTTCTTTAAAGCTCTGCAGTTTATCGACAAATGTCCCTGCTTATTGCATACGGCAATCGTTATTGGTTCTTTCTCAGATTTAACCCTTTTCCTCTTGGCTTTGGGCTTCTTACTAACCTCAGGACTATCAGTCTTAGACTCCTCTTTGTTACTAGAATAGACTTCCTCTGCGTAGCGCAACATACCTTTCTTGTCGAGATCCTCATACTGGTAAGCCATGTATACCATTTCAGAGAAAGGAAGCTTCATATGCCCCATTACTTTACTTTGGTACTTTCTTTGAAGCCCGTTAATAAATCTCAGATTCTTCCTCTTCGGATTTTGAATTAGATGAGGAGCGAAATGAGAAAGTTCATTGAATTTCTTATGATATTATGGGATATTCATATCTCCTTGTATCAGATAAGAGAATTCATCACATAACCGCTCAGTTGCTTCAGGAGGAGTAAATCTTTCTAGGAAAATCACTTTAAATCTATCCCAGTTAATATTACCTTCTGGATTATCCTCAATAATCGAATCCCACCAGAACAAGGCTTCGTCTTTGAGTGCCCAAGATGTCAGTAATCTTTTATGGTCATCTCTCAGCTTTAAACCATCAAAGATTTTCTCAGCAGAACGAATCCAAGCTTGTGTTTTAATAATAGATTCTCGCCCGAGAACGGTATTCCACCCATATTTCGATACTTAATTAATAGAGCCTCAATATCTGGTTCTGCATTCCTTCTGTTTCTGACACTCATTTTCTAGTACTTCTGCAAAGAGCAGATCAAGTGTCAGGTCAGCAGAAAAGATATTTTAAAGCATAGAGACATATACTTGAATGTAAATGCATCTATCAAGGTGTTATTTCATTCTGCTATACTCATACTAGGATATTGTTGATCCTATCTGTAATGAGTTATTCGTCCTAGAACACTACTGGTTCTATTTCTGACGAGTGCGTTAATATGTTATATTCCAGAACTAAGCTTAACCAAAGCTCTGATACCACATTGTGACGACCCCAAAACCCCGTACGACGGTGGCAAGGGTAATCTTTGGAATATAACACATAAACAGAAACAACAGAACAGAAATAAATAAATACACCAGATAATGTACAAATAATACACTGGATAAACATCATCAGAGTTACGTAGTATACAGGATCATACTTAGTACAAATACAGTTCATCTATACATAAATGTCTACAGCGGAAAACAAACGTAATATGTACAATAGGAGCTGAACAACATAAAAAGAGATAAATGATAGAATCCAACTTCAGCTCCAGCTATCCAGAAAGAGCCTGTTAAAACCTGAACACAAGGCTGCCCGTGTAGAAAAAGGGGCACCCGAGTTTGCAAGTGAAACAAACTACGAGTCAGGCATGGGACTGGTATGAGAAATCTACTTGACACATTTTATAATATGGCTAATCACAGGACCACGCCACTTTCGCGGAACGGGTTTACTCCATTGGATTGTCAGTGCTTAAAACAAGTAAATCTTTTAAACATCGCAATGCTTTTTATAAAAATGAAGCCATTATAAGACTCAGTTCCCATCACACAATGCAACGCAAACCGGAGGATAGAGTTTTACCTTATAATGGCCAAAATATGCTTGATACGAATAAAACAAAAGAATTTGATATTATTACTAGTGTTTATATGTTTCAAAAGCAATTTCAAATCGTAAGTATCAATCATAGACAGCATGGGTACCATATATCATGTCGCCATATATAGGTATACAATCAAAACTGCACAGTCATGTATTTGGAAATTGGATTTCCGTCATGAACCATGGCAAAAGATAGTCCTTACCGAATTCGAGACTCTCTAGCCCGAGCCTCAGGGCAAGTACTCAGTCAAACCCTTGGATCGTCAGGGCCGGTCCACCGATGTGGATTACAATGCCTGAACACTGCGTTTCCCCGCTCTTTGGGGCATAAATGAGCCAACGAATGACTCCATCGGCTCCACATAGCCACCGATATATCCAAGGCGCCTCGCAACACCAACAACCACTCAGGTGAAAATAATATATATGTCAGCCAGTTTAAGCACTGACACCACCTCTAGCTAGAAAGAAACGCATGTCCTCCCTGATGTCCCCTCCCGTTTCTAGTTCATACCGGGGTGTGAGGCTCGCGAATTCACGTTATACACAAAGCTATGCCACACATGTCGTGCTTTGATCATCAACTACAAGACTTTGCTTTTCAACAGAAGCCTTGATCATTTGCCACTTAGACATGCCACACAGGCAATTCACTCTATGCGACTGATTTCTATCGATATATAACCTCTGAGCTCGTACGTCTCAGAGAAGGGCGTTAAGCAAGAGAATAAATTCTCCGCCGCCAAACAGATATATATTTAAAAGAGATCAATCAGCACAGAACAAAATCCAATGTCAGACACACAGTCCATTTGCAAGTTCGTTCTGGGTCTGAACGAAACCGGAGGCACTATATACCTCGCATACCCATCGATCTCCAAGCACGTCTGGACAATCACCACTTATTATCTATATTTCGGGATGCCTCCCAATCAAGACATCAGTTACCATCCAACCGAGGTGAAGATCTCCGGTCTTCAACCACCGTCTTCATCATCGACTTCTTATAGCCGATCAATTATTTGAAATGAGATTTAACTCGGCCTTTTCAAATAATTCACGTATATTTAGAATTTAAATTAATTCATTTTAATGGTTAAATTATTCGGCACCGATAATTAAATTCATTAATGTAATTTTCACGCCATACACATTCAACCATCAAATATCACATAAACCGAGCAAATTCAGTTTATTTTCATTCCATATCATTTATAGTATTTTATAACGATTTATCGCTATTTTTATTTATTTAAAAATAGCCAATTTATTCAAACGACGCTTCAGGCCATAACGCGGCTGTGGCGCTGTTTTTCTTCAGATTTGATTTACATATATGAAAATCTAACCGTTGGATCTTCACAAATTTTATATCATTAGAAAAATCTTTTCAAAACGAATCCAACGGTTCCAGTTTTGGGAAAATCTGACGGTTGAATCTCCCAGTACACTCGTTTGAAGTTTCAATTTCAAAATAGAACTGCAGCGCCGTTATTCGATTTAATTTATTTATTTATATATATATAAATATAATCGATTCTGGCGCTGTTTTTCTTCAGATTTGAATTGAACATTTCAGACAATCCAACCGTTGGATCTTCACAAAGTGGGTGTCGTTGGAAAGATATTTCCAAGGCGAACCCAACGGTTTCGGTTTCGGGAAAATTCGACGGTCGGATCTCCCACACCAATCGTTTGAAATCACAGTTTCAAAATACGAACTGCAGCTTCGTTATTTGATATATTTTTATTATATTTATATTTATATATATAAATATAATCGATTCTTTGACTTCAAAACCATTTTCACTTCACATATTTGATAAAAACGATATTTTTATCCAACATATATTTATTTCAACACATGAATTTCGTTTATTTTATTTCCACACAGGAATTTCTATTCAACGCACGAATTTCATTTATTTTATTTCCACACAAGAATTTCTATTCAACACATGAATTTTGTAACACCCCGTGAATTCTATAACGCTAAGCTTCAAAAATTAAAGTATAATTAATTATAAATGATGAAATCAAGGGAAATGGGTTATGCCGTTGCGTTCGTCTCAAAATTCTGCTTGAGATAGAGTCCAAGTTTGCGTAAAACGGATATTGTATGAAGAAGATATGGACGAACGAAGTTGGGCAAAAAAACCATAAAACGGGTCAGAATGCATTGGCGCACTTGGGAAGTGCGCCAGTACATTTTTAGCCTGGCGCACCTACCAAGTGCGCCCAGGTCAGAATGACCTGCTGGTCATGTACTAGCTAGCCTGATCAGGGTCTGGTCGAATTCTGAGGCTTGGCTGAGTCACTAGGGCTTACATGCCACTTTCTGATTGGCTTCTCTTGAAATGGGTAGTCTAGATTCACTCTAGCTTCATTGACAGCTCTAATTAGATTGAAATTCTATAAATACAACTCAAATCTAACCCTAAACTCACACAAATAATAGAATACAAAAGTCGTCATGCTGCTAGAAAGGAACTAGGAATGGCCGCCAATTAGAAAGCCTAGAGACAAGCCAACACTAAAGCTTAGAGACGAATCAAACTAAGAAGAAGATAAAAGTTTAATCAAAATTAATCAACGCAACGTTAGTCTACCCAAAGGAGCGCATCTCAGTTTCAGAATTGAGAATCCAGAATTCAAGATTCTGCATTCGTTGTAAGTATAGTAACCTTTCAGAATATGAATAAAAAACTGTGATGTGATTCGATGTAAATGAAAATAGAATTGTGTTGTTATATTTTCATAAATTCTATGTATTGTAATGATCCTATCATGACTTGTGTATTGATATTTGTGGCCTTAATTGATTGATGAAAACCTATTGGATATTTGTATATGAAAGTGATAGCAATAGCAAATTGTGGCAAAAACTAGAAATTTGATTCCTTTATGTACATGTCGATGGCATGGATTATATATATAATCCCTTAGTCTAAGTTAGAATTTATGTAAACATGTTATAGACCTTTTATGCCTACATGACCCAAAACCTATGATATCATTCTTATGTTTATTTGCAAGTATGATTGGATCTATGTTTATTTGCAAGTATCGTTTGGGTTTCATAAACTTATGCAAGTTCATGTCTATTTGCAAGTATAATTGATCTATGTTAAGTACTGTTTGGGTTTCATAAACTATGCAAGTTCATATTGAAATAGGCTATGTGATTAGATGTTTTAATTTGACCTTTTGGTGGATATACATCATGCTAGTTTTGTGTTTGATATTATGCCAAGTTATACATATTTAAACACAAGTTGTGTAAGCCTAAACTATGCCATTTCATATGTCACCTACTTAGTTGTACTTTGATTTGAATGCAAGTTCACATGACCCATCATTTATGTTAGTATCGCTAAATTGCAAGTTCATGCGCTACACACCCTTATATGTTGTCAAATATTACATGTTCTTGATTTTCCTTTTTTTTTCTTACACTTATAAAGTTGGGCTAAATTGTGTCAAGCCCAACATTTGTTATAACGTTGCGAACGTAGAAACGGGGGTAATAACGTTGGGTGTAAAACATGAAAATATATGTTGGCATGTTTGGCACATGCCAATGACAACGACATTTAAAGCGGTATGAATTGTTATACCCAAAAATAAAAAATATGACATTTACATATATAATTGAGAAGTAATAAAATAAGTAAATTTAGAAAACACGATATGCTTAACCCGAGGTTGGATTGAGTTGTGATGTAAACCTGCCCGGACCCGCCCGGCTGTCCAGTAGTCACAACAATACCTATCCAATGTGGGTGGTTAAGCATTGAGCCCAATAAGGACCCGAGGTTAGTCTGAGCTACGGTGTAAACCTGCCCGGAACCGACCGGCACATCCAGTAACCGTAGCAATACCGGTCTAATGAGAGTGGTCTGGTGCTCCTAAGAGGCTAAGGACAGATGGTAGGGTTAAGTCAACTATAACACTTAACCAAATTCAACATATTAACAAGAACTGATTGGTGGGGTTAGGTAAATACAGACACTTAACCACTTAACATGTTTGACTAGAAAATCCTGGTAATGAGGGACCCGTTTCAGCAGTAACCCAAGCTAGGTATCAACGGTACCTTGAAACTAAGAAGGGTGGGGCACGATTACTGGGCGGATTGTAAGCGATCAAACGACGGCGGTGGGTGCACAGTGCAGGTCTAACGGGGTGCGGGCGTGCACACACTCCGGAGCAGACAACCAGGGCACTGGGGACACCAGTAGTATAATCTATGCCTTCTAGAATTTGTGTCGGGCCGCCACTATGGATCTTGATACACACCATGGTGGGACCAACATAGGTATTTATAATTCTTGAGGGCCTTATGACACATGTTAACGCGAGTAGGAGCCGATCTTTAAATAAAGTTGGGGATCACTTCACCCTCACCATGGGGTGCCAGTTAGAGTAAACTCAAGTAGTTGCAGAGATATAGTATGGGTGCGATAGTACATTCGACACTTCCTTAGCTTGTGACACCATCCTATTTTCAGTATAAATCTATCATGCCCTTTTCTTATTCACAAACTGAAGAGTTACTAGATTTACTCAGGCTTTATGTCTGACCCTATTTTCTTTTCGTCTTCTTTTCTTTCGTCCCCCCCCCCAGGTCCACAAGGAGGAAACAGCTCAGTTCAGTCAGGCTTTGTACAAGCTCCAAGAACGTAGATGTATGATTTGGGTCTCTTTTGCTCGGACTATGGCTTTGGATATCACTATGAGGATTTTTGTCACTTTATTTATGTTTTCTGCTTCTTTAATTATCAAGACAATAATGATGTTGTAATTTTTGAAGTATTTTGAGACAATGTTTGGTTTTGAACACGTATTGATGAATAAAAGTCTATTGGTTTCCATTGTTTAAAATATGTGTATTTATATCTGTCTTGAGTTTATCTGTGGCTTTTACTTATAAACCTCCTCCAAAGTTAAGGCATTCCCTTTGTGAGTGACCTTAACGGAGGTGGGGTGTTTCAAATTTCGATTCAACACATGAATTTTATTTCACCATTCAACACAAGAATAATTTCTATAGTTTATATATATAATAAATGTGATTTTTATTGCAATACAATTTATTTCAAAACACGATTATTTTATATAGTTTATATATATAACAAAAATGTGATTTTTATTGCAAAACAATTTATTTCAAAACACGATTATTTTATATAGTTTATATATAAGGTAAGGTAAAAATGTTATTTTTATTTTTCAAAGAATTTATTCACTACACGAACTCCATTCAACACATGAATTTATTTGAACATTCGACACATGAATTTTATTTCAACATTCAACACATGAATTTAAATCAAACACAGAAATATTTCAGAAAATTTCGGCAGCATAACGGCAGGGTAGTTAAAACCGGGACCGTCCCTAGTACGGCTCCTCGCTCTACCTTAAAGCCTCGCAACTTTTGACAATGGGGATTTCATGCATCTAGTTCGCACGAAGGCGGCATGTTCAATTTTTTTCTTTTCCACAAACTAATCCTATGTGGTTTCAACAAAATAATTCTCAACCACAAACGGGTATTTTTCAACCACAATCAATCAATTTCAACCACAAACAATTCTAATCAACCATTCGCTATCAACCAATTTTCACACTAATCACAACCAATAAATATTGTCCATGGTTTGTAGACGAGGGGCGTGTGAATATATATATATATATATATATATATATTTATATAAGTATATTTCACTTCTATTTCAACACATATATAATTTTTACAACGCATATATAACTTATACATCGAACGTACAACTTATACAACGCTCATACATGAGGTGTACAACGCTTATATAACTCATACATTGACTATATAATTTATACATCGTCGTTTTCCATATCGTTTATAATTCGGAAATCTCACATAGGGTTCCACTCCACCAAAAATAGCAGAAGGCTCAAAAAATATGCAGTCTCTTCTAGAATGTAGAAGGCGTCCACACGAGTTCATTGTCTCTTGTTTCACTAGATTTCGTCTACGTAGCAAAAAGATATGATTTTTAGAAGTTTGTAATGCTTTAAAGTGTTATTTTCAGTTTTAAATAGCCATGGTCGTACCTTTTCAGAACTGGTTCCAAACTAGGTTTGTATTTTTCGCGAAATCCGTGAAGCGATGCGAGGATCGGAGGGTACGGCATTGAAGGGGGACGTGGGCCGCACCTGCGCCTGGTGGTGGCATGGGGTTCGGTGACCAGAATTCGCCCCAGCGGCGGTCGAAAGCCGCCAACTTCCCAAGCTCGATTCAAGCTTAATACTCTACGAAAAATTTCAAACTTTATATGGATGTGAAGCTCATGAGACGATCTACAAAAACCTTAACTGGGGCATGTGATTTTGGTGCGTGGATTCGGAGAAAAAGAGGAGAGAAGGAGTGAAGGCCTTTCCGTCGTGCGTGATTTGAATATCGGGGAGAGAGAGAAGTCTGTGGCCAATGAGATATTTTTATTTTATTTATATATTTTAAAAATCCACAAATACCCCTTATCTCATACGAACTCCAATCCAAACCTAACGACTGTCGTCCCCAACTAAATACCCCCATTCCGAACACAAAGGGATATGTTTTGTAGGCCCATTCGACTGTTTGAGTCAGTTTCTCTTCAAATTAAAATATAAAACATTCAATATTTGTTTTGAACGTACATTTCAATTTGCCAAGGCCACATACTGATTCTAAAAATTCCAGAAAAATAAATCTAGCTATGTTTTGACGATGCGGTCCCAACAAAACTAGTTTTATCGAATTCTAAGAACGTTTGAAAAATGGCCTTTTCTGGTCGATCCAATTTAATAGAAATCGACCAAACACATTTTCCTTTGCCACGCTCACATACTAACTTCAAAAATTGTGAAATTTGAAACCTAGCAATCATTTGACATCCCGGATCCAACAAAAGTGGTTTCGTCGAATTCTGAGGTCGTTTGCAAAATGGCCATTTTCACGGGCTATATAAACTCTATAGCGACCTTTCTGAAAATTCATTTGGCCATAACTTTTGCTTCCCGCTATGAAACTTCGATTTTTCAGATTCTTTAGAAAGATATTGACTAACAGATTTAAATATTTTTGGTTTCACTAAAATTCGTTTTGTTTTGCTCCCGATACAGTCAGTCAAAGTTTGAATTCAAATTTTGAAACTACCGCGCCATTTCAGGCCTTGTTTATAATTAAAATTAATTATATTTATTTTCAAAAATTGATTCAAACTTACTTTTCGTTGTTATTATTTAAAATAATTTATTTTAAATATCTAAAATTCACCAAAATAGCCAAATTAAATTTTTTAAATTAGCTGAGATTTTCCGGGTTGTTACACCGAAGGAGCTTGGAGCAAGAAGGTTCAGTATTAGATATTTAGATTTTATTCCACTGTGTTGTATTTATGATGTACTCTAATCATGTATGTAAGTTCAAATACAGTTTGTATTTCAAAAGGGATTATTTATATATTATATTCTATTCCGCTGCGATTGTGAGATTCCATGTTGTTGTTCAGTTCTATCTCCTATCTTTTTTCTTCTATTCTAATTTTCTATCTTTCTATTTCTCATTCTATAACTTCTTTCTACTAACGATTCGTATTTTTATGCGATTTTGGGTTGGGCGTGAGTTATATTCTATCAGTTCCATGGTACAGATTTGCGGGTCATTACACTTGGTATTAGAGCTGAAGGTTGAATAGTAACCTTGTCTCTGTGGCATGACTCGATATAGATAGGGTTAGAAATACCCTAGATTAAGTTTTAGCGTATATATATGAGCGCGTATATGTTAATTGATATAAAAACTGTTTTAAATTGTGATGATTGGTTTGTTGAGCAGTTTATGAATTCTGGTCGATCCAAGGTGTACAACTGTATCGACAGGTGTTTCTAAACTCTCGAACAGAGTAGTTCGACACAGTATTGTTTTAAAAGTTGGGTAAATGGAATAATTTTGTCCAGAATTAAATTTTTATAAAATAATAATTTTTTGAAATTATTATATATGGGTGTGTCGATTGTTGTTATTATAATCATTGGGATTATAAACATTGAAATGGTTATATATTAAACCAAATTGTATTTGTATAAAGGATATAATATACAAATAAGATAAACTGGAAAATTGTTGCAAAAAAAAAATATTTTGGGAAAATTCAAAGGTTTTGAATTTACAATGGAATCGAGTTATGTAATTTCAAACTGGTTTGGAACAAAAATCAGAAATTTGGATTCTGTAATTTGAAAATTTAACTAGAGTAAAGAAATTGGAACCTAACTGAAGATTGGTTGAGTATAATGGTTTTCTAAGTCTTGATCTTATGTTGATTTCGGTCTTTGGGGTTGATACTTAGAGGATTATTTTCTTACCAATTTATGGTCAGGGACTGATGAATATTGTAGAATAATAATGTAAATATAAGTCAAAATGTTTTCCAACTATAGTAACAAATATTTCTAGTCATGAAAATAATTGTGATTTATAGCTAATTGTTGGTGTATTAAATATTTTGATTGTTGAGATTTGTTTGGTAGATAACATGTGCGTCTTGGATGCTTTGTTTGTTGTAATTGCTAGAGGACAACCCATGTGTGTGTATAAGTCTATAACGATAGATGTAACTAGAATCTTTTCGTTACTCCTTAATTTCGAGGACGAAATTTTTTTAAGGGGGTAGATTGTAATGTCCTGGTTTTTGACTGATTTTATAATACAATTTATTATCGATTATTTTAAAAATTGGTTTAAATAATAAATTGTTTAACATTTTGTTTGTAATTAAATTTGTTTTTAATACACGTGGGTATAATTTTGGTTTTAAACTTATAAAAATAGTGAATTACTTCGCGTATAAGGAACATAGAAAGGACATGATATTAAATTGATAATAATAAGATAAATCGCTTAGTACTAATTTTCTTTTTGTACATACATGTATAGCCTGACCATACATGTGCATAGCAAGCTAATATTTCCATTCATAATGGAAACTGCTAGCATCCATTCTTTCAAGTTTCAATTTAAAGTGTAGAAAAGCCTAGCTCTTTTCATTTCCAATGCATAGAATAGGCAGCCTAAGTATAGTTTAGTACCTTGTCTACCACTAGCATGAATAACTTAAGAACAAAGCAAGATTTTTAAAATATTAAAGCACATGATACATGACATGGCCGTGCTTTTCTAGAGAAGAAAATGTAGAACCTGCTACGACTACATCATTTTCCTCCTAGCTAGCAGTACCTTTTAATGAAGCCAAGTTATAGAACTAGCTATAGGCCTACATTTCTTTCAATCAAAGTGTATGACAGCCTAACTATATAGGCACATACCAATAAACGATTTGAGTTGCATAAAAGTCAAGGCTAGTTCTTTGCACATGGGTGTGCACATGTACAGCCGTGCACTTCAAAATAGTTGGAAGGGGTAAGTACATAAAAACTGAACCATTTTTCATTTCCAATACATGATGTAGACTGTCCAACTCTACATTATTAAGTACCAATAAGCTACCCAATATTATATGCTTATGTTCACCTATATATACCCACACACACCCATTGAGAAACCAGTACCAATTCATTCATGGGATCTAAAACCAAAGAAACAAAGTGGAGCAAAACCATGGTAAAGGATAGGAACCAATACCAGTGACCAACTTTGCAAATGCCAGGACTTAAATACCTATAGCTTGGAACAGGAAATGACCAAAACTGTGCAATTGTGTGGTGAGTAAACTACCCTATTTTCCTAATTATCATGATTGTATAATGCAGTAATACATACATGCATATATGGTTGTATGGGTTGTAAAAAACTAATTTGATCTTCATTTAAAGTGGAAACTAGGAAACATAACAGGGTATATAAGAGGAATAAACTTTCCCCTTTGTTTACTGATTAAAATATATATAAATAAACATACATTTAAATGTATTCATGTATTCACCTTTCTCGTCGAAACCTGAAATGGCAACCTGTAAGCCGCAGGTACAAACCGTGCTTAACTGCAGTGAGTAAACCCTCCCCTTCTTCTTGGTTACTTCCTTTGATCTAAGTTTGTGAAGTACTCAACAGCAAGTTCAAATGCAATGGTATAACTTAAATTGCTTACATAAAGTTCATCTTCAACTTTTGAAAAAAAAAAACCAATAGAAACCTACTACTGTGTAATTCGTTTGTGTATGATCAAGACAAGGCAGTAAATTATGTTCATGGAATCTTACTATGTATATATGACTGTAAATTAATACTTAAAAAGATCATGTATATGGTAACAAGTTTTAAACAACAGTACAATAAATAAGGAAAGACAGTAGCAAATTCACTACAAAAAAACATTGAATTAAAGACTGACAATTTCAGTTTCTAATCAATTAGTTCAGTCTTTAAATCATAATTAAAGACTGATCAAATACTGAAATTTCAGTCTTTGAATTCTTAGTCGCAAAAAAATGTTAAGACTGAGATTTCAGTCTCAAAATGTAAAGACTGATATTGTAGTCTTAACTATATTTAAAACTGAATTTTAAAAACTGAAATTTTGTCTTTAATCAGTCTCAAATTTGCACAATTTAAATTAATAAAATATCTCCAATGGTATATGGACACTACAATTCCATACATATTGAAATATATTCCCTACACAAAAATTACAAACTATCAAACAACATAACAATGATAAAGTAGTCATGGACACATTGCATTAAGATATCTATATATATATAGACAAGAAAGTAGACACATGTTTAAGCAGATTTCATTAAAAAAAAAAGTTGATGCAACATGTTTACAGAACAAATTAGGTACATGTAACTGTCGAAACAAAAACAAAAGAAACAAATCCTAACATATATGTACATATAGATTTCAGCTTCTGATCTCGCATCCAATCAAGTGTAAATTAAGTTGAAGAGCTCATTTTACCTTACTTAGACTCTGTAACCTGTAGCATCCTTGCAAAGCACGGATCGAGCTTCCTTTATAGAATTCGGTGGTTCCACATCCCTCTCTTGTAAAGAATATCCAAGAAGTTCTTACATTTATGAACAAACGTTTTATTCAATACAGATAAAGCCACTCGAGACCCTTTATACCAAGCTCTGTTTTCTTTGCAATTTTCTAGAAAATTAAGCACATACTGTGTCACATACGGTCCCAAAATCATCGATGTAAGGCAGCACAAAAACCTATCCCTCAAAAATGGAATGAAGTTGATTTATTACCTGAATAAGGTGATCTTTAAAGAGATTCCATTCTAGTGAAGATGTCTGACTCAAGTACAACATGCTTTGCTTCTTGAATCATTTTCTTTAGCTTCGTTGTACTCTGCACTTGAGTTCTCGGCCAGTCTTTCCACGACTGCTTGCAAGTAATTCCTAAACTTAGCTCTTAATGTGATAGTGAACTCACTTAGGTGCTCACCAGCAACAGTATTCCCACCATCAGGCATATACAGACTCCAAGCCTTGAACTCTGTGTTTTTTCCTTTTTAACATAACTAGCATTGGTTGTTTTCCATGAAGAATCGCATTTATTCAAATGACAGAAACATAAGTTTATCTGCATGAGCATGATATATAGGAATTATCACTCCGTTGCTATTTGAATGTGCAAGACTAATCAAATAAAAGCAATGTTGTGATTGTACCAAAGGAAAAGAAATTGGACATTAAGAAATTAAAATGACCAGAATGATATACATAACAACATCATATACTGACTAAAATACTTACCAATTAACAATCAAATATCTAAGACCAGCCTTTTTAGTGCTCAGATAGCTTGATCATTCGCTATATATGGTAAGATCAAATGTCAAAGTCCTTGAGCAGCTTCTTTCAAAATCCCTATACACACCAACCAAAGCCTCGGCTTTATCATAGAAGCTGTCTTTCAATGATATCACAATGCTCCAAAATCCACTACATTCACCATTTTGAAGGGCACTATGCTCACAACACTAAAAAAGTTTCATATTTTTGGGCATCTGCATGTTTACTTTTCTCTTTATTCTCAAACGCACATGTTAACTTGTATAGTAACTGTATGTATCTTATAAATACATTAACTTGTATATGACTAGTAATGGATATCATATAAAAACATGTAAGCAAACAATGCTATAAACGAGAATTCAATACAAAAACAGTTAACTTTGGAAAATGCTAATTTTGCAACTTTTTTTTTTACCCAGCTAGTGTATGACAAAGTAACACTATTTGATGGATTTGTGCAAGAAAGCAATATGAAACATGGGCATTAACGAATCTAGAAATATCAAAAAAAATTCCATCATGGTTGTATAAATTATATATGAACTTAATGGTGCGGTTGAAAAAAAGTTAAATAACTAGTTTATAGTTTTGGATTCACATAAATACCAAGTAAAACGTTTAACTTTTAACATTCGGCATGCTAGTTTAATTGGTATGAGCAAACTATTTTAGACGGTATAAGCTGCAAATAGTTAGCAATACATCCACATTTAATTTTGACTGTTTAGAGAGAAAGAAGTCGGATGAAGCTAGAAATCCATGTGTAGTCCAAGAATTATTTGTTTATTTAATTATGTATAAGCATTTATTGAATCAATCATACTGCATCCTTTTTGCATTAAAAAACCAATAAGTTAGGACTCCTAGATTGATCTCAATGTCTAAATGACATGCTCCAGGTAGCATAAAAAGTGAATGAACAGATCTAAAAAATGTAACAAGTATGATGAGTTCTGCACTTAAACGATGTGCAATAGTGATGACTAATGATGATAAAATAGTAATTTAATCAACCGGATATTCACATAATAGGGTTGTTAGTGACATTTAAGTCAGTTCAAGTTGAAACTGTAATAATACCTGAAATTTTTGTGACATGAGAGCGAGTATTGCCCATAACCCGTCTAATTCCAAGTAATTTATTTCAATCCTGAGAACCCAAACTTTAGCAAGCAAAAATAAAGAAAGTGCCAAATGTCAAAAGTAGCAACAAAATTAAGGCAACATGCAAGGGGAGAAAATGAGGACCTGAAGCATGCATACAATCAGAACAAATAATATGGTTGTGGGACAGGAGGACCTCAAGTACAAAGACTTTGATTCATATATATAACACCTACATGCAATTAACAACACAGCATGTATTCAAGGCATAAAAACCAGAGTCAAATAAGCACTACAATAAGCAATTCACTAACAGTAAAATAATTTGTTTCTAAGCAATCATCCTTTCTTCACAAATTCAATCTCAGGAAAATTATTTATGCATGCAATTAATTAAGGCAAGATATGAGACTAATTTTAGGCATGAAAAATGGATGCAAAGACCATAACCATTCATGTCTAACAGTACCTAAATGATCGAATTCTATTAACACAGAGTACTGTTTTTTTTTCCAACTGTGCTTGCAAAGCGTTTTAATATAAATGAAAACATTCTACAGTTATTTCAAGATTTCAATCTAACTTAGTTCTGTTATGAATTGTGTGCGAAACCCAAAGCCAAAAAAAAAAAAAAAAAAAAAAACAAACAAACAAAAAAACCGTATACATAATATAATATAAGCTGCATATAGCTATGCAAATTATGTGTTCCTAAAAACTATCATATCATATATATAGAATAGTGCTAATTTCATGAAGAAAAATATTTGAATGGCTCTAGTAGGTAACCGGAACCTAAATACAGTAATATGGACTACACCAGTATCAATTATTTGAATGCAAAAATACAAAACTAAGAGCGCATGGATGATTGATCCACATAGTTATAGGACAAGCAAAAATGTCAATTTTTATCAGAAATAAAATTGCAGCTTGATGCGACGGAAAAATATATCTAAATAAAAATACAATCAAATATTTGACATAGTAAGGTGGTTTAAATTATTCATTTTGTCGCTTTGGAAAACAAGCATTGAAATGACTTTGAATTTGATATATACTATAGCATGTCAGATGGTAATCAGAGCTTTACATGGACAGCTTAGAACATACACAGATATATCAAATTTAAAATTTATGTTGCTTTGTATTTCACATCCATTATATGTTAATGATATAGTGTTATTTGCTATAGCAAATGAAGAGAGCAAACAAATAGAACAAGATGTTGATGCATATGAGTCACGTACCAGGATTGCACATTAACGAAAATAAAATGAATATATATTCTAGCACAATCAATGAGAATAAAAGCTCAATTTCAACATTGCTTCAATAACAAGAGTCACAACTACATGTGAAATATCTCAGTGTCCCTTTACCTTGGATTATTTACACTATTCTGAGTGCAATGCTTTATTTCAAAGAATTATGAACAAATTGGACACATGGGATGGTAAACTTCTATGAATGGCCGGAAGAGCTGGGTAAATACAAACGGTCATTACACCTCTAGTCCTTTACTAGCTCATGGTATATCGTGTACATATGACAACTTTGGTTAAAATTAACAGTTTCACGCAGATTTCATTTGGGCCAATAAAAATCATAAGTTAGCTTGATCAAAGCAATATAAACCCAAAAGAAGGAAGCATTTGCCTTGAAGTCTTGGTGGAATTGAGAAATACTGCATATTTAAAGCTTGTATGGAAAATACAATTTAAGAGAAATATTTGATCTAAATGGATGCTACATAAATACTGTACTCAAAGTAGTTTTCCTCTCTATTAGCCAACTAATTTAATAAAAACCTCTGGTCTAAATGGATATTACACAATACTTTAAGCCAAACCTTTATCATCTTCTAATTCCTGTGAAGAAAGCCGACTGCAGAAAAAATTCTATAAAAATACCTCTTTACAGCTCCCATCAATTTCTCTTTCGTTATCCAACTAATATTAAGCAAATTTCTCTAACAATCAAAGTGATCTAAAAGTAATTTTTTAAACAAATCACGCAACAAACTTTAACCAATTAAAAACTCAGTGCAAACAAAACACATCAAATCAATCTAACTCAACTCAAACAACAGAATGAAACTAACTTAATTTTTCGATTACCTTTTCAGAGCTGCAGATGTTAAAGGGAGGCTGAAATCGGCGCGGAAGGGGTGATCAAGGCACTAGGGTTTTTAGGTACAGCGAAATCTACAGAAATTCACAAACGGTAATAAGATGTTAACCAATATCTCTGTCAGTGCTACTCGTTTATGGATCAAACACCGTACATGAATAAACAAATTTCATAAAACACGAAAGAAAAGAATTACCTCTGGAATGTACTTCAGAGATAGTGAGTGATTGTGGCTGCGGAATCGTTGTTAACTGGGTCGTGTAAGAATCGTGGGAAGAGAGGGAATTTTTTTTAGCGCGAAAGAAACGGAATTCATCTTCGATTTTTAGGCTAAGATCGGAGTTGTGATTTTGAGAAATGGGGGAACGGATCGTAAACCAATTCTAATTTTACAGCAAAATTAAATTAAAATACACTGTTGTTCTATTACTAGAATACCCTTTCCCTTAGTTACTTATTTTAAACTTCTACATATGATAAATCAAATTAACTTTAGAGCAATAAAATTTGATGTAAAACAGATATGATAATTTATATGTTAATGAATTACTTCATAGTGAAACTTGATATTTCAATTAACACAATATTTATAAATAATTATTGTAATTAGATGTGTTAAACATTTTTTTTAATTGAAGAAATTCTGTTGAAACTGAATTTCTTCTGCAAGAATTAAAATTCAATTTGTTAAATCTTACTCAATTTAATGTAATGAATTTCTAGTTTTTGGTATATGAGTTTTGAGTTTGAAAGAGAGAAGTGAAAGAACATGAAAATAAGGATAATTTAGTTTAAAAAAAAGTGTATGTAAGGTAATATTTGATGTGCACTAATTTATTATATATTTTGTGTATATTTAGTAGTTTTTGGTGTAAAAATAGAATTAGTCAAACATATAAGCATGTACGACTGTTAAATAAATAGATTTGTATAAGTTCAACATGTATTATCTTAGCGTATTTGATACACGTATTAACATATTTGTATCATTGCGAAAGTAATGACCGACAATATCGGCAGACGGGGAATAGATTATAAAATCCATTAGTTTATGTATTGCAAAATTAAATTCACATACACGACACTCCTCTAATTAATACTGAATTATCTAAATTTAAAATTAAGTCCCGTTTATATAAATAAACACCTAGTTGTGCTTGTTTATAATGTAAAAGAAGCAACTAGTTTGATACTTAACAGGAATGTGGATGAAACCTCTAATATTTTGAATCTAATAATAAATAAATTTGTGCTTAAATCTGGTTGAGAAATTATAAAAATTGAATTTATTTTTTAATCAACTATCCAATCAATTTTATTATCCATGAGCTAACTCAGCAATGGTAGGTTAATCTCACGATTAGTCTGTTGATGTGACACATTAAAAGAGTAGGTTTTGATTGGTTGAACAAATGTTATGTTGGATAGTTAATAAAATTATAACTATTTTATGTTAGAAGAGTGGAAGGAGAAGGTGTTGCATTTGTTGATTCATTCTTTTTAAAGAGGAATGTAATCAATTAATTGATTTGATTGATTGATTATAACGACCCAACTTTTCGGCTCTCAAAAATCAACATAAATACATCCTCTGCATTCATGTATCTTAAATGAAGTGTTAGAAAGTCGGATAGTTAGCAGAAAAGAAAGGAGATAAAAGAATAAAAGAAAGAAGAAACAAAACAAAATCTCACAACCGAACGGATAATCTGTAATATAACAATGCTCTTTATAAAAGAGAAAACTTTTAATATACATACATCAATCAGAGTACACAATGAAACAACTTGAACAGTTATAATAACATGTCCTTACAATTGCAGATACACACAATAACACACAGCGGAATAAAATAAAAGAATACGAATGTACAGCTGGACACCAACTCCTTTTATGGAGCTCCAAAGCAATCAAACTCAAATCTGAAAATATATTTGGTCTAACCCGAGCATTATAATAAAATAACACCCAGATCAGGCTAGGCAACCACGTGAGATAACTCAACATATATGTAACAAATCTCAATACAATCTGAGGTCGTACACATGTTCATAATGATTTTCCTCTCAATAACATCCAACCGTTTATTAAGAGAAGTGTAGTTGTATAATAGATAATGTCTAGGGTGTAGAATATAAATTAATCAAATAGCTAGAATGGTTAGGGATGGAAATGGGGCGAGTCTAGGGTCCAAACTTTCTTGACCTGCCCATGTTTTGACCCATTTAGACCCACCCCATAGGGTCTTTGGGGCGGGTAGACCCACGACCCGCTTTTGGAGGTCCGGGTCTAGGGTCGGGTTCGGAGCATGGCTAACTCGCCCCAACCCGACCCGCATGATTGAAACATCATTAAAACACTTTATAACCATAATAATTACTCGTTAATTTTTTAGGTATACATGGTTATAACTTGAATATTACATTTTTCAATCAACAACTATAAATTTTTCATAGTATTAAGTTGTGTCAATGATAATCATACAATAACAAATGCATACATTTTGAACTGTTATCTTAAAACTCATTTTATTATATTCTCTAATCATTGTGAACGCATTACAATATGTATATAATTTATCATTTGGTGATAAAAAAATATGAGTATCTAAATTTGTGTACATTAAAACACAATATCACCGGGTCATGGGGCGGGTCGTGTCTACCCTAACCCGTACGGGTTTCGAGTACGAGGCGAAATTCCAGACCCACACCGGGTCTATGGGACGGGTTTGGGGCGAGGTTTAAAAAGTCTGGGTTGGGTCTGGGACATGAGAAACCCCCCAACCCGCCCCATTGTCATTCTTAGGAATAGTTACATTGGTTATATTTGAAAACTATTAAATGTACGAACAAAACCAATAAGGCACGTTAGCATATTGGGTTTTCCATCGGAGATCTCCGAATACAGATCCGAGCTCCATGCCCAAGGGTCAGAACCTACCTTCGAGTGTTATATATCTCTAGATAAAATATACCATAAGGTAAACAGTACTGGCCCATACACGAAAACACCTGTGTGCACCACGTGGAACTAAATATACTCAACTCCCGTTCGCAACTTCAAGGAGCTCCTACATGATTCGATAATAAGAATACATTAGATATGGAGTCAATACATCCTGCCACAGGTTAGCAAAACCACAGATTGTGCTCCTACTCTGTTTTTAGCCATTTTCGATGTCGAGTTTTCATTCAGCATCTTTCACACGTGTCTTCAGTAACCCCCCACCTCTATACTCGTGTTAGCCAAGGTCATTGCAAGCAATGATGTCAACTAACCAGAAGAATAAGGCCGTTAAGGAGCGACCATCTATATATTAGCTTTGAATGAGCGTTAAACATGTCGGATAATGTGGTCTTAATTTTTAAATCTCATGAGGAAATCCAACACTTTTAATTCAAGTTCAAATCTACTACATAGTGTCTATATATAATTCGGAATCAATATAAAATATATAACAATAAAATCAGAGTCAGACACAGATATTCACATCACTAAGACGGAAATATATATGAATATGACACATGAGTGTAAATACAAAGATATTGGTCATAGTCGATCCACTATACAACAAAAGAATAGGTACAAGTTCTAGCCAAAAGAAAATGTATACAAAGATGTCACTATCTCATATACGTAAAAAAAAATCAACAACTACAATTCGAACATTGATAGCAAAAGCCAAGAATGGTCCCCGCTAGAAGTCACAAGAAGTACTAGTAATACCTCGGTCTGACCCGAGTATTATTTATAAGAAAATAAACAATAAACGGATCAGTCTAGCTGTACTTATCATAATAAACCAGGATAAAGATAAAGATACTAGTAGATAATGACATATAATCAATAACAATCATGTTCCCACAAAAATATGCAACCCAAAAATGTCTAACCCATGTCTATAAGAGGTCCCCACTACATAACCCACACGTCATACACACCACATACAAGTTGAACCAAAGTTCCCCGCGAATTTGAAGATAACTTCCTGCGAAACCGAAGATTGTCATACAACATGAACCAAAGTTCCCTGCGAACCCGAATATCGCCAAACAACATGAACCGAAGTTTCCCATGAATCCGAAGATCGCTAAACAACATGAATTGAAGTTCCCCGCGAATCCGAAGATCACCAAACAACATGAACCGAAGTACCCCGCGAATCTGAAGATCGCCAAAAAATATGAATCGAAGTTCCCCAAGAATCCGAAGATCGCCAAACAACATGAATCAAAGTTCCCCATGAATCTGAAGATCGCCATTAGAGATACCCAAGGTAGTAAATATAAGAGTTAAGCTACATGTCACATAACCACTTGCTCTACTCAAATATTTACGAACAACTTGTATATTTCACTAGAAATACAAAACGATCATTGCCACGGTGTTCAATTGAAGAGTCCTAGAATTAACCGTCGAAGCAAACACAAGGGGTCATAGTCCTTGTTTTTGCTATGGCGTTTAATTAGATTTCTCATACGAACGAGAAAAAGGTTTATGAAATCATATACTAGTAGGTAGTAAAACAATTTGGAAAATAACCTCATATAATGAAGTAGAATTAAAAACCATTTAGTAAAAGGTTTGGTATCTACTAATAATTTAGAAACCCTTTTATACAGTTTCGAAAGTGGCAAATTTCGTGAAATAGCGATCGAAATGACGATCGAACAAAGAATTCACGTTTTAATAACGTAAACTAAATCTCATGACTATCGATTATAAATTCGTTCACCACGAATCAATCGAAAGTCAATCAAAGGCCGATAATCAAGCTACTGAAATATGTGAATCAGAGAAACTGGAAAATCTTAGAATAAGGCCAAATGGGCCGAAACTTTTACCATCCAATGGCACATTTTTACCATCTAATGGCAACACTTTTACAGGATTAAATATTTACTTAATAGAATACTAATGCACGTAATTTGAATTCAAACAATGTTTTATTAAATAAAATATTTTATTCCTGTAACTGAAATTGTACAAATTTCTGACTCTACATATCTACAACTCAATGATTTACTACAACATTGATTATTCACATATACAGGTATTCCTCACCACATCACTCAGTTCACTCATTACATATTCAATTTCAATTTATAAAGATACTAACACTGAAAAGAATATGTCGAGCAGAAGGCGAGACGAGTGCCGAGCCGAAGTCGAGCCGTCAACGGGTCCGGGGACAGTGCCGGTGGAGGTCCGGGGCCCCACAGTTCCGGTGGCGATCGACCTAGCCGGTTAGATTGAACAAGTGGGCACTACCCGATTCATCCAATTTCGGAAGACCAAGCCTTCTCTGAAACACTACACATCAAGTACATCATCACCCAAAGCCTTAAAATATAACAACAAACATTAAACTTCAAATTTTCCACTTCTGTAACACACTTACATCCTCTCCGACCACAAACACCTTCTGTCCCCTTGCCTGCACTTATCCTCCTTTAGCACCACCTCTATATTTGATCTGTATTGACATCTGACTCAACCATGCATATGCAGATTTATACATTCCTATAATTATCATGAGTAAGCGATTAGTAATTGATCTGTATTGATATCTGACCCAACCATCATCTATGAAAACATGCATTCTTTTGATATTAGTAATATAACAATGGTTTATATTAGGTAATGGTGATGCTTTACACTAATATCTAAACTGATATGGATATGGGTTAAAAGTCGCACATGTTAAGGAAGAAGGCAAGTAGTTTTCACTTGTTGAAATGAAAAAAAAATGAAAAGCAAGGCCAATTATTTGAGGTTGGAGAACATTACCAGGTTGTAAGAATTCTCAATATGACTTCAAACAAGTTTCAACCTCATCTCTACAATACATCAAACATCTGCAGTGCAAAACACCAATGATGTCTCAATCATCACCGACAACAGCAACCTGAGAAACCTGAGTAATTATTTAGAACATGCAGCTCATATAAGGTCGATGGTCAAATTGTTCACAACCGCACTTCAATAGAAACTAAAGTTCTGTGTTATTAAATTCATTAACAACCCAATAGCCGCTCAAAGAACATTTCAGCGAATCAACATACAAAAACACCACAAAATACAATTTGGATTAAAACATTTTTGTAATTAAGGTAAATTATTGTATATTAGCTGAATGCAGTTGTGATTTATTTCATTGAACCATACCTTTCCTTCAAGATGCACTCCTGTTATATTCATCTTTGCACGAATTCCAAGTCCTACTCTTTTTCTTAGTTGGATTTCAAGTATGCAATCATATCTTCAGCTGATAAAAAATTCATCACAAGCTCAAGTCGCTACAAGTTAACAAATTCGAAATATAAAATAACTAATCTCAATTCGAGATTTTGGGAACTTTCAAAACTCACTTTTAAAAAGTTGAAGGAGATTCATCTTGAATTAAAGTACTAATGAAGCTGAAGTCGTGATTTTTTCATCCCAAGCTGAAGCTGCGATTTTTTCATCTCGCATTAAAGAAATAGTCACAATTTGTTGAAGAAGAAAAACCCTAATTTTCCATCACCACTGAAAAGGAAGCGGCTGTATAGTTTCTCAAGTGAAAAATAGCGTGAATTATGTTCAGCGGGAAAATGAAAATTTGGAGCAAAGAAGGTGAAGCGATGAAGGAAAATCAGAATGACGTGGATCAATAATGTGGACGGTTGGATCATGTTGATGGGGATTGATAATTTTTTTCATACGACTATTGCAACACTTGGTTGATATCTATGCTAACACATTGAAGCATGCGTTGCAATAAACAAAAATTAGCATAGATATGGCAACATTTTAGCTGGTAACACCTTAGATTTTCGTTGCAACAGACCATCTATGGCGTAGTGACATTCAAATCTGATTTTTTCATAAGCTTCGAAATCAATTTAATTCCATATTAAATTCCAGTTTCATTTATTCGAGTAACTTCTATATTTAAACTACTATTTCATGAATCAGTGATATTAAATAATGGGTATTCTGAATTCAGGTTGTTCGACTTCTAAATTAATCAATTTCATATCTAAATATATTAAATATTCTGGTACTAAAATTTCGGGTCATTACATTCTTCCCCTTTAGAAGGATTTCGCCCTGAAATCACAAGTTAAGTCGAATGTCAATAAACCCACTAACTTTACTTCAAAAAATTATTTTTGAAAATTATGAATTTTTCTAAAGCTCATTACGGAAAATTTCGGCAACACCTCCTTTTAAATGGGTAATCTGGATATTTGCTTAGGTCTTTTATTCTCCTATATATGCAGTCTTGTTGGTAAGATAAAAAACAATCCAAAACCATGTGAGACATCTGGAGAGATTGTGTGCCTCTAGGGCTTGCGCTCTGGAGAGAAAATTGAAGGAATTATAGTTAAGGGAAGTTATTCCTATTTACAGTTGATAGACGTCGTTAGTGCCTCCAGTTTGATTCAAGGGTTTGATGTCGTTCTTCATTGCTCTTTTTTTCCAACAATATTTATTAGTCATCTGGATATTCTCTCTTTCTCGATTTGGTTATTGATTCAATTGTAATTTTGTTCAATTTTTGTATTGATCCATTGAGTGTAAACAAAATTCGTTTTGGTGAATCAATAAAGAGGACGGTTAGGTGGAATATTTGTGTATTGCTATTATTGTGTTGTTACTTTCAGTCAAATTCATCTTCAAGTGATTAGGTAAAAAAGATTTTTTTTTTGGTGTTTTGTCTTTTCCGTTACGCACAAAACCTAAAATAAGGTAGGTCTTGAACATGTATAGAGAGGAATATTTAAAAAATGTTTATGTGGTCTTATTTTCAACTGATAGATTTAAGCATTGCCCCATTAGGTTTGTGCTAACTAGCGTCAAATACAACTTAGATTCTTTTATATAAGGATGATGATTTTAAATATATATATTTAATGATGTTAAATATATTTTAGCACGCATAAAATGAGTTGTTATGTAAATATATTAAGTTTAACCGCATTCACGTGAATTAAAACATTAATTATCGGATTTGCTCAAGATAACAACATTGAATCTTTAATTGTTTTAAGACTCCTTAAATACTGAATTAAAGACCGAACTAAAGACTAATGTTTGGTCTTTAAGCAGTCTCAATAAGTACAAACTGATTTGAGACTGAATCTTAGTCTTTAATGTAGAATTTTAAAGACTGCATTTTTCAGTTTTTATTCAGTCTCTATCTAAAGACTACGTAATTTCAGTCTTTATTTTTCAGTCTCTATATGAATGTTTTTTAGTAGTGATTGTACGCATTATGATAAAATGAGTTGAATCTAATTTTTATAATTTTATAAAAATCAAAAATCGTGAAATGAGGTTCATCGAAGATGAGATTTTTGCATCATGATCATATTAGACTGTTCTACATTATGGGGTGTTGTATTGTAGTATTGATCAGCTAAGGATGATTGTTTAAAGAGAACATATATCCATAGATTAATTATAAACAAGTAATTAGCTAATTTTAAAACAAACAAATATAATAAATTAAATACGCCATCTAATACCACGTTCGTAACCCCAAAAACATATCCGAGCATGAATGTACGTCGTTAAATATTCCACGCGATCTTGTGTAGTTAGGACTCTGTCAATCCGTCGTTCTATTTATGCATGAAGAAACAATTAATGTGACCGATTCTGTTCGCTAATGCATGACGGCTCCTTCATAGCTATGTCATTCACTTGGGATGGTTGTTGATAACATTTTCATTATTCGAAGTGCTTCTGTTAAGTCAGCAGCGTAGTCTTCTAGTTAGAAACAACATATTGATCCATGTTAACAGGTGTTTTGATTACTTGGATGCATTAGTCTTCTAGTAAAGCCGCACAAATTTAGAAGCCATCAAAAAGGGGACATAGGTTCATGGAATTTAGGAAACCACTGGGAATACTCCTATAAATATATATAACTGCGTGGGACTATATCTATGTATCAATATATATAATTTTTATAGAAATAGAGAACTGGAAAGGGGAAATAAAAGAAAGGAAAGGAGTTGATGCATCAATGATGCGTCCAGTACATGGTGAGTTAGTGAATCATGTTCACCTGTAAGAAACAAAAGAAGAAGCATGCAAAAAAAACGGACGTCAAAAAGGAGCAAAGGGCTGACGTTGGAAAAGAAAGGGTGGAAAAAAGAAAGTAGAAGAAACAAATAAGGGTGGGGAGGATCAAGAAATAAAGTTGCGGAATTAATATGCTGCATGGGGTATTCTTTGCTGGGTAGGTTATTGGTCTTAGGCCCATTTGTTTTTAAAATAAATTAAAAGGGAAACAAAAGGAAAAAGGTACTGAACTAAAAATAAGGTAGGGAAGAGAATAAGGATATATAAAAGAAACAAATGGGAATGGTAGAAAGCAGTATTTTTGAAAATACATGAACCGTGGGTATATGGGCTAAGCCCAATTTTTTTTTAATAATATATATACATATATATTGATGAATGTATATAAGAAGTAGATCAAGAAAATATATTTGAATGGTTTGGCTTGTATCTAACTAGATGAATCGAACGTTAGTGTGTGTAGATAACTCGACGTAAGTATCGAATTCTAAACAATTTGATTTGAAATAAATTAATTTTTAAAGTGTTTTAAAAATAAATATTATTAAAGTTTATCGAACGTAAGTTTAGTCGTTCAACTGAAATAACACACACCTACTTATAACCGGTCAGTAATGATTTGTAATTCTGAATTAGTTGTTAAATTTATTGATTTATGAAATTGTGCTTAATTACGTTGATAGTAATTAAATATTTTTATCTATTAGTGGAAATAATCAACGTTCCACTACATATTTGATTGACTGAATTGTTTTATCACCCTGTTAGCAGAAATAAACACCGTTCTGCTATTATATCTGTTTGATATATTTTATCAGTTAATATATGATGTTGAGATATTATATTATCAGTTGATAATATTGAATTGTATTCATATGATTGTTGTGCAAATTGTGTTAACAAATTGAATATCATATAAACTGGTATATACCATTGGAGCTGCTAAGCCGTTTTCTGTAAAGTAACCGGGAAATATACTCAGGTTTTGATAATTAGATTTGAGTTGTTTTTAATAAAAAATTAAATAAGTTATTTTAAATTGATTATATTATTAATTAATACAAAAAGGAAATTGATTGAAAGTAGTTAATCAGTTGTTTGATGTAAATCAATTGTTTAAAGGGGAAATAAATTATAAAATTTATTTAGTAGAAATGGTTCTGACAAATGATTGTAATAACTTAATGATATTTTATAAAAGCTAATTGTTGTTTAATTAACGGTTTTGGTAAAGTTAATGGTGCAATTAAATAGAAAGTTAAAAACATCTAAGATAATGTAAATCTCTGGATTTAAGTAAAATTTGAAGTTAATATAATTATTAAAGGATAAAGAAATCAAGCTGATTTATTTGGATTAAACTTTCGTGTTTAATATTTAAGTTAAACTAAGTTAACTTAATGAATAGTTCAAAACAACAACGTTGTTTTGTAAATAGGTTTAGATTTGAGAATCAAATTGGATTATCAAATTTTTTTTGGGCGTATATTTTGGATTTCGAACTTCTACGAATCTGGATGATAAGAATGATTTCGACTCAAGATTTGATAGGTAACTAAAATACCCCAACTTGAACGGTTTCACTATTATCCAATAGATCATATAAGTTTGTGTTCAAAATAAGTGTTAGAGTTGAATATTGTTTTCAGTTATGAAACGGATATTCGAGAGTGAGATTATCATGTATGATTGATAATAAGAGTTTTAATTGGTAAATTAATAATTATGTTTGCAAATGAATATAGAAACAAAATTAATACTGTATTGAAATATTTGCAGATCGAATGGAAATAAACATGTTTATTTTATTTTTATATTTGATAGATAAATCACCAACTATCAGATCTGGACCTTTTCGTTATCGTTTCGAAGAGACTGGAATCTAATTCCACTTCGATTTGACATACATTTTTGAGTCCGGGATTTTAAAGACCATTGAAGACGAAGTCTATGCAAGGGTTGTTCTGTCAATCCTAGGTAGAAATTGCCTAAGATGGATTTACAGAATAGTGCCTTTGGTTTGTCCAGTCCTAGGGCAATTTGTATAGACGAATGTCTAACGGAGTATGCCTAATAAATTGCGTAAGTTGATCTCTTCAAACGTATTTACGTTTGGTAGCGAAGGAATTCGTTTCTCTTAGCATTATACCCGGGATATTTTTGGGAAAATCAATTTGTGATTTGGCGGGTTTGACGATGTGGCATTCAAAGTAAGTGAAGATTTGATATACCCAAGGTAAGTTCAGCCTCAAGCCACACAACTCGGAAATGACAAAAATCGGCCAGGCAACATGGCTATGTGGGTCGCTCCCATTAGGGTGTATTGTCACCTATCTAGTGAAATTTCATTTGCTTCTTTATTCTATCCAATGTTCTCCCTTTCGGGAAAACGGTGGATAGGTTCCAACTATTAGTGACAATATATTCGATACACTTAAGCGAAATGAGTGGTCGGTCATGTGTGGGCCGGGTTGCAAGACGTTTTTGTTGAACCCAGTGTATTCCCCTCTAGAGATACACTATCGGCAGGTGGTTCCATATCTTATCATAGTCGGTATCCAATCTCCAATAAGCGCCCGCAGTTTTAATTGTATATTATGTATGTAGAGCGTGAGATGCAAGCGTTCTTGCTAGATTGCTATTTATTTGTATTTAGACACTATCATAATATTAGAATAATGTTGTTTTCAAAAATGTTTTGGGTTATTGTAAGGTAAAAACCTTCCGTATTTATGTGTGGAACTGTCTTACGATTTTCTTTTCTTTCAAAAAGTTTTTGAAAGCTAAAATCAAACCGTTTTTATCGTTTACTCACATCAGTACCACGACCGACCCAGAGTTTATTTTTCTATGTTTTCCCTAAACTCTTGGGTGCCTAAATTTGTACGGGCAGTCAAGTAGTTCATGATTTTACAGATTTATCCGAAGGAGCTTAGAGCAAGAAGGTTCAGTATTAGATATTTAGAGTTTATTCGTTATGTTGTATTTATGATGTACTCTAATGATGTATATAAGTTCAAATACAGTTTGTATTTCAAAAGTAATTATTTATATATTATATTATATTCCACTGCAATTGTGAGATTCCATGTTGTTGTTCAGTTCTACCTCCTATTTATTTTCTTCTATTCTAATTTTCTATCTTTCATCTTTCTATTAATGATTCATATTTTTGTGCAATTTTGGGTTGGACGTGAGCTATATTCAGTCAGCTCAATGGTACGGATTTGCGGGACATTACATCATCAGTCCTTGACTGACAAAGAATGGCGTCATATACGCGTATATGAGATCAACGTGCTCTGATGAATTTGGTGTGGCCCGCTTCTCTAGGCATACCTCCATCTTTGTTTTGGACTACATCAAGAGCATTTCGGTTTACTTGTTAGACCCAACATCTAATTCTTTTCTTTCGTGTTTAGCTTATCTTTTCTTTCTTATTATGCTCCTATTCTTGTATTATATACTTTTCTCATCTTCTTTTGCTTGCATTCTATGATAATCTTATTCTTGAGCTATATTTTCTTGTCATAACTCATTCATCACAATAATTTTCTTTTCTTCTTATTATCTTCTCTATAATTGCATATCTTAAATCATACTGTTTCTTTACTCTTATTTGGGTTGTTAAGTATTTAACTTGATTACTTGTCATTATTCCAACTTGATTACAAATTCTTTTTATAACGTCTTTCCATTAATTCACTCCTTTTATTTATCCTCTTTGTAAGTTCTATTGTTAGGAAGTTATATTTACTTCATTTGATTAGTTATAGAAATTGTGCTAAAATCTGTTACCATATTTAATATAAAGCAATTTTACAAACAGTAACCCATAATTGCAAGATTCTTCTTTTATTTATTTCTAAACTACTAAATAGTGCAAAATACGGTTGCATCCTTATTTTACACTATTTCCTTTTTCTTTCATTTTTATTCTTGCAATTATTTTACCGTCATTCTTGTAGAGAAAACTATGGAAATATATCCCTTTTTTCATAACTAACCAAGTTAGTTCTAACTTTCAAGTTAACTTATACATTAAGTTCCTATTTCATTCCAATTCTCTATCTTGACATGTTTGCTGTAAATTTACAATATTTGGGTTTACAGCTTCTTTCTTTACAATTATTTAAACCTACTATTACTTATATTTTTTTTAATCCCAATTCTCAAAAGAACACCTTTGTACATACACGTACAATTCTTCCAATGTTTACAGTTTCAATACAAGAATTATGTATAAACAATTACTGCAAATAATTTTTGTTTAACTATGTCAAACTTAACTTATTATAACGGGAACGTAACGATGCTTATATCATTATTGAAAAGATATATAACTTAAATCCACTTACCTGAAAAAATACCCCAAGTTTCAGATCTGATTTTTATCCAGTTTACTATTCGTAGTCTTTCCCTTTTGCATACCTATATGGATCCACAAACTGACACTTACACGAACTTTTAGATCTGGATCTAAAAGAAATAAAATAAACTAATTGAAAAACCAGATTTGTAAAACTTACCTCATACAGAGTGCGAAATATGAACATTTATTTCTTAGATCTATAGTTTCTTCCCTTGGATCTTGAATAAGAATACCTAGTTTTAACATATTTGATTTCAGAAGAATGTGGGAGAAAGTGAAGCGATAGGGCTTCCGCGTTTATTCAAAAAAATATGAGTTTGAAGGCTAGCCCTATATGTTTATTTAAAGCTAACCAAATGAACTCGTCTATTCGGCTTAAAACGAATTAAATCCACGAACATATCTCACAAAAAAACATGCTCAGAAAACGTGTTTGGGTCGATCCTTAAAATACTCGGTTCGGCTATACGTCGACCTTAGGGTTGACCCCTATGGGTTAACATGCGTTGTTTTATTCCATGCATTAAAATTTGAACGTTATATAATTAATGTTAATTCATTTACATAAATATCAAGTTTTATTTCATTTTTGATGCGCGTTTATTTCAAATTAAAACACATATTATGTTTGGTATTAATATGTTTATGTATTTATAAAATAAATATATTTACATACATTATATAATTATTTTTCGATTAAAAACTTCGAACGTTAGTAACCTTTTCGTACGAACTCCATTCGAAGCATATTATGTTGATACCCTATGTATTGATTTTGATGACAATAACCACATAGACATTACTACTAATATATTTTTAAGTTGTGTAGTTACATAAGATATTTTATGAAGTAATTTATAATGATAAGCAAGAGTACAAAAGAAGAATTATAAAAGAAGGTTAATCAGAGCAATGGATGAATAACAGAAGAAGGGTAATCATAACAACTGAAGACCACAGCCTATTAGTGAAGAATACTAAAGGGAAGAGGTGTTTGAAGTGATGAGGAGTTGGTTTAACCGTAGAATATCTTGTTAAAGATCCCATAACAATTATACTTGAAGACAGTCAACCATTAACCTCAACTGAATCACCAAAATCCACAAATAGGAAATTTGAAGTGCAGAAAATTTGTAACACTTATAATGGTGTCGTTCATATTTTGCAACGCTTGTATGTCGAAATATAATGACTTTCTAGATTTTCAAATTTAAAATGAGAAGTTGTTTCCCTTCATCCTTTCACCTAAGGACACATCCCTTTAACCACTATTTAAAGGCACCTAAAAACCAAAATTTTCACCACCTTTTCACATTTTCTTCTACTTCTTCTTCTCTATACATTTCCTATACAAATCCATTGAATGCTATCCAATTACTCTTGCAAATCCACTCAATTTCACTCCAATTCTTCATTAATTTGCAAGCCACATAATATTAGAGAATTGTACTTGAATTCAAATCATTCTCCTTATTTCATCCTATTTACTCAAAGAATTCAAAGATATATTGTCATTGGAGGTCTATAGGATCATTGTGCTAAATCTGCAAGAATCTGTATTGAAGATACGACTACTTGCCATTATTTGTTGTTGTTGATAAGGATAAGGCGTACCTTGTGGCCAAGGAAATCAAGATTGTAAAGATGTTCTTTCCACCCATGGAAAGCAATCCATTATAGTGAAATTCTACACGATGAAGTGCAACACTAGATGTAGGATTGGTTAATCTGAACCAGTATAAAAATCCTAGTGTTATTTATTTTACTGCATTTCATTTTGTAACTTATTTATTGTTTGATTACTTATTTCTAATTGCAATTTTATTATACTCATAAGTTTATTACACATTTCACCACTTCTGGTGTCTTAGTAGCCTTAGTGTTATATACACCTCAATCCCCAACAATTGGTATCAGAGCACATGTTTCGAAAATTAATCAACTGGTTTTTGAAAATTAAAAATGGCTAAGGACACTAGCAACACCTTTATTAATAATTTTATAGAAGGGCACTCTACCACTAGACCGCCTCTATTTAATGGAAGTAATTATTCTTATTGGGCTTGTAGGATGAGATTTTATTTGTAGCCTAATGCTTTAGATATTTGGAACATTACCCAAATATAATACATAGAGCCTCAAACTGAATATTCAAAATGGACACTAGACCAAAAGACACAAGCACTTAATGATTCTAAGGCAATGAACATTTTATTTTGCTCTTTAGATAGAAATGAATTTAATTGAGTATCTATTTTTGATTCTGCATATGAAATTTGGAGAACATTGAAAGTCACACATGAAGGCACCAGTAAAGTAAAACAGATAAATATATCTATGCTAACTCACAAGTTTCAACTCTTTCAAATGAAACTAAATGAGTCTATTTCTGATATGTATTCTAGGTTTCAAGATACGGTACATGCCTTAATATCATTAGGAAAGAAAATTACCGTAGAAGACCAAGTCATAAAGATGTTGAATTCACTTCCTAGCCAATGAGATCAGAAGACTCTAACAATAGAAGAAGCCAATGATATTAGTACTATGTCAATAAAAGAATTAATTGGTAATCTAATGCCCTATGAAGTAAAGTTGCAGGTTAGAAAAGAGAATCAGGGAGATGAGAAGAAATCACCAGCGCTTAATGCCATGATCGACAATAATGAATCAGATGACGATACTGTTGATGATGATCTCGAGTTTATTACCAAGAAGATCATGAAATTCTTGAAGTATTGGATAACGAAGAAACTTCAAAATAATAATAACAATAATTCCAGAAATGAAAATGTTATTAAATGTTTCAAATGTGATAAACCCGATCATTTAAATGGAGAGTGTCTGAACTTGAGAAAACCAAAGCACATTTCAAATACTTTCAATAAGGAGAGGAAACATGCATTCAATGCAACATGGGATGATTCATCAAGTGAAAGTGATTCAAAAACAGAAAAGATCAACATATGCTTTATGGCATTAGGTGACCAGGTATGGAATTTTGATAAAGAAATTACTAAAGTTTTAAATGATATGCATCAGTGATATGAAATACTTAGGAAAGAGTACAATAATAGTTTGGCAGAAATAGGTAGATTAGAAACATCTAATAAAAAGTTGAGTAAAAAAACAATGTTTAGAAGATGAAATTGAAAGATTTAATGGTCATACAAATGGAAACGATTTAACACTTGGAAGTTTTGAAAAACTGAAAATGAGTCCTTAAAATCAGAAAATCTTTCAATGGAATCACGGATCACTGCAGGGATTTTGATAAAATGAAAATTGATATTGATAAATTTAACAAAGGGAAGGATAATATAGAAAAATTATTATCAGCATCTAAACACACTAGGAATAAACATGGACTTGGATACACTGTAAGCCTAAATCAAAGAAAAATAGTACTCAATGTACTGAGTTTGTTAAGGTTACCAAGTTCAAACCAAAAACCTAGGAAATCAAAGTTAAATTCACCAAATAGGTTCATTGATTTATGGGTTCCAAAAAGATTGGATAATATTGAAAAAGAAAAATATATTGATAATTTTATTAATAAGGTTCATTTATCCAATAATTATATTCTGAAAGGGCATTCAAACTCTTCATGGGTTTGGCATCCCAAAACTTAAACTCATGGACCCTAAAGTAAAACGGGTACCAATGTGCATATTTTATAATTTTTCAGGTACCAAATAGCTGATGCTCAAAGCATATGATGAGAAATCTATTGAACCTTGGATAAATATGTACATGATTTGTTATTGGCATCAGCAAAGTTGATAACTCTAAAACTCGTTTATTTATTTAATAAAATTTATTTCATATTTTTATTTGGCTTCCCCTCTTGTATTTTATTTATATGCATATACAAACTCTACATATTGTCAAGCAGTAAACTAAACAATTAATTTTACCCTTTTTTTTTGATGACAAAGGGGGAGAAATGTATAAATATACTAGACAAAATGATAGGGGAAGTGCATAAAGTTAGGAGGAGTCAAATATAAAAAGTATTATATCTCTCAAATACTTATATGGTTGTCATCATCAAAACTGGGAAGATTGTTAATACCCTAGGTATTGATTTTGATGACAACAACCATATAATCATTACTACTAACATATCTTTGAGTTCTGCAGTTACATCAGATTTATTATAAAGTCATTTATAGAGTAAATAAACAAGAGTACAAAAGAAGAATCATAAAAGAAGGTTAGTCAGGGCACTGGAAGAATAACAGAAGAAGGATAATTAGAACAATTGAAGACCACATCCTATTAGTAAAGAATAATGAAAGGCAGAGGTGTTTGAAGTAATGAAGAGTTGGTTGAACCTTAGAATATCGTATTAAAGATCCCACGACAATAATACTTGAAGACAATCAACAAGTGACCTAAATCGAATCACCAAAATCCATAAATATAAGGAACTTTGAAGTGCATAAAATTTGAAACACTTATAAGGTGTTGTTGTTCATATTTTGCAACACTTATATGTCGACATAAACATTTTGGTATTCGACATATAACGACCTTCCGGAATTTCAAATTTAAAATAAGAAGTTATTTTCTGCCATCCTTCCAGCAAAAGACACATCCCTTCAACCATTATATAAAGGCTCCTAGAAACAAAAATTTTCACCATTTTTCACATTTTCTTCTACTTCTTCTCCACAGATTTTCTATACAACTCCATTGAATGCTATCCAATTACTCTTACAAATCCACTCTCTTTCACTCCAATTATTTATAAAATTTGCAAGCCATACAATATCATAGATGGTTCGACCAGGGTTCATGCATGAATGAGGTATGATTGAGTTATGCGCCGTGAAGGTCCAAGGTTCAGGTTATTCGAGGTCGGACCGAGGCAGGGTCGGTTTATGAAAACACTGATATATACACTACATAACAACATTCTTTTATTACTTTAGATTTGCTATTATATGTTTTATGTTTTGCATATTACAAATTACAATGTTAGATATTTTTATATTTATATTTCTGAAACTTGAATTGTTTTTTTCCTTCTCGTCAATAAAATTATAATTTCGTGTTTTTATGAAACGAAGTTTTAATTTGATTTAATTATGTCCCTAATAAACTAGAATGATACTACTAGAATTTCTATAAAATCTTTACCTAACCTAAGGTTAATGAAAAGATAAATACTGGTTCATTTTTTTTTCATTTTTATTAGTTTTTACTTTTCTATTTTTAGTTTAGGTTAAACAAACATTTTACTAATTCATAATCTGGGTGAGGGTTGTTTGGTAGTCGATAAGAATTTATTATCTGTTATTGTTTGGATAGAAGAATTATTCAATCTAGTTGTAGTAATTTTTTAAGTTACCACGTTAATATTTTGCATGTAAAACATAAGGAGATTTGGTGAACAAACAACGTTTACCAAAAGGTTTGCAAGTATCAGGGTAACGTTGAAGTTGCTTGTTTTTACTTATT
The DNA here is from genome assembly GCA_030737875.1 of Allium sativum. Lineage (NCBI taxonomy): Eukaryota > Viridiplantae > Streptophyta > Magnoliopsida > Asparagales > Amaryllidaceae > Allium > Allium sativum. The sequence goes on along the minus strand of CM060920.1, from coordinate 52,887,818 downwards.
TTTACTAGATATAATGGGTTATTTTGTGCTAGATGAACTTCATAGACACTGCTTTTTATTTCATGTATACCTATATTACATAATGTGGATATGTGTTTGTAAATTATGTGTTATTACTTAAAGTTTATGAAAAAGCATCAGAATAAAAGTTCCATAAATTTATCCACAAGTTAGGTGAAAAATCTAGAAGATTTAAACATTTAACGTTTGATTCATTACCGTGAGATTTTCTGTCATATTTGACTAATTAAATACAACTTCGATATAACATATATTTTGTCATGATTCTTGAAGTTAAAATAGCAATTAAAGTTGAGTAACTATACCCTTAGAAGTATGTTTTCTTATTTTCTCGTTGATCTAAATCATTGTTTCTTCATTGGTCCTTCTGCTTTCAATCTGGTTAATGACATGTAAAAATTTATATGTAGTCAGAGAATTTTTGTTCTATAAGTTTTCTTGCAAGTCAATTTGGGAATATTACGCTAATGAATCTGGAAAAAAATTTGGTTTATATGTCTCTAGTCGAGTTCAGTTGCTAATTTTAAAAAATGTTTTTTTTGGTAGAGCTAAATTATGTTCTTGGAATAAGTATAAAACTATTCAACCTCAGTAGGTATAAAAATCAAAGTCCGTCATTTAACAAGGTCACAAGGATGATGTAAGTATGAGTTATAAGTTTATTTTTGAAGTAAATTTACTTTTTTTTCCCATTCATACTTATCGTGCACATTCAGATCTGGGTTTAGTTTTCGAGTGAATTTTGCAGTGAGTTGGTATGCATCTTTGTTGCTTTATAAAAATAATGGATCGTAATTTGGATGCAATTCATTAGTCATTAATGCTTACTGATTTTCTTTAGAAACTTTTAAACAATTGGTTTAATGAAAAATAAAGTCGCTTTCAATATTTAAAGTATAGAAAAAGGAGGACATTTCCATGCTAAATGGATGTGGATCCATTCAAAATATTAAAAAGGACATATTTTTTATATTCTAGTTTCGCATTCACTCTATCGAGTTGCGATAATAAATAAATGGATGAAGTTGAATACATGACTATTTTTTCAGAACCTGTGTGGAATATTGATGTTTAGTGCATGAACTAAAGTTGGAAAGATAAGGTTGCTGATAACGCTCTTTGAATATATTATATTGGGTAGTGTCACATATGTTAATGATCTTCTTAGAATTAGGTATTGAATTCACCATTCTTATTGAGCCAGTGCTACTTCGCCTTTGTATTTTTCCACAATTTACGTCTTTTCACAGTCAAGGCCCTAATGTTCAGTGTCATTATATGACATTTTAAATGAATGAAATCGCTATCTTCAGGTTTTAAATGAATAAAATCGCTATCTTCAGCCATGTTTGTGGAACTGCACAAAAATCCAAAAAGTCAATTCCATAATTATTTTGCAAGGTAATTATTTTCTGAATGGAATTAATTTCATTCAAGGTTTCTTCCTTTATTACGTAATGCATTTTACTTTATATTTATATATCGATTTGGAGTTGTCGTTTCTAAGTGGACTCTAATATGAATTGGCCCAAGTAGGTTTTCGGTGATTTAAAGCTTTTTGATTCTTTTCTTACTTGCGAGAGGAGAAGCGTTACTGATGAGAATTGTATCATACAAAGTTGCTTCTTTGTTCAAATTTTCATCGTTGTTGATGTATGATCTTTTTAATAGAATTTCTTCAAGTTAATGAAACTATCAACATTGGTCATCTATACATTTTAAAGTTCGAATTTCAAATAAAAATAATAAATTATATTGCAGTGTGATTTCAGCTATTAATGGAAACATAGGTATGCACTTTCAATTGTTGATATCTCTTGGTTGTTTCATAGAATTTGTTGATGAAAGTATAGTACTATAATGGAACTGGTGTGACATGGATTCATCCTACAGTTAAAGTATTTTAAAAAATAGTGTTAATTATATGTATCTTTGTAAGTAGCTTATTATATGTAATTAACTAACATATGCATATATTATTTTAAAAGTTAATATTACTTATAGAAGAATATGCCAATCCACCACATGGAGAATGGACCCATGTTTGGTACTTAACAGCAAGAGTATCTTGAACTTACTCGACCGTTAATATGAATGGCTGAATGTTAAAGATCAAATGGAATGGAAATATCCAACAATTAGGCCTGTGCAAGTTAGGTTCCTATCAAACATGTATTTAAATCCCGTACACCTATAGGATAGGCACATGAGCCCTAACACATATAGAGAACGCATATAGCAATTAATCTCTTCATAAGAGACTATTAAGTGCCTTTCTAATTGGTGTCTAATATCAAATGCTCATTAGTTAATTAAACTTATGAATTTCATACGCCTATTTGATAAGCATTTGAAATCAGATCTATATTCAATAGGCACTCAGGATGTTGAGTATTATTTTTAATATTTAGAGTAATATTTTATTGAGAAAATAGGGGAGCATTCGCATAAAGTTTTTGAATATAATAAAAGGAAAATACCTATAGTAATTCAAGTAATTTGCATTCTACACAACTTCTCTCAATCGCTTAAAGTGACAAAGAGTGCAATTTTTGAATATAAAAAGTTATTATATAGTCTCTCTTATTGATATTGCTACAAACCGATAACTACTTTTGTAGTGGAACTCATTTTTTTATGTGCGTGCCAATCATATTTCTTACAGTACCAAAAATTTACATAGTTATCCAAAGCAATAATGCACAAGAGCATTTAATTTAACAATCAAATATTTTATAGATTACCTGCTCTTGATAAAATAGTCGTCCTCAACATATTTTAAGATTTCAAATTTTGGTATCAAATCTTCTTTTAGGAAAAAGCATTATATATTTTTCTATAATGAATGTAACCTCATTTTTCACTTCGGCTTTCTATTGTTGACAACTAACCGTGTTTCTTTTCCAACATTAGGCATTAAAATTTACAAATCAACCAAGTTATTGCTAAATATCTTATACGTTAAATTGTTTAGGTATAACATGGGTGATTACTCAATTAGATGTTGACTTTTTTTAAATTCCAATATTTATATGTAGTTACTAAAAGTAAAAAAATACCATAAGTTCTATTTTGCCTTGCATTTATGCAAAATTATAATGTGTTACTATTTAAATAGATATAAAACATTCGCTTATCTAATATACACTATCATATTGATGGCGGAACATTGGTTTCAAGGCTCTACGTTGCATGAGTTCATCCCGATTAGTTTTTGTATGTCGTACAAATCTTCTCTGTAAATTCAAGTTTCGTACTCAAACTATATCAATTGTATAAGCAACGACCATTCATGTGTGTGAGGAGGGGGGGGGGGTATGCCCGCCTATTGAATTTAATAAATTAACTCTTAAGATTGCACATGTGAATTATATCCACTATGGTTATTTTTCCAATTTTACAAGATCATTTTCATTTCAAATTTATGAATACTACATGATTTAAATTTAAGGTTTAAGCTCCATCCTTGAATAGTGCTGCAACAATAAATATACATATAATTTGAAAGTTTATTTGTACACACACACACACACACACACACACATATATATATATATAGTATGTATGTATGTATGTACGTATAGTCCAGAGGTGTTATGCTACTTCATTCATATATCATTATTCAGTATGTAACTAAATTAATTGCCACATCTGCAGGTAATTGTTAGCTTTGACCATTTATATGTTTACATGTTCTAATTAAAATTTAAGAATATAAATATGTGCTCTTCTTTATCAAGATTCTGTATGCATTACATGGGTTCACATTATTAATACTGAAATTTCAAGGGGTCAAGTACATGTTTCCATAGCGTTGAAACCGATATTAACAGAATTATAAAGTAAAACCAAACCACAACTGTGTCATCTGATTCTTCTAGACTTGTAACAGTGTTTTACGTATTTGTTCCTAATAATGTCAGGGTTCTCATTTATTTCTAGAAAATGGCAAATGGAAATTTCTATAATATGTGGTATTGTTCTATTTTCAGTTTGTGTTGAAAAACAAGTTCATGGACCAGTTGGTAATGCATCTAATATTGCGGGGATGACACAATTCAACTACATTTAGAATATGGTTGGACATAAATATTGAATTATGTGTTTTTTTAGCAAGACCATTCGGTTCTTATAATGGTTGTAACCACTTTTCATTTAATAATGAATATAAGAGTACATGAGTTAGACTATTGCCTAACTACTAAATCTGGTTTGAAGTGGCTGGACACTAATGCAGTACAAAATAGGAGCGGAACTGAATGCTCCAACTACTAAAAGGGGAAACAAACCAGCCATCTAGAATGGAGAGAAGTTTACATCCCTTATGCTCAATAGGATTATGTACATGGCTATAGCCATTAAAATAAAGACAAGACCAGGGGTAAATCCAACTGATTTTATGAAGCTTGTTTCGCCTATAACTTTTGACTGATAAGGAGTTTTGACCTAAAACGAATTCCATTGGACTCGGATGATGGTTTACCATTCCGTGGAGTAGTCACATTTGTCAAATGGACTTACCGTTTGGGAGATATGGCTGAAATAAGGTTTGGAAGTTGAAAAACAACTTAATTGGGCTTAACAGGGTAATTAGCAGCTAGGCCCATAACCCATTTCGGGATTAGGGTGATGGGAGGGCTGAAAGGGTTTGGGAAAACACTTCATTTCAGTTTTCCAGCCGCCGCTAACCTTCCTTGAACACTAGCAATGACCTTTGTCCTCTAAATCTATCCCAAATCACTTTCTAATCACATATTAGCCAAATCTACGTCAAATTAAAACAGATTAGCATACAAATTGAGATAGAGTTGCTGGAATACATTGGGATCCATGCCAAATCAGTTAGAGTTTCAGATCTGAAATTTATTTGTGGCTAAGGTGAGTGATTTGCACTTTTATTCACTAATTAGGGTGATTAGTGATAATTAGAAAAAATATACTAAAAAAATATGGAAAAATATGTAGAAATTCTAAAATATTATTTTATGGCACTGATAAAAATTTGGGTTAATTTGGATTAAGTTTGCTAATCCTATTGTTAAAACATGGTTAAGGGGATTAAGGGGAAAATCATGGTTTTGGGTATTAGAATGGTCGAAAATGCCGTCGTGTGGCGTAATTAGCTCGTTGGAAAAGTTGCAGAAAATTGGTCAGACCCGATCGTGAAGCACCCTCACGACTTAACCTGCTCGTGACCTTGACCCGACTCGTGAATAGGCATCACGACCCAAAGAGAGCACCCCGAACCGAACCGTGGGGCTTGACCCGAACCGCTGGCGCTTCAGAACCACGAGCCAACCTGTTGCCTCGACTGTGAAAACCCGTAACTTCCCCGTAAAGGAAAGTGTCGGATAGTTCGAGAACAAACCACAACAGAACTCATATAAAAGAACGTTTCACTGTATATTACAACAATGCATCAGATTACAAGAATATACAGAGTACAAATGAATATTACACAGAAATATCAGAGATTTAAATTACATTTAAATACATAGCAGCGGAAAATAATACAATACACAACTAGAAAGAGATATACGGATACAAAGCTTTCCGGATATCGTTCCAGCTGTAAACCAGGATCCTGTGAATATAAATCTGCAAAACCGAAACTACTAGCTGCCCGTGTCAAAAATAGGGGCACCCAGAGTTTAGGTTAAAACAATAAACTCCAGGTCAGTCATGGGACTGGTGTGAGAACTAAAACAGTTATTATCTTTATTTTCAAAGTTAGGTAAATCAAGGGACCACGCCGTATAACACGGAACGGGTTTCCTCCCAAGAATACCAGTGCATAAAACAAACAGCGCAATGCTAAATAAAGAAAAATGAAGCTGTTATAAGACCCAGGTCCCATCACACAATGCAACGCGGCCGAGGATAGGGTTTTCCCTTATAACAGCCAAAGAATGCTTGATACGTTTAAAACAAATCATTTGATACTATTATAAGTGCATAGTGTATAAAACAACTTCAAATCATAAGTATCAATCATAGGCGGCATAAGCGCCCCATCCCACTATGTCGCCATATATAGGTTATACAATCAAAATCGCAAAGTCACGTATTTGGAAATTGGATTTCCAACTATGAACCGAGGCAAAAGATAGTCCTCAACCGATTCGAGACGCTCTAGCCCGTGTCTCAGGATCAGAGCTCGAGTGACCCTTGGAGCGACAGGGCCGGTCCACCGATGTGGATTAAAATGCCTGAACACTGCGTTTCCCCACCCTTTGGGGTGTCAATGAGCCAACAAATGACTCCATCGGTTCGAGAACGACCGATCAATCCGAGGCGCCTCGCAACAGCAACAACCACATAAGTCAAACTCGTCAGGGCGTGTAAAACCACTGACGCCACTTTTTAGCTAGAAGGAAACGCATGCCCTCCCTGAGGTCCGTCTCCCGTTTTTGGTTCATACCTGGTGTGAAACACGCGAGGTAAACGTTACACAAAGCTACGCCACAAAGGCCGTGCTTTGATCATCACCACAAGACTTTGCTTTTCAACAGAAGCCTTGATCATTTGCATCTTAGCATGCCACACAGGCAAACCATCCTATGCAACCGATATCAGTCACACAGAATGAAATCCGATGTCAGACACACAGTCCATTTACAAGTCCGTTCTGGGTCTGAACGAAGCCGGAGGCACCTAGTACCCCGCATATCCATCGATCTCCAAGTACGTCTGGACGATCACTAACTGTTTCCATCTTCTTGGGTGTACAGCCCAATCAAGATCATCAGTAATTACCCAAACGACGTGAAGACCTCCGGTCTTCGACCATCGTCTTCATCTTCGACTTATCGTCGTATCAGTTATTCAGAATGGGATAAACCCGGTCTTTCCGAATAACTCGCGTATAATTTAAATAAGTGTTACACAAACACAACATACGCCTCATTCCAATTCATTAGTCACTAACCGTAAATTAATCAAGAGAATAATTCCCCAAATATTAACCCCGAAGGCCGAAACCAACATCAGATCAATATCCAGAAAACCATTCTGCTTGGCCAACCGACAGTTAGTTTCTAAATTTCACATTCATAGGGAAAGGTTCCCATTAATTTTATCCAAGATAAATTCCTTGAATTTATTCTTTATTCTATTTTTGAATCTCAGTTCAAACTAGTCGGGATTAGCGACCCTTACCGAAGTAATCATTTGTTTTAATTTCCCAATCCCAACCTATTCATCCCATGAAGTAAAACTGGTAATACTTCATCTCTAACACCACAGTGTTATCGGTAAATTCAATTACCATTTCACGTTCAAATCTAATTAAAGATTTAACTATCGCCTGGAGCAAAACTGGTGATACTCCATTTCGATTATTTCAATCTAATTAAAGATTCATTAAAACTCCACTTAGTTTTAATCTTTGACTGGGTTAAAGAATCAGTGTCATTTAAAACACAGTTCACGATAAACCCAAAATCTCACTCCATTAATTATCGAGTTAAAGAACGAGTGTTATTTAAAACACTGTTCACGATAAACCCAAAAATCAATATCAATTCAATTCCAATTAAATATTATTTAATTGGTACACTTCATTAAATCTAAATAAAAAGATTTAATCATTTCTCAACTGGGTTCAAGAACAGTGTTAATGAAGACACCATTCACGACAAACCCAAATCACATTCATTAATTATCGGGTTAAAGAACAAGTGTTATTTAAAACACTGTTCACGATAAACCCAAAAATCAATATCAATTCAATTCCAATTAAATATTATTTAATTGGTACACTTCATTAAATCTAAATAAAAAGATTTAATCATTTCTCAACTGGGTTCAAGAACAGTGTTAATGAAGACACCATTCACGACAAACCCAAATCACATTCATTAATTATCGGGTTAAAGAACAAGTGTTATTTAAAACACTGTTCACGATAAACCCAAAAATCAATATCAATTCAATTCCAATTAAATATTATTTAATTGGTACACTTCATTAAATCTAAATAAAAAGATTTAATCATTTCTCAACTGGGTTCAAGAACAGTGTTAATGAAGACACCATTCACGACAAACCCAAATCACATTCATTAATTATCGGGTTAAAGAACAAGTGTTATTTAAAACACTGTTCACGATAAACCCAAAAATCAATATCAATTCAATTCCAATTAAATATTATTTAATTGGTACACTTCATTAAATCTAAATAAAAAGATTTAATCATTTCTCAACTGGGTTCAAGAACAGTGTTAATGAAGACACCATTCACGACAAACCCAAATCACATTCATTAATTATCGGGTTAAAGAACAAGTGTTATTTAAAACACTGTTCACGATAAACCCAAAAATCAATATCAATTCAATTCCAATTAAATATTATTTAATTGGTACACTTCATTAAATCTAAATAAAAAGATTTAATCATTTCTCAACTGGGTTCAAGAACAGTGTTAATGAAGACACCATTCACGACAAACCCAAATCACATTTGATATTCAATATAAGGCTCTGAATAGAAAATATATCGGCTTATATTCAATATCAAATTCTACGATTAACAAATGTCGTATTGGAAATAACGATATAAATACATATCTTTCAAATTTCCGTAACAACATCCGTATAATCACAAATTCCAACATCGAAATATTCCGAAGACAATTTCGATTCAAATCCACTCCAATGCAATCATTGGAAATTTTGGTTATTTTCAAAACCCTTTTCAAATTCAATTTATTTATTTAAAAATAAATAGAATTATAATTCTAGTTCAAAACTAGTTCATTTCGATAAAAATCTATTTTTATCTTTTCAAATAGGGAGTTTTTCATCCCAATTCTTTCTAAATCATTTCTTATGATTTTACACAAATTATTACTATTTTTAATAATTTTATCAAGGCCCGTGCAGTCGATTTCCATCAATGGCCATCGAACTGCACTTACAGCGACCTTTTTCGAATTTGATTTGGACATAATTCCAAATCCAACCGTTAGATTTCAAATTTCTAATTTTCATTAGAAAGCTCTTTTCGATACGAACCCAACGGTTCCGGTTTTAGGAGAATCCGACGGTCGGATCTCCCGTAATGTCCGCTTGAAATAAATGGTCGAAATTCACGAACTGCCGCGGCGCGGCGCGTTCTATTCAGGCCATTATATTATATATATAATATATATAATATATATTTCGTCGATTACTATTTAAAACGAATTATATAAACAGTTTTAAATTCGTTTCAAAAGCAATTTCAACTTCCATTTCAATTCAAATCAAAATTGAATTCATCTTTATAAATTCGTTTTAAAATTCATTTCTATTCAATTCAAATTTCAATTCAATTTGAATTCATTTCAATTCGCTTTCAATTCAATTTGAATTCGTTTTCAATTCATTTCGAAATCGTTTTCAATTCATTTCTATTCTAAATCGTTTTCAATTCATTTCTATTCGAAATTGAATAAATCGATATAAATATCGTTTACGTCAAAATGGCGTCAATCTAACCAACACGGCTTCATAAATTTCTATTTTCAAATATTCTATTTCAAATATTTCTTTTTCAAAATAGTTGTTATTATCAAAATATTTCGTTCAACACATGACCAATCTCAATGAATGAGTACTGTCAACACATGAACTTTTATTTTATATCGATAAAGATGTAAATTTTAATATTAAAATATTTCGTTCAACACATGACCAATCTCAATGAATGAGTACTGTCAACACATGAACTTTTATTTTATATCGATAAAGATGTAAATTTTATTACTAAAATATTTCGTTCAACACATGACCAATCTCAATGAATGAGTACTGTCAACACATGAACTTTTATTTTATAATATTATTTGTTTTTCAAATTGGAATGAGGCCCAATCAATTACCATATAAAGTTAATTATATGGATTTTCATACATCACATGTATATAATAGCATTGAAAAATAATCAACCATCAACCAAAGTGCACTACACTGTATAAGCATCAAATATAAATATCTAACGCTTATAACAGCCTGTCAATCAATCGATCGACATATTTAATCAATCAGGATGAGTGAACTGCATATTTCATCCTAACACCCGTGTGGGGTTTCAAACAATCAAACACAGATTTTTATTCGTGCAGTTGGGCGATGTGTAAAATTTATCGACCCAATCAATGTCCTTCAAATAGGTGTACATAAACAAACCGTCTGGTTTGCAAATGAATATTTTATTTATTCACATTCACGTTAAAAATTATATTTTTAACGATAAAATATTTATTCCAACACATGAATTTTCTTCTCAGTTCATTTATTCAATAAATGACATTTTTATTTTTTTCTAACATATTTTAGAAAATTTCGGCGGCATAACGGCACGATACTAGAAACGGGACGAGGCCTAGCCTTATCCCCGGTCTAGTGAAGGCCCACGCCATTCACACATCAATTCCAATCAATTTCAATTTCACCAAAACAATCAAGTCCAAATCAAATAATCTAACCAACTACACAACAAATCAAACAAGTCCATGGTCTGTGGACGGGTGTCGGGTGCTTCTAATAAGCACCGTCTGCATCCTAGTATATATATAACTAGAAAAATAAATTGAAAGGTGAGAAATTCTCACAGATAGCTATCCTAGCTCCACGGCACTTCTTTTGCAGAAGTCTTCGTCGTTTCGCCTTTTTGTCACCTTCGCTGCCCAAGGCCACTATATATATAAAAATCGAATTTTTATTTCAAAGTTCCATATATAAAAATCGAATTTTTATTTCAAAGTTCAATATATAAAAATCGAATTTTTATTTCAAAGTTCAATATATAAAAATCGAATTTTTACTTCGTTATTCAATATATAAAAATCGAATTTTTATCTCGACTTTCCATATATAAAAATATGATTTTTATCTCGACTTTTCTACAAATCCGATCTTTTTAAAGTTTAAACCTTTTGCTTTTAACTTAAAATTAAAATCAGTTTTAATCCCTTAAAAAAAACAGTTTTGAATTCTTAAAAAAACAGTTTTGAAATCATAAAAAAACAGTTTTGAAATCATAAAAAAAACAGTTTTGAAATCATAAAAAAAACAGTTTTGAAATCATAAAAAAAACAGTTTTGATCCTAATGAAATTTCAGTTTTTCTTTGCTTTTAAAAAAAAATCAGTTTATATTTCTAAAACAAAATCAGATTTTTTCTTTAAAAACAAAATCAGGTTTTTTTCTATTAAAAATAAAATAAAATAAAATAAGAGAATAAAATAAAAATTAAATTAAAAAAAACATACCAGCGAGGGGGGGGGGGCGACTTCGGGTTTGGGGATTGAAGGGCGTGGGGGTTTTGGCTGAGGCACTGCGTCGGAGTCGAGGGTGGTCGGAGCGGTGAGGGGAGGTGGCGAATTCTGGCGATCGGGTGAGGGGTTTAGGGCTACAACTTCGGGTCTGGGGGGCTTCGTGGGTCCTGCGAGGCGGAGGGGCTGGCGAGCTTGGACGGAGGTGGGGGGGGGCATCGTCGTCGACGACGAGGGGGGGGCTGGCGATTCCGTCATCGTCTCCCTTTTTTGTTTTTTTTTTGTTTTTTTTTTGTTTTTGAAACTGTCGATTAGAACGTGGGGGGGGGGGGGGGGGGGGGGCAGAGGGAAATAAGGGGAGAGAAATAAAAATTATTTTTATTATTTTATTATTTAATTTCGTAAAAAGGTTGACTTTTACGTACGACCTCGAAACGAGGCCCACCGCCTGTCGCCCATAGCGTTTTACCCCCATTCCGAACACAATGGGATATGCATCGCAAGCTGATTTGATCGTTACAATCAGTTTCCTTTGAATTTACATTTAAATCACTAAATTGAATTTTAAACGTACATTTCAAATTACCGGGGTCACATACTAACTAGAAAAATTCCAGAAAAATATTTTCTAGCTTCGTATTGACGATACGGTCCTAACAAAACTAGTTTCGTCGAATTCTGAGACCGTTAGAAAAATGGCCATTTCCCAGTCGATTAAAATCAACTGAAACTGGTCAAACGCGTTTTCCTTCGCCACGCTCACATATTGATTCGAAAAATTACGAAATTTGGAATCTAGCAATAACTTGACATCCCGGACCCAACAAAACTGGTTTCATCGAAATCCGAGGTCGTTTGCAAAATGTCCATTTTTAAGGGCCTGAATTCCATAGCGACTATTCAGAATTTTCAACTGGACATATCTTTTGATTCCTGCTACGAACTTTTGATTTTTCGGATTCGTTGGAAAGATATTCACTATTAGATTCCATTATTTTTGGTTTCACTAAAATCCGGATTGTTTTGCACCCGGTACATTCAATTGAAATCTGAAATCGAATTATCGAACTACCGCGCCATTTTCAATTCTATTTATAATTATATATAAATATTTAATATTCTAACGACGACGTATATAATATATACGTTCGAATTATATTCAAAATAAATTTCTCGCCGATATTATTTAAAATAATTCATTTTAAATAATCAAAACTCGCTATAATTGCCAAAATAAAAATTTTAAACTGGCCCAGATTTTCCGGGTTGTTACAATCTCCCCCACTTAAAACTTTTCGTCCCCGAAAAGGAACAAAGTCGAAAGTAGTTTGATTAATTAACTCTACGCTCGATCTGGCTTCCATTCTCCAACTTTTCAGTTTCTGAGAATTTTCAAAATTTCAAAAATTTGGCTAACACCCTAAATTTTTGAAAAATTTCGCCATAACCTCCCCTGCACCGGGAGCATCGGGGAATTTCAAATAGCTTCCCCGGTCCTTCAGATCTCAAAAAGAAAAAGAAAAAGCCAAGCGGCTAGCCAATAGGCTCACAAAATCATCATCACCCAAACAAAACAGGAAATTATGTAGTAAACATGTACCTATTTGTCGGGCAAACAAATTTTATTCTCTGCTCTAGCCTCCTTGCTATGACCTGTTCAAAGATATATATGCATATGCAAGCAAATGCGACCAAATTTCAATACAAGTCAATATTTGATTCAGTTAGGCATAATGGTTCAAAATTATCAAACAATTAAACAAACAACACAAACATCAATCAATTAGTTGATTAGCTTTTCAAATTCATAATTTTAATACATATACTGAAAATCTTGTTTTTGATGCCAATTCACAACAATAGGCCCTATCTAATTTTTGGTTCTCACACCAGTCTAATGGAAATATATAGATATCACACCTTCGTCACACGAATATAAATTCTGACGATGAGTACTCAACCATCAGAATCATCTTCGGGCCACTAGAGTATGATTCTATATCTATCCAATATATTAAAACTTCGAATACACGCGGATCAGACGTATACGCAAAATCTTTATATACTGGACTGTCCAACTCAATATAAATAGATAATCAGATACGAATAATTGATTTAGATTTTCAAAACAAAATTTGTTTTCATTTTAAAAATATACTCTTCACACTCGTTCTAGGATACTACTGATCCTATCTCTAACGAGTCACTCCCATTGGATATTACTAATCCAATATCTGATGAATTCTTTCGTATGTTTCTAATGTGTCTTGTTCTCTAGCTCTGTAAACCAAAGCTCTGATACCAACTGTGAAAACCCGTAACTTCCCCGTAAAGGAAAGTGTCGGATAGTTCGAGAACAAACCACAACAGAACTCATATAAAAGAACGTTTCACTGTATATTACAACAATGCATCAGATTACAAGAATATACAGAGTACAAATGAATATTACACAGAAATATCAGAGATTTAAATTACATTTAAATACATAGCAGCGGAAAATAATACAATACACAACTAGAAAGAGATATACGGATACAAAGCTTTCCGGATATCGTTCCAGCTGTAAACCAGGATCCTGTGAATATAAATCTGCAAAACCGAAACTACTAGCTGCCCGTGTCAAAAATAGGGGCACCCAGAGTTTAGGTTAAAACAATAAACTCCAGGTCAGTCATGGGACTGGTGTGAGAACTAAAACAGTTATTATCTTTATTTTCAAAGTTAGGTAAATCAAGGGACCACGCCGTATAACACGGAACGGGTTTCCTCCCAAGAATACCAGTGCATAAAACAAACAGCGCAATGCTAAATAAAGAAAAATGAAGCTGTTATAAGACCCAGGTCCCATCTCACAATGCAACGCAGCCGAGGATAGGGTTTTCCCTTATAACAGCCAAAGAATGCTTGATACGTTTAAAACAAATCATTTGATACTATTATAAGTGCATAGTGTATAAAACAACTTCAAATCATAAGTATCAATCATAGGCGGCATAAGCGCCCCATCCCACTATGTCGCCATATATAGGTTATACAATCAAAATCGCAAAGTCACGTATTTGGAAATTGGATTTCCAACTATGAACCGAGGCAAAAGATAGTCCTCAACCGATTCGAGACGCTCTAGCCCGTGTCTCAGGATCAGAGCTCGAGTGACCCTTGGAGCGACAGGGCCGGTCCACCGATGTGGATTAAAATGCCTGAACACTGCGTTTCCCCACCCTTTGGGGTGTCAATGAGCCAACAAATGACTCCATCGGTTCGAGAACGACCGATCAATCCGAGGCGCCTCGCAACAGCAACAACCACATAAGTCAAACTCGTCAGGGCGTGTAAAACCACTGACGCCACTTTTTAGCTAGAAGGAAACGCATGCCCTCCCTGAGGTCCGTCTCCCGTTTTTGGTTCATACCTGGTGTGAAACACGCGAGGTAAACGTTACACAAAGCTACACCACAAAGGCCGTGCTTTGATCATCACCACAAGACTTTGCTTTTCAACAGAAGCCTTGATCATTTGCATCTTAGCATGCCACACAGGCAAACCATCCTATGCAACCGATATCAGTCACACAGAATGAAATCCGATGTCAGACACACAGTCCATTTACAAGTCCGTTCTGGGTCTGAACGAAGCCGGAGGCACCTAGTACCCCGCATATCCATCGATCTCCAAGTACGTCTGGACGATCACTAACTGTTTCCATCTTCTTGGGTGTACAGCCCAATCAAGATCATCAGTAATTACCCAAACGACGTGAAGACCTCCGGTCTTCGACCATCGTCTTCATCTTCGACTTATCGTCGTATCAGTTATTCAGAATGGGATAAACCCGGTCTTTCCGAATAACTCGCGTATAATTTAAATAAGTGTTACACAAACACAACATACGCCTCATTCCAATTCATTAGTCACTAACCGTAAATTAATCAAGAGAATAATTCCCCAAATATTAACCCCGAAGGCCGAAACCAACATCAGATCAATATCCAGAAAACCATTCTGCTTGGCCAACCGACAGTTAGTTTCTAAATTTCACATTCATAGGGAAAGGTTCCCATTAATTTTATCCAAGATAAATTCCTTGAATTTATTCTTTATTCTATTTTTGA
The DNA here is from genome assembly GCA_030737875.1 of Allium sativum. Taxonomy (NCBI): domain Eukaryota; kingdom Viridiplantae; phylum Streptophyta; class Magnoliopsida; order Asparagales; family Amaryllidaceae; genus Allium; species Allium sativum. Next base: position 52,872,421 of record CM060920.1, on the reverse strand, counting down.
ATCTCAGTTCAAACTAGTCGGGATTAGCGACCCTTACCGAAGTAATCATTTGTTTTAATTTCCCAATCCCAACCTATTCATCCCATGAAGTAAAACTGGTAATACTTCATCTCTAACACCACAGTGTTATCGGTAAATTCAATTACCATTTCACGTTCAAATCTAATTAAAGATTTAACTATCGCCTGGAGCAAAACTGGTGATACTCCATTTCGATTATTTCAATCTAATTAAAGATTCATTAAAACTCCACTTAGTTTTAATCTTTGACTGGGTTAAAGAATCAGTGTCATTTAAAACACAGTTCACGATAAACCCAAAATCTCACTCCATTAATTATCGAGTTAAAGAACGAGTGTTATTTAAAACACTGTTCACGATAAACCCAAAAATCAATATCAATTCAATTCCAATTAAATATTATTTAATTGGTACACTTCATTAAATCTAAATAAAAAGATTTAATCATTTCTCAACTGGGTTCAAGAACAGTGTTAATGAAGACACCATTCACGACAAACCCAAATCACATTCATTAATTATCGGGTTAAAGAACAAGTGTTATTTAAAACACTGTTCACGATAAACCCAAAAATCAATATCAATTCAATTCCAATTAAATATTATTTAATTGGTACACTTCATTAAATCTAAATAAAAAGATTTAATCATTTCTCAATTGGGTTCAAGAACAGTGTTAATGAAGACACCATTCACGACAAACCCAAATCACATTCATTAATTATCGGGTTAAAGAACAAGTGTTATTTAAAACACTGTTCACGATAAACCCAAAAATCAATATCAATTCAATTCCAATTAAATATTATTTAATTGGTACACTTCATTAAATCTAAATAAAAAGATTTAATCATTTCTCAACTGGGTTCAAGAACAGTGTTAATGAAGACACCATTCACGACAAACCCAAATCACATTCATTAATTATCGGGTTAAAGAACAAGTGTTATTTAAAACACTGTTCACGATAAACCCAAAAATCAATATCAATTCAATTCCAATTAAATATTATTTAATTGGTACACTTCATTAAATCTAAATAAAAAGATTTAATCATTTCTCAACTGGGTTCAAGAACAGTGTTAATGAAGACACCATTCACGACAAACCCAAATCACATTCATTAATTATCGGGTTAAAGAACAAGTGTTATTTAAAACACTGTTCACGATAAACCCAAAAATCAATATCAATTCAATTCCAATTAAATATTATTTAATTGGTACACTTCATTAAATCTAAATAAAAAGATTTAATCATTTCTCAACTGGGTTCAAGAACAGTGTTAATGAAGACACCATTCACGACAAACCCAAATCACATTTGATATTCAATATAAGGCTCTGAATAGAAAATATATCGGCTTATATTCAATATCAAATTCTACGATTAACAAATGTCGTATTGGAAATAACGATATAAATACATATCTTTCAAATTTCCGTAACAACATCCGTATAATCACAAATTCCAACATCGAAATATTCCGAAGACAATTTCGATTCAAATCCACTCCAATGCAATCATTGGAAATTTTGGTTATTTTCAAAACCCTTTTCAAATTCAATTTATTTATTTAAAAATAAATAGAATTATAATTCTAGTTCAAAACTAGTTCATTTCGATAAAAATCTATTTTTATCTTTTCAAATAGGGAGTTTTTCATCCCAATTCTTTCTAAATCATTTCTTATGATTTTACACAAATTATTACTATTTTTAATAATTTTATCAAGGCCCGTGCAGTCGATTTCCATCAATGGCCATCGAACTGCACTTACAGCGACCTTTTTCGAATTTGATTTGGACATAATTCCAAATCCAACCGTTAGATTTCAAATTTCTAATTTTCATTAGAAAGCTCTTTTCGATACGAACCCAACGGTTCCGGTTTTAGGAGAATCCGACGGTCGGATCTCCCGTAATGTCCGCTTGAAATAAATGGTCGAAATTCACGAACTGCCGCGGCGCGGCGCGTTCTATTCAGGCCATTATATTATATATATAATATATATAATATATATTTCGTCGATTACTATTTAAAACGAATTATATAAACAGTTTTAAATTCGTTTCAAAAGCAATTTCAACTTCCATTTCAATTCAAATCAAAATTGAATTCATCTTTATAAATTCGTTTTAAAATTCATTTCTATTCAATTCAAATTTCAATTCAATTTGAATTCATTTCAATTCGCTTTCAATTCAATTTGAATTCGTTTTCAATTCATTTCGAAATCGTTTTCAATTCATTTCTATTCGAAATCGTTTTCAATTCATTTCTATTCGAAATTGAATAAATCGATATAAATATCGTTTACGTCAAAATGGCGTCAATCTAACCAACACGGCTTCATAAATTTCTATTTTCAAATATTCTATTTCAAATATTTCTTTTTCAAAATAGTTGTTATTATCAAAATATTTCGTTCAACACATGACCAATCTCAATGAATGAGTACTGTCAACACATGAACTTTTATTTTATATCGATAAAGATGTAAATTTTAATATTAAAATATTTCGTTCAACACATGACCAATCTCAATGAATGAGTACTGTCAACACATGAACTTTTATTTTATATCGATAAAGATGTAAATTTTATTACTAAAATATTTCGTTCAACACATGACCAATCTCAATGAATGAGTACTGTCAACACATGAACTTTTATTTTATAATATTATTTGTTTTTCAAATTGGAATGAGGCCCAATCAATTACCATATAAAGTTAATTATATGGATTTTCATACATCACATGTATATAATAGCATTGAAAAATAATCAACCATCAACCAAAGTGCACTACACTGTATAAGCATCAAATATAAATATCTAACGCTTATAACAGCCTGTCAATCAATCGATCGACATATTTAATCAATCAGGATGAGTGAACTGCATATTTCATCCTAACACCCGTGTGGGGTTTCAAACAATCAAACACAGATTTTTATTCGTGCAGTTGGGCGATGTGTAAAATTTATCGACCCAATCAATGTCCTTCAAATAGGTGTACATAAACAAACCGTCTGGTTTGCAAATGAATATTTTATTTATTCACATTCACGTTAAAAATTATATTTTTAACGATAAAATATTTATTCCAACACATGAATTTTCTTCTCAGTTCATTTATTCAATAAATGACATTTTTATTTTTTTCTAACATATTTTAGAAAATTTCGGCGGCATAACGGCACGATACTAGAAACGGGACGAGGCCTAGCCTTATCCCCGGTCTAGTGAAGGCCCACGCCATTCACACATCAATTCCAATCAATTTCAATTTCACCAAAACAATCAAGTCCAAATCAAATAATCTAACCAACTACACAACAAATCAAACAAGTCCATGGTCTGTGGACGGGTGTCGGGTGCTTCTAATAAGCACCGTCTGCATCCTAGTATATATATAACTAGAAAAATAAATTGAAAGGTGAGAAATTCTCACAGATAGCTATCCTAGCTCCACGGCACTTCTTTTGCAGAAGTCTTCGTCGTTTCGCCTTTTTGTCACCTTCGCTGCCCAAGGCCACTATATATATAAAAATCGAATTTTTATTTCAAAGTTCCATATATAAAAATCGAATTTTTATTTCAAAGTTCAATATATAAAAATCGAATTTTTATTTCAAAGTTCAATATATAAAAATCGAATTTTTACTTCGTTATTCAATATATAAAAATCGATTTTTTATCTCGACTTTCCATATATAAAAATATGATTTTTATCTCGACTTTTCTACAAATCCGATCTTTTTAAAGTTTAAACCTTTTGCTTTTAACTTAAAATTAAAATCAGTTTTAATCCCTTAAAAAAAACAGTTTTGAATTCTTAAAAAAAACAGTTTTGAAATCATAAAAAAAACAGTTTTGAAATCATAAAAAAAACAGTTTTGAAATCATAAAAAAAACAGTTTTGAAATCATAAAAAAAACAGTTTTGATCCTAATGAAATTTCAGTTTTTCTTTGCTTTTTTTAAAAAAATCAGTTTATATTTCTAAAACAAAATCAGATTTTTTCTTTAAAAACAAAATCAGGTTTTTTTCTATTAAAAATAAAATAAAATAAAATAAGAGAATAAAATAAAAATTAAATTAAAAAAAACATACCAGCGAGGGGGGGGCGACTTCGGGTTTGGGGATTGAAGGGCGTGGGGGTTTTGGCTGAGGCACTGCGTCGGAGTCGAGGGTGGTCGGAGCGGTGAGGGGAGGTGGCGAATTCTGGCGATCGGGTGAGGGGTTTAGGGCTACAACTTCGGGTCTGGGGGGCTTCGTGGGTCCTGCGAGGCGGAGGGGCTGGCGAGCTTGGACGGAGGTGGGGGGGGGGGCATCGTCGTCGACGAGGGGGGGGGGGGGGGGCTGGCGATTCCGTCATCGTCTCCCTTTTTTTTTGTTTTTTTTTGTTTTTGAAACTGTCGATTAGAACGGGGGGGGGGGGGCAGAGGGAAATAAGGGGAGAGAAATAAAAATTATTTTTATTATTTTATTATTTAATTATTTAATTTCGTAAAAAGGTTGACTTTTACATACGACCTCGAAACGAGGCCCACCGCCTGTCGCCCATAGCGTTTTACCCCCATTCCGAACACAATGGGATATGCATCGCAAGCTGATTTGATCGTTACAATCAGTTTCCTTTGAATTTACATTTAAATCACTAAATTGAATTTTAAACGTACATTTCAAATTACCGGGGTCACATACTAACTAGAAAAATTCTAGAAAAATATTTTCTAGCTTCGTATTGACGATACGGTCCTAACAAAACTAGTTTCGTCGAATTCTGAGACCGTTAGAAAAATGGCCATTTCCCAGTCGATTAAAATCAACTGAAACTGGTCAAACGCGTTTTCCTTCGCCACGCTCACATATTGATTCGAAAAATTACGAAATTTGGAATCTAGCAATAACTTGACATCCCGGACCCAACAAAACTGGTTTCATCGAAATCCGAGGTCGTTTGCAAAATGTCCATTTTTAAGGGCCTGAATTCCATAGCGACTATTCAGAATTTTCAACTGGACCTATCTTTTGATTCCTGCTACGAACTTTTGATTTTTCGGATTCGTTGGAAAGATATTCACTATTAGATTCCATTATTTTTGGTTTCACTAAAATCCGGATTGTTTTGCACCCGGTACATTCAATTGAAATCTGAAATCGAATTATCGAACTACCGCGCCATTTTCAATTCTATTTATAATTATATATAAATATTTAATATTCTAACGACGACGTATATAATATATACGTTCGAATTATATTCAAAATAAATTTCTCGCCGATATTATTTAAAATAATTCATTTTAAATAATCAAAACTCGCTATAATTGCCAAAATAAAAATTTTAAACTGGCCCAGATTTTCCGGGTTGTTACATCGACCCGAAGTGATCTCCACGAACAGACCAGGGGTGCCATCAGCGAACCGACCCGAACTGGAAGGTGCACCACGAACCAATGCAAGGACCCATGAACCGAACCGGATGGAGTAAGAGCACAAACCGCGAACCGTTGCTTCATACGAACCGAACCCAAGTAATGGTCATGAACCGAACCGATGAGGACTGGAGACTCACGAACTGAGATGATGACCAGAACCCGAGATGCAAAGGAAGTCCAAGTGAGAAGTTAATACTCATGATCTAGATGGGAACCAACGAGTTAACTTCATGATTGGGCTTTGCTGCGGGGCGTGTGCAAAGGGGTCATCAATATCCATAACTTTAGTCCACCACTTAGAGACAGATTAGTGGCTATGGATCAGGGCAATGGGATCATTAAGACTCCCAAGGGCAACTGATTGTAGCATTGTTATAGATTAGTGCAATGGGGCCATTAGGAATCCCAACGGCAAGGTGATCGTAGCAAAGGATTAGTGGCTATGGACCAGCGCAATGGGGTCATTAAGACCCCAAGGGCAAAGTGGTCGTAGCAAAGGATTTGATGATCAAAGTGGTGGATATCGTATGCTTTACGCACTGAGTGAGAGATGTGAGGATGATTGCTATGTTTGATGTTTGCTATCAACATGACATGTGCACTTCCACCTTACACTTTATGTTAGGGTTACCTTAGAGTATTGTACATTTTGTTATGCTAACTCTTTGGTTGTAGGTCCAGGTTCAGGTATGATTATTTATACCTATTATTGTTCTGTTTTTGCTGCTATAGCTCATACCAGATTTTTGTCTAACCCAAAGTTTTATGTCTCTTCTTATTACTTTGGTTGCTCCTAAACGAGCAGACAAGAGACATGTTAGGTGGTTATACACGAGTAGCTGCCCGGAGACGAGAAGGAGGCTTCCACGTAATATTTACATATATTCTCCCTGTGTTGTTGGTCACTACTTTGGGCATTAGTAGTGTACCTTTTCTATTTTACTTTAGAGACAGTGTTTTGAAGTTGTAATAATGATGGTTTGGATCATAAGCTGTATTTTGGATTCTGCTGCTATGATAGTTTAGTTTTTAGCCTATGCACTGTCTCACCTGTTTTATGTCAAGTTGTGTTATTATTATATTTTATTCCATGCACTATGAGATATACAACAGGTTCTTTGGTGATTCATCATTTCACATTCCTTTATTTTGACGACCGTCCCGTGCTAGTTGGACATTGGTGCAACGCATTTCTAGGGAAATGTCGGCTGGTGCGGGGCGGGCCGTCACACCCATCCAATGAATCATCAAAGAAAATCTTCCTATTCATTTCACCTTCTTCACCCTCAGTAGCCAAATAGAGCTCTTCACCATCAGTGTTGTAGAATAGATACCTACTTTCACCTATCTCATTAGAAACGAATGCATAATATTGTTTCATCTCAGGGGAGTATCCCATAAGTGAGGGAATGTGTCGCAAGCTCGCTTTTGCGACAACCATTTCACTGAGAGGACAAGGAATGGGGGCGAATCTACAAAAGTGTAACAAGAGCAGTAGGAGTAGCAGGCATAGTCATATGATCAACATCAAGGACAACTTTAGTAGTAGAAGAAGGCGACACTTTCAGAGCCCAAACTCGAAGAGGAGGACGCACAAGTGGAACCTTAATAGGAATAGGAGAATTGTTAGGAAGCTTACAATTTTCAGAATTATAACTGAAGGATTGGAAATTCACACATATCTCAGGCTTTCAATTGTAAGAGACATCAATGAAACATTCATGATCATCAAGGCAGATCTTGAGCTGATTACGGAGCATCTTATCCAACGTTACTTCGATCAAAGCACATGATATACATAATAATTTTTATTCTCTGTAGAGGCCTCAAAGCATCTGAGTTTGCCAATACGACACGCCAACCAATTGATCCAAACAAGGCTTTGAAGAACCATTGGGATGTGAGTGAGATTAGTGTTGGAGAATGGAGTTTTGATGACAACAACCATATTTCAATTATCATTGTTAATTAATTATAAAATATATACTGACATATCTGTTTAGATTATATATACATATATATGAAGGATTTGTATACAGGACTTAAAACTGAAGACTGTACAGTTTTAAAGTTTTAAGAGATTCGGGATTCAGAAGAGATTCAAGACTCATGAGTAATCAAGATATCAAGAGTTCAAGAAAAATATAGTAATAGAATCTAGTTTATATGTAAGACTTTGAATAACACTCCAGGTTCAAATTCTGTTTTTCAAATTTCAAATTCTAATTTTCAAATTTAAGTATCTGATTTCAAACTATTTTCAAACTATTATCTTACTTATGATTTCGAATATATAAGTTTAAAGTTTTAATATATAAGTTTATACATATATATATAATTATATAGTTTTAAACCTTATAACTTTATAAGTATGTTTATATAATATATTATTATGATTTCATATGATTTTACACTTTAGAATATTCATTTATAACATTAAGTCTTGATTCAAGAATTCAGACAATAATATATATGAATAAACACTTTAAAAATAGTTTTAAAAATAAACAATATGTACATATGTCGACATACATATATAGTTATGTCGACATACAACTTTCAGAAATTCAATTTTCCAAGGAAGTGTCTTTTCACCATTTGTAACGTTTCTGACACGCTGCAACCTTTCACATACTATAAACAGGGGATGATTTCGATTTTTTTTTTTATAATTCTTCTTCTCCATCTTCAGCCCTCTTCATACCACCATTTATATTTTATATTTTCTTGATTTCTACACTTATACTTTGCCAATTTCTTCTCAAATTACATCAAACTTCTTCTTTTATCAATCTCTACCTACTATTCTCTGAATTGTAGTGCTATTAAAGAGTTATAGGGCCATTGTAATCATTTGGGAAGTGTTTGGGAAATGATGTGTTCCTTGTAGCCCTGAAATCAAGGAAAGGGAGTGGTGTTAACCTTGTAGCCTAAGAATCAAAGGTGTTTGGAGCGGTGATAACCTTGTAGCCATGAAATAAAGGGGTTGTACTTGGACATTGATATTAATAAAACTCTGCGCAATCCATCATTGCATGGGACTGGACGTAGGAGTAATCCGAACCAGTATAAAATCTGGTGTGTTCTTTCCTTTTTCTACATTTTATATTTATCTGTGTTTGTGTTTGATTATGTGTCTGTGATCATCTCTGGTGTGTGTTATTCATATAGTAGATCATTTAAGTTTAAGATTTTCGTGAATTCCTTATAAACACTGTTCACTCCTCCCTTTGGTGTTTGTTTTGCCTTAACATCTGCATTTCGCAATCCCTAACAATTGGTACCAGAGCATAGGTTTTCAAAAAGTTCATAATATAATTTTTGAAAATATTAAATGGCAACCAACACTGGTAATAATAGTTCTTTTCCAGAGGGTCAGTCCACTGTTAGACCACCACTATTTAATGGTAGTAATTATTCATATTGGGCATGTAGAATGAAAATATATTTATAATCAATAGGATTAGACACACAGAATAGTACACAGACGGAGTATGTTGAACCCACTACTAATTTTGCACAATGGATTAATGAACAAAAGGCTGCTGCACAAAGCAATTCTAAAGCCATGAATATGTTGTTCTGTTCATTAGATAGAAATAAATTTAATTGAGTGTCAGTTTGTAAATCTGCTTATGAAATATAGAGAACATTACAAGTTACTCATGAAGGAACCAAAAAAGGAAACAGACAAAGATATCAATGCAAATTAATCAATTTCAGTTATTTAAAATGAACGAGAATGAATCTATCTCCGATATGTATTACAAATTCCAAGAGATCGTGCATTCATTAATAGCATTGGGAAAAACTTATTTAGAACAAGTCCAAGTCAGAAAAATACTTAGTTCATTGACTTCAGAATGGGATCATAAAACATTGGCGATTGAAAAGCCAATAATGTCAGTGAAATGAAGACTGAGAAGTTAATTGGGAATTTGATGTCGTTCGAAATTCAATTATAGAAAAGAAAGGAAAATAAGCCCATAGAAAAGAAATCTATAGCATTCAAAGCAACAACAAATGGTTCTGATTCAAGTAATTAAGACGATGAAGAAATTGCTTTAATGACAAGGAATTTCAGAAAATTTCTGAGATATAAAAGGAGAAATAATTTTCAGAGAAATAATCAAGGAAGTTCGGGAAGAAATGACGATCGATGTTATAACTGCAACAAACCAGACCATATAAAAAGAATGTGTCCATATCCAGATACATCAAATCAACAAACAAACAATAGTAATTTGTCAAAGAAAAGGAAGAGGAAATATGCAGCAACTTTAGATGATTCAGATTCATCATCAAGTGACGAGGAGCCAAAAGCTGGAAATTCAAACATGTGTTCCACAACGATTCAGAATTCAGAAAATATCGAAGATATGGATCTAAAAACCAGGTACACCTTAACTAATTTAATTTCTTGGTTGGATGGATGTTTTGTTTGTTTTGTTTGAATTTAAAATTTTAAAAATGCAAACATGAACTTTAAAATTCAAATTCAAATTTTAAAATTCAAAATTACAATAATAAAATAGTAAATATAATAATAAAATAAATTCTGGGTGCGTTTTTTACAGGTCCCTATTAACGTTTTAAATTAGGCTCAGGTCCAGTCATAAACTTATTGTAAATTTAGTCCCTATTTTTCAAAAAACCAACAAAAAAATAAAAAAAATCACGTAAATTTGTAATTAATTAAAACAAATAATCATCAAAAAAAATCAGATCAAAAAATATTAAAAACAACGTCAAAATCCAAAATTACACAAAAGCAACGAAATGCAGTAAAATGCGTCAAAAGATGCATATAATTCGATTAATTGCAGACATGTATGCATTTATTTCAATTCTGCATCAAAACTGCAGTGTAAATGCGTATATATATGCACATATTTTAAATACATGCATATTCTGATGCACTGATTTAAACCATGCATACATACGCCCAATTTTTTCAACTTTGCATATATCTTGACATATCTGCATACACCTATGCATTTATATAGAAAAATTGCATACATATACGCAATAATTCAATAGGCGTGTACGAATATATGCATGTGTATTCAAATAGTTGCATATATGTATGCAGCTATTCGTAATAGTTGCATACATGTATGCAACTTTTTTTTTCGATTTGCGCGGACTCCTGGAATTAATTGCTGATTTTAGATTATTTTTTATGTCAGACCGCAATTTTTTTTTTTTTTAAAAAGGGGAAGTCGGAAGTTGTTTTGAGGAGCAGGCGAGAGGACTTCAAAGTTTGAGCGACATCCAATTCTAAGGGGCGGAAACATATGGCAAACTATGGGTGGATGTGGCTTTAATTAAGTTTGAAAATAGGGATGTGAGCCTAATTTTCACATAAGTTCTAGATGTTTGTTATGATTAATATTAATTCAGGAAATAATAAATCTGAAATATAAATCATTAATATAATAAAACCAAAAGTCAAAACATGTCCTTTGAAATTCAACATGTATGTCAACATACATAAATAGGCATGTCGAGATATAGGCCAAAAATGAAATTCAAATTTTGAATTTCAAAAGTTTAAACTTTCAAACATCCCTCCAACTTTTCACCAACCCTAAAGGTTTGAAAAGGTGTCATTAATTTCAGAAAAGATGTGCCCATTCAATCTTTATTTATTTATCTATTCAATCCTATTCTCTCTACCTCTCATTGAAATTTCAAACAACTTTCTTCATATCTACACTCTTCAAAAACTCTTTAATGACTTCCTCAAGCACACCCCAAACAATAAGATTATCCAAAACCATCAAAGGAATCTCAACAATGATAAAGAAGCAAAAAATGCTTACGTTGACTACCTAGCAAATGGAAAATTCAATACAAAAGCCTTCGCCATCTTTGAAGATTTTCCCTCTTACAATCTTCAATCTCTTTTCGAAGAAAATGGAGTTTTAAATCTAATAGATTCACGGGATAACAATGAAGTATGTTATCCTAATCTAGTTAGAATGTTCTATGCAAGTATAAATCTTAGCTTTTACGAAGGAAATGAAGATCAAGTATGGAGTAGCGTAAAAGACACTCGAATCGTTTAAGATTGTGAAATTCGGGGTAATATCTTGAAATGTAAGAGTACGGACACAGATTTTTCGGAATTTGAAATTAATGAAATGGATTTGGAAACCTTTCATCACATATTTGAAAGTGATGATCATTTAGAATTCAAAATCGTTTTTTCCGCCAAAAACAAGAATCGTCAACCTCCTCCTTCAACATACCATCACTCCTCGTTCCGGAAATTTTTAACAACCCTACCCTCAAAGTCCAAAAATCACTCTTTGCAATTATTGGTGTTTATGACATTAATTGGGCCGATATGATTTTAAAAGAAATTAAGCCCAAAGAAATGTCCATAAGAGAAAACACTCTTTATTATGGAGTTTATCTTACTCGAATTTTCAAATATTTCAGAGTTGATCTCAAAGGAGAAGAATTTGTGTCAAGAAAGATGTTTAACTCCACAAATATACATGTTATGTGGATTCCACTCACCTTCAAGCCTTATGAAACTTACAAAGATAAACAAGCTCGTATGTTACAACAACAAGATCCTATGGATATCGAAGAAGAAGAAACTTCTTTGGAAAGTGTAGAGTGTCCATCCAATTCTAGAACCATTTCCAAAGAAATGTTTGCCCAAAATCAAGCAAAACTAGCCAAGAACCTAAAGAAGCTCAAAAGGACACCTACTCATATGACTAAGTTCATTGGCAAAATAGGAAGAAAACTTGGAATATCATCTTCTTCCTCATCATTCGCTGAAAACTAAAGCTTATCTAATTTAAGTTATCTTTCGTATTTGCTTGTATTTGCTTTCGAATATCGTATTTAGTATCTTATATTAGTTGGATGTATTCGCTTTCAAGAAGTAATGAATGGTGTTTATTTATGTCAATTTTTTAAAAAAAATACTGTAAAAACACATTAGAATTAAATAAATAAAAATAATATAATAAGAATTAACTAAAAATGAAAATTTCCAAAAAATACCAATGTATGTCGACATAATTTTTTCCTTATTTCGACATATAACTGCTAGATTTTCAAATTTGTTCAAAATTTAAATTTTAAATAACTAACTCATGTTTATTTAATTTCAACAAATTCCAGACCTTATATAACCCTATTTCTTTAAGAAAAAATTATCCTATCATTTCTCCTTCTTCTCTAATAAATTCTTATCTAAAATATCAAATTATGGCAAATCCAATTCATAATTTGAGTGAAAATCTTGAAGAAATTTGAATTCATTTAAGAATATCTTATCCATAATACTATGTAATCAGCGTCATCTCGAATTAAGTCAAATAAAAATGGTATAACAACAAGAGAAGCACTTTGATGTCATGCGTTGGCAACAATCTCGCTAAAGCACCACCTACAAAAGAAGATGAAGATTGGGAAGTCATCATGAAGGATCCAATCTTTGGAGGAGAAGGATGGATAGAAGTTCTAAGAGACGTTTGATTTGAATTGTTTGGTATGATTTGATTGGTTTGTTTGAATATGTTTGAATTTATTTGTAAATATTGCTTGGATTGATCGCTTGGATTTGAAACTTGTATATACTGATTGAAACAATTGTAAATATTAACTATAATACTTGGACAGTTTGATTCGTTTATACCTTTATAATAATATAGGCATAAAATTGGGGGGAGCCATGTATATTAAATACTTTGGTCTTAGAATACATAGATATAGGTTATAGATTAGGGGGAGTATATTTAGAATTTCCTTTTGTTGATGACAAATGGGGAGAAATTATAAAATAAGGATTAGTTAAGCTTAGTTTAAGGGGGAGTATGTAGGATTCATGATGATAGGGGGGAGTATTAGAAGGACAAGATCAAATAGTATCATCAGGTATGAACATGTATGAATATTTTATAAATCAAGGTTGTCATCATCAAAAAGGGGAGATTGTTGGAGAATGGAGTTTTGATGAAAACAACCTTATTTCAATTATCATTATTAATTGATTATAAATTATATACTAACATCTCTATCTAGATTATATATACATATATATGCAGGATTTGTATACATGACTTAAATACTAAAGACTGTACATTTTTAATGTTTCAAGAAATTCAGGATTCAAAAGAGATTCAAGACTCATGAGTAATCAAGATATCAAGAGTTCAAGAAAATATAGTAATAGAATCTAGTTTATATGTAAGACTCTGAATAGCACTCCAGGTTCAAATTCTTTTTTTAAATTTCAAATTCTGATTTTCAAATTTCAAATTTTGATTTAAAATTATTTTCAAACTATTATCTTACTTATGATTTCAAACATATAAGTTTAAAGTTTTAATATATACATACATGTATATATTTACATAGTTTTATAGTTTTAAACCTTATAATTTTATAAATATGTTTATATAATAAATTATTATGATTTCATATGATTTTACACTTTAGAATATTTATTTATAACATTAAGTTTTGATTCAAGAATTTTCAAAATAATGTGTATGATTAAACACTTGAAAAATAGTTTTAAAAATAGAAAATATATACATATGTCGACATACATATATAACTATGTCAATATACAGCTGTCAGAAATTCAATTTTCAAAGGAAGTGTCTTTTCACCATTTGTAACGTTTCTGAGATGTTTCAACCTTTCACATACTATAAATAGGGGATGATTTTGAACTTTTTGGTAATTATTCTTGTAACACCCCGCCTCCGCCAGGGTCACTCGCAAAGGAATGCACTAGCTTTAGAGGGGCATTATTGGTACACATGCACAGAAGTATCACAAGACAGAACATATAAAATAGCGGAAGTAAAATCAACTTTCATAACATGAATAAATAAGGTCTAAAGCCTTTTACATCAGAGTACATCAAAACCTGTCTTGCAATAGTAAAGAAGCATAAAGACTTTTTCATAAATTATTCCCCAAGTAAAAACAGTAAAGTAGCCATAGCCAAGAAAAGTCCAAGCCATCCATGATGACCTTCAAGCAGAAGAAGTCCGAACTAAACAACAGTATTTCCTCCCTGTAACCTGGGGGGAAACGGAAGAAAAGAGGCGAAACAAAACGGGTCAGTCAAAAAGACTGAGTAAGCCCTATCTACTATCAGCATAAAAACTAGTAAAGTTAACTGACATGAGAAACTGAGATGAACATAAGCATGATGACAAGATAGATAAGCTAAATCAAAATAACAGGATGAACTACTGAACTTAGATAAACTAAGGTGTCATGATAAATTACGGTGTCAAGATAAAACAAGGTATCCCATCGTCAAGTTCCTGTCAAGTATAATATCCCCAAGATATCTATCACGTATAACATCCCATGGTATCTATTCTGTCTTTTAGCTCTGCACCTACCGTACTAGTATCCCCACCGTATCATGTGTTAACCATGAATGACCCTTACTCAAAAAGTCGTGTAATGGTCCATGTCAACCTAATATGTCGCATATATATATATAGGTTACCCAACTCGTATGTTTTATTCCATGTAAATGTTCAGTCCCTTGCCGTAGACCATACGGGCTTTCCCATGAGATTCTATACTACTTTAACATAGTTCTATGATCCTTAAGATCGTTTTGGACTGTCACCCTATATCTAACTAGGGTCTTTCAACATGAATCATTGTTTGTACAACTAGGACTTATGCTACCTAGGACTACTAGGGATTATGCTTACCTATTGCACGTTTTCGTATCTCGGTCTTGGTTCAACCACACAGGGCCACTAGGATTTACGCTAACCGTCAACCGCGCCCTTTTTCCCACGCATTCATCGTGAATCGTTTTTCCATGACTGTATGCACATGTATCACATCGTGCCATCCGAGTCCTGTCACAGGGCAGACCAGGAAATACAGGACTCGGTCGGGAGCTTTCGATTTATCTGCCGATGCAGATGCTAAGGTCTGTTTTTTCTATACGTGGCTATGGTCCCACGAGACCACTCCCTCAACTAGTGAAAGACAAGACAGGATAAATCCTGTATGAGAACACACTACTGGCCAACCCACAATCCTAGCCTTACCGCAACCATAATTAGATAGCAATTATGGTCTATTGGGTGTTCTCTGCCTTTCCGTACGTACACGCTTGACCAAAGATGGTAGGTAGCCTGACGAAATGCTATCTAGGGTACGACCGTGTATCGTCGACTATCCCCTATCCATCCCCGTCTTTAGGTCGCTCGTATAGCAACCAAGGCATACTCTTGGTTCTTCTAACGCAGACCTTAACCTCTCATGAGCCTAGTATGATCACCTGGCAGCTCATAGAGGGATACCAAGAATATCCTCACGTTCCCCGAAGCCGCTGCTTCGTTACCCAGTTCACTGGAGCCTTTATCTAAATCAGATACTTGCTCCTACTCATATACTTAAACGATGACCTACCGTATCAGGTTACTCATCTATCTATGAACTGGTCTAAATTTCCTTGACTAAGAATCATTACTTAGTTATTCTTCAACTAAGGTTTACCACTTAGCCTTATTCCCGTTATCCTTGTTAACTACGGTTATCCACCTAATCCTCAGAACTAGGGTTTACATAATGGATTAAGTGTCACTTAAGTTTATGACTTAACCCGTCTACAAATCATGTCAAAATTGGCTAAGTATCCAAGTTCAAGACTTAACCCTACAAACCATACTCAAGTTGGTTAAGTATATTTTAACTTGACCCTATCAAATTACTGAGTCAAATCGGTCAAGCGTATTCAAACGATTCGTGACTTAGCCTTATCATGTTATCACGTTAGATTGGTTAAGTATTGGTTAACTTAACCTTATCAAATAACCGAATTGGAGTGTTTAAGTATAGGTTACTTAATCACTTCAAAATTATCGAGTTAGATTGGTTAAGTGTTGGTTAACTTAACCACTTCAAATCATCGTGTTAGATTAGTTAAGTGTTTAACTTAACCCCATCAAACTACCAAGTGGGATTAATTAAGTCTAGGCTAACTTAACCCCATCTGATTTCCATGTTTAGACTAGTTGAGTCTAATCTTAACCCCATCCATTTACTGTATCTTTCGGTTGAGTGTCATTAAGAAAACTTACTTAACCTTACCAAATTATCGTGTTGGTTAACTTAACCCCGTCCATTAGTCGTATAAAAATGGTTAAGTGTCATTAGGCAAATCAAGTTACTTAACCTACCCAACCTTGTCATGCTTTGTTAAGTATCATTAGCCTAATCAAATTACTTAACCCATTTGTCCATGTCATATTTGGTTAAGAGTCATTAATCAAATTAACTTAACCCTATCATGTGGCATTAATTACTTAATGCACCTCAACCTCTCACATTAGACTTTGTTGTGGTTACTAGTTAAGCCGGTCGGTTCCGGGAAGCTTTACACCACAACTTGGTCTAACCTCGGGTTCAAGCACAACATGACCAACTTCTCACATTGGGTCCTATTGTTTGCAACTACTAGTTAGGCCGGTCGGTTCCGGGTAGTTTTACGTTGCAAACTCAACCCAACCTCGAGTTGGTCACACTTATATTTTCTAAGTGTCATGTCCATCGTGTTTCCAAAACACATTACAAGTTTTCAAGCAATTGGGTAGACCTAACTTAATAGGTAAATTCCCAATGGGTAGACCTAACTTAATAGGTAAATTCCCAAGCTTATGTTTTCAAGCATACTTACATGTCAACTTCCATGTTATATTTCAAGTCATGTTTTCAAGTTGTATTTTCATATCATTAGAAATTACCCATAACATAACCCAACGCTTTTAAACTCGCATATACGTTCGCAACAACGTAATGGATTAAAAGAAGAGACTTGGCAAAGGCATGACAAAAATGGATATTAAGCCACAAGTTAATCATGGTGGCAAATGAGGCACAAATGTGTTCATTAACTTGCATGTTACATTCTTAAGCCTCAAAAACATGCATAAACCCAAACTTGGCACTTAAGCGAATCATGGTGACAAAAGACATGGAATGATGACTAGTAACTCGCATATATCATCATATAAGGGTTATGACTTCATATGCAAGTTGACATAAAGGGTATGAAGGTTCTCATGTTGCATAATGCAACATTTCAACATAAAGGTTGTAGCTTTTAGCTCACAAGATCAAGATAATGACTTCATAAACTTGCATGACATGATAGCATGTATCATTCTCAATGATCAAACCAAAACTTGCAACATGAACATTTAACTTCATAGTTAATATCTAAGAGTAGGGAAAGAGCTTACATTGCTATGAAGGCACAAATCGAAATGCAAAACAAAGATTGTGATGAAGCCTATGCATGCCATCATTCAAAAACCCAAAGATGAAAGCTCCAAATCAAATAAAACCCCATCTTGATGAATCAAAGGTCAAAGCTTTAGCCTTGAAATCAACTTGAGAAGCTCTCATACTAACATAGGGACCCTCTAATACTCACATGATCATGAAACCTCTCATAGAAATGAAGTGGAGGCTAGGATTTTGAGTGGAGGCCATGAGTGGAGCAATTTTGCCATAGTTTAGTTGCATGAATGAATAATGAGGATTTAGGAGAGGGTTAGGGGCTTATTTATAGAGATTAGGATTAGTTAGGACCCTTAGATTAACCCTAGGACCAACCTGAACCGTCAGATTTCAAACGAGGCCCAAAAACCTAGCCAAGACAGGAAATAGGTGCACCAGGCAAAACTGCCCGGCCACCATAAGTCGACCCCCAAGTCGACAGGGCTGTCGACTTGGGTCAAGCCATGTCGAATCCCAAGTCGACAGGGCTGTCGACTTGGGGAGCCTGGCGGGAATTTTTCTCGCCTAGCCTTCCAGCCCTAATTTTCGAAATTAGAACTCGTTTTTGAACTTGAATTTTTCTGAAAACTTCGTCGGACCATAACTTTGGTCATACGGACTCCGATTCTCGAAAACTCAGACTCTATTTCGCGTATTTTTCCGAGACGAACGCAATGGCATAGCCCGTTTTACTCGATTCAGAATTTAAAATTAAATTCTGCCTTGATTCTCGTTTTAACATGTTATCGAAATACGGGTTGTTACATTCTCCCCACCTTTTAGGATTTCGTCCCCGAAATCTCCAAGTTAGGAAGAACATATCCTACCATCCATCATTCATCTACTCAAAACATCATCCACAAGCAACCATTGTCCTTAGATGATTTCTAATGCTGTATGCAAAACGTGTGTGTACATGTTCCTTAGCTAATGCTAATGATCAGGCCTGAATAATCTTTCTAATGCAAAATATGTATAGTGCCATGAATCCAACATGTATGCAAATAATCCTAGTCATATAGATACTATATGCGTGCACAATCATTCATTCATATGCAACAACCGCATGATAATACATTCGATTTCATCCATAAACAAGTATAAATACTCGTGCATATGCAATATGAAATGTGACCGAGTCGAGCTAGTATCTAATGTGTATTCGCGCATCCACGAGCAACCACTTGCAACCACTTGCAACCATATCAATCATAACATGTTTCAAATACATGTTTACATCCATAGGGTTCTACCTAGGATTCCCTGAAACAGGGTCGAGAAGATAAACAAGACAAACTCCTTACGGGGTTTGTAACAGAAAATAGGACCGAGAGGATGTCCACAAAAGATAGCCTACAAGTAGGCTCTACAGAAAACAGGGATCAAGGATATACTCCCAAAAAGAGATATCATGCGCGTATCTAGTCTTTGACCATCAAAGTCGTATTTCCTTGGGCTTAATTCCATTGTGCCTTGATCGTCTTTTAACTTCGCGATTTCGTAGCTTCTTATTTCCTGTTTCCATAACATGAGCTGGAACTCATTTCTTCGTCGCCTCTCGTTCCACTTTGCACTTATTCTTTTTCTAGAATACTTGGCGCAAACATGACTGCGTACTCATGATCTCATGCAAGCTTTCCAAAATTCACTAGTGAATCTTGGATCTCGTTTATATACTATAAGGTATTTCATGTAGAAGGACTTTCTCTTGAAAGTAAACAGATGTCAACCAGGTTATCAAGCGCACTTACTAGGGTGATCCCTATAACCCATGCATAAGTGAAATAAACCATCCGTCTTATCGGCGAACACCACTCGATCGGGCTTCAAATTTCCAATAAAGGCATCAAGGGATTCTAAGTAACTAGTCATGACAGAACCTCAAAAAGGTTACACGATACTTCGAGGGTATTACCAGGGCTAGTCAAAAGGTCTAACTACCCTCCTATCAAAACCGAGAGTGGCACCCCCTACTGGATAACCACTTTATCCCTTGAATCCATCCACAACTTATAAACATAAGCATTATTTCCAAACTCAACTCTTGGCATAGACATTCTCAGATCCAAACAAGTCGTGTATAAAATGGACTGATTCTCCAATAGGACTCTGAGACAAAGATGGGATTCTCTGTTACGCTAGTACTTAAGGTGCAGAGACTCAACTATCGAAGCAGACTTAAATGATACGAAAAAAACGAAGTCCTAACGGGATGATAGAGAAGAAAAGCTAAACCTTTAACAAGATCGTTACCCTCCTTCCGAGGTACCCTAGAAATGAGAGCATACTATTGCCCTCCCGATGATCTTGTCCTTGCCCCATAAACTTAACTATCATGCCAAAGGTACTCTCTCGTCATGGGTTTCATTGTTCATCTTTCTCCCTCCTTTGAGGACTAAGCTATATCAACAAGTTGCTCATCCTTAAACTCGTATCCTTTATCCTCTTTCTCACTATCCTTTCTTATAACGCGGCCACTGGTCTCTCGAGAACCACCTCCATCGTATGGAAAGCACTTTCGTAGATAGAAAAGACTAGTCGCAGTTAAAACCACTGTGACTACAGATGTAGGAAAGAAAGGAAAAGAGATTCAACTAAGGAAACAAGGATAGTGCTAATGGCCTTTGGGGAATAGCCTTTTTCTTTTAAAAGAAAATTTTCTTGAAAAATGCTTCTTTGTAAACGATTTTCAAATAGTTTTCAGAAGGTCTTTAAAAACTTTTGCCCAGTCTGGTAACCTTCTGCTCTGATACCAAATGTAACACCCCGCCTCCGCCAGGGTCACTCGCAAAGGAATGCACTAGCTTTAGAGGGGCATTATTGGTAAACATGCACAGAAATATCACAAGACAGAACATATAAAATAGCGGAAGTAAAATCAACTTTCATAACATGAATAAATAAGGTCTAAAGCCTTTTACATCAGAGTACATCAAAACCTGTCTTGCAATAGTAAAGAAGCATAAAGACTTTTTCATAAATTATTCCCCAAGTAAAAACAGTAAAGTAGCCATAGCCAAGAAAAGTCCAAGCCATCCATGATGACCTTCAAGCAGAAGAAGTCCGAACTAAACAACAGTATTTCCTCCCTGTAACCTGGGGGGAAACGGAAGAAAAGAGGCGAAACAAAACGGGTCAGTCAAAAAGACTGAGTAAGCCCTATCTACTATCAGCATAAAAACTAGTAAAGTTAACTGACATGAGAAACTGAGATGAACATAAGCATGATGACAAGATAGATAAGCTAAATCAAAATAACAGGATGAACTACTGAACTTAGATAAACTAAGGTGTCATGATAAATTACGGTGTCAAGATAAAACAAGGTATCCCATCGTCAAGTTCCTGTCAAGTATAATATCCCCAAGATATCTATCACGTATAACATCCCATGGTATCTATTCTGTCTTTTAGCTCTGCACCTACCGTACTAGTATCCCCACCGTATCATGTGTTAACCATGAATGACCCTTACTCAAAAAGTCGTGTAATGGTCCATGTCAACCTAATATGTCTCATATATATATAGGTTACCCAACTCGTATGTTTTATTCCATGTAAATGTTCAGTCCCTTGCCGTAGACCATACGGGCTTTCCCATGATATTCTATACTACTTTAACATAGTTCTATGATCCTTAAGATCGTTTTGGACTGTCACCCTATATCTAACTAGGGTCTTTCAACATGAATCATTGTTTGTACAACTAGGACTTATGCTACCTAGGACTACTAGGGATTATGCTTACCTATTGCACGTTTTTGTATCTCGGTCTTGGTTCAACCACCCAGGGCCACTAGGATTTACGCTAACCGTCAACCGCGCCCTTTTTCCCACGCATTCATCGTGAATCGTTTTTCCATGACTGTATGCACATGTATCACATCGTGCCATCCGAGTCCTGTCACAGGGCAAACCAGGAAATACAGGACTCGGTCGGGAGCTTTCGATTTATCTGCCGATGCAGATGCTAAGGTCTGTTTTTTCTATACGTGGCTATGGTCCCACGAGACCACTCCCTCAACTAGTGAAAGACAAGACAGGATAAATCCTGTATGAGAACACACTACTGGCCAACCCACAATCCTAGCCTTACCGCAACCATAATTAGATAGCAATTATGGTCTATTGGGTGTTCTCTGCCTTTCCGTACGTACACGCTTGACCAAAGATGGTAGGTAGCCTGACGAAATGCTATCTAGGGTACGACCGTGTATCGTCGACTATCCCCTATCCATCCCCGTCTTTAGGTCGCTCGTATAGCAACCAAGGCATACTCTTGGTTCTTCTAACGCAGACCTTAACCTCTCATGAGCCTAGTATGATCACCTGGCAGCTCATAGAGGGATACCAAGAATATCCTCACGTTCCCCGAAGCCGCTGCTTCGTTACCCAGTTCACTGGAGCCTTTATCTAAATCAGATACTTGCTCCTACTCGTATACTTAAACGATGACCTACCGTATCAGGTTACTCATCTATCTATGAACTGGTCTAAATTTCCTTGACTAAGAATCATTACTTAGTTATTCTTCAACTAAGGTTTACCACTTAGCCTTATTCCCGTTATCCTTGTTAACTACGGTTATCCACCTAATCCTCAGAACTAGGGTTTACATAATGGATTAAGTGTCACTTAAGTTTATGACTTAACCCGTCTACAAATCATGTCAAAATTGGCTAAGTATCCAAGTTCAAGACTTAACCCTACAAACCATACTCAAGTTGGTTAAGTATATTTTAACTTGACCCTATCAAATTACTGAGTCAAATCGGTCAAGCGTATTCAAACGATTCGTGACTTAGCCTTATCATGTTATCACGTTAGATTGGTTAAGTATTGGTTAACTTAACCTTATCAAATAACCGAATTGGAGTGTTTAAGTATAGGTTACTTAATCACTTCAAAATTATCGAGTTAGATTGGTTAAGTGTTGGTTAACTTAACCACTTCAAATCATCGTGTTAGATTAGTTAAGTGTTTAACTTAACCCCATCAAACTACCAAGTGGGATTAATTAAGTCTAGGCTAACTTAACCCCATCCGATTTCCATGTTTAGACTAGTTGAGTCTAATCTTAACCCCATCCATTTACTGTATCTTTCGGTTGAGTGTCATTAAGAAAACTTACTTAACCTTACCAAATTATCGTGTTGGATTGATTAAGTGTTGGTTAACTTAACCCCGTCCATTAGTCGTATAAAAATGGTTAAGTGTCATTAGGCAAATCAAGTTACTTAACCTACCCAACCTTGTCATGCTTTGTTAAGTATCATTAGCCTAATCAAATTACTTAACCCATTTGTCCATGTCATATTTGGTTAAGAGTCATTAATCAAATTAACTTAACCCTATCATGTGGCATTAATTACTTAATGCACCTCAACCTCTCACATTAGACTTTGTTGTGGTTACTAGTTAAGCCGGTCGGTTCCGGGTAGCTTTACACCACAACTTGGTCTAACCTCGGGTTCAAGCACAACATGACCAACTTCTCACATTGGGTCCTATTGTTTGCAACTACTAGTTAGGCCGGTCGGTTCCGGGTAGTTTTACGTTGCAAACTCAACCCAACCTCGAGTTGGTCACACTTATATTTTCTAAGTGTCATGTCAATCGTGTTTCCAAAACACATTACAAGTTTTCAAGCAATTGGGTAGACCTAACTTAATAGGTAAATTCCCAATGGGTAGACCTAACTTAATAGGTAAATTCCCAAGCTTATGTTTTCAAGCATACTTACATGTCAACTTCCATGTTATATTTCAAGTCATGTTTTCAAGTTGTATTTTCATGTCATTAGAAATTACCCATAACATAACCCAACGCTTTTAAACTCGCATATACGTTCGCAACAACGTAATGGATTAAAAGAAGAGACTTGGCAAAGGCATGACAAAAATGGATATTAAGCCACAAGTTAATCATGGTGGCAAATAAGGCACAAATGTGTTCATTAACTTGCATGTTACATTCTTAAGCCTAAAAAACATGCATAAACCCAAACTTGGCACTTAAGCGAATCATGGTGACAAAAGACATGGAATGATGACTAGTAACTCGCATATATCATCATATAAGGGTTATGACTTCATATGCAAGTTGACATAAAGGGTATGAAGGTTCTCATGTTGCATAATGCAACATTTCAACATAAAGGTTGTAGCTTTTAGCTCACAAGATCAAGATAATGACTTCATAAACTTGCATGACATGATAGCATGTATCATTCTCAATGATCAAACCCAAACTTGCAACATGAACAGTTAACTTCATAGTTAATATCTAAGAGTAGGGAAAGGGCTTACATTGCTATGAAGGCACAAATCAAAATGCAAAACAAAGATTGTGATGAAGCCTATGCATGCCATCATTCAAAAACCCAAAGATGAAAGCTCCAAATCAAATAAAACCCCATCTTGATGAATCAAAGGTCAAAGCTTTAGCCTTGAAATCAACTTGAGAAGCTCTCATACTAACATAGGGACCCTCTAATACTCACATGATCATGAAACCTCTCATAGAAATGAAGTGGAGGCTAGGATTTTGAGTGGAGGCCACGAGTGGAGCAATTTTGCCATAGTTTAGTTGCATGAATGAATAATGAGGATTTAGGAGAGGGTTAGGGGCTTATTTATAGAGATTAGGATTAGTTAGGACCCTTAGATTAACCCTAGGACCAACCTGAACCGTCAGATTTCAAACGAGGCCCAAAAACCTAGCCAAGACAGGAAATAGGTGCACCAGGCAAAACTGCCCGGCCACCATAAGTCGACCCCCAAGTCGACAGGGCTGTCGACTTGGGTCAAGCCATGTCGACTCCCAAGTCGACAGGGCTGTCGACTTGGGGAGCCTGGCGGGAATTTTTCCCGCCTAGCCTTCCAGCCCTAATTTTCGAAATTAGAACTCGTTTTTGAACTTGAATTTTTCTGAAAACTTCGTCGGACCATAACTTGGTCATACAGACTCCGATTCTCGAAAACTCAGACTCTATTTCGCGTATTTTTCCGAGACGAACGCAATGGCATAGCCCGTTTTACTCGATTCAGAATTTAAAATTAAATTCTACCTTGATTCTCGTTTTAACATGTTATCGAAATACGGGTTGTTACAATTCTTCTCCATCTTCACCCCTCTTCATACCACCATTAATATTTCATATTTTCTTGATTTCTACACTTATACTTTATCGATTTCTACTCAAATTACATCAAACTTCTTCTTTTCTCAATCTCTACCTACTACTCTCTGAATTGTAGTTCTATTGAAAAGTTACATGGCCGTTGTAATCATTTGGGAAGTGTTTGGGAAATGGTGTGTTCCTTGTAGCCCTAAAATCATAGAAAGAGAGCGGTATTAACCTTTTAGTCATAGAATCAAGGGTGTTTGGAGCGGTGTTAACCTTGTAGCCATGAAATCAAGGGGTTGTACTTGGATATTGATAATAATAAAACTCTGCACGATCTAGCGTTGCGTAGGAATGGATGTAGGAGTAATCCGAACCAGTATAAAACCTGATGTGTTCTTTCCTTTTTCTGCATTTTATATTTATTTGTTTCTGTGTTTATGTTTGATCTTGTGTCTGTGATCATCTCTGGTGTGTGTGATTCATTTAGTAGATCATTTAAGATTAAGATTTTCGTAAATTCCTTATAAACACCATTCACCCTCGTCTATTGTTTGTTTTGCCTTAAGATCCGCATTTTGCAATCCCTAACAATTAGCCCAAACTGGAATAGACAGAATCTGTTCTCTAGCTTTTCCTATCGACGAGTTCTAGGAGGTGATAATAAACAGCTTGCCATTGATGATAGAGGGATCCAAATCTAACACACGTCTTCTCTCTTCCGCTATTGAAAATTTTAAAAATAACAAGCCATCAAAGTGTAAAACACGCAGACCTCCTTTCAGGCTCCAATTGCTACGACAATTCTCACGTACCTTTAGGTAAGAGGCTTCGGTATCAAGGAAAAAAACCATTAAAAAATCCTTCCATCTTTTAATACCCTCTTGATCAACGTCAAGCGGAGGGGTATCACTGAGGTCCACGAACTCTTAGTGGGAATAGCTTCTAGCAGCGCATGGCAGCGAATTTAAGAAGGAGTCCGTATATTGAATTATGTGTTTTTTAAGTGTAGTATATATATCATATTGTTTAAATTCAGATATTAATTATGGTCGACTGAAAATTGAGAATCGCTATTTTAAGTGTCAAAAATCCAAGGGACCGAGATTGTCAAAAATCAATGTCACGAGTACCCCCACCGTAGTATGTCCAGCACTATACCAATAATACTCTAGAGCCTAGAGCGTATAACACGACCAGCGGCGGAGCCACATTAAGATTGGGGAGGGCACGTGCCCTCCCCAGGATTTAAGGAAAAAAAAAACAATAACAACTGAAGGTATGCTTGTAATTAATATTTCGTCATGTCCCTTCTGTAAAACCCAAAAGAACCATGGTATATTCCATAAAACCCAAATTGATCAAACCGGGTAGAATAAATTATTTAGTAAAGCATTCTCGATCAGTGACACACTCTTGTCTATGTTTTTATCACATTGCTTCTTCCACTTTTGAATCTCCTTTGAATCGCTCCTATGCAGCAAAGCAAAATTACCTTACATTACAGGATTCTGCAAACTAGTATTTTATCAAGGCCGAGGACTCACATTAGTATAAGTATTCCATTGTTCAGAAAATTTCGAATAATAGAAAAGATTCAAAATTGCTGGCTTCAAAGTCTGGAAATTTTCGTTGTGCCCTTGCCAGCAAAATTTCCTGGCTACGCCACTGAACACGACATAGCAAAATACCTCTAATATCTACAGCCATAAAGAATAAACGAAAGTAGCTGTAATTGATTTACTTATCACTTAAATTTTGTCCATATTTTGTTATGTTCAATTTTGATGAAGTTTCTTAGAACAAAAATTAAAAGTAGAAATGATAAGATGAGGTTTGGTTCTTGCATGTCGAATACATGTCATTAATAGGATGTGTGTGTGTGTGTGTGTGTGTATATATATATATATATAAGTGTGTTTCCTGTATATTTCATACTGAATACCGCATTTATTGTCATTTATTTTATACTCTCTCTATTTCTAAATTTGAGTATAGATTAAAACATTATTAATTGACTCGTTAATTTTTGCGCAAACAAGTAAAAGATCTTATATTTAGAAATGAAGGACGTAGAATTATAATAGTAATATGAAGGCCTTTGAAAGTTGCATATTCATTTATGACCTTCTCTAATTTTGTTGCACATTAATTACATAAATATACTCAATTTACTCTAGAAGCTAATAATAGAGATATGATCTTGCAATATAATTCATTTCCATGTATACTGTGTATGGTTGTGCATGTATTTTTAATATCGAATAATAAGCCTAGTAAATTGATGTACTTTTTAAGGATGATTGACTATTGCTTGAAATCATATAAAGTGTTTGATAATGAATGAATCGAGTATAAAAAGAACAAAGATAAAATGGTGATCACATTCTATATATTAAAATTCCCCCCTTGGACAAACAACAAGACAAAGAGTGGTTCAGATTTAATCCCGCAAAAACAAATCCACCGTCCTGATTCAAACACATCCCCTGATATTTTTATTGCCACCTCATCCGCATTTGCCTTATATTTAGTTATCACGCGTATCAGTAACTTTGCTCTCCCATTTTCACGTTCTTTAATTGTTTGACTATGGGAAGAGATTTGGATACCAGGAAATAAATTAAATATTGGTTGACATATTTGCTTACCCACTATTTTTATATTAAGCAATCTCATGGACACCCATATTTATGGTGACAAATTGTGGCCAGTAATTTGTATTTGACTTTAACGTAAAATAATTGCATGATTCGGTAAAACTATAATACCATAAATTATAATATGACATGGCTTTTTGACCCACTAAAATCAGCTCTCATCTAACATTTTTTTTCTTTTCTTTTTGACTAAAATATTAACAAATAAGGCATAATGTTAATTCTACATTTATACAATGCATCCGTTATTATATGGTATAAAAAAAAGAAACTATGTGAACCCATCGCTTATTAATATTGAACTATCCTTACGTTCAAAAAAAACATGAAAAATTAAATATTAAACATCAGATATGCATGATTTCAGTATGTACACTTCTACTAGCAGCATATACACTAAAAGAAATGTATCATGTAAACATTCATGGTAAAATACATATTAACTGCAATTAAATAATTAATTCAATAGTTATATTACAGCTTATTTACAACATAAATATGTCTTATCATGTCACATTTCCATTCAAAATCTTTCCAAACTATTCTATAAAAATGCGTAATGTTCAAAATTCCATTTATGAAGAATATAATAAAACTCCCCCCTTGGACAAAC
Organism: Allium sativum; assembly: GCA_030737875.1. NCBI lineage: Eukaryota > Viridiplantae > Streptophyta > Magnoliopsida > Asparagales > Amaryllidaceae > Allium > Allium sativum. The sequence continues at coordinate 52,844,251 of CM060920.1, read as the reverse complement.
AACAAGACAAAGAGTGGTTCAGATTTAATCCCGCAAAAACAAATCCACCGTCCTAATTTAAACACATCCCCTGATATTTTGATTGTCACCTCATCTGCATTTGCCTTATATTCAGTTATCATGCGTATCAGTAACTTTGCTCTCCCACTTTCACGTTCTTTAATTGTTTGACTATGGGAAGAGATTTGGATACCAGGAAATAAATTAAATATTGGTTGACATATTTGCTTACCCACTATTTTTATACTAAGCCATCTCATGGACACTCATATTTATGGTGACAAATCGTGGCCAGTAATTTGTATTTGACTTTAACGTAAAATAATTGCATGATTCGGTAAAACTATAATACCATAAATTATAATATGACATGGCTTTTTGACCCACTAAAATCAACTCTCATCTAACCTTTTTTTTCTTTTTGACTAAAATGTTAACAGATAAGGCATAATGTTAATTCTATATTTATACAGTGCATCCGTTATTATAAGGTATATAAAAAAAAGAAACTATGTGAACCTATCACTTATTAATATTGAACTACCCTTACGTTCAGAAAAAAACATGAAAAATTAAATATTAAACATCAGATATGCATGATTTCAATATGTACACTTCTACTTGCAGCATATACACTAAAAGAAATGTATCATGTAAACATTTATGGTAAAATACATATTAACTGCAATTAAATAATTAATTCAATAGTTATATTATAGCTTATTTACAACATAAATATGCCTTTTCATGTCACATTTCCATTCAAAATCTTTCCAAACTATTCTATAAAAACGCGTAATGTTCAAAATTCCATTTATGAACAATATAATAAAATTCCCCCCTTGGACAAACAACAAGACAAAGAGTGGTTCAGATTTAATCCTACAAAAACAAATCCACCATCCTAATTTAAACACATCCCCTGATATTTTGATTACCACCTCATCCGCATTTGCCTTATATTTAGTTATCACACGTATCAGTAACTTTGCTCTCCCACTTTCACGTTCTTTAATTGTTTGACTATGGGAAGAGATTTGAATACCAGGAAATAAATTAAATATTGGTTGACATATTTGCTTACCCACTATTTTTATATTAAGCAATCTCGTGGACACTCATATTTATGGTGACAAATTGTGGCCAGTAATTTGTATTTGACTTTAACGTAAAATAATCGCATGATTCGGTAAAACTATAATACCATAAATTATAATATGACATGGCTTTTTGACTAAAATGTTAACAAATAAGGCATAATGTTAATTCTATATTTATACAGTGCATCCGTTATTATAAGGTATAAAAAAGAAACTATGTGAATCCATCACTTATTAATATTGAACTACCCTTACGTTCAGAATAAAACATGAAAAATTAAATATTAAACATCAGATATGCATGATTTCAATATGTACACTTCTGCTTGCAGCACATACACTAAAAGAAATGTATCATGTAAACATTCATTGTAAAATACATATTAACTGCAATTAAATAATTAATTCAATAGTTATATTACAGCTTATTTACAACATAAATATGTCTTTTAATGTCACATTTAGATTATAGTATCATACAATGATGGTAGGGTGTATCACATTCATGGTATCTTCCTACTGTCATAATGCAAATTATAATATACTATATCTTGAGTATTATATCACATATCCTTGCGTTAGATTTCCTTAAGTAAATTATTCCTTACGATCGGCTTCCCTTAATTTCACCATATTTCCTTAACATATCATCGTTCTATGGTAACATACCATTGCCTTTTATCCTTGCAATAATCAATATATTTTTAGTGTTTCAGTTCATAAAAATGTACGTTAGTTAACATTTTGAAAACGATTATGAAATTATGTTATTCATGAATATATTAATTTTTTGACAAGAGTACCATCGAAGGTAACTTTTACTGCTTTTTCAATTATTTATATAAAAGAATACTGTCTTTTGTTATAGCCAAATGCAGCTAAATTATATGTTACTAATACTGTATTATATTTCCTTAACCACGTCATTCCCTGATGACGTTAAATCTCCTTAACTTTATTTTATTTCCAAATGATATTTGTTATTTCTTGCAGTTTTAAATGATCAATAGTAAAGTAATTGCATTCACATTTAAGAAACTAATGTGAAAATTAGACATAATTATGGATTGTTTTCTATAAAAAGCTTTGTTAATTTAGCATTAAGTCAGTATGAAACAATTTCAATCTCATGGGTAACTGACTACCTGCAAATCAACTTCAAATTCATTTTTGGTTAATGCGTTTTTTTAGTAGAACAGTAAATGGTATTACAATTTTTGACTCAATAGACAATTGTAATTTAAAGCAAGAAGATCCAGTTACATATTATAAAAGAGCAACACACTAAATTTACATTACATACTACTTAAATCTTGGTGGACCAAATGTACAGAAGTAAATTTTATGCAAATAGCATCCTATAAAATTATCACCAATCATTGTAATATCAATGAATATTAAATGTTTACACGTGTTCATATTGAAAAGATGTTAACAAAAAAAGAATTAATTGAAACCCATAATTCAAAAAGTTTGAAAAATAACAATAATGAAATAGATGTATTCATAAAGCATTCTATGGCAGCAGAACTTCTACGAAAAACAAGTCTAATTATTTGGGATGAGTGCCTATGCAACATAGATTTTATTTTGAGACAGTTGACCGTACTCATATTTCTATCATTATTGTGTTCAAACAATGCAGATTAACACATATATGGTTGTTTAATTCATCATTTTGTACATATATCTTTTCATCAACCCAATAGAGATACATAAAATTTGATACTGTTTACACTACGTGCAAGCTGTACCTACTCGCTATACATGCATCATTTACTTCTTGCTATAAAATTTAGTTTCTATAGTAGAATCCTAACACATACATATATCACTTACATTATATATTTTGCTATTATATGATATGTTCTCACCGCTTATTCATAAATGCAAACTACAACACTCGAAAGTTTATGCTTCCGTGCATCGCACGGGTTTCCACTCGTAAATATATAAAATAAATAAGGATTTTTCTGGGGTCAATCGCCTAAAACGTGATTGTGTTGTCTACTTGCTACGCCATTGGCTAAAATAGTCGGAATTGAGTCCATTGCTCAAATATTTAAAGAATAATTAAATCAGTGAATCAATTAGCCGGCGAGTATTATGGTAGTCGCTCTTATGGAAGAAAAAAATAAAATGGCAATTACAATAAGAAGCATAACTGTACTTAGTGCACTAATTGTAGGCTTTAATGATTACCTTTTAATTTAAGGCTTCTCTAAATCAAGGCAGTAAATGGCGTTGTCTAATTTCAACGTCTGAATGAATTTAATGCTTGGAATTTAAGGCTTATACAAAGCAGTAAATGACAAAATGTTAAGAAAATGGACATGTAAAAATTATTTTTTATATACTTCTCTGTTTTTTTTTGTTATTCAACTAGTGTAACCGCATAACGGTGGAAAAACCGACTTTGTAATACAAAATACAACTGATAAAAAATTTATTTTGTTGTACTTATTTAATTATTTAAAACTACATATGAATGAAAATATATAAAAAAATTACATATATTATTAAAATAAAAAATAATTGTTTTAACCAATCATGTCAGCACAAAGATTAAATACACAAACAAATATTCATGAAAAATATCAAAAAAAGACTGGTATGATGATTCAAATCTATAAAAAAAATCATTTTAAGTAGTAGTGAGATATTTTTATATAATAAATACAGCTAGGGAAAGTCCATCTTGGTTTGTTTGGTTAAATTTTCACAGTATGAGATTAAATGTAATTAAATTTCACTATGTGCTAATCTATAAAAAATAAAGAGCAGAGAACTAAATGAGTGATTTAATTTCACAATATGGGATCAGTTAGGGAAAGTCCACCTTGGTGCAGTTGTGAAAGATGCGATCTTATTTTTCCATATATCACATACATACATACCATGTTTACCATTTGAAATCAATTACGCATACATACATATTTTTCCTTGATTGATGTTGTCGTTTTTAGAAGAATTAATTGGCTATCATTTCACGTATTCCTTTTTTAATGTTCTGAAGAATATAATCAATACTTTAAGGCATGCTATAAAATCTTATTTAAGGCATTGCCTGGTATTTTATTACTCCAACTTTTATTATTCTCCCTCTTATGCATCCAAATAAAAATAAATGGTAACATAACTAATTGATTGTGATTGTAGAATGATCACACAAATTAAATGCAGTAAATTAATTGATATTGGAAGACTACATATTATATTCACCAAGCATAAAACAGAAAATCATAGGAATGATTTTACATTAGAGGAAAAAAGAAACAACAGATTGCATACAAATGATTTTACATTAGAAGAAAAAAGAAACAAAATTACGTATATTATACAACTCAAAATAATTATTTTAACGAATCATGTTATTTTGTTATAATTTATATATATGGTAAAAAAGACGACAATTAATATACATGTTATTAAATCAAATTTTAACTGTATAAGGTTTTTGTTAATATGTTTAAATTAATTAAGTGATTTTCAATTTAAGAAATAAATTTAATCAATAAATTGTTGTCAATTTATCTTATTGACGCTAGGTGTGATGTTTTAAAATGAACACCATGTTCATATCAACAAAAATGGAAAAAATTTAAGAAATAAATATAATCAATAATTGTTGTCAATTTATCTTATTAACGCTAGGCGTGATGTTTTAAAATGAACACCATGCTCATATCAACAAAAGTGGAAAAATTAGTTTTTCTTCCAAATATAAAGTTAATTAAGTCACACAATTAAATAGCATTAATGAATCAAATAGACTACATTAAAAATTAAACCGGGGAGCTCAAATAAGGCAAGACAAGGCTTCAGAACTACATTAAATTAATGCATAAGTCATAGGAGGACAAAATGGGTATTGTTAAAAAAAATCAGACGGACGAAAGTCATCGAAGACTCAGTCGAATTAAGAAAAACCGACAAAGTCGGTTTGATAAACACGGGGTTACTTTTCTTAATGTTAAAAAAATTAAAGTCGAGAAGCCATTTCCTTTTGTCATCCTGCAACTTTGTGCTTGCTTAGCGTGTAAGATCATCTTCAGCAGTTGGAGTTTGCTGAAAATTCCCCCTTTTTCCCCTTTTTCCCCGCACTTCAGCAGTGGGGTTTTGACTTTTGAGTTTGGGGAGAAGAGAGAAACGAGAACCTTCCCCCCACCCCCACCTTTTTTTTTCTCCTGGGCGTGGGTTGTTTCGTTGATTTTTTCTTTTAAAAAATTAAAAATAATCTATAAACGGTATTTTGAAAACCAATTATAGATTAATCGGTTTTCAGAAACTCATTCCCGCATAATTTTAGGCTTCTTTTGTAGATACAAGAAATTGAAAAACAAATTAGCATATAAACGGGTTTCAGTTCCCTGTTTATCTTTGAGTAGTGCTGGAGAAGTGGGAGGAATCAACGCTTTTTTCCCTCCTTCCTCCTCACAAAAACGATGGACTGGTAGAGATGCTCTAAGCAGGGTAGCATTGTAAAACAATGACAAAATGTTTTCTTTTGAACAATAATAAAGTCATTGCTTTGGTTACTTATTCCGCCCAGGTTTACCTATGATAATTGTAATGTTAAAAAACTGATCTATGAGTAGGTGTCAAAAATTCAATTTTTTGATGTATTTTATCTACTAAATTGTAATTTAACTGTGTTTAGACAATTTGAATTTAAACAAATTTTTTAGAATGAATGTAACAAAATATGCCTAGCTTATTTATCACCATAGTTATAGATCTACAAGAAAACAAACACATATTTATTGATAATCAAAAAATTAAGATAGATACGACCCGTTCACTCATGTTGAATTTAAAGCCAAAATTATGTTGAACAAATTAAGTAAAATACAAAAATTGAATATAACCTGGAATTAACTTCAAAAGGTAAAACTCATTTTTACTTATTAAGCATAATTTAACGTGGTCATGTTGAATTTGTTGATTCAAATATTGGTTGAAGAGGAATATAATTAATTACTTAATTAATTGATATGACTGATCGATGGTCAATTGATTTTATCGTATAGAAGTAAAGAAATAAAAGATTATATTCTAAAGAAATTTTAAAGGGGAAATTTAGGCATTTGCCTATGTATTTTATTCTTCTATATATGCAGCATTCTTGGTTAATTCAAAACCAATCTTTTATTCACCTATATTTGCAACATTTTTGTTAAGATCAAAACCGAAACCATGTGAGGCATATTCCTATTTACCATTTGATAGATGAAGTTGGTGCCTCCAGATTGATTCAAAGGTTTGTCGTCGTTCTTTATTGCTCTTCTCCTCCAACAATATTTATAGTGTATTTTTTCCCTTTCTTAGTTTGTTATTAATTCAACCGTGGTTTGTTTATTTTTGTTTTATTCCATTGAGTATAAGCAAAATTTTGATGAATATTTGTGTACTGCTATTATTTTGGATTAAAAGATCATTTTTTTTGGTACTATGTCTTTTCTGTTGTGCACAAAACCCTAACAGTCATATCGTATACAAATCAAAGATGCAATGCAAAATTAATCAAATGAATTTTTTGTTAAATTTTGGTGATTAAAATATATTAATGAGAAGGCATTATTTGTTTCCATAATCAAGTCAATTATGGGAAATAAATCAATATAGAGAAGGCAACTGATTTAAAGAATCAATCAAGAATTGGTAGGGTGAGAGAGGCATTAATTGTTCCCATAATCAAGCCAAATATGGGAAACAATTAATTGATTTGGAGAATCAATGAAGAATTTATATAGGTGGAAACCAAATTAATGCGCAAGATTTGTGGTGGATAAAATTAAGGAAATTCCTAAACATCTTCATCCTTATATTCTAGAATTCTCTATTCTTCCTACATATATGAAGCCATTTGCTCACTTTTGTATCATCACAAGAAAATATATCTCTCCATATTATTACTCAATAGATCCCTATTTTCTGTATCTATTATAGGGTGAGAATTAGTATTGAGTTTTTTGTTGTAATTCTTCTCATTTTTGTAACCTCCTCTTGAAGTAAAGAAATAAAGAAGTTGTTGGGTCTCCGTGGACGTAGGATATTCATATCCGAACCACGTTAAATCTTTTGTGTCTTCTCCTCCTCTTCTATTTTTGTTCTTTTTGTTCGGTGATTATTTTTATTGAGTTAGTGGTTGATAACTAATCGACAAGCTAGATCCATTTTAGCATCGCTTCCGCATTTTTGCAATTTTTGCACAACAGTTTGGTACCAGAGCTAGCTATCTTGTTCTAGATTAGTTACCAATGGCTAATTCTTCTAGTAGTTGTATGAAAAATTATGGCGTCACCAAATTTGTTAGAAGAGAAGTTTTCGGGACATGGAAGGTCAAAATGAAGACTAATGACGGTATTCTTCAGCAACAACTTCATTCACTTAGAGGAAGAGATAAGATGTAGCAGCGCCTTAGAGGAGATATGCATAGATTCTACTTCTTGGGTTCTAGAAGAGGTGCTTGCTATTATTGTAAGAAGAAGGGACATTTTATACGAAATTGTTCAGCCCTGAGAAAGAAGAAAGAGAAAGCTTCAATTCAGACAACATTTAGATCAGATGCAGATAGATGTGATAGTGATACATCATTATTTTCAGCCACCATTCCACCTTTAGAGAGTACAAGTTGGGAGATTGATTCTGGAATCTCTTTTCATATGACGCCAGATAGGAGCTGTTTTTGTTATTTATGAGAAAATTGATGGTGGAGCAGTTCATTTGGAGAATGGCACATCTTGTCATGTTGTGGGCGTTGGTAGTGTGAGGTTTAAGATGCATGATGGTGTTATTAGGACTATCACGGATGTTCGACATGTTCCGATGCTGCAAAAGGGTGTGTTGTCAGTTGGAGCTCTGAGTAGGCTTGGTATGAAGATAATAATAGATGGGGAGAATTTAAGAGTGGCGAAGGGTTCCTTAGTAGTGATGAAAGGGGTGTGAGTCGATGATATTTATATGCTTCGTGGAGAGACAGTATTTGGAGATCCAGTAGTTTCTACTGATTGTAGTGTTCCAGATTCTACTCAATTATGACACCTTCGTTTAGGTCATGTTGATGAGGAGAGCCTGGAAGTATTGAAGAAGCGCATGTTAATTGTTGTTGATTCTCAATTAAAGCCTAGCTCTTGTGAAGATTGTTCTTTTGGAAAGAAGAAGCATGTCACATTTGATGTTGGAAGACCTAGAGCTACAGAGTTTCTAGAGTATGTTCATTCATATGTTTGGGGACCCACCCCAATTGCATCTTTAGGTGGAACTAGTTTCTTCGTCATATTTGTGGATGATTTCTCGCGTATTGTTTGGGTCTATTTCATGAAGACTAGATCCGAAATATTTGCCCAATTTCAGAAGTGGAAGACCTTAGTTGAAAAGAAGTCAGGAAAGCGGCTGCAAGTTCTTAGATTTGGCAATAGTAGTGAATTTGCATCACAAGAATTCACTAACTATTGTGTGTCCGAGCATTCACTTAGAGATTTTTCTACGAAGTCACATTCTTTTGAAGTGGCGGAGAGCATGTGTCGGATATTATGGGAAAGAGCTATGAGCTTGAGATTGACTGCTGGTCTAGAAGAGGGATTTTGGGCAGAAGCGATATCTTTGACAGTATTTCTCATCAACCGTACACCTTCTATTGCCATAGATATGAAGATCTTAGAAGAAGTATGGAAAACAGAGTATGTTGATTATTCATTCCTTAAAGTGTTTGGTTGTTCAGCTTATTTAGAAGATGAGAGACATGATAGGCTGAAGCCTAGAGGAAGCAAGCACATTTTGTTAGGCTATGGAGAAGGAATGAAGAAGTATAGGTTGTGGTGCAAAACAACCAAGAGAATTGTGACTAGCAGACATGTAATATTTGATGAGAGGTCTTTATTGAAGGTGGAGCCTCTATCAAGTGATGACATTAGGGGGACACAAAATCCCCAAACACATTTGGAGTCATCAGATTGTTTCCATATTCAGAGAGAAAGTGGTATTTCCGATGGTACCATGGTTGATGAGAAGATTTCAATGGTTCAGACTCTAGGTGGAGCTCGGTCGCAGTTAAGGCCTTTTAGTTCAGTTGGCCCTATTGATTAGCATATTTGTAATGATGATTATTCATCTTATGCTTTGAATGCTGCGGAGCTTGGTGTTGAGTTTGATAAGGTAGACTTGGTGAAGTCGAGTAAAATTCTTGAAAAGGAGGTTGAAGTAGATAATACTGAGTATGTCCTCACTCAATGTAGGATGGAGAAGGTGAAGCGCGCTATGATATCTGTAACAACCCGTAAAATCTGGGCCAGTTTAAAAATTTTATTTTGGCGATTATAGCGAATTTTGAATATTTAAAATAGATTATTTTAAATATAATCGACGAGAAATTTATTTTGAATAGAATTCGAACGTATATATTATACGCGTCGTCGTTAGAATATAAATAATTATATATAATTATAAAAGCAATTGAAAATGGCGCGGTAGTTCGAAAATTCGATTTCTAATTTCAAATGAATATACAGAATTCGTTATAAGTCAGAATTGAACGAAACAAGAAATATTTGAATCTGTATAACTATATCTTTGTAACGAAATTAACAAACTGAGATTTCATCTTAGAAATGATAAGATATGTCCAGTTTAAAATTAGAAATAGTCGCTGTGGAATTTATATATATTTTTATATATATAAGGCCCTTAAAAATAGCAATTTTGCAAACGACCTCGGATTCCGACGAAACCAGTTTTGTTGGGTCCGTGGTGTTAAGTTATTGCTAGATTTCAAATTTCATAATTTTTCGAATCAATATGTGAGCGTGGCAAAGGAAAACGCGTTTGACCAGTTTCAGTTGATTTTAATCGACTGGAAATTGGCCATTTTTCAAACAGTCTCAGAATTCGACGAAACTAGTTTTGTTAGGACCGTATCGTCAATACGAAGCTAGAAAATATTTTTCTGCAATTTATAGAGTTATTATGTGACCCCGGTAATTTGAAATGTACGTTTAAAATTCAATATAGTGATTTAAATGTAAATTTAACGGAAACTGATTCAAACGGTCGAATCAGCTTACGATACATATCCCATTGTGTTCGGAATGGGGGTAATTCGCTATGGACGACAGGCGGTGGGCCTCGTTTCGAGGTCTTAGGTAAAAGTCAACTTTATGCAATTAAATTAATAAAAAAAAAAAAATATATCTTTCTCTTTTATCCTCCAGGCCCCCCCCGTTCAAAAAATTAAATTTCAGAATAGAAAAAAAATGAGGGCGGAGCCCTAAAACCGCTCGACGGAGCCACATCGCGCGAGGCGCTGCTCCCCCCATCTCCGACAACTCCTCCGCCGCCCTCTCAGGTGAACCCCCCCTCGTCTTCCCCCCCCCCCCCTCCGCTCGATTACAGCGAACCCCCCCCTTTGTTCCACTTCGAATCGAACCCCACTACTCCGCACCACCAGCTCGGACCAGCACGCCCTCCGACGATCTGCAGAAACCCCCCCCTATCTGTAAGTATTTTTATTTTTATTTTTAAAAGTATTAAAAACTGTTTTTTTTAAGTATAAAACTGGTTTTTAAAAAGAAAGTAAAACTGTTTTTTTTTAAGTTAGTAAAACTGTTTTTTTTTAAGTTAGTAAAACTGTTTTTTTTTAAGTTAGTAAAACTGTTTTTTTTTAAGTTAGTAAAACTGTTTTTTTTTAAGTTAGTAAAACTGTTTTTTTATATATTATTTTAAAAACTGATTTTTATGATTTTAAAAACTGGTTTTATTTTTAGATTTTAAATTAGAGAAAGATTTAAACTTTAAATTAGAGAAAGATTTAAACTTTAAATTAGAGAAAGATTTAAACTTTAAATTAGAGAAAGATTTAAACTTTAAATTAGAGAAAGGTTTAAAACTTTAAAATTAGAAAAGGTGAAAACTTTAAAAATAGAAAAGGCGGAATCTTTATTATGTGGAAGAAAAAAAAATGATTTTTATATTTTTAAAGTATTAAAAATATAATCTTTATAGGATTGAGAATATAAAAATATCATCTTTGTATATGTAGCGAAATAAAAATCCGATTTTTATTTTATATACGTTAAGATAAAGTGATGATTTTTATAAAGATGAAATCTATATTTTTGAAAAGGCGAAATCTTTATATAGAGAATAGCAAAGTAAAAATTCGATTTTTACATAGGTAGTGAAAGCGGGCAACGAAGATGAAAAAGGATGCGATGACGACGAAGACTTCTGCAAATGAAGAGCCGTGGAGCTAGGATAGCTATGTGTGAGAATTTCTCACTCTTCAATTTTATTTTCTAGTTATATATATATATATACTAGGATGCAGACGGTGCTTATTAGAAGCACCCGACACCCGTCCACATACCATGGACTTGTTTGTTTGGTTGTGTAGTTGGTTAGATTATTTGATTTAGATTTGATTGATTGGTTGAATTGGAAATTGATTAAAATTGATATGTGAATGGCGTGGGCCTTCACTAGACCGGGGATAAGGCTAGGCCTTGTCCCGTTTCTAGTATCGTGCCGTTATGCCGCTGAAATTTTCTAAAATAAGTTAGAAAAATAAAGATATCATTTTATTGAATAAATGAATTGAATAGAAATTCATAGGTTGAAATAAAATGTTTTATCGTTAAAAATATAATTTTTAACGTGAATGTGAATAAATGAATAGTTATAAACAAATCGGCCGATTTGTTTGTATATACACTGATTTGACTGATATTGATTGGGTCGATAAATTTCACACATCGCCCAACTGCACAAATAAAATATGCGGTTGATTGTTTGAAACCCCACACGGGTGTTGGGATGAAATTTGAAGTTCACTCATCCTGATTGATTAAATATGTCGATCGATTGATTGACAGGCTGTTATAAGCGTTGAATATCTATATTTGATGCTTATACAGTGTAGTGCACTTTGGTTGATGGTTGATTATTTTCAATGTCATTATATACATGTGTTGTATGAAAATCCATATAATTAACTTTATATGGTAATTGATTGGGCCTCATTCCAATTTGAAAAATAAAGAATATTATAAAATAAAAGTTCATGTGTTGACAGTACTCATTCTTTGAGATTGGTCATGTGTTGAACGAAATATTTTGATAATAACAACTATTTTGAAAAAGAAATATTTGAAATAGAATATTTGAAAATAGAAATTTATGAAGCCGTGTTGATTAGATTGACGCCATTTTGACGTGAACGATATTTATATCGATTTTAAACGATTTCGAAATGAATTGAATTGAAAACGATTTCGAAATGAATTGAATTGAAAGCGATTTCGAAATGAATTGAATTGAAAACGATTTCGAAATGAATTGAATTGAAAACGATTTCGAAATGAATTGAATTGAAAACGATTTCGAAATGAATGGAATTGAAAGCGATTTCGAAATGAATTGAATTGAAAACGATTTCGAAATGAATTGAATTGAAAACGATTTCGAAATGAATTGAATTGAAAACGATTTCGAAATGAATTGAATTGAAAAAGATTTCGAAATGAATTGAATTGAAATGAATTCAAATTGAATTGAAATTTGAATTGAATAGAAATGAATTTTGAAACGAATTTATAAAAAAAGAATTCAATTTTGCTTTGAATTGAAAAGAAAGTTGAAATTGCTTTTGAAACGATTTTAAAACTATTTATATAATTCATTTTAAATAGAAATCGACGAAATATATATTATATATATTATATATATAATATAATGGCCTGAATAGAACGCGCCGCGCCGCGGCAGTTCGTGAATTTCGACCATTTATTTCAAACGGACATTACGGGAGATCCGACCGTCGGATTCTCCTAAAACCGGAACCGTTGGGTTCGTATCGAAAAGAGCTTTCTAACGAATATTAGAAATTTGAAATCTAACGGTTGGATTTGGAATTATGTCCAAATCAAATTCGAAAAAGGTCGCTGTAAGTGCAGTTCGATGGCCATTGTTGGAAATCGACTGTACGGGCCTTGATAAAATTATTAAAAATGGTAATAATTTGTGTAAAATCATAAGAAATGATTTAGAAAGAATTGGGATGAAAAACTCCATATTTGAAAAGATAAAAATAGATTTTTATCGAAATGAACTAGTTTTGAACTAGAAATATAATTCTATTTATTTTTAAAGAAATAAATTGAATTTGAAAAGGGTTTTAAAAATAACCAAAATTTCCAATGATTGCATTGGAGTGGATTTGAATCGAAATTGTCTCCGGAATATTTCGATGTTGAAATTCGTGATTTACAGATGTTGTTATGGAAATTTGAAAGATATATGTTTATATCGTTATTTCCAATACGACATTTGTTAATAGTAGAATTTGATATTGAATATAAGCCGGGATATTTTCTATTCAGAGCCTTGTATTTAATATCGAATGTGATTTGGGTTTGTCGTGAATGGTGTCTTCACTAACACTGTTCTTGAACCCAGTTGAGAAAAAGTTAAATCTTTTTATTTAGATTTAATGAAGTGTACCAATTAAATGATATTTAATTGGAATTGAATTGGTATTGATTTTTGGGTTTATCGTGAACAGTGTTTTAAATAACACTTGTTCTTTAACCCGATAATTAATGGAATGATTTTTGGGTTTATCGTGAACAGTGTTTTAAATAACACTTGTTCTTTAACCCGATAATTAATGAATGTGATTTGGGTTTGTCGTGAATGGTGTCTTCACTAACACTGTTCTTGAACCCAGTTGAGAAAAGATTAAATCTTTTTATTTAGATTTAATGAAGTGTACCAATTAAATAATATTTAATTGGAATTGAATGGATATTGATTTTTGGGTTTATCGTGAACAGTGTTTTAAATAACACTTGTTCTTTAACCCGATAATTAATGGGATGTGACTTTGGGTTTATCGTGAACCGTGTTTTAAATGACACTGATTCTTTAACCCAGTCACAGATTAAAACTAAGTGGAGTTTTAATGAATCTTTAATTAGATTGAAAAGATCGAGAATGGAGTATCACTAGTTTTGCTCCAGGCGATAGTTAAATCTTTAATTAGATTTGAACGTGAAATTTAGAAACTAACTGTCGGTTAGCTAAGTAGAATGGTTTTCTGGATATTGATCTGATGTTGGTTTCGGCCTTCGGGGTTAATATTTGGGGGATTATTCTCTTGATTAATTTACGGTTAGTGACTAATGAATTGGAATGAGGCGTATGTTGTGTTTGTGTAACACTTATTTAAAATATACGCGAGTTATTCGGAAAGACCGGGTTTATCCCATTCTGGATAACTGATACGACGATAAGTCGAAGATGAAGACGATGGTCGAAGACCGGAGGTCTTCACGTCGTTTGGGTGATAACTGATGATCTTGATTGGGCTGTACACCCAAGAGGATGGAAACAGTTAGTGATCGTCCAGACGTACTTGGAGATCGATGGATATGCGGGGTACTAGGTGCCTCCGGTTTCGTTCAGACCCAGGACGGACTTGTAAATGGACTGTGTGTCTGACATCGGATTTCATTCTGTGTGACTGATATCGGTTGCATAGGATGGTTTGCCTGTGTGGCATGCTAAGATGCAAATAATCAAGGCTTCTGTTGAAAAGCAAAGTCTTGTGGTGATGATCAAAGCACGGCCTTTGTGGCGTAGCTTTGTGTAACGTTTACTTCGCGTGTTTCACACCCGGTATGAACCAAAAACGGGAGACGGACCTCAGGGGGGACATGCGTTTTCTTTCTAGCTAGAAGTGGCGTCAGTGGTTTTACACGCCCTGACGAGTTTGACTTATGTGGTTGTTGCTGTTGCGAGGCGCCTCGGATTGATCGGTCGTTCTCGAACCGATGGAGTCATTTAGTTGGCTCATTTACGCCCCAAAGGGCGGAGAAACGCATTGTTCAGGCATTATAATCCACATCGGTGGACCGGCCCTGACGATCCAAGGTACGGTTGCGGCTCTGCCTGAGGGGCGGGCTAGAGCGTCTCGAATCGGTTGAGGACTATCTTTTGCCTCGGTTCATAGACGGAAATCCAATTTCCAAATACGTGACATTTGCGGTTTTATTTGTAAACCTATATATGGCGACATGATATATGGTACCCATGCCGCCTATGATTGATACTTATGATTTGAAGTGTTTTATACACTATGCACTTATAATAGTATCAAATGATTTGTTTTAAACGTATCAAGCATTCTTTGGCTGTTATAAGGGAAAACCCTATCCCCCGGCTTGCGTTGCATTGTGTGATAGGACCTGGGTCTTATAACAGCTTCATTTTTCTTTATTTAGCATTGCGCTGTTTGTTTTATGCACTGGTATTCTTGGGAGGAAACCCGTTCCGTGTTATACGGCGTGGTCCCTTGATTTACCTAATGATTTAAAATAAAGATTAATAACTGTTTTAGTTCTCACACCAGTCACATGACTGACCTGGAGTTTATTGTTTTAACCTAAACTCTGGGTGCCCTTATTTTGACACGGGCAGCTAGTAGTTTTGGTTTTGCAGATTTATATTCACAGGATCCTGGTTTACAGCTGGAACGATATCCGGAAAGCTTTGTATCCGTATATCTCATTCTAGTTGTGTATTGTATTATTTTTCCGCTGCTATGTATTTAAATGTAATTTAAATCTCTGATAATTCTGTGTATCATTCATTTATACTCTGTATATTCTTGGAATCTGATGCACTGTTGTAATATATAGTGAAATGTTCTTCTGTATGCGTTCTGTTTTGTCCTGTTCTCAAACGATAGGGCGTTTCGAACGGCCTGGATCGGTTTAGCGACTGGTTCGGACCGAGCGAAATTCTTTGTCGTCACATTTGGTATCAGAGCTTTGGTTTACAAAGCTCAGAGAATAAGGCACATTAGAACCATACGAAAGAATTCATCAGATATTGGATTAGTAATATCCAATTAGAATGACTCGTTAGAGATGGGATCAGTAGTATCCTAGAACGAGTGTGAAGAGTATATTTTTAAAGTAAAAGCAAATTTAGTTTTGAAAATCTAAATCAATTATTCGTATTTGATTATTTATTTGCATTGATTTGGACAGTCCAGTATATAAAGAATTTGCATATACGCCTTGCAAACGTATATTCAAAGTTTTAATATATTGGATAGATATAGCATCACACTCTAGTCGCCCGAAGATGGTATTGATGATGGTGCATCATCATCAGCATTTATATTCGAGTGTCGAAGGTGTGATATCTATATATTTCCTATTGACTGGTGTGAGAACCAAAAACTATATAGGATCTATTGTTGTGATTTGGCACCAAAAATCTGATTTTTGTATATGTATCAAAATTATGAATTTGAAACTCTAATTCACTAATTGATTGATGTTTGTGTTGTTTGTTCATTTGTTTGCTAATTTTGAACCATTTAGCCTAATTGAATCAAATTATGAATTATTTTGAAAATTGGTTGCGTTTGCTAGCATATACATATATATCATTGAACAGGTCATAGCAAGGAGGCTAGAGCCAGAGAATAAAATTTGTTTGCCCGACAAATAGGTACATGTTTACTACATAATTTACTGTTTTGTTTGGGTGATGATGATTTTGTGAGCCTATTGGCTAGCCGCTTGGCTTTTTCTTTTTCTTTTTGAGATCTGAAGGACCGGGGAAGCTATTTGAAATTCCCCGATGCTCCCGGTGCAGGGGAGGTTATGGCGAAATTTTTCGAAAATTTAGGGTGTTAGCCAAATTTTTGAAATTTTGAAAATTCTCAGAAACTAAAGAGTTGGAGAATGGAAGCCAGATCGAGCGTAGTGTTAAATAATCAAACCACTTTCGACTTCGTTCCTTTTCGGGGACGAAAAGTTTTAAGTGGGGGAGATTGTAACAACCCGTAAAATCTGGGCCAGTTTAAAATTTTTATTTTGGCGATTATAGCGAATTTTGAATATTTAAAATAGATTATTTTAAATATAATCGACGAGAAATTTATTTTGAATAGAATTCGAACGTATATATTATACGCGTCGTCGTTAGAATATAAATAATTATATATAATTATAAAAGCAATTGAAAATGGCGCGGTAGTTCGAAAATTCGATTTCTAATTTCAAATGAATATACAGAATTCGTTATAAGTCAGAATTGAACGAAACAAGAAATATTTGAATCTGTATAACTATATCTTTGTAACGAAATTAACAAACTGAGATTTCATCTTAGAAATGATAAGATATGTCCAGTTTAAAATTAGAAATAGTCGCTGTGGAATTTATATATATTTTTATATATATAAGGCCCTTAAAAATAGCAATTTTGCAAACGACCTCGGATTCCGACGAAACCAGTTTTGTTGGGTCCGTGGTGTTAAGTTATTGCTAGATTTCAAATTTCATAATTTTTCGAATCAATATGTGAGCGTGGCAAAGGAAAACGCGTTTGACCAGTTTCAGTTGATTTTAATCGACTGGAAATTGGCCATTTTTCAAACAGTCTCAGAATTCGACGAAACTAGTTTTGTTAGGACCGTATCGTCAATACGAAGCTAGAAAATATTTTTCTGCAATTTATAGAGTTATTATGTGACCCCGGTAATTTGAAATGTACGTTTAAAATTCAATATAGTGATTTAAATGTAAATTTAACGGAAACTGATTCAAACGGTCGAATCAGCTTACGATACATATCCCATTGTGTTCGGAATGGGGGTAATTCGCTATGGACGACAGGCGGTGGGCCTCGTTTCGAGGTCTTAGGTAAAAGTCAACTTTATGCAATTAAATTAATAAAAAAAAAAAAAAAAATATCTTTCTCTTTTATCCTCCAGGCCCCCCCCCCCGTTCAAAAAATTAAATTTCAGAATAGAAAAAAAAAGAGGGCGGAGCCCTAAAACCGCTCGACGGAGCCACATCGCGCGAGGCGCTGCTCCCCCCATCTCCGACAACTCCTCCGCCGCCCTCTCAGGTGAACCCCCCCCTCGTCTCCCCCCCCTCCGCTCGATTACAGCGAACCCCCCCCTTTGTTCCACTTCGAATCGAACCCCACTACTCCGCCTCCGCACCACCAGCTCGGACCAGCACGCCCTCCGACGATCTGCAGAAACCCCCCCTATCTGTAAGTATTTTTATTTTTATTTTTAAAAGTATTAAAAACTGTTTTTTTTAAGTATAAAACTGGTTTTTAAAAAGAAAGTAAAACTGTTTTTTTTTAAGTTAGTAAAACTGTTTTTTTTAAGTTAGTAAAACTGTTTTTTTTTAAGTTAGTAAAACTGTTTTTTTTAAGTTAGTAAAACTGTTTTTTTTAAGTTAGTAAAACTGTTTTTTTATATATTATTTTAAAAACTGATTTTTATGATTTTAAAAACTGGTTTTATTTTTAGATTTTAAATTAGAGAAAGATTTAAACTTTAAATTAGAGAAAGATTTAAACTTTAAATTAGAGAAAGATTTAAACTTTAAATTAGAGAAAGATTTAAACTTTAAATTAGAGAAAGGTTTAAAACTTTAAAATTAGAAAAGGTGAAAACTTTAAAAATAGAAAAGACGGAATCTTTATTATGTGGAAGAAAAAAAAATGATTTTTATATTTTTAAAGTATTAAAAATATAATCTTTATAGGATTGAGAATATAAAAATATCATCTTTGTATATGTAGCGAAATAAAAATCCGATTTTTATTTTATATACGTTAAGATAAAGTGATGATTTTTATAAAGATGAAATCTATATTTTTGAAAAGGCGAAATCTTTATATAGAGAGTAGCAAAGTAAAAATTCGATTTTTACATAGGTAGTGAAAGCGGGCAACGAAGATGAAAAAGGATGCGATGACGACGAAGACTTCTGCAAATGAAGAGCCGTGGAGCTAGGATAGCTATGTGTGAGAATTTCTCACTCTTCAATTTTATTTTCTAGTTATATATATATATACTAGGATGCAGACGGTGCTTATTAGAAGCACCCGACACCCGTCCACATACCATGGACTTGTTTGTTTGGTTGTGTAGTTGGTTAGATTATTTGATTTAGATTTGATTGATTGGTTGAATTGGAAATTGATTAAAATTGATATGTGAATGGCGTGGGCCTTCACTAGACCGGGGATAAGGCTAGGCCTTGTCCCGTTTCTAGTATCGTGCCGTTATGCCGCTGAAATTTTCTAAAATAAGTTAGAAAAATAAAGATATCATTTTATTGAATAAATGAATTGAATAGAAATTCATAGGTTGAAATAAAATGTTTTATCGTTAAAAATATAATTTTTAACGTGAATGTGAATAAATGAATAGTTATAAACAAATCGGCCGATTTGTTTGTATATACACTGATTTGACTGATATTGATTGGGTCGATAAATTTCACACATCGCCCAACTGCACAAATAAAATATGCGGTTGATTGTTTGAAACCCCACACGGGTGTTGGGATGAAATTTGAAGTTCACTCATCCTGATTGATTAAATATGTCGATCGATTGATTGACAGGCTGTTATAAGCGTTGAATATCTATATTTGATGCTTATACAGTGTAGTGCACTTTGGTTGATGGTTGATTATTTTCAATGTCATTATATACATGTGTTGTATGAAAATCCATATAATTAACTTTATATGGTAATTGATTGGGCCTCATTCCAATTTGAAAAATAAAGAATATTATAAAATAAAAGTTCATGTGTTGACAGTACTCATTCTTTGAGATTGGTCATGTGTTGAACGAAATATTTTGATAATAACAACTATTTTGAAAAAGAAATATTTGAAATAGAATATTTGAAAATAGAAATTTATGAAGCCGTGTTGATTAGATTGACGCCATTTTGACGTGAACGATATTTATATCGATTTTAAACGATTTCGAAATGAATTGAATTGAAAACGATTTCGAAATGAATTGAATTGAAAGCGATTTCGAAATGAATTGAATTGAAAACGATTTCGAAATGAATTGAATTGAAAACGATTTCGAAATGAATTGAATTGAAAACGATTTCGAAATGAATGGAATTGAAAGCGATTTCGAAATGAATTGAATTGAAAACGATTTCGAAATGAATTGAATTGAAAACGATTTCGAAATGAATTGAATTGAAAACGATTTCGAAATGAATTGAATTGAAAAAGATTTCGAAATGAATTGAATTGAAATGAATTCAAATTGAATTGAAATTTGAATTGAATAGAAATGAATTTTGAAACGAATTTATAAAAAAAGAATTCAATTTTGCTTTGAATTGAAAAGAAAGTTGAAATTGCTTTTGAAACGATTTTAAAACTATTTATATAATTCGTTTTAAATAGAAATCGACGAAATATATATTATATATATTATATATATAATATAATGGCCTGAATAGAACGCGCCGCGCCGCGGCAGTTCGTGAATTTTGACCATTTATTTCAAACGGACATTACGGGAGATCCGACCGTCGGATTCTCCTAAAACCGGAACCGTTGGGTTCGTATCGAAAAGAGCTTTCTAACGAATATTAGAAATTTGAAATCTAACGGTTGGATTTGGAATTATGTCCAAATCAAATTCGAAAAAGGTCGCTGTAAGTGCAGTTCGATGGCCATTGTTGGAAATCGACTGTACGGGCCTTGATAAAATTATTAAAAATGGTAATAATTTGTGTAAAATCATAAGAAATGATTTAGAAAGAATTGGGATGAAAAACTCCATATTTGAAAAGATAAAAATAGATTTTTATCGAAATGAACTAGTTTTGAACTAGAAATATAATTCTATTTATTTTTAAAGAAATAAATTGAATTTGAAAAGGGTTTTAAAAATAACCAAAATTTCCAATGATTGCATTGGAGTGGATTTGAATCGAAATTGTCTCCGGAATATTTCGATGTTGAAATTCGTGATTTACAGATGTTGTTATGGAAATTTGAAAGATATATGTTTATATCGTTATTTCCAATACGACATTTGTTAATAGTAGAATTTGATATTGAATATAAGCCGGGATATTTTCTATTCAGAGCCTTGTATTTAATATCGAATGTGATTTGGGTTTGTCGTGAATGGTGTCTTCACTAACACTGTTCTTGAACCCAGTTGAGAAAAAGTTAAATCTTTTTATTTAGATTTAGTGAAGTGTACCAATTAAATGATATTTAATTGGAATTGAATTGGTATTGATTTTTGGGTTTATCGTGAACAGTGTTTTAAATAACACTTGTTCTTTAACCCGATAATTAATGGAATGATTTTTGGGTTTATCGTGAACAGTGTTTTAAATAACACTTGTTCTTTAACCCGATAATTAATGAATGTGATTTGGGTTTGTCGTGAATGGTGTCTTCACTAACACTGTTCTTGAACCCAGTTGAGAAAAGATTAAATCTTTTTATTTAGATTTAATGAAGTGTACCAATTAAATAATATTTAATTGGAATTGAATGGATATTGATTTTTGGGTTTATCGTGAACAGTGTTTTAAATAACACTTGTTCTTTAACCCGATAATTAATGGGATGTGACTTTGGGTTTATCGTGAACCGTGTTTTAAATGACACTGATTCTTTAACCCAGTCACAGATTAAAACTAAGTGGAGTTTTAATGAATCTTTAATTAGATTGAAAAGATCGAGAATGGAGTATCACCAGTTTTGCTCCAGGCGATAGTTAAATCTTTAATTAGATTTGAACGTGAAATTTAGAAACTAACTGTCGGTTAGCTAGGTAGAATGGTTTTCTGGATATTGATCTGATGTTGGTTTCGGCCTTCGGGGTTAATATTTGGGGGATTATTCTCTTGATTAATTTACGGTTAGTGACTAATGAATTGGAATGAGGCGTATGTTGTGTTTGTGTAACACTTATTTAAAATATACGCGAGTTATTCGGAAAGACCGGGTTTATCCCATTCTGGATAACTGATACGACGATAAGTCGAAGATGAAGACGATGGTCGAAGACCGGAGGTCTTCACGTCGTTTGGGTGATAACTGATGATCTTGATTGGGCTGTACACCCAAGAGGATGGAAACAGTTAGTGATCGTCCAGACGTACTTGGAGATCGATGGATATGCGGGGTACTAGGTGTCTCCGGTTTCGTTCAGACCCAGGACGGACTTGTAAATGGACTGTGTGTCTGACATCGGATTTCATTCTGTGTGACTGATATCGGTTGCATAGGATGGTTTGCCTGTGTGGCATGCTAAGATGCAAATAATCAAGGCTTCTGTTGAAAAGCAAAGTCTTGTGGTGATGATCAAAGCACGGCCTTTGTGGCGTAGCTTTGTGTAACGTTTACTTCGCGTGTTTCACACCCGGTATGAACCAAAAACGGGAGACGGACCTCAGGGGGGACATGCGTTTTCTTTCTAGCTAGAAGTGGCGTCAGTGGTTTTACACGCCCTGACGAGTTTGACTTATGTGGTTGTTGCTGTTGCGAGGCGCCTCGGATTGATCGGTCGTTCTCGAACCGATGGAGTCATTTAGTTGGCTCATTTACGCCCCAAAGGGCGGAGAAACGCATTGTTCAGGCATTATAATCCACATCGGTGGACCGGCCCTGACGATCCAAGGTACGGTTGCGGCTGTGCCTGAGGGGCGGGCTAGAGCGTCTCGAATCGGTTGAGGACTATCTTTTGCCTCGGTTCATAGACGGAAATCCAATTTCCAAATACGTGACATTTGCGGTTTTATTTGTAAACCTATATATGGCGACATGATATATGGTACCCATGCCGCCTATGATTGATACTTATGATTTGAAGTGTTTTATACACTATGCACTTATAATAGTATCAAATGATTTGTTTTAAACGTATCAAGCATTCTTTGGCTGTTATAAGGGAAAACCCTATCCCCCGGCTTGCGTTGCATTGTGTGATAGGACCTGGGTCTTATAACAGCTTCATTTTTCTTTATTTAGCATTGCGCTGTTTGTTTTATGCACTGGTATTCTTGGGAGGAAACCCGTTCCGTGTTATACGGCGTGGTCCCTTGATTTACCTAATGATTTAAAATAAAGATTAATAACTGTTTTAGTTCTCACACCAGTCACATGACTGACCTGGAGTTTATTGTTTTAACCTAAACTCTGGGTGCCCTTATTTTGACACGGGCAGCTAGTAGTTTTGGTTTTGCAGATTTATATTCACAGGATCCTGGTTTACAGCTGGAACGATATCCGGAAAGCTTTGTATCCGTATATCTCATTCTAGTTGTGTATTGTATTATTTTTCCGCTGCTATGTATTTAAATGTAATTTAAATCTCTGATAATTCTGTGTATCATTCATTTATACTCTGTATATTCTTGTAATCTGATGCACTGTTGTAATATATAGTGAAATGTTCTTCTGTATGCGTTCTGTTTTGTCCTGTTCTCAAACGATAGGGCGTTTCGAACGGCCTGGATCGGTTTAGCGACTGGTTCGGACCGAGCGAAATTCTTTGTCGTCACAATATCTCCATTAGTCTCTCAGATTTCTGTATCTACAAGTTTGTCTCCTTCATCGGATTTTCTAAAGAATTTTGATATTTGTTCATATGCATTTTGCTTGTTGATGTGCATATTATCTTTCTTATGCTTGGGAAAGATTTGGAAGCTCTGTTTGGGCAATATTGCCCAAAGTAGTTCACATTGAGCTAGATGGCATAGACCCAACAATTTTGTTGATTTTTGGTGATTGATGAATATATTTAATCGAGGTGGAGTGTTAAATTTTGGCGATTAAAATATATTAATGAGAATGCATTATTTGTTTCCATAATCAAGTCAATTATGGGAAATAAATTAATATAGAGAAGGCAACTGATTTAAAGAATCAATCAAGAATTGGTAGGGTGAGAGAGGCATTAATTGTTCCCATAATCAAGCCAAATATGGGAAACAATTAATTGATTTGGAGAATCAATGAAGAATTTATATAGGTGGAAACCAAATTAATGCGCAAGATTTGTGGTGGATAAAATCAAGGAAATTTCTAAATATCTTCATCCTTATCTTCTAGAATTCTCTATTCTTCCTATATATATGAAGTCATTTGCTCATTTTCTGTATCTATTATAGGGTGAGAATTAGTATTGAGTTTTTTTGTTGTAATTCTTCTCATTTTTTGTAACCTCCTCTTGAAGTAAAGAAATAAAGAAGTTGTTGGGTCTCCGTGGACGTAGGATATTCATATCCGAATCACGTTAAATCTTTTGTGTCTTCTCCTCCTCTTATATTTTTGTTCTTTTTGTTCGGTGATTATTTTTATTGAGTTAGTGGTTGATAACAAATCGACAAGCTAGATCCATTTTAGCAACGCTTCCGCATTTGTGCAATTTTTGCACAACATTTTTTCTACATTTATCTTTTTTAAATTGTTATCAAGTCACATGATCTGACAAATGACAATGGTATTATAATCCGTATTAGGTTAACAAGGATAAAACCAATGGGTTATACCGCATCTTTGACGAGTTTAGAAGCAATTATAATGATGGGAATTTTTGAAAATGAACACGCAAATAATCGTTAATTTCGTCTTCATTAGGATTTAGGAATCATCAAGCTTCCTAGAATACATTCCAAATACTCTTTCTGGAAATAAGGTAGAACATTCCAAATACTCTTTCTATTTCCATTTACACACAATAAATTTGCATTAATGGATTGTTCTCTCATTTCTACCTCTTTATATGAGGATACAGTGATCTATTGTGTCTCTCAAATTATATCAGTTTTATGTCTAGATAGTTCTACCCCCTTTTGTTCTTCCTCGCTCCCGTTTACAGAAGATGCAGCATTCCGCTGAACGTGAATCGTCCGTCGGCGATCATGTAATAAGCTCTCATATCGTCTTTGACATTCATTGTTTTCTCTCCTCTTTTTGTTTTTTGGTTTATTTTTGTGTGTGTCCGCGTATTTTTTTTTGTACTTGAATTGAAGAAACCCCGACACTCGCTTTCAGCTTTAGTTTCCATTCCATAATACGATAAAACCATGACTTCTATATGATAATGACATCTTATTTGATTCAGTTGTCAAATACTCGGAAGAAATCATAGACTTTCTTGTACCTAAGGTATTCTACTAAGTGAATTCGTTCCTTACAAACTGAACTGATTTAATGTAGTTGCGTGATCCTTGTATCAACCTGTATCTCATATGATAATGACATCTTATTTTGTTTTTATTGTTTCAACATGTATCTCATACTGCTCTGAAGACAATAGTTATGTTTCCTGATTCCTTTACATTGAGCAGGACTTTTGCATAATGTCAATACTTGAAGACTTGAATGGTTATACATCTAAAAAAAATCATGACCTATTAAAAGACTCTGGGAATTCCACCATACAATACAATGTTGAAAGTGGAACTGGAAAGCAGGTGTGGTGAAAATTTTGATTCTGACCTTATATCAGGAAAGTTTCTTACAATTAATCTCTTTTACAATGTAGCTGGTTCAGGTCGATATGGAGAAGCTTGCAAGATATCTACCTTTGCACTTAATGTCCTTACTGTTGTCATCTGAACATAAATTCCAGCTGACACACTTGCTTCGTGGTGTCCGCGTTTTACATACATTGTCTGATGTAGCTTCCTGCCATAGTAGACTTGAAAAGGTCTTCATTAATTTTCTGACTGAAATAAACAATTGCTTGATTCTTGTTATCTTTCAGTAGGCTAATTTGTTGCAAACATGCCACAGTATTTCTTTGTCGTGGCACCACCTCTAGTTCCCTCATCCATGGCTGTATTAGCTTTCAGTTTAATCAGCATGTTGTAATATATGTTAAAAAAACAATTACTCGAATCCAGTAGACTAAATCGAGGTGCAAATGGAATGCTGTATTTTAGGGATGTCGCTGTACCTAATGTTATATGTATGATATAATTGATGATCATTGAATTGACTGATTAACAAATCATACTGATGATGGCATGTGTGAACATAGTCATTGATCATCAATTATATCATACTACATTGCGAGGTGCAATTTGATGTCATATTTTGAAGTGTCATTGCGTACCTGGGAGCATCGCCAACAGGATGGAAGCGAAGCCAAATTTTAATGAGTTCTATAATATTTTATATGCATAAACTTGCAATAAAAACCCAATACAATCATCTTATAATGTTATATGGATTTCTTAATGCCGCATAACTACGCTCTTCTTTTTCCAACCAGTAATAGCCACAATGTTGTTGCAATGTAAATAAAAATCTCATAAAGCATTTTGTGACTTTAGAAAGCTGGATATAAAAAATAGTCTTGAGTTCCCAGTGTTGGGCTCTCAAGGCCCATGCGTGCATCAAAATTAGGTGCACGTAAATCTTGTAAGGGGTTTGTGCAATTTTGTACCGATCTCTTGTTGGTAGTGCTCTAACCCTATATTTATGAGTAAGATCATGATATAAATGTTGATAGACCATTCATAGTTGCAGTCTATTAAATTGATCTTAGAGCATCTCCAACAGCACCTTGATTTTGAGCGTGGGGAGAGGCAAATAAAGCGTGAAGAATCGACGCAGCTCCAGCAGCGAACGACAGTTTTTCCTCAGATTTTTTCAATACTTACGGATTTAAAAAAAAAAATCGCTAAACGGGTTTCGGAAATCCGTTTAAGTGCTAAACGGGTTTCTAAAACCCGTTTAGTGCTTAAATGGATTTTTGAAACCCGTTTAGCGAATCAAATATTTTTTTTTAAATAAAACATGGAAGAAAATACTCAACGGTAAACAAATCACCGTTTATAGCATAAATGACGTAGAAAATATCGTTTAGAGTTTAGACGGGTTTCATTTCCCCGTCTACGGATCGCCACAGAAAAAAATAAATGGGGATTTCCCCCGTTTGAATCGCCTCCCTACGCTCGAACAACCACTGCTGGAGCATGGGGACGCGATTTTAAACGGGGGGAATCCCCTTTTCCTCCATCCCCCACACTGCTGGAGATGCTGAAGTCGTTTGTAGTATACATTAAACCTGCTCCTAAATAAAATATACAGGTTTACATTTTCTTAACTGTGATTGACTTCCAAATAATTCTTTTCGAAATTGTTGAGAGGAAAAATTTAAATCAGATATTTATTTTTAAATATTTTATTAAAAAAAAGTATCGTTCTAGATGTTTGTGGACGTTACTACATATTACCTGTTTTGATTTAGAGTAGATGTCTAGATTTAATGATTTGTTGTGTTAACTTTAATATGATTTGTTGAAGAACTATTCTGCTGCAATTTTATTTAAATCAATATTCCTAACATTAGTATAGTATATTGTCATTTTGAACTATTCAAATATAAACCGATGCATACAAAATTCTACAAACAGTCTTGCAAATCTTTTTTTACAATTTGTTAGGTTCATCATGATTGGATTCTAAGTGTTTTTTTTAATCTTCTAAATTATTAATAATTTTGCCATTTTTGATTCTGCTGGATGATGTTAAAGTATCTGAACAAATGACTGATTTGGTATTCTTCATGTTGGTCATTCTTGCAAAAACGAAGCAGGTTCAATTTCTTTTTATTATCTTATATTAATTTGTTTTACGAAATATATCATCTTGTTTATTAGCTTAGCCGCATCCTTTATGTTTTGGAAATCTGCTAATGAACTACAGGAGTTGTTTTCTTGTGCATTAGCTGTGCAAGGTTTTTGTGCAATATAACCATAAATCTAATTGTACTTTGTCGCTTGTGTACTTTTTTTTTAAATGACTGCGATGGTGGAACTTCAACGCCTTTGTTGCATGCAGCACTTGTTCCTTCCACTCTTCATCTCTTGACTGGTTATATTGTTGGGGTTTTGTGCGTAGCGGAAGTTTTGACAAAACACCCAAAAACAAAATGAATCTTTTCACCCAATCACTTGAAGATGAATGTGATTGAATAACAAACAACACAAAAAAAATATCGGAAATATGAACACATGATATTCCACCCAACCACCCTCTTTATTGATTCACCAAAATATTGTTTACAACCGATCTCAACTATCGTTAAACAAACACAACTTGAATCAATAACCTTATTGAGAAATAGGTAGAGAATATCTAATGGATAAACAATTTGAGGAGAAAGATAATGAAGAACAATGACAAATTTTTCCACCACATAATGAAGATATCATGAACTAGGTCTTTTATAGAGTGAATTGCTTCATACCCAAGTTTCCTTGACATCCAAGTAACTTTCCACCCAAAATATCCTCATATATATCAAATATCTATTTGGATAAGCACCAAATAATCCTTGCCTTCACTTTCAAATATCCCATAAAAGTAGCAACAAATATCTCCACCAAAAATGGATCCACATAGAAAATTTGTTGCCTACAATTTTGTGATTTGCGTATCACAAATCTCAACACTCCACCTTGATACCAAATCACAACATCTCCTCCACTCAACACTAGCCAACATAGCTCTCACTTTCAACCTTCTTTTCTCAATTAATATCATTACAAACCTCCACCATCGCCCACTAATGGTGCACCTCCCTCATCGTGCACCACGCCAATAGCGATCTTCAAAAGCGTTTGTAATACCACAAAGACCTCCATCTTGTCTTTGTGGATTTCACAACTCGACATCCGTCTTCCGCTTGACATGATCTCTTCATCTCCGGGATCCCTCGAGCATCATCAACATCTAGACCCTTGTCGATACCATGATCCTCCACCTTAGGACCATCAGCAGTGACCATATTAACCTCTCCACCTTGCTGTGGACTAGGTTCTTCAACCGTCACCCGCCTTCCACTGTTGACCACTGAACCGACCAAACTATATAGGTTTCCCTCCTCCAAAACTCCTCGCATCATCACACGACCACCCTTCTTCACTCTCAAAACTCCACCTCGAGTCTCATAAGTGCAACCGCGGCGATCTAACTGACCGAGAGATATGAGGTTATGCGAACAAGTGGGTATGTGCCTCACACCGGCAACTTCTCTCTCCACTCCATCATGCATCCGAAACCTAACAGCTCCAACTCCACAAATTGGTAGCTCTACTCCATTGGCCGTCTTTATCATGCCAACACTTTTCTCATACGAAGAAAAACTTTTCACATCTCGACATATGTGAAAACTGGCTCCTGAATCCATCTTCCAAGGCTCCACAACACTAAATAGGACATCACATGAAGAATTGCCTTCGGTACCTTCAGCAAAGCCTGCCTGTGCCTCATCACTATTATTATCACCTTGCGCCTTCTTCTTCTTCATATCTCGTATATATGAATAGCAATCATTGTGCTTGTGGCCTTTCTTACCACAATAATGACAAAAGATAGCACCTTTCTTCTTCCTTGTATTTTTACCCGAGTCCCTTGCTACCATCGCCTCAGTTTGAACCGATTTCAACTCCGACCCTTTTCTCCTTAGCTCCTCATTCAAAAGACTCCTTCGAACCGTTTCCAAAGAGATAGTTCCATTAGCATTGGAATTACTCAATGAAACAACCAAAGTCTCCCAGCTTTCCGAAAGAGAACTCATCAACAAAAGAGCCTGCAACTCATCATCAAAATTGACCTTCATGTTTGCCAATTGATTGATGACATCTTGAAACTCGTTCAAATGCTCTGCAACAGACTTCTCCTCATCCAATCGAAGTTGCACCAACTTTCGAACCAGAAAAGCCTTGCTTGTAGCACTCTTTGACTCATACAGCGATACTAATTTGTCCCACAATGCCTTTGCGGATTCACAACTAGCCACATGGTGGAACACATATTCGAGGGCTTCTATATATTGGCGAATCAATGCAATCGCCTTTTTGTCCATTTTCTTCCACTTTCCCTCATCCATATTCGAGGGCTTCTCCCCATTTCCATCAATGGGATCATGCAAATCATTGAGATATAGAACGTCCTCCATCTTCGGCTTCCATATACCCCAATTCCTCCCATTCAAAATAGCCATCTTCGACAATCTCATCATCTCCGACATCAAAAAAATCAATTTTTTTTTCAAACAAAAAATCAATTTTTTTTTTTCAATTCAACAAACACTCCAAGCTATGCGGTGATCTGAGCTCTGATACCAACTGTTGGGGTTTTGTGCGCAGCGGAAGTTTTGACAAAACACCCAAAAACAAAATGAATCTTTTTCACCCAATCACTTGAAGATGAATGTGATTGAATAACAAACAACAACACAAAAAAAATATCGGAAATATGAACACACGATATTCCACCCAACCACCCTCTTTATTGATTCACCAAAATATTGTTTACAACCGATCTCAACTATCGTTAAACAAACACAACTTGAATCAATAACCTTATTGAGAAATAGGTAGAGAATATCTAATGGCTAAACAATTTGAGGAGAAAGATAATGAAGAACAATGGCAAATTTTTCCACCACATAATGAAGATATCAACTAGGCCTTTTATAGAGTGAATTGCTTCATACCCAAGTTCCCTTGGCATCCAAGTAACTTGCCACCCAAAATATCCTCATATATATCAAATATCTATTTGGATAAGCACCAAATAATCCTTGCCTTCACTTTCAAATATCCCATAAAAGTAGCAACAAATATCTCCACCAAAAATGGATCCACATAGAAAATTTATTGTCTACAATTTTGTGATTTGCGTATCACAAATCTCAACATATATTTCTTCAAAATGGCCTGAGCTTGTTCAAGTACTGCTAGCACATCCTAAGGTATCTATACCACGGTCACTTGCTAGACTAGCTAGCTCTGAATGCAAGTTGCTACTGCAATATCTTGTAAGGTTATGTATTACCAGAATTAGTTTTTTTGGGTTGTGTACAGATATCATCACAATATTGGGGTCACAAAGGGTCTGCAAGATGTTGTGTTTGGAATTCTAAATGTTTTATGGTAATCAACCAATACTTGTAATAGGAATTAGATTCTTTTATATCATCATCGGGTTTGAGTCTCCATGGATTAAGAGTTTAGCGCTTTAGGCATATGTCCTAAAGATCATGGGTTCGAGCCTCTGGAACATTAAAAAAGAGCTTTCTGCTTGAATAAAGTATCATTCATGTTATCAGAGAAAAAGAAAAAAACATCGTCGTTTGTGAAATTATGGAGAGCACCTGAAAATGATTTTTGCCGACTTTCGAACAAGGGCAGTTCAGAGGGGCATAGCCCCTTCTACAATTTTGTGTTAATATTAAATTAATAGATTTATTTTCTATGTGTGTGTTTTCTTTCCTTTTTCCATTCTTCTCTCTTCACCTCCCCCCCCCTCTCTTCTTTCTTTCTTTCTCGTCTCCCACGATTTTGCAAAGAACTTTTAGGAAGAGAAGCAACGTATGGCGACTAGGAATTAAGTTGATTATTAAATGCAAATTCATATTGAGTCAAACTCACAGTTTGATTTCCGTTTTTATGTTCGAGCCCAACTAAAAAACCATTTTGCATTTTTTATTTATTTGTGGAAAAAAGTTGTTTCCTTGAATTCGTTAAGAGATTTTAGTTTGTAAAAGATGGTTTCTGCATGTGGTTCTTTAATTTAAAGTCCCATGCTCTCTATTTTATGTTGGATTGTACTTGAATATCCTGCATAAATTATTGTTTTTATATTTAAATATGTGCAACAATTTAAAAACTGGTTAAGCAGTCTTACCAGCACAAGTTGTTCTGATATTAAAAATACTAAAATAGTTGATCTCATTACATCAGTATTTTATAATCTTTTGTGATTTGAGTACACCTTTCACTGATTATATAACGAATGATAAAGTCATCCAGATCAGTTTGGTTATATGAATCATAAATATCATTTATAGATATCTTTCTCTCTTTATATTTTTTTTCCGTTTTAGTGAACTTTTATGCCAACCATTTTTCCAGCGATATAATAATATATTTCATGCCCTTCATATATTTCTTTGATCTGTCCTTTTCTAAATTTGCACGATCAGATGAACTCAACAGTCCCACCATCGAATATAATCATTGTAATTAGTGAGTTTAATATTGGTGGTAAACCTAAATGAGATGTTAGTCTGGATGCACTATTTAGTTTCGACGTATCTTAGCACTATCTTCAAATGTTTTCCATTTCTAAGCGTATTAAAACCCCAATTTGTTTATTCAACAAATATGAATCATGATGGAAAAATAGGTGAGAATGGTTGATCTTACCTAAAATTTTAATATTGCAAATATATTCCAGATTAATTTTTATCCCGGGCTAGCTTTTTTGCTAAAACTTCTCATGGTCCTTGTATATTGTTATCAAGCTATAGCTTCCGATTGTTATAGAAATAGGATTTACTTTGATTTGGAACCATAGTAGGTGATATTTCGTTTTTATCCTTTTCGGTTTGTACTAAGTGATTTGGCTGGTTTGTGGCTTAGGTAGGGCATCTAATGGCCTGTTAGGTAGGGCAATCAGCTAGAGCATCTCTGTTTTTGCTACGTTTTCAACTTTTCAGGTGGGGCAGTGGCCCTTGCTGGCCACTGCCTACATCCGTCTCTGCTTCCATGCACTCTTATTCGATACCAGCTTTTCAAATTTACTCCAATTTCTTAAATCTCTTTTTACTATCTCCTGCCAAGTCATTTTTGGTTGACCCCCACCTCTCTTTGGGCCTTCGACGCGGTCTATAATTTCAACGCGCACAGATGCATCATGTGGTCTACGTTGGAGTTGTCTGAACTATCTCAAGCGGTGTTGGACTAACTTTTCTTCAATAGGTGCAACTCCAAGTTTGTCCCGAATATCCTCATTTCTAAACCGATCTCGTCTTGTATGCCCACAACTCCAATGCAACATACACATCTCTGCTACACTTCTCTTTTGGATGTTTGCCTTTTAGTAGACCAATATTCGGCACCATATAACATTGGAAGTTTGATTGCTGTTCTATAGAACTTTCTTTTAAGCTTCTGAGGAATCTTCCTATCACAGAGAATGCCAGATGCTAGTCTCCATTTTATCCATCCTGCTTGAATTCTAAAACTAACATCCATATTAATCTCCCCATCAAACTGCAACATAAATCCTAAATATTGAAAGAATTCCATCTTAGATACTACTCGACCGGTCATGGTTACCTCTCCATCATCTGACCTGACACCGCTGAACTTACACTTCATATACTGTGCTTTAGTTCTAAAGTCTGAAACCCTTCGATTCTAAGGTCTCCCTCCACAATTACAATTGTCAATTAACCCTTATTCTACTTTCATCAATCAACGCAATATCATCAGCAAAGAGCATGCCTTGACACTAGTCACAACCCCCTCGTTCATGTCCTTGATGTAAACTCCGTCTATGTAGTTTTCTATGTAACTTGTTTAAAGCCAGGGTAAAGGAGGAGAGTTCTGATAGGTTTGACGAGCCAACGTAAAAACATGGCTTCTTTTATGGATATGGACAAATGAGTTAAAAGTTGTACTTGATATATTTCTAAAAATGCAATTTTTGTTATGGGATTTATTTACATGATTTTATATTTTAATGGAAATTAAACTACTACTTCTGTTCATAGAAATGGGTCATGTTTGTTTTTTAGGATTCAATATTGTTAAGCAAACAAACAAAGATTAGTACTCTTAATTAATTTTAAAATTGATGTTTTTGTGAAATTTTATGTGTAAATATGTACTTGAAATTGGCCTTAAACTTTTGGTATGTTTGACGAAAAGGTAAATAAAATGTAGATTAAATCTCAAATATTACATGAGAATTGGTGAAAAAAAAAAAATTGTAATTGTAGTGCTACCGAGTCGATATATTTATATATGCATTAAAGTTGTTACAACATATTTTGTCAAGAATAAGTATGTAGAATTTTAAAATTGGTAAACAAAATATTTATTTTTCCACTGAAAGAATATTAAGTGAAATAAGACCAATAATGTTACAAATTACATTGTTATTTTACTATGTAAAAAGTGATTTTTAATCCCATGATTCGTACCTTGATATTTTTTATTATAGATAAATTTTCAGAAAATAGTTAAATTTTCTAAAACGGGAATAAAATAAAAAATAAACATATTTCCAACTAAAATAGGGTACCATATTCTGTTGATTACCATAAATTATGCATCGAAATGTGACTTTATTACAAAAATGTTTTAACTGAAAGTTTTCATTCTTTTTCCACATCATTACAAACATCCACAACTTAGTGTGATTCTTCACATAAATTATTTTTATTAGCAACGAAGACTTCACATGACATACCAAATTTAAAGAGAAAAGATTTTTTTATATATATGTGTGTGTGTATATATATATATATATATATATATATATATATATATATATATATATATATATGCATGTATGTATGTATATATATGCATGTATATTGAAAATTGGTACGCTTTATTATTAATGTCAATCATACACTTCTTTTACGTGCCTCATCAAAGTCTTGTAACCTCCCTAACCTAAGTGAGTGTCTTACAAGAGAAAAGAGTACATATAAATTTCATATACTAACAGTACATGTAATTCAATAACATATACACGCACAAAAAATGATGAACAAAACAAAAGCCAAATAGGCTAATACAAAAAGGATTTAAACACCAGCTGCCTAAAGCCAATGCAGATCTACTTTCTGCAAAACAACTTCAACCCGCATCAATCAGCTCAACCCCCCATCAATTCAAAAACTCTTGGTTCCACAGCGTTCGTTCACTCCTGCTGCTGTTACCGTTAACAAGGTATTGAATTTCCATCTCAATTATCTTCAATTTTGCATCATACGTAGTACTTTGATTCTGAAATATCCACAGATTATGTTCCTGCCAAATATGATATATTGCTATTGTAAAGGCCGCAAAAGCCAGATCTTTCACCTGATCTTTTCGCCTGAATGTATGAAATAGGAGTAATGCTTCTTCCTGTATAGATTATATACTGTCCGTATAAATGTGCAACTTGAATTTAAGTGAATTCCAAATGACCTTGGAGTAATCCCAGTGAAAAAATAAGTGGTTTCTTGTCTCGATCGCAGATCCTCAAAGAGAACGGTGAGTGTTATGTAAAATGCCATATATATATATATATAGATAGATAGATAGATAGAGAGAGAGAGAGAGAGATAGAGAGAGAGGGGGGGGGGGGGGGAGGGAAATGTTCCGCTACACCTCTTAGGCTACACGTGAATCTCTCCCTGAATTCCAACCACTCATTCTGATGGAAAATGAAACTGCCAGTACACTTGAATAATAAGGTATTATCTAGGCTAACCTGACGGGTTTAATGTTATATATTAAGTGAATTACTTACACCAGGCTTTAGTCTGACCCTGTGTGCTTTTATGCATCTTGGGGTGCCTCTTCTTATGGTGAGGCAACTTCAAGTATTTTTGCAGGCATTGAGGAAGCCAAATGATCAAGTATTTGAAAGTTTGCTTGGAAAGGAATTAGTAATACTTAGTTATTTTAGATATTAAAGTGGCTGATTTGTTAATTGCATTATGTATTGATTTGTATGTATTGTTACACAAGAATGTTAGTTTGCTGTTTTGATTTAAAATGTAGAGCTTGTGATTAAAATGAATGTTTGTAAATTCTGAAGTAAACCAGAATCTAAAGCTTTGAAAGTGGCAAGTATATTTCAAAGCTGTATATGAATACAGGCAATGTTCAAGTTTTTATATGATCATATAACATGTTTATAACAAGAAGAGGGGTTTTCTGAAATCAAATATGAATAAAGATTGCAATTATATTGTATAGATGTAGCTAGTAAAAAATATATATATGCTTAGATTAAAATAAATGAGCAGAGTAATATGAATTCTCTGGTAAGGTGTTAAATAGAGGCTTGTATTTCTTCATATGTACAGGATATAACCCAGAATGAATCAAACTAGTATTTTTATATTGGTGAGGAGTGATCCTGGAATTTGTAAGGTTGAATGGGGATAACCCTTGAGTAGATGGCCTAGGGTTGGGTAAATAAATAGGTAAATAAAAATTGTAGAAATTTTTTGGGTCATCTCACTTGTATTTCAAAATAAAATATTAAAAATATCACCCATACTTAATTCTATGTTTGGAATGCTTGCATTAATCAATACAAGTCCATGACTGAAAAATTATATATTTATTCCTAGTAAAGAAGATGTAGCATTATTTGGTGCCCTAAATATTTAGGCAACCTTTACACATGCAGACCAACTAAAAGAGTCAGCTAAGCGAACTTGCAGAAAGTGTTTCTTTTTTCTTCTCGGATTACCACTTTCCTATAACGCTGTTATGGCGTTTAAAATGATAAGCCTATGTCATTTACCGACCAAAATTTTGGCAGTGATATTTTCTGTAAAGGTATACTGCTTTTTTATTTTCAGGTTCCATTTCTGACGGAAATATTGGGCATCACCCATGAAGAATTTCAATCTTGTTGGTGCTCTGCTGACAGCCAAGCAATAGAGGAGGATTTTAACTTGGAATATGACCCTTTCACTGCTGCTGGGTTGGCATTGTCATTTTTCAACCTGATAATTCTCTAAATGAAGCCAATTTTATCTGTCATTTGACTCATTTTAATTCTAGTGGTGTATAGTGCCATCTTCAAATTATGCACAGCAGAAAACATACAATTTGGTTAAAATAATAGCAAATCTACACTGCTTTATTCCTGACTTATCTAAAGGTAACATTCTCTTTCAATGTTTTTCATATTCTGAACAACTTTGTAGCAGAACACCCATTTTAATTAAATCATATTTTAAATAAAATTGTTCAAGAAATTATTTGAGATGCCAAGTGCAATGTACTATTAGATGGGGACAGAAATTTGTCAATGCAATTTTCAGACGATATTATCTATGCTGCAGTTGTACTCTGAATATTTTAAATACAATAACTTCCAGTTATTAGACTATAGAACATATAGATGTTTGAATTTTACTATTTATTTTACCCATTGGAAGAAGTGCTGCTTATTTGTTTTTGTAATATTATTAACCAAGTATTCCTTGATTTAATAGAAGAAGAGAGGGGGATTTATTTCTCAAAGAATTCCACCGGCATTTGTTTACAGAAGCGGGTAAAGCTAGTAGACACCCTTTGCATACCGTATAACAGAAGTTCAAACTAATTTGCAAAAACTTAAGTAAGCTACTTCTTTAGAAAAATTGGTTGACTTATGTAACTTGAGTATCAGCCGGATCTTCGTCTAATGTTATGCAGATACTTTGTCTGTTCATGCATCATCACTTGTTCCAAGTTTATTGAAGCACCTGGATGTCAACCTTGTGAGGTAAGTACTATCATGATGTATTTAGAGATACTTAGGCTTGTTTTGATGAAGAATTCCGAACTTAATTATATACTGGATATATTATAGACTACCTGCTTTATCCTCTTCGTTATTTCTTACTGGATTTTGTACTGCAAATCATATTTTGATTAGTGATCTTATTATCTGCAGCGTTTTTACTGAACAATTGAGGAAACTTAGCCCTCCACATATTGATATATGTCCTGTTAAGGTACAAGCTTCTCTCTCTGTACACGATACTTGATAATCACTCTGTTATTTATATGTCACTGGTTGTGTAATGTTTCTTTTTCTGCTCTCTTGTGCTAATCATGTTATACCATATTGTTCTTAATTAATCCTTGTAAGATGAAGTACTGTTGTGTTCCATCCTAAGTATGAGCTCTTTTGGAACATTTTCCAAGATGCTATCTTGTAAGTTGTAGTAGTAAAGGGCACACTAAGTTATATTTGCATTAAAGTTCAAGTCACTAAAGATTATTACTCAAATATATTAGTTTATAAGACTAAGAGTATTAAGAGATTCAAATACATTATTTTTATGATTTGGTAAGTAGGGATCTAGCGTTAGTACCCAAATAAATTTTTGGAGCATATTATCGTAAAATTGTATAACTTCATATGCAAACTGTCCCCTCATATTTATTGTATGCTGCTAAAAGTACCCTGAAATGTGCTTTCTAACACCATAACTAAACACCACCATCCTTCCATTGGACATATGCCTCTGGCCACCACGAAATAAAAAATAGACATCCAACCCTAAATTATTCCCGCTATTCCTTCATTCGACGCTTCGAACTCCTCAATGCAACTCTTGTTATCTTTGCCAATCTCTGTAATTTTCATCGCTCTACTTCGATTTTGACCTGATCGATTTCGTTGGTAATAATAAAATTGAGAATTAGGGTTTAAGAAGAATCAATTGTGGAAGAATTAGATGGCGGATCATGTTAGAAAGCAAATCAGATCGACGTTTATATTTGATCGATCGGGATAAGATGATAAAAAGAAATAGGGTTTACATTTGAACTAATGACGGGAGATGGAATACGTTCGGTGATTAGCAATTGAGTGGAGGACTAAAACAGGTGTTAGGAAGTACATTAATTTAAAAAAGAGTGATTAAATTAAGCATGGTGTTAGAAAGCACATTTCAGGGTGTTTTTAGCAGCACACTATTTATTACTTGAGGAGAACGGTGATTAATGTGTTCAATTCAAAAGGTTATGTATGTTTAAATCGCGTACAGTTTGTGTTGGTAGGTCAACACAGTGCTAATGCACATTTACCTCTTCACTATTACTACGACGCTCGATTAATCACGACTAGTCATCGACTAGTCGAGATTGGATTATCGACTGGAGGAGTCGACTTGCCATTAGTCGAGATTGATACCGACCTGCGTGAACACGAACTCGAACTCGAACTCGAAACCCTTATTCGAAGAAGAAGGCGAAGTCGAAGTCGAAATCCTAACCGAGGTTGAAGTCGAAACCCTAACTGAATTCGAAGTCGAACCCTAACCCTAAACCCTAATTCGAAGTTGTCGAACTTGCCGGCAACAGAAGTATATTGCAGATGGCAGAGGTATATAAATAATTGCAGATGGCGTTGATAATTATTTATACACTGTAAACGTTTTACATACCTAAACATTGCAGATGGTATATAAATAATTGTATATTGCAGATGGTATATTACTGCATATGGTATATAATTAATTGCAAACTGCAGATGGCGTTGATAATTGTATGTTGCAGATGACTTCATTTAATTGCATTGGCTGAATGACTCCTTTGACTTTAACACTGTAAACGTTTTACATACCTAATATTTATTTATACACTGCAATTATGTATCAATATATTTATTTATCGATTAGTCTACGACTAGTCTATGACTAGTCTGACTAGTCGACTGGTTGGACCTTTGTCGACTTGACTTGCCGTCGTAATAACCATGCACCTCTTCTATATTATTTCATATAGACAATGTACTTGCAAGTGTTTACTGCATCTTTTTTTGTATAAAATCGCTTGTTAGAATATCTTTTAGGGATGATAGATCATTTACTTGAGTTGGTATTTGTGTAAAACTTAATTAAGTACAATTCTTCTCCTCAACTTATTTTCAAATCATGATTTTATTTTACTTATTTGTTGTATTGGAGTGTAATTTAAATGTTTTCAAGTGGATAAATAAAATACATTTATCAGTTGCATGGGTTTAACTATATAAATGCATTACTGCGTAGGGATTTAACACAGTAGATGCTGATAGAGCACCATGTGAAATCCATGCACCTCTTGTACATTCATCTTTACCGAACTGTACTGATTCTACGAACATAGACCACAGCAGGAGAAGTGATCGAGTCTAGATATAAATAAATCTTTGGACTCTTTGTGCATTATTAACTTTGGCAATTTTTTGCATTATTAACTTTGGTTAGTCTTTTCACGCTTTCAACGATTTTTGGAATTTTAAACATTAACTTATTTATAAGATACAACACGTGATTTGTTTCAAAGTCGCTTCAGTCACCGACAAAACTAGCATCTGATTCTACCAGCTGGACCATCTGCCCTAAACTTAATCAAAATAAAAACAACTAGCATTGCCAAGTTAATTTTGTTTGTTAGTATATCTCAAAATTTGTTTAGTGGGTTACCCATTATTGATATGGCCGTATGGTTGTCTGTGTACATCCATTCTTTGTTATATTCACTGGAAAAATAATAAGTCTTAATTAAATATTTAAAAATATATTCAACCAAAGATTGTGTAAAACTACAAATGTATTGAACATTATCTTTGAATATGAGCGTTGACTTTTTACTCTAAGTTTTGAAGTTCTAATCAATTAAGATATCGAAAAAAATAGCTTACATATAATGGTAGTTATCTGTATTTTTAACCCCTTAAAAAGTAATTTTTGGTTTTATCATTGACTACAGATGAATATACATGCTTCTGATTATTCAATCACCCAATTACATGTACTAATGTATATCTACATTCCATTTCTGCTAAATTGGCATTACTATTTTTTTCTCTTTTTATTTATTAATTAGCTTTGGGCTAAATTGAACTAAATTAGTTTCTTTGGTAACCACAATTGCATTGGTGAAATGCAAATCATTCTCAGTTGCGACCACTGATATGACAATCAAATCCTGAACTTCAAATCTATCAAAATGCAACGACGTAACTATTGTTTAAAATGCTTGAATGAAAACTCAATCTATTTATGTCGACAGGAAATAAGTGAAAAGACTTCTGGAGAAGAACAAGATGCTAAAATATTATCCCCGGGTGAAGAAAATACTGTGCATGATGATAAAGCTGGTAGTATCCAAAGTGGAGAAAACCAGCCAAGGAAAACGCAGAGAAATATCATGAGTAAAGAACAAATCAGCTTAATTGAGAGAGCTCTTACAAATGGGCCTAATTATGCACAGAAATGCACGTGCATTGCAGTCTTGGTCAAAAACCTTGAGTGTTGTAGTAATTAACATATCCTTGGATCGTTGATGTGAAAATGAACTCTTTGAAATAGGTTAATGAATTTTAATTATCTCTGGCTTTTTTATTGGTCGGGTTCAAAAATCACAACCTCACAGTTAAAGAATTGGTAAGCCGATCTTTTATCTTTTAGAAAACACATTCATTAAAACGCCGAATTTCTAAAACTAGGCTACATTCTTCCTATTAAATCAAAATAATAAGGCATTATTCAAACTTTCAGTCGAATTTGAAGCATTTAGCTCTACTAGGAAGTTGTAAGCTCAATAGAATATAGGGCATTTCATACAGTATTGTGATATATTAG
Organism: Allium sativum; assembly: GCA_030737875.1. NCBI lineage: Eukaryota > Viridiplantae > Streptophyta > Magnoliopsida > Asparagales > Amaryllidaceae > Allium > Allium sativum. The sequence goes on along the minus strand of CM060920.1, from coordinate 52,803,152 downwards.
ATGTTTCATTTATGCAGGTTAAACGGTGAAAAAACCAAACATGCCCGACCAGTGGCTGTTGCATCTGCCGAAGGCAGTGCATCGTGGGAAGCTGGACATTCCGCTTTTGAGAACAAAACGAACTGTACTGATTCTAGGAACATAGACAACAACAGGAGTGATCAGGTCCAGATATAAATAAATCTTTCGCTTTTTTGTGCATTATTAACTTTGGCATTTTTCTGCATTATTTACTTTGGTTAATTTTTCCTGCTTTCAAGGATTTTTGGAATTTTAAACATTATTTTGGCTATAAGATACAACACGTGATTTGTTTCATGTCACTTCAATCACCAACAAAACTAGCATCTGATTCTACCGGCTGGACCATCTTCCCCAAACTTAGTCAAAATAAAAACGGCTAGCATTGCCAATTTAATTTTGTTTGTTTGTTAGTATATTTCAAAAAAAAAATAGTGGATTACCCATTATTTATATGGCAGTATGGTTGTCTATGTACATCCATTCTTTGTTATATTCACTGGAAAAATAACAAGTCTTAATTAAATATCTAAAAATATATTCAGCAAAAAACTTTGCAAAACTACAAATGAACATTATCTTTGAATATGAGCGTTGACTTTTTACTGCAGGTTTTAAAGTTCTAATCGATTAAGAAATCGGAAAAAATAGCTTACATAAAATGGTAATTATATGTATTTTCAACCCCTTAAAAAGTAGTTTTTGGTTTTGTCATTGACTCCAGATGAATAGTATACTTGCTTCTGATTATTCAATCACCCAAATACATGCACTGATGTATATCTACATCAAGGTTATCACGACGCCAAGTCGAGCCACTACCGTCTAGAAGACTAGTCGACAATTCGTCCGACTAGTCGACAAGTCTTTATATACATATATTTGTTAGATTTAAATATATAATATAATTAGATATAATTATAAATTTATAATAAGTTCAAATTCAACAAAGATAACATAATGATAACTTCAAATTCAACAAATATCCATAATAGATCCTAGTCACAACATTTTCTTTTCTTATTTTCTTTTTATATCCCGGCCCAACTCGGCCCATCTGCTCAAACAAAAACCCTCTTCCTTACTTCTCTTCCTCAGGTCCATTCCTTTCTTTTCTTTCCCCTCTTGCTTCACGTGATCAAACCAAGAAACTATGGATTTGGCACCAAAAAAATGTTGATCAACCATACCGATCTTATATTTTCTCTGCTCAGCTTCTTGCCTTCTTCGTTCCTAATTTCTTTCCTTTTTTTAATCGATGTGCGATTTAGGGTTTATATCGATCTGGTCTGTTATGTGACGAGGAGCACTTTGGTTGTATTGATGTCGATTTAGGGTTTTTTGCGCTGATCGATGTCGGTTTAGGGTTTTTTGGGCTAATCGATGTAAATTTAGGGTTTTTTAGGCCGGTTAAGCCCAACATCGTCGAATTGGATAAGTCGAGCATCGTCAAATCTTCTTGGGCGACTTCCCGACTTGTTGTCGACTAGTCGATGACTAGTCGTCGACGTGATAACAATGATCTACATTCCATTTCTGCTAAACTGGCATTAATATTTTTTCTATTTTTATTTATTAATTAGCTGTGGGCTAAATTAAACTAAATTAGTTTCTTTGGTAACCACAATTGCAGTGGTGAAATGCAAATCATTCTCAGTTGCGACCACTGATATGACAATCAAATCGTGAACTTCAAATCTATCAAAAAGAAATGACGCAACTATTGTTTAAAATGCTTGAATGAAAACTCAATCTATTTATTTTGACAGGAAATAAGAGAAAAGACTTCTGGAGAAGAACAAGATGCTAAAATATTATCCTCGGGTGAATAAAATACTGCACATGATGATGAAGCTGGTAGCATCCAAAGTGGAGAAAACCAGCCTATGAAATTACAGAGAAATATCATGAGTAAAGAACAAATCATCTTAATTGAGAGAGCTCTTACAAATGAGCCTAATATGCACAGAAATGCACGTGCATTGCAGTCTTGGTCAAAAACCTTGAGTGTTGTGGCAATTAACATATATTTGGATCGTTGATGTGAAAATGAACTCTTTGAAATGGGTTAATGAATTTTAATTATCTCTGGCTTTTTTATTGGCAGGGTTCAAAAATCATAGCCTATTAAATTCAAGTTCATTTGAAAGTTTGAATAATGCCATAATATTTTGATTTAATAGACAGAATGTAGTCTAGTTTTAGAGATTTAGCGTTTTAATGAATGTGTTTTCTAAAAGATAAAAGATAAAAGATCGGCTTACCAATTCTTCAACTATGAGGCTGTGATTTTTGTACCCTGCCAATAAAAAAGCCAGAGATAATTAAAATTCATTAACCTATTTCAAAGAGTTCATTTTCACATCAACGATCCAAGGATATGTTAATTACCACAACACTCAAGGTTTTTGACCAAGACTGCAATGCACATGCATTTCTGTGCATATCAGGCTCATTTGTAAGAGCTCTCTCAATTAAGCTGATTTGTTCTTTATTCATGAAATTTCTCTGCGTTTTCCTTGGCTTGTTTTCTCCACTTTGGATACTACCAGCTTTATCATCATGCACAGTATTTTCTTCACTCGGAGATAATATTTTAGCATCTTGTTCTTCTCCAGAAGTCTTTTCACTTATTTCCTGTTGACATAAATAGATTGAGTTTTCATTGAAGCGTTTTAAGCTATAGTTGCGTCGTTGCATTTTGATAGAATTGAAGTTCAGGATTTGATTGTCATATCAGTGGTCGCAACTGAGAATGATTTGCATTTCACCACTGCAATTGTGGTTACCAAAGAAATAATTTTATTAAATTTAGCCTAAAGCTAATTAATAAATAAAAAGAGAAAAAATAGTAATGCCAGTTTAGCAGAAATGGAATGTAGATATACATGCGTGCATGTATTTGAGTGATTGAATAATCAGAAGCAAGTATATTATTCATCTGGAGTCGATGACAAAACCAAAAATTACTGTCAAGGTGTAAAAAATATAGATAACTACCATTTTATGTAAGATATTTTTTACGATTTCTTAATCGATTAGAACTTCAAAACCTACAGTAAAAAGTCAACGCTCATATTCAAAGATAATGTTCCATACATTTGTAGTTTTGCAAAATTCTTTGCTGAATATATTTTTAGATATTTAATTAAGACTTATTCCCAATGAATTAACAAAGTATGGATGTACATAGGCAACCATACGAACATATCAATAATGGGCAATCCACTAAACAAATTTGAGATATACTAACAAACAAACAAAATTAACTAGGCAGTGTTGGAGGTTTTTATTTTGATTAAGTTTGGGGCAGATGGTCCAGCCAGTAGAATCAGATGCTGGTTTTGTCGTTGATTGAAGTGACATGAAACAAATCAGGTGTTTTATCTTCTGGCTAAGTTAATGTTTAAAGTTCAAAATATCCTTCAAAGCATGAAAAGACCAACCAAAGTTAATAATGCAGAAAATTGCCAAAGTTAATAATGCACAAAGAAGCTAAAGATTTATTTATATCTGGACCTGATCACTCCTCCTGCTGTGGTCTATGTTCTTAGAATCAGTACAGTCCATTTTTTTCTCAAAAGTGAAATGTCCGACTTCCCACGATGAATGGCCTTCGGCAGATGCAGCAGCCGCTGGCCGGGCTTGTTTGGTTTTTCTACTGTTTAACCTGCATAAATGAAGCATCAAATATCTCACAATACTGAATGAAATGCCCTATATTCTATTGACCATACTACTTCCTAGTGGTGCTAAATGCTTAAAATTCAACTGAAAGTTTGAATAATGCCATAGTATTTCGATTTAATAGGCATAATGTAGCCTAGTTTTAGAAATTTAGCATTTTAATGAATGTGTTTTCTAAAAGATAAATACATACGTGCATGCATTTGAGTGATTGAATAATCAAAAGCAAGTATATTATTCATTTGGAGTCGATGACAAAACCAAAAATTACTGTCAAGGTGTAAAAAATACAGATAACTACCATTTTATGTAAGATATTTTTTACGATTTCTTAATCGATTAGAACTTCAAAACCTACAGTAAAAAGTCAACGCTCGTATTCAAAGATAATGTTCCATACATTTGTAGTTTTGCAAAATTCTTTGCTGAATATATTTTTAGATATTTAATTAGACTTATTCCCAACGAATATAACAAAGTATGGATGTACATAGACAATTATACAACCATATCAATAATGTGAAATCCACTAAACAAATTTGAGATATACTAACAAACAAACAAAATTAACTTGGCAGTGCTAGAGGTTTTTATTTTGATTAAGTTTGGGGCAGATGGTCCAGCCAGTAGAATCAGATGCTAGTTTTGTCGTTGATTGAGGTGACATGAAACAAATCAGGTGTTTTATCTTATGGCTAAGTTAATGTTTAAAATTCCAAAAATCATTCAAAGGATGAAAAGACCAGCCAAAGTTAATAATGCAGAAAATTGCCAAAGTTAATAATGCACAAAGAAGCCAAAGATTTATTTATATCTGGACCTGATCACTCCTCCTGCTGTGGTCTATGTTCTTAGAATCAGTACGGTCCGTTTTGTTCTCAAAAGTGGAATGTCCAGCTTCCCACGATGCATGGCCTTCGGCAGATGCAGCAGTCGCTGGCCGGGCTTATTTGATTTTTAAACTGTTTAACCTGTATAAATGAAACATCAAATATCTCACAATACTGAATGAAATGCCCTATATTCTATTGGCCATACAACTTCCTAGTAGTGCTAAATGCTTCAAATTCAACTGAAAGTTTGAATGATGCCATAGTATTTCGATTTAATAGGCAGAATGTAGCCTAGTTTTAGAAATTTAGCGTTTTAATGAATGTGTTTTCTAAAAGATAAAAGATAATGAATGTATATCTACATTCCATTTCTGCTAAACTGGCATTACTATTTTTTCTCTTTTTATTTATTAATTCGCTTTGGGCTAAATTTAATAAAATTATTTTCTTTGGTAAACATAATTGCAGTGGTGAAATGCAAATCATTCTCAGTTGCGACCACTGATATGACAATCAAATCCTGAACTTCAATTCTATCAAAATGTAACGGCGCAACTATAGATTAAAACGCTTCAATGAAAACTCAATCTATTTATGTCAACGGGAAATAAGCGAAAAGACTTCTGGAGAAGAACAAGATGCTAAAATATTGTCTCCGGGTGAAGAAAATACTGTGCATGATGATAAAGCTGGTAGTATCCAAAGTGGAAGACTACTCAATTTCGTGCTTAAAAAGTTCTTGCATACGATCTGGAGGGAGAGAAATGCCATAGTCTTTAATGTTGGCTGCGCTAAGAGCAAGGACCAAATTAGGAAGAAGATAAGGATGGAAATCAGAGAGGGTATTCGGCTGTTGAGTTTCACTTTCGATCCTGGGATACTATCTGGCCTTATGTAATTATTTTGTCTTCTGTTGTGTTGTCTTCTTGTGTTCGAAGAACCGTGTTCCTATGTATTCTTGTGCGTATGTTGTATTTTCTTTTTTTCTCCGGTTCTTTAATAAAGTGGTAGGGGACCACTCAACCCCGTAAGCCTTGCAAAAAAAAATAAAAAAAAATAAAGAACAAATCAGCTTAATTGAGAGTGCTCTTACAAATGAGCCTGATATGCACAGAAATGCACGTGCATTGCAGTCTTGGTCAAAACATTGAGTGTTGTGGTAATTAACATATCCTTGGGTCGTTGATGTGAAAATGAACTCTTTGAAATATGTTAATGAATTTTAATTATCTCTGGCTTTTTTATTTGTAGGGTTCAAAAATCACAGCCTTACAGTTGAAGAATTGGTAAGCCGATCTTTTATCTTTTAGAAAACACATTCATTAAAACGCTAAATCTCTAAAACTAGACTACATTCTGTCTATTAAATCAAAATACTATGGCATTATTCAAACTTTCAGTTGAACTTAAATTTGACGCATTTAGCACCATTAGGAAGTTGTAAGCTCACAGAATATAGGGCAAATCATACAGTATTGTGATATATTAGATGTTTCATTTATGCAAGTTAAACAGTAGAAAAAACAAACAACCCATGCCAGCGGCTGCTGCATCTGCCGAAGGCCGTGCATCGTGGGAAGCTAGAATTTTCATCTTTGAGAACAAAGCGAACTGTACTGATTCTAGGAACATAGACCACAGCAGGAGGAGTGATCAGGTGCAGATATAAATAAATCTTTGGCTTCTTTATGCATTATTAACTTTGGCAATTTTCTACATTATTAACTTTGGTTAGTCTTTTCATGCTTCGAAGGATTTTTTGAATTTTAAACATTAACTTAGCCATAAGATACAACACCTGATTTGTTTCATGTCATTTCAATCACTGACAAAACTAGCATCTGATTCTACCTACTGGACCATCTGCCCCAAACTTAAACAAAATAAAAAACAGCTAGCATTGCTAAGTTAATTTTGTTTATTTGTTTGTATATCTCAAAATTTGTTTAGTGGATTACCCATTTTTGATATGGTCGTATGGTTGTCTATGTACACCATACTTTGTTATATTCGCTGGAGAAATAACAAGTCTTAATTAAATATCTAAAAATATATTCAGCAAAGAATTTTGTAAAACTACAAATGTATTGAACATTATCTTTGAATATGAGCGTTGACTTTTTACTGTAGGTTTTGAAGTTCTAATTGGTTAAGTAATCGTTCAAAGTAGCTTAAATAAAACAGTAGTTATCTGTATTCCTTTTTACCCCTTAAAAGTAATTTTTGGTTTTGTCATCGTCTCGGATGAATAATATTACTTGCTTCTGATTATTCAATCACTCCAATGCATGCTCTGACGTATATCTACATTCCACGTTTGGTTTTCTCTTTTTATTTGTTAATTAGCTTTGTGCTAAATAAAATAAAATTAGTTTCTTTGGTAAAACCACAATTGCGGTGGTGAAATGTAAATCATTCTCAGTTGCAACCACAGATATGACAATCAAATCCTGAACTTCAAATCTATCAAAATGTGATGATGCGACTATTGTTTAAAATGCTTGAATGAAAACTCAATCTATTTATGTCGACAGGAAGTAAGTGAAAAGGCTTCTGGAGAAGAACAAAATGCTAAATATCATCCCTGGGTGAAGAAAATACTGTACATGATGATAAAGCTGGTAGCATTCAAAGTGAAGAAAACCAGCCTAGGAAAACGCAGGGAAATATCATGAGTAAAGAACAAATCAGCTTGCTTGAGAGAGCTCTTACAAATGAGCCTGATATGCACAAAAATGCACGTGCATTGCAGTCTTGGTCAAAAACCTTGAGTTTGTGGTAATTAACATATCCTTAGATCGTTGATGTGAAAATGAACTTTATGAAATGGGTTAATGAATTTTAATTATATCTGGCTTTTTATTGGCAGGGTTCAAAAATCACAGCCTCACAGTTAAAAAATTGGTAAGCCGATCTTTTCTCTTTTAGAAAACACATTCTGCCTATTAAATCGAAATACTACGGCATTATTCAAACTTTCAGTTGAATTTGAAGCGTTTATCACCAATAGGATTTGTAGTTGTAAGCTCAATATAATATAGGACATTTCATATGTTAAAAAGTACAGTATTGTGATATATTTGATGTTTCATATATGCAGGTTAAACAGTAAAAAAACAAAACAAGCCTGGCCAGCGGCTGCTGCATATGCTGAAGGCCGTGAATCGTGGGAAGCTGGACATTCCAGTTTTGAGAACAAAACGAACACGCCAAGTAGCAAGTCAATTTTGCCAAGGTTCAGGGGTCTAAAACCAGGCGAGTTGGTTGTGTTGTTCGATGCAGAATGGAACGAGGTAGGAAGCGGTAGGGTGTTTCAGGTGGAGGGGCAACGGCAGAGAAGCAAGCTGGAAGAGATCGGGGCATGCGTTGTTGATATAACGGAGCTTAAAGTTGATAAGTCGAAGGAAGTTTGGTATCCACCGGAGGTGGGTGGTAGAACTTTTGGGGAGGCTGCTGCCAGGAATGAAGGCGTTGTTAGGGTTGCCTGGGATGTCGGTAGGTCCTTCTATTGCCTCGTGGTGCTTAGACAAACTTGTGCAATTTTGTTGATGAACTTAAACAGGGGAAAAAACAAACATAGGTGCACTGAATGTATATGGGAAAGCGGAATGTCTCTTTATTTTGTGGAATAAATGGGGAACATGCTGCTTAGACAAACTCAGTTACACACCCAATCACTTAGTTGTACTACAATAAGAACTTTTCTTTCTTTTGTGGATAACATCTTGCTTTTGAGTTTTTAGTTTTTTCTGTTGAGATCGGGTGTTCTGTTTTAAAATCATTTTTGGAGCTTGATGTGCAGTTGAGGTTAACTTCCTTTTTATTATAGCATTTCAAAAAGACCGAGGAAAAAAGAAGTTGAAATCTCTCAAAGTGATGCATTAAATGATTTTCGAAAATCCATAAATGGATAAACAATTCCGAAGTTAAACTCTAAGTTCCAACTTCTTTAAATTCTTTTTCACATTTTTTTCGATATCAAACTTCAAACTTGAATTGAACGTTTTAAATAGATTTTTATTACTAGAGGGTGACTATTTGAACAAAAAATTAGACACAAACATAGGGGTGTAAAGTCTCGATTGTTGGAAACCTTTTGTTTTCATATGGAAAAGTGTCTCCAGTTGTGTCTAAATAGACTTTCTCATCTTACTATGCATAAAAGATCAGTGGTTCCAACAAATATTGCTCAATATCAAAGTCGAAAACGCTAAAGAAAAACATATTTTAATATTAATAAATGCTGCTATGCAGTAATTAAATGCAATTTCTTTATTAGTTAAAAGAAGTCATGGTATACATTTTAATTCACGTCTTCGTGACCTGAAAAGAAGTCATGGTATACATTTTAATTCACGATTATTGTGGTGTTAGTTGATAGCCTTAAAATATATTTCTAACTAATTATACCTACGTGAAAATTATATTTTCGTGGAATCAAAATAAGTTTGGGTGTCATATAGCCTTTGTCACATTTCTAAAATGAGGGAAAAAAATTGAGTAAAATTTTGAACCTATCGTGAAAAGATCAGTTTACAAAAATACAACTAAAAATGATAGATAATCAACGAGGATAAACAGAATCAATCATAGAATACAGACACAAAATAAAGTAGGATATGTTATAATAATTACTGTCTATCAGTAAAATATGAATATTGAAAATAACGTTAAGGCGTTATCAATATTTCCCGTAGCATATTTTATACGGGCATTGTAGTCTATGCAGATTTCGTAATGCCACCGTAAATTGATAGTTATCAAAGGATCCCTTATAGGAACAATACAAAATGAAATCGTAGTGGACTCGTAAGGCATGTGAGGCAATGCCCAAGATAAGATTCTACCATGTACCCGTTCTGGCTGGTTATAACCAAACTGGTCGACCGCGTACAACATCCTAAATCAAATCAAGGTGCACTAGTTGGATCACAAGTAAAGTTAGTATACGAAGGTGTGTGTTTATTAGAAGTAGCTGGCCTCATTAGCTAGACATAGACTTATGTATAGTCGTTTTAATTATGACACAAGTGTCAAGGCTATCTATCATCGTTCTCTTACTTTATTCCAGTAAATGTTCGCTAAGTCAACTACTTCATTTTGGAACATTCTCCGCGTAGATAATTGTTAAAGTGGTTTTGATATTGACAGAGAGCATGTCAATATCAAATCCATGTCTTTTTAATAACCAAACTTCATTTTACGTTACCATGGTCATTTTTTTGTTTAAATAAAACAACATATTTCATGTCATAAAACGATTTAGCTCATATTCCAATCCATATTATTGTCTTCTCAAATCAAAACTGAAGTCAAATTTCAGTTTCCTATCACAAATCGGTTCACTAGCAGATTCAAATTCCAATTAAAGATTTTTATGGCAAATTTTCATTATTCTAGTGAAATCTTATACTAAAATAATTTGGCCGTAACAACTTGGATTGAAATTAAAGTCTCTATTCAAAATAGTTTGTATCTATATAAAAAAATAGTTAAAATTTAAAATATAATAGATTAACTAAAAATAGTTATTCGCCGAATAGTACAAAATAAAATAGTATAAAGAAAATAGTTTAATATAAAATATTATTAATTTAAAAATAATTTTAGTATAAATATTTTAGAATAAATAATTTATTTCTTATTAAACCATTTAAACTCAATTTCAAATTTCAAATTTCGCTTTTAACCATTTTCGCTTTCATATTCCAGCTCGAAATAATATCAAATCATTTGAAACTTCAATTTATTGTCAACTCAAGTTTAAATTTATCAATTTAGAATCAGTGTCAGTTTTACGATTCAAAACTTAATTCACCAGTTTGAACATATTTCACTAATAACTTACAATATAAAGTTCAAATTTCAATCCATTTCCATTATATTGATTTCAAGACCTTAAAACAAATTTAGTCACATTTCATTTAACTGGTCTAAATCCTTACTCTTTAGATTTAACACTTGAAATAATCTGGTTTCTATAAATTCAATTTTTATTTTAATCTCACCTATAAGATTTAAGTCTCAAAAATATAAGTTAAAATTTTATTTAACAAATTAAACCGTATATTAGAAACATTCCATATTTCAAGTCAAACTGAAATTATCAATTTCTAAATTCCCACATACAAGTTTCCATTTTAACGACTCATTTCAAAATATAATTCGATTCAAAATTTGGTTTCTTTCAACAAATTCTGTTAAATGCAATTATAACGTATATTCCAAAATAATGGATTTAACCTAAGATCAAATCCTGAATTCAAATTAATTTAGAATTTCTCTTTTTAAAGTTTCAATTTAAATTATGATAAAGTGAATATTAGAGATGGGAACCTAAAATGAAAGTTTATGCAATGCGCATTCCATTGTAACTTTTAACGTAAAGCGAGTCCTTGTTACTGTAATAACTTATTTCTACGTTTTTTCGCGTCAGTGCTTAAAAAAATTCAAAAATAAATTATATATTAGAAGAAGATTTCTGAAAAAGAGAAACTTTGGAAATGTCTGTATTTATTATGAAAAAGTGCAGACATATCCGCAACTGTTCCCATAGTGTATCGCAGATACTGAAGGTAAAAAGAATAATTATAGAAATGTCTACACTAATTGCAAAAAACTCTAGACATGTTATCAATTAATCTCATACTGTATTGCAAACATGCCTCAATGTATCAGAAAAATGCAGACATGTCTGCATTTTTTCTATATTGTTGCTTCTTTTTTTGCATTTTTATTAAAAGTGAGATTTTTTTCATTTGTATGTTATTTACGTAATTTTCGATGATTTTCTGCGATAGTGAGATATTGAATAAATATAGACAAATTTTGAAGAAATTAGCAAAAATTGAATAGAAACAAGCAATTATTTATTTATTATAAGTGAAAATTAGGCTCACATCCTTAAAACTAAACTTAATTAGGCTCACATCCTCCCCTTTGAAAACATATAAATTTCATCCCTATTTTCAAATAGCCGCTCTTTTTTTTACAGAACTGCCCTTTCTCACTTAATTCACGCCGTAATTTATGTAATACGATACACGTTTTCGGGTTTTATTTTTTCCACAATCAAATAGTTCTGTGTCATGGCGGCGCCGCCTTCATTCTCAATATTTTCATTCCATCGATCTAAAATTTAGCCTGGGTGGTGGAGGAGGGAGAGCAGGCGGCGCCTGAGGTGGAGGCGGTCCAGTCAGGGGCGGCGACGGTGACTTCGCGGTGGGGTGTAATTTTGGGACTGTAGAGGTTTGGGGGGGGGGGGGGGGGAGGTCGGATTGGGGAAGGAGGAGAAGAGGAGGGTTTGTCGACGGCGGTGGAGCCATCGATGGGCGGCGCAACGGCTATTGCGGGGGGAACGACAGCGATGTCAGATCGTAGGAGGGGACGACTGGGGATTGTGATTTTCTAATTTGTATGTACGGCGAAAATAAAATTGGTACGCAAATAATGTGAATACAAGCATACAAATATGCCACTATTGTTAAAATACGTTCATACTGATTTGCATATATTTTGGATAGTTGCGTATATATGTGCAAATATTCTTCATAATTGCATACCTATATGCAACTATCCAGAATATTTTGTTTATCTCTGTGTATGATGAAAATTGCATAAAAATATGCATTGACTCATAATATATGCATACTCGTATGCATCTCTTATGAATATTTTGTATTAACATATGTTCAAATATTCTGGAATTTTGCATATAAATATGCAGCTATTACTGTATGTTGTCATGTATGTATATATTTATAATTATATGATTATGTTCATGTAATTTTATTTTATTACACCAGATTAGACTTATTAATGTTGATTTTTTTTCTTTGTATAACAGTGGTCCTGTAGATATTGGTGTATTGGTGTTGTTGAAGTTTGGGAATGATAGTTGAAGAATGCCTGGTTGTCCATCATATTCGAAGAGGTTGAAATCTGCAGGTGAATTTACGAAGACTACTATATGTGGTTTGTGCAAGAAGTTGGGTCATAATAAAAGGACGTGTTCTTTAGCAGACTAGTAGATGTTTTTTTGTATTTTTTTTTAAAACTTGGTTAAACTGTATAATGTGGACAACTTTTACGTGCTGCACTAAATTTAGTTCAGTATTTTAATGTTAATTATGTGATTTTCTTTCTTTCTTTTTGTTGAGAGCTTATATGTTTGTATATTTGCATGCATGTATGCAATTATACTTAATATTTGTATCAACTTTACTAGTATTTTGCATATATTCATAAATGTATGAAAAAACAGTATTAGCTACTTATAGGTACGAAATTATTTTTATTAATGGATAATGTATGCAAATATTCTCCATTGTTGCATAAAAGTATGCAAGTATTCTTGTTATGTGCATGCAAATATTCAAATGTTCAGCTTGTATGCATTTACTCTTTTAACTTTGAACATGTGTTCCCTTTTTAATCTTGAATTTTTTTACTTAATCAGTTTATTATACAGTTTTAATTTCGTAATCTATTCGTAAAGTGTTATGAAGTTCTGTTTGTACAGTAAGTATGTTTTAAAAAAAAAAACATAGTCTGTTGGAGTAATTCTGCAAATATTTGCAGTTACATAAGCAATTATATTGAAAAAATACATATAAGTCTGCAAAATATTATGAATAACTGTACCCAAGAACACAACATTTCATAATGTCATGAGCAATTACAACAACTTATTTTAATTCATTAAATACCAAAGTAATTCAGCTTACACACCACACAATCATGTCCACTAGTTCGAAAACAAAATATCAGTCAAATTTTTTATAAAAAATACAAACACCATTTCCCCCTACTAATCACTGGGTTTGTTTTCGTAATTACAGCTGCTTCGTAATTACTAATGCTCCCTCTTTTTCAACACCTACAATAGAATCATCTTCCAGCATAAGTGTCTGTAATAAGAAGTAAAAATTTATTAAATGTACAAACGTTCTAAATATATGCACACTAGTGTGCAAGCATTCTGGCTATATGCACACAAGAATGCAAGTATTTTATATAAATGTGCGAAATTTCGCCATTAATGTTGATACATGAACACACGTGTGCAAATATTCTGCACATACGCACAAAATTGTACAAATAATATTAATAATAGCATACAACTGTGCAAATGAAAATAATAAATGCGCACTAATGTGCAAGTATTCTAACTATATGTACACTAGCTTTCAGCTATCATGCATAGATGCCAACAAGTGTTCAAGCGTTCCGTACACATGCTTACGTGTTTGGAAATATTCATAACAATACCTTAAAATCATGCTAGAACTCATAATAGAATTTTGTAAATATTTGCATACTAGTATGCAACTATTCAATATATATGTATACAATTATGCAACAATTTTAAATTAATGTATTCAAATCTCCAACAACCCATGCTAAATTCTTCCGCTTATGCAAATGTTCTGAATAAATATTTAAATGTCTGCAACTTTTCTGATTATATGTATGCATATATGCAGCTGCTATGAATAAGTTCATCCTTGTTTGCATATGTTTTGAAAAAACGCATTCACAAATGCAATAATTTTGAATATATGCATACAATTATGCAAGTATTTTGAATATTTAAATACCAGCGTGCATTCACTTTGAATAAATGTATCAAAACGTTCAATTAGTCTACATACTTGCATACAAGCATACAACGGTACTGATTGAAAATAATACAATCATGCAACACTACTGTATAGATTCATACTGATTTGCAAGAATTACGTGATAACATTAAATAAATAAAATAAAATAAAAGAAATAAAAAAAATCTTACAGCGGGTTTGGGGGGAATGGCGGTGCTGGGTGGTGGAGGAGGGGGAGCAGGCGGCGCCTGAGGTGGAGGCAGTCCAGTCAGGGGCGGCGGCGGTGGTCACTTCACGGTGGGGTGCAGTTTTGGGGCTGTAGAGGGTTGGGGGGTCAGATTGGGGAAGGAGGAGGAAGAGGAGGGTTTGTCGACGACGGTGGAGCCATCGGTGGGCGGCGCGGCGGCTATTGCGGGGGGAATGACAGCGATGTCAGATCGTAGGAGGGGGACGACTGGAGTGATCGAACGATTTGCAGAAATGTGGGATTAGGATTTTCAGCGAGATATAAGGAACGATTGACTGATTAAATGATGACGTATCGTTGTTGGATTGTTTTTTATGTTTGTAAGGGTACAACTGGTATTTTATGAGCGGAAGTTCAAAAACAAGGATGTATTTTATATTCTTTTTATCAACGGGTTTATTTTTTATATTTTGAATCTTAATAGGGATCTGTAAAAAACACACACTTATTATAATTGAGGTGTTTGTAGTCTTTCGAAAAACTACAGCTATTCGTGCATTTTTGCTGAAGTGTGGTTGTTTTATGTTTTTTAATTGTCGAAGCTTTTTTTTAAACTTTTTACAAGAATATGAAGATAATTATAAACCGAATTAAGATTGAGGTTTGGTATTATTATGCATTGATTTTTGATTTTTTTTGATAATTTTTTGAAAATAAAGGACTTAATCTATAATTTTTTTAGATAGGGATCATTATTTTGTATTTTGAAACTTAATAGGGATCTTAGCCAAATTGTCTATGTGGCAAATTTCAAACTCAAAATCAAGTTAAATTATACTTTGATTTAATTCAAATTAAATTCTAATTTCAAATCAAACTTTACAAAATCTTGTAAAATTGGAAATGCAAGCTAATGAAATCAAATAAGTTCAGAATTCATAAACAAATTAAAAAACTTAGTTTAATATCATTATATTCAAAATACTCAAATTCTGCCATGCCAACAATATTCAAATTCTCAATATCAATTGATTATATATCCAACTTTTAAATATAGAGTTTTAATAAATAAACCTGTTGATTTCAAAAATGGACAACAACACCCAAGGTGTAATTCTACAGTTCTCAAACAAGTAAGATCTAGAAAAAGCGGTGGCCACAAACAAAAAAAGCAAGTAAAAACAAGAGGATTTATTGTGGTTTGGCCTAGAATTGGCCTACGTCCACTTTGAAGAGCATTCTCATTATCACCATCAAATTTACAAGGTACATGATCTTTGCTTTTTCACTCATTTTCTCTCTTTTACAATAATTTCTCTTTATCTCTTCTCTTTTTATTTTGATTCACCTGAATTCACCAAGGAAACGATGAAATCTCTTAGATTGCGATGGTTATTGGAGTAGATCTTCAACAACTTGAGCACTTTGATGATTTTAGCAAATCCATGGTGGTTGATGTATAGAATCTAAGTTTGGAGAAGGATTAATGGAAGTTTGAATGAGTTAGAGGAGTTTAGAAATGATTTTGGTAGCACTTCGTAAAGAAAAACTCCGTCCTTTGAATGTGGGAAGTCACAGGGTATTTATAGGTAGAATTTGGATTGAGTGGCGAAGCAAAAATTTCGTGTGTGCAGGCTATGGATCGGATGTTCGATCCATTATAATTACAAAAATCCCACGGTGCCAATTTTATGTTCGACCCATAAGGGAGGGGATGGACTGATCCATGAAACAAAATTGCGACCGACCCATGGAGCCAGATGATGAACGATCCATAATATAGCTTATGACCGACCCAAAGATATGGTAAATGACCGACCCATGAAGCCATTATGGCCGACTCATGTTATTGGAAACTTGACTGATCCATACGTAATGTGAGTGACCGATCCATAGCATATTATTAGTGACATATCCATATGTGCGAGTTACGACCGACCCATAGCATGATTCTGACCAATCCATAGTCAAGATGAATGTCTGATCCAACTAATAAATGTATGTCGAACCATTGTATTGGCTTATATTCAATCTATCGTTATGTGCATCATTTTTGATAGGTAAACAAAACCAATTCGAAATTATTTATCGACATAACAACAAATAATACATAACATCTCAAAAATTTTAAACAAATCAAGTTGAGTAATAAAATAATTTTTTTAAACAATTTCTATTTAAAATTCAAATATTCATTATTAAATTTTAAACCAAATTCAATTTATAAAAATAATTCATTTAGACCAACGGTGTTTATAATTAAATTATCTACCTAAACCATGCGAAGTATTTATAAATTAATATGGGTATGTATCATTTTAACCATTTTTAGTGTCATAAGTAAATATATCCAACAAATTTGACATTAACAGAGAATTAACAACAAACATAATGGTCATATAATATCATACATAACATAACCAAATATCGATAACAAGGTTGTGACATCGTATGTTTATTATTAATTTTCTACATGTGTCCATATCAATAACAAGTTATATATGACGTGTGTATATCGTGTCAATATGTGTAGAAACATCATGTGATGATCGCCACATACCTCATGCACCAAACTATGGAAAAGGTGCGATGTATTACGTGTCAGGCCGATATGGGACAATCATCAAGGAGAATAACTCGAAATGAAAACCTATCGTTTAATTAACAGCGCATTGATAATATATAATAATAAAATATACAACATAATATAATAGTGAAGCATAACTGAACAGGAAATCAAATCTTCATAAAACATAAAATCTCAAGTACAATACATCTTAGCACATGAATATCTGAATACAATTGTCTCCCCAGATTCTTCAGAGTATCAATAACCATCAACATAAAGCGAAATAGAAAAGAAACATCTATATAGCAGGTAGTAATAGTACGCCAGCCTCCTGCCCGTCATCGCATAGCATCATCGATACTAAAACCTACTACCTACTAAATCTGTTCTTCAACAACGTTGATTAACAACCCAAGGTAATAAGAGGGACACATAAAACCTTGAGTGAGACAATAGTCTTAGTGAGCGATAAAATAACTAACAATAGTTACAGAAGATAGTATAAGTATAGGTAGATCAACCATCCGATCAACCCACATGGATCAGTACCGGTCCATCAAGTCATGGATCGATGTCGGTCCTTGTACTTAGCTTATTTTGGCATGAAATTTTTTGTGCCTCCTTCCTTTATCTTCTACAGCGCCTCCACCAAGTTTCTTTTGAATCTGATCATCTGAACCTCTGATTTGCTCTATACTTCAATCGTATGTTTCTACGACAAACAATCTAATATACAAATCAAGCAATTCATCCAATTTCAACAAAACAACCAATGATACACCAATTCATAATCATAGAAATAAGCTTAAATCATTAAATCATAACATAACAAAGAATCCACTAAAAATATAGATCTCAACATACTTAGAATCATGATTAACATATGAATTTCCAGTTTAATAGGTTAACTTAGAACTTATGAACATACCTAGATCTGAAATGAATATGTATGAATAGATTTAGGGTGATTTTACTTGTACGAATAGATTTAGGGTGATTTTAACATATACGAATAAAATTAACATAAATCTAACCCATATAACCCTTTGCTTCCATGTGAGAGATATCTATCACTGACCTAAACCCCAATTCAATGTAAATCCGACAATATTAGATGTGGACAGCGCTGATAATCTTCGAATTTGATGCAATTTGATGTGATCTAATCTTCCTTGATGATGAACTATTCTAGATGCAATCTACGATGAATATGAATGAAAATGATGGAGAATTAGTGTTTTAGGTTGAAACAAAGAATCATAGACGCCTAACCAAAAGTTTAGAATGAAGAAAGAAACCATTATTCTCTCCCCAAGTCCCTCTATTTATATGTGCAAGTCAATAGCCTAATGGGCTTGGCTAATAAGTCCATTAGTTGCTAACCAGTCTGCTTAACATAAGCAGAAACCTGAAACAATGATTCCTCCTAAACCGCTGAACCAAATTCTTCATACGATCACTTTACGAATCATAAACCACCATTCCGATCCAATGAGACAGATTTCAACAGCTGATTCAATCCTTATCAAAAGTTATGGTCCAAAAAATAAATAAAGATAAAAATTGTCATAGTTAGGTTCGGTAAAAATCATGAACATATCTCACATCCTCATGAACAACATTTTAAAATCTAAAAATGATCCAACCATTAAGGAATAAATTATAATTATTTTATAATTGATCGGTACGTAAAATACGAATCGTTACATTCTCCCCCTTTAAGGAATTTCGCCCTTGAAATTTCAAGCAAACACAAGCATACATAACATACTGCATGCCTATCATCCACGAGCATTCAATCTATCATCCAGAGCATTCAATCTATCATCCAATCTAGCATCCAAAAATCCATGCAGTCAAAATCCTATTCTAGCATGCGGAATTATAATAGTGCAAGTCACAATGGTACAAATAAGATACCATATATGGGACATACCACTCAAAGAGTTCTGTATGGGTCGACCTCATACTCTCTTCCATTTCTCATATGCAATCGTTCTTTACCTATTGTACCTTGACTATCTTAACAACCTTCCTCTTAAGTTGTTTCATATCACTCCGCACAACGCGAAGCGGCTTACGAGGTCTAGAAACTTTAGCTCGACCGCTAAATTTTCAAACTGATCAAGAGATACCACAACATTCAAGTCGTGCACAAACTTCCATAGAAACGATACGGGTAAATCTAGTCTATAAGCAAGCTTCCTTATACGCTCGACAATTGGAAACGGCCAAACAAACCTTAGTGCTAACTTTCCTCTCTTTCCAAAACGAACGATATTCCTTAGAGGTGAAACCTTGACAAGCACTAAATCTCCAATTGAGAATTCCAAGTCCTTCTGTCGCTTATTCGCATAACTTTTCTGACGATCTTGGGCTGCCATCATTCGTTACCAAATAATTTCAATATTATCTTTATTTCTCTTATCATCTTAGACCCAAGTACTAAGTTCTGTCCAGCTTCTAACCAACAGGATGGAGAATTACATGATCTGCCATTTAACGCCTCATACAGTGTCATTCCAGTGCTCGACTGGTCACTATTATTATAAGAAAACTCGACTAAATTTAGATGGTCTTCCTATGATCGTTCAAAGTCCAATACGCAAGCTCTAAGAAGATCCTCCAATACTCGATTAACCATTTCAGTTTGACCATTTGTTTGGGGATTATAAACCGTACTCATGCATAGATTAGTTCCCAATGTCTCTTGCAAACTCTTCCGAAATCTACTAGTGGATAATGGATCTGGATCGCTAACAATACTCTTTGGAATCCCATGGAACCGAACTATTCACTTAAGATATAACTCAGCCAGTTTCGATGATGTCTTAGTTGACCTGACAGGAACAAACCTTGTGCTTTTGGTCAAGCGATCCATGGTAACCCATATACTATCATTTCCTGCCTTTGTCCTAGGTAATCTATCGATAAAATCCATAAACACTTGCTCCCATTTCCACATAGGAACTTCCTATGGCTGTAACAATCCATTTGTCTTCTTCTGCACATCTTTAACCAATTGGTAGTTCATACACTTCGAAATAAAAATTTTGACGTCCCTTTTCATACCTTCCCAGTAGTAAACTCTCTTCATATCATGATACATCTTGTTACCACCCGGATGAATAGTCAATTTGGAGTGGTGACATTCTCTCAGAACCTCATCTCTCAACCCATCCAAATTAGGAACAACTAGTCGCCCATTCTTGCAAGCCAACCATCTTGATCGACTTCGAAATCCTTAATTTTCTTGTGGTCGACCCTCAATTCTGTTCTTCGAACGATTTCTGTGAGTTTATCATCTCGCTTCTCGCCAATCCTTTCTATGAGAGTCGATATAGTAGATAACCTTGCTAACATATTGGGCTCTAACTCACAATGAGGTCTAAAGTCAAATCCGACCAAATACTCGAGATGCTTTCATTTCAAAAACATGGCCCCCAAACTCATATCTTTGACTCAACACGTCACCACTGCGTTTCCCTTTCCTGGAGCATAAGCTATTCAAAAATCATATGATGTCAGAAACTCTAACCATCGCTGCTGCCAAAGATTCAAATCTTTCTAGGAGAAAAGGTACTTTAATGAATTATAATCCGTAAATAACTCAAATCTAGATCCTAATAAATAATTCCTCCAAATCTTTGGAGTAAACACTATCACCACTAACTCTAAATCATAAGTCGGGTAATTCCTTTTGCATTAACACCGCTCCAAGTCCAGTGCCATATGCGTCGGTGTATACCACCATATCTTCACTCCCACTCAGAATAGTCAACACAGGAGTACTCGTCAACCTTTCTTTCAAAATCCTGAAATCTTGCTCAAACTTCATATTCCACGCGAAGGCTTGATACTTCTTCCTTAATCCGGTTAATGGTGCAACTTTCTGAGAGAAATCATTGATAAATTATCGATAATATATAGCTAAACCTAGGAAACTCCTAACATTCGTTGTATTCTTTGGTCGACCCTAATCCCGGATTACTACAACCTTAGTAGGATCCACCACTATTCCTTATCCCAATACGACGTAACCCAAGAATCTTACTTCTTCCTTCCAGAAGTGACATTTCGAAAACTTAGCCCTTAGCTGCTGTTTCCGCAAGATTTCCAAAACAATCATCAAGTGCTTCTTATGTTCCTCCTCAGTTCTCGAATAAACAAATATATCATGTACGAAGAGAAGCACAAAATTTGTTCAACTAATCTATGAAATCTCGATTCATAAGATCCACAAAATATGCTAGCGCATTAGTCAATCCAAACGGCATTACCACCCACTCATAAAATCCGGATGGTGTCCTAAAAGCAATCTTCGATACACTATCCCTAGCCACTCTTAGTTAGTGAAATCTTATCGCCGATCCATTTGGTAAAACGCCTTAGCTTTGTGAAGATGATCAAACAAGTCATTGATTCTCGACAATCGATACTTGCGCTTCTTAGTCACCTTATTTAGCTCATGATAATCCACACATAATCACAACGATCCATCAACCTTGGTTGAAAACACAACTAGTGCACCCCATTCGGATATGCTTCTCTGAATGAACCCCTTACTCAAAAAATCATTCACTTGCACCTCTAATTCTCGCTGTTTCTTCAGCGTCATCCTCCTAAGAGGCATAACAATAGGCCTGATTCTATCCACTAAGTCAATTCGAAACTCGATCTCTCGCTACGAAGGCAACCCTCTGACTTCATCAAACACATCAGGAAAATTTTGTACGATAGGTATAGATGAAAACCCATCCCGTGGAATCATAAGCGAATATATAAAGCTAACCAGAACTCCATCATCTATAGACAACGTATCACTATCGTTCTCCCTTCCACGTTCTCGATCGTCACCTCAAGGCTCTCGCAATCCATAATAGCTGCATACTTCTTGAGAACAGTCCATACCCAAAATAATCCCAAATGAGCGAAATTCAAAACAATCATACGCAAAAGAGAAACAATGACTTGATAAAACTAGACCATGACAAAGCATACAAAAGATAAATGAACCCCCTACTGGATTAGTCACAACTAACGGTCTATTAGCATTTTCAGTTTTTAAACCTAATTTACGAACATGCTCACTACAAATGAAAGAATAAGATGCTCCAGTATCAAATAAAACTCGAACTAAAACATCTCTGATAGAAAGCGTACCTTACACATAACATTCTTCCCCTTCTCCTTAGCTGTTAGACCCCTCAAAGAAGATGGTACATCATCCAAAGCTTATGCTCTCACAACTTGCTTATCCTTTGGTGGTTTCGGAAAATTCTTCTTTATATGCCCGAGATTCACAACTAATGCACTTCCACTCCATCTTAGCGTTCTTACAGTCCTTTGAAAGATGTCCCTTCTGTTGACAGTTATAATAAGTAATCTCTCCTTTCGGTTTCTTTTGGCCATTATTTCCATGTAGTTATTGTTTTCTCTTACCATTCCACTTTCTCGTATTACTACCACCTTATTCTAGTTTCGACTCCTCCTTATCCTAAAAAGAACCCTCCACTTTCTTCAGAAACAAACTCTCCTTCCTCAAATCTTTCTCGATCAATTTCTCATAATAATCATCAATATGGTCAGTAAGTTGTTTTCCAGGTCCCTCATCCAGTCCTAATATAAACTTCTCGTTCTTTTTATAAGGAGTCTCAATATACAAACGAGCATGCTTAGATAAAGCTTCAAACTCAGCTACATACTCAAATACTGGTCTACGTCTTTGCTTAATATTAACAAACCTCTTAAAGAGTATTGAATTTTGGACCGTAGAAATGAACTTTTTCTCAAGCTTAGTTCTGAACTGATCCCAAGTAATCTAGTCCTCTGGAGTCCCCAAAGTAATAGAGTTCCACCAATCCATCGCTCATCCTTGCAGCTGCCTCGATGCAAGTTTCCTCTTTGTTGCATCACCAATCCCAAGTCTTCAAAAATCCGAACACAAGTATCCAACCATTTTTGAACCCCGATGGTAGGTTCCGTACCAATAAATGGCTTGCCACCTTGAGAAGTGTAGTCGTTGCACAACTTAATGAAATCAACTTCTATAGGTGCCTGTGTAGGAACGCCACGTCCTACTGCCGCTCGTGGAGTGGGCATCTTCTTATGATCGCTGCAATCATAGCCTCGAACGTGGTAGGATAATCAGGCATTGCAGCTGCAACTCCCGATTGGCTACCTTCGCTTAACCTTCTAGTTGTAGGCTCATCCCTAAGAGTGTGTCTTGAAGTTCGTCAACTCATTCTCTATCTGAAACGAGAATGATCAATTTACATTAGGGAAAGCCACACTGGTGTTCAAGTGCTTATTAACTTATTATATATTATTATATAGTTATCATCCAATAAAAATTATAACTACGTCTTTTAATGCTTTTACGTCTGCGGACATTGGGTAAAATCGATTAACCAAAGGTCTAATACCAAATGTGACGACCGCCTATACCCCTTGCACCAAACTGTGGAAAAGGTGCGTTTTATGACATGTCAGAACGACATGGGACGATCATTAAGGACAATAACTCGAAATGAAACCTGTCGTATAAATCACAGCGCATGGATGATATATAATAATAAAATACACAACATGATATAGTAGTGAAGTATAACTAAATAGGAAATCAAATCTTCATAAACCACAGAATCTCAAGTACATTACATCATGGTACGTGAATCTCTGAATACATATGCCTTACTACATCTCTTAAAGTATCAATAACCATCAAAATACAGCTGAATAGAAAAGAAACATATATATAGTAGGTAGTAATAGTACGCCAACCTCCTGCTCATCACCGCACAACAATCATCGACACCAAAACTTGTTGCTTGCTACTCAGTCTGCTCATCAACAACATTGATGAACAACCCAAGGTAATAACAAGGAAACATAAAACCTTTATTTAAACAATAGTTTTAGTGAGCAATAAAATAACTAACAACAGTTACAGAGGATAATATAAGTATAGGCGGATCAATCATCCAATCAAGCGACATGGATCAGTACCGGTCCATCAAGTCATGGACTAGTGTCGATCCATGTACTTGTCTTGTTTGTCACAAAATTTTTTGTTCCTCCTTCCCTCATCTTCCAGAGTTCCTCCACCGAATTTCACCTGAATCCGATCATCTAAACCTCTGATTTTCTCCAGACTTCAATCCTATGTTTCTATGGTACACAATCTAACATAGACTCAAGCAATTCATCCAATTTCAACAAAATAGTCAATAATACAGCAAATCACGATCATCCAAACAAGCTAAAATCATTAAATTATCATATAATAATGAATCCATTAAAAATATAGATCTCAACATACCTAGAATCATGATTAACGTATGAGTTTTTGGTTAACTTTTAGAACATTTGAACATACCTAGATCTGAAATGAACTTGTATGAATAGATTTAGAGTGATTTTACTTGTATGAATAGATTTAGGGTGATTTTAACGTATATGAATGAAATTAACGTAGATCTAACCCATATAACCCTTTGCTTCTGTGTGAGAGTTATCTATCACTCACCTAAACCTCAATTCAATGTAAATCGGACGAGATCAGATCCGGACAATGCTGATAATCTTTGAATTTAATGCAATTTGATTAAATCTAATCTTCCTTGATATTGATTTATCTTTTAGATGGAATCTAGGATGAATATGAACAGAAATGTTGGAGAATTAGGATTTTAGGTTGAACCGGAGAATCATAGACGCCCATCTAAAAGTTTAGAGTGTAGAGAGATACCCTTATTCTCTCCCCAAGTCACCTTATTTATATCTTCATGTCATTAGCCTAATGGGTTGACTAATCGGCCCATTAGCTGCTAACCAGTTTTAACAGAAAGTAAAACTCAAAAAGTGATTCTTTCTAAACTGCTAAGCCAAATTCTTCATGTGACCACTTCATGGAATCTTAAACCACCATTCCGATCCAATGAGACCGATTTCAGCACCTGATTTGATCCCATCAAAAGTTATGGCCCAAACAGTGAAGAAAAGGAAAAATGGTCATAATTTGGTTCGGTAAAAAAATCATGGACATGTCACACACCCCTATGAACAACATTTTAAAATCTGAGAATGATCCGACCACTAGGAAATAAAATAAAATTATTTTACAATCGATTGATACATAAAATACTGGTCGTTACACATCACAAACAATCCATATTCATCTAATAATTTCATATATCGATCTAAATTCAAATTGCACACACACACATATATATATATATATATATATATGTGTGTGTGTGTGTGTGTGTATATATATATATATATGAAAAATTAGATTTATTAACTCGCATGAGTATAAGTAGGTTCAAACACTCACATCGATACAAATCCACATTGCACGAACGGATAAGACAACCTGGATATAGATCTTATTATGCATAGTTCTTCAGTACAAATCCAAAACGACACCAACAGAAAAGACAACTAGGATATGTAACAATCTCTATACCCATCCGTGTTGCTTGTATGCTCTACATCTTACAGGATGATTTCACTTTGGATAGTCTTAACATTAAAAATTGATTCCAAAGTTACAACTTCAGAGTGAACCATAAAAATAATTGCATCCTACTCTTCCTGCATGGACCCAGTAGTGGTTTCTCAAAACAATGCTCGAAACATGGACAAGGAATCGAGGTGAAATTACGGGTCGGAGTGCTAGTGCTCGACCAGTTTTATGTTTCGAGAGGAGGCGGTTGCTAGGTCAGGCAAAGTTTGATGGAAGCAGAGTGAAGCGAGCTGCGTTGAAGGGGAAGCGGGCTTGGGTGCGGAGCTTTTCGAACAAAGGAGGCTAGAAGGTGATGGATTAAATCTGATAGGTCTCAGTTTGAGCGGGTTATTAGTTGGTCGTTGGTGAACTAGACAGGATGGAACAAATCCTGGTGAATGTGGACGAAATTGCCCGGGCAGGAGGGTTCAACGCTTTCAGGCGATGAGGCTGGTTTGCAGTGGCATGAAGGAGTGAGGTGGTGGGTATGGGTTGTAACACCCCACATTTCTTTACATTACCCGCATATGGATTCCATTAAGAATTATGAAGCATTCTAGTTATAAGATAACATCACAGAGGCTAAAATTCACAAGACAACAAAATTAAAACACAACGGAAAACTTAAAATTTCATTTAAATCAAAATAAGAAGTGTTATTACATCACAAGTCATAAAACCATAGCTGTCTCATAAAAACTACATAATCAGAGTACCAATAAAAAGTATCCCTCAACATCAAGTGCAGAAAATGTAACAACCCGGAAAATCTGGGCCAGTTTAAATTTTTTATTTTGGCAATTTTAGCGAATTTTGATTATTTAAAATGAATTATTTTAAATAATATCGACGAGAAATTTACTTCGAATATAATTAGTACGTATATATTATACGCGTCGTCGTTAGAATATAAATATTTATATATAATTATAAATAGAATTGAAAATGGCGCGGTAGTTCGATAATTCGATTTCAAACTTCAATTGAATGTACCGGGTGCAAAACAATCCGGATTTTAGTGAAACCAAAAACATTAGGATCTAATTGATAATATCTTTCCAACGAATCCGAAAAATCAAAATTTCGCAGCGGGAATCAAAAGAAATGTCCAGTTGAAAATTCTGAATAGTCGCTATGGAATTCAGGCCCTTAAAAATGGGGATTTTGCAAATGACCTCGGATTTCGACGAAACCAGTTTTGTTGGGTCCGTGATGTCAAGTTATTGCTAGGTTTTAAATTTCATAATTTTTCGATTCAATATGTGAGCGTGGCAAAAGAAAACGCGTTTGACCAGTTTCAGTTGATTTTAATCGACTGGAAATTGGCCATTTTTCTAACGGTCTCAGAATTCGACGAAACTAGTTTTGTTAGGACCGTATCGTCAATACGAAGCTAGAAAATATTTTTCTGCAATTTATAGAGTTAATATGTGATCCCGGTAATTTGAAATGTACGTTTAAAATTCAATATAATGATTTAAATGCAAATTTAACGGAAACTGATTGTAACACTCGAATCAGCTCACGATACATATCCCATTGTGTTCGGAATGGGGGTAAAACGCTAGGGACGACAGTCGGCGGGTTCGATTTCGAATTTGAAATATAAAGTTACTTTATAGAGGATAAATTAAATTAATTAAATAAAAAAAACCCTTTCCACCCATCCTCCCTTAGTCAACGCCCCTGCCTCCCTTTTCCTTTTCACGTTCATAACAGGTATCTCGAAAAAAAAAAAAAAAGAGAAACGAGAAAGCAAATTCGAGCCGCCGCCCTAGGGCCCTCGAGCCACCGCCGACGAGCTCCCCTGCCGCCGCCTCCCTCTCGCACAGTTCCCCCCCCCTTCATCTCCGCCCTCTCCATCGCCTCGGTCCCCATCGCGAACACCCGCAGTCGAGCATCGCGAACCCCCCCCAGCAGTGCCTCGACCTCCTCCTCCCCCTTCTAACCAGATCGAGCCCCCCCCTGAAGCCACGACCGCCCAAACGCCTCCGCCTGGTCCTTCCTCCAACCGCCGACCACCAGGCAGCGGCCTCCCTCCTCCGTACGCGGATCCAAACCCCCTTTTTTTGCTGTAAGCCCCTTCTCTTCGTCTTATTTTATTTTGTCTTGTTTTAGTTTGTTTTAAATGTTCAATTTAGTTTAATCAATTTAAAATCTGAGTTTTGAGAATTTTATAATGAAAAATTATAATTTTTAAAACAAAGAAAAGGTTAAAGATATATTTTTATTTAAGGAGAATAATAAAAATATGATTTTTATATTTTTAAAGTATTAAAAATATGACTTTTATATTTTTAAAGTATTAAAAATATAGTCTTTACTATATAGAAGATGTAAAAATATGATCTTTATATTTTTAACGAAATAAAAATAGGTTTTTATATGTTGAACAACGAAACTAAAAATATGATTTTTATTTATTGAACTTCGAACTAAAAATTCGATTTTTATATATTGAATAGCAAACTAAAAATATGATTTTTATTTATTGAACTTCGAACTAAAAATTCGATTTTTATATATTGAATAGCAAACTAAAAATATGATTTTTATTTATTGAACTTCGAACTAAAAATTCGATTTTTATATATTGAATAGCAAACTAAAAATATGTTTTTTATTTATTGAACTTCGAACTAAAAATTCGATTTTTATATATTGAATAGCAAACTAAAAATATGATTTTTATTTATTGAACTTCGAACTAAAAATTCGATTTTTATATATTGAATAGCAAACTAAAAATATGATTTTTATTTATTGAACTTCGAACTAAAAATACGATTTTTATATATTGAATAGCGAAGTAAAAATTCGATTTTTACATAGGTAGTGAAAGCGGACAACGAAGATGACGAAGATGCGATAGCAATGAAGATTTCTATCAATGAAGAGCCGTGGAGCTAGGATAGCTATATGTGAGAATTTCTCACCTTTCACTTTCTTTTTCTAGTTATATATATATACTAGGATGCAGACGGTGTTTAGTAGCACCCGACACAATCGTCCACAGACCATGGACTTGTTTGTTTGGCTGTTTGGTTATTGATTGCGATATTGGTTTGAATGTGTTTTGTGGTGTGAAAAATCGAATCGATAAATTGGTTAGGATTAGACGTGCGCCGTTATAAGGCGAAGGAGTAAGGCTAGGTTAGACTCTTACTCCAAATTTTGTGGTTTGCATAATGAAATTGATTTGATTGATGTGTGAATGGCGTGGGCCTTCACTAGACCGGGGATAAGGCTAGGCCTTGTCCCGTTCCTAGTATCGTGCCGTTATGCCGCCGAAATTTTCTAAAATATGTTAGAAAAATAAGAATATCATTTTATTTAAAGAATGAACTTAATAGAAATTCAATTGTTGGAATAAAATGTTCTATCGTTAAAAATATAATTTTTAACGTGAATGTGAATAAATAAATATTCATTTACAAACCAGACGGTTTGTTTATGTACACCTATTTGAAGGACATTGATTGGGACGATAAATTTTACACATCGCCCAACTGCACAAATAAAATATGTGTTTGATTGTTTGAAACCCCACACGGGTGTTGGGATGAAATTTGAAGTTCACTCATCCTGATTGATTAAATATGTCGATCGATGGATTGACAGGCTGTATAAGCGTTAGATATCTATATTTGATGCTTATACAGTGTAGTGCACTTTGGTCGATGGTTGATTATTTATCGTTGCTATTATATACATGTGTTGTATGAAAATCCATATAATTAACTTTATATGGTAATTGATTGGGCCTCATTCCAATCGTGAAAATAAAGAATATTTTGATAATAACAAATATTTTGATAATAGGAAATATTTGAAATAGAATATTTGAAAATAGAAATATGTGAAGCCGTGATGATTAGATTGACGCCATTTTGACGTGAACGATATTTATATCGATTTTAAAACGATTTCGAAATGAATTGAATTGAAAACGATTTCGAAATGAATTGAATTGAAAACGATTTCGAAATGAATTGAATTGAAAACGATTTCGAAATGAATTGAATTGAAAACGATTTCGAAATGAATTGAATTGAAAACGATTTCGAAATGAATTGAATTGAAAATGATTTCGAAATGAATTGAATTGAAAACGATTTCGAAATGAATTGAATTGAAAACGATTTCGGAATGAATTGAATATATAACGATTTCGAAATGAATTGAATATATAACGATTTCGAAATGAATTGAATATAAAACGAATTCAAATTGAATTGAAAGCAAAGTGAAATGAATTCAAATTGAATTGAAATTTGAATTGAATAGAAATGAATTTTAAAACGAATTTATAAAGAAGAATTCGATTTTGATTTGAATTGAAATGGAAGTTGAAATTTCTTTTGAAACGAATTTAAAACTATTTATATAATTCGTTTTAAATAGAAATCGACGAAATATATATTATATATATATTATATATAATATAATGGCCTGAATAGAACGCGCCGCGCCGCGGCAGTTCGTGAATTTCGACCATTTATTTCAAACGGACATTACGGGAGATCCGACCGTCGGATTCTCCTAAAACCGGAACCGTTGGGTTCGTATCGACAAGAGCTTTCTAACGAATATTAGAAATTTGAAATCTAACGGTTGGATTTGGAATTATGTCCAAATCAAATTTGAAAAAGGTCGTTGTAAGTGTAGTTCGATGGCCGTTGATGGAAATCGACTGTACGGGCCTTGATAAAATTATTAAAAATAGTAATAATTTGTGTAAAATCATAAGAAATGATTTGTGAAGATTTGGGATGAAAAACTCCATATTTGAAAAGATAAAAATAGACTTTTATCGAATTGAACTAGTTTTGAACTAGAAATATAATTCTATTTATTTTTAAATAAATAAATTGAATTTGAAAAGGGTTTTGAAAATAACCAGAATATCCAATGATTGCATTGGAGTGGATTTGAATCGAAATTGTCTTCGGAATATTTCGATGTTGGAATTCGTGATTATACAGGTGTTGTTATGGAAATTTGAAAGATATATATTTATATCGTTATTTCCAATACGACATTTGTTAGTCGTAGAATTTGATATTGAATATAAGCCGATATATTTTCTATTCAGAGCCTTGTATTGAATATCGAATGTGATTTGGGTTTGTCGTGAATGGTGTCTTCACTAACACTGTTCTTGAACCCAGTTGAGAAAGGATTAAATCTTTTTTATTTAGATTTAATGAAGTGTACCAATTAAATAATATTTAATTGGAATTGAATCGATATTGATTTTTGGGTTTATCGTGAACAGTGTTTTAAATAACACTTGTTCTTTAACCCGATAATTAATGAATGTGACTTTGGGTTTATCGTGAACCGTGTTTTAAATGACACTGATTCTTTAACCCAGTTAACGATTAAAACTAAGTGGAGTTTTAATGAATCTTTAATTAGATTGAAATAATCGAAATGGAGTATCACCAGTTTTGCTCCAGGCGATAGTTAAATCTTTAATTAGATTTGGACGTGAAATGGTAATTGAAATTACCGATAACACTGTGGTGTTAGATATGAAGTATTACCAGTTTACTTCATGGGGATAAATAGGTTGGGATGGGGAAATTAAAATAAATGATTACTTCGGTAAGGTTCGCTAATCCCGACTAGTTTGAATTGAGATTCAAAAATAGAATAAAGAATAAATTCAAGGAATTTATCTTGGATAAAATTAATGGGAACCTTTCCCTATGAATGTGAAATTTAGAAACTAACCGTCGGTTGGCCAAGCAGAATGGTTTTCTGAATATTGATCTGATGTTGGTTTCGGCCTTCGGGGTTAATATTTGGGGAATTATTCTCTTGATTAATTTACGGTTAGTGACTAATGAATTGGAATGAGGCGTATGTTGTGTTTGTGTAACACTTATTTAAAATATACGCGAGTTATTCGGAAAGACCGGGTTTATCCCATTCTGAATAACTGATACGACGATAAGTCGAAGATGAAGACGATGGTCGAAGACCGGAGGTCTTCACGTCGTTTGGGTAATTACTGATGATCTTGATTGGGCTGTACACCCAAGAAGATGGAAACAGTTAGTGATCGTCCAGACGTACTTGGAGATCGATGGATATGCGGGGTACTAGGTGCCTCCGGTTTCGTTCAGACCCAGAACGGACTTGTAAATGGACTGTGTGTCTGACATTGGATTTTAGTCCGTGTGATTGATCTCTATTAAATATATATCTGTTTGGCGGAGGAGAATTTATTCTCTTGCTTAACGCCCTTCTCTGAGACATACGAGCTCAGGGGTTATATATTGATGGATATCAAACGCATGGAGTGAATTGCCTGTGTGGCATGCCTAAGTGGCAATTGATCGAGGCTTCTGTTGAAAAGCAAAGTCTTGTGGTGATGATCAAAGCACGGCCTTTGTGGCGTAGCTTTGTGTAACGTTTACCTCGCGTGTTTCACACCCGGTATGAACCAAAAACGGGAGACGGACCTCAGGGAGGACTTGCGTTTCTTTCTAGCTAGAAGTGGCGTCAGTGGTTTTACACGCCCTGACGAGTTTGACTTATGTGGTTGTTGCTGTTGCGAGGCGCCTCGGATTGATCGGTCGTTCTCGAACCGATGGAGTCATTTAGTTGGATCATTTACGCCCCAAAGGGCGGAGAGACGTAGTGTTCAGGCATAATAATCCACATCGGTGGACCGGCCCTGACGATCTAAAGGGTTGATGCGTTCTGATCCTGAGACATGGGCTAGATTGTCTCGAATCGGTTGAGGACTATCTTTTGCCTCGGTTCATAGACGGAAATCCAATTTCCAAATACGTGACATTTGCGGTTTTAATTGTAAAACCTAGTATGGCGACATAGTGGGATGGGGCATTCATGCCGCCTATGATTGATATTTATGATTGAAGTTGTTTTATACACTATGCACTTATTATAGTATCAAATGATTTGTTTTAAACGTATCAAGCATTCTTTGGCTGTTATAAGGGAAAACCCTATCCTCGGCTGCGTTGCATTGTGTGATGGGACCTGGGTCTTATAGCAGCTTCATTTTTCATTATTTAGCATTGCGCTGTTTGCTTTATGCACTGGTATTCTTGGGAGGAAACCCGTTCCGTGTTATACGGCGTGGTCCCTTGATTTACCTAACTTTAAAATAAAGATT
This sequence comes from Allium sativum, assembly GCA_030737875.1. Taxonomy (NCBI): domain Eukaryota; kingdom Viridiplantae; phylum Streptophyta; class Magnoliopsida; order Asparagales; family Amaryllidaceae; genus Allium; species Allium sativum. The sequence continues at coordinate 52,770,591 of CM060920.1, read as the reverse complement.
AACTGTCTTAGTTTTCACACCAGTCACATGACTGACCTGGAGTTTATTGTTTTAACCTAAACTCTGGGTGCCCCTATTTTGACACAGGCAGCTAGTAGTTCTGGTTTTGCAGATTTATATTCACAGGATCCTGGTTTACAGCTGGAACGATATCCGGAAAGCTTTGTATCCGTATATCTCTTTCTAGTTGTGTATTGTATTATTTTCCGCTGCTATGTATTTAAATGTAATTTAAATCTCTGATATTTCTGTGTAATATTCTTTTATACTCTGTATATTCTTGTAATCTAATGCATTGTTGTAATATACAATGAAATGTTCTTCTGTATGCGTTCTGTTGTGGTTTGTTCTCGAACTATCTGACGCTTTCCTTTACGGGGAAGTTACGGGTCGTTTCATTTGGTATCAGAGCTTTGGTTTACAAAGCTCAGAGAACAAGGCACATTAGAACCATACGAAAGAATTCATCAGATATTGGATTAGCAATATCCAATGGGAATGACTCGTTAGAGATGGGATCAGTAGTATCCTAGAATGAGTGTGAAGAGTATATTTTTCAAATGAAAACAAATTTTGTTTTGAAAATTTAAAATCAATTATTCGTATTTGATTATCTATTTATATTGATGTGGACAATCCAGTATATACAGATTTTGCGTATACGTCTGATCCGCGTGTATTCGAATTTTTAATATACTGGATAGATATAGAATTACACTCTAGTCGCCCGGGGGTGGTTCTGATGATTGATCGATCATCATCCGAATTTATGTTCGAGTGACGAAAGTGGACTTTCTATATATTTCCTATTGATTGGTGTGAGAACCAAAATTAGATAGGGCCTATTGTTGTGATTTGGCATCAAAAATTTGATTTTTGTATATGTATCAAAAATTTATGAATTTGAAACTCTAATTCACTAATTGATTGATGTTTGGGTTGTTTGTTTATTTGTTTGCTAATTTTTAGCCATTTAGCCTAATAACATCAAATATTGAATTGTATTGAGAAATTGGTCGCGTTTGCTTGCATATACATATATATCATTGAATAGGTCATAGCAAGGAGGCTAGAGCCAGAGAGTAAAATTTGTTTGCCCGACAAATAGGTACATGTTTACTACATAATTTCCTGTTTTGTTTGGGTGATGATGATTTTGTGAGCCTATTGGCTTTTTCTTTTTCTTTTTGAGATCTGAAGGACCGGGGAAGCTATTTGAAATTCCCCAATGCTCCCGGTGCAGGGGAGGTTATGGCGAAATTTTTCAAAAATTTAGGGTGTTAGCCAAATTTTTGAAATTTTGAAAATTCTCAGAAACTAGAGAGTTGGAGAATAGAAGCCAGATCGAGCGTAGAATTGATTAATCAAACCACTTTCGACTTTGTTCCTTTTCGGGGACGAAAAGTTTTAAGTGGGGGAGATTGTAACCACCCGGAAAATCTGGGCCAGTTTAAAATTTTTATTTTGGCAATTTTAGCGAATTTTGATTATTTAAAATGAATTATTTTAAATAATATCGACGAGAAATTTACTTCGAATATAATTAGTACGTATATATTATACGCGTCGTCGTTAGAATATAAATATTTATATATAATTATAAATAGAATTGAAAATGGCGCGGTAGTTCGATAATTCGATTTCAAACTTCAATTGAATGTACCGGGTGCAAAGCAATCCGGATTTTAGTGAAACCAAAAACATTAGGATCTAATTGATAATATCTTTCCAACGAATCCGAAAAATCAAAATTTCGCAGCGGGAATCAAAAGAAATGTCCAGTTGAAAATTCTGAATAGTCGCTATGGAATTCAGGCCCTTAAAAATGGGGATTTTGCAAATGACATCGGATTTCGACGAAACCGGTTTTGTTGGGTCCGTGATGTCAAGTTATTGCTAGGTTTTAAATTTCATAATTTTTCGATTCAATATGTGAGCGTGGCAAAAGAAAACGCGTTTGACCAGTTTCAGTTGATTTTAATCGACTGGAAATTGGCCATTTTTCTAACGGTCTCAGAATTCGACGAAACTAGTTTTGTTAGGACCGTATCGTCAATACAAAGCTAGAAAATATTTTTCTGCAATTTATAGAGTTAATATGTGATCCCGGTAATTTGAAATGTACGTTTAAAATTCAATATAATGATTTAAATGCAAATTTAACGGAAACTGATTGTAACACTCGAATCAGCTCACGATACATATCCCATTGTGTTCGGAATGGGGGTAAAACGCTAGGGACGACAGTCGGCGGGTTCGATTTCGAATTTGAAATATAAAGTTACTTTATAGAGGATAAATTAAATTAATTAAATAAAAAAAAAACCTTTCCACCCATCCTCCCTTAGTCAACGCCCCTGCCTCCCTTTTCCTTTTCACGTTCATAACAGGTATCTCGAAAAAAAAAAAAAAGAGAAACGAGAAAGCAAATTCGAGCCGCCGCCCTAGGGCCCTCGAGCCACCGCCGACGAGCTCCCCTGCCGCCGCCTCCCTCTCGCACAGTTCCCCCCCCCTTCATCTCCGCCCTCTCCATCGCCTCGGTCCCCATCGCGAACACCCGCAGTCGAGCATCGCGAACCCCCCCCCCAGCAGTGCCTCGACCTCCTCCTCCCCCTTCTAACCAGATCGAGCCCCCCCCTGAAGCCACGACCGCCCAAACGCCTCCGCCTGGTCCTTCCTCCAACCGCCGACCACCAGGCAGCGGCCTCCCTCCTCCGTACGCGGATCCAAACCCCCTTTTTTTGCTGTAAGCCCCTTCTCTTCGTCTTATTTTATTTTGTCTTGTTTTAGTTTGTTTTAAATGTTCAATTTAGTTTAATCAATTTAAAATCTGAGTTTTGAGAATTTTATAATGAAAAATTATAATTTTTAAAACAAAGAAAAGGTTAAAGATATATTTTTATTTAAGGAGAATAATAAAAATATGATTTTTATATTTTTAAAGTATTAAAAATATGACTTTTATATTTTTAAAGTATTAAAAATATAGTCTTTACTATATAGAAGATGTAAAAATATGATCTTTATATTTTTAACGAAATAAAAATAGGTTTTTATATGTTGAACAACGAAACTAAAAATATGATTTTTATTTATTGAACTTCGAACTAAAAATTCGATTTTTATATATTGAATAGCAAACTAAAAATATGATTTTTATTTATTGAACTTCGAACTAAAAATTCGATTTTTATATATTGAATAGCAAACTAAAAATATGATTTTTATTTATTGAACTTCGAACTAAAAATTCGATTTTTATATATTGAATAGCAAACTAAAAATATGATTTTTATTTATTGAACTTCGAACTAAAAATTCGATTTTTATATATTGAATAGCAAACTAAAAATATGATTTTTATTTATTGAAGTTCGAACTAAAAATTCGATTTTTATATATTGAATAGCAAACTAAAAATATGATTTTTATTTATTGAACTTCGAACTAAAAATACGATTTTTATATATTGAATAGCGAAGTAAAAATTCGATTTTTACATAGGTAGTGAAAGCGGACAACGAAGATGACGAAGATGCGATAGCAATGAAGATTTCTATCAATGAAGAGCCGTGGAGCTAGGATAGCTATATGTGAGAATTTCTCACCTTTCACTTTCTTTTTCTAGTTATATATATATACTAGGATGCAGACGGTGTTTAGTAGCACCCGACACAATCGTCCACAGACCATGGACTTGTTTTTTTGGCTGTTTGGTTATTGATTGCGATATTGGTTTGAATGTGGTTTGTGGTGTGAAAAATCGAATCGATAAATTGGTTAGGATTAGACGTGCGCCGTTATAAGGCGAAGGAGTAAGGCTAGGTTAGACTCTTACTCCAAATTTTGTGGTTTGCATAATGAAATTGATTTGATTGATGTGTGAATGGCGTGGGCCTTCACTAGACCGGGGATAAGGCTAGGCCTTGTCCCGTTCCTAGTATCGTGCCGTTATGCCGCCGAAATTTTCTAAAATATGTTAGAAAAATAAGAATATCATTTTATTTAAAGAATGAACTTAATAGAAATTCAATTGTTGGAATAAAATGTTCTATCGTTAAAAATATAATTTTTAACGTGAATGTGAATAAATAAATATTCATTTACAAACCAGACGGTTTGTTTATGTACACCTATTTGAAGGACATTGATTGGGACGATAAATTTTACACATCGCCCAACTGCACAAATAAAATATGTGTTTGATTGTTTGAAACCCCACACGGGTGTTGGGATGAAATTTGAAGTTCACTCATCCTGATTGATTAAATATGTCGATCGATGGATTGACAGGCTGTATAAGCGTTAGATATCTATATTTGATGCTTATACAGTGTAGTGCACTTTGGTCGATGGTTGATTATTTATCGTTGCTATTATATACATGTGTTGTATGAAAATCCATATAATTAACTTTATATGGTAATTGATTGGGCCTCATTCCAATCGTGAAAATAAAGAATATTTTGATAATAACAAATATTTTGATAATAGGAAATATTTGAAATAGAATATTTGAAAATAGAAATATGTGAAGCCGTGATGATTAGATTGACGCCATTTTGACGTGAACGATATTTATATCGATTTTAAAACGATTTCGAAATGAATTGAATTGAAAACGATTTCGAAATGAATTGAATTGAAAACGATTTCGAAATGAATTGAATTGAAAACGATTTCGAAATGAATTGAATTGAAAACGATTTCGAAATGAATTGAATTGAAAACGATTTCGAAATGAATTGAATTGAAAACGATTTCGAAATGAATTGAATTGAAAACGATTTCGAAATGAATTGAATTGAAAACGATTTCGAAATGAATTGAATTGAAAACGATTTCGAAATGAATTGAATTGAAAACGATTTCGGAATGAATTGAATATATAACGATTTCGAAATGAATTGAATATATAACGATTTCGAAATGAATTGAATATAAAACGAATTCAAATTGAATTGAAAGCAAAGTGAAATGAATTCAAATTGAATTGAAATTTGAATTGAATAGAAATGAATTTTAAAACGAATTTATAAAGAAGAATTCGATTTTGATTTGAATTGAAATGGAAGTTGAAATTTCTTTTGAAACGAATTTAAAACTATTTATATAATTCGTTTTAAATAGAAATCGACGAAATATATATTATATATATTATATATATAATATAATGGCCTGAATAGAACGCGCCGCGCCGCGGCAGTTCGTGAATTTCGACCATTTATTTCAAACGGACATTACGGGAGATCCGACCGTCGGATTCTCCTAAAACCGGAACCGTTGGGTTCGTATCGACAAGAGCTTTCTAACGAATATTAGAAATTTGAAATCTAACGGTTGGATTTGGAATTATGTCCAAATCAAATTTGAAAAAGGTCGTTGTAAGTGTAGTTCGATGGCCGTTGATGGAAATCGACTGTACGGGCCTTGATAAAATTATTAAAAATAGTAATAATTTGTGTAAAATCATAAGAAATGATTTGTGAAGATTTGGGATGAAAAACTCCATATTTGAAAAGATAAAAATAGACTTTTATCGAATTGAACTAGTTTTGAACTAGAAATATAATTCTATTTATTTTTAAATAAATAAATTGAATTTGAAAAGGGTTTTGAAAATAACCAGAATATCCAATGATTGCATTGGAGTGGATTTGAATCGAAATTGTCTTCGGAATATTTCGATGTTGGAATTCGTGATTATACAGGTGTTGTTATGGAAATTTGAAAGATATATATATTTATATCGTTATTTCCAATACGACATTTGTTTGTCGTAGAATTTGATATTGAATATAAGCCGATATATTTTCTATTCAGAGCCTTGTATTGAATATCGAATGTGATTTGGGTTTGTCGTGAATGGTGTCTTCACTAACACTGTTCTTGAACCCAGTTGAGAAAGGATTAAATCTTTTTTATTTAGATTTAATGAAGTGTACCAATTAAATAATATTTAATTGGAATTGAATCGATATTGATTTTTGGGTTTATCGTGAACAGTGTTTTAAATAACACTTGTTCTTTAACCCGATAATTAATGAATGTGACTTTGGGTTTATCGTGAACCGTGTTTTAAATGACACTGATTCTTTAACCCAGTTAACGATTAAAACTAAGTGGAGTTTTAATGAATCTTTAATTAGATTGAAATAATCGAAATGGAGTATCACCAGTTTTGCTCCAGGCGATAGTTAAATCTTTAATTAGATTTGGACGTGAAATGGTAATTGAAATTACCGATAACACTGTGGTGTTAGATATGAAGTATTACCAGTTTACTTCATGGGGATAAATAGGTTGGGATGGGGAAATTAAAATAAATGATTACTTCGGTAAGGTTCGCTAATCCCGACTAGTTTGAATTGAGATTCAAAAATAGAATAAAGAATAAATTCAAGGAATTTATCTTGGATAAAATTAATGGGAACCTTTCCCTATGAATGTGAAATTTAGAAACTAACTGTCGGTTGGCCAAGCAGAATGGTTTTCTGAATATTGATCTGATGTTGGTTTCGGCCTTCGGGGTTAATATTTGGGGAATTATTCTCTTGATTAATTTACGGTTAGTGACTAATGAATTGGAATGAGGCGTATGTTGTGTTTGTGTAACACTTATTTAAAATATACGCGAGTTATTCGGAAAGACCGGGTTTATCCCATTCTGAATAACTGATACGACGATAAGTCGAAGATGAAGACGATGGTCGAAGACCGGAGGTCTTCACGTCGTTTGGGTAATTACTGATGATCTTGATTGGGCTGTACACCCAAGAAGATGGAAACAGTTAGTGATTGTCCAGACGTACTTGGAGATCGATGGATATGCGGGGTACTAGGTGCCTCCGGTTTCGTTCAGACCCAGAACGGACTTGTAAATGGACTGTGTGTCTGACATTGGATTTTAGTCCGTGTGATTGATCTCTATTAAATATATATCTGTTTGGCGGCGGAGAATTTATTCTCTTGCTTAACGCCCTTCTCTGAGACGTACGAGCTCAGGGGTTATATATTGATGGATATCAAACGCATGGAGTGAATTGCCTGTGTGGCATGCCTAAGTGGCAATTGATCGAGGCTTCTGTTGAAAAGCAAAGTCTTGTGGTGATGATCAAAGCACGGCCTTTGTGGCGTAGCTTTGTGTAACGTTTACCTCGCGTGTTTCACACCCGGTATGAACCAAAAACGGGAGACGGACCTCAGGGAGGACTTGCGTTTCTTTCTAGCTAGAAGTGGCGTCAGTGGTTTTACACGCCCTGACGAGTTTGACTTATGTGGTTGTTGCTGTTGCGAGGCGCCTCGGATTGATCGGTCGTTCTCGAACCGATGGAGTCATTTAGTTGGCTCATTTACGCCCCAAAGGGCGGAGAGACGTAGTGTTCAGGCATAATAATCCACATCGGTGGACCGGCCCTGACGATCTAAAGGGTTGATGCGTTCTGATCCTGAGACATGGGCTAGATTGTCTCGAATCGGTTGAGGACTATCTTTTGCCTCGGTTCATAGACGGAAATCCAATTTCCAAATACGTGACATTTGCGGTTTTAATTGTAAAACCTAGTATGGCGACATAGTGGGATGGGGCATTCATGCCGCCTATGATTGATATTTATGATTGAAGTTGTTTTATACACTATGCACTTATTATAGTATCAAATGATTTGTTTTAAACGTATCAAGCATTCTTTGGCTGTTATAAGGGAAAACCCTATCCTCGGCTGCGTTGCATTGTGTGATGGGACCTGGGTCTTATAGCAGCTTCATTTTTCATTATTTAGCATTGCGCTGTTTGCTTTATGCACTGGTATTCTTAGGAGGAAACCCGTTCCGTGTTATACGGCGTGGTCCCTTGATTTACCTAACTTTAAAATAAAGATTAACTGTTTTAGTTCTCACACCAGTCACATGACTGACCTGGAGTTTATTGTTTTAACCTAAACTCTGGGTGCCCCTATTTTGACACGGGCAGCTAGTAGTTTTGGTTTTGCAGATTTATATTCACAGGATCCTGGTTTACAGCTGGAACGATATCCGGAAAGCTTTGTATCCGTATATCTCTTTCTAGTTGTGTATTGTATTATTTTCCGCTGCTATGTATTTAAATGTAATTTAAATCTCTGATATTTCTGTGTAATATTCTTTTATACTCTGTATATTCTTGTAATCTGATGCATTGTTGTAATATACAATGAAATGTTCTTCTGTATGCATTCTGTTGTGGTTTGTTCTCGAACTATCCGACGCTTTCCTTTACGGGGAAGTTACGGGTCGTTTCAGAAAATAAACAAAACTTGGAAAGGTACATATAAGCACAAAAAACATGAGACAAGTAAGAATCCCCAAAGGACTGGGCTGGGCCGAAGCTCTCTAAAGCACCAGATCCTCTACCCTAAGAACCTGGAGAGGGAAAGAATGGAAGAAGAGAAAAGAAAACTAGTCAGACATAAAGCCTGATGTGTTCAGTAATTACTAGTATGAATGATAAAAGAGGAAATCTAGACAGGATAGTAATTGAAGCTCAAAATAGTAAATAAGAACATTTGTCAAATCATTCGATATCTACACCATTTATTACTATTCATATACTAGGATAAAACCTAATTTTACCCATAGATCGACTTTTAACCACAACTGTGACAACCTATACCGATTGTGGTCCTGGATTTATCAGACCCGACCTATCTGCTCTAAGGACATTGCAAAAATCACGATCGCCACAGCATCTTATCTTCCCAAATCAGCACAATGCATGCACATCGTCCTGTTAGAATGTGCCCGTACACACCCCATTTGGACCCCTTACTAACTAATTCATTATAAGTGTGCCTCCGCCTCCTATTGAGACCTCAGTGTAGTGTAATAAAAAGGAATGCTGGCTAATATAGATGCCCAACCAAAAATGAAAATTGACATAAGTCACCCTTAGACTTAAGTCGCCAATAATTATTTTAATTGGCCTCTTATTTTCCCTAATCAGCATACCCATACTTCTGGAATAGACCAATACTACGAGCTTCTTAATCAGCCATCACTTCCGGAACGCACCCCTAACACACATGTTTATTAATTTGTTTATTTTAAACTTAACGCCCATCTTAAGTTTATTAATCAACCGACCTTCTTTATGTAACTTTTGTATATCACAAACTACAATTTACAGATTGTCTACAAACATATCTTTTGTTTAATTTCATTTTACACCCCAACCCCCGCCATTCTAGCATCTTTCCAATTATCATTTATTCAGTTTACAGTTTAATTATCTTTCTTACACAACTTCAACAAACACAATTCATCCTTTTTATATATATTTCTTATTTTTTCCAATCGCGCTCTTATTGTAAATTTTATATTTTAAACCAAACGCACAAATAAGAAGAAATAAATGGTTTAGGCTCATGAAGGCCTACACTCAATGTCAAAATAAAAAGAATAATGGCCATGGCCTAGGCTCCGATAAATAAGAACAAAACATGAATAAAATAAGGCTGAAACTAAATTGCAATGAATACATATTAAAAATATTTTTCGTCAACACCCGAACTAAGATGAGCAATGCATATGTTCAATAGTTTGAGGCACAAGTAGTCTAAGGGTCACTAAAATATGATTATAGATCGGTGCTTCTAACAAGTTCTACCATTTCTTAGGCGTCATTACCTTGAATCCAAAGATTAATTACTCTTCCCTCAAAGGGTGAGCATTACGCTTATGGAATTGCAAAGCTAATGACTACCTTAGGAGAAAGGTTTTACAAGTTGAGTAAGGTCGAAACTAAATGTCACAACCACCTTTAGATCCTAGATAAAACGATATACATTGTGCTAAGAGGAAACAGGCTAATGCCTCTCAACGTAAGGGTTGTTTACATGCTATAATACTTATTGACCTATGTGATACTTCCACATCAAACTGGCCTGGAGAGGCCTTAGTTGTGTCAGATATCCATCCATAAGTTCACAGCAAGCTTCATCCCTCTGTTGGGTTGCATTAGGCTTACTATGAAAGAACTAAATCGTGTAACGATCATCCAAAAAAGGGGGAAAAGCCTTAGTTTCACCCAGGGCCTCCCCTCCTTCGAATGGGCTGTGATTAGCTCTATCAAGAGAAAGGTTAGTATTAACTCCCTATCTTATCATTATAATCACAATATGATTATCAAATCGAGAAATGCTAAAGTCCCAGGCTTCTCCCTTTATTAATTGAGGATATGTTATAAGAGTTGAAGAAATCCCCAATTCAATTTGGAAATTAGGGTTTGCTCTTGAGAAAAAGAGAACAAAATTGAGAAATGAAATTTTGGCCCTGAAAATGAGACCCATGGGGTCTTATTTATAGATAGATCGGGGCTCCTTCTATTATTGGGCCAGCAAAGGCACCTGTCAACCCCTTTTCCCTTCGATTTCAAAAGCTTTGGCTTTCAGCCGCCTTCCCTTTGGTCCCGGAGGCTTTAGGGCGCTGGTCCTTGCTCTCGGAAAGAGAGTCTAGGTCTTTGATGCTGTGTCTATCTTCTTTGTATGGGCACTGAACTTGTCAGTATAGATAGGTTCAGGAAAGCTTTGGGCTCCCGAATATGGGCTCCCAAGTATAGGCTTCCAGATGTATGCTTTCGGCTTCAATGTTGACTTTTTATGGAATTTGCCTTTATGATTCAAATGGGTGGCTACCAGATCCACCACCTTTGTCAGTGTCAACATTAAGCAGATTAGTGTGGATAGATTACCTCTCTTTGAGGTTTCAGCTTGTTTGTCGGTAGATCTCTGAAGTGTATCTTGGCCCTTTGAAGGGTTTCTTCCATGCTTCACTAGTTGCTTACTAAAATGACCTTCCGTTAACCATCTGACCACTGTCTCAGTAACTTACTCTTGGAGGATTTCCTTGTGTTTCGATTTTCGTGCTTTTGATGCTTTTTATATCTTAGCGTATCGGCATTAAGCAAGTTAATGCTGATAGCCCCTTTGCCTTTCTAGGTCTCGGGTTGTAGTGTCCTTGGTCTTTCTCCTTATTAGCTTCTGATTTTGTAACGACTCTTTACTGGTTACCATTCCTACCGGAATTACCTTTCCGGTAGTCTCTTTTCGTATTGGATTTAAGATTTTCTCCTTATGTAGGGTGCCGGTTGTTGGTCCTCTTGGATACTTTTTAGGCTCTCAGTTTTACTTTATGTTTAGCTTATGCTTACGGATCACTTTCTTTAACTATGGCGGCTCGATACCCTTTCACCGTTAGCCTGTCTTGGTAGAGATTTTGGTAGTAACATTTCCCCCCTAGTGAAGGCGTGTTTTTGACTTTTCAAGTCAAACCTCCTTTCCAGATTTCTTCGCGTTTCTCCTGCATGAACTTCAACAATTAATATTACACATTAGTTTTCATAATGATTTATATGCACACTGGATAAGGCGTTGCTTGGGATTGGTCGTTAATATTATATTAGACTTATGCCCTTGGTTTAATATCTGTTTATGCTTTATATTCTATTGAAAATAAAGAAGAGACTTGAGGGGGAACTTCCTGTTCGCCGACTATGAATGGATATTATTATTAACACCGGATTTTACAATGAAATCCCCATAGCACCGCCCCTTTAGGAAAGGAAGGACAGTTTGGGTCTCAACTACTATTTATGCATTTAAAGATTGAAGGTCAGAAACCCACCTCTGTTGTTAATTGAACCCCTGAACCAGCCCTTATTAGGTTACTAGGAATTGAAGACCAAAAGTTCCACTTCTGGTAATAATATATGTCCCGAACAAACCCTTGTTTGGGTATATAGAAATGAATACCTGAAACCCTCTTCCGGTAATGATAGAAGTCCCGAACCAACCCTTGCTCGGGTATTGAGAAATGAAGACCAGAAATCCTCTTCACGTAATGATAGAAGTCCCGAACCAACCATTGTTCGGGTATTAAGAAATGAAGACCAAAAATCCTCTTCTGGCAATGATAGAGTCCTGAACCAACCCTTTTTCGGGTATTAAGAAATGAAGACCAGAAAACCTTTTCTGGTTACTAGTTTCATTATCCCTTTCGGGTTTGATTTATGAAGCAGAGGATGTACGTGCTTCTTGAGCCACTCTCTGGGCTTTTATCGTCAAAGCAGAGTATGTACGTGCTTTGTTGTCCACTCTCTGGGCCTGTGCGTCCGGTGCACTTGGCTAGCTTATCCGTAAGCAGGGCCTAAGGACTTACCCGACCTCCCTCCAGGAGGCGCCTTATCCTGACCATCATAGGCGATGATAAGGTCTTAGATGCTTAAACCGGGCCATCGTTGAAGCGGAATTAAGGCTTACTCTTTTGATGCTCTTCTTAGTCATCGTAGGAGGCGATAGAGGCTTACACTCCACCCTCTCCAAGGGGTGAGCTATCCCGACCATCGTAGGCGATGATAGGTGTTTTCTTTCCTTCTGCGGGTAACGCGGAACATAAGCAGAGGTAGGATGTGCTTAGTTCATAGCAGAGTCAGGGCGTACTCTTCTGCGAACAGAGGCATGCGTGCTAATTAGATGCTCTGTCACGACCATTTTTGGTGCGGGTCGAAGGATTACGCTTTTGTTGCTTTAACTTGGCCCTTTCTATTTTGGGAGCGGAGAAAGGCTTACGCATCACCCCCCCTTGGGGGGTGCCTTGCCCGGGACAACTCGGCGGTGGCAAGGGTTTTCTATTTGTAGTTTGACCTATCTCGGGTTACTTTGGGCCTTTGGAGGGTTTTCGTGCCCTTAATTGCGTGAACATTCTTTGAGAAAACCTTCTTTTACTCATTTATCATTGGGAAGTATGGCCTTAAATGTTCCGAGTTCCATGTCCCTGAAACGAGATCTCTGTATAGTCGATATGTCCCGGTTATGATTTCTTGATGGATGACCAAAGGTCCTTTCCAATTTGGACCAAGTGTTCCATACGATGGGTTCTTTGTGTTGGCCATTACTCTCCGTAGAACCAAATATCCTTTTGCAAATGCCATGGTTCTAACCTTTGAGTTATAATACTTTGTGATTTCCCTTTGGTATTCGGTCGTTCTGACTGTAGCCTCATCTCTTAATCTGTGTATTAGGTCTAAGGATTCCTTTTTTAACTCTTGATTGGGATCAAATGCATAGGCTATCCTCCTGTACAAAGGGATTTCGATCTCAATTGGAAGCATGGATTCGTATGTCAAAGAAAACAGTGTATGCCCTGTTGTTGTTTTAGAAGAAGTTCTATAAGCCCGAAGTACCAACGGTAATTCTGCTGCCCAGCTCCCTTTAACTTGGCTTAATCGCTTCTTGAGAATTGTCTTTATGGTTTTTTTGCGGCCTCAACGACTCTATTAGCTCGTGGATGTGCCACTAAGGAAAAGCTTTTGGTGATTCCATTTTTATCACAAAACTGAGTGAATTCCTCGCTTTCAAAATGTGTTCCGTTGTCTGATATGATTTTGTAAGGAATCCCAAAGAGAGTAACAGTGTTATTTATTACAAACTTCAACACCTTCTCAGATGTGATCGTCGGAAGGGGTTCCGCTTCCACCTATTTGGTAAAGTAGTCATTGGCTACAATGGCATACTTTTCTCCACCTTTGGAAATTGGTAGTGGCCTAATAATATCTATTCCCCCAACATTGAAAGGCCATGGATTTGAAATAGTAATTAACTCACTTGGGAGGTAGTCGAGGTATCTTGAAGTATCTTTGACATTTCTCGCACCTCTTGACATATTCAATTGCTTGACTAACCATTTGCGACTAGTAAAAGCCTTGTCACATGACCTTCTTGGATAACTTGACTCCATTGGAGTGATCTCCGCACAAACCTTCATGTGCTTCTTTCAGCAAGTTAAGCCCACCTTCAATGCTTATTCTTCTCATGTAGGGGAATGAGTGCCCTTTCTTATAGAGGACCCCATTTTCAATCACAAATGTAGGGGCTTGGTGTCTTATCTTCCTCGCATCTTGCATACTAAAGGGTAAAATCCCGTTCAGAAGGTAGTCTATGATAGGAGCAATCCAGGTATTCTTGTAATGGTAATGCATTTCTGTTTAAGAAGGTTCTTTATCAAAAGCCACCTCCTTATTTATTTTGTTTTCCTTTCTCGAAATTAGGGTTCTAGTTAGGACCATCAATCCCTTTCCCGTTTCGGGCTCTTCATGTTCAACGCTGGGCTTCTCTTGATAGCTTACATGAATTATCCGATTTTCGGGCACTCCTTGGGAGCTAGTCGGCTTGGCTAGTAATTAGCTTGGGTGTTCTCCCCTCTTGGGATCTGATGTATTGAAAAATCCTCAAATTGGGAAAGCAACTTTAGTATCTTTTTCACATATAGGGCCAACCGTGCATCCTTGACTTGATATATTTGCTTTATCTAATTCACCAGCAACCGTTAATCACTAAAGACCTCTATTCGTGGTATTTTCAATTGTAGTGCTAGGTTCAATCCTTCCATCATTGACTCGTATTCAGCCACATTGTTAGTAGCTGAAAATCCTAACTTCATTGCATAATGCAAGCGGTGCCCATCAGGGGTAATTATGATGTATCCTACCCCCGCTCCTTGTACTTTTGAGGCTCCATCTACAAACAATTTCCACTTAGCTTTTAGGTCACTTTCCTTAGTTGATTATTCTGTAATAAAGCTTGTGCACTCGTTCATGAAATCTGCTAAAGCTTGTCATTTGATAGTTGCTCGAGGTTGAAACTCGATCTCGTATTGGCTAAGCTCAATTCCCCATTTCACTAACCTTCTCGAGGTATCCGGCTTGCTGAAGACATGTTTAAGGGGAAAACTAGTTAGGACCTTAATAGGGTGTGCTTGGAAGTAGCCCTCGAGTTTTCGCGTTGTGAGTATTAGGCAGTATGCTAAATTTTCCACTATAGGATATCAAGTTTTAGCATCCTTTAACCTTCTTCTAACATAGTAAATTGGATGTTGAGTTCCATCTCTCTCTCTTATAAGCACTTAACTCACTGCATATTCCGAAACGATCATATAGAGGTACAAGTCATCCCCTTTCTTGGGGCTGGATAGAATCGGGGTTTTTCCTATGTAGTCCTTCAATACTTGAAAGGCCTTTCTTTTTTATTTGTTCTTTGTTCCATTTGAAATTCTTCTTTTTCTTTGTTACATCGAAGAAGTGGACACATTTGTCGGTGGATTTGGAAATGAACCTACTAAGGGTTGCTACTTTTCCGTTTAAGCTCATGATTTCTTTGCTCGTTTTGAGTTATTCCATGTCCTTTATGGCTTGGATTGATCAGGGATAGCCTCTATGCCATGTTCACTTACCACATATCCAAAGAACTTTCCGAATTGGACCCCAAAGGAACACTTTTATGGGTTTAGTTTTATTTGGTAGTTTCTTAAGATGTTGAACATCTCTTCTACCTTTAGGTGGATTTCTGCTTTGACGAACTTCACTAGCATGTCATCTACGTATTGCGCCCAATTTGCTCTTGGAACATTCTGTTAACCAGCCTTTGTTATGCTGCTCCAGCATTCTTTAACCCAAAGAGCGTTACTTTATAACAAAATGTCCCCGAGTCGGTTATGAAGCTTGTATGCTCTTTGTCAGGTTTGTGCATGGGGATTTGATTATATCCCGAGTAAGCATTCATGAGGGATAATATTTTATGACTACTCGTCTCATTAACCAACTGGTCTATCCGTGGAAGGGGATAACAATCCTTTGGGCAGGTTTTGTTTAAGTCTGTATAATCAATGCAGGTCCCCATTTTCTGTTGGACTTCTTTACCAACACGGGGTTGGCCAGCCACTTGGGGTATAAAACTTCTCGGATGAACCCGTTTATCTCTAACCTTTTAACCTCCTCTTTCAAAGCCTCTGACTAGTCTCTATTGTATTGCCTCTTCTTTTATCGAACTGGGACTACATAAGGATTGATGTTTAGGGCATGGCTCATGATGCTGGGATTGATTCCAACCATATCCGAGTGAGTCCGAGCGAAAACGTCTTTGTTAAGCTGTAAGAACTGAACTAGGTTGCTTTTTTGGGGTTCTGTCAACATTTTCCCTATCTTGATAACCTTGGTTCCATCCTTTGAATCAATGCTTACGTCCTCCAAATCCTCTATTGGTTTTATCTTCTTTACGTCTCCTCGAGAATCCAAATCTGTTACAATTTCTTCTTCCTTTACAAAATTTATGTCATCAACCCTCTTCCGTTTTCATTTCAAGGAAGTGTACCTATCATTTGCACGTTTATCTATTTGTTCATTTTTATTTTAGCTTCGAATATTGGATGTAAGAATCCATTATCCGAAGGTTGAAAAACAGTAGAGGAATCAAAATATGAAGAATACTCCCTTTTGTATTTGTCAACCATTGTGAAGTACAACTCACGAGAACTAAATTACTCCTTCTGATGGTACCTTATCCTTGCTTTGTTAAGAATTTCAGCATTAGGTATTTAGAAGAGACAAAGGCATCCATTTCTTCCAGAGCAGGTCGACTAAAGAAAGCATTGTAATAAGATAGTTGGTCGATCATGATGGAAAGTGTCTCAAAGGTTCGATGGAGAGGAGGCAACCCGACTTGAACCAAAAGGTTGATCTAACCTACTAGAGTTGACCCATTGTTGTTGAAGCCGAAGATTGGATCATTGCTTGGTTCTAACTTCTCTTCATAGATTCCCATTTGATTAAAAGCATGCTTAAATATGATACTGACAGCATTCCAGTGTCAACAAGGATCTTGGAAACAACAAAGAGCCCAATCTGAGCTGTTATCATAAGGGGGTCATTCTGTGGATGATGGACCCTTTCTTCATTTCCTTTAGAGAAATCTCCAGGTTATGCATTTTAAGAGTGTTATGGATATTCTTTAATGATGGCTCCTCTCGAGTAGAGAATATCCCTTCACGGGCCTCCCACAGATATCGATTCTTGGTCCACCATGGATCACATTGATTCAGTTTATTGGCTATCCCAAGTATAGATGACCTTCTTCCATAACGGCTTCTACCGCGTTGACCGAAATATTTGGTTATCCGTTCGTATGCTGAGCAGATAATGACTTGTTCAGAACAAATTCTTTCAGATGCCCCTCACGGATGAGCTTTTGAATAATCCCGTCCAAAACCTTGCACTCGTCTGTCTTATGTTTGTTTGTTTTGTAATACTCACAATACTTTCCACCGACACGAGGTTGTGGGCAATTCTTGGATTTGAATGAGATGGGGAATTTATTGACCCTTTCTTTTGCCATTGCATACACAAAGGAAATAGGCTTGCTTAAAGAGACTGAGTTGGTATTGACATCTTTCCATCTTGGCCTTTTTTGTTTCCATCCTGATTGAATCTTCCACTTTGGGGTTTTCCTCCCGAAACCCGACCTTCCTCCTTCCCCTCGAGGCCCGAACTTCTTCTTGGTAAGGTTTAGTTCATCCATGTGGATGAATTTACCAGCTTGAAAGTGGAAGTCTTGTAAGTCTTTGCAACCATGAATGTATAATTCTTTCCAGAAGGGGGTATTTTCAATCAAACCAGAGTGCACAACGATTAACTTGTCATGATCATTCATATCTTTGGCCTTTAATGCTTATATGTTGAACCTTTTCAAATAATCTCCCAGGTTCTCTCCTTATCTTTGTTTGATATTAGCGATAACTGTGTAATCAACCGTCGGATCCTTGCAGATACAAAACTGTGTTGAGAACTCAAAGGCGAATTTTTTCCACGAGTAAATGGTATTCTCTCTATATTGACGGTACCACTTAGCTGCTGCTCCCTAGAGGGTTACAGGAAAGAGTCTGCATCTAACAGCTCCTGAAGTGTTATAGTGATCTTTTTAGCTGTTGAAAGCCATTAGATGATCATTGGAGTCAGTTGTTCCAAGATATCTTATGGTTGGAATCTTTACCCTGGATGGTATTATAGTGTTCATGATCTCATCAGTAAAAGGAGTTACTCTTTCGTTGTCATTAACCCTATCATCCTGCGTTCTTTTCCCTTTGCTTCCCAACAGGCCCTTAATGGTTTTTCTAGCAATATCTTTGAGGTAAACCGCCGTGTTGTCATAATTCATCCTCTTAGGATCATATCCTTTAGAAGTAGAGCTTCCAGGCTACTCCTAGTCACATTGATTTCCTTGATGATCTATACCTATTAAAAGGGATTTCTTCTTCTTAATGGAAGATGCTTTGAGATTCTTTTTTGCTTCAGAATATTGGACGCGAGCCTTTCTTTTTGGAGATTCACCTATGTAATACCCTTTAATTTTAGCAACACTAAAGACGATAAACTAAAGAATACATATTTAAATATTCAGAACTAAGTGAAACGGACTACGCCATTGCATTCGTCTCGGAATTCTGGTCAAAATAGACATCTAGTTTTCGTAAAACGGACATTGTCTGAAGAATTTATTAAAGTTAGAAGTTTATATAGGCACCAACGAAATATATATAAATAAAATAAATCCGGAATTCAAACAAATTCAAAAATCAAATAGTAAAGGAGGAGCGGGAAAATTCCCACCCATGGGTGTTGACCCGTGGGTCGACCCCATTAAGGGGGTGTCGACCCCTGTGTGACCCTTAGGTCGACACACCAAGGGGGGTTGACCCCCATACAGATCTGGGCATATTTCTGGTGCTGAACGTGGACTGAATTCTTGGCTATATTCGTTGACCCTAGGCTATAAATAAGACCTCATTCTCATTGCTTTATTCATTCAAAAATAATGGAGAACTAGATGCTGCCTCTACCTAGATTAAAATAGCCTATTTATCTTCTACAACAGGAGTTAGACAAATTCAAAGAATATGCTTCAACATATGCAATTATTCTTTGGTTTCTTAGATCTAATAACAGTGAATCTACGTTATTTTTAAGTATAAACACTTAAAAGTTATTTTTGACATGTCTCTGAATTGGATCTAAGCCTATGACTAATTGGATCATATCAGATCTGCCATAACCTGTGTATCTAAGTTATTTTGACATGACTATGAATTGGATCTAAGCCTGTGCCTATTTATCATGTCAGATTTGCCATTGTTTGTATATCTGATTCGCTGATTAGATCTCATCATGCCTGTTTATGATCATGACACTATGCCTAATTAGTTCTATTATCACATGTTCATCAGATCTGTTCATATATGCCTATCTTGTCATTATGACCGAATTTGTTACTATATGTTTATTAGTTGTTATGCCTATTCCTGTTATCCTATGTCAATCTTGTTATTATGTTTATTTCTGTTCTCTTCCCTCCTTCTTTTCCCTTTTTATTATATAGCCAGGCTACCTTCGAGCTTGGGCATACCGCTGAAATATGCAAACGCGTGAAATTGGAAACGAGGGGAAAACGTTAAAATTGGGGCATAACTTGTATTGGAAAATTTGGGCATAACTTGAATTAAATACATGAATATGGATTTGGGTCATAAATGAAATTGTGATGTAGATCTTAATTTGGGGCATATGGTACATGATGAATATGACTTGGAAAAAAGGGCATGAAAACCTATAATGAAATAGGGATAGTTGTTAAATAATGAAAATGCCTAGATTTACAGTAATTAGAAACTATAACCGCGCTTAGACACGAGGTTAGATTACACTTGTGGTAGAAGTCTGCCCGGACCCGCCCGACATATCCAGCGACCATAAGTGGTGAATCTAATGTGAGGGGTCTAAGTGCACAAACACGTAATGTGCTAGGACATGAGGTTAAGTCCGACTTATGGTAGAAGTTTGCTCGGACCCTTCCGGCATATCCAACATCCACAAGTTGTAGGCTTAATGTGGGAGGTCTAGCGCATTATAACCATAAATGAATATATGGTAATGAATTTGAGTACTTAACCTGATTGAATCCATAGGGATTGCATGAACATGCTAACTTGAGTAGGGGTTAAGTAAACTTGCTTGAAACAGTTGGAGGGTTAATTATATCCTGGGTTGGTGGGTGATATATATATATATATATATGTATATATATATATATGCCCACAAAATTTACCTGTTTGGTAAATGCAATCTTGTTAACTAGTAAGGCATAACCTATAGAAATCCTAGTAGCGGGGATGCAATCGTAGGGTGAAGCTTGTATCATCTTGTGTGTGGGACCCGTTTCAGTCAGTATCCCATATATAGTATCAAACGAGTACTCTGAACTAGGTCGAAGTCGGGGCACGCTTACTGGGCTGATTGTAAGAGATCCAAAAGAGGGGATGGTCTGGGCGGTGCATTCTGACGGGTTCATGTGTGTGCATGGGTCCAGACAAGAGAAGGCTAAGACGTCATGACATCAATAGATATGGTTTTGCACATCCTGATAACGAAGGGCTGCTACTTTGTGGGGTGATACATCCTACTGTGGGGCCACCACAAGGTTCCTACGGAGGAAGCCGATCGATTGGGGTAGTAATTAGGGTACATCTAGACTCTGGTATGTTTAGGAGCTCGTTATTATCCTTAGGGGTAACTCCAGCATGTTTAGTTGGGCTGCCTGTTAAATTGTAGGGGGTTAAACCTCTCACCAGAAGTATGCCTAAGTCTTCCATCTTGTACTTATTGGGGATCATTTTGTTCTAGTGATACTAGTACTGGTGCAGAGAAAAGAAAAGTATTAGAGAAGCGATATACATATATGTTCATTTCAGTTTATTCTGTTTACCTTGTCATACCTACCTCATATGCTATTATCTATCTCTCTAGTTTATATGCCTTTCATGATGCTTTTACTTACTTACATGCTAAAAGTAATTGTACTCGCCAAACTTTATGTCTGACCCATCTTATTTCCTCTTCTTTTTCTTCCGTTTCCCCCCAGGTTCTCAGGGTGGGAATACTCAAGCTTGACCAGGATTCTGTTTTCGTTCTACTTGAAGCTGCTTAGATGTACTGCGTGATTTTATATCTTCTCTACTATGGCTATGCTTCTGGGGATTATTCTCTTTCATGTTTATTGTACTCTAATGATTTTAGTACAAGACATAAGTTTTAAGTTGATGTACTGGGTTTTATATATTTCAGACTCATAATGTAACCATGTTTTGGACCATGATATTTTTTGCTTATTAAAGTTTAAATTCCGCTGCTATTTTATATCTATCTTGTAATGTTTCTGTTTCTGTTTACCTATAACGTTTCACGAAACTTAATGCATTCTCTTAAAGAGCGACATTAACGGACGTGGGGTGTCACAACCTACTTCTCTCTGGCTGGACCTAGTTAGCTTTGAAAACTTCTGCGCTTGATTAGCGTCTATTTGAACTTGCATCTCCTGGATTTGTTTCTTTAGAGCCCTAATTTTAGCAGCATTCTCCTCCATGGCATTTTTGTTTGGTGGCTAACCGGGTTGGAGGTTGCACCTTCTTTATTATTGTTTGGGTTGAATGTAGGGATCATGTTTCCTTCAAGGGTTGAATTAGGAGCTGGTTCCTTATTTCGATCCTCAAATCTTTTTGATTTCGTCTTTCCCTACTATAGAGCAATAAGTTTACCAAATTAATTTTTGATAGGGTAAACATAAAGACGGAGGTTCAGGCCCTCCTTCTAGCACCAAAATGTTAACGATATTTTTCGTCAACACCCGAACTAAGATGAATAATGTATATGTTCAATAGTTTGAGGCACGAGTAGTCTAAGGGTCACTGGGATATGATTATGGATTGGCGCTCCTAACAAGTTTTACCATTTCTTAGGCGTTAAGACCTTGAATCCAAAGATTAGTTACTCTTCCCTCAAAGGGTGATCAACACGCTTATGGAATTGCAAAGCCAATGACCACCTTTGGAAAAAGGTTTTACAAGTTAAGTAAGGACAAAACTACATGTCATAGCCACCTTTAGATCCTAGATAAATGATATACATTGTCCTAAGAGGAAACAGGCTAATGCCTCTCGACGTAAGGGTTGTTTACATGCTCTAATACTTATTGACTTATGTGATACTTCCGCATCAAACCGACCTGGGGAGGCCTTGGTTGCGTCAGATATCAAGGCGTAAGTTCACAGCAAACTTCCTCCCCCTGTTGAGTTGCATTAGGCTTACTATGAATAAACTAAACCGTGTAAGGATCATTCAAAAAATAGGGAAAAGCCTTGGTTTCACCCAGGGCTTCCCCTCCTTCGAATGAGCTATGGTTTGCTCTACCTTGAGAAAGGTTAGTATTAAATCCCTGTCATAGCTTTATAAACACAAATTGATTATAAAATCGAGAAGTGCTTAAGTCGCAGACTTCTCCCTTTATAAATTGAGATATATTACAAGAGTTGAAGAAATCCCCAATTCGATTTGAAAATTAGGGTTTCCACTTGAGAAGAAGAGAACAAGATTGAGAAGTGAAAGTCCGGCCCCGAAAATGAGACCCCTAGTGTCTTATTTATAGAAAAATCAGGGCCCCTTCTATTATTAGGCCAGCAAAGGCCCTATCGACTGCTTTTTCCTTCAGTTTCGAAAGCTTAGGATTTCAACCGCCTTCCCCTTTGGTCCTAGAGGCTTTAGGGCGTTGGTCCATGCTCTCGGAAAGAGGGTCTCGATCTTTGATGTCCTGTCTATCTTCTTTGTATAGGCACCAAGCCTGTCGGTATAGATAGGTTTGTGAAAGCTTTGGGCTCCCAAATATGGGCTCCCGGGTATAGGCTTATGGATGTTTGCTTTCGGACGTATGCCTTCGGTTTCGCTGTTGACTTTTTATGCAACTTGCCTTTATGATTCAAACGGGTGGCTACCGGATCCACCACCTTTGTCGGTGTCGATGCTAAGCAGATTAGTGTGGATAGCTTGCCTCTCTTCGAGGTTCCGGCTTATTTGTCGGTAGATCTATGAAGTGTATCTTAGCCTTTTGGAGGGTGGTTTCCAGTGCTTCATTAGTTGCTTACTAAAATGATCTTCCGGTAACCATCTAACTGAGGTCTCGGTAACTTACTCGCATACGATTTTCTTGTGTTCCGGACCTCGTGCTTTTGATTCTTTTTTATCTGTATCGGCATTAAGCAAGTTAATGCTGATAGCCCCTTTACCTTTCTGGGTCTCGGGTTGTAGTGTCCCTGGTCTTTCTCCTTATTAGCTTCCGATTTTGTAAAGACTCTTTGTTGGTTACCCTTCCTGCCGGAGTTACCCTATTGGAATTACCTTTCCGTTGGTCTCTTTTTATATTGGATTTAAGATTCTCTCCTTATGGAGGGTGCCAGTTGTTGGTCCTCCCGGATAATTTTTAGGCACTTGGTTTACACCGTGTTTAGCTTCTGCTTACGGATCACTGTTCTTTAACTGTGGCAGCTCGATACCCCTTCTGCGTCAGCCTGTCTCAGTATATATTTTGGTAGTAACAATACACATACGAAGGAAAAAGGGTATAGTTGAACTGAATAAAATTATAATAACAGAATAGATAACTGAATAAGAAAGAAGAGAGGATATAACAATAATCCGATTACATAGATTATTGACAGAAAGTAAAATAGAAATAAGAAGAAATCTACAACTTATTATACTGTCAAGAAATACCCTAATTTGTACTACAACTTGCAATTAATGAAATATACTCATAATTTTAAAGCAATCCAATCTATCCCTGGTAGGAAAATCTCTATCTATGAATATTCTCTAAAGTATATGCAAACCTAGGCCTCAATACATCTTATTAGTATGTAGAACGACTCCTAAATGTATTCCTACCATATGTTAATATGATGGTGAGCTGGTCCTCGATGAAGGTAATTACGAAAAATATGTTGGAGGTTCATATAAACTGATGCAAGTTTTTAGAGGATGTAACTTGGTTCATTTTTTTAGAAAGGATATATAATTCAACTAATTTTAATCTGACGAATTTGATATTGATTCAATATGTAACTAACCAACTGATTCTAGATCGAAAGCCATTAAAATAGCTAATGATGATGTGGATATAATGTTTTTATCGACATCGAAATCCATTGAGCTTTTTCTTGTAAAGAGTAGACGGATTCAAGTAGAAGAATTAATAACACCACATATAGTTACCCATGAAAGTGAAGATACTTGTGGAAGAGTGGAAAATGTCATAACTGGTCATGAAAATGCAACTTCAGGCTTTAATACTCCATCAGTCACAGCGACTTACGGTAAACAATAAGGTTTATTCGATTACCCATCGTGTACCAGTTGTAACACCCCGTAATTCTAAAGAACATTAAAATGATAAATTAAAGAATACTTAAATATTTGGAATTAAGTAAAACGGACTGTGCCATTGCATTTGTCTCGGAAATCTGCTTGAGATAGACACCAAGTTTGCGTAAAACAGACATCGCATGAAGAAGTTATTAAGCCTAGAAGTTTGTATGTGCACAAGAGAATTATGTATATAAAAAACCAAGCAAAATATTCAAAAGATTTCGAAAATAAAAAGCAGGAAATAAAGGGGGAAATCGTCCCGTTAGGGGTCGACCCCGTCCTAGGGGTATCGACTCATGGTTTGACCCCATATAGGGGTGTCGACACCTGTGTCGACCCCTACATATCTGGGTAGAATTCAGTTTTTGAGTGTAGACTCGTTCCTAGACTAAATTCGTTGACCCTAGGCTATAAATATGATCTCATTCTCATTGTTTTCATTCACCAAAAACAATGGAGACAACTAGGTGCTGCCCCAACTTAGTTTGATCTAGCCTATTCTTCTTCAACAACAAGTAATCTTGACATGTTTATAAGTTTGGATCTAAGACTATGCCTATTGGAAATCTGAATCACAACATATCTGTCATTATTTGTATATTTACTACGTAGATGTCATATGCCTATTCATGATATCCCTATTCTGTTGGTTTGCCTAATCATGACACCTTATGCCGATTACGTTAGTTTGCCTAATTATGTCATCCTGTGCCACTTTTATTTATTATGCTTATTCTTGTTTTCTTTTCTCCTTTCTTCGCTTTTTGTTTTTATAGCCAGGCTACCTTCGAGCCTAGGCCTATCACTGAAATATGCTAACGCAACAGTTTGGGAATGATTGGGAATGATTAATTTGGGGCATAATTCACATTGTTAACATGATTGGGAAATTTGGGCATAATTTGTATTTTGAGCCAAAACTTGGGATTAGGGGGCATAATCTGCATCTTGATCTAAACCTTAATCTAGGGCATAATTTGTATCGTAGGTCGGACGGGGATTTGAGGCATAATAAACACGAAAATTTGTTAGTAATGAATATGCCTAAATTTACAGTAACTAGAAACTGTAACCGCACTTAGACATGAATTAAATTACACTTGTGGCAGAAGTCTGCCCGGAGCCGCTTGACAAATCCAACGACCACAAGTGGTGAATCTAATGTGAGGGGTCTAATTGCATAAACGTACACATGAGGTGCAAAGACACGAGGTTAAATCAAACATATGGAAGAAGTCTGCCCATACCCAACCGGTATATCCAGCAACCACAAGTGGCAGACTTAATGTAGGAGGTCTAGCGCAAGTAATAACCATAAATGAATGAATGTTGATAAACTTGTAATACTTAACTTGTTTGAATCCATAAGGATAACATCAACATGTTAACTTGAGTAGGGGGTAAGTAAGCTTGCTTGAATCAGTGGGAGGGTTATGTAAGTCTTGTGGCGGTGGGATATATTTATATATATAGGCCCACAAACTTAACCTGTGGGGTTATGCAATCTTGTTAAACTAGTAGGCATAACCTATTGAAATCCTAGTTGTGGGGATGCAAGCCTAGGTGGAAGCTTGTATCATCTGGTGTGGCACCTATTTCAGTCAGTAACCCATCTTGGTATCAAACGGGGAACCCCGAACGAGGATAGGGTTTAGGCACGCTTACTAAGATGATTATAAGAGGTCACTTAAGGGATGGTGTAGGCGGCGCATTTCGACACATTATGTGCGTGCATGGGTCTGGTCTAGGGAGGTTAAGACGTCGCGACATCTGTAAATATGGTTTGTGCCCATTTTGTAAACAAAGGGTTGCCACTTTAGGAAGTGATGCATCCTACTGTGGGGCCAGCACAGGGTATCTACGAGTTAAAGAGCCGATCGGGGGTACATCTAGTATTTCTTGTTTAGGAGTCTGTTCTTGTCGTTGGGGGTTAACACTATCAATACTGTTGGGCTACCTGTTATTGTATGGGGTAAAACCTCTCACTAGAAGTACACCTAAGTCTACCATCTTGTACTTGTTGGGATCATCTTGTTCTTGTTATACTAGTATTGGTGTATTGAGAAAAGTAGTTGAGAAGCGCAATGCATGTTCTATTCTGTTTATCCTGTTTACCTTGTTATACCTGCCTTATGACACTGTTATCTCTCTCCAACTTATATGCCTGTCATGATGCTTTTACTTATTTATATTGTAACACCCCGTAGTTCTGTAACATTAAGTTTCACAAATTAAAGTATAATTAAATTTTAGAAGAAGAATTAAGGAAACGGGTCATACCATTGCGTTCGTCTCGAAATTCTACTTGAGATAGAGTCCAAGTTTGCGTAAATCGGACTCCGTACGAAGGAGATATGACCTCCGGAAGTTTAAGAATTTATTTAAAATTCAAACAGCTCGAAAAACGGATTCAAAATTCAAAAATAGGACCAGACCCGGGCTGGGCAGGAAAATTCATGCCCAGGGCCCAGGTCGACCCTAGGGTCGACCATAGTGTCGACCTGGACCCAGGACGACCATAGGGTCGACCATAGTGTCGACCTGGTTGACCCAGGTCGACCATAGGGTCGACCTCCCCTGTCGACCTGGTCAGGTCTTGCTGGCCTGGTCTGTGTTCTGGTCGAATTGCTGGGCCTGGTCTTGTCACTAGGGCTGAGTTGTCTTCTTTTGATTGGCTTCTCTTTAGAACGGATGGCTTTGATTAAACCTGGCTTCATCGACGGCTCTAATTAACTTGCAACTCTATAAAAACACCCTAGGTCTCCAACTAAAATTCACACAAAAATAAGAACTTGAGCCGCCATACTGTCGGAAGAAAACTAAGGAGAGCCTCCGCTTGAAAAGAGACGAGCAACGATTCAAGAAACAAAAGTCTAATCTAATTTCTACGCAACGTTTTCTACTCCAAGGAAAGCTTTGCAAATTCAGAATAACAGAAACCAGAAAACAAGTTTCAGCGCCCGTTGTAAGTATAGGGGTTTTCGGAATATGAATAGAAACTGCGATGTGATTCGATGTAATTGAAATTGGGGTTTTACTATTGTAAAATATTGATGTAAATTCTGTGTATTGTGTTGATTATGTCATATTTTGTATTAGGTGTTTGTGGCATAAATTGGTTGATGCGAGCCTATTGACATTTTTATATGAAGATAAATATCACTTGCAAGTTTGTAGAAAAAAAACTAGATTTGACATCTTTATGTGATGTCGTTAACATGGTTAGCTTACATTCTTTTTTGGCCTAAGTTGAGACTCATGTAAACATGTTCCAAGTTGAAACCTTTTATGCCTACACAACTCAAAACCTTTGTATACATTATTATGTTTATTTGCAAGTGATAATTGGGTTTATGCAAGTACCTTTTGGTTACACAAATTATACTAGTCTCATGTTGAAATAGGCTACTTGATCTAAAGTTAGTTTACACCTTTGGGTTATGTCAAAAGTGGACATTTTTACGCTAGTTTGGTGTTTGACATTATGTCTAGTTATATGTGTATAAAAACATGTTTAAACAAGTCTAAAAGTACGCCATTTCATGTGACACCAATGTAGATATATCCTTATTGAATGCAAGTTCACATGACCCACAATCTATGTTAGTAAAAACGCTATGTTGCAAGTTCATGCGCCACACACTTTTATGTATTCTAGGACAATTCATGATTCTGTGCTTATCCTTTTTATGTTTATGAGTTGGGCTGAAATGTTAAGCCCAACATATGTTATGTTGCGTACGTATAAACGGGGGAAACAAACGTTGGGTTTAAAATAAAATACATGTATTGGCATGTCTGACACATGCCAATGACTAGTGACATTTAAAGCGGTATAAATTATACCCAAAATTAGTGGATTTGGATAATTGGGCCATAAACATTTACATATAAAAATGAAAAGTGACAAATATGTAAATCTAGAAAATACGAGCATGCTTAACCCGAGGTTGGATTGAGTTGTGATGTAAACCTGCCCGGACCCGCCCGCCTGTCCAGTAATCACAACAATACCTATCCAATGTGAGAGGTTAAGGCATTGAGCCCAATAAAGACCTGAGGTTAGACTGAGTTGTGGCGTAAGACTGCCCGGAACCGACCGGCATACAGGCAGCCACAACAATACCTGTCTAATGTGAGTGGTTGGTGCTTTAATAAGACAATTAAAGCTAAGTTAGGATTGGTAGGGTTAAGTTAACTAAAACACTTAACAAACTTAACGTGTTAACAAGACAAGACTTGTAGGGGTTAAGTAACTAAGAAAACACTTAGCCAATTTAACATGTTAACTAGACTAGAAGGTGAGGTTAAGTAAATACACTTAACCAATTTAACATATTAACTAGACTATAGGGTGAGGTTAAGTAAATTCAGGACACTTAACCGTTATAATCTGATAATTAGATAAGTGGGTGAGGTTAAGTAAATTTAGAATACTTAACCATTATAACACGTTAGCTAGATAAGTGGGTAAGGTTAAGTAAATACACTTAGCCAATTTAATATGTTAGCTGGACTAGAGGGTAGGGTTAAGTAAACTTAGAACACTTAACCATCATAGTGTGATAAATTGAACAGGGTTAAGTTGAAACATGAAGGGGCAATACCTAACCATTAGAACATGTTAATTAAACAAATGTTAGGGTTAAGTTAACTAAGGGAACACTTAACCGTTATAACATGTTAGTTAAAACAGATGGGCAAGATTAGGTTAGGGGACACTTAACCAATACAAGATGAGTGGGTTGGGTTAAGTAATAAGAAATACTTAAACCAATATAACTTGGTTTGTGATAGGGTTAAGTCAACATGAATTACTGATAACACTTAGCCAGTTTAATATGACAAAGAAAGGGGTTAAGCTAACCTGAATTGACTAATGACACTTAACCAATCCAACTTGACGAGAAAGAGGGCTAAGTAGTAAACCCTAGTTAAGAAACAATCGAGAACGGGAGCTAAGTTGAAATCCCCAGTTAAAGAAACTAAGTGATTAACCTTAGTTAACAAGATTTACGGGAAAAGAAACTAAGTGGCAAAACTTAGTTGAGAACAACTAAGTAATAATTCTTAGTCAAGAAAATTGGGCCGGTCAATAATAGATGAATAACCCGATATGGTAGATCATCGCTTAACAAGTGCATGAGAAGGAGCAAACGTTTATCCGATTTCGAAAAAGGCTCCAGCGGACTGGGTTTAGAAGCACGTAGCTTCGGGGGATGTGAGGGTACTCTTGGTATCCCTCTGTGAGGTTGCAGATGATTCGCCTGGGCTCACAGAGGTTAAGGTCTGCGGTAGAAGAACCAAGAGTATGCCTTGGTTGCAGTATGGGCAACCAAAAGACTAGGGTGGATCAGCGTGGGTCGACGATACTTAGTTTAGCCCTGTGATAGCACGTCGTCGACTACCTACCATCTTCAGTCAAGCGTAGTACGCATGCGGAAAGGCAAAGAACTCCCAACAGACTATGTACTTGCTATCTAGTTATGGGTGAGGCTGGCCAATAGGAAAGTGGGGCATAGGTGGCAGGAGTATAGTTCTCGTGCTTGATTTTCTTGGATTGCCTTTCATTAGTTGAGGGAGGGGTCACGTGGGACCATAACCACTGGTAGAAAAATAGACCTTAGCATCTGCAATGGAAGATATCTGAAAGCTCACGACCGAGTTCCATGTTTCTAGAATAGCCCTGCCACGGGACTCAGGTCGCACATTTCAGGACATGTGCATCTACACACCGATAAACGATTCGCGACACATATGTGGGGAAAGTCTAGGAACATATACCACTCTAGGTAGTGTGTCCTAGACTAGGGGCATCATTCGACAGGTAGCATAATCCCTAGTGGACCTAGGTGGCATAAATCCTGAATCCGAGAAGTATTAGATAAGTCGCATAAACCCTAGTTGAATCTAGGAAACGCTCGATAGAAAACTCTATATAAAATCTAGGTAATAAATAATGGATGTGCGCCTGATGGTAATCACAGTTACAGGGACTGGGATCACGTTATCATCTTTATACAGATTACTAGTTGGGATACTAGTTAGGTGGTGCAGAGATTAGTATGGGGTGCGATAGTAATTTCAATTCTAAACCGCTTTGCCTTAGTTTATGGTATTTTTCCCATCTTCAGTTTATGCCTGTCATGTCCTTTTCCTTATTCATATACCGAAACACCACTAGACTTACCAGGCTTTATGCCTGACTCTATGTTTTCTTTCGTCTTCTTTTCTTCCGTTCCCCCCTAGGTAGTCAGGGAGGGAATATCTCAGATTTGTATGGACCTGTTACTCTTTCCAAGCTTGAAGACTCTTTGATGTGCTGCTTTGGACTCTCTTTTCCACCGCTATGGCTGGCTAATGTTTTATTGAGGAATATCATTGTATATTTATGCTTCTTTATTTTGTTAAACAAGATAGATACTTTGTTGTTGGAAAACAATCTTTGTACAAGCTGTTATAAATGAAATAAAGTTTTATTCACTTTTCCGCTGCTTTATTTATCTGCCTTGTAATTTATCTGCATCTTTTATCTATAATACTTCACAGAACTTAGTGCATTCCCTTTGTGAGTGACACTAATGGATGTGGGGTATTACATATATGCTAAAAGTAACTGGACCCGCTAGACTTTATGTCTGACCTATTTTGTTTCCTCTTCTTTCTCTTCCGTCCCCCCCCCCTCCCCAGCTTCTCATGGTGGGAATATTAAAGCTTGATCAGAATTCTTCTTTTCTGCTTGGAGCTGGTTAGATATATTGCTCGATTTCGCATTTGCTCTACTATTGATATATTTTGGGGATTATGATCTTTTTATATCATTGTACTATAATGATGATTTTTGTACAAGGTAGAAGATTTATGTTTTCAATATTCCAGACTTATTATGTAATTGGGTTTGAACCACGTAGCTTTTCCAGTTAATAAAGTTTTAATTCTGCTGTTATTTTATATCTGTCTTGTAATGTTTCTCTTACTGTTTACCTATAACGCTTCACGAAACTTAATGCATTCTGATAAAGAGTGGCATTAATGGATGCAGGGTGTCACATTTGGTATCAGAGTTGAAGGTCACCAGATCGGATAAAAGATTTTCAAAAGGTTTAAAAGAAAGTGTTAACGATATTTTTCGTCAACACCAAAAATGGATCAATGAGGGTGGATCTTGAGGGAAAATCGGGTGGATTGTTTCTCTTTCCCGTTCGATTTTAATGGCGGATTAGGATGTTGACGCTATTAGGCGTAGGCTCATTGTGGTCTTCTAGATTGGATCCAGGCTCAGCGAATTGAATTCGATCGCCACTCAAGGGTGTGATGGGTGGAAACCTGAGTTCTTTTACAAAATGGGTAATAGATCGTGATGATAACAATTAGAGAAATAAATGTGCACACTTACAGAGTAATTTTATCAAGAAGTTCTCCCTTTATTAAGCTTTTAATGAGAATACATAGATGTCGTAGAGAAAGAATTCTCCATTGATGATTTTTCTAAGTTATTTCCGAGGATATACAAAAAGTAAGGAAAATCCCCCCTCTCAATGTGGCATCTGGGGCTCTATTTATAATGATTCAGGACTCCTCCCGTCAAGGGGCTGGTAGGCCCGCAGGTATGTTTGTCGGTCGCTTCCGTCTAGGATTCGGGTGCGAGATCATTGGCTGCTTTTGGTGCATTGGTCACGGTCCTTGAACGATACTTGAATATCTAAAAGTGACTCGTGAATGTAGGCTTGCGGATATGAGCTTCCGGATGTAGGCTTCCGGCTTTATCGTGAATATGTGGAGGGACTGGGCCTCACAGTGTATGTTGATATCTGCCAGTTCGAAACCGCCACGAGTTTCGGTATTAGGTGAATTAGTACGGGTAGCCTGTGTATCCGCATGGGTCTCGGTTAACCTTTCGGTGGGGTTTTCCGTGTAACCTGGATTCCCGAGGGACACCTTCTGATGATACTCCTGTTATTTGTGACTTCATCCTTTCGGTGTCTATGCGGTAGGTGATCTGGGAGTTGGTTCCGTGTAACCGTCGTGCTCCTTCGTTGTAGTGTTTAGAGTGCTTTCGCCTTTGGATGTATCGGTGTATGGATACGTTATTATTGAAGATTTCCTCTTGGGTTTTATCTATCGAGTTTGTCACCTATGATTTCTTCGGTTCTAGATCAGAGTGGTTCTTTACACGGAGCCTTACGCTAAGTCGATACTGTCGGAAGAGTCCTCCGGGATTGATTTTGGCGGAGGGTGGCCCTGTCGGTTAAGCTCCATAGTTTTCTTTTACGACTTTCCCTTTTAGGGGGAATGAAAGAGGAAGGTTGTTGTTAATACGGTCTTTCGGATTACGCCTTTCTACCTTTGCTCTTTTTGTTGCCAGACCCTACTTTTTAGCCTTTCGCGAGCTTTCGGTTATCGGATACCCCTTCGCCGCTAACTTTTCTTTAATGTTAATTTTGGTAGTAACACCCCCCCTCGAGTGAAGGGGTATTTTCAACTTTTCAAGTAAAACTCCTGATTTCTTTTGAAGCGTCATGTCGAAGCCCTTTGACCTTCCTTTGCAGGGGAACATCGATTGGCCCTTGCTTGGGTGGTGTAGATTTGAGTAGGTATCCTTGCACAATTACCACTGCTTTTTCTTCCCCTTTTACCTGCAATATTAATTTCTTGAACCAGATTATTTGTTTCTTGAAGATCCAAAGTTAATCGTAGGGAAATGACTACTCAAACCCTTGGTAAGCAATTGTTTTTTTTAGGGAATTGGAATGTTCGCCCAATTTCACTTAGGGTTTTGCATATAGGATACAGATTGTTTGCATTTTAACAGCCTGAGAGATGATTTTATGGCAATCAACCTACTTCCCCATACTCCTAAATATCAATTCTTGGGTTTAGGACTCCAAAAATTTTGTGTTTGAAGATTTCGTCATTCTGGCCACTTGTTATCATTAGGCCTAAGCGTAATCTCTTCTGAATGTTTTAATGGATGGGATATAAACTTCATATACTCACGAAATTACATCACCTAGCAGTGTCATATCTAACAAGATGAGTTCTGGCTTATCACCCGTTGATGCCTATGGTCCCTCTCGGACGAGAAAATTTCTTTTGAAGAAATCGCTGGTTACTTCTCAGGATGAAGTTAATTCCATTCTCGCCAGTTTTGGAATGGACGATGTTGAGATCGTTCCTGTTGCTGACTGTCATGACATCATGCATCCTCCTGAGGGATATTTTGCCTACTCAGCCATTCATGTTTGGCATGGGGCCTTCTTTCCTTTTCCACCCTTCATGCTTCGACTTCTACAGGATTTAGGAGTCGCACCAATTTAATTTTCTCCAAACACTTATACATTCCTTATATGCTTGCAAGTTCTTGCTCTAGAACTGGGACAAGTTTCTCTTAAGTCGAACCTTGTTGCCATTTGGTGTGCTTTTCGAAGGATGAGGTCCTTCCCTTATTCCACGTTTCCCCTTTACGAAAGGTTGTCAATGATGGTGCGGGCAAGGTTATGCCCTGGAAAGACCAATTCTTTTTCTTTAAATGTCATGTCGGTGCTCCTGGCCGAATTGCCGATTATAGTAAGTTCCCTTGACTTTTCGCAGGAGATTATCTTCTCATTAGCAATACATCTTTAGTTCTTTTATTTTTAGATTTTTCTTCTGAGGAGGCACTCCTAACAGAGAGTGAGTCTCATGTGTTTAAGCTCATTTTGGAATTTCTCGAGCGGCCGCTAAGTCGATCCGCTCTACTAACCACGGATAAACAATCTCCTTCCTCATGGTTAAATGATATTGGGGCGTCCACCGGTCTGTCTCCCTGGTACTAATCGTCTATTGGCAGGTCCGGAAGTGTTTACTCCTTCTGCCCCATTATTCCCAGGTACGTCTTATTGATTCAACAGCTTTCATGTTGAGATCTTCTTTCGACACTACTACTTCGTGCTTTTGATTTTTTCCTGACCTTCCGTTTGGTTAGGGGTTCCAGTTGTGGAAGCCCCAACTTCTACCGATGCGTTGAGCCAGGCTTCCGCAGCTGCTCTTAAGAGGCTAGCCGAATTTCCTACTGATCTTCCAACTAAGAGACTGAAACCCAATACTCCTACTTCCACGACTCCCGGGGATGTCTTTGACAGGAAAGTAAGAAGTGGTGCTTCCTCACTGTTTTCTTCAAGCACATCTGGAATGGGTATATGTGTGATGCCGTATACTTCTCCTTCTCAGACTGTCGGTTCTTCAAAACCTCTTGACCTTTCGCCAGATTTTACTGATCTTGTGAAGCTCATTCTCTCCGAACCTAAATTTTCTAACGTTTCATTACTTTCCACTCCTCCTAACACGATAGATTTTTATCAATACCTGATTGCCCAACAGCTCAAGGTACAACGCTTTTTTTTATTCTTGGGCTTTCTATCTTTCGCAACTATATGCTGAGTGCTCATACCTTCACAAGCCATTAAGAGATGGCATGTGCCTTAGTCCATCCTTTCTTCCTCCGTTTCTGAAATTACTCGACTTAGGGAGGCCAACACAGTTTTGACCGAAGAATATGAGAGGTTGAAGGCTTCCTTGGAACATGCTTAGTCGGCCTTAGAGAAGGAGAGGCAGATTAGGGATGTAACTCCCGACAGGGTTTCAGCTGTAGAGCATCAGAGGGCAGAGGATGTGATTGCCCACGCTGATGAGCATCGGAAGAAAGATGAAGAACTTTATTGTGTCGTCCAGATCATTTATGCAACCCAAGACAGGATTTCAGATTTTTTGAAAGTCCATCTCCCACGAATCAAGTCTGACTGTTATGAAGATGCCCTATTTTCTCATTTTTCTAACAACCTTCAGAATTTTTCTAAACTCCAGACCTCCTCCATTTCTCCCTTTATCCTGGATCGGGTTAAGGAAAGGATTAAGTTGGGTGAGGAAGGAGTGGATGCACCGAGGAGGGGTGACCTTATAGCCGAGGACCTCTTATTTATTGACAGACTTTCGGATGACATAGGCGAGGAGGGGGTAAACCCCGTTTCCTTGGGCAGCGATAAAGAGAGAGGGTATCGGTCCAAAAGATGGCGACTATCCAGGCAAGTGTGTCATCTATGATTTTGAATTGCCATTACCCAGAGAGGGTGGACCTCCTGGCCTTTCTGGAGGGAGAGAAATTGTTGATCACGAAGTTCCCTCTCTTCGGGTATAACTTTTTCCTTGGATGTATCTTTCTTTTTTCCTGAACGTTTGGCCTTGAACATTTTCCTGTTGTTATGGTAGATAAAAAGAAACTGTTCTCCTGCCTTAAGCAGAGTTAGATGACAAAAGTTCAAACCATTTTTATGATGGATAGATAGTACACTTGTATATATTTAACTCCGTAACCTACGCAACGCTTGTATGAGGTCCCCCCTCTGTTGTCAGCAAGGGCTAATGTGTTTATTTTCATTATGACAGAACTTAATTTACTGTAAGGAGGCATTACGTATAACTCATGGGTCGAAAAAGGAGTTACGCGCTATGCTTATCCTCACTTTCAAGAAAATGTGTTTCCTTGAAGGGCTTGAGTGTGCTTATACTACATTTCCTCAGCTCTTCTTGAACTTGTGGAGTGGGGACCATGAAGCTATGTTAAGGAACCTTAGAATTAAACATGCTGAAACATTATGTAAACAGTAGGCATGTGAAACAATGATGTACTTATAATTCGCTCTTCCACACATATGTTATAGTTGGCAGTCCCTGGGTTTGATCCGTGTAATGGTGTATAAGGAGGAGAAGGGGATATGACCTTTGAAAATAAAGTCGTAATCAGTTTTTTCTTTTTGTATGTTTGTGGGCAGGTTGATCAGCGTGAGACTCCTTCCTCCTAGGACGGAACGCCATCGAAAAAAGAGGTGCTTCCTATATCTTATGAAAGGAAGCTCTTACATCAGGACTTATCCATTAAACATTTAACCGAGAGGATGAATATTTTGAAAAGACAGTTGGAAGAGAAGGATAGAATCATTTTGGAGTTGAGAACGTTCATAAAGACTTAACCCTCCGTCGAGTTCCATGACGAGCTAAAAAAATCTCCGCCAACGCGTCATTAACTTGGAAATCAATTTAAACAATGTTAATACAAAGTGTGAAACGTGGGAACACTGTTATGAGAACATCCCTATAATGATGGGAACTTCATCCCTTGACATCGCGACAACGCATAAGGCCTTCGCTCCTCAGAGGTGTTATTACTTGAATAACCCTCCACCGGGTTTAAAGGAAACAATTATTTCTAAGTGATGTAAAAGAGTGGTGGCCGAAATGAAAGGAATTTATGACACTAGATTAATCAAGGACTCCCACGACCGCGTCGCCAGGTACACCGACCAGATCAGACACTTGCAAGAAGAAAATCATGATTTACGTGTGAGCGTTTTTGATTTGGAAAAGGAAACTAAATCTCTTAGGGCAATGTGTAGGGCTTACAACAGAGCTTTGAAGCTCCAACCACAACCTTCCAGTTACTTAGACGAGACAAATGGGAAAGTTCAAAAACTTAACAAATTATTTGGCATGACACTTCGTCATGCCGTCGACCCCCCTTTACCCGAGGATGGAGAGGATCCAGATGTTCAATGACGTTTTGTGATGATGACACATGATTTTTCATTACATTAATGATGATGATGTAAAATAAATAAACTTATGTATTGATAACTTTTAATACGTAAATGACTATTGGTATAAGACATGAACGTGAGTTACTTGTATGATGAATGACTTACGAGGTCTTCTTTCGTAGGCATCCTACGGATGTCTTGATTTGAGACAACTATCTTGGAAGTCTTAAGACCGACATCCCAACGGTTGGAGCCTCCTCTCGATACTTACAAGAGGTTTCTTTCACCCAGTCTCAGGTGTTAATACATAGAAAACTTGCCTCCCTTCTGGCATTTGTTCAGAGCCGAATCGATTCGGATTCGGTCGTAAATTCTAATAGATCGGAAACATCTTTAGCATGGGTGAAACACTGAGGCTTGCTTGTATTCGGGCATCAATGATAGTTGGACGGAACCTCTTCTGGTTCTCATATAGAGTTGGATCTTCCCAGATTCGGGTGGTAACATAGAAGACCGGAACCTCCTTCGATATCGATAGAGTGTTGAATCAACCCAGATTTGGGTATTAGCATAGAAGGCTGGAACCCCTTCCGGTATTGATGGAGCGCCAAATCAACCCAGATTCATGTATTAGTATGGAGAATTCGAAACCTCTTTCGATATTACGAGGACGCCGAATCAACCTAGATTCGGGTTTTAGTATAGAGAACCGAAACCTCTTACGGTATTTAGAGAACACCGAATCGACCCAGATTCGGGTATTAGTATGGAGAACCAAAACCTCTTTTGGTATTAAGAGAATGCCGAATCAACCCAAATTCGGGTATTAGCATAGAGAACCCAAACCACTTTCGGTGCTAATAGAGTGAGTATCCCCATTGGATTTGATTTTGGAAGTAAAGGTCGTACGTGTTTCTTGAGTCCCATGGGATTTCATAGTCAAAGCAGAGGATGTATGTACTTTGTTGGCCACCCTCTGGGCCTATGCGTCCGGTGCGCTTGGCTAGCTTATCCACAAGCAAGGCCCAAGGACTTACCCGACCTCCCTCCAGGAGGCGCCTTATCCTGAACATCGTAGGTGATGATAAGGGCATAGAAACTTAGACGGGGCCATCGTAGGCACAAAACTAAGGTTTACTCTCCTGACGCTCTACACGGGCCATGGTAGGCGAGGTTTATATGCCACCCCCTCCAAAGGGTGCCCTATCCTGACCATTGTAGGCAATGATAGGGGTTTGCCCTCCCTTCCGCGGGTAACGCGGTATAGAAGCAGAGGTAGGACGTGCTCTTTTATGAGTAGAGGTAGGACGTGCTTAGTTCTAGTAGAGGCAGGGCGTACTCTTCTGCAAGCAGAGGCAGGGTGTGCTAATTTTAGATGCAGCGCCACGACCATTTCTGGTGTGAAACGATGACTTACGCTTTCGATGCTTTAACCCTGCCCCCTCTGGTTTGGGCAAAGAGAAAGACTAACACAATCATCCCCCCTTCGGGGGGATGCCTCGCCTCGGCCAATTTGGTGATGACGAGGGTTTCCCTTCTCTTTATCCATTTGTGACATGATTTTTCCTTGGTCATTTTGTTTATAGAGAATAATTCTCTCATTATCACAGTAGGGTTTCGATGGCATAACCTTCTATGGTTTCCTTACATAATTTTGTAATTTTCCTTAGTTCAAGAACCTAATGATCATTTCCTCCAATACTCTGCAATGGTTGGTTTCATGTCCGTTTACCATATGGTAGTAGCAATACGATCCTCCTCTTTTAGCTTCGTTTTTGGGCTTCTTCTTGGGCAATGGCCAGAAGTTTAACTCATGTCTGCTTAGGAAATAGATACCCTCAATCGATACAGTGAGCTTATAACCCTTTGGTAACCTTGACTCGAAATCCTTTTTCTGCCACTGCATCTTGGCCTTTTTGCCACTTAGCTTGTTATTCCTTCATTATCTCTACACTTTCTCTTTACTACTCTTCGATGTGGGGGTATATCTTCTTTAGACTTTATATCGGTCATGGGGATAGGAATTTTCTCTATACTTCGTTCGATTACGGTTTCTATGGCCTTTGCGAGAATAGCTCTTTTGGCGAGGAGAAAGGGATTGTGTCTTTCGGTTGAGGGGTTGGTAAAGCGCAAAAATCGGAGTGGATCCTACGTCGAAGGGGTTAATGCTCCATCGATCAGGGTCATAGGGCTCAGTGTCCATCTTTTTCTCTTGGATATGGAGGTTTTCTAGCTTGGATCTTTCAATCGCCCATGGCTCATCGATGTTCGCCTCAGCTGTGGGAAACCCCTCAATCATCTGTGGAAATCCCTTACTCATAAGGTTCTTAGGATCTTAGTTCAGGATGGAACAATCACATGTAGGTATGGGGTGTGGCTGTTAACCACAAGGTCAGAGATTCGGACCTCCTTCTAGCGCCAAAATGTTAAAGATGTTTCTCATCAACACCGAAAATGGATCAATGGGGTGGATCTTAAGGGAAAATCCGGTGGATTGTTTATCTTTCTCATTCGATTTTAATGGCGGATTAGGATGTTGAGGCTATTAGGCGTAGGCTCACTATGGTCTTCTAGATTGGATCTAGGCTCAGTGAATGGAATTCGGCCGCCACTCAATGGTGTGATGGGTGGAAACCTGAGCTCTTCTGCAGAATGGATAATAGATCGCCATGATAACAAATAGAGAAATAAATGTGCACACTTACAGAGCAATTTTATCAAGGAGTTCTCCCTTTATTAAGCGTTTGATGAGAATACATAGATGTCGTAGAGAAAGAATTCTCTATTGATGATTTTTCTAAGTTATTTCAGAGGTTACAAAAAAAGTAAGGAAAAGTCCCCCCTCTCAATGTGGCATCTGGGGCCCTATTTATAATTATTCGGGACTCCTTCCATCCAGGGGCTAGTGGGCCCGTAGGGATACTTTTCGGTTGCCTCCTTCTCGGCTTCGGATGCGAGATCTTTAGCCGCTTTCGGTGCACTGGTCACGGTCCCTGAATGATACTTGAATATCTGAAAATGACTCGTGAATGTAGGCTTTTGGATATGAGCTTCCAGATGTAGGCTTCCGGCTTTATCGTGAATATGTGGAGGGACCACGCCTCACGGTTTATGTTGATATCTGCCGGTTCGAAATCGCCACGGGTTTCGGTACTAAGTGAATTAGTATGGGTAGCTTGTGTATCCGCTTGGGTCTCGGTTGACCTTTCAGTGGGGTTTTTCGTGGTAGCCTGGATTCCCAAGGGACGGCTTCCGACGCTACTCTGTTATTTATGACTTCATCCTTTCGGCGTCTATGCGGTAGGTGTTCCCGGAGTTGGCTCCAGGTAACCCTCGTGCTCCTTTTGTGTAGTGTTTTCAGTGCTTTCGCCTTTGGATGTATTGGTGTATGGATACATTATTATTGAAGATTTCCTCTCGGGTTTGGTCTGTTGGGTTTCTCGCCTATGATTTCTTCAGTTCTAGATCAAAGTGGTTCTTTACACAGAGCCTTTTGCTGAGCCGATACAGTCGAAAGAGTCCTACGGGACTGACTTTGGCGGAGGGTGGCCCTGTCGGTTAAGCTCCATAGTTTCCTTTTACGACTTCCCCTTTAAGGGGGAATGAAAGAGGAAGGCCGCTGTTAGTACGGTCTTTCGGATTATGCCTTTCTACCTTTGCTCTTTTTGTTTCTAGACCCTACTTTTTGTTAAGCCTTTCGCGAGCTTTCGGTTATCGGATACCTCTTCGCCACTAACTATTCTTAATGTTGATTTTGGTAGTAACAGAAAGCATTTTCTAAAGAAAAGTTTATTTTGAAAAACATATTCCCCAAAGCCATTTGAAATATCTTTCATTCTCTGTTTGAATCCCTTTTACTTTTCTTTTCAGCATGTCTGGGGAACCTAATATTCCTGAGGGCGTTACGATACCGGGTTGGTCCCGTAGGTATCTTGAGGCTACGACGCCTACCGAAGGCCAAGCAGACACCTCTCCCCCAGCTGCAGCCGTCGTTCCTCCTCCTCCTCCTCCGCGTACTGATAATTTCTCTAAGATGACTTCTGTGCAATGGATAGAAAGCCATTCCGAGGAACTGAGACTTTTGTAGAAGCAAGGAATTGGCTTAAACAGATAGAGAATTTGTTTGGAATTTTCGAAGTTGAAGATCATAGGAAGATTAAGTTAGTCATTTGGCAGTTGAAAGATGAGGCTTCATTCTGGTGGGAAGTGACACAAGCAGGGCGTCCAGTGGAGACGTGGGATGATTTCCTACAGGGGTTCGAAATGAAGTTTCTTTCTCAAGCCGAGCAAAGCATGCAAATGGAAAGGTTTTTGGCACTTAAGAAGAGTGCCATGTCTGTTAAAGAGTATGTTAATAAGTATAACCAATTGGCATGGTTTGGTCTGGAGCTAGTGAATACCCTGCATGAAAAAGCTTTGAGGTTTGTGAGGTTTGCTAGAGGATTGAATGAACCACTTCATAGGTTAGCTATGTCTCATATTCCGATGGGAGAAACTTTTAAGAAACTTGTTGATATGGCATTAATGCATGAGGAAGATAAGGGAGAAAAGAAAGAGGCTAAGGTTGAGGAAACACAAAACAAGAAAGTATGGCCCAATAAAGAAGAACCGCAACAAAAGAAGGGCGGTAAGAATGGCAAATCTCGAGATAAGAGGAAATGTCATCATTGCAGACATAAGAGTCATGTGATCAAGGATTGCAAGAAAAGAAAGAACACTTGTTTTCATTATGGATAGGTAGGAGATCTTGTTAAGGATTGCCCGAAGAAGCAAGGACAAGGTCAAAGGGCGGGATCTTCTGGAGGGTAGGTGCATGCTCTCATGGCTAGCGCGCCAGATAGAGGTAGGAAAGTTTCCATTGAAGGTTTTATTTCTATTTCCAATCATCCAGTTAGAACTCTTTTTGATTCTGGCGCTTTGCTTTATTTTATGTCTGATTTTGTGGTTAAGTCTCTGCACCTTAGTACTAGTCTGGTTTTGGATCCCGTTGTTGTCTCAAATCCCATTGGTGGTACGACTCATTTGTCTGTGATTTGTCGAGGTTTTAGAACATATGTGCTAGGCATTGAATTTGAGTGTGATGCATACGTGCTTGGTTTCATGGGCTATGGTTTGATTCTAGGGATGGATTGGCTAACCATGTATGGTGCCATTTTGGATTGCGAGAGGAGGGTCGTAAGACTTTTGACTTGCCATGGGAGGACCCTCGAGATTTCTTGTGACACTAAAGGGTCTGTCATGCTTAGTTTCCTAGAATCGCTTGATGCATATATCGATGATCTGCGATCTGTACTAGCAATCTGTGAGTATCCTGATGTTTTTGAGGAGGTTCAAGGCTTACCTCAGAGGTGCGAGATTGATTTATGTATATACTTGGTGGAAAATGCACAGCCAGCTGCATTGCTTGTGCGCCATATCTCCAAGAGAAAGAAAGGAGCTTAGCAAGCAAGTAGGGGAGATATTTGAGAAAGGATTTATTAGGCAAATCATATTTGAATGGGGTTCTCCAGAAGTATTCTCCACTAAGGCAGATGGTTCGCTTCGCTTATATGTGGATTATATAGAGTTGAATAAACTCATTAAGAAGAATAAGCACCCACTTCCGAGGATTGATGATCTACTTGACCAACTTGTTGGTGCATCTGTCTTCTCTCAGTTAGACTTGGCCACGGGGTTTCATCAGTTGAGGGTAGCTGAGGATAGTATAGATAAGACCGCTTTTAGAACTACAGATGGTTTCTTCGAGTGGCTCGTTATGCCTTTTGGGTTGACGAATGCACCCGCCTATTTTGTTGATC
Source organism: Allium sativum (assembly GCA_030737875.1). Taxonomy (NCBI): domain Eukaryota; kingdom Viridiplantae; phylum Streptophyta; class Magnoliopsida; order Asparagales; family Amaryllidaceae; genus Allium; species Allium sativum. The sequence continues at coordinate 52,728,118 of CM060920.1, read as the reverse complement.
TGATGAGTAGGGTGTTTTGGGTGTTTCTAAATAAGTTTTTTTGTTGTCTTTTTTGATGATATCTTGATTTTCTCGAAGAATGAAGAAGTGCATGCCCTACATTTGAGGGTTGTTATGAAAACTCTCTGTGTGCACCAGCTTATGGAGAAGTTATCCAAATGTCATGTTTGGAGAAAAGAAGTAAGATTTTTTTAGGCATGTGGTCTCTAAAGATGGGATAGTAGTAGATCCTGCGAAGGTAGTTGCAATTCATAATTGGCAAATCCCAAAGAATGTAACGGAGATGAGGAGTTTTCTTGGTTTAGCAGGCTATTATAGGAAGTTCATTAAGGACTTCGCAAAGATATCAACCCCACTCACTAGACTGACGAAGAAGAATCTGACATTTTCTTAGGATATAGATTGTGACGATGCTTTTCAGCGATTGAAGAGGGCTTTGACAACAGCCCCAGTCTTGACTTTTCCTAATGGGAACAAAGTGTTCACAGTATACAGTGATGCGTGTGGTACAAGGCTTGATGCAGTTCTAATGCAAGAGGGAAGGATAGTATGTTATGGAGGTAGACAGCTAAGAGTTCATGAGAAGAACTACCCTACCCATGATTAGAGTTAGCTGCTATAGTATTCACGCTTATAACTTGGCGCCATTATCTATTAGTAGAAGAGTTCGAGTTGTACACCGATCATAAATCTCTCAAGTACTTTTTCTCACAGAATGATCTCAATTTGAGGCAACAAAGATGGATGGAGTTCCTAGCGTCCTATGACTTTGAGACTGCTTATACCCCTGGCAAGGGTAATGTGGTGGCGGACGCACTGAGTAGGCAAAGGATGACCTTAAGTCCTCTGTTTGTGGAAAGGAAAAGCTTGGACTTTATATCGACTTTTGAATTTAAACCCTCCACCGTGTTTACACCTGGTTTATTGGCATCATTAAAGGTGCAACCTACTCTATTGGATTAGATAAGGGCTTCGCAGTGAGAGAAACCACAGCTAGCAAATATCTTGGATAGGCTCAGTAAAGGGGAGACTTCTAGTCACATCAGTAGATATTCCACGGATGATAGAGGGTAGTTGTGGCGAGATGGAAGGATTTGTGTTCCCCGAGTTGGGAGTTTGTTGAAGACAGTCCTTGAGGAAGCCCATCATTCTAAGATGACCATTCATCTAGGCGGTGATAAGACATATAGAGATATAAAGAGGGTTTTGTTTTGGGCTGGGATGAAGAAAGATGTGGCGGGGTTTGTTTCTCGATGTTCGATTTGTCAGCAAGTTAAGGCTGAGCAAAGGAAGCCCAGTGGTTTACTTTATCCTTTGGAAGTCCCACAGTGCAAGTGGGAGAGCGTCTCTATAGTAATCATTGATGGTTTTCCTAGATCTAGGAAAGATAACACCAGTATTTGAGTTATAGTTGATAGGCTTACTAAGAGCGCTCATTTTATCCCTGTAAAGAGTAAGAGGACATCAACATGCTGGCAGTAGTTTATCTTCGTGAGATAGTCCGTTTGCATGGAGTACCTTCCAGTATTGTGAGTGATCGTGATCCCATATTCACCGGTGAGTTTTGGTGGAGATTTCAAGAAGTGTTAGGTACACAGTTGTGTTTGATCACCGCTTATCACCTACAGACCGATGGACAGACGAAAGGGTGAATAGAGTCCTTGAGGATCTTTTAAGACTGTGTGTCCTAGACTTCGGAGGGACTTGCGAAGAGCATTTTCCTTTAGTAGAGTTCGCCTACAACAACACTTACCAAGCTAGTATTGGCATGGAACCCTTCGAAGCATTGTACGGATGACCCTGTAGATCACCGACTTGTTGGTGGGAATATACAGAAAGGCTTCTACTTGGGCCTGCGATGGTCAAAGATACTTTAGACAAGATTGACTTTATCCATAGGCACATGAAGACAGCTCAGGATAGGAAAAAGTCCTATGCAGATAGGAGAAGGACTGACATTGAGTTTGAGGTGGTAGACATGGTTTTCATCAAGGTATCACCTTTGAGGAATGTAGTTCGTTTTGGATCTGTAGGGAAATTGGCACCAAGGTTTGTAGGGCCATTTCCCATAACAGAAAGGATTGGCCAAATAGCCTATAAAGTAAAGCTACCAAAGAGAATGTCCAGCATTCATGATGTTTTCCACGTTTCTCATATACGGAAGTGCTTGCATGATACCGTAGAAGTAGTTGAGCCGAGTATGCTTGAGGAAGTAGAGGTGGAATGGGAGGCGACATTTAGACGAGTTCCTACCCGTATTATTAGATCAGAGGTTAAGAATCCACAAAACTGAGAGGTCAAGTTGATGAAAGTTCAGTGGGGAGATGACCATGAGGATGCAACTTGGGAGACTGAAGAAAAGATTCGAGCTTTGTACCCTTTTCTCTTGAAGGGTATGTTCTTAACTTCTTTTTCCAAAGCTTCTATTTGTGCTTGTTTCTATTGTTGAAGTATATCCCATCGATTGAATCTTCGACCTTTAGGTAGGAATCCCGTGGATGTAAGCATGTGTTTGAGATACATTATGTTTGATGGATGCAAGTGGATGCAAGTATTTGCTAGTGGTTACTCGTGGATGCATATACACACATTAGGCACTAGATCGGCTCAATCACTCTCATACTACATATGGAAGCGTGTTTATTTTTGTTCGTTTATAGATGAAAATGGGTGAATAATCTGTGGATGCTGCATTTGGATGGATGATTGTGCACTCATATAGAGCTTACATGTTATAGTAGGATTATTTGTATACATGTTGGATTCATGGCACTAACATACATTGCATTAAGGAGGTCAACTGAATCAGTAGATCGGTTGATCTTTCGCATTAGTATAGGCACATATACACACACCTTTGCATATGTCTATATAAGCATTAGAAATCTTTTAAACCAATGGATGCCTATGATTGGTGGATGAGTAGATGGATGATGGATGTTAGGACATACATTCATCTTAACTTGGAGATTTTGGGGACGAAATCCTTTAAGTAGCGAAGAATAAAACACCCTGTAATTCTAAAGAACATTAAAATGATAAATTAAAGAATACTTAATTAAATATTTGGAATTAAGTAAAACGGACTGTGCCATTGCGTTTATCTCGGAATTCTGCTTGAGATAGACACCAATTAGCGTAAAACGGAGATCGTATGAAGAAGTTATTAAGCCTAAAAGTTTATATACACATAAGAGAATTATATATATACAAAACCTAGCAAAATATTCAAAATATTTCGAAAATCAGAAGCGGGAAATACAAGGGAGAAATCGGCGCATTATGGGTCGACCCCATCCTAGGGGTGTCAACCAATGGGTCGACCCCCACACAGCGGTGTCGACACGCATGTCGACCCCCATGTAGATCTCCCCCCCGAGATATGGCCAGAATTCAGTTTCTGAACGTAGACTCGTTTCTTGACTAAATTTATTGACCCTAGGCTATAAATAAGACCTTATTCTCATTTGTTTTCATTCACAAAAAAGAATGGAAACAACGAGGTGCTGCCCCAACTCAGTTTCTTCTAGTCTATTCTTCTTCAACAACAAGTTATACATATTCAGAGATCTATGATACATCATTTACGATTAATCTTCTGTTCTTTAGATCCAATCACAGTGAGTTTATGTTGCTTTCAGATATAAACACCTAAAATGTAATCTTGACATGTTTATAAGTTTGAATCTAAGACTATGCCTGTTAGAAATCTGAATCACAACATATCTGTCATTTTTTGTATATTTACTACGTAGATATCATATGCCTTTTCATGATATCCTTAATTTATTGGTTTGCCTAATCATGTCACCTTATGCCGATTATGTTAGTTTGCCTAATTATGTCATCCTATGCCAGTTTTATTTATTATGCTTATTCTTGTTTTCTTCTCTTCTTTCTTCGCTTTGTTTTTATAGCCAAGCTACCTTCGAGCCTAGGCCTATCACTGAAATATGCGAACACAACAGTTTTGGAACGATTGGGAATGATTAATTTGGGGCATAATTCACATTGTTAACATGATTGGGAAATTTGGGCATAATTTGTATTTTGAGCCAAAACTTGGGATTTGGGGGTATAATCAACATCTTGATCTAAACATTAATCTGGGCATAACTTGTATCGTAGATTGAACGGGGTTTTTGGGCATAATAAATATGAAAATTTGTTAGTAATGAAAATGCTGAGATTTACAGTAGTTAGAAACAGTACCCGAGCTTGGACACGAGGTTACATTACACTCGTGGTACAAGTCTGTCCGGAACCGCCCGACAAATCCAGCGACCACAAGTGGTGAACCTAATGTGAGGGGTCTAAGTGCATAAACGTACACGCGACGGTGCTAAGACACGAGGTTAAGTCGTACTTGTGTAAGAAGTCTGCCCAGACCCAACCGCATATCCAGCATCCAAAAGTGGTAGACTTAATGTGGGAGGTCTAGCGCAAGTAATAACCATAAATGAATGAATGGTGATAAACTTGTAATACTTAACCTATTTGAATTCATAAGGATTACTGAACCCGTTAACTTGAGTAGGGGTTAAGTAAATTTGCTTGAATCAGTGGGAGGGTTAAGTAAATCTTGTGGCGGTGGGTTATATATATATATATATATATATATATATATATATATATATAGGCCCATAAACTTAACCTGTGGGATTATGCAGTCTTGTTAAACTAGTAAGCATAACCTGTTGAAATCGTATTAGTGGGGACTCAACCTAGGGGGTAGCTTATATTATCTGGTGTGGGATCCGTTTCAGTCAATAACCCATCTTGGTATCAAACGAGGAACCACGAACCAAGTCGGGGTCTGGGCATGCTTACTAAGCTGATTATAAGAGGTCACTTAAGGGACGGTGTGGGTGGCGCAATTCCGCCGGGTCGTGTATGTGCATGGGTTTGGTCCAGGGAGGTTAAGACGTCGTGACATCTGTAGATATGGTTTGTGCACTTCTTATAAACAAAGGGTTGTGAAACACCCCACCTCCGTTAGGGTCACTCTCAAAGGGAATGCCCTAATTTTGGTGGAGGTTTATAAGTACAAGTCACAGATATACAAGACAGATATAAGAACACATATTTGTAAACAGCGGAAGAACAACAAACTTTTATTTCATAAAATCAAATACGTGTTACAACAACATCCTTTCCAAAAACATGACATAACACTTTCATAATCTGTCTTGAGTACATTATTTAAAGAAGCATAAATAAAACATAGATAAACTGCAAAAGCCCCATAGTGGTTGTCCCAAGCCATAGTTCAAAAACGGAAAGTTCCAGCAATACATTTCTCTTCTTCAAGCTGGATGTTAATGCTGGTCAAGCTGCAGTGTTCCCTCCCTGCGGACCTGGGGGGGGGGGAACGGAAGGAAAGAAGACGAAAGAAAAGTAGAGTCAGACATAAAGCCTGAGTAAGTCTAGTACTATTTTGTCTATGAATAAAGAACTGGGTATGATAAGTATAAACAAGAAATGGGCAAACACTATAAACTTGGTTAAGTTGTCTAGGGTCGAATATACTATCGTACCCCATATTAATCTCTGAACCCATATAAACTAGTTTCCCACTGGCACCCCACAATCAGGGTGATGTGATCCATTCTATGATGATCGGCTCCTACTCGCATAGTTACATGTGTCTTACGGCCCCCGATGTTGTAGTTACCTATGCTGGTCCCACCATGGGGTGTATCAAGTCCCCTGGCAGCGGCCCGACACAACCTTAGAATGCATAGGTATGCTACTGGCGTCCAGTGCTTTATTTTTCTACGCCGGAGTGTGTGCACGCCCGCACCCCGTTAGAACCTACACTGCTACACCACCGCCGTCGCTTTTGACCTCTTACAATCAGCCCAGTAATCGTGCCCCACCCTGCCTAGTTTCAGGGTATCCTGATACACCTTCTAGGGTTACTGCTGAAAAGGGTCCCCCGTTACTAGGTTTTCTATCTCTAGCCAACATGCTAAGTTGGTTAAGTGTTTCCTAACCTAACCCCCACCAGTCCGTTTTGTTTAGCATGTTCCATTTTGATTAAGTCTTTAGTTCACTTAATCCTATCAATCCTGACTCAGCCTTAATTGTCTTATTAAGGCCCTGACCTCTCACATTAGACAGGTATTGTTGTGGCTTCCTGTTGCCGGTTGGTTCCGGGCAGTCTTACGCCACAACTCAGTCTAACCTCGGGTCCTTGCTGGGCTCCATGTTTAACCTCCCACATTGGATAGGTATTGTTGTGACTACTGGACAGCCGGGCGGTTCCGGGTAGGTTTACATCACAACTCAATCCAACCTCGGGTTAAACACATCGTATGTTCTACATTTACATATTTTGTCTTTCTTCTTTATTTATATGTAAATATTTGCGGCCCATTATTAAGTTAATGGTGTAAAGGTTACACCAATCATGGGCCCAACCCATACTTGAATTTGGGCCCTTCTATTTTATATTTTCATTCATTAATTAATTTTAACCCAACGTTATTTTCCCCCGTTTTACACGTCCGTTTATATATATATTGGGCTTAGCCTTTTAAAGCCCAATTTAGCCATGCGAAAAGGGGAGGCTTATGGCGTAATTACATACACAAAAAGGGGAAGGTGAGCTTATGAACTTGCAATATGACGTTGGGAATACAAAATAGAAACTGGTGTACTTGCATAGTAGTGACATATACTTTGGTCATAAAACATAGGTGACATGAATCAAAGCATGTGAACTTGTAATTGAGATATCATTATTGACACATGAACCTATATTTTTATTTAGGCATAATGTCAAACATAAGCATGGCATAAATATTTCTAGCATAAGCATAGCATAATGTCAAACATAAGCATGGCATATGTATAGTTAAATTTGTTCATGGCATAAATATTTCTAACATGAAATCATGATTCTTACTTTAGTCATGTAAACTTACAAAAGGGACTTTTTGAACCTAACCTAGCCATGTACCACATATGTCATCATATAATTCTTGTAAACAAGATAGACTTAATCATGGATTTCAATTATGCCAAATATCATTCATAGCTTAGCCATATTCATAAGTTTGCAAATAGATTTTCTAGTACAAAAGCATGGCTTAATACATGATGCCAAATTCTCAACATAATTTCCTATGGATTATAATAACCAAACTTGTTCTAATTACTTACAAAATGATTTATGCACAAAAATATACATCATGATGGCATAGTAGCAAAACCCCAAACTTGCATAAATTTAAATCAACTACATACATGTAGCTTCAACATGGATTACATAATTTGCGAAATATTCCAAACGTATACTTGCATAGAACTACCGCATGTAGTTCTTTATAACATGAATAACATAATTCAAGAATATCCAAACGTATATAATATTTCAAATTGATAAAAACGCACAAATATGAATAACTTTATTGCCACAATTCAAGCATACAAACCAACACCATTTGTTTATTCATACCAAAGTAATACTCTACTTACAATGGTGTGATGAATTCTCTAATTTAGGGATTGAAGACGCAAATTCCTTTGTTGAATTGATTTGTTTAGGTTGCTTTAAGCTTTAGAATCTTCCTCCTAATCCTCTCTCCAATTTGGTGGCTACTCCTAGTCGTTCCTCAGCAACATGGCGGCTATGTTCTTATTTTTGAATGAATAGATTAGGGTTTAGTCTAGGGTTGTTTATATAGAGGTTAGGAACTGATTAGGACCCTTGATGTTGCTTGGATTGATCGTAGCCATTCATTCTAAGGAGAGACCAATTAAAACTTGCCACCTAGCCCTAGTGACAAAGCAGACCACAGAAAATCGACCACATAGAGAATAGGCCAGCCGGGTTAGACTGGGCTCGACCTGGGTCTGGACCAGGTCGACACCCCTGTCGACAGGCCTGTCGACCTGGTTAGACCAGGTCGACAGCCCAGTCGACTTGGTGGGTCAGGCGGGTGTTTTTCCGCCCTGGCCCATTGGGCCCCATTTTCGAATTTAAACCTGATTTATTCTGTTTGAATTTAAACTTGATTCTCAAACTTCCGAAGGCCATATCTTCTTCATACGGATTCCGTTTTTCGAAAACTCGGACTCTATTTCGCGTATTTTTCCGAGACGAACGCAATGGCGTATCCCGTTTCCCTTAGTTCTTTGATTTCAGATTAATTATACTTTAATTTGCTAATTTCACAGTTATAGAATTTGCGGGGTGTTACATTCTCCCCCACTTAAAAGGATTTCGTCCCCGAAATCTTCAAGTTAGGAGGAATGTATATCCTAACATCCAAACATCCATCTACTCATCCATCAAACACGAGCATCCATTGTCCTTAAAAGACTTCTAATGCTTCATGATCATATGCGAAGTGTGTGTGTACATGTACTTATCTAATGCAAAATCAGGCGGTCTACTGATTCAGTTGACCTCCTTAATGCGAATTATGTAAGTGCCATGAATCCATTATGTATGCAAATTTTCCTATTCTTGATTCTACATGAGTGCACAATCATTCAATACAAATGCAGCATCCACATGTCAACACATTAAAGTTCAACCACATACGAATGCAAACATATATGCATATGCAATATGAAGTGACTGAGCCGATCTAAAACCTAGATTGTGTGTGTATATGCAACCACGAGCAACCACTAGCAATCACTTGCAACCACTTGCAACCATCATCCATAACATGTTTCAACTACATGTTTCCATCCAAAGGGTTTCTACCTAAAAGATACGGTCGAGGAAATATACCTAAAAAGATAGATAAAAGCGCAACTTAAGGAAAAAGAAAGATCAAGGATGTACCCTCGAACAGAAAAGGGTAGGCAGTGCGGATTCTAGCTTCAGTTTCCCAAGTCGCGTCTCCCTCGGCGTCGCTCCACTGGACTTTGACGAGCTTGACTTCGCGGTTGCGTAGCTTCTTTACTTCCGTTCCTAAGATTCGGGTTGGAACTTTTCTTATGGTTGCTTCGCGTTCCACTTCGGCCTCTTCGAGGATATTTGGCTCTACCACTTCAGCAGACTCATGTAGACATTTTCGGAGATGTGAAACGTGAAAAACGTTGTGGACTCCGGCCAACTTCTCGGGTAGCTCTAATCTATAGGCCATTTTCCCAATCTTCTCGATGATAGGGAATGGCCCTACGAATCTTGGCGCTAGCTTTCCGGTGGTTCCAAAACGAACAACGTTCCTTAGCGGTGATACCTTGAGAAAAACTCTGTCTCCAACCTCAAATCCAAGGTCGGTCCTCCTCTTGTCGGCATAGGACTTTTGTCTGTCTTGGGCCGTCTTCATCCTTCTTCGTATTAAGTCTACTTTCTCTGAAGTCTCTCGGATCATGTCTGGTCCAAGTATGAGCTTATCAGTAGACTCCCACCAACAAGTGGGCGATCGACACGGTCTTCCGTATAAAGCTTCGAAGGGCGCCATTCCGATGGTTGCTTGATAGCTGTTGTTGTAGGCAAATTCCACCAAAGGAAGGTGGTCTTCCCATGTCCCTCCGAAGTCAAGGACGCATAGTCTTAGAAGGTCTTCCAAAACTCTGTTCACTCTCTCTGTTTGGCCGTCGGTTTGGGGATGATAGGCTGTGCTCAAGCATAACTGCGTTCCTACTGCTTCTTGCAGACTCCGCCAAAACTCGCTGGTGAAGATGGGGTCTCGGTCACTAACAATGCTAGATGGTATTCCATGGAGTCGAACGATTTCCTTGAGGTAAAGTGATGCTAGGGATGAGGCAGTTCTTTTACTTTTGACAGGTAAAAAGTGGGCGCTTTTAGTAAGCCTATCCACTATTACCCAAATGCTAGTGTTGCCTCTCCTAGACCTAGGCAGCCCATCGATGAAGTCCATTGAGATGCTATCCCACTTCCACTGTGGGACCTCCAGAGGATGTAGCAGTCCGCCAGGCTTTTTCTGTTCCGCCTTAACCTGTTGGCACACCATACACTTAGAAACAAACTCTGCCACGTCCTTTTTCATGCCGTTCCAAAAGAAAGTCCTTTTTATGTCTTTGTACATTTTATCTCCGCCTGGATGTATCGTCATCTTGGAGTGATGTGCTTCCTCGAGAACCTTCTTTACTAAATCTTTTGTCTGTGGGACGCATAGTCTTCCGTCTCGCCTTAGCAAACCCTTATCGTCGATGGAGTATCTGTTGAGGTGACTTGAAGTCTCACCCCTAATTAGCCTATCAATTATTTCTACAAGCTGAAGGTCTTCGCGTTGTGCTGTCCCTACTGAATCCACTAAAGTTGGGCGCACTTCGAGAGATGCTAGCAAGCCTGGTACGAAATCGGAGGAGGGCCTAAAGTCGAAGCTGGCTATAAACTCTAGGCTTTGTCTTTCAACAAACAACGGGCTTAGTGTCAATTTCTTTCGGCTCAACGCGTCTGCAACTACGTTGCCTTTGCCCGGAGTGTAGGAGATTTCGAAATCGTACGAGGCAAGAAACTCCATCCATCTTTGTTGCCTCAAGTTAAGATCCTTCTGCGAGAAAAGATATTTCAACGATTTATGGTCAGTGTAAAGTTCGAACTTCTCACCTAGGAGATAGTGTCGCCAAGACTTGAGTGCAAAGACGATGGCGGCTAACTCAAGATCGTGGGTTGGGTAGTTCTTTTCATGCACCTTCAACTGCCTCCCGCCATAAGCTACTACCCTTCCTTCTTGCATTAAGACGGCGCCTAGACCTGTCCCACATGCATCCGTATAAACAGTGAACATCTTGCTCCCATCTGGCAGCGTCAAAACTGGGGCTGTTGTAAGAGCCCTTTTCAGTCGTTGGAAAGCAAATTCGCAATCCAAGTCCCAATTGAACACTAGACTCTTCTTAGTCAATTTCGTGAGCGGAGCTGAGATTTTCGCAAAATCCCTTATGAATTTTCGATAGAAACCTGCTAGTCCTAGGAAGCTTCGGACCTCAGTTGCATTCCTTGGTGTCTTCCAATCCTGTACCGCCACTACCTTCGCAGGGTCCACCGCTAACCCTTGTTTGGATACTATGTGCCCAAGGAACCTCACCTCTTCTCTCCAAAAGTGGCATTTGGAGAATTTGGCTTTTAGTTGGTGGACTCGCAAAGTTTCCATGATCGCCCTTAAGTGCTGAGCATGTTCCTCTTCACTCTTTGAGAAGATAAGGATATCATCTACGAAGACCACTACGAATTTGTTGAGGAAATCTCTAAATACCCTACTCATCAGGTCCACGAAGTAAGCAGGTGCATTTGTCAAGCCGAAAGGCATGACAAGCCATTCAAAGAAGCCGTCTGGGGTTCTGAACGCCGTTTTATCGATGCTATCTTCAGCCACCCTTAGCTGATGAAAACCGGTTGCTAAATCGAGTTGGGAGAAAACAGACGCTCCTACAAGCTGGTCAAACAAATCGTCAATTCTAGGGAGAGGATGCCTATTCTTTTTCGTTAGCTTGTTGAGCTCCCTATAGTCAACACATAGACGGAGTGAACCATCCGCCTTTGTAGCGAACACCACTGGAGCGCCCCATTCTGAGATGCTCCTCCTAATGAACCCCTTTTCTAGAAGCTCTTTAATCTGTTTACTGAGCTCTTTTCTTTCTCGTGGAGCCATATGTCTAACGGGAAATGCAACAGGCTTTGCATTATCTACAAGATATATGCGGAAGTCTATTTCCCGCTTCGGAGGCAAGCCCTTCACCTCTTCGAAGACATCCGGATATTCCCGGACCACTCTAACTGATTTCAAATTTTCAACAGAGGCATCTAGCGATTCAAGATAACTAAGCATAACCGCATACGAGGGATTACAAGAAATTTCCAAAGTATTACCGAGCTGGGTTAGGAGCCTAACAACCCTTTTCTCACAATCAAGGATGGCCCCATTACTGGATAGCCAATCCATACCCAAAATCAAACCATACCCCGAAAAGCCCAAAACAAAGGCACTACATTGAAATTCAACGCTTAGGATAGAAATTTTCAAATCCAAACAGATCATAGACAAATGAGCTGGGCCCCCAATTGGGTTTGAAACAATTAAGGGGTCCTCTACCATACTAGTTTTTAGGTGCAGAGATTCTACAAAAGCAGACGAGATAAAGGAGTGTGATGCGCCAGAATCAAATAAAGTGCGAACGAGGTGATCATAAAGATAAACTACACTTTCTACAGAAGTATTTATACCTCGCTGTTGCAATGGTGGCGCTTCTAGCACATGAACCTGTGCCCCTGAGGTGGATCCAGCGCCCTGCCCCTGTCCTCGTTTCTTTGGGCAGTCCTTAGCCCTGTGGCCTGTCTGACCGCATGAAAAGCACCCACCATTCTCCTTGGCCTTCTTTTTCCGGCAGTCCTTTACTAAGTGTCCCACTTTGCCACAGAAATTACACTTCCTCTTCTCCTTGTTGCCTTTCCCGCCTTTAAAGTCCGTCTTCTTAGGCTGCAAACCCTCTTTCTTCCCTTGAGAGCTTTCTGCCTTTGTCTCCTTCTTGCCCTTATCCTCCTCATTCAGCAATGCCATTTGCACCAATCTTTCATACGTGGCCCCCATGGGTATATGGGTCATGGCCAAACTGTGTAATGGCTCATTTAACCCCTTGACGAAACGAAGAGCCTTCTTGTGCGGGGTGTTGACTAGGTCAAGCCCAAACCTAGCCAGCTCATAGAACTGATTCACATACTCTCTGACAGTCTTGTCCCCTTGTTTAAGAAATAAGAATTTTTCCAACTGCAAACTTCTTTCCGCATCTGAGAGAAATTTGGTCTCAAACCTTGCCCTAAAGTCCTCCCATGTCTCCACTGGTCTTTCAGCATTAGTGACTTCCCACCAGTAGGAAGCCTCGCCCTTCAATAGCCACACTGCCAATTGTACTTTTTGTCTATCTTCTACCTCAAAGATGATGAATAGGTCCTCAGTTTCTTTCAGCCAATTCCTAGCTGCTACGAAGGACTCAGTTCCATGGAAATCCCTTCCTCCCATGGCTTTAAAATCTTTACATATCTTAGCGAATGTGTTTCCCCGTGGAGGAGGTGGAGGAAAAGGTGCTGCTGCAGCTGGATGATTTCCTGCAGCTGGGGGAGGAGGAACGGTGGGACCTGGCTGAGTGGCCCTTGCTTCTAAGAATCGTCTAAACCAACCAGGTATTGGTACCCCTTCCGGTAAGTTAAGATCTTCGGACATGCTGAAACAAAAAGGATAGACTCAAAACGAAGGATAAGAGATAGTACCTATGGCTTTGGGGAGTGGACTTTGCCTTTTTTAAAATAAAATAATATTTTTCTTTTAAAAATGCTTCTTTAAATTTCCTTTTTGAAAATAATTTTTTCAAAACTTTTTATCTTATCTGGTAAACCTGGCTCTAATACCAAGTGAAACACCCCACCTCCGTTAGGGTCACTCTCAAAGGGAATGCCCTAATTTTGGTGGAGGTTTATAAGTACAAGTCACAGATATACAAGACAGATATAAGAACACATATTTGTAAACAGCGGAAGAACAACAAACTTTTATTTCATAAAATCAAATACGTGTTACAACAACATCCTTTCCAAAAACATAACATAACACTTTCAAAATCTGTCTTGAGTACATTATTTAAAGAAGCATAAATAAAACATAGATAAACTGCAAAAGCCCCATAGTGGTTGTCCCAAGCCATAGTTCAAAAACGGAAAGTTCCAGCAATACATTTCTCTTCTTCAAGCTGGATGTTAATGCTGGTCAAGCTGCAGTGTTCCCTCCCTGCGGACCTGGGGAGGGGGAGGGGGAACGGAAGGAAAGAAGACGAAAGAAAAGTAGAGTCAGACATAAAGCCTGAGTAAGTCTAGTACTATTTTGTCTATGAATAAAGAACTGGGTATGATAAGTATAAACAAGAAATGGGCAAACACTATAAACTTGGTTAAGTTGTCTAGGGTCGAATATACTATCGTACCCCATATTAATCTCTGAACCCATATAAACTAGTTTCCCACTGGCACCCCACAATCAGGGTGATGTGATCCATTCTATGATGATCGGCTCCTACTCGCATAGTTACATGTGTCTTACGGCCCCCGATGTTGTAGTTACCTATGCTGGTCCCACCATGGGGTGTATCAAGTCCCCTGGCAGCGGCCCGACACAACCTTAGAATGCATAGGTATGCTACTGGCGTCCAGTGCTTTATTTTTCTGCGCCGGAGTGTGTGCACGCCCGCACCCCGTTAGAACCTACACTGCTACACCACCGCCGTCGCTTTTGACCTCTTACAATCAGCCCAGTAATCGTGCCCCACCCTGCCTAGTTTCAGGGTATCCTGATACACCTTCTAGGGTTACTGCTGAAAAGGGTCCCCCGTTACTAGGTTTTCTATCTCTGGCCAACATGCTAAGTTGGTTAAGTGTTTCCTAACCTAACCCCCACCAGTCCGTTTTGTTTAGCATGTTCCATTTTGATTAAGTCTTTAGTTCACTTAATCCTATCAATCCTGACTCAGCCTTAATTGTCTTATTAAGGCCCTGACCTCTCACATTAGACAGGTATTGTTGTGGCTGCCTGTTGCCGGTTGGTTCCGGGCAGTCTTACGCCACAACTCAGTCTAACCTCGGGTCCTTGCTGGGCTCCATGTTTAACCTCCCACATTGGATAGGTATTGTTGTGACTACTGGACAGCCGGGCGGTTCCGGGCAGGTTTACATCACAACTCAATCCAACCTCGGGTTAAACACATCGTATGTTCTACATTTACATATTTTGTCTTTCTTCTTTATTTATATGTAAATATTTGCGGCCCATTATTAAGTTAATGGTGTAAAGGTTACACCAATCATGGGCCCAACCCATACTTGAATTTGGGCCCTTCTATTTTATATTTTCATTCATTAATTAATTTTAACCCAACGTTATTTTCCCCCGTTTTACACGTCCGTTTATATATATATTGGGCTTAGCCTTTTAAAGCCCAATTTAGCCATGCGAAAAGGGGAGGCTTATGGCGTAATTACATACACAAAAAGGGGAAGGTGAGCGTATGAACTTGCAATATGACGTTGGGAATACAAAATAGAAACTGGTGTACTTGCATAGTAGTGACATATACTTTGGTCATAAAACATAGGTGACATGAATCAAAGCATGTGAACTTGTAATTGAGATATCATTATTGACACATGAACCTATATTTTTATTTAGGCATAATGTCAAACATAAGCATGGCATAAATATTTCTAGCATAAGCATAGCATAATGTCAAACATAAGCATGACATATGTATAGTTAAATTTGTTCATGGCATAAATATTTCTAACATGAAGTCATGATTCTTACTTTAGTCATGTAAACTTACAAAAGGGACTTTTTGAACCTAACCTAGCCATGTACCACATATGTCATCATATAATTCTTGTAAACAAGATAGACTTAATCATGGATTTCAATTATGCCAAATATCATTCATAGCTTAGCCATATTCATAAGTTTGCAAATAGATTTTCTAGTACAAAAGCATGGCTTAATACATGATGCCAAATTCTCAACATAATTTCCTATGGATTATAATAACCAAACTTGTTCTAATTACTTACAAAATGATTTATGCACAAAAATATACATCATGATGGCATAGTAGCAAAACCCCAAACTTGCATAAATTTAAATCAACTACATACATGTAGCTTCAACATGGATTACATAATTTGCGAAATATTCCAAACGTATACTTGCATAGAACTACCGCATGTAGTTCTTTATAACATGAATAACATAATTCAAGAATATCCAAACGTATATAATATTTCAAATTGATAAAAACGCACAAATATGAATAACTTTATTGCCACAATTCAAGCATACAAACCAACACCATTTGTTTATTCATACCAAAGTAATACTCTACTTACAATGGTGTGATGAATTCTCTAATTTAGGGATTGAAGACGCAAATTCCTTTGTTGAATTGATTTGTTTAGGTTGCTTTAAGCTTTAGAATCTTCCTCCTAATCCTCTCTCCAATTTGGTGGCTACTCCTAGTCGTTCCTCAGCAACATGGCGGCTATGTTCTTATTTTTGAATGAATAGATTAGGGTTTAGTCTAGGGTTGTTTATATAGAGGTTAGGAACTGATTAGGACCCTTGATGTTGCTTGGATTGATCGTAGCCATTCATTCTAAGGAGAGACCAATTAAAACTTGCCACCTAGCCCTAGTGACAAAGCAGACCACAGAAAATCGACCACATAGAGAATAGGCCAGCCGGGTTAGACTGGGCTCGACCTGGGTCTGGACCAGGTCGACACCCCTGTCGACAGCCCTGTCGACAGGCCTGTCGACCTGGTTAGACCAGGTCGACAGCCCAGTCGACTTGGTGGGTCAGGCGGGTGTTTTTCCGCCCTGGCCCATTGGGCCCCATTTTCGAATTTAAACCTGATTTATTCTGTTTGAATTTAAACTTGATTCTCAAACTTCCGAAGGCCATATCTTCTTCATACGGATTCCGTTTTTCGAAAACTCGGACTCTATTTCGCGTATTTTTCCGAGACGAACGCAATGGCGTATCCCGTTTCCCTTAGTTCTTTGATTTCAGATTAATTATACTTTAATTTGCTAATTTCACAGTTATAGAATTTGCGGGGTGTTACAGGTTGCCACTTTAGGAAGTGATACATCCTACTGTGGGGCTAGCACAGGGTATCCACGAGTTAGGGGACCGATCGATTAGGGGTAGTAATTGGGGTACATCTAGTCTTGCTTGTTTAGGATCCCGTTCTTGTCGTTGTAGGTTAACACCTGTCAGTTCGGTTGGGCTATCTATTATTGTATGAGGTAAAACCTCTCACTATATGTACACCTAAGTCTACTATCTTGTACTTGTTGGGATGATCTCGTTCTTGTTATACTGGTATTGGTGCAAAGAGAAAAGTATTAGAGAAGTGCAATGCATGTTCTGTTCTGTTTATCATGTTTACCTTGTTATACCTGCATTATGACACTGTTTTCTCCCTCCAACTTATATGCCTATCATGGTGCTTTTACTTATTTATATGCTAAAAGTAACTGGACACGCCAGACTTTATGTCTGACCTATTTTGTTTCCTCTTCTTTCTTTTCCGTCCCCCCCCCCAAAGGTTCTCATGATGGGAATACTCAAGCTTGATCAGGATTCTTCTTTTCTGCTTGGTGCTGCTTAGATGTATTGCTCGATTTTGCATTTGCTCTACTATGGCTATATTTCGGTGATTATGCTCTTTTTATATCATTGTACTCTGATGATGATTTTTGTACAAGGCAGAAGTTTTATGTTTTCAGTATTCTAGACTTATTATGTGATTGGGTTTGAACCACGAAGTTTTTCTGTTTAATAAAGTTTTAGTTCCACTGTTACTTTATATCTGTCTTGTAATGATTTTGTTACTGTTTACCTATAATGTTTCACGAAACTTAATGCATTCTGATAAAGAGTGACATTAACGGACGTGGGGTGTCATACCGGTTATCAATATGGTATTCAGTATAACTATCCTTATTCGAGTTAAGAGAGTTCCGCATGTATGAAGGAAAGGTGAACGCAATTTTGGTTATTAGCTTGATCTATATACATGTGTTACTTTGTAGTGATTAATTACAATGTTTTGTATTCAGTTATGTTCCACAACAACCAACATCATTTTGAAGTGTTGGACTTTCAAATTTTTACATGCTTCCTTTTATGCATCGCACGCGATTCGAGTTACAACATATAAGTCAGAGATATGTGAATGGTATATAGTTAAACTGCTAGTTTTGTATGTGAAAATCATTAGCAATTAAAAGAAAAATGTTTTGTGAATTTTCAGTTCTCACGTCCATGACATTGCTACACAATCAAACATCAAAGTACCCAACGTGGACAATAGAGAAAACAAGGCATCGACCAATATGGAAAGAGACATGGATGTAGGCGAAGATGAACATGTGGATCCTCCTGTTAATAGTATGGATGTAGTGAGTATGCTAGAAAATGGCATTTCTTGGATAAATAGCATGGAAGTAAATAACGAAGCATCAAACTACAATTTTATAGAAGTGGAAGATGGATTTCTTGAAGATAGTGATGAGATGGAAATGGAGGTTCCCCTCGATGATCATTTGTGCATGAGCATAGTTTATGGCTAGTCAATTATTGCAGATCTACAATTCAAAAAATGAGATATTTTTGACTTTGATCATCCAGAACGGATTTAAAATTGGTATGATTTTCGAGATGAAAGAGAAATCCAAACAATAATTAAGTGAATGGTCAGTTTTTCGTGTTGTCTCAACCTATAAAATCGAATAAAACCAAGTACACGAGTATCTACAATGTCTATACTAATTGTCCTCTGGGAATTCATGCAATTATGTCAAAAATTCCTAAAACGGTTGGTGGATTGTACAAAAATATTCAAGTGAACACAAATATGTAAACCTAACAATCAACTCAAATCATGAGCAAGCAACATCCACATTTTTCGTTCCGTTTCAACGATTTTATCGTTTGCAAAATCTGATTTGAATATAACTACAGGCATTTACAAGTTTTAATGAAGGGACAACTTTTTATTAAGATAAATTATATGAAGGCTTGAAGAGTGTTGATTAAGGTAGTCGAAAATATTTATGATGATGGGCGGAATCCTACACCAGCTTAAGGCAATATTTCATTGAAATTACTAGAACGAACCCGGGTAACATTGGGCATACTATTACGGAAGAATGTGGAGTGTTTGAACGAGCTCTTTGGACTTTTAGTCCATATATTGAAGGGTTTGTACATTTTTATCCCTTATTTTGTGTCGATGAGACACATTTGTACGGGAAATACAAAGGGATATTACTAGTAGCAGCCGCTATTGACGCGATGACCATCTATATCCATTAGCATATGAAATTGTTGAGCCACAATCTGCGGAGAGTTGGGGTTGGTTTTTTGCTTGCATGAGGCACTTCATTTATACCGCCAACGATTGCCGAATTACTTTTGTTCCTGATAGAATGAAAGGAAAACCGAATGCATTGGAAACAAAGTGGCATTTCCCCATAAGAATCGCTTTTATGCTAGACCAATTAAGGCTAATTTTCAAGCAGCTGTTTTTAAAGATAAATGATTAACCAATCTTGTATATGCCGCGGCATGCATTTCGAAGGAAGTTGAATACCATAACTTAGGGAGAAATAAATATCCTTAACATAAAGGAGAACAACTGGATTGCAGAAATTTTGAACGAGAAAGATAAAAGTAGGGATTTATGCGAAAATGATGGAGGTCGGTGTATTAAAAAGTGCTCGGTCGTTACCTATTGAATCTTTGATTGCTCGGACTTTTTTATGATTGGTAGATTATTTTTATTAAAGAAGAGAAGCAACATGAAAACTCAAAACCCGACCTACCCCTAAGTGGGTAGAAAAGCTTGCAAAACGAGCCAACGAAGCAAGGTGTGCATGGATTATTCGATTTAATTAAGTAGAATGGAAAGTGGTGCACAACTTTGGCAATGAATTCAAAATGATAATCAATGGTGACACTTGCTCGTGTACATGCAATATACCATTGCTACTATATTTACCTTATATGCATGTAATGGCCGCAACTCGTCAGTTTCAATAGGAGCTAATATAGCTCATCATGATTTTTCTTCATCATACTATACAGTTGAGAAATATCTAGCTGCTTATGCTCCGGAATTTCACCTTGTTAGGGATAAGCAATATTGGACTTTAAGGGATAATTAGTTGGTACTACATGCGAATGTAAATCGGTCGGACCAAACGGAGGCGTGTTTGGTTTCTGACCTAAATAAAATCGGACCGAAAGAATTTTTTTTCTCCTACAAATTTTGTCGTCCTAACTCGCATCCTAAATGAAATTGATCGAACATAGAAATATATTTTTCAGACATGAACACAAATTGACTTGGTCGGACATGGCTATTTATATCAAATTTCATACTTTTATTAAGTTTTCTCTCAGTATATGCCGAATAACGAGAAATTCAGACGAATTCGAACAAACGAGGACCGAACATGAGTTGTTCTCATACAAATTCTTTTTTCCTAACTTGTGTTCTGAATAAAAATTGAACATACTTAGATGGACATATTTCGATCATGGACATGAACGAACATCATACATTCGTACAAAATTTACTGCCCTAGTGCTACCTCCAATGGCAAAAACGCAGCGTGGATGGTCAAAGTCTACTAGATTGAAAAATACCGTGGACCAGAGTCAAACACCAAAAGGAAACAAGTGCAACAAATGCGGTGTTGTTGCTCATAAGAAAAATAAGTTTACTTCAAATATTTAATACCGTAGTTGACTTAATCTTCTAGTATATGTAATTTTATCATGACCAAAAGTTTTGTACTACTTAATATGACATAATTCTATTGAATTCTACTAAATATAACATAATTCTTATAAATGTTTCAAATAGTTCATACGTAATATAGCTACAATACTCACTTCCTATCGAATGATCCACTGACCAATTCACTGGGTAGATACTCTGTAAAGTTGTGGCATTTGGGATGCCGCTCTGATATTTTCATTCTGCCAGTCCTTCATGGTAGAATGAAAATAACTTGGCATGGATAACGCCTATTGGAGCTATTCGAGATATCGCAATGTTATTTCCTTTCAGACACTAAATTGTTGCAGAATGAAAACATCATGGCGATATTTCAGACACCGCCTGTTGGCGTTATCCGATATAATTCCCTGCTCTTTTCTCTCTGCCATGATAACAACACAATTTCCCATCATAAAACTTCAATATCTATCTAAACTTCAATCGTAAAACCATCAACACAACATCTAAACTAATCCAAGCACATAAGCATCAACATCACTAGTTCGAAATACAAAACCATTAACATAAGTTCAAACTTTAACATTCCAAATACAAAATCATCGACACAAGTTCAAGCTTAAATATTCCAAATACATAACCATAAACATTTAAACTTGAGATTTCCAATCACAGAACACATAACCAAACAAATAGTTCATACTTTAATATCCCAAACACATAACTAAATAACCATCACAATTGGTGCCCCGAAATTTAAATATCAAATCCTAATATTTCAAGTGTCTTAAAATCCAAGATGTACTTATTTTTGGCTGTGGCTTCAGTTCATATTCTTTCGGTGTCCATTCTTTCTCTTCCTCTTTATTGATATGCTCTTTAACATGTTTTACGGGAGGTTGGGAACTTTCAACCGCTACTGTATGCTACAAAGGAAACTCCCCAAGCATTTCACGCTTACCTTCCCTACGACTTTGGTACTTTTTCCTTGGCTTAAGAGCTGGCAGTATTTGTACAACCTCTAATCGAAAGGTAGAAGAGGGAGGAGGAGGATTTAGGGGATGGTGCAGTATATCCTTTTTGTTCTTTGACAAACACGAACAAAAGATATATTTGATAGATGCAGTTCACTTTGATTTTTTTAGGAACTACTTTCTCCATCTCATCCATTAATTGAACGACCCAGTAACTCCATCCACCTAGTGTTCGTTGATGAACATTCTATCGATTAGAAAATCATCGCGAAGTGCATAAACCGCAAGCGCACGACATGCACTTGTAATACGTTAGCGCGTATGAGTCTATCCATGGGGAAAGAAGCAATTTTAATTATATTCAATCAAATTAAACCAAATTCGAGTGAAATTTTAACTACAACTACATCTAATCTAAAATAACAAACTAAAAGAGATAATAACCATGAGATTAAATGATAACTTAGGAATAAATCCACTCTCTAGATCACATGAATCAACATAAATTGAAACCATGATCTTTTTTTTTTTGGTCATTTGTGAATTTAGTTGATATGATTATTATAAGTATAGCTTATTCATGCTATTAGCTAGCACAACATAAACTATCAAACTATAACATACCCATTAAATCATCTTGCTAGTTCTAATGAAAAATGAACAAGTTGAAATTGAAATATACTTTAAGCATGGCCTATGAACTATTAATTATAACTATAGGCCATCAAATTTTTATTTCAACCTCCACTTAATCACCATCATCATATGTGAATGAAGAGGTAATTAGTGAACATATGACTAAGCATAGCCTATTTGGTATCAACAATATAGGCTATCAAATTCAATAATGAACACAAAACCAATAACATCAACATGAAATGAAGCACAAAAAGAAAGCATGAATAAACAAATTATGTTGCATTTACATAACTAAGAGAGCTTCATTACCCCTAAGTTGAAAGGTATTTGCCTCTAATGTATGTAATCATGACAACAAAGATAGATTGCAACAATAAAAATAAAGGAAAAAGAGAGAATTAATTAACAAAAATAAACTAAACCACTTGCATAAAATAAAACTGTACTAATGCATAAAGCAAATAACAAGAATTAAATGAATAAGAAATTAAATTGCATTAACATAAAAATTACATAAGTGGGAAATAGCTAAGAAGCCATGAAAGAAAAAGAGAGCATTGATCCTCTAGACTACCCTAACTAACAAAAGGGGAGATATTTACATCAACATAAAGGGGGTATTTATACATGTTCTAAACTCTAAAACCGTAATCACTTTTGTTGGGGACTACCAAAAATACCCCTTCATGAAGCTTCCAATTGTCTTTAGCTACTAACGGTTCATTAAAATTATTTGAAGCCTTTTTTCTACATTTGCTAATATATTAGCCTCTAATTGTACCATTAAGAAAGGACAGATAATGGGTAGGTGGTAGGGGTGGCAATTAGACCCGACCCGATGGACCCGGACCCAACCCGATGGGTATCGGTTCTAGGCGGGTCGGGTTTTGTCGGGTCTAAACTATACATTTCAAAAATCTAGAACCGACCCGAGCTTCGGTTCGGGTCGGGTCGGGTTGAAGCTCGGGTCGGGTCGGTTCAAGTCCGATTGAATAATAACACTAAAAATACATATATTTCAATGTTTTTTGGTTGGGTCTTTCGGGTCGGGTCTATGCAGGTCGGGTTTGATCGGGTCTTAATGGTATTTTTCATCACCTAGACCCGACCCGAGACCCATCGGGTTCGGTTCGGGTCTTTTCGGGTCGGTTCGGTTCGGGTTTTCGATTCTCGGTTCTAATTGCCAGCCCTAATAGGTGGGGTCCTCCACTAAATAGTGAGTGAATTAATTCCATCTCCAATTCTTTGTATCCACTTTGTGCTTGTATATCTCCAAGTAAACTCATGTGCATACTTCTTTTTGCTTGTAAATTCGTACAAGACATATGAAAATGAACAAGTAAATTTTATCATAAATAAATACATGCATAGATGGCCGTTTTGCCCTAATATGAAGATGGATGCATGATAATTTGAGAATTTTGAGTTTTTGGTTAAAACATGTAAAAATAGCCCAATATTTTATTTATTTAATTAAAACAAGAATAAATGTGTGAATATAAATTTGCATATTTATGTGTACATCAAATACCCCCACACTTATATTTTTATTCATCCTCGAATAAACTAAAAAACTAAGATAAATTCATTTTCGCAGGGAGCACGATTGCATTGAGCATATGCAACAAGCCGTTAAACCTCTGGGTTTCCCCAGTAGGACAACTGTTGTCTCATGAGGGTTTTCAGCGGATACAACCCACAAAATCCAAATGTTAAATGTGAAAAATACCTACAAAATGCAAGATTTGAAAATGTTTATAAGACAAATGCAAGTTTTCAAAGGAATACTTACAAATAGATAATTTACTTTTAAATTTGACACGAACACTACAAGAAACCTATATTTTAGTAACGCCAATTGATAACGCTTTATTTTATTGTGTTATTGTTTTCATTTTAATTTGTCTACCTTAACGTAGGAATCATCTAGTAATGTATGTAAAGAGGGCTTTATTTTGGTGGCTGCCAATTTTTGAAATTTTCACTACCTTCCTTTTTCCTAAATTATCTCCTCTAAACCTAACACAAATTTGCTGTCAAATTATCACCATTCAAACTTCCCCTGTCGCTCGAATGTCGGCTCTATGTCATTTGTGAAGGCGCTGAACAACTCATCTAGCCAGCGTTGGTCCTTAAACGAAGACGTTTCGAAGATTATGCATGGAGATAGTCGAGTTTCAGATTGAGGTTTCCTATGTGATTTGGGGATTATGCAGGACGATCTGGTATTTAGATGTATTTTCTTATTCGATTTGAGTTTTCACTACTTATATTTCATCTTTATTTTTATTAAACATTACATTAAGATGGATTACAATCAAAAAACTTTTATTATATACCTATCTTAATTTAATACCAGTATCTGTTTTAAAGTGAGGCAAAGGGGCAACAGTTATAAATTTGTTGTTTTCACTTTACCCAATGGATTGTTGTATCTATCTTAGACACGATTCAGCAAGCTTTCCATTTACCATTGGTACTAATGAAGTTTGAATCTACCAAGCTCTTACAGTTTTTCTCATAACATCAAATCTCTTTTGATACGTTTCTGCAAAATAAGCCTGAGGTAAACAGTAGTTTTATGTTCTTTTTCCTGCTGTAACACATCCATTCATTTTTATTTATTTGTATTTTTTTGGAATTAGCGAGTAGATTATTATGCAAACAAAATTCGTTTTGACTTTCGCTGATTAACCATTTCAGTTATTGGATAAACTGGAAAACTAACTATAAAATGATTTGTGCATACAGTGATGCACCAACAATGTAACGACATGGAGGCGACATACATGGATAAGCAATGAAGGATGTCTACAAATAACGTCCCGTACTACTAGCTCATATCTATGGGGTAAATACTCCTTTGGAAAGAGAGGGGGTTGGATCATTAGACAGTTCTGTGAAGAGACGCATACATAGGGTTTTTGAAGAGATGCATGCTTCAGATTCTCAAAAGAATACGTGTAACAAGAGCCGGTTTCAAGGCTGGACAAACATGATAGAGTAATAGGGCAACCCCCTTACTAGGGGCAGCCATCAGTGAGAAAACAGTATGATTGTTGTTAAAATTAATTTCTTAGCCACTGCTGCAAATCCGAGAAAACCAGGAGGATAGCATAAAGATTTATTGTCCCATCTAGATTTGATCATTGATTCGCTTTCATAAAGTTTAGTTATTATATTTAAAATAAAAATTTGAAGAAATTAGAAAATGAATTTGCTTGAAGAAATGCTTTTGGGAGAACATAGCAATAAAAAATACTAAGTAAAGTACAACTATTTAGCATACACAACTACCTAGGCTATGCTAACCTTTTCTTTTCATTATGTCATGCAAAACTTTGAACATGTAGAGTAGGTAATGTGTGATTGCATGTGTTTTTGTAATCCATTTATCTAATTAGTGCAGTTGCTTTAAGATGATGTATCAAACTGCATATATACTACTGCATTTTTTATCCGTTACCCTCAAAAGTTTTTTCTACATACACGTTAGTTAGTATTTATGATGAATGAGTATATAAGCTTCTTTTTTATTATAGAAAATAAGCATTATTATCAGCATGTTGGCTAAGATATGAATGAATTTTAATCATTTCCATAGACTAATTATTTTTACTAAACATCAACTTATGTGTAAGCTTCTTTGTGAAGGGCAACAAGGAGTTTACCTGTCTTCGGCAAACCATAACATGAAACCGACCCCGCGTGGAAATCCCAATCATGTAGTAAGATAATATTTTTTTTCTTCTAGAATTGATCAGTACAAGCTTGAAAATTGGTCCATTATAATATTTTCTTTTCTTTTTACTAAATTTTTTTGCTTGGTAAACGTTTCTATGTATTTATGCTGAAAGGATGAATTGAATATCATTTGCATTATCTACACTATTTTTCGGTTTCTCAATTTGTTATCTTAGTGATTTGGACATTTTGACAGTTAACGATTCCATCAAAAAAATTGAAGTAATTCGGGGCCCAAGTTATCGTTGTCACCTGCAGTTTCCGCTGTAGTACAAACAATAACCGTTGTTCCAAATTCCCGTAGCTTCATGCCTCTATCTCTAGCCAGAAACTCAATGATGATTGTAACACCATGTATTTTTAGTGTAAGATAATAAATAAGAATAACTTAATTAAATATTCAGAATCATGTAAAACGGACTACACCATTGCATCCTTCTCGAAATTCTGGTCAAGATCGACACCTAATTTGCGTAAATCGAACACCGTATGAAGAAGTTATTAAGGTTCAAAGTTTGTATACATGCAGGAAGAATATATATATATATATATATATATATATATATATATATATCAGGTTCAGAATTCAAAAACTGTTCCAGAAATTCGAATTTTCAGAAGGCGGCAGATTTCCCACCAAGGGGGGTCGACCCACTCAAAGGGGTGTCGACCCCCTCAAAGGGGTGTCAACCCACCTGCGGCAGATTTTGGTAGATTAGATTTTTTTTTTGATATTTTGACGATTCAGATGGCTTTCGGGCAAATTTGAGGGTCCTGGTTGCTCCATACTCCTATAAATAAGATTCTAGATCTAATGTAACCCTCATAATTTGGCGGCTATGCCGGAGCTCTGCCATTAATCTCTCTCTCTCTCTCTCCCTCTCTTCTCAAATCTGTCCTAAAAATTAAAATAGCCTAGGAAAATTATGAATCCAGATCTGGAAGAGAGAGAATCAACGTTAATAAGAAGATTATTGAATCATGGAAGTAAGGTAACATTCCAAATCCAATCCATTCATATTCTTCCTATTTTCTTTCCCTTCTCTTTTAATGAAAATAGTCGATCCACATTATTAGGTTTCTAATCAAATTAAAGTGGAAAGGAAAACCACGGATGATAGAACGGATCAGATCCAAAATTTGGGGAAAGCATGAAAGGTGAGTGAATTTAAACCATATTATTTTAGATAATGGGATATTACTGTTTAGCACTCCCCATTATAACAAATTGGAATATGGCATGTTAAGATGCCTAAACATATGCTAATAATGATTAAAGTGGTATATGACATGCGGGAATGATTAGCATGATATAACGTCAAATTGTTAATATGAATTAGTTGAAATGTTGGAATGTTTACATGTTATATTAATATGAACATGTTGGAAAATTCATATATTGAATTAGTTGTAGTGCAAAAATGTTTACATGATTATGAACTGTTAGAATATAGGTATCAACTGTGACCGTTCTTGTTACTTGTTAATTTGTCCCAAATGTATACATGAAATAATTGGAGCAAGTATATGATTATATGGTTTCATGTTAACACAGAACTGAATAAATAAATATTGGTTTGGGGCATCAACCAAATTATGTTTAAAGATCTTAAATTGGATCATAAGTATAGAAAAATGATTTGGGCGCAAATGGAATCATATGTAAAATATGAATTGGCATAATTTGAATAATATGAATTCAGACATATAATCCATCATGAATATAATTGGGTAAATGGGCATTAATACCTATAAAGGCATAGGCTTAAATAATTGATTAATGCCTAGGATTACAATTAGAAATTGTAATTGTACTAATGACACGAGGTTAGGTTGAATTAGTGGTGGAAGTCTGCCCGGACCTGACCGGCATATCTAGCAGCCACTAATGTTGAACATAATGTGAGAGGTCTAAGTGTTCAAATATGAGATGGGCTATGACACGAGGTTAGGCCCAACGTGTGGAAGAAGTCTACCCGGACCCGACCGACATATCCAGCATCCACAAGTTTTAGGCGTAATGTGGGAGGTCTAGCCCATTATTAACCATAAATGGACATGGTAATGAATTAGACTACTGAACCTAATCTAATCCACAAGGATTATATGAATATGAACTAAAGTTAAGGTTTAGTAAAATTGGTTAGACAATGGGTGGGCTAAGCAAATCTGGGAGGGGGGTAATGTTTACATATAGGCCCGCAACTTAGCACGATAAGGTTATGTAATTAAAGACACCTAGTGGTATACATAACTAGTAGAAATAATAAAGTTATGTAATCAAAGACACCTTTTAGGGTAAGCATAACTTGTAGAAATGATAATTACCTACTATGAATAAATAACATTAATGAAAATGTTGTATAATAGGTAGACTTGTCCTAGAGACAAGTGGGGATTATAACTTAGGTTATAATAAACTAGTAAGGGAATGGGATAACTGGTCAATTGAGTTAAGGGACACTTTATTGTAAATTATGTAATCAGAAAAAAGGGAAAACCTGAAACCAGTTGAAAAAAGGGGGAAAATATATTGTACTTATTTATAAATTAAGTATCCGTAAACTAGGGAGTCTGAAACCCGCTGATGAGAATAACATGTCCAGACTTGTCCTAGGGACAAGGGAAATTATAACATAGGTTGTAATAAATGGTTAGAGAAACTTATTAATGGGCCTTAGTTAATAGAACTAAGTTAATAAGTAAACAACGATAAGTGGTATTGACGATGTAAAGTGGAATTATGATTAAATGAGAAAGGATGAGGAAAACTTATAAAATGAAACAAGTTATATTTAATCATAAATGGTAAGTGACATGTTAATTGGAAAACATGTGAACAAGAGATACTTAATAACATATTAAGTATAACATGTTATTGTGACCTTGAAATCAAACAAGAATAGAAAAGAGATTGTGGATTACAAACCTTGGGCCACAATTTGGAGAATAACATGTTGTGGCTTATTAATAAACTTAAATGGGTTTAGGTTATAAGTGAAATCAGTAAGCAAGAGAAATTTGGTAATTTGAATAAGAATTCAATGTGAATGGGAATAACCAAGTTAAAAAGAAACTTGGTAAGGGAAAGAAAGTGTGTAAAAGAATGTTTGGACATAGGGTCTAACAACATATTAAAGTGAGGCGCGTGGACTAGTCCGTATGTTTGAGGGTGAATAACCCAACGGGGTAGATCATCGAGGTGTTATAAGGCACGAGGGGAGCGCACATTCGTCTGATTGTTCTGACGGCTCCAAAGGATTGGAAGGGGAAGCATGCGACTTCCTGAGGTACGTTAGGTGCTCCTAGTAGTCCTTTGTGTGGTGACAGATGTCTTAGGCTATGCTCGCAGAGGTTGGTCTGCGCGTAACTACTAGGTGGGTGGGCCTTGACTGCAGAAGTAGCTATGCAGTTAGAATGTTGTGATGCAGTGACACCATGATGATTCAGCGGTTGCCTCAATGGGGTGGTAGAGGGTCACAACCAACAAGGATAGTAGATCGTCGGATACCCGTCATCGACAGCCAGGGGATGCGAATAGACTAAAGCTAAACCCAAGATACCATTCACCCTTCACTATCGGGATTAGGGGTTGAAGGGAGACACCACATATATGTTTAGATTGTTTGCGTAGGGGCAGTCGCTTAGCTCTTGTAGTCTTTACTAGTTGAGGGATGAGCCGAGGTAGGGCCATAGCCACCATGATAACAGACCCTAGGAATATCTGTATATAGAGGCTCTTTAAAGACAGGCCTGTACAGATATGGAAAAGCTACCGACCGAGTTTTGTGTTTCTTGTATCGCCCTCCTACGGAACTCGATGCACATTAGAGGACGTGCGATTGAGGCATCGAGCTACAATTAACAGTATATACGAGAGACAGTCTATATACATGCATATCTTCTCTGGGTGGTGTATCATAGACTTGAGGGCATTACTCCGGTATGAGATTTGATTCGATCGAGGTGGCAGTCCATACGCTTACGTAGCGTAGTGATGGTAGATATATGCTGATTGTAACATCGTTATTTAGAGATATGTACGTCACTCCAACGTAGGATGAGGGACTGCGAGCATTTCGGTGGAGACCGTGTGAGTAGGGTACCATGGGGTGCACCTCGATATTGGGGGTAGCTACACATGTACTGTATTAGGTTAACCCACTGGGAAGTAAATGGGTGCGACATGTGTGTAAGCCTTGAGCGCTGTTAACCCAAGCAACCTAATAAATAATAAAATATGATTGAACGGTATATGCAGGATTATCCAAACTGTATAGTTTAAATTCAGTCACCAGAACTTGTGTTTTGACCCCCTCCTCATAACATACTCACAGGTTAGATTTGTAGCAGGGACATGATAGCCTTCGATACTGGTTAGGCAGTATTATTAATCCAGTAAGACTATATTTTGATTATATTATATTTTATCCATTCCGCTGTGAGATAATTTCTGAACCCTAACATGTTTTATGTCTATGTCTTTTCTGCAGGATACCATAGCAAACCAATCCGAGTTTCGATAGATTGGAATTTTGAAAAAAAAATCGGTCTGTTGAAATTGGGGTTGTACATCTGGTATCAGAGCTTAGGTTTAGGATTCCTGTATAAACAACGAATGAACATATTTGTATTTTCAAAAAAATATAAATATTGTATATATATATATATATGCACCTAGATCCATCGAGGAACCCACTAAATAGAAAGAGTATAATATGGTAATAAATGGTATGTTGTTTTGTACACTTAAGGAATGAATATGGAAATTTGAGACCCTTAGGTAAATTGGGCAGAGAGTGTACAGTATACTTTGTATGGAAGGAAAGTGAATCCCATGTGAATAGTATTTTGGGTTAATCGGCTTGAAAACCTTATAAATTGGAAAGGTTAAAAAGAGAAAAATGGATTAGGAATATATATAGTTGAGAGAATTGACCTTGGGGGGAGGGGTGTCTAGGAAAGCCTAGAAGAAAATTGGAAACCCGCTTTGAGTCTAACCATACCCCATTGTTAACTTTCAAGAACTTGAAATTATAAAATTTTGGGGAGAAGGTTTATGGTGTTTTCAAGTTTTAATCTTAAAAGTTATAGTTTTAAAATATGTAAAGAAGTACATATTGAGTTTTAAAGTAAAATTCTCTCAGTAAAAAGGTGCATATTATAGAGCATGTATAGCTCGCTAGTTTTCTTGTTATATTTCATACAAGAGTTTTTAATAAAGAAAGATTTGAAATCTCTATTCTTATTACAATCCTTTTTGGATAAATTATTTTGACAAGATAATTTTGTTGGGTGGACAAAATAAGTGTAGAAATTAAGAATAGAGTGGATGTTGGCACCTTGTAGTAAGAGACTAAACCGACCTTATAGGTAAGAACAAGTTATAAACCCGCTTGAGAAAATAGCTGTCCGTATCTACTCCAGTTTTTGTGATTTGAAAAAAAATGATGATTTACATTTTTTTTAGATAACATGTTTTTTTATGGTTTGGCAAAAGAAAATTTTTATGAGGAAAATAAAGTTTTGATACTCTTAATTTTTGGAAGGAAATTTAAATGAAAAGGGCCAAACCATGTTTTAAAAAGTATGGAATAGGTAAGGATAGTGCCTAGGGAAGACGGGAAAAGTTATGGGGATATAAAGTAATTAGCGAGAATTATCTTGGAATAATAACGAGTTCTCATAGAATGCGTAAGCATTGGAAAGCCTAGGATGTTGCTTGAAATAATTTTTGGTACATAACTAGAATTAATATTGACTACTAGATAGTAAATGGCAAGTAAGTGTTTAGATCTTGTTGCTAATTGTCATGTTAGGGGTAAAACCCGTTACTACACTCTTGTTAGGATCGTTCCATTATTTAGTTCTTGTTGGGTAGTTAGGGTAACATATAAACCTGTCATAGATCCCATAGTTTGAAATTTTCTGTCTGAAGGGGACATAGTCCTGATATTCTTGGCCTTTAGTAGTAGCTGTGTAGGGTGTCTGTTTTCCTGTTTTAGTTGGAAGACTAGAAGCTTATTTAAATTTAAACTAAGATCAAATAATTAAATAAGCTAAGGAAAAGAAATATAGTACAGTAAAAAAGGAAATAGAAAATCCAGTAAAGCAACAAAAATGGAAAATTATGAGAAAAGATGGATAAGAATAAAAATTTCCAAGATAAGATGAAAAAGAAAATCAGTAACAAAGAAAATTTTCTTATGTGGGTTGTGCTTGGATAGGAAAATAGGGAATCATTACAAGTAGTTACATAAAATCCAAGTATGATTAGAAAAAGGTACATAAAAGAAAAACGAAATATGTGAATTTTTTCGTTTTCTACCTTTTTGTAACATAAGAAATCGAATTTAGAAAATTAGATTTTTCTGAAATTTGAAAAATAAAGTTGGTTGGTAGGATTATGGATGCAACAATTGGATGAACTACGCTCTTATTCAGTAGGAGTATGGGAAAATTTGGATGAAAAAGCATTTTTGATTTTCAAAATATTGCATTCATGTAAAACTGCCAGTATATTTTGGATGCGAGCTTCATATTTTAAAAGGATTTTTTTAAAATTTTGCATACACATAGGAGGTACTGCTTAGGCATGCACGCATTATTATGTTGTAATTCACTTTGCACAAGTGCACAATGTTTGCAAAAATTGGATGCACACATGATGGATGTATATTATGCGAGGGGTTAATTTATTTTACCCTTATCGAATTTCGGAGATGAAATTTCCTAAGAGTGGGAGAATGTTACAACCCGTATTTTTAGTGTAAGATAATAAAATAATAATAACTTAACTAAATATTCAGGATTAAGTAAAATGAACTGCGCCATTGCATCCGTCTCGAAATTCTAGTCAAGATCGACCGCTGGTTTGTGTAAATCGGACAACATATGAAGAAGTTATCAAGGTTCGAAGTTTGTATACGTGTAGGAAGAATATATATATACACACACATATATATAGTAGGTTCATAATCCAAAAATGGGTCCAAAAATTCGAAAATCGGTTCAAAATTCGAATTTTCAGAAGGCGGCAGATTTCCCGCTAAGGGGTGTCGACCCACTCAAAGATTGGTGTCGACCATGATGTCGACCCCCTCAAAGGGGTGTCTACCCACCTGTGGCAGATTTTGGTTGATTAGGGTTTTTTGATATTTTGATGATTCGGATGGCTTTTGGGCAAATCTGAGGGTCCCAGTTGCTCCGTACTCGTATAAATAAGACCATAGACCTAATCCTAACCCTCATAATTTGGCGGCTACGCTGGAGCTCTGTCATTACTTTCTCTCTCTCTTCTCAAATCTATTCTGAAAATTAAAATAGCCTAGGAAAATTATGAATCCAAAGTTGGAAGAGAGAGAATCAACACTAATAAGAAGATTACTGAATCATAGAAGTAAGGTAACGTTCTAGATCCAATCTATTCATATTCTTCCTATTTTCTTTCCGTTCCACTACAAGAAAATCTGCATATAGCAGCGGCAATATCCGCTTCTAATCCATCGCTAAATTGGCCTTAGCGACGGATTTCCTGCATAACCCTGTGGTCGGTAAAAACCATGACGGTAATTGTGTCAGATTTTTGCAACGGAATTTAGAATGAGTTTTCCGACGGTTTTCCGTCATTTTGCTAATTATATAATAAAAATAATATTTTATTTTTTAATTTAATTTTAATTTATATACCGACTATTTACTGATGGATAAATAATTTATAATAAAATATTATTTATAAAAAGCGTTGGTAAACCCTTACTAATTGCCAAGGGATTAGCGACGGAAATTAAATTGAAGTAAACTAGACCTCCCTTTTTTTGTTGGTAATCCGCCGCTATTCCCCTTCTGATCTGCCTGTATGTGTGTGTATATATATATGTATGTGTATATATATATATGTATGTGTATATATATATATATATATATATATATATATATATCGAACTAACATCACTCAACTGTGAATACTGAAATAAATAACATATTAAAAAAACAAAGATAAATTTGCCAATAATATTAATATAGAATTAAAAAGAACATTCATAATCACATAAAAAAACCCACCACATCCATAATCTTTCATCAATTCATACACCAAGCTGAATTATAAACAACAAAACTATTCAGTTGGCGCTAACGTTATCTCAAATACAAACACATGTCATCCATAACCATTGCCATATTTACACCAAAATAAGTCTAACATACCCAACCAGCTTATGAAGATGGCAATGACTAAGTTGCAAGTAAACGCGAAACGAAAACTCTATACCATAGCCCTTAAGCATTGTCATCACCTTTGCTATAAGTTAACATTTCCAATCTAGCTGCTAGATTTTTTTTCCATCATCATAAGAGAAACTGGACTAATGAAATTCAAGTAACAATCTGCTCAAGTTGGGGATAGAAACAGAAAAAACATTAGTAAGGCCTAACTTCAATTGAACACTTATTCATCTAGTAATATGATGCAAGTAACAACACAATAAACAATGATCTTACATATTCAATGGTTATGCTTCTACCAATTAGTAAGAACTAACACTCGCAACTTCTCCACCTAAGTCTAGCTTTATGCTTCTGCCAATTGCAACCTTAATTTAACTGTTAAACAACCACTGATATCTGCACTATCAAGAATTATAGTTACTAAACTGGAAATTGAGTCAAGATTTGAATAACAAAAAGGAAACTAGATTCAAGTAATTGCAAAATCAATAATTTGCAGAAAAATAGATCCAAAATATGGTGGTATGAACAGTAATGAAGAATGACAAAATTGCTGAAAGTTAACACTAAAAAATTGAAAATATTTAAACAAGATCCATAAAGAAATTGTGCAAGAAACAATAATATAAATAGCAAAAAAATAATGGACGATTTTTTTTGATATGAACCAGAAAGATTGCAAGGAAATTGTAACCAAATCATACCTAATGCAGGCTGAACAGTAAAGAATTAAAATACATACAGAATTGAGATTAAGTAACTGAAGAAAGGTAACTGAAATGACATAGAAATATAATGAACTTTGTTTCAGATTTTTTTCACGCTCTTACAATAGCCTGTACCTGGTTGCATATACACAACCATATGGTACTTGACTCAATTGACATAAATTCAGCTTACTTACAAGCCTGTAAGAGCCTACAATCCATCAGTAACATGTACCACAAACAATTGACTTAACTATATATAAATGATCCAGATTTTGCAGTGTATCAGCAGTGTACCTGCATGCGTATGAACGTAGCGTTACTTCACCATATCTCTTCCTCTGACCTCATCCTTTTCCTGTTGTGAACCTGCACTATCTCTTACACAACCAAAATCATCCTTTGGCGATCTCTGGTCGAAGCTCTATTAAGCTTGACCCGATTGAAAGAAGTGTAATGCAAAGGGCAAAGGAACTCAAGCACTCGCTAGATCTGATTGAAAGAGGTTAAAAGAATTGTAACGCAAGCACTCACTAGATCCGATTACTAGTTTGACTATTGAAGTTTAATTCAATGCACAAATAATTGTTTTCATAATTTTCAGTAATCCAATAACTAGTTTAACTTACGATTGTTTTGGAATACCCCCGTCATTACCAGTACAAACGTACCCTTTTTTTCTCAAGTTCATACGTAGACAATAATCTGTAAGGAAAATTGATGTGATATAACCAAGTGCAGCTGCCCTTCTAAAAGATGGCCAACACACATAACACTTTAGTTTTCTTCATCTTACAGCAAGAAAAAAAAGAGTGAAACCTCCTCTACCATTTGAATTCCAAAACAATTAGAATAAAACCTAAAATAAATGTAAATGAATCATCTTTGAGCTTTTTTAGGGAGAGATGTTCTTTCTGGCTTGGATTTCTAGCTCGTGATGGAGTTTATGGGGTTCAGTTTATGCGGTGCTGAAAACTAGGGTTTCGGATTTGAAGGAGCGTACCTTCGAAGAACACGTACCTCCGAAGATTACTAGTTCTTATATCATAGCAAGAAATCAAAGGTAAACCAACGTACCTCCGAAGAACATGTTGAATTTTCCGTCGAGCTTAAGAAGGAAGATCTGAACGCCTCAAGGGAGGAGGGCCTTTGGATAGTCAAAGGCGGATTTGTAGTCGGATACTGACACGAAAATCAAGCTATCTATCGATTGAATCCTGCATCCCAGTTCGGAATGATAACGTGATTTTTTAGGGAAGCAGAATTTTGGGAACGATTTCAATTTAGGAAAAAGTAGAAATATAACGCGTGAAGGAGTGGAGATATAACGCATGAAAGATTTCAGAGCCAATTTTTTAGTCTTCCCGCCTCAATTTCAAGCTTTTAACGTCAAAATTTCATGGTCTATCAACAGTTTTTCTGGTTGATGCCAAACTTTCAATAAAATTGATGAAACCAATATTATAAGTTCGTGTAGTAAGGGAAAATTTCTATTAAATACGGTGTGAACTTCTTAAAAATTGTTTTTCATTAAAGTATCAAATATTACTTCTTAATTAGTATTAATTATTACCTTTTGGTTATAAGTGAGTATTAGTTATAAAAAGATAATTATTATGTATATGTTACCAATTTTTAATTATTCTGTATTTGATACTACTAAAACTAATTATCATTTATGAATTTTTAAGTGTTAATTATTTTATATTTATCATTAATTGTTATTAGTTTGTAAGTTTATTGTTAAATGCTAGTTAATTTTAAATATTATTTAATATCGCTAATAATTATTATTAAATATTATTTATATAAAAGGAAATGATGTCAATTTCTATTTTAACATTACTTGGTTAATTATGGAATCAATTAAACGTACCTTTAATTCATTAATTATATACCAAGTAACCACCAAATATCTTTAACGAAATTGTTTCTAACGGAGGTATTTTTTTCCTAATCAATGAAATGAGTCATGCTAATTTAAAGGCATTCAATTAAATATTTTAGAAACGTACCTTTAATTCATTAATTATATACCAAGTAACCACCAAATATCATTAATTATCTTGTATGGCAAAAAATGGAAAGGGTTTCAGGTGTCCTTTTATTTCCAGCTATTTTACTTCTTTCTTATTTCTAGTCCATAATTACAGTTAGTCTTCCAACTTTGGAAATTTGAATTTGGATGGATTCTATAATTAGCATTTTCCTTTCTTAAGAAATCTACTATTTTTCCACTTCATTGTATTAGAAGAATAAACCACGTGTGTTCACCAACTTAAATTTGGTGGTTTCCATCTATTATATAATCAACGAAAATTTTATTCTTTTGAAGTTTGGGAACAAATTCTAAACATAATTTTCTAAATTATTACTTTCCTTTATTTGTAGATTGATTTTTGATACACTTGTATTTGTGCCATGTATATGTGTATATCATTTTGACAATTAACTTGGTGTTTGATTGCTATGATTCATTTGCAGGTGGTATAAAAGGAAATGATGTCAATTGCTATTTTAACATTACTTGGTTAATTATGGAATCATTTATATTTATCATTATTAGAAACGTAGCTTTAATTCATTAATTATATACCAGGTAACCACCAAATATCTTTAACGAAATTGTTTCTAATGGAGGTATTTTTTTTCCTAATCAATGAAATGATTCATGCCAATTTAAAGGCATTCAATTAAATATTTTAGAAATGCACCTTTAATTCATTAATTATACCAAGTAACCACCAAATATCATTAATTATCTTGTATGGCAAAAAATGGAAAGGGTTTCAGGTGTCCTTTTATTTCCAGCTATTTTACTTTTTTCTTATTTCTAGTCCATAATTATTGTTAGTCTTCCAACTTTGAAAATTTGAATTTGGATGGATTCTATAATTAGTATTTTCCTTTCTTAATAAATCTACTATTTTACCACTTCATTGTATTTGAAGAATATACCACGTGTGTTCACCAACTGAAGTTTGGTGGTTTCCATCTATTATATAATCAACGAAAATTTTATTCTTTTGAAGTTTGGGAACAAATTCTAAACATAATTTTCTAAATTATTACTTTCCTTTATTTGTAGATTGATTTTTGATACACTTGTATTTGTGCCATATATATGTGCCCAAGACGACTCATATATATATATATATATATATGTATATGTATATATATATGTATATATATATGTATATATATATATGTATATATATATGATCGCTTGGTCATAAATGCACATAAAGAAAGAAAATACAAGGAACTGATATACAAGGCTTGTCATGATTATTCAATAGACATTGTAATTAGTGCATCATACAATGGAGGACAAAATGGGTATTGTAAAAAAGCTTCAGACGGACAGAAGTTTTCAAAGGCTCGGTAGAATTAAGAAAAACCGACAAAGTCGGTTTGATTAAAAAAATATTGATTATAGATAATAATTACTAATTATAAATTATTTATCAATAATCATTAATTATTATAAACTTCAATAATGTCTATATAAGTTGACATTTATAATTATTATTTATAAATTACTATTGATAAATTTATGAGTTTTCTTAAATTTGAAGATTATATTTAGTTTAAATTTATCTAAAGTTTTATTTTTTTGGTTTTATGAATGTTTCAAAATTTGGTTTATAAATTTTATGAATGTTCAAATTTTAATTTAACAAATTTTAGAATTTCAAAAATAATAAAATATAATTAACAATTATAATTAGCATGTAATATATAAAAATTTGGAATTAACAAGAGAAAATTAGCTATAATTATGACTTATTTACAATTAATTATTAATTTTAGTTATAATTGTGAGTTCTGGAATTTATGTGAAATTTACTAATTAATTACTATGTAAAAACCCAAATGTGAAATATAAACAATAAATATAAAATATATTTTATTGATTTCTTAAAAGCAAATATGTATTAATAATTTCTTTATATTAATTTAATTAATCATATTAAAGACTATTAAATAATCATTGATTATCAAAACAAATTTAATAAACATCGAACAACAATGTATTTTATTAATTACTATTACCTCTTATTTATATTATATAGTAATTAATAATTAATCAGCATTATTTTTCAAAAAAAAATTAATCAACAATAACTATTGAATTTTATTTACTTTTAATAGTTATTATTCATTATTAATTACTAGTGTATTATTAACATTAATTATTTAAAATTTAAATTTACTAATTAATTATTAAGTAATAACACAAATTTAAAACATTTTATAAATAATAAATGTAAAAGTTCGTTTCAAATCTCTTGGAAAACTGCAGGAAAATAGCTTCAAAATTATGTCAACGGTAATCCAACTCTATTAGTAACAGAATTTAGCGTTAAATATTTTATGACGGTAAAGTGCTGCAATTTCCATTGATTTAGCGACAGAATTAGTATTCGACGGTAATAATTTATAATAAGGTGACATATAAAATCCAAAATATTTTCTCTTACAAAGCCCACGAAAATCCGTCGCTAATTAGCGACGGAATCTTCCGCTGCTAAAAATCTGTCACTATTCTTGGTTTTTCTTGTAGTGTTCTCTTTTAATGAAAATAGTCGATCCACATTAATAGGTTTCTAGTCAAATTAAAGGGGAAAGGAAAACCATGAATGATAGAACGGATCAGATCCAAAATTTGGGGAAAGCATGAAAGGTGAGTGGATTTAAACATATTATTTTAGATATTGGTATATTACCATTTAGCATTCCCCATTATAACAAACTGGAATATGACATGTTAAGATGCCTAAACATATGCTAATAATGATTAAAGTGGTATATGACATGCGAGAATGATTAGCATGATATAACGTCAAGTTGTTAATGTGAATCAGTTGAAATGTTGGAATGTTCACATGTTATATTAAAATGAACATGTTGGAAAATTCATATACTGAATTAGTTGTAGTGCAAAAAAGTTTACATGATTATGAACTTGTTAGAATATGGGTATCAACTGTGACCGTTCTTGTTACATGTTAATTTGTCCCACATGTATACATGAAATAATTGGAGTAAGTATATGATTATATGGTTTCATGTTAACATAGAACTAAATAAATAAATATGGGTTTGAGGCATCGACCAAATTATGTTTAAAGATCTTAAATTGGATCATAAGTATAGAAAACTGATTTGGGCGCAAATGAAATCATATGTAAAATATGAATTGGCATAATTTGAATAATAAACTACAACAAAACATATCTATTACAATGGAAATGTTTTACAGCGGCCAACCCAACCGCTATATTAGGCCATGTTGTAATATGTCATTTTTTACAACGGGCAATGAACGTGGTAACAGGCGGTTGTAATAGACTTTTTACAACGGTCTTATGTTGTTGTATGTTTCTTCAATAGAATAGCAGCCCATTGTAATATTTTGTGTAATAGGTATTGACGGTTGTAATAGACCTCTATTGCAACTGTTTTCCCCGTTGTTAAAAATATACAAAATTAAAAAAAACCATTGATGCAACATATATGCAGATTGTACTCACAATTGTCAAAAACCAAAACCAACACAGACTATATATTCACAACATTTAATTCTTTTTATACATATTGTCACACATTTTCAAAAATAACAAAGAACGTACTTCTCGATAAATGATAATATTTATTGTTTGGCCACCAGGATTAATCCTCATCTTTTGCTGGCTTTTGATGTTTTTTTAGTTTTTATCTATTAAAGCCTGCATAATTAACAACGCATAAATTACAAAAATAGTGTTGTAGCCATCTAAAAATTAAGACGAAAAGGGTCGTTGTAACGACCCACCATTTTTGACCGTTCGAATCGACAATAATCCACACATGTCAATCCAAACAATGTATATATATAACTCTGATAATCATTTAATGTTATAACCAATGTATACATTTCAACTGCTTTTAAACTGCTATTTTTTATTATATGTTGTCTTCCCGCTGTGAGATTCTGGGATTGCTTTTTTCTTTTTTATCCTTTTCTTCTTTTCCCAATAACCACCTGCATTTGCGACTTGTTTGGATCGACATGTGTGGATTATTATCAATTCGAACGATCAAAAATGGCGGGTCGTTACATTTTGGTATCAAAGCAATGGTTAGCGATAACCTTGGCTCTGTTTGGGAATTAACTCATTAGAGACGGGGTTAGAAACGCCTTAGAATGAGTTTGAGTGATATGAGAGAGCGTACTTGTATTTTTGATATAAATTGGTTTATATTGTGTTGACTGGTTCTGTTGAATATTTATGGATTCTGGTCGATATATGGGGCGCCATAGAATCGATAGGAATTTCTAAGTAATCGAGCATAATAATCGACATAATATGGTTTTCAATTATATTTTAAAATATATCAAACATATATTATTGGTTCAAGTATATATGTATTCGTTTTAGTAGGTGGTAATATTAAGTTATTATGTATTATGGTTGATTAGATAATAAATCTAATAAGGAAAATTTAATGAAACTACAAAGGTTGCCTATCATATATATATATATATATATATATATATGTCTATATATATACACACCATGCCTTGTTACAGTTTATGTTGTGTAGTGTTTTGGGCATTTGGTCCATCTGATGCACACTGAAACCTTGTTTAGATGAAGTATACACATTTGTTTCCCCTGTTACATTTGTTTAACCATTTAGCAAACCTGCGAGTACACATATTCACACTGATTTCCACTATATTGACCAATGATGGCATACACAAGGAATTTGGTCCTGCTCAAGTACTGTCATTTCGAAACCACCCATTTGCATTGGTCTGATTTAAAGATATACATATATTGGCTTAGCTTTGAAATATTGTTAGTGGGACATATGTTGTCGTGCTCATTGAAACAGCTTTAAGAAAACATGACATTCCAGGCCATGTATTTTGAACCCAGGTGGACTAAATTTTCTCTGCCAACTCTATTTCGATAGTAAGTATTGGATATTGGGCAGAACGCCAGGTCGTTACATGTGTGTAAGGTAATAACCATATATAGGTTATAGAAAGTACCTTCAAGGGTTTCAAAAAGCTACACAAGGATGATTCAAGTTTCGATAGGGGAGATCAACATCCAATCAAGTAACACATAAAAAATTCTACCCTATAAAAACTAATAAATAAACAAAGAATGTAAAGGAAGGAATGTCCCTTCACATAAAAGGAATATCCCTTCACATAAAAATGTCAAATGTACAAACATATGTGTTATGTGATCAATCAAGTGTGCGCATAAGAAAGAAATACGTTTGGACATTTCAAGAATGAAGATTTTATACTTTAAAGGGAGTACATAAAGGAATGATGAAAAATGACAGAGAAATCAGCGAGAGAAGCTTTGTAGCCAACAAGAGTCAAGTAAAGGAAGGAAGCCAATGCAGCAGTTTTGGGTTCAGTAAAAAGAGTCGGTCCTACATGATGCAGTAGCCATGCAATATGAGCATAAATGACACTATCGAAGCCATTTGGAACAGTATTCCCATTACATATACTTAAACAAACCTGAAACAAAATGAGAATTCCATCTAGTATAATGCATAAGGCGATTATGACAAAATAAATGATTTCTTATTTAGTTACCAAATGGCTGCTACTATTCACACCCCGGTTTATACTTTCGGCCACCTTTGTAAATTTAATATAGATGATTATTTTTTATATTCTTATGGCCACCATGTATTATTCCTTTGCTCAGTTATTTTCCATCGTACTTCTCCTTAAAAAAATACATACTTCTTTACAATTTCAAACTCTAAACCATTACAAAAGCATATATTCTTTTA
Source organism: Allium sativum (assembly GCA_030737875.1). Classification (NCBI taxonomy): domain Eukaryota; kingdom Viridiplantae; phylum Streptophyta; class Magnoliopsida; order Asparagales; family Amaryllidaceae; genus Allium; species Allium sativum. The sequence goes on along the minus strand of CM060920.1, from coordinate 52,685,739 downwards.
TGCCTAATAGAAATGGAAGATGAAGATAAAAAAGTGGCTAGAATTGCTTGATTTTTATTGTTTTCTATTATTATATAGAACATGTTGTTATAGTTTTTTCAATGGTTAGGGTTTTTCTTCTGCGTTTTAGGATAATTTTTCTGCTCCGTTGGAAATTTCAAGTTTGGAGGATGTTAAATTAGACGACGTTGTATTATAGAGAATGCCAATGTAAGTTTTGACTTGTAGGATTTTTATCCGTATAACTTATGTATCTTCTTTTACAAATTGATACATTGATTATTATTTTTTGTTATTTGATAATTGAAGTATTTAAATGATGATAAATTGGACAATAAATATGATGGTTGTGATAATGTGATGCAAAATGTTCGATCAAATGCTGCAATATGTTCGATCAAATGACTCAAAATACATGAATGTTGATTTGACGAATCATTTCACAACCGATGAAGTAAGTACTCATTTATCAAAATTAAAATTGCTAATGTGGTTATGAAAATGGATTATTAAATTAAATCACTTCACAAACGACAAAGTGGGAAAGGAAGTGTTCATGTAGAGGAAGGAGCTGGTGTCCTCTGCATTTTTTGTTATTAATTTAGAAGGTGGCTAGAAAAGAAAATTTAAAATATTTGGGATGCTTTTAGTTTTGGTAGCCAGAAGTGTAAATATGGGTATGAATAGTAGCACCCTCTGTTTTTTATGGATAGTGCTAGAAGGACCTTAAAAAAAAGGTGAAAATCACCTCATTTGCAAATACATGGTGGAAAATTCATGGTGCTTACATCATCCAACGCATAATTTCACTTTCGCAGTTTTTTACCTACTGACTTCCAGTTGTTCAAGCATTTTCGGTTTTTTAATGGGCTGTGTTAACGGGAAAAAACACCGTGAGTCAGTGAGAGGAGTTAATTTCAAAATTGCGAAGTTACAGAGGTCCACGTTAGCAGAGACAGTTTTGTGCATTACAATTTAAGTGTTTTTTTTAACATCTAACATCTTGATCTTGTATATGATAACTGTAATATTCTCTGTATAAACTGTGCAAAAGAAATCGCAAGCAAGGTTATCCAATAATTACCAAGATCTGTGAAGTAACCTAAGGAGTCCGCACACCAAAACAAAGCAATGTAATACCGAAAATAAACATAAAAGGCACATTTGAAAAACCAAAATTATAACAGAGTGTACCATCAGTACCAAATAGCAATTTATGAAGTCTGGAAACTCGATCTGGTCATTATAATAGGCAACACAAAACAATATCATGCGAAAAAAATTATTTATATGGCAAAATTAACCTAACAAATGGTCGAAAGGGTAAAATCGAGTTTACCTAGTTTTTGCAGATCTAGTACCCGCTAGTGCAATTTCAGCGTGGAACTAAGACTACTAGGGGATGATTTCGTGGTAAGCTCGGTGTTTGGGATTAAAGCAGCAAACAATGATTTTAAGGGGAAAAAGTACTGAAATTTATAAAATCTTACAAGAATGATTTTAGGAAGAAAACAATTGCGTTTGTGGGCTAAGGGTTGGAAGATACAATAGATCAGTCGATATAATAAAGAGGAACCATTGGGCAAAGATACGTGCAAAGGGTTTTTCGGAGCATTCTGGAGCAGATTGAGGCCGCCAAAACCTCTGTTGTAGGCTGGAACGTCCGAAACTGATTTAGCAACTATATTTGAACCAACAAACGCTACGAACATCCTCGTCTTAATGCACAAATCGGAAATTGAGGATGAAGATAAAGCGAAAATTGAACTAGTGAAAGAGAATTTTTGTGGCGGCTACGATTTAGAGTAGATTAGGTTTATTGAAAGGAAATGAGTTAGAGAATAGGTTTTTTTGATTATGGTAGTAGGACTGAAATATTTCATCAGCAAATTAAGGATTGGAGCGCAATTTTTGGAATGGAGGGAAATATTTCTAATCTCTTAAAATTGAAAGTTCATATACCTGAAAGATCACATGTTTTTAGACACGTAGTTTTATAATTTATTTTAGTTATTTAATAATAATTTTACAATTAAATATAAATTTCTATGATTTTCTAAAAATTAATAGTTCGGGTAAATGTGGTTCGTTTAAGGTACAATTTTTTGCTATTATATTGAAGTGTTCTAAAAGATCGAGTGTTGTTCTATTGGTTGTGATTATTTAAAAATGATAAAACAGATTTTGATCCTATCCGTCATATATGCTTTTTGTCTAAATTCATTAACAATAAAGAGAAAATTCATTAGTGCAGATTTGTTATTTAATAATAATTTTAAATCAATGTTAACATTGTTATATTAATTTTTAACTATTTGATAGTAATTATTAATATAACTGTTTTATTATTCATCATTGCGTAAAGTAGTAAACGAAAGCAGTAAAAGGCAATAATATAAGTTATGTAACATCATCGAATGAAATCCAATATGTATACAATAATATAAATAAGAAAAATATTTAAAACTTTTTTAAAGCTATTTTGGTAGACATTGTAGATATTTTTACTTTAACAAGATTTAAATAAAAACGTTGTCATGGAAATCATGTTACAACATTTTTTTCTTAAATATCGTGAAAGATCAAGAAATTTACAACACTTTTGTGATTCAATGTTGTAAAAGGGTATTTTTCATGTAGTGTTAATAGTTATATTATTAATCATAATTTATTAATATTTATTGTTAATTATAAATTATTGATATTAGTTACTGGATATATATATTACTTACAAATAACTGGAAAGTAAAATTAAGTTTGTTGGAATACTAATTATATATAATAATTAGTAATTATACATTATTTATTAATAACCATTATATATAAAAATTAGTAATTAGAGATTATTTATTAATAATCATTAATTATTATAAGTTATAAATGATTAATATAATATTATTAATGATTAGTAATTAGTAATATAATATTATAGTTAATAATAGGTAAAATATGATTAATGGTTAATTATTAATAAAAAATAATCAAATTTAATTTTATGAAGGTATTGTAATTATTAATTATTGAGCATTGAAAATTGGCATCTATTAGAACAGGCATTTTGTGAACGTTGTAAAATAGACATCTATTACAACAGGGCCTGAAATAACCACTGTAATAGCAATCTATTACAACGGGCAGTCTTTACCCATTGTAAAAAGAGTGTTATAAAGGATATCTATTACAACTGTCCAGAAAATGACCGTTGTAATAGCATTTATTACAACGGGCAATTTATGCCCGTTGTAAAAAGGGTGTTGTTTAGGCATCTATTACAGCAGTCCAGAAAATGACTGTTGTAATAGCATTCTATTACAACGGGCAGCCAAAGCCCGTTGTAAAATGGACGTTGTAATGAGTATTTTTGTTGTAGTGATATGAGTTTAGACATATAATCCACCATGAATATAACTAGGTAAATGGGAATTAACACCTATAAAGGCATAGGCTTAAATAATTGATTAATAATGAATGCCTAGGATTACAATTAGAAATTGTAATTATACTTATGACACGAGGTTAGGTTGCATTAGTGGTGGAAGTCTGCACGGACCCGACCGGCATATCCAACAGCCACTAGTGTTGAACCTAATGTGAGAGGTCTAAGTGTGCAAATACGAGACGGGCTATGACACGAGGTTAAGCCCAACTTGTGGAAGAAGTCTTCTCGGACCCGACTGGCATATCCAGCATTCACAAGTTGTAGGCCTAGTGTAGGAGGTCTAGCCCATTATAAACCATAAACGGACATGGTGATCCAATCCATAGGGATTGTATTAATAGGAACTAAAGTTAGGGTTAAGTAAAATTGGTTGGACAGTGGGTGGGCTAAGCAAACCTGGGGTGGGTGGGTAATATTTGCATATAGGCCCGCAACTTAGCCCGATAAGGTTATGTAATTAAAGACACCTAGTGGTATACATAACCAGTGGAAATAATAAAGTTATGTAATTAAAGACACCCTTTAGGGTAAGCATAACTTGAAGAAATGATAATTACCTACTATGAATAGATAACATTAATGAAAATGTTGTATAATAGGTAGACCTGTCCTAGGGACAAGTGGGGATTATAGCTTAGGTTGTAATAAACTAGCAAGGGAATGGGATAACCGGTGAATTGAGTTAAGGGACATTTAATTGTAAATTATGTAATCAGAAAAATGGGAAAACCTAAAACTAGTTATGAAAAAGGGGAAAATATATTTTACTTAATTATAAATTAAGTAATCCGTAAACTAGGAAGTCTGAAACCCGCTGATAAGAATGACAAGTTCAAACTTGTCCTAGGGACAAGGGGAAATTATAACATAGGTTATAATAAATGATAGAGAAACTTATTAATGGGCCTTAGTTAATAGAACTAAGTTAATAAGTAAACATTGTTGTATAGACGATGTAAAGTGGAATTATTATTAAATGAGAAAGGATGAGGAAAACTTATAAAATGAAACAAGTTATATTTAATCATAAATGGTAAGTGACATGTTAATTGGAAAACATGTGAACTAAGAGATACTTAATAACATATTAAGTATAACATGTTATTGTGACCTTGAAATCAAAAAAGAATATAAAAGAGATTGTGGATTACAGACCTTGGGCCACAATCTGGAGAATAACATGTTGTGGACTTATTAATAAACTTAAATGGGTTAAGTTATAATTGAAATTAATAAGCAAGAGAAATTTGGTAATTTGAATAATAATTCAATGTGAACGGGAATAACGAAGTTAAAAGGAAACTTGGTAAGGGAAGCAAGCGCGTAAACGAATGTTTAGATATAAAATCTAGCAATGTATTGAAGAGAGGCGCTTGGACCAGTCTGTATGTTTGAGGGTGAATAACCCAACGGGGTTGATCATCAAGGGGTTATAAGGCACGATAGGAGCTTACATTCATCTGACTGTTCTGACGCCTACAAAGGACTGCAAGGGGAAGCAGGCGGCTTTTTGAGGTACGCAAGGCGCTCCTTGTAATCCTCTGTGTGGTGATAGATGTCTTAGGCTGTGCTCGTAGAGGTTGGATCTGCGTGTAACTACTAGGTGGGATGTCCTTGACTGTAGAATTAGCTATGCAGTCAGAATGCTATGACGCGGTGACACCAGGGTGATTCGGCGGTTGACTCAATGGGGGAGGTAGAGGGTCGCGACCAACAAGGATAGTAGATTGTCGGATACCCGTCATCGACAACCAGTAGAATGCGAAAAGACTAGAGCTAAACCTAAGATACCATTCACCCCTTCACTATCCGGATAAGGGGTTGAGGGGAAACGCCACATGGATGTTTAGATTGTTTGCGTAGGGGCAGTCGCTTAGCTCTTGTAGTCTTTACTAGTTGAGGGAGGGGTCAAGGTGGGGCCATAACCACCATGAAAACAGACCCTAGGTATATCTGTATATATATGATCTTTAAAGATAAGCCTGTACTGAAATGGAAAAGCTCCCGACCGAGTTTCGTGTTTCTTGTATCGCCCAGCTACGGAACTCGGTGCACATTGGAGGACGTGTGATTGAGGCGTCAAGCTACAATTAACAGTATGTGCGAGGGACAGTTTAGATACATGCATATCTGCTCTGGGTGGTGTATCGTAGAATTGAGGGCATTACTCCTGTACGAGATCTGATTCGATCGAGGGTGGCAGTCCGTACGCTTACGTAGCGTAGTGATGGCAGATATATGCTGATCGTAACATCGTTATATAGAGATCCGTACATCACTCCGGCGTAGGATGGGGGACTACGAGCATTTCAGTGGCATTATGGTGGAGACCGTGCGAGTGGGGTACCATGGGGTGTACCTCGATATTGGGGTAGCTACACATACACTGCATTTGGTTAATCCACTGGGAAGTAAATGGGTGCGACGTGTGTGTAAGCCTTGAACGCTGTTAACCCAAGTAACCTAATAAATAAGAAAATATGATTGAATAGTATATGTAGGATTATCCAGAGTGTATAGTTTAAATCCAGTCACTAGAACTTGTGTTCTGGCCCCTTCCTCATAACATACTCGCATGTTAGATTTGTGGCAGAGACATGATAGCCTTGGATACTTGTTAGGCAGTATTATTAATACGGTAAGGCTATGTTTTGATTATATTATATTTTATCCATTCCACTGTGAGATAATTTCTGAGATCTGACATGTTTTATGTCTCTGTCTTTTCTGTAGGATACCAGAGCAAACCAATCCGAGTTTCGATAGATTGAAATTTAAAAAAAAATCGGTCAATCGAAATTGGGGTTGTCACAATGATATAATACTTCAACCGTCTATTTGGTTCCCTATGGAACACCATAATTTTTGGCATAAGAAGTTTCTTTTTCACCCACCAGATGTTATTGATTTTGACTAATTTCATCACCTAAATTATTAACAGTAAGTATTGGATGCCTCTACTTCTTCCACATGTTCTCGTGCCTTCGTCAAATAAGCGTATGTTGTCAGTATGTGAGGGGGTAGGCAGATAGCTAATTTTTCTTATCACGAGTCAGGTATTATTACTTATCCTTCTACTACATGTTTATTACAGTTAAAAAAAGAGAGGCTATTTGATTGTACAGTTGACCCTTGATGTGCATTTATTATCTGTACTTGATTTTACACGAATGTTGCTTTACATTTATATGAATCCAATTTTTTAAATTTAAATAAGCAACCGTACACCATTAATGGTTCAAAGCACGAGACCAGTATTTGAACACACTACTTTAAAACTATATTCCGACTTGAACTAGAAATTAACTTAACATGAATGAACTAAGATGTATAATCACTTTATATTTGAGTGTGGTTTACAAAAGTACTATTCTAAGATGATCATTTAATTTCAATTACATATTGTACCTGAGTTCACTGGTGGTTTATGCTTTTAGCATGTACCATAATATACAGGGGCGGAGCTCCATTGCTACTGGGATAGGCACGTGCCTACCCTAGCATTTCCTTTTGTATTGTTAATATACTTACTGTATAGTATAGTGCATGGTTTCAGAATGAATGTATGTTCCAGTGGAAATCAATGTCGGAAGTATTACTGACTATGCGAGTTTGAATCTGGATGATGGGAAGGCAGCAGTTGGGTTTTTTCTTTGGATCCAAAACTAGTTAAATGGGCTTGGGCATGAAGATTTCAAGGCCAGATCTGCCTACCCCAACATTTCATCCTGGCAAGGGCGGACCTAGGAATCAAGACTAGGGTTGGCTGATTTTAATGACAGTTCTTTCATTATAATGAAATTTCAATTGCTACTACAAAACAATAATCATAACAATAATAAATAAGCTCATCTTTCACATACGATACATAACATTTAAGCTTTATTGTGCTCGATGAATATCTACATACTTAAATTCCTTAAGTCCGTGCAGAGCCGGTTCTGAGATTTTTAATGCCAAGTGCGAATTTCTAAATGGTGCCCTTTTTTTGAATATTGCTTGATGCTACTAAATAGAAATTTATTTATAATTATAAATTGTACTTTCTCCTATTTGAAAATGTAAGTATGTTGAATATCGCTCGATGCCAGTATTGTTTTATTAAGAGATACATAACGAAGTACATATCTAGTAGTTAAAAATTAAAATTTAATGTTAGTTTCATATTTTGCGTTGTTAATACATTTGAAAAGGATTTAGAACTGAAAAAAATACTACAAATGGAAAAAAAATTGAAGGAAAAAAGGAAAATCACGATAAATAGTTTGAAATTATGCATTCATAAACTGGTTGGTAACTACTTGGAACACAAAAATACAAAACCTACTGAAATGATTATCCTTTCAACATATCATATCATTTACTGAATTAAAAACATTAAATTTAAAAATAACACATAATGTAACGATAAGAAAATGACATGAACTTTCTAACAAATTTTCTAATTCACTTACTGTATGCACAGACTTGAAAATAATACAGAGGAAGTGAAACATGACATTGTTGTGCTGGACATTTTTACAAGCACCTAGGCTGCATAACTAAGATAAGAATTTCAACATCAAAACAGAATAAACTAAAAAAATGATCTTGAAACTTCATTGAATGAATTATGACAAAAATTATCTATACCAAAAAGGCAAAAATCATGGTAACAAGATATTAGTTGAAAAGTGTACCCTGTTCATTAAGGTCACAAACACAAGCCTGGATAGTTATGAGTGGAAATCTTTGCAGAAAAATAGAAGATGCTTGGAAAAGAAGATAAAGCTTTGGAACCTAAGAGTGATGTTTTTCTACCTTCCAATCGCTGTATTTCGAAGCCAGAAGAACGAAAGAAAGAAACGTGAATGATAGTGAGTTGCGGCTTCCTTCAATTTTGGGTTTAGGCTATTTTTTTAATATTTTTTTTGCCCTGGGCTGCAGCCCAGCTGAGCCCAGGGCTATGTCCGGCCTTGCATCCTGGCTCCGCCACTGATAATATATATTGTATTCCACAACCTTTCGGTTACTATATATACTTAGCATGCGCTTTTAGCACGGGCACTTTCTAGGTCCCAGTTAATTATACAAATTTATTTTACACACCGACTTTTAGCTCTTAAAGAAGACTTTGCTCGACTATAGCGTTATGCTCAGTTTCACTGTAAATCGGACGTGCCAACATGCATATAAAGGCACTCTATTTACTTAGCTTTTTGGAGTTGCTTTTAATTTCACAATCCTTTTTTGAGATAATATTCTACTGATGTATATATATCTACAATAATAATTATACATTAAGAATAAATAGCATACTCTGGTTTTGAATTCTTTTTTCCAAGTTTACCTTCATTAGTTCAATAGTTTTTCTACAGAAATATTTCTTGTGTCCTGCATTTAATGTTCCTTTCATAATTGACTTCTAAAAACCCACATGTTATTCTTCGTTAAGTCGATGTTTTTTCTTAAATATTTACACCTTAACTACTCTTTGCCTGCAGAAACCTGTCAGTTCCCTGCATGACGGTGGGAATATTCCTCCTATTTTACAGGCATAAGGCTATGTTGTGAAATATTATTATGATACATATCGGCGATATGAAGAAATTATAGGGAAGCTCATTCATGAAAACATCTTCAACTCTTTCCAGGTTAGCAAGCTTATATTACTTAAGCTTTTATATTATTAGAATTATACTAAAGAATAATGCATAAAATTGTTGGTGCAACTTCCTCATATTCAAAGGATTTCTAAAGTAAGAGGTTTCCTCTCATAATTATATTTAATTTCATTGTTTTGAAGAGATTACAATTTTACAAGATACGTGAAAACTCTAACTTGAACACTGACACTACAGCAAAAGTTGATGTACCCTATAGGACAAAACAGTCGCGTCATAAGGGGTGGAAGCTAGCTCATGCTCATCAAATTAACCATAGATATAATGTTGTTTTTGTTACATATTTGATGGGCAACAATATTCAGTTTCCAGTTTCAGCTATATTTTAATGAAGCTATGAATTAATAGTACTACACATTAGTCAAGACATGCATGCATGCACTCACACACTCTTGGTCATCCGTAAGATAACCATGCTTATGTTGATTGGGTTTGAGTCATACAGTGAATATCGGATTTGTGTTGTTAATGGATACCTGAAATATCTAAATTTCATTTGTATATGTACATAAAAAGTGGTTGCATATCCGATATTTGAAAAAAGGAATGCGGATCCCAAGACATTCGGATCTGAAAATTGTTTTGCAAATTTTTTCCAAGATTACCATTAAAATTATATGTATATTAGTATAATAAAAAATATTTATTTATTGGGACGGCTATTCAGACACAAATCGAAAGGCATAAAATCTCAGTCTTCGGGTCACTTTATCGATATACGTGTGTGCGTGTGCTTTTGTGTGTGCGTGTATGTATGTATATATATACATGTGCATGTATATGTATATATATGTATGTGTATATGTATGTATAGGAGCAAATATTTAGACACAAACTGATCATACTCAGTTTTTTTGCTATTGGGCTAAAACAGAGTTTTAATATTTTGTGCTAAGCTAATTGCAGATGAATTGCAGAGAAGAATTGAAGCAACAGGAAGTAATCTTTTTATTCTGATCTTAGAATATTATTCAATGCAATGAAAGGTGTACATATATATAGATTGTCCCAGATAACAGAAGCGGAAAACATAAAAATATAAAGCGGCAAGCAGGAAATGTATTTGTGGGTTTAGCCCAGGCCCAATGTTCATTTGTATTATATATTCTGGAGTGAAGAGAGAGCCGACATATTTCATTACTCCCCCACAAAACCTAGGGTTTCTAAAACCATAGTTTTGCCTTGTCCCGTCATATTTTCTTCAATTAGAGAGGCGATCCATGTTAATTTCTTCTAATAGGTCTTCATCAGTATGAATCATGGTACTTGTCAGCCTATTGATGACATGCTGCTTCTCATCTTTGGGTATCTCTGAAGTTCTGGAGTTAAAGCCTTGAGCTTTACCATTCTTGAGCATAACGGTGATGTTTTTTGATTCCTTTTTACTTTCAGATTTGCTCTTCGCTTTATTGTTCATCAGTATTGGAGTGATGCCTTTTGATTTCACTTTGCTTTCAGGGTTACCATCTGAATTGTCTGCTACATTCAGTTCAGATCTGAATCTAGTATATTTTTTTACTGAAATAGCTTTGGTTAAAATATCTGCACGTTGATAGGACCCAGGTATATGATTAACAAAATGAATATCAATTTCTATATGCTTTATCTTGGCATGTTGAATTGGATTTTCAGTCATATACACAACACTTCTGTTATCACACCACAGAATTGGTTTGACCTTTGATTTTAGTTTAAGCTCGTAAAGCATAGACTGTAACCATTTAATTTCAGCTGTAGCATTAACTATACTTCGATACTCAGCTTCAGTGCTTGATCTAGAAGTTGTTGGCTGTTTTTTTGAGCACCATGAAATTAGACTTTGACCAAAATATATGCAATATCCACTAGTTGATCTTCTATCATCGGGATCTGAAGCCCAGTCAGCATCTGCATATCCTGTTATATGCAAATGCTGACTTGTCTTTAGTCTCAGGCCAAAGTTGATTGTCCCTTTTAGATAGCGCAGGACCCTTTTAACAGCCTTCCAGTAAGTCTCCATGGGTTCCTGCATAAACTGAGATAATTTATTAACACTATATGATATATCAGGTCGTGTTATTGTTGCATATTGAAGTGCACCAATAACACTCATGTACTCAGTTACATTAGAAATTGCTTCTCCCCCATACTTAGAATAATTTTGACTGCTTATCATTGGAGTAGGTTGGGGCTTTGCATTTATCATTTTTGTTTTGACAAGTAACTCAGTTATGTATTTCTTTCGGCATAGAATCGTCTCTGACTCAGTCCTATTGACTTCTATGCCAAGGAAGTAATTTAATTCCCCCAGGTTTTTGATAGAGAATTGTTGGTCCAAATACTGAGTTAACTTGTTAATATCATCAAGGTTACTTCCAGTCACTATTAAATCATCTACATAGATTAGTATGTAAACTGTTGAGAAGCTGTTTGTCCTAATGAATAATGAACTATCTGATTTGGTAGACTGATATCCTAACTTTATTAAGGTATTTTTCAGTCTTTCAAACCAGACTCGAGGGGTTTGTTTTAAGCCATAAATAGCTTTATTCAGTTTACATACTAAATTTTGATTATGGATGTAACCTTGTGGTTGTCTCATATATATTTCTTCTTCTAAAACGCCATTCAAGAATGCATTGTTAACATCTAGATGTTTAACATGCCACTTTTTGCATAATGCAATAGTAAGAATAAGTCTTATGGTAGTGGGTTTCACAACAGGTGAAAATGTTTGATTAAAGTCAAACCCATATTCTTGAGTGAAACCCTTTGCTACTAACCTGGCTTTATACTTATTAATAGATCCATCTGGATTTTTCTTGAGTTTGTATGTCCACCTGCACCCTACCACATTTTTATTGGGTGGTGGACATACAAGCTCCCAGGTTTTATTTCTGATGAGTGCATTATATTCCTTATCCATGGCAATCTTCCAGTTTTTGTTTTGAATAGCCTGTTCAAAGGACTCAGGTTCACAAAAACTGGATGATGTCATATATGCCTTTGGTTTGAAAATACCACTTTTGGCCCTAGTAACCATTGGATGACCAGTCTGAATTTGTGGCTCATTTGATGGTAAGCTGTTTATACTGTTTGAATCTGAAGAGAATTCTGATCTTGTACTTTGAGAACCGCCATGTTCTTCTAATGCTTGATTTCCTGTATTTGCAGAGTCGTGCATGGCGTGGCTGGGTTGTTGTGAGCTATCACGGTCTTCAGAGTTAAGTTGTGATGGTTGACTGGACTCAGCAGCCTCACTCTCATCATTATAATCCCATTTTTCAGAGCAAATTGGAATTTCAGGTATAGAAACATTTGGATTCCTTACCTTATTTGTAGTAGGAATTTCTTTATTGCTAAAGGGAAACACTGACTCATTAAAAGTCACATGTCTACTTATATATATTTTCCCTGTTTCATCAAGACATTTATACCCCTTTTGATTAGAGGCATACCCCAGAAATGTACAAGGCTTTGACCTGAAATTCAACTTGTTAGTATTGTAAGGCCTTAGGTATGGAAAACACAGACATCCAAATGGTTTTAAATTGTTGTAATCTGGTTTTGTACTGTATAACTTTTCAATTGGTGTTACATCCTTCAGTACTTTTGTTGGTTGTCTATTAATTTGGTATACAGAAGTACTGAAGGCCTCTGGCCAAAATTTTAGAGGTAACTTTGCTTGTGCCAACAATGTTAAACCAGTTTCAACAATATGCCTGTGTTTTCGTTCAACAAGCCCATTTTGTTGAGATGTATAGGGACAAGTAGTTCTATGAATAATCCCTTTCTTTGTAAAGTAATTATTTAGACTCTTGAATTCACTACCACCATCTGACTGGAAAATTTTCACCGAAGTATTAAACTGTCTTTCAGCCATGGTTATAAAGTTAATAATAGCATTGTAAGCATCTGACTTGGCTTTAAGAAAATAAATCCAAGTATGCCTAGAATAAGCATCAACAAAGGCTATATAATATTTATAACCAAAATCTGAATAAATGGGTGCAGGACACATAAATCAGTCGCAATTAACTGTAATGGCTCAGTGTAATTTGTTTCAGAGTCAATAAAGGGTAATCTATGGCTTTTTCCAATTTGACAATAATCACAAATGTATGGTAATGAGACAGGTTCAAACTGAATATTATTTTAAATCAATATTTTCATTACAGTTTTAGCATTTGGGTGACCAAGTTTATAGTGCCAAAGATCAAATACATTCTTGCTGCTATTAGCAATATCCAATTAACTCAGATTACAATAATTTCCTTCTTTTAACCCACTGTTATTTTTAACAGTGTCAAACTTGTAAAGTCCTCCTGTCATGTTACCTTGTAAAATAGGTTCTCTAGTTAGAATATCCCTTACCAAACAATATTTAGGATAAAATTCAAAGAAAACGTTATTGTCCTGAGCAAATTAAGAAACACTTATTAAGTTTTTCCTGATTTTTGGCACTCTTAATAAGTTGTGTAGATATAGTTGTCTCTTGCCACCTATGCTAGCATTACCAAAATGAGTGATAGAAATACTTTTACCATTATCCAATAAAATAGAGTTATTACCTCTGTAATCTCTGTTTCTAAGGTTCAGATTGTCCAAACTATTTGTAACATGATGAGTAGCCCCTGAATGTGGATACCAACTATCATCTTGCACAGTTTCCAGCCTTGCTATGTCATTTTGATTACCATTCCTGTTTGAATTATCTTGATTATTGCTTTCAGATTGAGACTGGGCCATGTTTATATTTGGATTGACATTGTTCCTCTGATTTTGGTTGGATGTGAACCCAGTGTTGAATCTGAAATAGCAGTTCAATGCTGTGTGCCCCATTTTTTCACAGATTTGACATTTTGGTCGATTGTTATTAGTCCATCTGCCTCCGCCTCTTCCTCTTCTTGCACCACCACCTCTTTGGTAAGTTTGATCATTTCGATTATTATTGGAGTTTTGATTTCTGCCTTTGAATCCAATAGTAAAGTTAACTGAAAAATCATTTTCTTGAGGTTTCTTGGCATTAATTCTAGCCTCATGTGAAAGCAGGATTGAGTGTACTTCATCTATAGGTGGTACAATTTTTTGAGAGGTTATTACAGCCACAACTGCCTCATAATCATTGTTCAGACCATTAACAAGATATAAAACTTGATCAGTATTAGACACTCTATTTACAGTGGCATTCAACAAGTCACATAACTTCTTAACTTTCGATATATATTCTCTCATAGATAAGTTCTCCATTTTCACACTCTGTAGTTGATTATTGTAGTGAAGAACTTTTGCTGAACAATGATTATTAAACTCTTTTTCAACAGTGGTCCAAATATCATAGGCAGATGTACAACCAATGACTTGGGGTAATAAACTTGCACTTATAGATGATAATAACCAAGAGCTGATGAGTCTATCTTGCCTGTGGTAACTTACGTATTTTTCATTTGCTATAGTTCTGTTATTCTCATCGGTAACAAATTTTGCTGGTATATCTATGGTGCCAAGAATGTACCCTTCAAGGCCATAGCCTTGAATAGCTATTTCGATTTGGAGTTTCCAAAGAAGATAATTATCTTCTTCGAGTTGTATGGTAATTAACTGACTTTTGAGACTGACAACATGTTTAATTGATTGATTTGCAGGAACAATATCAGGAGATGTATTCAGACCGTTGTCTGATGCCACAGAATGTATTTCATCACCCATGACACAAGGCAGATGATGATACGGGTATAGCAGTAAAAATTAGAATAAAGAATACTGCTATTGTTCAAGAATCTAAGTATTACTCAAATAGGTATGTAGCAGCCAGAGATTTCTAATGATGAAACAGTTTTTCTTTGATGTACCTTTATTTCTGAAGATTTCTCTAGGCATGGCTCTTATTTCTTTGATAATTTCTTGAATTCTTGATCAATTTCCAGGTGATTTTTATTACTGAAATCAGGAGATATACTAAATCAATTTGATGCAGCCTGGTCTGAGGATTACAGGCAGGGCACTTCTTGATTGAACTATATCTTCTTCTCAAATGATGAGGATCAACTTCTGATGAGCCATTCTCATATGATGATGCAAGATTCTGATGAGAATGTTGATTACAAATTTCAGCTGCAAGATTTATAAGCCGTTAGGCAATCACACGCTCTGATACCAAAACAGAGTTTTAATATTTTGTGCTAAGCTAATTGCAGATGAATTGCAGAGAAGAATTGAAGCAACAGGAAGTAATCTTTTTATTCAGATCTTAGAATATTATTCAATGCGATGAAAGGTGTACATATATATAGATTGTCTCAGATAACAGAAGCGGAAAACATAAAAATATAAAGTGGCAAGCAGGAAATGTATTTGTGGGCTTAACCCAGGCCCAATGTTCACTTGTAATATATATTCAGGAGTGAAGAGAGAGCCGACATATTTCATTAGGCTAGATGTTTTTTGATGTGTAGTACGCTAGAACCGGTTGTTTAGATCAAAGTTTCCTATCGTCAGCATATATTATTTTTCACGTACTGCAAATTGATAGTTTGAAATGCGTCCTAATCTTCACTCTTTAAGATTGACTGGGTAGACGGACACTCTGCATGATTACTTACCAAAATAATTATTGACCTACCAACTAAAATTTATTTTAGGTATATATTTACATTAGCGTTTGATTTTTAATTCAACAACTCTGAGTTTGTAAGAAATGGATGTTATTGACCAATTTTTAATGTGGAAGCTATATTCTACCCATTTTATGACTAATTGTCGGATAACTATAATATGTTTTGTTTGTTAGGTAAACTTTAAATATGTTAGTGGGAAATGATAAAAAATGAAGAGTCGTGTGCCTTTTATGAGTCAAGTGTCATGTAAATTAGTGATGTTTCTTTTATGTGTTAAGAGTCATGTTAAAGTTTGTGTCTAAGTAATGTTTATTGGTAAAGGGTCAAATCAATTAATGATGTGTCAGTTCGTTAAGGGTTACGTCTATTGATGAAAATGTGTCTATTGAGTTGTAAGGACATGTAGACCACTATATAAATATGGGTGGTCATTTTGTGTGTTGTAAGAGAGAAAGTGAGTATTGTAAAAGAGAGGGAGTGAGAGGAAAAAGTGAGACGAGGGAAAAGAAAAAATTCTGTAAGGAAGTGTTGTAAGGATATCAAAGAAAGAATTCCTCCTCTAAGTAATTGAAAGTATTCTCCTCTTAAAATAAGTATTCCTCCTCTATATTAACTCCTCCACTTCTCAGTTTCAACAAATTGGTATCAGAGCTACTCTTCTTAAATTCTACAAATTGGTATCAGAGCCTGGTCGAAATCATGGGATTTCTACTGTTCATGTCGTTCGTTCTCACAAATGAAAGCTATGAAAGATGAAGTAGTAGAAAAAAAGAAGAGTTAATCTGCAAAGGGCTATGAGAGACTGTTGAGAATGACTACGAATAGCCAAAAGACGTTAAAAACGTGACGGAGAAAGAAAGTAAAGCGTTTACAAGCTTGAGATGGAAAGATCACAATGCTCATGTTGTGTGAGAACGTCGATGGAGTAGCATATAAACACATTATTGGAGAAAAACCGACAAAAGATTCGTGGAATTTAATGAAAGAGGCGTATGCAAAGGATTACAAAGGAGAAGATGAAGAGGAAGTTGATGAAGATGATGAAGAAGAGGTTGAAAGATTAAAAGAGGTGCTGATGGGAAAGAATGCTGCATCAATAGTGAAAGAAAGTAAAGAAGAGGACAAAGCCGAAGAGGAAAGTGAAGTGAAAGATGGTGAGGATGAACATGAAAAAGTAAAGGATGAGAAAGAAAAGAAGGGTAAAAAAGAAGGAGATGAAAACGAGAAAGATGAAAATGGAGAAGGCGATGTTAAGGAGAAGAAAGAGAAGAATAGAGCGAAAGACAAGGACAAGAACGAAGGGAAGAGCGAAAAAGAGGAAGCAAAAAAGGAAAAAGATGAGAAGAAATTTGATGAATCAGAAGAAGATTCCGAACATGATAATCTCGGTTCTGACAAGAAGAAGAGGAGAAGGAAAGAGATGGCAGTTTCAGATCTCGTCGCCGAAAAGTGCCTGAATCTGGTTGATGCCGATACGAAGAAGAGTAGCAACATGAAGAAGAAGATTGAGAGTTGTGATGCAAAGAAGGCATTGAATTCCCTTAATTCAGCTGAAGTGGAAATAGATACATGTGATAAAGATGATCAAAATGTTGGTATGCTTGAGACGAAACTGAAGAAGGAGAAAAGAAAGTAGGTGTTTTGGAGGTTCAAAAGTATAATAAGAGCTTTGACATAGTAGCTGGCTTTGAAGAGAACACACAATAGTCTTCAGGTCATGAAAGTTATGTTGTGAATAATAAGAACACCATAAATAAGGGTGATCCAGTTGGTCCAAAGGTCAGTGGGAGCTCTGCTATGATGAAAGTAGAAAAGGATGTGGGTTTTGAACAGCCAGCTGAGATATTGGGTATGTTTGGAACTGACAAATGTTGGAATCAGGCAGTTAAAAATTCAATTTTTGACAAATGCGATCAGATTTCAAAAAGGAAGAGAGAAAAAGAAATATTGAATTGCAGTTGCTTTTAGACGAGTGGGAAAAGGAATAAGAAAGAAGGCAAGGCAGATATTTCAGAAGAAAGTGAAGAGCTAACTGCTGACGTATACAAACCACCCTGAAAGATTAAAGCATTTAAAGTTTACGGGGGAGTTTTGTTGGGTAAAATTTAAATGTGTTAGTCGGAAATGATAAAAAATGAAGAGTCGCGTGTCTTTTATGAGTCAAGTGCCATGTTAATTAGTGATATGTCTTTTATGTGTTAAGGGTCATGTTAAAGTTTGTGTCTAAGTAACGTTAATTGGTAAATGGTCAAGTCAATTAATGACGTGTTAGTTCGTTAAGGGTTATGTCTATTAATGAAAATGTGTCTATTGAGTTGTAAGGTCATGTACACAACTATATAAATATGGGTGGTCACTTTGTGTGTTGTAAGAGAGAAAGTGAGTATTATAAAAGAGAGAGAGAGTGAGAGGAAAAAGTGAGACGAGGGAACAGAAAAAATTCTATAAGGAAGTGTTGTAAGGAAATCAAAGAAAGAATTCCTCCTCTAAGTAATTTAAAGTATTTTCCTCTTAAAATAAGTATTCCTCCTCCGTATTAATTCCTCCTCTTCTCAGTTTCAACAAATTGGTATCAGAGCTACTCTTCTTAAATTCTACATTGTTCGCCTTTACTCAGTGAATAAATTGGATGTTAGATAATTTTATTACAACCGTTACCATTGACGATACCAAAACAATATGCTTTTTGTACCAACTTAGTACGAATTAAATTGTTACTTGATTATTGTATTTTTGATATTTCTTTGTTAGCATTTTGTAGGTACTCAAGGTTTGTCTTATGCTAACTAAAATTTACTGTTTTACAACCAACATAAAAGATGGAATCATGCAGCTTCATATTCTTCTGGAGATAAGTTACAGTTCTACACTCATCATGCAAAGTTTACGCTGATATCTGGATTCCTCCCTCAACTAAAATATGTTTCTTACCCTTAGTGTTAACTCTTTGAAAGCTCACATGATTGGTTTCTAACATTGAAATCGCTAAAATTAATATATAAAAAAATTGCAAGGCTAAACCAAATTTTTTTATTATCTCAAATACAAGATCAATTGTGTTGGTAGCTAAAGCTCAGAAAAAACCAAAAGAAGGGTGGACAATACAAGATGGTACTCCTTGACCTAGTAATAATACAAAGGATCATCTAGGAATGATTCAGGTCTGATATATATCACATTGCTCAATTGTATATTTTGGAAGAAATAAATTAATAAAAATTGTTGAATAATAATAATAGTATACTGTAGGTATATTTGGGTAGCTCAGGAGCACTTGATATCGAAGGTAAAGAACTACCGAAACTAGTATATGTGTCTCATGAAAAGCGTCCTGGCTATAACAATCATAAGAAAGATGGAGCAACAAATACATTGGTGATTTTCATATCTTCAGCAATTAGCTTTCGAAGATCACCGTGTTTGTTACCTTTTACCTTTATATGTAGGTTCGAGTTTCCGATTTCCGATACAGAGAAAAAGGGTGATACAACTTTTGTATTACGTGCCAACATTGATAACAATGCCTTGGCTGGCTCTGTTGTTAATGGGAATAGCATATTTAACGAGTTAATACATAAGCATATTTAACCAGTTACAAAATGCATCCCAGGTTTGTTGAAACTCTTGTGCACAGGTGCAAAATATCAAATCTGGAGTCTTGGGACATAAACTGGGTAGCACAACTTTCTAAGGTAAAACTTTTCTTTCTACTATTATCTTTAGATTACCATTTTATGATATCATATCCTGTTATTAAATAAAGATGAAAATAGGCTCATATATTTAAATTATACGACTCATTTGAGGATAAAGATCACAACATTTTCACTAATTTCAAAGAAAATTGTACTAGGTGAAACATGTAATTTTAACTATAAAACTGGTTAAAATAAAATGTGTAATTAATTTATGTAGATTAGAAAGCAAGGATTATACTGATAACTCCTTTGCATGGGACAAATGAAATATACTAAAAATATATGATTAAAGCTTTCAATTTGATTTGCCTTCAATCCCTTTCTTTGCATATATGATTAAATGCCCTAAAAATTATGCATGTATAGATGAAAATCTGGTTAAATATGCTTTTAGATCATATATGATTTAACTGGTTAAAAATGTATTTACCACCAGAGTAGCGCAATTTGTAAGTGGTTAAATATGCTTTCAAATCATATATGGATGTAGTGATAACGCGATGGTGCAATGGTGATGGTCTTCAACTTGTGCGTTTGGACAGTGAATGTGTGGAGTTGAGATCGGATGGGTAGCATGACTATGGAAGTTTGATGTAGGAGAACGGTTGGTTGGGTTTTTATTGTAGAATTTAAATTTGAACTATGTTTTATTTTTTGTTAACTCAAATTGACATCAATATGAAATTGAAAACATATATATTGAACTTATTTTTTTTAGTTGATCCTTTATCTTGCTATCATGAACATGTGTTACATTTGTTGAGTATTATAATTTTTTGGGTCATATACTGCTTTTGAAATTGTTTTGAAGATTCATTTGATTGTTATTATTATAATATATTGAAAAGCATTATAAAAGATAATGTAATACATGAGCTTGCTGGCAAAGGATATCATCAAATAGGTGTTATATCTACATATTTTATAGCAGCGTATATAGGCTGTAAAAGGATTTAGAAATGTTGTCTTGTTGGTTTATAGCGCGATAAACCTGCTATTGAAATAATATTTTATAGCAGTTATACAGTGCTACAGAAATTCGTTGTTTCCATGAAGAATGATATGTTTATAGCGGAATAGCGAGCTACTATCCTTACGTATCATAGTGGAATATAGTCATTATAAAATCATACCCTTTTATAGCGGCAGTTTCTGTGTTATAATTATTCAACTGTTTTTTTATAACATGTCGATATAAAGCGCTTTTCAGGCCGCTATAGTATTGTTTAATAGCGGCTATATGCCGCTATAAAGGACTATTTATGTTGTAGTGGAATGAGTTAACACAAGTTTGAGTCGTCATAATGAAATTTAAGTCCGTTACTAATCAGATCTTTAAACAAAAGTTAGGTTATCATATAAACTCCTCCAGCCTGGCCAGTTGTTGGGTAGAAACATAGTGCAAATATGAAATGAATTCTATAATCGATATCAACAAACATAAAATGACATCTTTATTTCCTTTTGGTTAACAAGTTAGGTAAAATAAGTGAAGAAGGTGCTTGGATTTCAAGTGCTAACACTGTCTTTATTTTGAATTTTTTTACATTATTATTATTTACAAACACCTAACTGAAAATACCAAGGTATACCACCCCTGCATTGCATTACGACTTACGTGAGGGTTGAAACAGAGTTTGGTAGATTATGCAAACCGACGCCGACTTTGTCAACAACATGTTGGTAATCCTTAGGTGTCCAACTCATAAAATGAAGCCAAGGTGTAACACCCTGCACTGCATTACGACTTACGTGACAGTTGGGACAGAGCTTGGCGGGGTTGCACACCAACGCTATACTTACAAGCAATGTTGGATATCCTTGGATAACTTATTATATATATATATATATGTGTATATATATATTTCTTTTTCTTTTTTCTTTTTTCTTTTTTTTTGAAAGAGAGAGAATTGAGCGAGAATGTCTTAGCACAGCTTCACTTAAAAGATCGAAAATGTTATCGCAAGTAGTCTGAATCAACCGTTTTATTAATCGGATTACAATTTAGAAAATATTTCATACTCATCACCTATGAAACTCCCTATATACGAATTACACTAAATTTGCTCATAATTCAAACTTTCCTTTTGTTATCCGTTAAGAAAAGCGATTTTCCAAACATTCTAATCATACAAACAAAACCGTAAATTCATTTCATCGTGCCCATTTAAAAGTAAATTAAAATGATTTTTTTTATTTTTTTTATTTTGAGTGAGAAAACGAAAAGAAAAATTTAATGCGACTAAATAAATATGAAACTCCCCCCACACTTGATTTTAACTGTGTCCCAACAGGCAACCCAAGTGGAAGGAGAAAAGAAAATTTGGAAATAAGTCCTATATTTATAAGAGAAAAGAACAAAAATATTTATAGTATATCAGAAAATATACTGACAAGAAGTAAATGATACGGTCTTCTAAAGACCGACTCATTTGTCTCTTCAAGTATGAGAGGCACAAATTAAGCTTGAAAAACCAAATTGAATTTTTTTTTGAAGTTAAATGTAGATTTGGAAAAACGAGTGTCGCTTTATAAAAAATCGAATGTGTTGTTTTATTTTTGATGATTTTTGGAGTAGTTGAATAATGGATTAAATTTCATGTTTGTTTTCACCAAATTGAATTTCAAAATTTTCATTGAAAAATTATTTTGAATTATTGATTTCAAAATCAAAATGGTGATTCAAATTTACC
The DNA here is from genome assembly GCA_030737875.1 of Allium sativum. NCBI lineage: Eukaryota > Viridiplantae > Streptophyta > Magnoliopsida > Asparagales > Amaryllidaceae > Allium > Allium sativum. The sequence continues at coordinate 52,663,650 of CM060920.1, read as the reverse complement.
TATTTAAATTCAACTCATTTTCGAAAAGTCCAAAAAAATCGTATTCATCCGATTTGTCTTCCTTTGGTGAATTGTCAACAACTTTAATGCATGTATCATTTTCAAAATCCAAAATTATTGTTTGAAAGTCGTTATTTTCAGAAAAAGGAATATCGAATTTGAGATTTGGTTTCACTATCTCAAAAGAATTGAAACCTAACTCAACTACCGTGTTTTCAACAACTTCGTTAAGACTGTTATTTTCAGTTTCAAAAGTTGTTATTTGAAAATTGTCGATTATGGACAAAACTGGATTACTATTCGAATTGTCACACATTTGGATTTGATTTAGTTTCTCATGAAACTTCAAGTAGTTTTCATATAACAAATTCACGTAGTCATCTTCGTTCATTTGCTCAACAAAATCTAATTTATAATCATGAGAATTTTCAATTTGAAATTGTTGAGAATAGAAGTTTTCAGTTGCACCACAATTGAAATTATTTTCGTTACCAAAATCATTTGAAAAGTGATCCACATTTTCACTTTGAATTTGAAATTCATTTTGGAGTTCAAGATTGAATTGGCAAGAGTTATAATCAAAATCATTTGAACTTGGAATTGAATTTTGATTGTTATAAAACTTTTATTTGAATTGTTGCACATGTTCATACACGATTCATATGTTCTTTGAAGTTGTTGTTTACTAGTTTGAATTCGTTGTGTGCTCATTTCATGTATTTCAAGTAAAGATTCAAGATTTGAGGGTTTATTGTCATTTGGAAAATTTTGTGGTGCAAAGTCTGAATTGTTTTCAAAATTATTTGAATTCAGAAGTGAAATCGAATTTTTATTATTTTCAAAACTTTCACTTAAATTGTTGCACGAGTTTGAAATATATAATTCATTCATTCTTTGAATTTCAAGTAAAGATTCGATACTTGCTTCCAAAGTTGAGGGTTGATCATTGTTTTAAAAATTTTGTGGTGCAATATTAGGATTGTTTTGAAAAGTTGGTGGTGCAAAATCTGAATTATTTTGAAAATTTTGAAAAGTTAATGGTGTAAAATCCAAATTGTTTGTAGAATAGTTGTTATTAAAATATCCATATGAGTTTGGCGTAAAATTATATGGATTATATTGATTTTTCACAACTACCGTAAAATTCAACAAGTAAGAAAATTAGGACATTTTTAAAAGAAATGGTTCTTTTATTTTGGCTTTTTTAATATTTTTGTTTTTTGTTTTTAAAGAGAAAAGGAAATATACACAAAAGGGAAAGCCTCTTTTTTTTGGGATTGTTGATTATATATATATATATATATATATGTGTGTGTGTGTGTGTGTGTGTGTATGTACGCATGAATCTAATGCAACTATATGAAAGCAATTTACTTATTTATGAATTTTCTAAAATTATATAATGACGGTTAGATTAATTTCAACAAAAGATTTCTCAGCCAGTTAACTGACAGGAGTTATCGGTGCACCAGGAATCACCCCAGCAATGCGGCCATAGGTTTGAGTACCTTCAGAGGAACAACAACTATAATATTTACGAATCACTGTAATATTATAAACGGTTATTTCTCTACCGTAGTCTAAACACCGAGAAATAAATCATTGGAAATAAATCAAGTTGTCAAAATATAATATTTTCCTAAAAAAATGGAAATAAAATAAAATGAGATGAATGTAAAACAGAAATTAAACGTGAATTAACAATGCAACTACGAATGAATTTTTATTTTGTTTTTGAATTTTTGGTGCAAATGTAAGCAAACAACAATGCAAATAAATAAAAACAAGGGTTAGACTACGATACCAGAGCGCGCATATTTTTATCAGGAATTTATTTTTAGCGGTGTTTTTTTAAGCAAGTAAGAAAAGCAAAGTAATTAAGCAAGCAATTCCTTCCTTGTGCAACCTGAAAAGTGAAGACAATATATAAACAATTGAGGACTTGTGTGAGGCATAAAGTTAGACAGTAGGGACGTGTGTGATTAGATGATTGGGGGGGGGGTGCTGAAAGTGGCAGTTGTGCCGAGGGGGTGGAAAATTCGCCGATTGTAAGTTTTAGTTGGGATTGCGGCAAAGGAGAAGCGTGGTGTTGTTGAATGGTAAGTTTGTGGTTTGGCGATTGAAGATGCAACACACACCCTATTGAATGGTAAGTTTTGGTTGTGATAGTTGTTGTCTGGTTGTCGGACAACGGTTGTGAAGTGCAACTTGTGTTTAATGGAAGAAGGTGAACTGAGTAGTTGTTGTACGGATGGTTGAGTTGTTTTTGGAATGGAGTTGTATATGTATGGAGAGTAGTGCAGGATGATGGAAAGTGTTTTGGTGGTGATAAGGCTGAAATGATTATGATGTTACTGATAGAAGTATGCAAGAGATTGGTGATATTGTATGGGGACGAAGTTTGAAAGCTTAGTGATCAACAATGGGTGTTGAATTGAGAGCTTTTACCATGCCGAAGTTGGGTGATCAGTGGATGTGGTTGAACGGGAGAAGTATGGTACTTGGAAGAGTTGTAGTAGAAACAAGAAACTGTTGAACTAAAATACTGTAAATAAGAGAAACAAAATGGAAGTAAAAGCAATGTAATGTAAAGTGAAAATTGTTCAATGCAAAAATAGTGCAATTTGATGAATTGAGAATTGATGGAACAGAGAAATTAGCAACTGTGATTTTTTAAACAGAACTGTGCACACCGATAAACAATGTTGAACAACCAAGAAAATGAACAGAACGAGGACTGCTACACAAAAATAAAGACTAGAAATGTGCAAAATGTTGCACAAAATAGAAAACAGAGACGTACAAGACTAACAAATAACATATGATATTAAATTATTTACGAGTTTTAGACAATGCTAAATTTTAATATGTACCACATTTCTTTCTAGCAGAGCTCTAGCAGTGTTGAAAAGAGGAAATGCTACACGGGTTGGCGGTGGTCTAAGCAACCTATACCGACGCATAATGCCCAATACTATTCCATGTATTACTCATCGGTTAGTGTGAATTCATGTTCATGTTCCTTATAAGCAAAATGATTATTCCATAATGTTATCATATCCTCATACTATCTCCGCCCACTGGAACAAAATAATGGGGAGCAGGGTAAGAAGATGCTGACGTAACACAAACTACTTCATTACTCTGTCTGGAAGATGAAATGCACCATCTACTAGAGAAAACAAAAACAAATTGGCTCTCCATAGAGGTCTAGCCTCTGTGCATAATGAAGGAAGCGCCCACAAGGTTTTCTTTACTATAAGGGTTCCATATCATTGCATCATACGCAAGAACATTTAGCTCGTTCCTATAAAACAACAATTTGCGTCTCGGTGAAAGTTTTGTGTTCTTGGGTCTAATCCACCAGCACATACACAAGTTCGTATACAATTTACCATCTATTTATATGTTTATCGAACCGAACAACAAAATATATTTTACCTGGCTCCATATGGTTTGCGTTGTCGATTATCAGTCTCTTCATTGAAATACTACTGACCAGATGATAACTCCAAGACATAAATGCAAAAGTAGTATGTGCTGTATTTCAATTTTACATAAGAAATTGGTTTATTTGAATAGATTTGAAGTTGAAAAGAACACTTTCATTTGATTGGTAATTGGCTTGAAAATAAAATGAAGAGAAAGAGAGAAGGGGACTAGTTTTATCGAGTCCTTAGAATAAGGCGACATCCTAAATAATGCTTTCTGGAGCTATTTCAGATGTCGCCAACTGTTACTACCCAAAATGAAGCACCGGAACAGGCTAGAGGTGAAGGGGTAGTGGACTACCGCAAGCACAAAGGAATCTTCCATAAACAAAGGTCAAGCACAAGGCAAAGCCGAAAGCATAAAGGAGCAATCACAAAGCCATGCAACCGACACCATCATTGAAAAAAAGAGCTCAAAATCCATACAAAGAAAGGATATTGGCAGGGTAGTTCCGGCACGAAAGGAAGATAACAAAAGAACTCCCGGAACCGGAAGCCAACAAGGAGAAACACCAGGAACCCTATGCACCGAGACCTAGAAAGACGGAAGGGATATTGGTATTAACTTGCTTAATATTGTACATCAAGAAACAAAAGCATCAAAAGTACAATGGAATCATCCGGGAGCCATCTACCGAAACCCCCAGTAGATGATTACCAGAAGGCCGCTCTAATAACCAATTAATAAAGCACCGGAAAAAATCCTCCGAAAAACCGAGGCATACTTCAGACATCTACCGAAAGGCATGCCGGAACCATTAAAGAGAGATAGGCTATCCATACTAATCTACTTAGTGTCGATACCGACAGGGATGGAGGATCCGACAATTACCCACTTGAATCATGAAGGCAAGTTCCACCAAGTGTTGATGACAAGAATGAAATCCTATATCCGGAAGCCTATATTAGGAAACCAACATTAGGAAGCCTTTGTCCTGAAGCCTCACTAAAAGCTATCCAAACCGACGAGGTTGGTTCTGTAACACCCCGCATTTTTAACTTAAGATAATAAATTAAGGATAAATTAATTAAATATTCAGAATTAAGTAAAATGGACTATGCCACTGCGTCCGGCTCGAAATTATGGTCAAGATAGACACTTGGTTTGCGTAAATCGGACACCATATGAAGAAGTTATGAGCGTTAGAAGTTTGTATACATATAAGGATCGTATATGTGTGTATATATTTATTAAATAAATATATCCAAAAAAATTTGAAAATCAGTTCAAAAATCAAAATTCATGAGTGGGAAAATATGGAGGGAAATTGGACCGTTGGGGGTCGACCCACCAACAGGGGGGTCGACCCACCCGCAAATCTGGAAAGTTCTTTTCTGACATGGACGACTCTGATGTTTTTAAATTAAATCTGAGGGTCCTGGTTCCTCCGCTACACATATAAATAACACCTTAGACCTAACCCTAAATCTCATAATTTGGCTGCTACACTAGAGCTCTGCCATTACTCTCTCTCCCCCCTTTCCTCATATATATATTCAGAAATTTATATTTATAAATTAGAAAATCTTAAATTAAGATCTGGATGGAAGAGATAAACGTTTTTTTGGGTGTTCAGAATTACGTGAAAAGCAAGATAACGTTCCAGATCCTATCTATTCAATTTTTCCTCCTCTTTCTTTTCCATTTCTCTTTTAGTAAAAATAGTAAATCCATGATTATTAGGTTCTGAATTCAATTAGGGGGAAATCATGGAAGATTAGATCTGGACTAGATCCAGGATTTGGAAAGCTTACGAGGTGAGTGGATTTAAGCCATATTATTTTAGATAATGGTACATATCCATTTAGCATTCCCCTTTTTATTAATTGTGAAATTGCTAGATTAATTATAAATTGTTGTTGTAATGAGTTGAAATGTTAATATGAATATGTCATGAAATTCCTATGTTGAATTGGCTGAAGCATTGAATGTTTACATGTGGGAGAAAATAAACTTTTTAGGATATGAATATCCAATTCGGTGATTGTAACTACATGATTTACTTATGGTATATTATTGAGTAATTGACATGTAACTTGTTAGATCTGAACAATTTCCCGATTAAATGCTTACATGTCAAAAAATAGAATTAAAGACATGTTAAAAAGGACATGCGCCAAAATATAGGCATAACTTGACGACATGTAAATTGGATTACAGTAGACATATGAAGTGGGCAATATGCCAAAATTTTACATGGAAAAAGAGGATAACTATTAAAATATGAAGACACCTAAATACATAGTAATTTAGAATTGTAACGCCTTCGACACGAGGTTAGATTGCTCTTGTGATAGAAGTCTGCCCAGACCTGCCCGACATATCCAGCTTTCACAAGCGGTAAATCTAATGTGAGAGGTCTAAGTGCATAACTAAAAATGGTGCTAAGGCACGAGGTTAAGTCGACTTGTGGTAGAAGTCTTCCCAGACCCGCACTACAAATCCAGCGTCCACAAGTGTAGGCTTGATGTGAGAGGTCTATGCATATGTATGTACATATGTATAAATATATGTATATAACAAGATAGGAATAAATGGCAATGATGATAATTAAATGTCTAACTCAGAAAATAGGAATGGAAGGGATGTTGTGAACTGAGTTAGTGTGATACGAAGGAAAGGTGATGTATTTCCCTAAATGACCTATTTTTGAGAACGTGGTTGCAAGTAAGCCACAGTAAATAAAGTAAGAAAAGTAAAGAAATTACTTTATACCATGGATTTAGATGGGAATGCGTTATAAAAATAATTCATTGATTTCTTCTATCAAACTGATAAGGTGCATGAAATGTTTTCCTTAATATAACAAGGAATATATATTACGGTTAATGAAGAATAATGGTTTACATCTATAAATGGTTTAAAAAGGGGAATAATAATAACCTATTATAAATAAATAACATTAATGAAAATGTTGTATAATAGGTAGACTTGTCCTAGGGACAAGCGAATATTATAACTTAGGTTATAATAAACTAGTAAGGGAATGGGATAACTGGTGAATTGAGTTAAGGGACACTTAATTGTAAATTAAGTAATCAGTAAAGGAGAAAAACCTGAAACCAGTTAATAAAAGGGGGAAATATATTGTACTTAATTATAAATTAAGTAATTCGTAAACTTGGAGGTCTAAAACCCGCTGATAAGAATAACATATTCGGACTTGTCCTAAGGACAAGGGGAAATTATAACATAGGTTATAACAAACGGGTAGAGAAACTTATTAATGGGCCTTAATTAATAGAACTAAGTTAATAAGTAAACAACGATAAGTTGTATTGACGATGCAAAGTGGAATTATGATTACATGAGAAAGGATGAGGAAAACTTATGAAATAAGTTATATTTAATCATAAATGGTAAGTGACATGTAAATTGGAAAACATGTGAATTGAGATATACTTAATGACATATTATTGTAATGGTGAAATCAAACAAGAATATAAAAGAGATTGTAGATTATAGACCTTGGGCCATGATCTGGAGAATAACATGTTGTGGGCTTATTAATAAACTTAAATGGGTTGAGTTATAATTGAAATTAATAAGCAAGAGGAACTTGGTAACTGATGAAGAATTCAATATGAATGGGAATAACCAAGTTAAAAGGAAACCTGGTAAGTAAAAGCAAGTGCGTAAAAGAATGTTTAGACACAGGGTCTAACAACAAATTAAAGTGAGGCGCTTGGACCAGTCCGTACGTTTGAGGGTGAATAACCCAACGGGGTAAATCATCGAGGTGTTATAAGGCACGAGGGGAGCGCACATTCATCTGATTGTTCTGTCGGCTCCAAAGGACTGGAAGGCGAAGCACGCAGATTCCTGAGGTACGTAAGGTGCTCCTAGTAGTCCTTTGTGTGGTGACAGATGTCTTAGGTTGTGCTCGCAGAGTTTGGGTCTGCGCGTAACTACTAGGTGGGTGGACCCTGACTGCAGAAGTAGCTATGCAGTCAGAATGCTATGACGCGGTGATACTAGGGTGATTCGGCGGTTGCCTCAATGAGGAGGCGGAGGGTCACAACCAACAAGGATAGTAGATCATCGGATAGCCGTCATCGACAGCCAGTCGGATGCGAAAAGACTAGAGCTAAACCCAAGATACCATTCACCCTTCACTATCGGGGTAAGGGGTTGAGGGGAGACGCCAAATGGATGTTTAGATTGTTTGTTATTAGGGACAGTTGCTTAGCTCTTGTAGTCTTTACTAGTTGAGGGAGGGGATGAGGTGGGGCCATAGCCACTGTGAAAAAAGACCCTAGGTATATCTGTATACACAGGCTTTTTAAAGACGGGCCTGTACAGATATGGAAAAGCTCCCGATCGAGTTCCGTGTTTCTTGTATCGCCCTGTCATGGAACTCGGTGCACATTAGAGGACGTGCGATTGAGGCATCGAGCTACAATTGAAGATATGTATGGTGGATAGTCTAGATACATGCATGTCAGCTCTCGGTGGTGTATCGTAGGCTTGAGGGCATTACTCGGGTATGAATTCAGATTCGAACAAAGGTGGCAGTCTGTACGTTTGTGTAGCATAGTAATGCCATATATATGTGGAACGTAATATTGTTATCCGTACGTCACTACGACGTAGGATGAGGGACTGCGTATATTTCGATGGTGTTACGGTGGAGACCGTGCAAGTGGTGTACGATGGGGTGTACCTCACAATTGGGGGTAGCTACATATATACTATATTAGGTTAATCCACTGGGAAGTAAATGGGTACGACGTGTGTGTAAGCCTTGTGTGCTGATAACCCAAGTAACCTAATAAATAAGATAATATGATTGAACGGTATATGTAGGATTATCCAAAGTGTATAGTATAAATCCAGTCACCAGAACTTGTGTTCTGATCCCCTCCTCATAACATACTCGCAGGTTAGATTTGTGGCAGAGACATGATAGCTTTGGATGTGGGTTAAGTAGTATTAATAATACTGTAAGGCTATGTTTTGATTATACTATATTTTATCCATTCCGCTATGAGATATTTTCTGAGCTCTGACATATTTTATATCTCTATCTTTTCTGTAGGATACCAGAGCACAACAACTTGAGTTTCGATGGATTGGGATTTTGAACAAAATTCGGTCTATCGGAATTCAGGTTGTCATAGGTAGAGATACAATGAAGACAAAAGAAACTCCAAAGAAGTGTTTCGATAACCGAGACCATTCCTATGAGAGTCAAAGACAACACCTCTAAAGTAACAAGAAAGACCCAAAAAGTAACCGAGAGTCGAAACAACCAGGACCAAAGGGGAATAAGCGCCCGACAGGGGTTTCTGCTGGCCCAATAGCAGAAGGGTCCCCAATTTGTCTATAAATAAGACCCTTGGGTTCTCATTTTGGGGACCGATTTCTCATTCTTGTACTCTTTTTCTTTAGAGTAAATCCTAATTTCAAAATCAATTTGGGGATTCCTATTGTAATCACTCATGTACTCTAAACCAAAGATCAATAAAGAGCGGATCGACACTTAGCGTATTTTCTCATGACTTTCCTATTTGGTTTCTTAGTTGTTCCCTACACAACTGTAACACCACGTATTTTCTATGAATATAAAAACTAACATATTTAAGAACACCTAATTTTTAGAAAAAGAATTAGGTGAAATGGGTTATGCCATTGCGTTCGTCTCAGAATTCTGCTTGAAATAGATTCCGAGTTTGCGTGAATCAAACTCCATATGAAGAAGTTATGGAGGTTAGAAGATGTAAGTTTAAATCTGAATTAAAAATAATAATTAATAAATCAAAATTCGGAATTCAAACCACCAAGAAGAGGTGGGCGGGAAAATTCCCGCCATAGGGTGTCGACACTGGTGTCAACCCCCCCATAGAGGTGTCGACCCCCCCCCCCGTAGGGGTCGACCCCTGCTAACTGTTCTGGACAGTGATGATTTTCTGATTCTTAGGGCTACGTGGCGACTTCTGATTGGTCTGATGATGCATTTTCTTGGACTGGATGGTTTGGATGGATCCTAGGTTGATCTAAAGGCTCTAACTAATCCTATACATCTATATAATCACATCAAATCTAAACCCTAATCAAAACTAAATTGATTCTTGAGCCACCATGTTGCCCATCTCTAAGCTAACCTAGCCTCCACCATAACTAATCAAATTCAGGATAAAAGAGAAAGATCAAAGCCTACATCAACGGATTAGCTTATCAACTTCAGAAATCAGATTCCAGATCTTCTCTTCTTTCTTAATCACTATGAGTTCATGTGGCTTTCACAAGATAATTAAACTAAAGTAATTATGATAAGTTGTAAATTGTGATCATACGATTATGCCTATAATGGATCTTATCAAATTTGTAAGTTGTAATCTTTTTTGATTCATATCCTATGCTTTTCTGATCAATTCTATCAGTTCATGCCTGTTCGTGCTCGTATATTTATGCCTATTTTGATACCATGATTTTCTTCCCTCTTCCTTTTTCCTTTTTATTTTTATGAGTTAGGCTAACTTCGAGCCTAACATATTATGTGAAATTCGTGCACGTATAACACTTGAATGTTGGGGAAAAAGTTTGGGAAATGTTGGATAATATGTGATTTGTAAAAAAGCATAAATTGATAACGGCTATGGTTTGGGAAAAATTGTATATAATAAGCAAACATGACACTTGACGTAAATGGGTTTGGGTATAAACTTGTGATAATTTGGTAAGTTCAGTTATTTCTCAAGTTTGGAACATGTAATAGGAATGATGACTTGTAATGAATCGAATCTAGAACTACGCCTAATTGTAAGATAATCAATTCTGATTCGTGCTTATCCTTTTGTCAAATCTGAATTACCTATGCCTATGAGACTGTTGTAATGGATACAATGGAACCTATCATGTCGTACACCAAATTGGTGATTCTTTTATGTTCAACTCTATCGAATCTTTATGCCTATGATGTAACATGCTCAGTTTAGCCATACTTATTGTTAATGTACAACATTTCTATTGGATTCTTGAGTTGGGTACACCTTTACATGCCTATTTTGTTCCTTATGTCAATTCTTATGTTTCTCCTCTATCCCTCTCCGTTTTATTTTTGGACCTTGTTGTACATGCGATTGAAACGCGGGGAATTGGGTATAACTTAATTAAGTAATTTTGGGCATAACAAGTAAATGTGGCATAACTTGAATTGACCACACTTATGGATAATTTACATATAAATCTAGACTTGGACAGTAAGCATCTAAATTATCTAAAAGATGAACGCCCAAGACACGAGGTTAGACTTGGTTTACGGTATAAGACTGCCCGGAATAGCCCGACATATCCAGCAACCGCAAACGGCAGTCTAATGTGAGAGGTCAAAGGCATAAATTAGATGTTTAGACACGAAGTTAAGTCTGGCTTGTGGTGGAAGTCTGCCCGGAACCCCCGACATATCCAGCGGCCACAAGTGATCGACTTAATATGAGAGGTTTGTACATTATTAACTAGTTAATGCTGATCAAAGATGAATATGATACCTAAACGAGTTAGATGGGTGGGGTTAAGTTAACATGAGTAAGAAGACAACTTAACCAGTATTACATGAACAAAGTGGATAGGGTTAAGGCAATATTAACCAATAATACATATGGACTTGATAAGTGGAAGGGTTAAGTAAATCTTGGGTAGATGGGTAATATTAGTATATATAGGCCCACAAACTTAACTGTTAAATAAACATGCGTGAATCAATGGAAAGGTTAAGTAACATATGAATAGGCGACAATTAACCAATACAACATGTTAATTAAAACAGATGGATAGGGTTAGGTTACATTGAGAACACTTAACTGTTATAACATGTTGATTAGGAAACCCTAGTAACGGGGACTCATTTCAGGAGTAACCCACATAGATGTATCATGGTATCCGGAACTAGGCAGGGTGGGGCACGATTACTGGGCTGATTATAAGCAGTCAAAATAGTGACAGGTGGTGCGTCAGTGTAGGTTCCGACGGAGTACGGACATGCACGTACTTCATAGTGGAAAAAGCAGGCACTGGGCATCAGTAGTCATACACTGTGCATCTTGAATTGTGTCGGGTTGCCATCGTAGGAATTGATACACCCCATGGTGGGACCAACACAGGTATCTACAAACAAGCGGGGCCGAATGACACAAGTAATAAATACATACGCGTTAAGGAGTCGATCGATTAAACGATAAGGGGGTTGTGTGGGGACATCTAGTATTTAGTATGGGCAAGTAGGCTGTTAAGGATTGTACGGGGTGGATACCTGTAACAACCCGTAAAATCTGGGGCAGTTTAAAATTTTTATTTTGGCAATTTTATCGAATTTTGATATTTAAAATAGATTATTTTAAATAATATCGACGAGGAAATTTATTTTGAATATAATTAGAACGTATATATCATATACGTCGTCGTTAGAATATATAATAATTATATATAATTATAAAAGGAATTGAAAATGGCGCGGTAGTTCGAAAATTCGATTTCTAATTTCAAATGAATATACAGAATTCAATATAAGTCAGAATTGAACGAAACAAGAAATATTTGAATCTGTATAACTATATCTTTGTAACGAAGTTAGCAAACTGAGATTTCATCTTAGAAATGATAAGATACGTCCAGTTGAAAATTCAGAATAGTCGCTATGGAATTTATATATATTTTATATAATATATAGCCCTTAAAAATAGCCGTTTTGCAAACGACCTCGGATTTCGACGAAACTAGTTTTGTTGGGTCCGTGATGTTAAGTTATTGCTAGATTCCAAATTTCATAATTTTTCGAATCAATATGTGAGCGTGGCGAAGGAAAACGCGTTTGACCAGTTTAAGTTGATTTTAATCGACTGGAAAATGGCCATTTTTCAAACGGTCTCAGAATTCGATGAAACTAGTTTTGTTAGGACCGTGTCGTCAATACGAAGCTAGAAAATATTTTTCTGGAATTTTTCTAGTTAGTATGTGACCCCGGTAATTTGAAATGTACGTTTAAAATTCAATATAGTGATTTAAATGAAAATTCAACGGAAACTGATTGTAACAGCCGAATCAGCTCACGATACATGTCCCATTGTGTTCGGAATGGGGGTGAAACGCTATGGACGACAGGCGGTGGGCCTCGTTTAGAGGTCGAAAATAAAAGTTGCTTTTTAATGATAAATAATAAAACAATAAAATAATAATAAAAAAAAATTAATTAACCCTCTCCTCCCTATAACTTTTGCCCCCCCCCCCCCGTTTTCGTTTAACAGATCGAAGAAAAAAAAAAAGAAAAAAAAGGCTCGAGACCGCATCGTTGGCGCCTGCGCTCGTCGCCATCGCCTCCCCCCCCCCCTTTCCACATCTCCTCCGCCCAACCGCCCTTCGACCAAGCTGCCGGAGCTGACCTCGAACCCCCTCCTCTAGCTCCCCCTCGCGTCGCCATTCCTCTCAATCCCCTAAACCAGAAAACCCCAATCGAAGCCACTGTGAACCCGGAACCCTGAAGGCCGCCAGCCCCGACGAGCTCCGCCGTCCCAAGGCCAACCGCCACCTCCAGCAGTCCCCTTCCCCCTTCAATCGACGGTGGTAGACCCCCCCCCTTCTGTAAGTTTTTTTCTCTTTCTTTTTATTTATTATTTTATTTTTGTTTTATTAAAACAGTAAAAAAAAAAAGAATTAAATACTTTTATTTTTATTTTAAAGATTGAAAACTGATTTTGATTTTTAAAAAAAGATTGAAAACTGATTTTGATTTTAAAAAAAGATTGAAAACTGATTTTGATTTTTAAAAAGATTGAAAACTGATTTTGATTTTTAAAAAAGATTGAAAACTGATTTTGATTTTTAAAAAGATTGAAAACTGATTTTGATTTTAAAAAAAAAAGATTGAAAACTGATTTTGATTTTTAAAAAAAGATTGAAAACTGATTTTGATTTTTAAAAAAGATTAAAAACTGATTTTTAAAAGGATTAAAAACTGAATTTGAAAACTGATTTTATTTTGAGATTTGAAAAGAAAAATCAGATTTTTATATTGTCGAAAGAAAAATCAGATTTTTATATTGTCGAAAGAAAAATATGATTTTCATATATTGAACTTCGAATTAAAAATATGATTTTTATATATTGAACTTCGAATTAAAAATATGATTTTTATATATTGAACTTCGAATTAAAAATTCGATTTTTATATATTGAATAGCGAACTAAAAATTCGATTTTTATATATTGAATAGCGAACTAAAAATTCGATTTTTATATATTGAACTTTGAAATAAAAATTCGATTTTTATATATTGAACTTTGAAATAAAAATTCGATTTTTATATATTGAATAGCGAAATAAAAATTCGATTTTTATATATATAGTGGCCTTGGGCAACGAAGGTGACAAAAAGGCGAAACGACGAAGACTTCTGCAAATGAAGTGCTGTGGAGCTAGGATAGCTATTGGTGAGAACTTCTCACCTTTCAATTTAATTTTTCTAGTTATATATATACTAGGATGCAGACGGTGCTTAGTAGCACCCGACACAATCGTCCACAGACCATGGACTTGTTTGTTTGGCTGTTTGGTGATTGATTGCGATATTGGTTTGAATGTGGTTTGTGGTGTGAAAAATCGAATCGATAAATTGGTTAGGATTAGACGTGCGCCGTTATAAGGCGAAGGAGTAAGGCTAGGTTAGACTCTTACTCCAAGTTTTGTGGTTTGCATAACGAATTGATTTGATTGATGTGTGAATGGCGTGGGCCTTCACTAGACCGGGGATAAGGCTAGGCCTTGTCCCGTTTCTAGTATCGTGCCGTTATGCCGCCGAAATTTTCTAAAATATGTTAGAAAATAAAAATACCATTTTATTGTGTAAATGAATTGAATAGAAATTCATAGGTTGAAATAAAATGTTTTATCGTTAAAAATATAAATTTTAACGTGAATGTGAATAAATGAATAGTTATAAACAAATCGGCCGATTTGTTTGTATATACACTGATTTGACAGATATTGATTGGGTCGATAAATTTCACACATCGCCCAACTGCACGAATAAAAATCTGTGTTTGATTGTTTGAAACCCCACACGGGTGTTGGGATGAAATTTGAAGTTCACTCATCCTGATTGATTAAATATGTCAATCGATTGATTGACAGGCTGTTATAAGCATTAGATATTTATATTTGATGCTTATACAGTGTAGTGCACTTTGGTTGATGGTTGATTATTTGTCGTTGCTATTATATACATGTGTTGTATGAAAATCCATATAATTAACTTTATATGGTAATTGATTGGGCCTCATTCCAATCGTGAAAATAAAGAATATTTTGATAATAACAAATATTTTGATAATAGGAAATATTTGAAATAGAATATTTGAAAATAGAAATTTATGAAGCCGTGTTGGTTAGATTGACGCCATTTTGACGTAAACGATATTTATATCGATTTTATTCATTTTAAAATGAATATTGAAAAGTAATCTCGGAATCGAATGAATTGAATTGAAAACGATTTCGAAATGAATTGAATTGAAAACGATTTCGAAATGAATTGAATTGAAAACGATTTCGAAATGAATTGAATTGAAAACGATTTCGAAATGAATTGAATTGAAAACGATTTCGAAATGAATTGAATTGATAACGATTTCGAAACGAATTGAATTGAAAACGAATTCAAGTTGAATTGAAAGCGAATTGAAATGAATTCAAATTGAATTGAAATTTGAATTGAATAGAAATGAATTTTGAAACGAATTTATAAAGAAGAATTCAATTTTGCTTTGAATTGAAATGGAATTTGAAATAGGTTTTGAAACGAATTTTAAAACTATTTATATAATTCGTTTTAAATAGAAATCGATGAAATATATATTATATATATTATATATATAATATAATGGCCTGAATAGAACGCGCCGCGCCGCGCCGCGGCAGTTCGCGAATTTCGACCATTTATTTCAAACGGACATTGCGGGAGATCCGACCGTCGGATTCTCCTAAAACCGGAACCGTTGGGTTCGTATCGAAAAGAGCTTTCTAACGAATATTAGAAATTTGAAATCTAACGGTTGGATTTGGAGATACGTCCAAATCAAATTCGAAAAAGGTCGCTGTAAGTGCAGTTCGATGGCCATTGGTGGAAATCGACTGTACAGGCCTTGATAAAATTATTAAAAATAGTAATAATTTGTGTAAAATCATAAGAAATGATTTAGAAAGAATTGGGATGAAAAACTCCATATTTGAAAAGATAAAAATAGATTTTTATCGAAATGAACTAGTTTTGAACTAGAATTATAATTCTATTTATTTTTAAATAAATAAATTGAATTCAAAAAGGGTTTTAAAAATAACCAGAATATCCAATGATTGCATTGGAGTGGATTTGAATCGAAATTGTCTTCGGAATATTTCGATGTTGGAATTCGTGGTTATACAGGTGTTGTTATGGAAATTTGAAAGATATATATTAATATCGTTATTTCCAATACGACATTTGTTAGTCGTAGAATTTGATATTGAATATAAGCCGGGATATTTTCTATTCAGAGCCTTGTATTGAATATCGAATGTGATTTGGGTTTGTCGTGAATGGTGTCTTCACTAACACTGTTCTTGAACCCAATTGAGAAATGATTAAATCTTTTTATTTAGATTTAATGAAAGGTACCAATTAAATGATATTTAATTGGAATTAAATTGATATTGATTTTTGGGTTTATCGTGAACAGTGTTTTAAACAACACTCGTTCTTTAACCTGATAATTAATGAATGTGATTTTGGGTTTATCGTGAACCGTGTTTTAAATGACACTGATTTTTTAACCCAGTCGAAGATTAAAACTAAGTGGAGTTTTAATGAATCTTTAATTAGATTGAAATGATCGAAAATGGAGTATCACCAGTTTTGCTCCAGGCGATAGTTAAATCTTTAATTAGATTTGAACGTGAAATGGTAATTGAATTTACCGATAACACTGTGGTGTTAGATATGAAGTATTCACAGTTTTACTTCATGGGATGAATAAGTTGGGATTGGGAAATTATAACAAATGATTACTTCGGTAAGGTTCGCTAATCCCGACTAGTTTGAATTGATATTCAAAAGTTGATTAAAGAATAAATTCAAGAATTTATCTTTGATAAAATTAATGGGAACCTTTCCCTATGAATGTGAAATTAGAAACTAACTGTCGGTTAGCCAAGCAGAATGGTTTTCTGGATATTGATCTGATGTTGGTTTCGGCCTTCGGGGTTAATATTTGGGGAATTATTCTCTTGATTAATTTACGGTTAGTGACTGATGGATTGGAATGAGGCGTATGTTGTGTTTGTGTAACACTTATTTAAAATATGCGCGAGTTATTCGGGAAGACCGGGTTTATCCCATTCTGAATAACTGATACGACGATAAGTCGAAGATGAAGACGATGGTCGAAGACCGGAGGTCTTCACGTCGTTTGGGTGATAACTGATGATCTTGATTGGGCTGTACACCCAAGAAGATGGAAACAGTTAGTGATCGTCCAGACGTACTTGGAGATCGATGGATATGCGGGGTACTAGGTGCCTCCGGTTTCGTTCAGACCCAGAACGGACTTGTAAATGGACTGTGTGTCTGACATCGGATTTCATTCTGTGTGACTGATATCGGTTGCATAGGATGGTTTGCCTGTGTGGCATGCTAAGATGCAAATGATCAAGGCTTCTGTTGAAAAGCAAAGTCTTGTGGTGATGATCAAAGCACGGCCTTTGTGGCGTAGCTTTGTGTAACGTTTACCTCGCGTGTTTCACACCAGGTATGAACCAAAAACGGGAGACGGACCTCAGGGAGGGCATGCGTTTCCTTCTAGCTAAAAAGTGGCGTCAGTGGTTTTACACGCCCTGACGAGTTTGACTTATGTGGTTGTTGCTGTTGCGAGGCGCTTCGGATTGATCGGTCGTTCTCGAACCGATGGAGTCATTCGTTGGCTCATTGACACCCCAAAGGGTGGGGAAACGCAGTGTTCAGGCATTTTAATCCACATCGGTAGACCGGCCCTGTCGCTCCAAGGGTCACTCGAGCTCTGATCCTGAGACACGGGCTAGAGCGTCTCGAATCGGTTGAGGACTATCTTTTGCCTCGGTTCATAGTTGGAAATCCAATTTCCAAATACGTGACTTTGCGATTTTGATTGTATAACCTATATATGGCGACATAGTGGGATGGGGCGCTCATGCCGCCTATGATTGATACTTATGATTTGAAGTGTTTTATACACTATGCACTTATATTAGTATCAAACGATTTGTTATAACCGTATCAAGCATTCTTTGGCTGTTATAAGGGAAAACCCTATCCTCGGCTGCGTTGCATTGTGTGATGGGACCTGGGTCTTATAACAGCTTCATTTTTCTTTATTTAGCATTGCGCTGTTGTTTCATGCACTGGTATTCTTGGGAGGAAACCCGTTCCGTGTTATACGGCGTGGTCCCTTGATTTACCTAATGATTTAAGATAAAGATTAATAACTGTTTTAGTTCTCACACCAGTCCCATGACTGACCTGGAGTTTATTGTTTTAACCTAAACTCTGGGTGCCCCTATTTTGACACGGGCAGCTAGTAGTTTTGGTTTTGCAGATTTATATTCACAGGATCCTGGTTTACAGCTGGAACGATATCCGGAAAGCTTTGTATCCGTATATCTACTTCTAGTTGTATATTGTATTATTTTCCGCTGCTATGTATTTAAATGTAATTTAAATCTCTGATATTTCTGTGTAATATTCATTTATACTCTGTATATTCTTGTAATCTGATGCATTGTTGTTATATACAATGAAATATTCTTCTGTATGTGTTCTGTTGTGGCTTGTTCTCGAACTATCCGACGCTTTCCTTTACGGGGAAGTTACGGGTTTTCACAGTTGGTATCAGAGCTTTGGTTTACAAAGCTCAGGGAACAAGGCACATTAGAACCATACGAAAGAATTCATCAGATATTGGATTAGCTATGTCTAATGAGAATGACTCGTTAGAGATAGGATCAGTAGTATCCTAGAACGAGTGTGAAGAGTATATTTTTAAAGTGAAAACAAATTTTGTTTTGAGAATCTAAATCAATCATTCGTATTAGATTATTTATTAGTATTGATTTGGACAGTTCAGTATATAAAGAATTTGCATATACGCCTTGCAAACGTATATTCAAAGTTTTAATATACTGGATAGATATAGAGTCACACTCTAGTCGCCCGGAGACGATTCTGATGATAGTCTAGACATCATCAGAATTGGTATTCGAGTTTCGAAGGTGTGATTTTCTATATATTTCCATTAGACTGGTGTGAGAACCAAAACTAATATAGCTAGAATACATTGTTGTGATTTGGCATCAAAAATCTGATTTTTGTATATGTATCAAAATTATGAATTTGAAACTCTAATTCACTAATTGATTGATGTTTGTGTTGTTTGTTCATTTGTTTGCTAATTTTGAACCATTTAGCCTAATTGAATCAAATATTGAATTGTATTGAAAATTGGTCGCATTTGTTTGCATATACATATATATCATTGAACAGGTCATAGCAAGGAGGCTAGAGCCAGAGAATAAAATTTGTTTGCCCGACAAATAGGTACATGTTTACTACATGATTTACTGTTTTGTTTGGGTGATGATGATTTTGTGAGCCTATTGGCTAGCCGCTTGGCTTTTTCTTTTTCTTTTTGAGATCTGAAGGACCGGGGAAGCTATTTGAAATTCCCCGATGCTCCCGGTGCAGGGGAGGTTATGGCGAAATTTTTTGAAAATTTAGGGTGTTAGCCAAATTTTTGAAATTTTGGAAATTCTCAGAAACTGAAAAGTTGGAGAATGAAAGCCAGATCGAACGTAGAGCTGAATAATCAAACCACTTTCGACTTTGTTCCTTTTCGGGGACGAAAAGTTTTAAGTGGGGGAGATTGTAACAACCCGTAAAATCTGGGCCAGTTTAAAATTTTTATTTTGGCAATTTTATCGAATTTTGATATTTAAAATAGATTATTTTAAATAATATCGACGAGGAAATTTATTTTGAATATAATTAGAACGTATATATTATATACGTCGTCGTTAGAATATATAATAATTATATATAATTATAAAAGGAATTGAAAATGGCGCGGTAGTTCGAAAATTCGATTTCTAATTTCAAATGAATATACAGAATTCAATATAAGTCAGAATTGAACGAAACAAGAAATATTTGAATCTGTATAACTATATCTTTGTAACGAAGTTAGCAAACTGAGATTTCATCTTAGAAATGATAAGATACGTCCAGTTGAAAATTCAGAATAGTCGCTATGGAATTTATATATATTTTATATAATATATAGCCCTTAAAAATAGCCGTTTTGCAAACGACCTCGGATTTCGACGAAACCAGTTTTGTTGGGTCCGTGATGTTAAGTTATTGCTAGATTCCAAATTTCATAATTTTTCGAATCAATATGTGAGCGTGGCGAAGGAAAACGCGTTTGACCAGTTTAAGTTGATTTTAATCGACTGGAAAATGGCCATTTTTCAAACGGTCTCAGAATTCGATGAAACTAGTTTTGTTAGGACCGTGTCGTCAATACGAAGCTAGAAAATATTTTTCTGGAATTTTTCTAGTTAGTATGTGACCCCGGTAATTTGAAATGTACGTTTAAAATTCAATATAGTGATTTAAATGAAAATTCAACGGAAACTGATTGTAACAGCCGAATCAGCTCACGATACATGTCCCATTGTGTTCGGAATGGGGGTGAAACGCTATGGACGACAGGCGGTGGGCCTCGTTTAGAGGTCGAAAATAAAAGTTGCTTTTTAATGATAAATAATAAAACAATAAAATAATATAAAAAAAAAAATTAATTAACCCTCTCCTCCCTATAACTTTTGCCCCCCCCCCCGTTTTCGTTTAACAGATCGAAGAAAAAAAGAAAAGAAAAAAAGGCTCGAGACCGCATCGTTGGTGCCTGCGCTCGTCGCCATCGCCTCCCCCCCCCCCTTTCCACATCTCCTCCGCCCAACCGCCCTTCGACCAAGCTGCCGGAGCTGACCTCGAACCCCCTCCTCTAGCTCCCCCTCGCGTCGCCATTCCTCTCAATCCCCTAAACCAGAAAACCCCAATCGAAGCCACTGTGAACCCGGAACCCTGAAGGCCGCCAGCCCCGACGAGCTCCGCCGTCCCAAGGCCAACCGCCACCTCCAGCAGTCCCCTTCCCCCTTCAATCGACGGTGGTAGACCCCCCCCTTCTGTAAGTTTTTTTCTCTTTCTTTTTATTTATTATTTTATTTTTGTTTTATTAAAACAGTAAAAAAAAAAGAATTAAATACTTTTATTTTTATTTTAAAGATTGAAAACTGATTTTGATTTTTAAAAAAAGATTGAAAACTGATTTTGATTTTAAAAAAAGATTGAAAACTGATTTTGATTTTTAAAAAGATTGAAAACTGATTTTGATTTTTAAAAAAGATTGAAAACTGATTTTGATTTTTAAAAAGATTGAAAACTGATTTTGATTTTTAAAAAAAAGATTGAAAACTGATTTTGATTTTTAAAAAAAGATTGAAAACTGATTTTGATTTTTAAAAAAGATTAAAAACTGATTTTTAAAAGGATTAAAAACTGAATTTGAAAACTGATTTTATTTTGAGATTTGAAAAGAAAAAACAGATTTTTATATTGTCGAAAGAAAAATCAGATTTTTATATTGTCGAAAGAAAAATATGATTTTCATATATTGAACTTCGAATTAAAAATATGATTTTTATATATTGAACTTCGAATTAAAAATATGATTTTTATATATTGAACTTCGAATTAAAAATTCGATTTTTATATATTGAATAGCGAACTAAAAATTCGATTTTTATATATTGAATAGCGAACTAAAAATTCGATTTTTATATATTGAACTTTGAAATAAAAATTCGATTTTTATATATTGAACTTTGAAATAAAAATTCGATTTTTATATATTGAATAGCGAAATAAAAATTCGATTTTTATATATATAGTGGCCTTGGGCAACGAAGGTGACAAAAAGGCGAAACGACGAAGACTTCTGCAAATGAAGTGCTGTGGAGCTAGGATAGCTATTGGTGAGAACTTCTCACCTTTCAATTTAATTTTTCTAGTTATATATATACTAGGATGCAGACGGTGCTTAGTAGCACCCGACACAATCGTCCATAGACCATGGACTTGTTTGTTTGGCTGTTTGGTGATTGATTGCGATATTGGTTTGAATGTGGTTTGTGGTGTGAAAAATCGAATCGATAAATTGGTTAGGATTAGACGTGCGCCGTTATAAGGCGAAGGAGTAAGGCTAGGTTAGACTCTTACTCCAAGTTTTGTGGTTTGCATAACGAATTGATTTGATTGATGTGTGAATGGCGTGGGCCTTCACTAGACCGGGGATAAGGCTAGGCCTTGTCCCGTTTCTAGTATCGTGCCGTTATGCCGCCGAAATTTTCTAAAATATGTTAGAAAATAAAAATACCATTTTATTGTGTAAATGAATTGAATAGAAATTCATAGGTTGAAATAAAATGTTTTATCGTTAAAAATATAAATTTTAACGTGAATGTGAATAAATGAATAGTTATAAACAAATCGGCCGATTTGTTTGTATATACACTGATTTGACAGATATTGATTGGGTCGATAAATTTCACACATCGCCCAACTGCACGAATAAAAATCTGTGTTTGATTGTTTGAAACCCCACACGGGTGTTGGGATGAAATTTGAAGTTCACTCATCCTGATTGATTAAATATGTCAATCGATTGATTGACAGGCTGTTATAAGCATTAGATATTTATATTTGATGCTTATACAGTGTAGTGCACTTTGGTTGATGGTTGAATATTTGTCGTTGCTATTATATACATGTGTTGTATGAAAATCCATATAATTAACTTTATATGGTAATTGATTGGGCCTCATTCCAATCGTGAAAATAAAGAATATTTTGATAATAACAAATATTTTGATAATAGGAAATATTTGAAATAGAATATTTGAAAATAGAAATTTATGAAGCCGTGTTGGTTAGATTGACGCCATTTTGACGTAAACGATATTTATATCGATTTTATTCATTTTAAAATGAATATTGAAAAGTAATCTCGGAATCGAATGAATTGAATTGAAAACGATTTCGAAATGAATTGAATTGAAAACGATTTCGAAATGAATTGAATTGAAAACGATTTCGAAATGAATTGAATTGAAAACGATTTCGAAATGAATTGAATTGAAAACGATTTCGAAATGAATTGAATTGATAACGATTTCGAAACGAATTGAATTGAAAACGAATTCAAGTTGAATTGAAAGCGAATTGAAATGAATTCAAATTGAATTGAAATTTGAATTGAATAGAAATGAATTTTGAAACGAATTTATAAAGAAGAATTCAATTTTGCTTTGAATTGAAATGGAATTTGAAATAGGTTTTGAAACGAATTTTAAAACTATTTATATAATTCGTTTTAAATAGAAATCGATGAAATATATATTATATATATTATATATATAATATAATGGCCTGAATAGAACGCGCCGCGCCGCGCCGCGGCAGTTCGCGAATTTCGACCATTTATTTCAAACGGACATTGCGGGAGATCCGACCGTCGGATTCTCCTAAAACCGGAACCGTTGGGTTCGTATCGAAAAGAGCTTTCTAACGAATATTAGAAATTTGAAATCTAACGGTTGGATTTGGAGATACGTCCAAATCAAATTCGAAAAAGGTCGCTGTAAGTGCAGTTCGATGGCCATTGGTGGAAATCGACTGTACAGGCCTTGATAAAATTATTAAAAATAGTAATAATTTGTGTAAAATCATAAGAAATGATTTAGAAAGAATTGGGATGAAAAACTCCATATTTGAAAAGATAAAAATAGATTTTTATCGAAATGAACTAGTTTTGAACTAGAATTATAATTCTATTTATTTTTAAATAAATAAATTGAATTCAAAAAGGGTTTTAAAAATAACCAGAATATCCAATGATTGCATTGGAGTGGATTTGAATCGAAATTGTCTTCGGAATATTTCGATGTTGGAATTCGTGGTTATACAGGTGTTGTTATGGAAATTTGAAAGATATATATTAATATCGTTATTTCCAATACGACATTTGTTAGTCGTAGAATTTGATATTGAATATAAGCCGGGATATTTTCTATTCAGAGCCTTGTATTGAATATCGAATGTGATTTGGGTTTGTCGTGAATGGTGTCTTCACTAACACTGTTCTTGAACCCAATTGAGAAATGATTAAATCTTTTTATTTAGATTTAATGAAAGGTACCAATTAAATGA
This sequence comes from Allium sativum, assembly GCA_030737875.1. Classification (NCBI taxonomy): domain Eukaryota; kingdom Viridiplantae; phylum Streptophyta; class Magnoliopsida; order Asparagales; family Amaryllidaceae; genus Allium; species Allium sativum. Next base: position 52,639,834 of record CM060920.1, on the reverse strand, counting down.
TATTTAATTGGAATTAAATTGATATTGATTTTTGGGTTTATCGTGAACAGTGTTTTAAACAACACTCGTTCTTTAACCTGATAATTAATGAATGTGATTTTGGGTTTATCGTGAACCGTGTTTTAAATGACACTGATTCTTTAACCCAGTCGAAGATTAAAACTAAGTGGAGTTTTAATGAATCTTTAATTAGATTGAAATGATCGAAAATGGAGTATCACCAGTTTTGCTCCAGGCGATAGTTAAATCTTTAATTAGATTTGAACGTGAAATGGTAATTGAATTTACCGATAACACTGTGGTGTTAGATATGAAGTATTCACAGTTTTACTTCATGGGATGAATAGGTTGGGATTGGGAAATTATAACAAATGATTACTTCGGTAAGGTTCGCTAATCCCGACTAGTTTGAATTGATATTCAAAAGTTGATTAAAGAATAAATTCAAGAATTTATCTTTGATAAAATTAATGGGAACCTTTCCCTATGAATGTGAAATTAGAAACTAACTGTCGGTTAGCCAAGCAGAATGGTTTTCTGGATATTGATCTGATGTTGGTTTCGGCCTTCGGGGTTAATATTTGGGGAATTATTCTCTTGATTAATTTACGGTTAGTGACTGATGGATTGGAATGAGGCGTATGTTGTGTTTGTGTAACACTTATTTAAAATATACGCGAGTTATTCGGGAAGACCGGGTTTATCCCATTCTGAATAACTGATACGACGATAAGTCGAAGATGAAGACGATGGTCGAAGACCGGAGGTCTTCACGTCGTTTGGGTGATAACTGATGATCTTGATTGGGCTGTACACCCAAGAAGATGGAAACAGTTAGTGATCGTCCAGACGTACTTGGAGATCGATGGATATGCGGGGTACTAGGTGCCTCCGGTTTCGTTCAGACCCAGAACGGACTTGTAAATGGACTGTGTGTCTGACATCGGATTTCATTCTGTGTGACTGATATCGGTTGCATAGGATGGTTTGCCTGTGTGGCATGCTAAGATGCAAATGATCAAGGCTTCTGTTGAAAAGCAAAGTCTTGTGGTGATGATCAAAGCACGGCCTTTGTGGCGTAGCTTTGTGTAACGTTTACCTCGCGTGTTTCACACCAGGTATGAACCAAAAACGGGAGACGGACCTCAGGGAGGGCATGCGTTTCCTTCTAGCTAAAAAGTGGCGTCAGTGGTTTTACACGCCCTGACGAGTTTGACTTATGTGGTTGTTGCTGTTGCGAGGCGCCTCGGATTGATCGGTCGTTCTCGAACCGATGGAGTCATTCGTTGGCTCATTGACACCCCAAAGGGTAGGGAAACGCAGTGTTCAGGCATTTTAATCCACATCGGTGGACCGGCCCTGTCGCTCCAAGGGTCACTCGAGCTCTGATCCTGAGACACGGGCTAGAGCGTCTCGAATCGGTTGAGGACTATCTTTTGCCTCGGTTCATAGTTGGAAATCCAATTTCCAAATACGTGACTTTGCGATTTTGATTGTATAACCTATATATGGCGACATAGTGGGATGGGGCGCTCATGCCGCCTATGATTGATACTTATGATTTGAAGTGTTTTATACACTATGCACTTATATTAGTATCAAACGATTTGTTTTAACCGTATCAAGCATTCTTTGGCTGTTATAAGGGAAAACCCTATCCTCGGCTGCGTTGCATTGTGTGATGGGACCTGGGTCTTATAACAGCTTCATTTTTCTTTATTTAGCATTGCGCTGTTGTTTCATGCACTGGTATTCTTGGGAGGAAACCCGTTCCGTGTTATACGGCGTGGTCCCTTGATTTACCTAATGATTTAAGATAAAGATTAATAACTGTTTTAGTTCTCACACCAGTCCCATGACTGACCTGGAGTTTATTGTTTTAACCTAAACTCTGGGTGCCCCTATTTTGACACGGGCAGCTAGTAGTTTTGGTTTTGCAGATTTATATTCACAGGATCCTGGTTTACAGCTGGAACGATATCCGGAAAGCTTTGTATCCGTATATCTACTTCTAGTTGTATATTGTATTATTTTCCGCTGCTATGTATTTAAATGTAATTTAAATCTCTGATATTTCTGTGTAATATTCATTTATACTCTGTATATTCTTGTAATCTGATGCATTGTTGTTATATACAATGAAATATTCTTCTGTATGTGTTCTGTTGTGGCTTGTTCTCGAACTATCCGACGCTTTCCTTTACGGGGAAGTTACGGGTTTTCACAATACCTCTTACTAGATGTTATGCCTGAGGACTACCAATTAAAAGATGGGGATCAACTTTCAATATGGAACTAGTAACAGTGAGATATATTTAGCATTGGTGCGGTGTATTAATTAGCCTATAGTGATTAGAAGCGCAATCAACGTTTATCTTATTCATCTTGCCTACCTTGTCATGCATGCTTATGTACAGTCATTTCTTACTTTCCAGTTTATGTTCTTATCCTGTTACTTTAATGATTATATTTTTAAAGTTACTGGACTCACCAGACTATTGTCTGACCTAGTTTTTTCGTCTCTTTTCTTCCGTTTCCCCCCAGGTTCTCAGGGAGGAAATACTCAAGCTTAGTTCAAATGTCTCTTTCTTCTAGCTTGAAGTTGAAAGATGTATTACTTGGCTTTGATTCTGCTTATGGAATTTTCTGTTGGGGATTATGGATTTAAAATTCTGTACTCTGAAGGCTTTTGTACAAGACTGGTATTATGTACTTGGTTTTGTTGTTTTGAATGTGTAACCAAACCTATTTCTGTTTCCACTGTAGTAAAGTTATAAATTTTTCAAGTACTACTTTGTACGTCTTGTATTATTCTGCTCTGTTTACTTATAACGCTCCATGAAACTTAATGCATTCCCTTTGTGAGTGACATTAATAGATGTGGGGTGTTAAACTTGGTATCAAAGCTTACCAGAACAGATAAAAGATTTTGAAAAACCGTTTTCAAAAGCATTTTTATAAAGAAGTATTTTCAAAAAAGACATGTTTTAAAGAAGGGGTTTTCAGGAGAAAGGTTTATTATGGAAAACATAATCCCCAGAAGCCATATATCTTTCTTTTGATTCTTTGTTCCGAATCTCTTCCTTTTTCCTTCTTGAGTCTCTTTCCCCGCATGTAGATGCTCTTTCTAAGTTTTTTAAGGACTTTCGTGTGATGAGCGGAAAACCGTTTCATAGGACTGAGACGTTTGTTGAAGCTAGAATTGGCTCAAGGAAGTGGATGACTCATTTGGTATCTTTGAGATAGACAATGGAAGGTTCAGCTAGCTGCTTAGTCGATGAGGGAGTTTAGGCTAAGGAGCACAACCCAAGGATGAGGAATTTATTGATATAGCTTTAATCCACAATGAAGGTAAAGGAGGAAGTAGAAAGAATAATTAACCCCGTGATAAATGAAGGTGTCTTATTTGAGGTATAACGGGCCATGTAATTAAGGACTGTAGGAAGAAGAAGAAGCCTGGTTGTTTTCATTGTGGTGAGGCAGGACATCTAATTAAAGACTGCACGAGGAGGCAAGGACATGGTCAAGGGCAGAGGATAGGACCAACTTATGGAGGACAGGTTCATGCTCTCATGGCACCAGGACAGGAAAGAGATAGAAACGTTTTTGTTGAAAGTTTGATTTTTTCCTTTTTTGATCATCTTGTTCGAACTTTGTTTGATTTTGGCACTTCACACTCGTTTGTATCTTCTCTGTTAGTTGAAACATTGCACCTAAATACAAGTCTAGTTGTAGATCCCATTGTAGTCTCAAATCCTATTAGTGGTTCGGCTCATTTATCTATGGTTTGTCGGGATTTGAGAATGTTTATCTTGGGCGTTGGGTTTGAAAGCAACGCCTACATTCTTGGTTTCATGGGCTATAGCTTGATTCTAGGGATGGATTGGCTAGCCAGGCATGATGCCATCCTAGACTATGAAAAAAGGGTAGTTAGACTGTTGACTCGTTGTGGAAAGGCCCTTGATATTTCTTTGACCCTAGAGGTATGGTGGTGCTTAGCTACCTAGAATCTCTTGACACATCCATCAATGATTTGGAATCTGTTCGAGTAGTCCGTGGGTATGGTGACGCCTTTGATGTGGTTCGGGGTTTAACCCCAAGGCACGTGATAGACCTCCGTATATACTTAGTAGATAACACAAAGCCAGTTGCATTACCAGTGCGCCACATGGCTTCGACAGACAGGAGGGAACTCAGTAAGCAAGTAGGGGAGCTACTTGAGGAAGGGTTCATAAGAAGTATTTCGGAATAGAGTGCTCCGTTTGTTTTTGCTACGAAGGTTGTGCGTGGACTATAGGGAGCTGAACAAGCTCACGAAGAAAAACAGACACCCATTGCCGAGGATGGATGACTTGTTCGATCAGTTGGTTGGCGCTTCGGTTTCCTCGTAGTTGGATTTAGCTACAGGATTTCATTAGCAAAGGGTGGCTGAGGATAGCATAGGTAAGACTGAATTTAGGACTCCCGACGGTTTCTTCGAGTGGCTCGTCATCCCTTTTTCATTTAACGAATGCACCCGCATATTTCGTAGACTTGATGAGTAGGGTGTTTAGGAGTTTCTAATCAAGTTTGTGGTAGTTTTTGTGAAAGGTATTTTGATTTCTGTAGAAGTGAGGAAGAGCATGCCCTAACTCTTAGGAAGTCTTAGAGACCCTACGAGCGCATCAACTCAAAGCTAAGTTCTCCAAATGTCATTTTTGGTGGAAAGAAGTGAGGTTCTTAGGAGACGTGGTCTCTAAAGAAAGGATAGCAGTGGATCCTGCAAAGGTGGTGGCAATTTAAGATTGGAAAGTTCCTAAAAAAGCAACGGAGGTAAGAAGTTTTCTAGCGTTGGCGGGATACTATAGGAAGCTCGTTAAGGACTTTGCGAAGATATTAGCCCTAGTTTTGACTTTGCTAGATGGGAGCAAACCGTTCACAGTATATACCGGTGCTTGCGGGACAGGGCTTGGAGTAGTTTTTGATGCAAGAGGAAAAGGTCATATGCAAAAGGCGGTAGGTACGCAGTTAGGTTTGAGGATCGCGTATCGTCCACAGATAGATGGACGGATAGAAAGGGTGAATAGAATCCTTGAAGATCTTTTTGAGGTTATATATCCTAGGTTTTGAAGGGACATGAGAAGAGCACCTTCCATTTGTGGAGTTCGCTTATAACAACAGTTATTAAGCTAGTATTAGGGTTTTTATGGACGACCGTGTCGATCTCCAACTTGTTGGTGGGAGTCTATGGATAAGATTTTGCTTGGACCCGAGTTGATCAGAGAGAAACTTCAGGGAAGATGGACTTGATTCGAAGATGAATGAAGATGACATAGGACCGGCAAAAGTCAAACGCTATCTAGAGACGAACCAATCTTGAGTTCGATGTTGGGGACATGGTTTTTATTAAAGTGTCACCGTTGAAGAACGTAGTTCGCTTTAGGGAGTGTATTAGCACCAAGGTTCGTAGGACCCTTTCCCATTACAGAGGGGATAGGACAAATGGCGTACAGTGTGAAGTTGCCGGAGAAGCTTAGTGGTGTTCATGATGTGTTTCACGTGTCGTATTTGCGGAAATTCTTACATGATACCGCAGAAGTAGTGGAGCCGAGCATGCTTAGAGAAGTGGGAGTGGAGCAAGATGCCACGATTAGACGAGCTCCTACATGCATCTTTGGATCGGAGATCAAGAAGTTACGCAATAGAGAGGTCAAGTCGGTTAAAATCCAATGGAGAGATGATCAAGGAGACGTGACTTGGGAGACGGAAGACATGATACGTGCGTCGTACCCTTTCCTTTTGTGAGGATATGTTCCTAATTTCTCCCTTTTCTACTGATTTGTTTATACTTGTTCTATCGTTTAGTATGTCCTCTCATTTACATCCTCGATCTTTAGATAGGAAAATCCTATGGTTGTGAACATGTGTTTGAGACATGTTATGTTTGGTGGATGCAAGTCGATGCAAGTGTTTGCTAGTGGTTGCTCGTGGATGCATTTACACACACATTAGGCATTAGATCGGCTCAATCACTTTCATATTGCATATGAATATGTGTGCATATTTAATTAAATTGTTGTACATTGAATGTGTTACCATATGGATGTTGCATTTAAATGAATATTTGTGCACTCATGTAGAAATAATATGTATAATTATGATTCTTTTGCATACATAATGGATGCATGACACTATCATGATTTGCATTAAGGAGGTCAACTGAATCAGTAGACTGTCAGATTTTTCATTAAATAAGGACATATACAAACACTATGCATATGATCATGAAAGCATTAGAAATATTTTTAAGGACAGTGGATTCCTTTGATTGATGGTTGAGTTGATGGATGTTGGATGTTAGGATACATTCTTCTTAACTCAGAGATTTCGGGGACGAAATCCTTTAAGGAGGGGAGAATGTAACACCCCGTATTTTCTTTGAATATAAAAATTAACATATTTAAACACTTAATTTTTAGAAGAAGAATTAGGTGAAATGGGTTACGCCATTGCGTTTGTCTCGAAATTATGCTTGAAATAGAGTCCGAATTTGCGTGAATCGGACTCCACATGAAGAAGTTATGGAGGTTAGAAGATGTAAGTTTAAATCAGAATTAAATAAATAATTGATAAATCAAAATTTGGAATTCAAACCAGCAAGAAGAGGTGGGCGGGAAAATTCCCGCCATAGGGTGTCGACCCCCTATAGGGGTGTCGACATTGGTGTTGACCCCTCCTGTAGGGGTCGACCCCTAACATGGGTGTCGACCCCCCTATAGGGGTCGACCCTTGCTGACTGTTCTGGACAGTGATGATTTTCGGAGTCTTAGGGCTACGTGGCGACTTCTGATTAACCTGATGACGCATTTTGTTAGACTGGATGGTTTGGATGGATCCTAGGTTGATCTAAAGGCTCTAATTAATCCTATACATCTATATAATCACATCAAACCTAAACCCTAATCAAAACTAAATTGATTCTTGAGCCATCATGCTGTCCATCTCTAAGTTAACCTAGCCTCCACCATAACTAATCAAATTCAGGATAAAAGAGAAAAATCAAAGCCTATATCAATGGATTAGCTTATCAACTTCAAAAATCAGATTCCAGATCTTCTCTTCTTTCTTAATCTCTGTGAGTTCACGTAGCTTTCACAAGATAACTAAACTAAAGTAATTATGATAAGTTGTAAATTGTGATCATATGATTATGCCTATAATGGATCTTATTAAATTTGCAAGTTGTCATCTTTTTTGATTCATAGCCTATGCTTTTCCGATCAATTCTATCAGTTCATGCTTGTTCGTGCTCGTATATTTATGCCTATTTTGATACCATGATTCTCTTCCCTCTTCCTTTTTCCTTTTTCTTTTTATGAGTTAGGCTAACTTCGAGCCTAACATATTATGCGAAATTCGCGCACATATAACGCATGAGTGATGGGGAAAAAGTTTGGGAAATGTTGAATAACATCTGATTTGTAAAAAAAGCATAAATTGATGATGGCTATGGTTTAGGAAAAATTGTATATAATAAGCAAACATGAGACTTGACGTAAATGGGTTTGGGTGTAAACTTGTGATAATTTGGTAAGTTCAGTTATTTATCAAATTTGGAACATGTAATAGGAATCATGACTTGTAATGAATCAAATCTAGAACTATGCCTAATTGTAAGATAATCAATTCTGGTTCATGCTTATCCTTTTTCAAATCTGAATTACCTATGCCTATAATACTGTTGTGATGGATACAATGGAACCAACCATGTTGTACACCAAATTGGTGATTCTTTTATGTTCAATTCTATTGAATCTTTATGCCTATGATGTAACTTGCTCAGTTTAGCCATACTTATTGTTAGTGTACAACATGTCTATTGGAAACATGATTCTTGAGTTGGGTACACCTTTACATGCCTATTTTGTTCCTTATGTCATTTCTTGTGTTTCTCCTCTATCCCTCTCCGTTTTACTTTTGGACCTTGTTGTACTGCGATTGAAACGCGGGGAATTGGGTATAACTTAATTAAGTAATTTTGGGCATAACAAGTAAATGTGGCATAACTTGAATTGACCACACTTATGGATAATTTACATATAAATCTAGAATTGGACAGTAAATATGTGAATTGGCTAAAAGATGAACGCCTAAGACGCGAGGTTAGACTTGGTTTATGGTATAAGACTACCTGGAACCGCCCGGCATATCCAGCAACCGTAAACGATAGTCTAGTGTGAGAGGTCAAAGGCATAAATTAGATGCTTAGACATGAGGTTAAGTCTGGCTTGTGGTGGAAGTCTGCCCGGAACCGCCCGGCATATCCAGCGGCCACAAGTGATCGACTTAATATGAGAGGTTTGTGCATTAATAACTAATTAATGCTGACCAAAGATGAATATGATACCTAAACAAGTAAGGTGGTTGGGGTTTAGTTAACATGAGTAAGAAGACAACTTAACCAATATTACCTGAACAAAGTGGATAAGGTTAAGGCAAGCTTAACTAATAATACATATGGACTTGATAAGTGCATGGAAGGGTTAAGTAAATCTTTGGTAGGTGGGTAATATTAGTATATATAGGCCCACAAACTTAATTGTTAAATAAACATGCGTGAATCAATGGAAAGGTTAAGTAACATATGAATAGGTGACACTTAACCAATACAACATGTTAATTAAAACCGATGGATGGGGTTAGGTTATATTGAGAACAATTAACCGTTATAACATGTTGATTAGGAAATCCTAGTAACGGGGACCCATTTCAGCAGTAACCCACATAGATGTATCACGGTATCCTGAAATAGGCAGGGTGGGACATGATTACTTGGCTGATTATAAGTGGTCAAAATAGTGGCAGGTGGTGCGTCAGTGTAGGTTCCGACGGAGTACGGGAGTGCACGTACTCCGGAGTGGAAAAAGCAGGCACTAGGTATCAGTAGTCATACACTGTGCATCTTGAATTGTGTCGGGTTGCCATCATAGGAATTGATGCACCCCACGGTGGGACCAGCACAAGTATCTACAAATAAGCGGGGCCGAATGACACAAGTAATAAATACATACGAGTTAAGGAGCTGATCGATTAAACGATAAGGAGGTAGTGTGGGGACATCTAGTATTTAGTATGGGCAAGTAGGCTGTCAAGGATTGTATGGGGTGGATACCTCTTACTAGATGTTATGCCTGAAGACTACCAATTACAAGATGGGGATCAACTTTCAATATGGAACTAGTAACGATGCAATATATTTATCATTGGTGCAGTGTAGTAATTACCCTATAGTGATTAGAAGCACAATCAGCGTTTATCTTATTCAACTGCCTAACTTGTCATGCATGCTTATGTACAGTCATTTCTTACTTTCCAGTTTATGTTCTTATCCTGTTACTTTAATGATTATATTGTTAAAGTTACTGGACTCTCTAGACTAATGTCTGACCTAGTTTGTTTCGCCTCTTTTCTTCCGTCCCCCCTCCCCCCCCCAAGGTTCTCTGAGAGGAAATACTCAAGCTTAGTTCAGATGTCTCTTTCTTCAAGCTTGAAGTTCAAAGATGTATTACTTGGATTTGATTCTGCTTTGGCATTTTCTGTTGGGGGTTATGGCTTTAAAATTATGTACTCTGAAGGCTTTTGTACAAGACTGATATTTTGTACTTGGTTTTGTTGTTTTGAAGGTGTAACCAAACCTATTTTTGTTTCCGCTGTATAAAGTTATAAATTTTTCAAGTGCTACTTTATCCGTCTTGTAATATTTCGTTCTGTTTACTTATAACGCTCCATGAAACTTAATGCATTCCCTTTGTACTAACATTAACGGACGTGGGGTGTTACACAACTCATTGTAGACTTCTTACACGGCTAGGGGTTCCTACCCAAGCTCAAACCCCTTATGTAGAGTTCTTGCAGAACCCCTTCCTACAAGCCATTTAGCCTTTTTTTGAGGGTTGTGTTTAAGGAGCCCTTGTCCCAAGATAACTGTTGGTTTCAGAGTTGCTTAAGCGTAATGCTCATCCCATTGAGGGATGAGTAACTAATCTTTTAAGCTCTAAAACTTGATATCTAGGAAACGATGAACTAACTTGAACACACAAAAGAAAAATAACCCCATTTTCCCCTTAGGTCCACTTCCATAGACATATATCTGGTTTTGACAAAAAACATCGTTAACATTTTGGCGCTAGAAGGAGGACTTGAACTTCCGACCTTGTGGTTAATAACCACATATCTAACTATGTTGTTCCGTCCGAGGTTGGATTAAGCTTTGTAGAAGCAAGATTATAGGCAAAAGGTCCCAACGAGAGTCTTCTGGACCTCAAATGGTTATGTTAGGTACTACTGACCGAAGAGTGATGGAAGAACAATGGTTAAGAATTAAAGCTCTGCAAATAATCAAGTGGAAAAAGGAGGTAGAACAATATGATTCTGATTATTGGAACGATAACCCTTTCTACACTGAACAAACATCATCAATGTTCACTCCAAATGATTCTACACCACAGGAGTATAGTCCTTTCTCTCATATAAAAGAAGCTATCTATGAGATGGCCAAATGAATGGCATTCGAACGAGAAATGATAAAGGAATTTAAGCACTTTACCTCCAAATGGACTAAACGAATAATGTTTCAATCTCGAGGCATCTTGACAAGAAGGAGCAAGGATATAGATGAATGGATAGGGTTCAATATCAGAAGAGCTAAGTTCTAACAACAAGGAAATAACTTTATACCTAGGATGTTTAATGAATGCCACCTTACCACCTTAACGGAAAATATTTACCTCCTAACCCAACAAAAGCTCAATTATTGGCCATCCGCAAAGAAGAAGCCCAAGCGTGAAAGGAATTTGGGAGGGCCATATTGCCATTACCATATGATAAACGAGCATGAAACCAACCATTTCAAAGCACTCGAGGGAATGATCATCAAGTTCCTCAATCAAGGCCGGCTACAAGACATTGTAAAAAGATCAAAGTAAGCCCAATGAAACTCATTCGAAAAAGGATTGTCTACATGACTTAGGGCATGGAAACCCTCTCAAAAGTCAAAATAACCAAAGATGGGTTAATCAACAAGTGAATAAAAACCCTTGTCACCGCCGGGTTGGCCAGGGCAAGGAACCCCCCGGAGGGGGGAGGGGGTGAGGTGTAAGCCTTTCTCCGCGCACGAATCAGAAAAGGCCAGGTTAAAGAATCAAAAGCATAAGCCTCCGACCCACACTAGAAATGGTCTTGGTGGAGCATCTAATTAGCATGCCCTGCCTCTACACGCAGAAGAGTACGCCACACCTTTGCTATGAACTAAGCACGTCCTACCTCTGCTCTTAGAAGAGAAAGTCCTACCTCTGCTTATGTTCCGCGTTACCCACAGAAGGGAACGCTAACCCCTATCATCGCCTGCGATGATCAGGATAGGGCACCCCTTGGAAGGGGGTGGGATGTAAGCCACTATCACTGTCTACGATGGCCAAGGTAGAGCATCAGAAGAGGAAGCCTTAGTTCAGCATCTACGATGGCCCGGTTTACGCTTCTAAGAGCTTAACATCGCTTACGATGGTCGGGAAAAGCCGCCTCCTAGAGGGAAGTCCTTGGGCCTTGCTTGTGGATAAGCTAGCCAAGCGCACTGGACGCATAGGCCCAGAGGGTGGAAAACAAAGCACGTACATCCTCTGCTTTGACGATAAAATCCCAGGGAGCAGCTCAAGAAGCACATATATCCTCTGCTTCATAAATCAAACCTGAATGGGGAAATGAAACTAATAACCAGAATAGAGATTCTGGCCTCTCATTTCTTACTACTTGAACAAGGGTTGGTTCGGGACTTCTATTATTACCAGAAGAGGATTTCTGGCCATCATTTTTTAATACCCGAACAAGGATTCGTTTGGGACTTCTGCTGTTACCATAAGTCGAATTTCTGGTCTTCCATTATTAATACATAGTCTGGGTTAGTTCGAGACTTCTATTGAATACCCGGACCTAAGTTGGTTCAGACCTCCAATTACTACCGAAAGTAGATTTCCGGTCCTATCTAAGTACCCGAATCTGGGTTGGCTCGAGATCTCAATTATGATCGGAAAAGGACATTTAATATCTTAATAACCTGGATCTAGGCTGATTCCAAGCTTCTATCAGAAACAAGTTTCTGATCTTACACCCTAATCCAGAAAATGGATCAAAGTCCTATCGATTTCAGAAGGCGATTTCTGGAAGTCTATCCTTAATATCCTAATATGGTTCGCAAAGCTCTAATCCTTAAAGAAGGGATGTACTAATCAATCTAATAGCTGGAACCTATTACCCAAGAGACCTTTAAGCAAGGATAGGAACCTTCTGTATTGCTCATGGAAGTTTCCATAACCCATACATACATCAATTCATTATTCATTATGCCAAGTACACATGCATTGCATATCACCCTACAACACTAGAACATGAATTCAAGCGAATGCTCAAGCGTGTATCTCAGGTCCCCTCCAACAAAAACTTGGAATAGGAATGTCACTTTTCTTAAAAATCGCATAAAGAGAGGTTTCTTGAAAGTATTTGTTACAATAGAAAACCTTCGCTAATGCATAAAGCATAGGTGGACTCGTTAACCATTCATACCTTCAATGCCATGCTGTTGTTAATTTCAATAAGAGCAGACGACGCTCTGCACAAGCCTTATAGGTTAACTCCTAATAGAGTACATTACATTTATACACAGTGATTACGGTGAGATCACGAAAAAGAAACGTCTCCATCGCACACCACGACCACGTGTTAAGCGACACCTATATAAGTCATACCTCTATTCATAAGCACTACCAATGTGGACCATTACATATAAATTATAGTACACCAAGTATCTCGCATTCTGCATAATTTCTTACAAAGAGATTTTAAAACAAGTGCATCTTTAGGAAGAAAAGCATTCTTACTCTAATATTAGGACTGATGTGTAAGAATGATGTAGTTCTCAAAAGTACTATTACAGGTGCTTAGTGTGGATTTCCGAATAAAAAATAACCTTCCTCACTTAATCCAAGGTATTGGTAGAGAGGTTAAGTGAGGAATTGAATGGAGTTCCAAATCCATCGTGTGTGTAAACCGGAGGACACTTGCAGTAATCCCATTCTCTAGTAGGTGGACTATCATAACCTCAACTCAAATTCGGTCGATATGTGTGGATCTCTCTTAATAGTTGATCCTTTTCTCCGTCGAGGAAATCAAGGCGGATCCGAAGATGTTGAGTATAAACCTTTTCAAGGTTCCCTTAAGAAGTAATACCGTGCCAATGAGGAAGACTTAATAAGAAAAGACTTCTCCCATAATTATTTTTTCAACTTAACGTAATCCCTAGAAAGCAAACTTGAAGTAGAAGATGGATTCTGAAGAAAATATTAAAGGGATTAGAAGGAAGACAATTCATTAAATTATAAGCTAAACAAGTACATTGGTTATAGATAATCCTCATGCTCGTACAAAATGGATCTTTTAAAAGTCTCAGATACAAATCGATGATTATTAAACTTAAGTATGTCTAAAGGTAGTTCTCTGGGAATAGAAGTAACTCAGGGAAGATTCCAGCATTCAATCGGGTGAAGGTCCACACCACGTTCATCTAGGCACCTTCTATGGAGACGCCTAAGCAAGCCCTCGCTATGATCACCTAAAAAGGAAAAATCCATTGTTTCATATCTACTGTAAATTTGATACATAAAGTCTACTAATGTGTCCCTATTATCAATTAACATCCAAAACAAAGTTACGAGCTCAGCATTTTCATTTAAGAGCATCTCGCATTGTAATCGGGCAGTTCTCAACGTAAGGGTGGCTTCTTTCTCTTTAGAAAGTAGTATTTTTGCGGCACTTCTATCAAGGAGGTGGCACTTGTTGGACAAGATGTTATATTCATTTATTTTCCTGTTTAGCTCCCTGGTAAGATGAACCACTTCAGATAGAGCCTTTTTAAGAATGATATACCTAGAACCTAATTTCCTTCTCTTCGCCTGAGCGAAAAAGGGGGAGAGATCAATTATTAAAGAGCAATACAAGGAGTATGTATCATATAGGCTATCATACCTCAGAAACAAGGATAGAGACTTGGAAGTCTCAACCGAGGAAGCACCCTTGAAGCTGTGATCTTTTCCCATCTTCCGCACTACAGGAGGATTGGGAGATTCAACCAAAACAAATCACCTTCAGCAATTTCAGTATCCTTACCACACTCCTCACCTCAATCAACAAGGGCTGAGGGGGTGCAACTTACAACAACAAAGTCATTGCTATACTCTTCTTCACCCTCAGCAGAATCTATGAACTAGGGGTTATCACTGTTAGCGCCAAAGACCTTTAGAACCACAATGATATCCCTTTAGTCATCAACATGTATCCCATTTAAGGGGATATCTTCAATAAACAAAATTTCAGCTACGTTGGTCTCCTCTCTCGCAGGAACTTCCTCTTTTTTCCTCATACATGATATCTGAGACATAACTCTTGCCACCAAAGATGGATCAAGAGAAGAAAAAATTAAATTGAACATCTGTCCATATTGTTTGCATAAAGAAGAAGGAAAGCGTCCTCAAAATAATTAACACTAATTTCATTCAAGGTGGTCTGGAGAAAACAAGAAATCCTCTATTTAGGACCGTTTACCATTCTGGCGTATTTGGCCAATAAATCATCCTTCTTGCCAAGCTTGATCTTGAGAGAATCGTTCTCTTTTTCTAAAAGAGAATTTTTTTTTGTAAAGAAAAACTACGAGAATAAAGCACGACAATGTCTTTTTTGGATTTTTCAAAATTCCCCTTTAAATCCCTAACTTCTTCAGCCATGGCCAAACGGGATTCCTTTTCTGCTATAATTGAATTTTTCGTCTCCGCCGGAGTTGACTCCAGCTTACTCTGCTCTGCAACCAGACCTTCTTTAGTAAGGATATGTGCATCATTTTCCTTCCTCAAAGACTTATTTTCTTCTCTAAGCCTCCACGACTCCGAGGAGGGCTCGGTGGAATTATCTTCTGACAAAAAACCACCGCTTGATAGGTAATAAAGAGTACAATGACATAAATATGACAACTGAAGAAGAGATAGGAAAATAAGAAGGGTAAAAATTCATACCAGCTGGAGTTGTTCGACAAGAGCATGACAACCACCGGAGAAGTCAAACGAAAAATCAACATTGGAAAAGGTAGAGGAAGTAACAATTTTTCCGATTAACTCATTAAAACTATTGGAACTAGAAGGATTGATAAAGGCAGAAGGGGAAATGTCCTCGGAAGAAGAAGAAAATCCCATCACATATTGCATTTCATTAGAGACTTCAGAAGACTCGACGAAACGAATGTTCGAATGGAGAGCCTTCTTTTGAGAAGTGTTCCCCTGGGCATCAGAAACCGCTTCGGAACAAAGAGATGGACCTGCCGAATCCTTTGTCTTTTTCGGAAGAGGATCTTATAAACTCCCTTCCATAAGCTTCCTTTTCACGCTTTCTTTAGACTTCAATAATGCATCCTTAAGAGAAGAAACTCCAGCCTTAGGAACCCAAGAAATAGATCCAGTCCTACTAGACTCAGTGTGTACTACTCCTAACATGCGACGAAAGAAAGCTGAGTGAAATTCCAATTATGACTCTGTTATAAAAATATCACATAAAGAGTATACGTGGATTGTCAAGAAATAAAGGAGAATTGCGGGAGAAAAGGGCATTCCTTCCCAATGACAAATAAAGGAACCCTTTACTAATCAAGACTAAAAGTGGCTGCCCAATATTAGATTGACCGACCAACAATAGGAAGTGCCTCCAAAAAATAGAGGAAGTAAATAGTGAAGACCTTTTACGGTACTTCCTAAAGGAAGTACCAAGGAGGTCAATTACTTCCTTATCCGCGAAACTTGGCAGTTTGGATGCAGCATCTATAAAGAGGGTACATGGAAGGTAAGATAGCAAAAAAAAAAGGGTAGGGTGCTTTTAGAGGTAAATACTTGGGGTGTGGAAGCTGCCGAAAACACTGGGAGGACGATGAATAAAGAAGAATTAGGTTTCCCAGTCTTTAACTATGTCATTCCTTCTGATAACAATTTCTTTGTAGGGTTTTCACGAACGATCTGAGGGTTCATATCGTTAAGTTTGGAAAGGCGAACCAAGTAATCAAGCATAGAAGGGCTTAAGGGACCATTACCCGATTCCAAGGATAACAATTCTAGGCTTAATAAGTAGTGTAAGTGTTGGGAGAAAGATGGATGGGAGCAATTCCCAAATATTGTAGATACCGATGAAGGAAGCCAGGAGAAGGGATGAAACCCCCATGCCATATGTGGACAGTAGAGTAGGCAAAGTAGCCCTCCAGAAGGGAAGAGATAGTATCCATCTAATGAGGAGGAATGACTTCAACACCCGAAATGCCAAAATCCTGAAGAATGGCATTAACTTGCTCTTGAGATGAAATCAAAGAATGCTTCTCGATAACAATAACCTTCCTAGAAGCGGAAGGGTCATTCGGCAAAGGGCCATTCCTATCAGGTCTGAAAGCAATATGTTTCTTTCCCATATGTGTCAGGTATAATCTGTTTAATTTTATGCAGCAAGGTAAGAACAATGCCCAAAAGGGTAGGAATCTTATTATTCTGAAAAGACCTTGATAATTACAGGTGCTTGTACCTCTGGCACCATCATAGGAATGAAATTACAGTAAAAATGCTAATTAGTTTTACCAAACAAATTCGGAATCAATTGCCGAGAATTGATGATTAGGAAGTTAAGATCAGTTTTTGGCAAGTGAAGCCAGAAGTACCATGACTCGAGATTGGCTGACAACGTTCTAATCTTAAAACAAAAATGACTTACCGAAATAATTGTTTAAGGGTTGCTAATGCTTTTCCAAGATAAATTTTTCAGGAAATGGTGGAAAAGAGAAGAAGCTACTAAAGTGAAATGAGGAGATAATATATTTAGAGGAAAAGAAGCGGTCAATCCACAAGAAAAAATAGACTTGAAAAGTGGAGATTACCCCTTCACTAGGGGGAGGGGGCAAATGTTACTACCCAAAAGAAGCACCGAAACAGGCTGGCAGTGAAGTGGTAGCGGACTGCCACAAGCACAAAGGAATCTTCCGTAAGCAAAGAACAAGCACAAGGCAAAGCCGAAAGCATAAAGGAGCAATCTGAAAGCCATGCAACCGGCACCATGATTGAAGAAAAGAGCTCAAAATTTATATAAAGAAAGGATACCAGCAGGGTAGTTCCAGCACTAATGGAAGATAACAGAAGGACTCCCGGAACTAGAAGCCAACAGGGAGAAAAACCAGGAACCTTATGCACCGAGACCTGGAAGGAAGGAAGGGCTATCGGTATTAACTTGCTTAGTACTGGTACATCAAGAAACAAAAGCATCAAAAGTACAAGGGAATCATCCAGGAGCCATTTACCGAAACCCCCAATAGATAAATACTGGAAGGCCTCTCTAATAACCAATCAATAAAGCACCGAAAGCAATCCTCTGGAAAACCAAGAAATATTTCAGACATCTACCGAAAGGCATGCCGAAACCATTGAAAAGAGACAGGCTATCCACACTAATCTACTAAGTGTCGATACCAAGATTCGGCAACTACCCACTTGAATCATGAAGGCAAGATCCACTAAGTGTTGATGGCAAGAACGAAAGCCTATATCCGAAAGCCTACATTCGGAAGCCTTTATCCTGAAGCCTCACTAAAAGATATCCATACTGACAGGCTTGGTATAGATACAAAGAAGACAGAAGAAACTCCAATGAAGGGTTCCGGTAACCAAGACCATTCCTCCGAGAGTCAAAGACCGACACCTCGAAAGCAACAAGAAAGACCCAAAAAAGTAAATGAGAGTCAAAACAATTGGGATCAAAGGGGATAAAGCGGCTCATAGGGGGTTTCTGCTAGCCCAATAGCAAAAGGGACCCCGATTTTTCTATAAATAATACCCTAGGGGTCTCGTTTTGGGGACCAATTTCGGATTATTTCTCATTCTTGTACTCTTTTTCTCTAGAGTAAATCCTAATTTCTAAATAAATTGGGATTTCTATTGTAATCACTCATGTATTCTGAATCAAAGATCAATTAAGAGTAGATCAACACTTAGCATATATTCTCATGACTTTTCTATATGGTTTCTTAGCTATTCCCTACACAAATCATTGTAGGCTTCTTACATGGCCACGGGTTCCTACCCAAGCTTAAACTCCTTACGTAGAGTTCTTGCAGAACCCCTTCCTACAAGCCATTTAGCTTTTTGTTAAGGTTTGTGTTTAAGGAGCCCTTGTGCTAAGATAACTGTCAGTTTCAGAGTTGCTTAAGCGTGACGCTCACCCCATTGAGGGAAGAGTAACTAATCTTTTGAGCTCTAAACCTTGATATCTAGGAAATGGTGAACTAACTCAAACCTACAAAAGGTAAATAACCCCTTTTCCACTTAGGTCCACTTTCGTAGACCTATCTCCGGTGTTGACGGAAAATATCGTTAATACCAAATGACTATTGTTGGAGGAATCTGGGATAGTGCTTTCGTAAAAAAATGAAAAATTAGAACTAGCGGCATCTCAGTTGCTGCTTGTTGTCTACGTTGCCAGATTTGGACTATTTTTATAATTAGTTTGGAAAGTGACCTATCTTTTTGATAAGTTACAAAGACTAGCCCCCCCCAAAAAAAAAACTTTTTATAAATGAATTCGGAGAATAAAGTGGCAAAAGAGAGGTGATAGAGAGTTATATTGAATAGGAAGATGTGCAGAGTTATAGCAAAGAAAATTTTCGTGAATGAAACGTCAAAGTAGTTACCATGTTAAACCCCCTATCATGTAAAAGAGTTTTTCCCAAATCACGTAACTATAATTGTGAATTCGATTTATAACATACAAGGTACATTACGAGCCAATGCAGTATCCGTGTACCATAAATTTCAATATTCAACTCGATGTAGAAAACAAACCAAGGCTCCAAACATATGAAATAAAATACCATCATGTTCAGTGTTCTTATTCAAACGGGATAAATCACCAAGAACGAGCAGTTTAAAGTATATACAAATTTTCATTCTTTACGTCATACCGATTGTCGCTGCCATGACCATCTCCTTTGTTCTGGTTTTGGACATATATTTGGTTTTTGTATCCGACCGTGGTGCAAGTAGGGATACATGTTATGATGATGCAGTTAGATGTAATGTAATTATTGTTGGCTGTAATGGAGATCTTGGCTTTCTTTTGACTCCTTCGCTGCGGCATGCCTTCACTGCTAAGGCGACTGCTTAGCAACAGTGGTATCCTAGTTTTTGGTGTGTTTCTAGTGGTGCTTCTCTTCGAGGTTTTGTCAGTGCTTTTGTTTCTCCATTACCTAGGTGTTAATTTTTTTGAAGTGCAGAAACCCTTTGGCTTCTCTGTTCAAATGATGCTTATTTGGAGCTGCACATATCGGAGCAAGAACTTATGCTTTGATGATGCTTACTTTCCATTTCATTTACTAGTTGTTGTAAGCTTAGTTTGCTGTGTTTTACAGCAACATATAATTTAATTTTGAGTGAGTTGTTATGATGTAATTTCACCGCCTGCGTGTAGTATGTCATTAAGTTGAACGCCATGTTTTCATCTCCCTGCATGGAGAATTGTCATTAGCAGTCTAATTGCTAAGGTTAGCTCCTATGTTGTAAGTTAAGCCAACAATGGTGGTCGTTCCACTATAAAAACGTCTATAGAGGTCATTCCACCTTAAAATCGAATTAGTAGGTTAATAATATGCCAATCTACTGCAACTTCTGTAATTATTACTTGTTATAATAATAAGTATTTGTAGATCACTTAAAAAACCGACATGCTTTGCCAATAAATAAGATTATCGCTACCGTACCGATCATATAAATCGATATAAATGGTGCTGTCCAGCGAATTTGGAATATGATGAAACAAACATCGACATTTTTGGTATAGAATTTTCTAAACTAATTTCATACATTATTTTAAAAATTAATATTTCAATGTTAATTTATTTACTGATTTCACCAACAAATTTCAAAATAGATAAATTCTGAATTAAAAGATTGTTTTAATTTTTTTTATTCAAACTAGTCATTTGTATTCTCCATTTATATTCAAAAATTAAATCCATAAGTTCTTATAATTAAACATAAATCGAATTTCATGAATTTAGGAATGACAAATTTATGTTTCCTTATAACCTCCCTACTCGAAACTTTCCGTTTCTGAAAAGGCACATAATAAGAATCTGGCAATTTAGTATATATTATTAAATAATCAACTTATACATAGTTAAACTACTTAGTTTTTAATAAATTTGAAGTTAATTAATCAAAATCAATGACATTTTCCAATACCTTTCAAAATGATTTAAAGTCTAAACTCGACATCTCAATTGGTATCTTAAACCTTCTCACTTTTGAAAACTGAAAATAAATATGGATGATACTATAGTCATCACCACAATTATTTTTGACCTAATAGAGTAAGATTTTAATAATATCAATCTCGTACAAATAGAATTTAGTATGTACATTGGCCAGAAGCGTGCCCAAATTCTGCAAGTACTTGACAGTTCAGTCTTTAACATTAGATGGAAAGTACAAGTACCCTATTTAAAAAATTTAAATTTTTTTTTTGAAAAAATGGTACTATATTACATTAAAAGGTTACAAAGAAAAGGGACAAGCTGGAAATAGAATACAACAAACAACTAAAACAAATACTAGACAACTGACATCAAGCCCAGCTCATTCCCTAAAACATACATCACTAACATTGCAAGTCATAAATAAAAGAACAAACCCAAGACAAACATTAAGACCAACTCAAACGAACCCCAAAAAGAAAGACGTAATCTTCGAAACATCACCAAAGAACATAAGCTCAAGATTAAAGCCCAATGCTCCAATCACTATCTTCCCCAAACTTGTAAAGGCACTACATTACAAAGATCCAAACACACGCTTCGAAATAATAAAAAAGTAGTACTACCCTGCGTGCCATAAGCCAGAACACTTTTAAAAAATTTCAAATTTATATATTATAAATAATACCATTCAAATCATTTGTTTATTGCAAAAATTCATACAGCGAAAATTATACATGCATACATACATACATATATATATGTATATGTATGTATGTATAGGGGTGTGTGTATGTATATATATAGGCGAGCGTACAATGGCACCTGAAATAGTGCACCACCCCTAATGCCCCCTGATTTCCACCACATATCCCGTTTCTCTCTCCCTCCACTCATTCTCCCACCTCCCACTAACTTAAACCACTATAAATACTTGGTTTCTGTTGGGGGGCATTTGGGGTGCTCACTATTTGGGGTGTCATTGAACGCTCCTCATATATATATACATATATACATACACATACATACATACATACATACATACATATATATATATAACAATCCTCTTTTTATTTAATTTTTTTGAGAGAAATGAATGATCCTCACAAGGAGGAAAACACTCATGTAATTTTGTACCATACTTAAAAAAGGAATTTTCAACAAGCCTGACAGGTAATAAAAAATTGTTGTACAAGAAAAAAATAGTAAAAAGTCGAACCAAACTTAAAATGTTAAGGTCCAACATGTGAGAAAACAACAGAGAAGAAATGAAAAATACAAAAAAAGGAAGAAAAGCTCTCCTACAACTTGCAACTGCACAAAAAGTAAGAATAAGATGTAAATTCATGCTCTCTCACACACACACATAAATATGCAAACAATACATACATACATACATACACACACACACACACACACACACACACACACACACACACACACACACACACATATATATATATATATAAAGAGAGTGAATGTACTAAAAACAAGAGAAGATAGAACTACTAAGCCAAGACACAGAGAATGAAGCAAAAAACATAGAAACAGCAAAAGTAAAGGATAGTAATAAAAATAATAAAGAATTCTGACATTGGAACAATAAAAAAACCATCAAAAGGAGAAGAGATAATAGAAACGGAAACAATACATATTCTAAACTAACAAGTCAAGCATGAAAAATAAAAGAAAGGAAGGTAACTGAGAATTACGATAAAATAACATCATATAATTTGTAACATCCTAAATTTTTTGCTATTAAGTTGGAAATTTAAAATTGGTCTTAAATATTGATTTGTGAATATTAAAAGGATTATTTATTTGTTAATGAAGTTGAACGTATAATTTGTAATTAATTTAAAACTAGCTTGTAACGTCGTGGTAGTTCGTAATATTACGTTTTAAACTTCAATTGAATATACATAATCCATTTTAAATTGGAATTCTTTGAATCAAGAGTCATCCAAATCTATATGATTATAATTTTCCAATGCAAGAGAAAAATCAAGATTTCGTATTGTAGATTTGGATTTATGTCCAAATCAAATTTTCAAATAGTCGATATGGACTCGTTTATAAATTACAATGATTTACTTAATAAAATAAAAAGGGGTTTTTAATAAGATTTGGTATCATTTTAACCTAGAATTTGATCAAAATGGTTTCTGAATGGTTATGTATGCTGTTAAAATATATTGGACGTTGATAGAGTTTTTAAAATATCAGTTTAATGTCAATTTGGCGGAAAAGTGGTTTTTATATTGATTTAATACAGTTAAAAATAGCCAATTTTGAAACAGTCATGGATTTCAATGGAACCGGTTTCATTGGATCCGAAATGTTAAATTATTGTATGAAAATAATTTCCGTGGCGATCCATTATCGTATATGACATTTGTAGCCATAAATGCATCGCTATTTTTCTTCAAGATTTATTATATGAATTTAGTTAATTAAAAGGAATAACATGAGATAACGACTGAATTAAGACACGAGACCAGTTCTATTGAATTCATATTGTCGTTTAGTCAGGATATGTATTGTTTGTTGTTTTTGGAGACGAAGTGTAATGACCCGATTTCTTTCTCATATGAAGTCATATGGTCATGTAACTTTGGGAAACATCCATTAGAGTCATTTCCCATGTTCATGAATTTTGTCGATTTTTAAATGACCATTTTGCCCCTAGTTGGTACTGTTTTGGCCATAACTTTTGATTGGAAAGGAATTTTGACCTGAAACCACTTCCATTGGATTCGTTTGATGGGTTACCTTTCCGTAGAGTGGTCATAATGGCCAAACGGACTTACCGTTTGGGAGATATGGCTGAAATAAGGTTTGGAGGGTGAAAAACTTCTTAACCGGGCCAAATCGGGTGATTAGTGGATAGGCCCATAACCCATTTCGGGATTAGGGTTATGGGGAGGCTGAAATGAAGTAGAGAATCATTCCATTTCAGTTTTCTAGCCTCCACTTATCACCAAGGAACCCTAAAAATCGGCTCTAACCTCTAAATCACCTCCAAATCATCTTTTGGTCAAGGATTTGGCTTAGCAACCTCTAATCAAGGAAGATCTACACCAAAGCAACGTTGGAGCTACTGTTTAGCATTGGGATTCACATCAAATCAGAGATTTATTTCAGATCTTAGTTTATTTGTGGCTAAGGTGAGTGATTTGCATAGTTTTACACTAATTATGGCTAATTAAGGGTAATTAGTGTTAATTAGCGAATTTAAACATGATAAAATTCTGGAAAAATGTTTATAAAATCCGAAATGATGTTTTAGACCTCTGATATGAATTTTGGTTAATTTGGTTAAGTTTTGCTAATCCTATCATTAGTTTCACCTAAACATGCTTAAGGGGAAATATGGGATTTTGGGGTATGTTTGATCCATTTTAACCTATCATATTGATGTTTTGATGTTTGTGGTTGATTATGCATGTTGCTATGACTGTATGAAATGCTTTGTGATTGACTTCAATAGTTAGAATTATCGAAAACGTCGTCGAATGGCGTAAACACTTGCTGGAACAGTTTCAGAAAAACAGTGCAGGTTTCGGATCAGATCGGATGTAGGGCTCGGACCGGATATGTTGAACTGGGCAAGGGATTCGATCGGATCGGAACCTGACACTTGGGAAAATTGGCAAAAAGGAAGGCCACACTAACTGAACTGGGATCGGATCGGATTAAGGAGGACGGATCGGAGCAGAAGCATGAAGAGGGATCGGAGCGGAAGCATGAAGACGGATCGGATAGGAGCATGTGAAGGAAGCATGGAGACGGATCGGAGCAGAAGCACGAACTGGAGGGGGATGGCACCCGACCCGACCCAAGGAGAAATACTCGACCCGAACCAGAAGAGGACCCGACCCGAACCGATGGAGGATACCCGACCCGAACCGATGGCTTGAGGAGGAACCCGACCCGACCCAGTATTGACCAAAAACCCGAGATGCAAAGGTAGTCCAATATGGGAAGTTAGAGCTCAGGATCCAGTTGGTAACCAATGAGTTCACTTCATTGTTGGGCTTTGCTGCGGGACATGTGCTAAGGAGTTGTCGACGTTCATAACTTCGATTCACCACTAAAAATGAATGATGGCTACTTATCAGTGCAGTAGGGTCATTATGACCTGAGGGGCAAGGTGATGGTAGCAAGACTACGTTATCAGTGCAGTAGGGTCATCATGACCTGAGGGGCAAGGTGATGCGTAGTAAGACTATGAGCCAGCGCAGATGGGGTGAACAACTCCATGGGGGCAAGTGGACATAGTAAGGATTGGTAAGGCTATGAGCCAGCGCAGATGGGGTGAATAACTCCATGGGGCAAGTGGACATAGCGAGGAATTAGTGGCTACGTTATCAGTGCAGTGAAGCCATTTATGACTTCATGGGGCAGAGTGATCGTAGCAAGGTATGTTGGGTGATCGAAGTGGTGAACATCGTATGCTTTACGCACTGAGTGAGAGATGTGAGGATGGATGCTATGTTTGATTGTTTGCCATCACTATGACATGCACACCTCCCCCACCTCCGTATCTTTATACCGTTTGATATGGCACCTTAGAGTGTTGTACAGTATGTAGTGCTAACTCTTTGGTTGCAGGTCCAGGTTCAGGTATGTTTTAGTCTACCTGTTATTGTTCACTTTAGATGCTTATCGCTCATACTAGGCTTTATGTATGAACCAGAGTTTTATGTCTCCTCTTATTACTCTGGGTGCTCACACGAGCAGACTAGAGACAGGTTAGCTGGTGATGCGCGAGTAGCTGATTCGGAGGCGGGCAGGAGGCTTCCACGTATGATATATATATATATATATATATATATATACACATTCTCCCTGTGTCGTTGGTGGTCGCTACTTGGGCATTAGTAGTGTACCTCATTTATCTTACTTTTGCTTTGAGACAGTTTGAAAGTTGTAATAAGTTGTATTTTGGATTTCCGCTGCTATGATGTTTAGTTCCGATTTTCAGCTTATGCACTGTCTCTCCTGTTTTATGTCAAGTATGTTATTATTATATTTTATTCTATGCGCTGTGAGACATTCTACAGGTTCTTTGTATGTTCATTTCCTTTTTCCCTTTCCTTCTGACGACCCGTTCCGTGCTAACTGGACATGTGTACAGCGCACCTTTGGAGTAAATGTCGGTTGGTGCGGGGCGGGCCGTCACACTTGGTATCAGAGCTCTAGGTTGCGTAGTTAACCTAGGGAAAGACACTAGGGAGAGATAGTACGTATATGAGAGCGTGTATTTGTGATTACTTTGGTTTTCAAAAGCTATATATATACTATTAGTAGTATAAGAATGAAGTCGCACTGCACTAGCACCACTATAGGGTCGTTAATCGTTTCCCTTTTTCGACACGAGGGGTGCTGATAGAGGAACCAACTATGGGAATGCTGCTGACATGAGGGCGATGTTTACTAACCTCATGAGAGACATGCTTAGAGAAGTGCAAGGGGCAGTTCCCAATCCCGGAGTTGGTGTTGGCCCAGTAGTGCAGGCGCCTAGGGTCGATTTCGCCAAGTTGTGCAAGGATTACACTAACCTTGGTGGGAAGCCATTCCACGGGACGGAGTCGGCCACAAATGTTCAAGACTGGATGGATAGCTGTAACACCCCACTCCCGCTATGATCACTCACTAAGGGAATGCCATAGCATCGGTGGAGTATTTTAGTGAATATAGAACAGAAAAATTACAACAAGACAGATATAAATAGTACTTGAAATTTTAAAACATCATCTCATAACAGCGGAAGTAAAACATGTCTGGTTACATCATAAAACCACAATAAAGGTCAAGTACAATATCCATCAAAATAAAGAAGTACATAATCCCACTCTCATACAATAGCCAAACAAAAGAAAAGATAACTGGATAACTGGAGCTTTACATCTATCCAAGCTCCTAAAGACTGGAACAGCAATCCGATCAAGCTCCACTACTGCTAGGATCCACCGTAGGACCTGAGGGTTGGGAAAAAGATAAAAACAACGGGGTCAGACATAAGTCTGAGCGAGTCCTATAACTTTAACAATACAATCGTTAAAGTAACCAGAGAAGACATAAACTGATATACGGTAACATATAGGGATGAATGGCTACCCTAAGCAGTCAACTAAACGAAGATAAAGGATAAAGACGCATCTACCCTCCCTAAGGTAAATTACTAAACTGCACCACACCAGTCGTTCCTAACTTAAAGGTTGATCCCACCCAAGGACTTATAAAATTTACTAATTAGTACCTGCGTACCCCTAGGTGACCAAGTAGGCGCCACGGGGCCCTACAATCCACTAGGTGTACACACTACTTCCCATTCGATCGGCTCCCTAACGTAGATACCCGTGCTGGCCCCACCGTGGGATGTATCATTCCCCAATGTGGCAACCTGATGAAACTAAAGGTGCACGGCTTATATCTACTCGATGCAACAACGGCTTACCTACCAGCCCGGGCCCACTCACGCATATGAAGCCCGTTGGACTTGCGTTGCCACCGCTAACCCGTTTGCCTCTTACAGTCAAGCCCAGTATGCGTGTCCCGTCCTCGACATGGGTCGAGCCCACAAAGATACGTATGGGTTACTGGTTGAAATGGGCCTCCACAAGCTACCCACCTAAGCTTGTCCCTTTTTCTAGTATATCCCACTTAACCCTTTAATCATGTTTTAATTACATGTTCCATTTTGGTTAAGTATTCTAATCGTATTTTCTATTGCCACCCAAGGCAACCACTAGATTTTCTCATGCCACCCGAGGCACCCACTTAACCCCTCATGTCCCTCTACATGCTAATGTGGTTAAGTGTTTCTTAATTAATTAATTAAGAACGTAACCTTTGTAAAGACCTCTCACATTAGACTGTCTTTTATGACCGCTGGTTAAGCCGGTTGGGTCCGGGCAGCCTTATGTCATAACAGAGTCTAACCTCGTGTCTTTACATTAATTACGTATTTAGTTTGTGCCTAAGACCTCTCACATTGGGCTAACATTTGTAGCAACTGGTTAAGCCGGTTGGGTCCGGGCAGTTTTACGCTACAACTGAGTCCAACCTCGTGTCTTAGTCAATTAATTACACCTAATTAATCACCCTCATAATTTTATATTAATTATCCCTAATTAATCAAGTTTTCTTAACATGGGTAGACCTAACTTAATAGGTAAATTCCCATGGGGTAGACCTAACTCAATAGGTAAATTCCCAACACATAGTATGGGTACACCTAACCAAATAGGCAAATTCCCATACTATGTTTATTAATTTTGTGTTATGCATAATTATATTAATTTCACACAATCTTATTAACTTATGCATTTAATTACCCCATCGTTCCCACGTAATTTCGTTCATGATATAACACATATAAAAGGTGTCAACTTGCATATGAATGAACATGTTTCAAAGGTGCCATCTTGCATATTAACAAACACATAACTTGCATATGAACTTGCATAACATGTCACATAACTTGCATATAATATGTCACATAACTTACATATTCATTTTGCATAACAAACTTGCATATTAGCTTATAGACTTGCATAATGTGTCATCATGAACTTGCATATTAATAAACATGTAACTTGCATATTTACATACATGTAACTTGCATATTAACAAACATGTAACTTGCATATAAAGAAACATGTAACTTGCATATTTACATACATGTAACTTGCATATTAACAAACATGTAACTTGCATATTAACAAACATGTAACTTGCATATTTACATACATGTAACTTGCATATTAACAAACATGTAACTTGCATATTTACATACATGTAACTTGCATAGCATATTACCATGAACTTGCATAACATGCATATGATTACATAGCCCACAACTTGCATATTTAGCATCATGCAAACATAACTTACATCATATTAAACTTGCATAAGCTTACATACTCAACATGCATAAACATAAGATTAATGCTAACATCATATCATATGATTCAAAGCTCATTAACCCACATACAAAACCATAAATCTCATCACATCTCATCTAATTAGTTTACCAAAAGATCATCAAAGTGATAGAAACTCACAACTAGCAACTTTGAACACCAAATGAAGAAGATTAAGATGCTAAGAAGGGATTAGAAGTTGATTAGAGAGTGATTAGTATGCAACCCTCTTCATAAAATTAGTGGAGGCCATGAGAGCTAGCACTTTGCCATAGTTTAGTTACTAGGTTTAATTATGAATGAATTAGGGTAGGTTAGGGTCTTATTTATAGATTAGGCAAGTGTTTTAGGCCATAGGATTAACCCTAGATTCAATCCAAGCCATCAAAGCATGTCTTGGGGAAGAAGTCAAGTGTAGGAACCATCTAGGGCCTTTAGATTAAAGATGGACCATGAGAACCATTCAAATGCAAAATCTGCACTTGAGCGAATCGGCCCACGGGTTGACAGCCAAACACCCTGGATTAACCCCTAGTCGACCCAGCGGGCTCGGGTCGACTTCAAAAATCGGCCGGTTCGGTTATTCCCCTCTCCCAATTCGCTGTTTTGAGCATTTTTGCATATTTATTTATTAAATTTTCAATTATATATATATATATATCAATATATATATATATATATATCTACACAACCCATTTCACTTAATTAAGTATACTTTAATTTGGGAATTTTTCGTGAAACTTCGCGAGGCCATATCTTGGTCATACGGACTCCGATTTTCGAAAACTCGGACTCTATTTCGCGTATTTTTCCGAGACGAACGCAATGGCATAGCCCGTTTCCCTTGATTCCCATTTTAGAATTAAATTCTGCCTCGATTTATGTTATTACAGGTTATTGAAAATACGGGTTGTTACATTCTCCCCTCCTTAAAGGATTTCGTCCCCGAAATCTTCAAGTTAGGAAGAACGTATCCTACCATCCAATCATCCATCTACTCAAAGCATCATCCACGAGCAATCATTGTCCTTACAAGATTCTAAATGCTGGATGGATATATGCAAAAGTGTGTGTATATGTACTTACCTAATGCGAAAATCAGGCGGTTACTGATACAGTAAACCTCCTTAATGCAAACCATGATAGTGCCATGCATCCAATATGTATGCGAAACCCTATTGACACATACAAATTTCTACATGCGTGCACAACCATACACAAAAATGCATCATCCATATGATAACACAGCCATGATACATCCATCAATCTAACTACCACATCCATTTATGCAATATGCAACATGAAGTGACTGAGCCGATCTAGTGCCTAATGTGTGTGTATATGCATCCACGAGCAACCACTAGCAAACAATTGCATCCATATGCATCCATCAACCATAACATGTTTCAAACACATGTTTCAACCATAGGTTTTACCCTATCTAAAGGTCATAGGTATTAGCGAGAGGATATACTAAAGATAAGATAAGTACTAGACAAGCAATAAAGGAGAAGTTAAAAGACATACTCTCAAAAAGAAATGGATACAAAGAACGCATCTTCGCTTCCGTCTCCCAAGTAGCATTGCTTTCGTCATCTCCCCATTGCACTTTAACTAGCTGGACTTCTCTGTTCCTCAACTTCCTAGTTTCTGACCCAAGGATGCGAGTAGGAGCTCGTCGAATCGTCGCGTCACGCTCTACCTCTACATCTCTAAGCAAACTCGGCTCTACCACCTCTGCGGTCTCATGTAAGCACTTCCTCAAATGTGATACATGGAATACATCATGAACACCACTAAGTCTGTCGGGCAACTCCACCCTATATGCCATCCGTCCAATCCTTTCCTTAATAGGAAATGGCCCAACAAATCTCGGTGCTAACTTCCCAACGGACCCAAAGCGAACCACATTTCTCAATGGAGATACTTTGACAAAAACCATATCCCCAACCTCAAACTCAAGTTCCGTCCTTCTCCGATCCGCATAAGATTTCTGTCTATCTTGCGCTGCTTTCATCCTTCTTCGAATTAAATCAATCTTCTCTGAAGTCTCTCTAACCATATCCGGCCCAAGCAAGATCTTATTCGTAGATTCCCACCAACATGTAGGAGATCGATAAGGCCTTCCATAAAGAGCTTCGAAAGGAGCCATACCAATACTGGACTGAAAGCTGTTATTATATGCGAACTCCACCAAAGGAAGATGTTCTTCCCATGTACCTCCAAAATCCAAGATACAAAGCCTCAAGAGATCTTCTAAGATACGGTTCACCCTCTCGGTCTGACCGTCCGTCTGAGGATGATATGCGGTGCTCAAACACAACTGAGTCCCTACCGCCTCTTGCAAACTTCTCCAAAACTCACTAGTAAAGATAGGATCTCGATCACTCACAATGCTGGATGGCACGCCATGCAATCTAACAATCTCCCTAACATAGACCGAAGCAAGCCATGGAGCGGTCCTCTTACTCTTCACGGGTATAAAATGGGCACTCTTGGTAAGTCTGTCCACCACAACCCAAATTCCCGTATTGCCCTTCCTCGATCTCGGTAACCCATCGATGAAATCCATCGAGACACTATCCCACTTCCACTGCGGAACTTCCAATGGGTGTAGCAACCCACCGGGTTTCCTTTGCTCCGCTTTAACTTGTTGGCACACTAAACATCTAGCCACATACTCGGCTACATCTTTCTTCATACCGGCCCAGAAGAAAACTCTCTTCATGTCTTGGTACATTTTGTCTCCACCGGGATGAATAGTCATTCTTGAACGATGTGCATCATCCAAAATAGCCTTCTTCAAACCCTCATCTTGCGGTACACAAAGTCTACCGTCTCTATGCAACCATCCCTTATCATCTATGGTGTATCTACCCAAATGGCTGGACGACTCCCCTCTTATAAGCTTCTCTACCAACACAACCAACTGTGGGTCGTCTCGCTGAGCCTCGCCAATCCGTCTCAAAAGAGTAGGTCTAACCTCCAAGGATGCCAACAAACCAGGTACAAAATCAACAGAAGGTCTGAAGTCGAACAAAGAAAGAAACTCCAAGCTTCGCCGTTCTACGAACAATGGACTTAAAGATAGCCTTTTTCTACTCAAGGCGTCAGCCACCACGTTACCCTTGCCAGGGGTATATGCTATCTCGAAATCATAGGATGCTAAGAACTCCATCCACCTTTGCTGTCTTAAGTTTAAATCTTTCTGAGAGAATAAGTACTTCAATGATTTATGGTCAGTGAACAACTCGAATCTCTCACCAAGAAGATAATGGCGCCAAGACTTAAGTGCGAAAACAATCGCGGCCAACTCTAGATCATGGGTAGGGTAATTCTTCTCATGCACTCTCAATTGTCTCCCTCCATAGGCTATTACCCTTCCCTCCTGCATCAAGACTGCGCCTAATCCTGTTCCACAAGCATCGGTATAAACAACAAACGGCTTACTCCCATCTGGAAGCACTAAAACTGGAGCGGTGGTCAAAGCTCTCTTTAACCGTCGGAAAGCATCATCACAATCTACATCCCACGAGAAAACCAGATTCTTTTTCGTCAAGCGGGTTAATGGGGCTGATATCTTCGCGAAGTCTTTGATGAACTTCCTATAATATCCTGCCAACCCCAAGAAACTTCTTACTTCGGTAGCATTTCTAGGAACTTTCCAATCCTGGATAGATACTATCTTTGCGGGATCCACAGCTATCCCTTCCTTAGAGACCACATGCCCTAAGAATCGCACTTCTCTTCTCCAAAAATGACATTTAGAGAATTTAGCTTTAAGACTATGTGCTCGAAGAGTCTCCAACACTTCTCTGAGATGTAAGGCATGCTCTTCTTCACTCTTGGAAAAGACCAAGATGTCATCCACAAAAACTACTACAAACTTATTCAGATACTCTCTGAACACTCTACTCATGAGATCCACAAAGTATGCAGGGGCGTTTGTCAACCCAAATGGCATCACTAGCCACTCATAAAAACCATCCGGAGTCCGGAAAGCAGTCTTCTCTATACTGTCCTCCGCCACTCTCAACTGATGAAACCCTGTAGCTAAATCCATTTGCGAAAACACTGAGGCGCCAACCAACTGATCAAAGAGATCATCTATCCTCGGTAATGGGTGTCTATTCTTCTTTGTGAGCTTATTAAGTTCCCTATAATCCACACAAAGTCTGAGGGACCCATCCGCCTTCGTGGCAAACACTACTGGAGCTCCCCACTCCGATATACTTCGCCTTATAAACCCCTTCTCAAGCAACTCCCCTACTTGCTTATGAAGTTCCCTCCTCTCCCGAGGAGCCATGTGGCGCACTGGCAAAGACACTGGTTTGGCATTATCCACCAAATAAATTCGGAAATCTATCTCCCGCTTCGGAGGCAAACCCTTTACTTCTTCAAACACATCCGGATATTCCCGGACTACTCTGACAGAATGCAAACTCTCGACCGAAGCATCGAGCGATTCAAGATAACTTAGCAAAACAGATTCCATGGGATTGCAAGAGATCTCGAGAGTGTTACCCAAGCGGGTCATGAGCCTGACAACTCTCCTTTCGCAATCAAGAACGGCACCATTACTGGATAACCAGTCCATGCCCAAGATCAACCCATAGCCCGTGAAGCCCAATACAAAAGCATCACATCTAAACTCAACGCTAAGTATAGAAATCTTCAAACCCAAACATATCATAGACAGATATATGGAGCCCCCAATTGGGTTTGAGACAACCAAGGGATCATCAACTAGACTGGTGTCTAAGTGCAGTGACTCAACTAACGATGATGAGATAAAAGAATGCGATGCGCCAGAGTCAAACAAAGTACGAACTGGATGATCAAACAGAAAAACCAGACTTTCAACGGAAATAGTTCTACCTCTCTGCTGAATCGGTGGAACTGAGAGAACCTGAACTTGCCCCCCTGACTGAGGTGGTGCTATAAGAGCTTGCACCTGCCCTCCTGAGGTAGACCCCGTCTTCTGCCCCTTCTTTGGGCAGTTTTTCACAAGATGCCCTGCTTCACCACAATGAAAGCAACCGGTCTTCTTCTTTTTGCGACAATCCTTACTGAGGTGTCCTGGTGTTCCACAATTGAAGCACTTCTTCTTCGTCTTCTTTTTGTCACCATTGCCTTTTCCGCCCTTGCCTTGTTGTTGTTGTTGCGGTTTCTTCTGATCCCCCTTTTTCTCTGGTGCCTTAGAATTCTTATCATCCTCATGCATAAGTGCCATGTAGACAAGCTTCTCAAAAGTGGCCCCCATAGGAATGTGAGTCATAGCTATTCCTTGCAATGGTTCGTTCAAGCCTCTAACGAACCTCAAAGCCTTCTTCTCCGGTGTATTCACCAACTCTATGCCAAACCTTGCTAATTGATTGAATTTGTTGACATATTCTTTCACCGTGAGATTCCCTTGCTTCAAATTCAAGAACTTCTCCATAAACAGATTCTCTTCCGCCCTTGAGAGAAACTTAGCCCCAAACCTTTGCTTAAAATCTGCCCAAGAGTCAACAGGGCGTTCTCCATTAGTGACCTCCCACCAGAATGAGGCCTCTCCCTTCATTAACCAAGCCGCCAACTTGACTTTCTTTCCCTCTTCCACTTCAAAGATATCTAGCAACTCTTCCACTTCCTTAAGCCAATCTCTAGCCTCTACGAAAGTCTCGGAACCAAGAAAAGGTTTTCCTCCTATAGCCTTGAACTCCTTGCAAACCTTAGCAAAATTATCCACTCTAGGCTGAGGAGGAGGAGCGGTTGTCTCTGGTGTAGTAGCATTGGCCGGACCCGCAGCCGCGGCCCTAGCCTCTTGCAACCTCCTATACCATAGTGGTATAACTAAACCCTCCGGGATGTTAAGATCTTCAGCCATGCTGAAACGAAAGAGGAAAGATTCAAAAAGGAGATTCCGAAAGATAAAGATATGGCTATTGGGGATTATGCTTTTCTTTTTCAAAAACTTTTTCTCTTAGAAGACATGCTTTTGAAAATACTTTCTTCGAAAATACTCTTAGAAAATAGTTTTTCTCAAAAAATTTATCTGTTCTGGTAACCTTAAGTTCTGATACCACGTGTAACACCCCACTCCCGCTATGATCACTCACTAAGGGAATGCCATAGCATCGGTGGAGTATTTTAGTGAATATAGAACAGAAAAATTACAACAAGACAGATATAAATAGTACTTGAAATTTTAAAACATCATCTCATAACAGCGGAAGTAAAACATGTCTGGTTACATCATAAAACCACAATAAAGGTCAAGTACAATATCCATCAAAATAAAGAAGTACATAATCCCACTCTCATACAATAGCCAAACAAAAGAAAAGATAACTGGATAACTGGAGCTTTACATCTATCCAAGCTCCTAAAGACTGGAACAGCAATCCGATCAAGCTCCACTACTGCTAGGATCCACCGTAGGACCTGAGGGTTGGGAAAAAGATAAAAACAACGGGGTCAGACATAAGTCTGAGCGAGTCCTATAACTTTAACAATACAATCGTTAAAGTAACCAGAGAAGACATAAACTGATATACGGTAACATATAGGGATGAATGGCTACCCTAAGCAGTCAACTAAACGAAGATAAAGGATAAAGACGCATCTACCCTCCCTAAGGTAAATTACTAAACTGCACCACACCAGTCGTTCCTAACTTAAAGGTTGATCCCACCCAAGGACTTATAAAATTTACTAATTAGTACCTGCGTACCCCTAGGTGACCAAGTAGGCGCCACGGGGCCCTACAATCCACTAGGTGTACACACTACTTCCCATTCGATCGGCTCCCTAACGTAGATACCCGTGCTGGCCCCACCGTGGGATGTATCATTCCCCAATGTGGCAACCTGATGAAACTAAAGGTGCACGGCTTATATCTACTCGATGCAACAACGGCTTACCTACCAGCCCGGGCCCACTCACGCATATGAAGCCCGTTGGACTTGCGTTGCCACCGCTAACCCGTTTGCCTCTTACAGTCAAGCCCAGTATGCGTGTCCCGTCCTCGACATGGGTCGAGCCCACAAAGATACGTATGGGTTACTGGTTGAAATGGGCCTCCACAAGCTACCCACCTAAGCTTGTCCCTTTTTCTAGTATATCCCACTTAACCCTTTAATCATGTTTTAATTACATGTTCCATTTTGGTTAAGTATTCTAATCGTATTTTCTATTGCCACCCAAGGCAACCACTAGATTTTCTCATGCCACCCGAGGCACCCACTTAACCCCTCATGTCCCTCTACATGCTAATGTGGTTAAGTGTTTCTTAATTAATTAATTAAGAACGTAACCTTTGTAAAGACCTCTCACATTAGACTGTCTTTTATGACCGCTGGTTAAGCCGGTTGGGTCCGGGCAGCCTTATGTCATAACAGAGTCTAACCTCGTGTCTTTACATTAATTACGTATTTAGTTTGTGCCTAAGACCTCTCACATTGGGCTAACATTTGTAGCAACTGGTTAAGCCGGTTGGGTCCGGGCAGTTTTACGCTACAACTGAGTCCAACCTCGTGTCTTAGTCAATTAATTACACCTAATTAATCACCCTCATAATTTTATATTAATTATCCCTAATTAATCAAGTTTTCTTAACATGGGTAGACCTAACTTAATAGGTAAATTCCCATGGGGTAGACCTAACTCAATAGGTAAATTCCCAACACATAGTATGGGTACACCTAACCAAATAGGCAAATTCCCATACTATGTTTATTAATTTTGTGTTATGCATAATTATATTAATTTCACACAATCTTATTAACTTATGCATTTAATTACCCCATCGTTCCCACGTAATTTCGTTCATGATATAACACATATAAAAGGTGTCAACTTGCATATGAATGAACATGTTTCAAAGGTGCCATCTTGCATATTAACAAACACATAACTTGCATATGAACTTGCATAACATGTCACATAACTTGCATATAATATGTCACATAACTTACATATTCATTTTGCATAACAAACTTGCATATTAGCTTATAGACTTGCATAATGTGTCATCATGAACTTGCATATTAATAAACATGTAACTTGCATATTTACATACATGTAACTTGCATATTAACAAACATGTAACTTGCATATAAAGAAACATGTAACTTGCATATTTACATACATGTAACTTGCATATTAACAAACATGTAACTTGCATATTAACAAACATGTAACTTGCATATTTACATACATGTAACTTGCATATTAACAAACATGTAACTTGCATATTTACATACATGTAACTTGCATAGCATATTACCATGAACTTGCATAACATGCATATGATTACATAGCCCACAACTTGCATATTTAGCATCATGCAAACATAACATACATCATATTAAACTTGCATAAGCTTACATACTCAACATGCATAAACATAAGATTAATGCTAACATCATATCATATGATTCAAAGCTCATTAACCCACATACAAAACCATAAATCTCATCACATCTCATCTAATTAGTTTACCAAAAGATCATCAAAGTGATAGAAACTCACAACTAGCAACTTTGAACACCAAATGAAGAAGATTAAGATGCTAAGAAGGGATTAGAAGTTGATTAGAGAGTGATTAGTATGCAACCCTCTTCATAAAATTAGTGGAGGCCATGAGAGCTAGCACTTTGCCATAGTTTAGTTACTAGGTTTAATTATGAATGAATTAGGGTAGGTTAGGGTCTTATTTATAGATTAGGCAAGTGTTTTAGGCCATAGGATTAACCCTAGATTCAATCCAAGCCATCAAAGCATGTCTTGGGGAAGAAGTCAAGTGTAGGAACCATCTAGGGCCTTTAGATTAAAGATGGACCATGAGAACCATTCAAATGCAAAATCTGCACTTGAGCGAATCGGCCCACGGGTTGACAGCCAAACACCCTGGATTAACCCCTAGTCGACCCAGCGGGCTCGGGTCGACTTCAAAAATCGGCCGGTTCGGTTATTCCCCTCTCCCAATTCGCTGTTTTGAGCATTTTTGCATATTTATTTATTAAATTTTCAATTATATATATATATATATCAATATATATATATATATATATCTACACAACCCATTTCACTTAATTAAGTATACTTTAATTTGGGAATTTTTCGTGAAACTTCGCGAGGCCATATCTTGGTCATACGGACTCCGATTTTCGAAAACTCGGACTCTATTTCGCGTATTTTTCCGAGACGAACGCAATGGCATAGCCCGTTTCCCTTGATTCCCATTTTAGAATTAAATTCTGCCTCGATTTATGTTATTACAGGTTATTGAAAATACGGGTTGTTACAATAGCTGTGACCGTATCTTCGATGACTTGGGTCTTGAGGATGCGATGAAGAGAAGGCTAGCGTCTCGCAGCTGCAAGGGCGAGCGATGAATTGGTGGAATGCCATTAGAACAACTACTCCAGAGGATCAGGTTACTTGGGATCAATTCAAGGCTCGCTTTAGCGAGAAGTTCATTCCAGCTGCCCAGAAGTCAGTGTTGTTCAAGAGGTTCTTGGAACTCAAGCAGAACGGAAGGGCAGTTTCTGATTATATTGCTGAGTTCGACACTTTGTCGAAGTATGGACTATCTCTTATTGATACTCCTGAGAAGAAGAACGAGAAGTTCATTACTGGTTTGGATGGATACTTGGGGGAAAGGCTTATTAATCACATCGATGAAACTTTTGAATCGATTGTGGGGAAAGCTTTGAGATCAGATAGCCTTTACCCTAAGTCAAAGACTGAGGCTGCATCGGCAGAAGGGCCAAAGCCGCAAGTAGGCGGTGGAGGCAAGAATAACTCTCAGAATAAGAGGAAGCAGGACCAATCGAAAGGTGGCCAGAAAAAGAGCAAGAAGGATGTTGAGTGCTTCAGCTGTGGAAAGAAGGGCCATTATGCTAAAGATTGTCGGGCCAAGCCAGCGGATAAGAAGTGCTTCAACTGTGGTCAAGTGGGACATTTCAAGGATAAGTGTCTGCAACCTCTTAAGGAGAAGCAGATTGTGAAAGCATATGCTATTGATGTTGTTCCTTCTTCGTCGAATGCCCCAACTGCGGCGGAGAAAGGAAAGAATGTTGTTATTCAAGGTATGCTTTCTATTTATGATGTACCAGTTCGAGTTTTGTTTGATACTGGGGCTTCCCGTTCCTTCATATCTAGTGACCTGGTAGATAGGTTGGGACTGGAACCCGAGATAGTTGATAGACCATTGGTTGTGACGAAACCGATTGGTGGTTCGACTAGCCTTAGTATGATTTGCAGGAATTTGGTCTTATCGAGTCATGGATTTATGTTTGTTTGTGATTGCTTTGTTTTGGGCTTTACTGGGTATGGCATTATATTGGGAGTCGATTGGCTCCGAAGATACGGGGTGGTGGTAGACTGTGAGGGCTTTTTGGTGACAGTGAGGGCGGATGATGGGCGGAGGGTAGTGTTTGGTAGTCTACCTAGTAATGGGGTTATGGCTAGTTTTGTAAATTCCCTCGACATCCCGCAGGATGAGTTGTCAGATGTGCCCGTGGTTGGCCAGTATCTGGACGTCTTCGAGGAGGTGACCGGGCTTCCACCACACCGAGAGATTGAGTTCCGTATTGATTTAGTGAAAGATGCCAGACCTATAGTGATGCCACTTCGTCGTATGGCACCAAGGGAGCAGCGAGAGCTCGGGGTGCAAGTCAGCAATCTTTTGAAGAAGGGATTTATTAGGAGTGTCTCCGAGTGGGGAGCACCAGTTGTGTTTGCCACTAAGGCAGATGGTTCCCTTCGTTTGTGTGTGGACTATCGCGAGTTGAATAATGTGACGAGGAAGAATAAGTATCCTCTACCACGGATAGATGATTTGTTTGATCAACTGGAAGGAGCAAGAGTGTTCTCCCAGTTGGACCTCGCGACATGATTTCATCAGCTTCGAGTAGCAGATGAGAGTGTTCCGAAAACGGCATTCAGGACGCCGTCTGGATTTTATGAGTGGTTGGTCATGCCATTTGGGTTGACCAATGCACCAGCCTATTTTGTGGATCTTATGAATCGAGTATTTAGAGATCAGTTGAATAAGTTTGTTCTTGTGTTCGTGGATGATATCCTTGTTTACTCAAGGACAGAGGAGGAACACAAGGGGAACTTGAGGATAGTGATGAAGGTGTTGAGGAAACACCAATTGAAAGCGAAATTCTCTAAGTGTCATTTTTGGAGAAGGGAGGTGAGATTCTTGGGTCATGTTGTTTCCGAGAGTGGTATTGCCGTGGACCCTGCAAAGGTGGCTACGGTACAGGATTGGCCTACACCCAAGAATGCAACAGATGTAAGAAGTTTCTTGGGATTAGCTAGATATTATCGTAAGTTTATCCAGGACTTCTCCAAGATAGCAGCACCGTTGACTCAGTTGACTAAGAAGAATCAGTCCTTCGTCTGGGACGGAGTGTGTGAGGATGCCTTCAAGAGTCTAAAAGAGAAGTTGACGCGTGCGCCAGTGTTAGTCATTCCTAAAGGGAATGAAGAGATGACGGTATACACGGATGCTTGTGGTACCGGACTGGGTGCTGTATTGATGCAAGGAGGTAGGGTTGTAGCTTATGCTAGTCGACAGCTAAAGCCTCATGAGAAGAAATATCCTACCCATGATTTGGAACTAGCAGCGATTGTGTTTGCGCTGAAGATGTGGAGACACTCTCTTTTGGGAGAAAGATTTGAGTTGTTTACCGATCATAAGTCGTTAAAATATCTCTTCTCTCAGAAATATCTGAATCTCCGTCAACAGAGATGGTTAGAGTTCTTGGCTTCGTATGATTTTGATATCGCATACACACCTGGGAAAGGTAATGCGGTAGCCGATGCCTTGAGTAGGAGACATGCCAGTTTAGGGGTAATGTTTCTTGAGTGGAAGCAACTGGAGTACATCACGGGGTTTGATTTCAGACCAAAGTGCGAATTGGATCCAGTCATGCTAGCTAGTTTGACGATCAGACCCACTTTGATAGAGCGGATTGGTTCTAGTCAGAGGAACGATCCTAACCTATTGGAAATCATCTCCAAGTTAGAGATGGGTATCGATGAGGAGATGAATGTGTATGGGCTTGATCAAGATCGATGGCTTCGAAAGAATGGAAGACTAGTTGTGCCCAACGTAAATGGTTTGAGAGATGAAGTGCTTAGAGAATGTCATCACTCGAAACTGACTATACATCCCGGTGGTAATAAAATGTATCGAGACATGAAGCAAACCTACTACTGGGAAGGGATGAAAAGAGACGTTGGGAAGTTTATATCCAAATGCATGAATTGCCAGCTAGTTAAAGCCGAGCAAAAGAAGCCTAGTGGGTTGTTGCAACCATTAGAGATTCCCGAATGGAAATGGGAACAAGTCTCGATGGATTTCATCGACGGTTTACCAAGGACTAGAGCGGGATATGATAGCATTTGGGTAATTGTGGATCGATTGACTAAAAGTGCAAGATTTATACCAGTCAAATCGACCAGAACAGCAGCCAAGTTGGCAGAATTGTATATGAAGTGGGTAGTGAGATTTCATGGAGTACCCAAAAGCATTGTGAGTGACCGAGACCCGTTGTTCACTAGTGGGTTTTGGAAGAGCTTACAAGAGGCTCTAGGGTCAGAATTACATCTCAGTACCGCATATCATCCTCAGACCGACGGTCAGACGGAGAGGGTGAATCGTATATTGGAAGATCTCTTGAGAGCTTGTATATTGGATTTTAGTGGATCATGGGATGACCATTTGCATCTAGTAGAGTTTGCATATAATAATAGCTACCAATCCAGTATCGGTATGGCTCCATATGAAGCTTTGTACGGAAGACCGTGCAACTCACCATCATGTTGGATAGAGACTGGCGAGAAGTTTATACTTGGACCAGATGTGGTGAGGGAAACTTCAGATAAGATTAAGATCATTCAACAACGAATGAAAGCTGCTCAAGATAGGCAGAAGAGCTATGCTGATAAGAGGAGAAGAGACTTGAAATTCTCCGTTGGTGACTTGGTGTTTGTCAAGATCTCTCCGTTGAAGAGCGTGATACGATTTGGCAGGAGGGGCAAGTTGGCACCAAGATTTGTTGGCCCATTCCCTGTTCTTGAATTAGTCGGGAATTTGGCATATAGAGTTGGCTTACCAGAAAAGATGGCGGGAGTTCACAATGTATTTCATGTTTCCCAATTAAGGAAGTTCGTTCACGACTCAGATATGACTATTTCACCTGATCAGTTAGAGGGCTTCGAAGTAGAACCCGAGGCGGTTGGGAACCGCAAGCCGATTCGTATTGTGGAGCACGATACGAAGCAACTTCGAAGGAAGTCGGTGAAGCTAGTCAAGGTTCAGTGGGGCGAGGACGAGAATGATTGTACTTGGGAGATAGAGGAGAGCATTAGGAAGGCATATCCAGAACTCTTTGCCTGGTAAGATTTATTTTGCAATTATTTTTCCGTATGCTAGGGTAGACTTGTTTTGCTTGTTTGCATGTTTGATTGTTGTTTTATGGTTGATAGGCATGCGGGAACCTTTGTGTGTGTTTTGATTGAGGAATTTCGGGGGCGAAATTTCTTAAGGGGGGGAGAGTGTAATGACCTGCATTCTACGCATCGGAGGATCGTAGAATATTTATTTCTTTCTCATATGAAGTCGTATGGTTATGTAACTTTGGGAAACATCCATTAGAGTCATTTCCCATGTTCATGATTTTTGTCGATTTTTAAATGACCATTTTGCCCCTAGTTGGTACTGTTTTGGCCATAACTTTTGATTGGAAAGGAATTTTGACCTGAAACCACTTCCATTGGATTCGTTTGATGGGTTACCTTTCCGTAGAGTGGTCATAATGGCCAAACGGACTTACCATTTGGGAGATATGGCTGAAATAAGGTTTGGAGGGTGAAAAACTGCTTAACCGGGCCAAATCGGGTGATTAGTGGATAGGCCCATAACCCATTTCGGGATTAGGGTTATGGGGAGGCTGAAATGAAGTAGAGAATCATTCCATTTCAGTTTTCTAGCCTCCACTTATCACCAAGGAACCCTAAAAATGGCCTCTAACCTCTAAATCACCTCCAAATCACCTTTTGGTCAAGGATTTGGCTTAGCAACCTCTAATCAAGGAAGATCTACACCAAAGCAACGTTGGAGCTGCTGTTTAGCATTGGGATTCACATCAAATCAGAGATTTATTTCAGATCTTAGTTTATTTGTGGCTAAGGTGAGTGATTTGCATAGTTTTACACTAATTATGGCTAATTAAGGGTAATTAGTGTTAATTAGCGAATTTAAACATGATAAAATTCTGGAAAAATGTTTATAAAATCCGAAATGATGTTTTAGACCTCTGATATGAATTTGGGTTAATTTGGTTAAGTTTTGCAAATCCTATCATTAGTTTCACCTAAACATGCTTAAGGGGAAATATGGGATTTTGGGGTATGTTTGATCCATTTTAACCTATCATATTGATGTTTTGATGTTTGTGGTTGATTATGCATGTTGCTATGACTGTATGAAATGCTTTGTGATTGACTTCAATAGTTAGAATTATCGAAAACGTCGTCGAATGGCGTAAACACTTGCTGGAACAGTTTCAGAAAAACAGTGCAGGTTTCGGATCGGATCGGATGTAGGGCTCGGATCGGATATGTTGAACTGGGCAAGGGATTCGATCGGATCGGAACCTGACACTTGGGAAAATTGGCAAAAAGGAAGGCCACGCTAACTGAACTGGGATCGGATCGGATTAAGGAGGACGGATTGGAGCGGAAGCATGAAGACGGATCGGATAGGAGCATGTGAAGGAAGCATGGAGACGGATCGGAGCGGAAGCACGAACTGGAGGGGGATGGCACCCGACCCGACCCGAGGAGAAATACTCGACCCGAACCAGAAGAGGACCCGACCCGAACCGATGGAGGATACCCGACCCGAACCGATGGCTTGAGGAGGAACCCGACCCGACCCAGTATTGACCAAAAACCCGAGATGCAAAGGTAGTCCAATATGGGAAGTTAGAGCTCAGGATCCAGTTGGGAACCAATGAGTTCACTTCATGGTTGGGCTTTGCTGCAGGACGTGTGCTAAGGAGTTGTCGACGTTCATAACTTCGATTCACCACTAAAAATGAATGATGGCTACTTATCAGTGTAGTAGGGTCATTATGACCTGAGGGGCAAGGTGATGGTAGCAAGACTACGTTATCAGTGCAGTAAGGTCATCATGACCTGAGGGGCAAGGTGATGCGTAGTAAGACTATGAGCCAGCGCAGATGGGGTGAACAACTCCATGGGGCAAGTGGACATAGTAAGGATTGGTAAGGCTATGAGCCAGCGCAGATGGGGTGAATAACTCCATGGGGCAAGTGGACATAGCGAGGAATTAGTGGCTACGTTATCAGTGCAGTGAAGCCATTTATGACTTCATGGGGCAGAGTGATCGTAGCAAGGTATGTTGGGTGATCGAAGTGGTGAACATCGTATGCTTTACGCACTGAGTGAGAGATGTGAGGATGGATGCTATGTTTGATTGTTTGCCATCACTATGACATGCACACCTCCCCCACCTCCATATCTTTATACCGTTTGATATGGCACCTTAGAGTGTTGTACAGTACGTAGTGCTAACTCTTTGGTTGCAGGTCGAGGTTCAGGTATGTTTTAGTCTACCTGTTATTGTTCACTTTAGATGCTTATCGCTCATACCAGGCTTTATGTCTGACCCAGAGTTTTATGTCTCCTCTTATTACTCTGGGTGCTCACACGAGCAGACTAGAGACAGGTTAGCTGGTGATGCGCGAGTAACTGATTCGGAGGCGGGCAGGAGGCTTCCACGTATGATATATATATATATATATATATATATATATATATATATATATGCACACTCTCCCTGTGTCGTTGGTGGTCGCTACTTGGGCATTAGTAGTGTACCTCATTTATCTTACTTTTGCTTTGAGACAGTTTGAAAGTTGTAATAAGCTGTATTTTGGATTTCCACTGCTATGATGTTTAGTTCTGATTTTCAGCTTATGCACTGTCTCTCCTGTTTTATGTCAAGTATGTTATTATTATATTTTATTCTATGCGCTGTGAGACATTCTACAGGTTCTTTGTATGTTCATTTCCTTTTTCCCTTTCCTTCTGATGACCCGTTCCTTGCTAACTGGACATGTGTACAGCGCACCTTTGGAGTAAATGTCGGTTGGTGCGGGGCGGGCCGTCACACCAAGTAATTTTGGTACCCAAAATAGCGTCATTATACATGTAAAATATCGCTCTGGGAGAGAACAGTCTTGGAATGCGACGAAA
Source organism: Allium sativum (assembly GCA_030737875.1). Taxonomy (NCBI): domain Eukaryota; kingdom Viridiplantae; phylum Streptophyta; class Magnoliopsida; order Asparagales; family Amaryllidaceae; genus Allium; species Allium sativum. The sequence goes on along the minus strand of CM060920.1, from coordinate 52,595,272 downwards.
CTTGTGCCATTGGATATGAATTAGTAAGTTATTATAGAATTTTGGTTTTCGTATCGATCAGACTTACCGTTTGATCGTGGCAGCGGTAAAATCCTAGGTTTTTAACTAATCGTTTTATCGATTTAACTTGAAACTTAAGAATAACCAATTTTGAAACAATCTCAGAATTCAACGAAACGAATTTTATTAAATACTTAGTGATTAATTATTATAATATTTCAAGTTTCAAGATTTTTAGAGTTAATATGTGATCGTGCACAATTTAAATACGTATCGTCAAAAAAGAGGGTTGGTGGTTTATTTATTGGTAAAGCTAAAGAACCTCAGCCGTTAGATTCAGGTTTTGAATCTAAACCGCTATGTCCTCGGTTCAATTCGGATTAATCGCATCAGCCAATATGACCGTAGCATGTTAGCTTAAAAAAATGCATGATTTAATCTGGTCCATTCTTCCATTTTGTGCTAGGCATGAAATCGTGCCTGGATACAGAGTCGACCCATCACCCAAGTGGGTCGACATGGTTCGACCTATGTATGGCCTCGGTCGACCTAGTTAGGGACTAGGTCATCCCAGTGAGAATGTTTTTAATAAACACATACACACACATATATATACATGTTTGTTTATATTAAATTTTAAATTTGAATTTCAAACTTCTATTTGCTCTAACTTATTCGTTTTAAGTCCGTTTTACTCAAATCAAATATCCATATAAGCCAGAAAATCATAACAGACACAATGACGTAATCTTCATAGCCAAATTCCGCATAATTTGACAACTCGTATTTTTATTTGCTAATATATTAATTAACCATTTCATATTAAAATGTAGGTTGTTATATTCTCCTCTCCTTAAAGGATTTCCTCCCTGAAATCTCTAAGGTAGAATAATAAGATATATGTTTTTACACAATATCTGCAACCATCTACTTAACCACCATCCATTGACAAACGCAGTCCTTACATTTTCTAATCCTACTAATGTGATCATGCATTAGTGTAATGTATATGTCTCTAACTAATGAAAAAATTAGGCGATCTCTATTGATTCAGTAAACCTCCTTTTTATGAAATTATATTGATGCCATGTATCCAAATGTATGCAAAAATTACTAATGAATAGATATTTCCGTACGTGTACTTCAACCATCATTCATGTGCAACAACCATATGATACGTCCATTTGTATCATCCATAAAATAATAAAAATGCGCGTACATCCTTATGCATATGTAAGTGTCCTATTAGCCGATCATAGTACCTAATGTGTGTATATATGGATCCACTACATCCATTTGCAAAAATTTGTTAACATCAAACATAAAATGTTCCAACAACATGTTTCAATCATATCCTTCCATCCATGGCTTAAAACCTAAAATTACAGATTAAAATGAATGAAAAGGATAGAACTTGTTCAAAACTAAGGATGGAAAAGGAAGATCGAAGCATACGGCCTCAAAGAGAAAAGGACAAGAAACACGCTTCTTCTCCTCCGATTCCCAAGTAGATCTTACTATCATAATCTACCACTTCACCTTTACAAGCCATACCTCTTTATTCCTTACCTTCTTGGTCTCAAAATCAAGGATCCACGTAGATGCTTGATGAATAGATGCCTATGGCTCAAGCTCCACGTCCTCCAATGAGCTAGACTCTACTACTACTATTGAGAAATGCAAGTACTTTCGCAAGTGCGAAACAAGAAAGATGTCATGAACTCCCGAAAGACTCTCAAGTAGTTGGACCCTGTAATCCATCTACCCTACTCTCTAAGTGATCAGAAACGGTTAAACAAATCTTGGTGCTAACTTGCCCGTGGAGCTAAATCTCACCACATTACTCAACATTGATACCTTGAGGAATACCAAGCCTCCAACAGAAAACTCAAGGTCGGTTCTCCTCTTACCTACATATGATTTCTGTCAGTCCTGTACTTCCATCATCCTCCTCCTAATCAGATCAATCTTCTCGGCAGTCTCTCTAATCATATTCAGAATGAGAAGTAATCTAACTGTCATTTCCGACCAATAGGAGACAGATCTGCAGGGTCATCCATAAAAAGCCTTGAAAGGTGTCATACCGATACTAATCTGGAAAGTATTATATGCAAATTACACGTGGGGTAAATGCTCCTACCATGTCCCATGAAGTTAAAAAATACACAGTCTCAGTCTATCCATCGGTTTGAGGGTAATAAGTTGTGCTCAGTTTGAGCCGTATCCCGAGAGCCTTCTATAGACTTCTCCAAAACTCACTAGTGAAAATCAGGTCCATGTCACTCACAATACTAGTGGGATCACCATCGAGTCGGACTATCTCTCGCACATATATAAAAGCTAACGATGAAATCGTCCTCTTAGTCTTAATAGGGATGAAATGAGTGCTCTTCGTTAGTCAATCTATAATTACCCAAATGCTGGTGTTGCCCTTCCTCGATCTAGACTACCCATCCAAAAATCCATATATACACACTCCCATTTCCAAATTGGCACATCAAAAGGTTGGAGCAATCCAATAGGCTTCTTTTGCTTAACCTTTACACTCTAGCATGTCATACATATAATTACAAATTCGGCTACATCCTTCTTCATACAGCCAGTAAAAAAACTAGCCTCATATCACGATACATGTTATCACCACCGTATGGATAGTCATACATGAGTGATGTGCCTCAGTCATTACCGCACTCATCAAATAACTCGTGCGGGGTACACAAAGTCTACCATCATGCCGTAGTCAACCCCTAATATCCACAATATATCCGAGAAGGTGTCGAGAAGTCTCTCATATACCAAGTCTGTCCCAAATATATACTAAATCGAGATCCTCACGCTGTCTCAACCCTAATCTACTCTAATAAGGCAGGCCACACCTCCAATGTTGCCAATAATCCTGGAGTGTACTCTGTATATGGTCTAATGTCGAATGTAGATATGAATTCTATGCTCTACCACTCTAAGAACAAAGGATTCAACGATTCCCTCTGCCTACTCAAAGCATCTGCTACCACATTCCCGTTTCCCGGGGTATAAGAAATCTTAAACTCATAGGATTCTAAAAACTCCATCCATCGCTGCTGCCTTAGATTGAGGTCCCTCTGCGAGAACAAGTATTTTAAAGACTTATGGTCTGTGAAAGTCTCAAACCTCTCCCCCAGAAGATAATGCCTCAGTGACTTAAGAGCACAAACTATCACTGCTAACTCTAGATCATAGGTAGGGTAATTCCTCTCATGTACTCTAAACTATCCGCTACCATACATACAACCCCACCCTCCTGTATCAACACATCGCTTAAGCCAGTCCCACATGCATCAGTATAAATAGTGAATGTCATAGAAACACTGGGAAGTACCTTTATAGGTGCACTTGTGGGAGCCTTCTTCAACCTTTGGAAAGAATACTCACAATCAACATCCCAAGAGAATACCAAGTTTCTCATAGTAAGATGAGTGAGTAGCACCGAAATCCGTGTAAAGTCCTTAATGAACTTCCTATAGTATCCTGCTAAACCAAGAAAGCTCCTCACCTCTATCGCGCTCTTGGGGATTTTTCAATCCTGTAAAGCCACCACCTTAGTGGGATCCATAGGTAAGCTATCCTTAGAAACCATATGCCTTAAGAAATGCACCTCTCTCTGCCAAAAATGACACTTGGAGATTTTCGCCTCTAGCTGATGCGTTCGTAGAGTATGGAGAACCTCTACCAAATGCAAGTGTTTCTCATCTTTATTCCTTAAGAAGACAAGAATTTTTTCCACACTGATAACTAAGAATTTATTCAGGACGTCACCGAGTACCTTGCCATCAAGTCCATGAAACACGTTGGTGCATTGGTCAGCCAAAAGGCATAACCGACCACTCAATGAAACCATCAGGAGCTCAAAATGTTTTATTATCAATACTATCGTATGCCACACACAACTGACGAAAATCAACGGCCAAATCTAACTGAGAAAATGAAGACATGCCTACCAACTAATCAAACAGATCATCTATCTAAGGGAGTGGGTAACGATTCTTCTTTGTGAGCTTGTTCAGTTCTTTGTAATCCACACAAAGTCAAAGGGACCTGTCCGCCTTGGTAGTAAAGACGACCGGTGCTTCCCACTGGGAAATACTACATTTGGTAAACCCTTTCTCTAAAAGCTCACCCACTTTCTTACCGAGCTCTCTCATTTTCTCATAACCATATGACAGATAGGTAATGCATTCACCGTCGCATTCTTAGATAGTTAGATCCAAAAATCAATTTCTCGCTGAAGGGGTAATCCCCTAACTTCCTCGAACACGTCCGGATACTCGCGAACAATAAGTGCAAAATCCAATAAAAGTATCTAAGCAATATAGGAAACTCAAAATGACTAATCCCTACGGGTCATAAAAAATCGCAAGGGTCCTATCACTATAAGTCATCAATCTAATGACCTTCCTCCCACAGTTAAGAATAACCCTGTACATGTCTAACCAGTCCACTCCGAAGATCATTCCATACCTAACAAATCCCAATATGTAGTATCACAATCAAACTCAGTGCCTAAAAAATAAATTTATCAAACCCCCACAAATCATAGATAAGTGCGTTAAACCACCTATAGTGATTGAAACTACTATAAGATTGGTAACAAGAGAGATATCTAAGTGCCTGGATCAAAAAGAGTACATATAGGAATGTCAAAAATGGAGACCAACCCTTCTACTACCACTTTTCTACCTCTATGCGGACCATCACTAGTTATAAGCAAAGCACTTTGTAACACCCCGTGAATTCTATAACAGTGAAATTCACAAATTAAAGTATATTTAATTTCAAATCAAAGAATTAAGGGAAACAGGATACGCCATTGTGTTCGTCTCGGAAAAATACGCGAAATAGAGTCTGAGTTTTCGAAAAACGGAGTCCGTATGAAGAAGATATGGCCTCCGGAAGTTTCAGAATTCAGGTTAAAATTCAAACAGACGAAAACAGCTCAGAAAAACAAGTTTAAAATTCAAAATCGGGCCCAATTGGCCAGGGCGGGAAAATTCCTGCCTAAGGCACCCAGGTCGACTTGGCAGTCGACCTGGGCTAGCCAGGTCGACTTGGCAGTCGACCTGGGCTAGCCAGGTCGACAGGGCTGTCGACTGCCCTGTCGACACGGTGTCGACTGGGCTGTCGACCTGGCCCCAGAGCCAGGTCGAACCCAGCCCACCCTGGCTGGCCTGATATGTGTTTGGTCGATTTTCTGAGTCTTGCCTTGTCACTAGGGCTAGGTGTCAGCTCCTGGTTGGCCTCTCCTTCAAACGAACGGCTATTATTAAACCAAGCTCCATCGACGGTCTAAATCAACTCAGAAACTCTATAAAAAGGACCTAAGACTAACCCTAATTCACATAAACTAAAATGGAGATGAGACCGTCATGTTGCTGAGGAGAGACTAAAGATAGCCGTCGGAAATAGAGAGACAATTAGGAGAATAAACAAAAGCTTAAAGCAACGTCAAATCAATCAAAACAACGCCTACAACAAAGGATAGCATCTCCAAATTCAGAATTCAGATTTCTGAATTAGAGATTCGTCATACGCTGTAAGTAGAGTGCTATTCCGATATGAATTAAATAATTGTGTTGATTTGTGTAATGTAAGAAATGGAATTGTGGCGATAATAATAATATTTTTGTATGTTGCTTTGATGCAAAACGATTTGGGAATATTATGGAATACGATTGGATATTTGCAAGTACGCGATTTGCGTTGGAAACGAAATGGAATTGTGGCGATAATGACTTATATTTGTATGTTATTTTGATTCTAACGATTTGGCAATGCTATGGTTTGATTCATACAAGTATGTGGCTTATGTTGACAACCACATGTTGTGGAATTTTGATTGGGACTTATGCAAGCATATGATTCATATAGAAAAACTACATGTTTGTGGTAGTTATTTACAACACCCATTTGATAATTGCAAGCATATGATTCATGTTGAAAGTAACAACTATATGTTGTAATAATTTATTTAAGATTCATGCAAGTATATGATTTATGTTAACAACTATATGTTATAATAATTTATTTAAGATTCGTGCAAAGTATATGATTCATGTTAACAATTATATGTTATGATATTTTAATTGGAATTCATGCAAGTCCATGATCTATTGTTATGACAACATGATGTAAAATTCTATGGTCATCTTTAGTGTAATTTGATTCACCTAAGTATTATGATTCATATGAAGTTATGTTGGAATTGGCATCATAGTTCAAGTACAAAAATCATATTTTTGTGATAATGACAAAAGCACGCATCTTTGTAAATTTGTATTAATTTTAGGAACATGACTAAACTATGTTCGTTATTATGCCCAATTGAAAAACATGTTTTTAGGCTCATGTTGTTATCATAAGTTACATTAGAATTACATTAGAATTACATTCCTCTTGCAAGTTTACATAGATAAAATAAAACCATGATGTAAGTTTAGATATGTTTATGTTATAATTCTATGAATAGAATGAAAACCATGATTCATATAAGAATTAGGTCGGGATAATTCTAGTTGAACCATACTTTTGTATTAATAACAAAAGTAAGTACCTTCTTGTTAACATGTAGTGATTTTATGAACACGATTAGTTTATATTATGATTAAACAAAAGTATAGGCTTATATTTCTAGTCAAGACCCTGTGCCAATAATAATGGTATCTAATTTAGTTAGATTCTTAATTTCAAGTTTACATGGTTAGTTGAACCTATAATTCATGTTTAAGTTTATGCCATAATCATATGAATAGAATAATTCATGTATAGGTATTTTTTATGCCATAATCATATGAATAAGATAATTCATGCTTAGGTATTGTTTATGCCATACTCATATGAATAGAATAATTCATGTTTAGGTATTATTTAGGCCACAATCACATGAATAAGTGATTCATGTTTAAGTATTGTCTATACCATAATTATATGAATAGAATGATTCATGTTTAAGTACTGCTTATGCCATAATCATATGAGTAAAATAATCCATGATTAAGTATTGTCTATGCATTGACCATATGAATAGAATGATTTATGTCTAAGTATTGTTTATGCTATGATTATGTGGATAAAATGATTCATGTTATGCCATGATTATATGATGTTACAATTGCAAGTTCACATGTGCCTATTTTATGTTAATTGAATCATTCGTTGCAAGTTCATGCGTTCACACTCCCCCCTTTTCATGATATCTTATAAACACCATGTTGTAAGCCTCCCCTTTTCATTTGGCTTAATTGGGTTTAAGTATTAAACCCAACACACCTTACATTGGAGCGAACGTGTAAAACGGGGGTAATGACGTTTGGGCTAAAATATAGAATATATGGGTTGGCATGTTCAACGCATGCCAACAATCTTGAAAAGCAATTAAGTGGCATAAATGAAATTTAACCAATAAAGATGAATTTGAATAATGGGCCGCAAATATTTACATATAAAAAGAAGAAAGACAAAATATGTAAATGTAGAAAATACGATGTGTTTAACCCGAGGTTGGATTGAGTTGTGATGTAAACCTGCCCGGAATCGCCCGGCTGTCCAGTAGTCACAACAATACCTATCCAATGTGGGTGGTTAAACATGGAGCCCAATAAGGACCCGAGGTTAGACTGAGTTGTGGCGTAAGACTGCCCGGACCCAACCGGCAACAGGCAGCCACAACAATACCTGTCTAATGTGAGAGGTCAAGGCTTTAATAAGACAATTAAGGCAGAGTCTGGATTGATAGGGTTAAGTAAATTATATTAATACTTAATCAAAATGGAACATGCTAAACTAAACAGACTGATTGGGGGGTTAGGTTTATAAAACACTTAACCAACTTAGCATGTTGGCTAGAAATAGAAAACCTAGTAGTGGGGGACCCTTTTCAGCAGTAACCCTATTAGGTATCATGATACCCTGAAACTAGGCAGGGTGGGGCACGATTACTGGGCTGATTATAAGAGGTCAAATCGACGGCGGTGGTGCAACAGTGTAGGTTCTAACGGGGTGCGGGCGTGCACACACTCCGACGCAGAAAAATAAGGCACTGGGCACCAGTAGCATACCTGTGCATTCTAGGGTTGTGTCGGGCCGCCGCCATGGGACTTGATACACCCCATGGTGGGACCAGCATAGGTAACTACAACATCGGGGGCCTTAAGACACATGTAACTATGCGAGTAGGAGCCGATCATCATAAAATGGATCACTTCACCCTGATTATGGGGTGCCTGTTGGGAACTAGTTTATATGGGTACAGAGATTAATGTGGGGTACGATAGTATATTCGATCCTAGACAACTTAACTAAGTCTATGATGCTTTCCCATTTCTAGTTTATACTTATCATACCCAGTTCTTTATTCATAGACTGAATAGTCCTAGACTTACTCAGGCTTTATGTCTGACTCTACTTTTCTTTCGTCTTCTTTTCTTCCGTTTCCCCCCTCCAGGTCCACAGTGAGGGAATACCGCAGCTTGACCAGCCTTCTTATCCAGCTTGAAGAGAAAGAATGTATTGCTTGGATCTTTTCGTTTTGGACTATGGCTTTGGACAACAACTATGGGACTTTTGCAGTTTATTTATGTTTTCTTTATGCTTCTTTAAATAATGAAATCAAGACAGTTATGAAGATGTTATGTTTTTGGAAGTATTGTAAGACAATTATGGTATGGTTGTTGTAACACGTATTTTTAATAAAAGTTGTTGTTTTTCCGCTGTTCAAAAATATGTGTTCTTATATCTGTCTTGTATATCTGTGACTTATACTTATAAACCTCCACCAAAATTAGGGCATTCCCTTTGAGAGTGACCCTAACGGAGGTGGGGTGTTTCACCTGGTATCCGAGCATAGGTTTACCAGATAAGAAAAAAAAATTCAAAAAGGAAATTTAAAGAAGCATTTTTTTTAAAAGATAAAATATTATTTTATTTTAAAAGGCAAAGTCCCCCCCAAAGCCATAGGTACTATCTCTTATCCTTCGTTTTGAATCTATCCTTTCTGTTTCAGCATGTCTGGAGACCTTACTCCCCAGCTGCTGACGCTTTCACTCCTCCTCCTCCACGTGAACCAGCAAGCGGAAGAGTCCCAGAGTAGGAAGACGAATAATAGTCAAACAAGAAAGGATCGTAATAGTAATAACAAGAAACGGGAAAAAAGGAAATGCAATTTTTGTGGTACGGAAGGGCACATAGCCAAGGATTGTAGAAAGAGGAAAAGAAAGCAAGGAGAATTTTTTCACTGTGGGGAGACTGGACACATCAGTAAAGACTGCCCTGAGAAGACAGACTTTGAGAAGGGCGGGAAAGACAACAAGTCCCGAGAGAAGAGGGAGTGTAAATTCTGTGGCAAAGTGGGGCACTTAGTGAAAGATTGCCGGAAAAAGAAGGCCAAGATGAATGGTCGATGCTTTTCTTGCGGTGAGACAGGCCACATAGCTAAGGACTGCCCAAAGAAACGAGGACAGGGGCAGAGGGCTGGATCCACCTCAGGGGCACAAGTTCGTGTGCTAGAGGCGCCACCTCTGCAACAACGAGGTATAAATACTTCTGTAGAAAGTGTAGTTTATCTTTATGATCACCCCGTTCGCACTTTATTTGATTCTGGCGCATCACACTCCTTTATCTCGTCTGCTTTAGTAGAATCTCTGCACCTAAAAACTAGTATGGTAGAGGACCCCTTAATTGTTTCGAACCCAATTGGGGGCCCAGCTCATTTGTCTATGATCTGTGTGGGATTGAAAACTTCTATTCTAAGAATGGGGTTTAAATGTAGTGCCTTTGTTTTGGGCTTTTCGGAATATGGTTTGATTTTGGGCATGGATTGGCTATCCAGTAATGGGGCCATCCTTGATTGTGAGAAAAGGGTTGTTAGGCTCCTAACCCAGCTCGGTAACACTTTGGAAATTTCTTGTAATCCTTCGTATGCGGTTATGCTTAGTTATCTTGAATCGCTAGATGCCTTCGTTGAAAATTTGCAATCGATTAGAGTGGTCCGGGAATATCCGGATGTCTTCGAAGAGGTGAAGGGCTTGCCTCCGAAGCGGGAGATAGACTTCCGTATACATCTTGTAGATAATGCAAAGCCCGTTGCGTTGCCCGTTAGACACATGGCTCCACGGGAAAGGAAAGAGCTCAGTAAACAGACTAAAGAGCTTCTAGAGAAGGGGTTCATTAGAAGGAGCATTTCAGAATGGGGCGCTCCAGTAGTGTTCGCCACTAAGGCAGAAGGTTCTTTTCGCTTATGCATGACTCGTAAAGAATCACCTTAGTAAGTACATTTGGCAACATAGTTGACATTTGTTTATTTTCAAGAGATAATTCATCTATGTGGAATACCTTCTAGTAAGTGAACAAGATCCAAGATTCACTAGTGAATTTTGGAGAGCTTGCATGAAACCATGAGTACGCAGTTATGCTTGAGCAGAGTATACTAGATGTAGAGTAAGTGAAAGAGGAACGAGAGACAACAGTGAAATAGGTTCCAACTCAAATTTTGGAAACAAGAATTAAGAAGCTACGAAATTGTGAAGTTAAAGACGGACAAAGAATAATGGAGTTAAGCTCAAGGAATGCGACTCAGAAGATTGAAGACTAGATTCGTGCATCATATCTCTTCTTAAGAGTATATCCTTGATCCCTCTCTTCCTGTAGAGCTTACTTACATGCTATCTTTTGTGTATATCCTCTCGGTCCCATTCTCAATCCAATTTCCGTTGCAAACCCCATAGGGAGTATGACTCATCTGTTAGTAACACATGTTGGGGCTCGAGGGTGTTCGTTGGCTTGACTAAACTTTTTGGGTTTTATAGGATATGGGTTGGTCTTAGGAAGGGACTCCCTTGTGACCTAAAAGGAGTCCATCATGCTTAGTTTCCTAGAATCATATATGGTGGTTGGGTCGAGTAATTCTTTGGGTGTCAGTCTGATGTTGATTTCGGTCTTCGGGGCTGATGCTTAGAGAGTTCTTCTCCTAATCAATATATATGTGGCATAGATTTCCAGTTTTGACATTGCCTAATAGGCACAAAGTTTTTACTTGCTTCTATCATTCGACTATACCTTTAGGTAGGACCATTTCCTATCATTGAGAAAATTTGGAAAATGGCCTATAGATTAGAGCTACCCGAAAAATTGGCCGGAGTTCACAACGTTTTTCATGTTTCACATCTCCGAAAATGTCTACATGAGTCTGTTGAAGTGGTAGAGCCAAATATCCTAGAAGAAGCTAAAGTGGAACGCGAAGCAACCATAAGGAAAGTTCCAACCCGCATATTAGGAACAGAAGTGAAGAAGCTACGCAACCGCGAAGTCAAGCTCGTCAAAGTTCGGTGGAGCGACGCCGAAGAAGATGCAACTTGGGAAACTGAAGCTAGAATACGCACTGCCTACCCTTTTCTTTTCGAGGGTACATCCTTGATCTTTCTTTTTTCCTTAAGTTGCGCTTTTATCTATCTTTTTAGGTATATTTCCTCGACCTTATCTTTTAGGTAGAAACCCTTTGGATGAAAACATGTAATTGAAACATGTTATGGATGATGGTTGCAAGTGGTTGCTAGTGGTTGCTCGTGGTTGCATATACACACACAACCTAGGTTTTAGATCGGCTCAGTCACTTCATATTGCATATGCATATATGTTTGCATTCGTATATGGTTGAACTTTAATGTGTTGTCATATGGATGTTGCATTTGTATGAATGATTGTACACTCATGTAGAACCATGAATAGGAAAATTTGCATACATAATGGATTCATGGCACTTACATAATTCGCATTAAGGAGGTCAACTGAATCAGTAGACCGCCTGATTTTGCATTAGATAAGTACACGTACACACACACACTTCACATATGATCATGAAGCATTAGAAGTCTTTTAAGGACAATGGATGCTCGTGTTTGATGGATGAGTAGATGGATGATTGGATGTTAGGATATACATTCCTCCTAACTTGAAGATTTCGGGGACGAAATCCTTTTAAGTGGGGGAGATAGTAACACCCCGTGAATTCAATAACAGTGAAATTCACAAATTAAAGTATAATTAATTTCAAATCAAATAATTAAGGGAAACGAGATACGCCATTGTGTTCGTCTCGGAAAAATACACGAAATAGAGTCCGAGTTTTCGAAAAACGGAGTCCGTATGAAGAAGATATGGCCTCCGGAAGTTTCAGAATTCAGGTTAAAATTCAAACAGACGAAAACAGCTCAGAAAAACAAGTTTAAAATTCAAAACCGGGCCCAATTGGCCAGGGCGGGAAAATTCCCGCCTAAGGCACCCAGGTCGACTTGGCAGTCGACCTGGGCTAGCCAGGTCGACAGGGCTGTCGACTGCCCTGTCGACACGGTGTCGACTGGGCTGTCGACCTGGCCCCAGAGCCAGGTCGAACCCAGCCCACCCTGGCTGGCCTGATATGTGTTTGGTCGATTTTCTGAGTCTTGCCTTGTCACTAGGGCTAGGTGTCAGCTCCTGGTTGGCCTCTCCTTCAAACGAACGGCTATTATTAAACCAAGCTCCATCGACGGTCTAAATCAACTCAGAAACTCTATAAAAAGGACCTAAGACTAACCCTAATTCACATAAACTAAAATGGAGATGAGACCGTCATGTTGCTGAGGAGAGACTAAAGATAGCCGTCGGAAATAGAGAGACAATTAGGAGAATAAACAAAAGCTTAAAGCAACGTCAAATCAATCAAAACAACGCCTACAACAAAGGATAGCATCTCCAAATTCAGAATTCAGATTTCTGAATTAGAGATTCGTCATACGCTGTAAGTAGAGTGCTATTCCGATATGAATCAAATAATTGTGTTGATTTGTGTAATGTAAGAAATGGAATTGTGGCGATAATAATAATATTTTTGTATGTTGCTTTGATGCAAAACGATTTGGGAATATTATGGAATACGATTGGATATTTGCAAGTACGCGATTTGCGTTGGAAACGAAATGGAATTGTGGCGATAATGACTTATATTTGTATGTTATTTTGATTCTAACGATTTGGCAATGCTATGGTTTGATTCATACAAGTATGTGGCTTATGTTGACAACCACATGTTGTGGAATTTTGATTGGGACTTATGCAAGCATATGATTCATATTGAAAAACTACATGTTTGTGGTAGTTATTTACAACACCCATTTGATAATTGCAAGCATATGATTCATGTTGAAAGTAACAACTATATGTTGTAATAATTTATTTAAGATTCATGCAAGTATATGATTTATGTTAACAACTTTATGTTGTAATAATTTATTTAAGATTCGTGCAAAGTATATGATTCATGTTAACAATTATATGTTATGATATTTTAATTGGAATTCATGCAAGTCCATGATCTATTGTTATGACAACATGATGTAAAATTCTATGGTCATCTTTAGTGTAATATGATTCACCTAAGTATTATGATTCATATGAAGTTATGTTGGAATTGGCATCATAGTTCAAGTACAAAAATCATATTTTTGTGATAATGACAAAAGCACGCATCTTTGTAAATTTGTATTAATTTTAGGAACATGACAAAACTATGTTCGTTATTATGCCCAATTGAAAAACATGTTTTTAGGCTCATGTTGTTATCATAAGTTACATTAGAATTACATTCCTCTTGCAAGTTTACATAGATAAAATAAAAATCATGATGTAAGTTTAGATATGTTTATGTTATAATTCTATGAATAGAATGAAAACCATGATTCATATAAGAATTAGGTCAGGATAATTCTAGTTGAACCATACTTTTGTATTAATAACAAAAGTAAGTACCTTCTTGTTAACATGTAGTGATTTTATGAACACGATTAGTTTATATTATGATTAAACAAAAGTATAGGCTTATATTTCTAGTCAAGACCCTGTGCCAATAATAATGGTATCTAATTTAGTTAGATTCTTAATTTCAAGTTTACATGGTTAGTTGAACCTATGATTCATGTTTAAGTTTATGCCATAATCATATGAATAGAATAATTCATGTATAGGTATTGTTTATGCCATAATCATATGAATAAGATAATTCATGCTTAGGTATTGTTTATGCCATACTTATATGAATAGAATAATTCATGTTTAGGTATTATTTAGGCCACAATCACATGAATAAGTGATTCATGTTTAAGTATTGTCTATACCATAATTATATGAATAGAATGATTCATGTTTAAGTACTGCTTATGCCATAATCATATGAGTAAAATAATCCATGATTAAGTATTGTCTATGCATTGACCATATGAATAGAATGATTTATGTCTAAGTATTGTTTATGCTATGATTATGTGGATAAAATGATTCATGTTATGCCATGATTATATGATGTTACAATTGCAAGTTCACATGTGCCTATTTTATGTTAATTGAATCGTTCGTTGCAAGTTCATGCGTTCACACTCCCCCCTTTTCATGATATCTTATAAACACCATGTTGTAAGCCTCCCCTTTTCATTTGGCTTAATTGGGTTTAAGTATTAAACCCAACACACCTTACATTGGAGTGAACGTGTAAAACGGGGGTAATGACGTTTGGGCTAAAATATAGAATATATGGGTTGGCATGTTCAACGCATGCCAACAATCTTGAAAAGCAATTAAGTGGCATTAATGAAATTTAACCAATAAAGGTGAATTTGAATAATGGGCCGCAAATATTTACATATAAAAAGAAGAAAGACAAAATATGTAAATGTAGAAAATACGATGTGTTTAACCCGAGGTTGGATTGAGTTGTGATGTAAACCTGCCCGGAACCGCCCGGCTGTCCAGTAGTCACAACAATACCTATCCAATGTGGGTGGTTGAACATGGAGCCCAATAAGGACCCGAGGTTGGACTGAGTTGTGGCGTAAGACTGCCCGGACCCAACCGGCAACAGGCAGCCACAACAATACCTGTCTAATGTGAGAGGTCAAGGCTTTAATAAGACAATTAAGGCTGAGTCTGGATTGATAGGGTTAAGTAAATTATATTAATACTTAATCAAAATGGAACATGCTAAACTAAACAGACTGATTGGGGGGTTAGGTTTATAAAACACTTAACCATCTTAGCATGTTGGCTAGAAATAGAAAACCTAGTAGCGGGGGACCCTTTTCAGCAGTAACCCTATTAGGTATCATGATACCCTGAAACTAGGCAGGGTGGGGCACGATTACTGGGCTGATTATAAGAGGTCAAATCGACGGCGGTGGTGCAGCAGTGTAGGTTCTAACGGGGTGCGGGCGTGCACACACTCCGGCGCAGAAAAATAAGGCACTGGGCACCAGTAGCATACCTGTGCATTCTAGGGTTGTGTCGGGCCGCCGCCATGGGACTTGATACACCCCATGGTGGGACCAGCATAGGTAACTACAACATCGGGGGCCGTAAGACACATGTAACTATGCGAGTAGGAGCCGATCATCATAAAATGGATCACTTCACCCTGATTATGGGGTGCCTGTTGGGAACTAGTTTATATGGGTACAGAGATTAATGTGGGGTACGATAGTATATTCGACCCTAGACAACTTAACTAAGTCTATGATGCTTTCCCATTTCTAGTTTATACTTATCATACCCAGTTCTTTATTCATAGACTGAATAGTCCTAGACTTACTCAGGCTTTATGTCTGACTCTACTTTTCTTTCGTCTTCTTTTCTTCCGTTCCCCCCCCAGGTCCACAGGGAGGGAATACCGCAGCTTGACCAGCCTTCTTATCCAGCTTGAAGAGAAAGAATGTATTGCTTGGATCTTTTCGTTTTGGACTATGGCTTTGGACAACAACTATGGGACTTTTGCAGTTTATTTATGTTTTCTTTATGCTTCTTTAAATAATGAAATCAAGACAGTTATGAAGATGTTATGTTTTTGGAAGTATTGTAAGACAATTATGGTATGGTTGTTGTAACACGTATTTTTAATAAAAGTTGTTGTTTTTCCGCTGTTCAAAAATATGTGTTCTTATATCTGTCTTGTATATCTGTGACTTATACTTATAAACCTCCACCAAAATTAGGGCATTCCCTTTGAGAGTGACCCTAACGGAGGTGGGGTGTTTCACACTTCCCTTTCATCTTTCTACAAAGCTTTATGAAATGTCTTGTCTTCCCACATCCATGACACTTGATATCAGTCTTGATCCGCCCTTTCTGACAACCACCTGTTTTTTTTCTTCTTTCCTTTCTTGTTATCCCAACATATTTTCTTAGAATTAGCAGCCTTATGTAGTTCTCCCTTAACATCCTTGACCTTTTCCTTTTTTCCCTCGTGCATCAAAGTCATCCCCACTAAAGAGTCATAAGTACCTTCCATAGAAATATGTGTCAAAACCAGCCTTTGGAGAGGTCGTTTCAAACATTTTGCAAATCTATTTACCTTCTTATTAGCCGTGTCCATCCCAAATCATGACAACTAATTGAGCTGGTTGATGTACTCCTTGATGGAAAGGTCTCCTTGCTTCAGATTTAAGGAATCGCTATAACTTCATACCCTTTTTTTCTTGAGACATTAATTCCCTCTCAAATCCAACTAGTGTAACGACCCAGAAAATCTGAACCAATTTAAATTTTTTAATTTGGCTAAAATAATGGATTTTAAATATTTAAAATAAATATTTTAAATAATAGCAATGAAAACGGAGTTTGAATCGACAACTGAAAACGAATATAATTAATTTTAATTATAAACAAGGTCTGAAATGGCGCTGCAGTTTCAAAAATTGAATTCAAACTTTGTCGGACTGTACCGGGTGCAAAACAAGACGGATTTTAGCGAAACCAAAAATATTTAAATCTGATAGTGAATACCTTTCTAACGAATCTGAAAAGTCGAATTTTCATAACGGAAAGCAAAAGTTATGGCCAAATGAATTTTCAGAAAGGTCGCTATGGAATTTATATAGCCCGTGAAATTGGCCATTTTGCATACGACCTCGGAATTCGACGAAACAACTTTTGTTGGATCCGGGATTTGAAGTTATTGCTAGGTTTCAAATTTCATAATTTTTGAAGCTAGTATGTGAGCGTGGCAAAGGAAAACGTGTTTTGGTCAATTATAGTTAAATTGGATCGACCAGAAATGGGCCTTTTTGCAAACGGTCTCAGAATTCGATGAAACTAGTTTTGTTAGGACCGTATCGTCAAAACATAGCTAGATTTATTTTTCTGGAATTTTTCGAATCAGTTTATGGCCCTGCCAAATTGAAATGTACGTTCAGATTAAATACTGAATGTTTTATATTTTAATTTGAAGGAAAACTGACCGAAACATTCGAATGGGCCTTCGAAACATATCCCATTGTGTTCGGAATGGGGGTAAAACGCTGGGGACGACAGTCGTTGGGTTTAGATTGGTGGTCGCATCAGAAAACCCCTTTAAAACTTCCCCGACCAATCAGAATTTTTATATAAAAAAAAAGAAAATTCCTTTTTCTCTCTCCCCGATCGAAGGCGGAAACCATTCAAAACCTTCCCCCTCATTTTCCGATCAATCCTTGCCGAATTAGCTCGTGCCACAGTTGAACTTTTTGAAGATCTTTTCGAGATCTTCAAATCCATATAAAGTTTGGAATTTTTCGTGGCCTGTGGAGGGAGAATCGACGTTCTGAAGTCGGCGACTTCAATCCGCCGCCGCCGTCGCCTGGGACCACCGAGTGGACCCCCACCACCGCGCGCACACGTGCGTCTCCCCCTTCTTCGTCGCTCCATCGGCCGATCCTCCTATCGATTCACGGTTTGATCGAAAATTGCAAACCTAGTTCTGAACCTTTCAGCTGAGGTACGGCTTATATATATTTTCAATAGTTTTAACACCTTTAAACCGTTGCAAACTTTGAAAAATCATATCTTTTTCGTTTCTTGTCGAAATTCGATGAAACAGGAAACGTCGTGACCGTGTGGACGTCTTCTACATTCTAGAAGAGACCGCATATTTTTCTGAGCCTTCTGCTATTTTTGGTGGAGTGGAACCCAATGTGAGATTTCTAATTTATAAACGATATGGAAAGGACGATGTATAAATTATATATTCGATGTATGAGTTATATAAGCGTTGTACACCTCATGTATAAGCGTTGTATAAGTCGTACATTCGATGTATAAGTTGTATATGCATTGTAAAAATTATATATGTGTTTTAATAGAAGTGAATTGCTATATAAAAATATAAATATAAATATATATATATATATATATATATATATATATATATACGCCCCTCGTCCACAAACCATGGACGATATTTATTGGTTGTGATTGGTGTGAAAATTGATTGATAGCGAATGGTTGTTTGGGATTGTTTGTGGTTGATATTGATTGATTGTGGTTGAAAAATACCCGTTTGTGGTTGAGAAATATTTGGTTGAAACCACATAGGATTAGTTTGTGGAAATGAAATAAATAAAACATGCCGCCTGCGTGCGAACTAGATGCATGATCCCCATTGTCAAAAACCGCGAGGTTTTAAGGTAGAGCGAGGAGCCGTACTAGGGACGGTCCCGGTTTTAACTACCCTGCCGTTATGCTGCCGAAATTTTGAATAATATTCATGTGTTTGAATTATTTTCATTTGCTGAAACTATATTTATTCGTTGAATAGAAAACCTTCATGTGTTGAATCGATATTCATTCGTTGATTAGAAATTCATGTGTTGAATGGTCTTCGTGTTTTAAATATAAAAATCACATTTTTATCTATATATATAAACTATAGAAAACCTTCATGTGTTGAATCGATATTCATTCGTTGAATTGAAGTTCATGTGTTGAATAGTATTCATATTTTGAAAGAAATTGTTTTATAATAAAAATCCCAATTTTAACATCAATATGAAATGTATAAAATAACAGTGTTTTGAAATGAATTGTTTTACAATAAAAATCACATTTTTATTATGAATTGTTGAAATGTGAAGTGTTAAAAATAGCAACTCGTTCAAATAAATATGCATGAGTCGAAATATTCATTAATTAGCTAACGATATGAATTTTGCCTATGCATGCAACATTAGAATGAATGGTGTTTTTAAACCAAATGGAATCAAATATGAAATTGAATGGAAAATGATAAGTGATAAGAACTGTATATATGTACATGCATATTTATTGAACAGGTTATAGCAAAAGGGGCTAGAGAAGAGGAATAAAATTTTGTGCCCGACAAATAGGTACACATTTACTGTTTTGTTTGGGTGATGATTTTATGAGCCTGTTGGCTAGCCGCTTGGCTTTTTCTTTTTCTTTTTGACATGAGACGCCCGTGTGGCTATTTGGGAATTTTCCCAGCCCCTCCCGTACAAAGGAGGTTATGGCGAAATTTTCCAAAATTTAAAGGCGTTAGTGAAATATTTGAAGTGAAAACGATATTGAAATTGTTGAATGAACTATATTTATATAAATATATAAATATTAATAAAATTAAAACGAAACGTGGTCGTGCAGTTCGTGTTTTGAAACCGTGATTTCAAACAACTAGTGCGGGAAATCCGACCATTGGATTTTCCCGAAACCGCAACCGTTGGGTTCGCCTTGGAAATATCTTTCCAACGGCACCAACTTTGTAAAAATCCAACGGTTGGATTGTCTGGAATGTTTAATTCAAATCTGAAGAAAAACAGCGCCAGAAACGATTATATTTATATATATATATATATATAAATATAATTATATTTAATCGAATAACGACGCTGCAGTTCGTATTTTGAAATCGAAACTTCAAACGATTGTACCAGGAGATCCGACCGTCGGATTTTCCCGAAACTAGAACCGTTGGATTCGTTTTGAAAAGACCTTTCTAATGATGTAAATTTTGTGAAGATCCAACGGTTATATTTTCAGATATGTGTAAATCAAATCTGAAGAAAAACAGCGCCATGACCGCGTTATGGCCCGGAGCGTCGTTTTTGAATAAATTGGCTATTTTAAAATAAATAAAAATAGCGATAAATCGTTATAAAATATCATAAACGATATGGAATGGAAATAAACTGAATTTGCTCGATCTATGTGGTATTTGATGGTTGAATGTGTTTGGTGTGAAAATTACATTGAAGAACAAAACTGGTGTTGTCGAATGATTTAACCATTGAAATAAATTGATTTGAAATTCTAAATATACGTGAATTATTTGAAAAGGCCGAGTTAATTCTCATTTCAAATAATTGACCGACGATTGAAAGTCGAAGATGAAGACGGTGGTCGAAGACCGGAGATCTTCACCTCGTTTGGATGGTAACCGAGGTCCTGATTGGGAGGCATCCCGAAATATGGATAATGAGTGGTGATCGTCCAGACGTACGTGGTGATCGATGGGTTTGCGAGGTATTTAGTGCCTCCGGTTTCGTTCAGACCCAGAACGGACTTGTAAATGGACTGTGTGCCTGACATTGGATTTTATTCTGTGTTGATTGATCTCTGTTAAATATACATTTGTTTGGCGGCGGATAATTTATTCTTTTGCTTAACGCCCTTCTCTGAGACGCACGAGCTCAGAGGTTGTATATCGATGGACATCAGTTGCATGGCATGAATTGCTAGTGTGGCATGCCTAAGTGGCAAATGATCAGGGCTTCTGTTGAAAAGCAAAGTCTTGTGGTGATGATCAAAGCACCGCCTACGTGGCATAGCTTTGGGTATAATGTGAATTCGCGAGCCTCACTCCCCGGTATGAACCAGAAACGGGAGAAGGACCTCAGGGAGGACATGCGTTTCTTTCTAGCTAGGGTGGTGTCAGTGACCTACCAGCTCTGACATTTATATACTTTTCACCTGTGTGGTTGTTGCTGTTGCGAGGCGCCTCGGTTTGATCGGACGATCCGGGTCCGATGGAGTCATTCGTTGGCTCGTTTACGCCCCAAAGGGCGGGGAAACGTATTGTTCAGGCATAATAATCCACATCGGTGGACCGGCCCTGACGATCTAAAGGGTTGATGCGTTCTGATCCTGTGGCTCGGGCTAGAGAGTCACGAATTCGGTAAGGACTATCTTTTGCCTTGGTTCATGACGGAAATCCAATTTCCAAATACGACATCGTGCGGTTTTGATTGTATACCTAAATATGGCGACATAGTGGCATGGGACGCTCATGTCGTCTATGATTGATAGTTATGATTTGAAATTGTTTTCGAAACATATAAACACTAGTAGTAATATTAAATGCCTTTGTTTTATTCGTATCAAGCATATTTTGGCCGTTATAAGGTAAAAACTCTATCCTCCGATTTGCGTTGCATTGTGTGATGGAAACTGAGTCTTATAATGGTTTCATTTTTATAAAAAGCATAGCGTTGTTTCAAAGAATGATTTGTTTTAAAGCACTGGCAATCCAATGGAGTAAACCCGTTCCACGAAAGTGGCGTGGTCCTGTGATTAGCCATATTATATATGTGTTGAGTAGATTTCTCATACCAGTCCCAGGATTGACTCGTAGTTTGTTTCACTTTCAAACTCGGGTGCCCCTTTTTCTGCACGGGCAGCCTTGTATTCAGGTTTAGCTGGTTATCTCTGGATAGCTGGAGCTGAAGATGGATTATATCATTTATCTCTTTTTATGCTGTTCAGCTCCTATTGTACATATTTTGTTTGTTTTCCGCTGTAGACATTTATGTATAGCTGAACTGTATTTGTACTAAGTATGATCCTGTATACTGTGTAACTCTGATGAGTACTTTTATCCAGTATATTCTATTTTTCATTATCTGGTGTATTTATTTAATTCTGTTATGCTATTATTCTGTTTCAGTGTTATATTCCAAGGATTACCCTTGCCGCTGTCAGTACGGGGTTTGGAGTTGTCTCATTTGGTATCAGAGCTTTGGTTAAGCTTAATTCTGGAATATAACATATTAACGAACTCGTCAGAAATAGAACCAGTAGTGTTCTAGGACGGGTAACTCTGTACAGATAGGATCAGTAATATCCTAGTATGAGTAAAGAAGAATGAAATTACACCTCGATAGACACATTTACATTTGAAGTATGTGTTTCTATATTTTAAAATACCTTTTCTGTGACCTGACACTTGATCTGCCATTTGCAGAAGTACTAGAAAATGAGTGTTAGAAACAGAAGGAATGCAGAACTAGATATTGAGGCCCTATTAATCAAATATCGAAATATGGGTGGAATACCGTTCTCAGGTGAAGAATCTATTATGAAGACGCAGGCTTGGATTCGTTCGGCTGAAAAGATCTTTGGTGGTTTAAAGCTGAGGGATGACCGGAAAAGATTACTGGCATCCTGGGCACTCAAAGGTGAAGCTTTGTTCTGGTGGGATTCAGTTATTGAGAATAATCCAGAAGGTGATATCACTTGGGATAGATTTAAAGTGATTTTCCTAGAAATATTTACTCCTCCAGAAGCGACTGAGCGATTATGCGACGAATTTTCTTATCTGATACAAGGTGACATGACCATCCCAGAATATCATAAGAAATTCAACGAACTTTCTCATTTTGCTCCTCATCTGATTAAAGACCCAAAGAGGAAGAATCTGAGATTCATTCACGGCCTGCAAAGAAAATATCAGAATAGTGCGATGAGGAATGTGAAGCTTCCTTTCTCAGAAATGATTTATATGGCTTATCAGTATGAAGATCTCCATAGGAAAGGTATGTTACAGTATGAAGAGGGAGTCAGCTCTAGCAATAAAAATGAGTCTGAGACAGATCGTCCTGAGGCCAGTACAACGTCTGAGGTCGGTAAGAAACCCAGTGCCAAGAGAAAAAGGGCTAAATCTGAGAAGGGGCCAGTAGCGACAACTGTATGCTCTAACTGCAATAGGCAAGGACATCTCTCGATAAGTTGTCGATCTCTCAAGAAACGAATACAGAGTGGATCTAGATCCAAGGAGAAATTTCAAGAAAAAAGGGGTTGCAGTAAATGCCATCAGATTGGACATCTGGCAAAGGATTGCTGGCTCTTAAAGAAGCTTGGGATGGTACAAGTGAATGAAGTGGCAGAAACTTCAGCACCCTCAGCTATTCAGGAAAGGCCAGATGTATTAGAAGGCACACTTACTGTCAAAGATATTCCAGTCAAAGTACTGTTTGACACAGGCGCGTCACGAAGCTTCATTGCAAAGGATGCAGCTAAGAAACTGGATTTGAATTTGAAAAAGCTGAAGGAACCAATGACTGTCCAGAATCCGGTTGGGGGTTCCATTGATCTCAGTTGGGTTTGTGGAGTGCCGGTTTCTTTCTCTCTTTATCGGTTTCCTACCATCGCGGTCGTTATGAATTTTAAAGAGTTTGATCTTATCTTGGGGTTAGACTGGTTGACCAAATATGAAGCTGAAGTCAAATGCGCCGACAAAGTCGTTAAGGCAAAGATTAAATTAGGTGATTATATAACCATTCCCTGTGAAGGTCAAAATGCTAATAGAAAAGACTTCTGGGCAGCTTTGAATGTTTCTCCAGCCCAAATAGAAAATATCCCTGAAATCATAGAGAATATTCCTGACCTAGTGAAAGATATTCCTGTCGTTAAGAATTATGCGGATGTGTTCGAAGAAGTTGTTCGCTTACCTCCGCAGAGGGAAATAGATTTCAAAATTGCTTTAATTCCGAATGCAAGGCCGGTAGTTCACGCTATTCGAAGAATGTCCTTGAAAGAGAAGGAGGAATTAGACAATCAAACACGACAGCTAGTATGGAAGGGTCTGATCAGACCCAGTTTCTCTGATTGGGGTGCAGCAGTGGTATTTGTCCCAAAATCTGACGGTACTCTACGGCTATGTGTGGACTATCGTGATCTGAACAAGCAGACGATAAAGAACAAATACCCATTGCCGCGGATCAATGATTTATTGGATCGTCTGAATGGAGCACAAGTATTTTCACGAATGGACCTAGTTACAGGCTTTCATCAACTTCGAATTGCCGAAGAGTGTGTTCCAATCACAGCATTCAGAGGTCCAGACTTGTTCTACGAGTGGTTAGTAATGCCGTTTGGCTTATGTAACACTCCTGCTTACTTCGTCGATCTAATGAACAGAGTATTCAGAGGAGTTTTGAATAAATTTGTTCTGGTTTTTATTGACAATATTCTAATCTTCTCTAAAACAAAGGCCGAACATGAAAAGCATCTGGAACAGGTTCTAGAAATTCTGAGACGGAATGTATTAAAAGCCAAGTTTTCCAAATGTATCTTCTGGCAAGATGAAGTAAAATTTCTAGGCCACGTCGTATCGAAAGAAGGAATTGCTGTGGATCCAAGGAAAATCACAACTATTCAGAATTGGAAACAGCCCAGTACCCCCACTGAAGTCCGCAGTTTTCTCGGATTGGCTAGCTATTACCGGAAGTTCGTTAAAAACTTTTCGAAGATATCTGGTCATTTAACGAAGCTTACAAAGAACCACTCTAAATTCAAATGGACTCCAGAAAGCGAGGAGGCTTTCGAAGAGCTAAAATTAAGACTAACGACTGCTACAGTGTTAACCATCATCGATGGCAACCAGGATTTAAAAGTCTGGACCGATGCTTCTAGAGAAGGCCTTGGGGCAGTGTTAATGCAAAGGGGTCAAGTGATTGCTTATGCTAGCCGTCAGCTGAAGCCACACGAGAAAAACTATGTAACTCATGATCTTGAGTTATTGGCTACTGTGTTCGCCTTGAAAATCTGGAGACACTATCTTCTGGGAGAGAGATTTGAACTATTTACAGATCACCAGTCGTTGAAGTATCTGTTCACCCAAAAAGACCTAAATCTGAGGCAGCAACGTTGGCTAGAGTTCCTTGCAGCATACGACTTTGAGATTATATACACTCCAGGGAAAGCCAATGTCGTGGCCGATGCGTTAAGCCGAAAGAATGAAATGATCGCCAGTTTTATCATTGCGACTTCTTTGATTGACAAGATATCGGCTCTCCAAAAAGACGACCAATTTATCAAAGGAATGAGTCAGCGAATTCGTGAAGGCAATGCTTCGGATTTCCAGCTAGACAGCGAAGGGATTCTGAGGTTAGAAGGACGAATTTGCGTTCCAGAAATTCCTGAACTCAGAAGAGATGTGCTTGATGAATGCGACAAATCTAAGCTCAGTATCCATCCGGGGGTGAGTAAAATGTATAACGATATCAAGCGCACATTCTGGTGGAAGTCGTTAAAGAGAGAAATCTCGATATATGTTAGTCGATGCCCGTCTTGCCAACTAGTCAAGAGCGACCAACAGAAGCTTGCTGGGCTGTTACAACCGCTAGACGTTCCAGGCTGGAAGTGGGAACATATTTCTATGGACTTCATAGATGGTCTTCCCAGAACCAGAAAAGGAAATGACAGTATTTGGGTGATCGTAGATCGCTTCACGAAGACCGCCCATTTTATACCTGTCAGATCAAACAGAACTGCTCAGAGTCTGGCGCAGATATACTTCAGGGAAATAGTTAGACTACATGGAGTGCCGCTCAGTATAGTCAGTGATAGAGATACAATATTTACTAGCGAATTTTGGGAGGCATTTCAAGTCGAGCTGGGAACGAAGCTGAACTTGAGCACCGCTTATCATCCTCAGACAGACGGTCAGACTGAGAGGGTGAATCGTATTTTAGAAGATCTATTGCGGGCTTGTGTTATAGATTTCGGTGGATCATGGGAAGACCATCTACATTTGGCTGAATTCTCATATAACAACAGCTACCAGGCGAGTCTGACAATGTCGCCATTCGAAGCATTGTATGGTAGACCATGCCGATCTCCTGCTTCTTGGGTCGAACCTGGGAATAGACTTGTGTTAGGGCCAGACATGATTCGAGAAGCTGCCGACAAAGTCGATTTTATTAAGAAGCGATTACTCGCCGCTCAAAGACGACAAAAGAGCTATGCCGATAGAAGAAGAAGAGATATATCCTTTGCTGTTGGCGACTACGTGTATTTGAAAGTATCGCCGATGAGAGGAGTTATCCGGTTCGGTAAAACTGGAAAGTTGGCGCCCAAATTCATTGGTCCGTTTCCTATTTTGGAACGGATCGGAACTCTCGCTTATAGGGTCAAATTTCCTGACTGGTTGCCTGGAGTTCATGATGTATTTCATATATCTCAACTTCGAAAACACGTTCATGATCCAGACTTGATCGTGGAAGAAGCAGCTCAACAGGATATTGAAATTACTCCAGAATTAGCTGTGAGATGAGAGCCGCTAAAGATCATCGACAAAGAGACCAAAGAAATGAGGAACAAGAAGGTTCACTTAGTCAAAGTGCAATGGAGTGGAGATCCGCGAGATTGTACTTGGGAAACTGAGGAGAGCATTCAGAAAGCTTATCCTAGATGCCGAGTGGATATCTCTGATTGACTCCGGTGCAAGGTATATTTACCATACTTTACATCACCATTTAATTCTCTATTCTATTGTTATTTTCTTTCCATGGATGTGCACTTTTAACTCTATAGTCTGAATGATTTTAAAAGGAGAATAGGAATTAATTTAAATATTTTTGAAAAGTTAAAAACAAATTGCTTGTTGGTTGTGTTGTGTGATTGTAGATTAGATTAATTAAAATTATTGAAACGATAGTTAATTTGATCAACAATAGAATAATGTTAGAATTTATTCGATTATATCACACATTGAACTGATTAGAAAATAAATAGAAATATATATACATGTGTATTATATATGTTTGAACAGGTAAATGGATTAGCTGTTGAGTAAAGATTTTATTTGTGTGCCCGACAAATAGGTAAACCTTAATGAGTTGGATGCGAAATATTATTATATCAACTCCTGTGAATGCCATTGGATGCGAAGTGCTGGTTTTTCTATGTGAAATAATAAACCTCGCCATAGGATAGTAACAATTAATTTTGAACTACATTACATGGCATACTTCTGAAGATAGGCGTACTTCATCATATACTACATAAGCATTTGGAGCTTGTGTGACGAGGTGGAAGATTTACCATACGAGCGAGAGGCTTGTATGGCGATGAATATATTTTACAGGTTGAACTGATGACTGATATGGACTATTTAAATTGTAAAGATAAAATTGCCAGATTAATAAAAAAAACCCACACGGGTCTGGAGTTGACAATAACCACGTCTCTCTAGTTATTAGATACGGCACATGGACTATTTATTTCTCACACGGGGCAGGGTGACGAGAATTTATTCTCTGGAGTTATTATCAATACATGCTCCCCTGTAAACCCTAGAATATATCACTATAAATATGTGTATGCTTATTAGGATTTATTGGGTACCTAATACGGCCCAATAAATTTCCAAACCTCTCTCCGTACAAGGGAGGTTATGGCGAAATTTTTCGAAAATTCCGGGTGTTAGCCAAATTTTTGAAGAATTTGAAAATTCTCAGAAACTGAAAAGTTGGAGAATGGAAGCCAGATTTAACGTAGAGTTGAATAATCAAACCACTTTCGACTTTGTTCCTTTTCGGGGACGAAAAGTTTTAAGTGGGGGAGATTGTAACGACCCAGAAAATCTGAACCAATTTAAAAACCCAGAAAATCTGAACCAATTTAAAATTTTTAAATTGGCTAAAATAATGGAGTTTAAATATTTAAAATAAATATTTTAAATAATAGCAATGAAAACGGAGTTTGAATCGACAATTGAAAACGAATATAATTAATTTTAATTATAAACAAGGCCTGAAATGGCGCTGCAGTTTCAAAAATTGAATTCAAACTTTGTTGGACTGTACCGGGTGCAAAACAAAACGGATTTTAGCGAAACTAAAAATATTTAAATCTGTTAGTGAATACCTTTCTAACGAATCTGAAAAATCGAATTTTCATAACGGAAAGCAAAAGTTATGGCCAAATGAATTTTCAGAAAGGTCGCTATGGAATTTATATAGCCCGTGAAATTGGCCATTTTGCATACGACCTCGGAATTCGACGAAACCACTTTTGTTGGATCCGGGATGTGAAGTTATTGCTAGGTTTCAAATTTCATAATTTTTGAAGCTAGTATGTGAGCGTGGCAAAGGAAAACGTGTTTTGGTCAATTATAGTTAAATTGGATCGACCAGAAATGGGCCTTTTTGCAAACGGTCTTAGAATTCGACGAAACTAGTTTTGTTAGGACCGTATCATCAAAACATAGCTCGATTTATTTTTCTGGAATTTTTCGAATCAGTTTATGGCCCTGGCAAATTGAAATGTACGTTCAAATTAAATACTGAATGTTTTATATTTTAGTTTGAAGGAAAACTGACTGAAACATTCGAATGGGCCTTCGAAACATATCCCATTGTGTTCGGAATGGGGGTAAAATGCTAGGGACGATAGTCGTTGGGTTTAGATTGGTGGTCGCGTCAGAAAACCCCTTTAAAACTTCTCCGACCAATCAGAATTTTTATAAAAAAAAAAAGAAAGAAAATTCCTTTTTCTCTCTCCCCGATCGAAGGCGGAAACCATTCAAAACCTTCCCCCTCATTTTCCGATCAATCCACGCCGAATTAGCTCGTGCCACAGTTGAACTTTTTGAAGATCTTCTCGAGATCTTCAAATCCATATAAAGTTTGGAATTTTTCGTGGCCTGTGGAGGGAGAATCGACGTTATAAAGTCGGCGACTTCAATCCGCCGCCGCCGTCGCCTGGGACCACCGAGTGGACCCCCACCACCGTGCGCAGACGCGCGTCTCCCCCCTCTTCATCGCTGCATCGGCCGATCCTCCTATCGATTCACGGTTTGATCGAAAATTGCAAACCTAGTTTTGAACCTTTCAGCTGAGGTACGGCTTATATATATTTTCAACAGTTTTAACACCTTTAAACCGTTGCAAACTTTGAAAAATCATATCTTTTTCGTTTCTTGTCGAAATTCGATGAAACAGGAAACATCGTGACCGTGTGGACGTCTTCTACATTCTAGAAGAGACCGCATATTTTTCTGAGCCTTCTGCTATTTTTGGTGGAGTGGAACCCAATGTGAGATTTCTAATTTATAAACGATATGGAAACGACGATGTATAAATTATATATTCGATGTATGAGTTATATAAGCGTTGTACACCTCATGTATAAGCGTTGTATAAGTCGTACGTTCGATGTATAAGTTGTATATGCGTTGTAAAAATTATATATGTGTTGAAATAGAAGTGAATTGTTATATATATATATATATATATATATATATATATATATATATATACGCCCCTTGTCCACAAACCATGGACGATATTTATTGGTTGTGATTGGTGTGAAAATTGATTGATAGCGAATGGTTGTTTGGGATTGTTTGTGGTTGATATTGATTGATTGTGGTTGAAAAATACCCGTTTGTGGTTGAGAAATATTTGGTTGAAACCACATAGGATTAGTTTGTGGAAATGAAATAAATAAAACATGCCGCCTGCGTGCGAACTAGATGCATGATCCCCATTGTCAAAAACCGCGAGGTTTTAAGGTAGAGCGAGGAGCCGTACTAGGGACGGTCCCGGTTTTAACTACCCTGCCGTTATGCTGCCGAAATTTTGAATAATATTCATGTGTTTGAATTATTTTCATTTGCTGAAACTATATTTATTCGTTGAATAGAAAACCTTCATGTGTTGAATCGATATTCATTCGTTGATTAGAAATTCATGTGTTGAATGGTCTTCGTGTTTTAAATATAAAAATCACATTTTTATCTATATATATATAAACTATAGAAAACCTTCATGTGTTGAATCGATATTCATTCGTTGAATTGAAGTTCATGTGTTGAATGGTATTCATATTTTGAAAGAAATTGTTTTATAATAAAAATCCCAATTTTAATATCAATATGAAATGTATAAAATAACAGTATTTTGAAATGAGTTGTTTTACAATAAAAATCACATTTTTATTATGAATTGTTGAAATGTGAAGTTTTAAAAATAGCAACTCGTTCAAATAAATATGCATGAGTCGAAATATTCATTAATTAGCTAACGATATGATTTTTTCCTATGCATGCGACATTAGAATGAATGGTGTTTTTAAAACAAATGGAATCAAATATGAAGTTGAATGGAAAATGATAAGTGATAAGAACTGTATATATGTACATGCATATTTATTGAAAAGGTTATAGCAAAAGGGGCTAGAGAAGAGGAATAAAATTTTGTGCCCGACAAATAGGTACACATTTACTGTTTTGTTTGGGTGATGATTTTATGAGCCTGTTGGCTAGTCGCTTGGCTTTTTCCTTTTCTTTTTGACATGAGACACCCGTGTGGCTATTTGGGAATTTTCCCAGCCCCTCCCGTACAAAGGAGGTTATGGCGAAATTTTCCAAAATTTAAAGGCGTTAGTGAAATATTTGAAGTGAAAACGATATTGAAATTGTTGAATGAACTATATTTATATAAATATATAAATATAAATAAAATTAAAACAAAACGTGGTCGTGCAGTTCGTGTTTTGAAACCGTGATTTCAAACAACTAGTGCGGGAAATCCGACCATTGGATTTTCCCGAAACCGCAACCGTTGGGTTCACCTTGGAAATATCTTTCCAACGGCACCAACTTTGTAAAAATCCAACGGTTGGATTGTCTGGAATGTTTAATTCAAATCTGAAGAAAAACAGCGCCGGAAACGATTATATTTATATATATGTAAATATAATTATATTTAATCGAATAACGACGCTGCAGTTCGTATTTTGAAATCGAAACTTCAAACGATTGTACCGGGAGATCCGACCGTCGGATTTTCCCGAAACTGGAACCGTTGGATTCGTTTTGAAAAGACCTTTCTAATGATGTAAATTTTGTGAAGATCCAACGGTTATATTTTCAGATATGTGTAAATCAAATCTGAAGAAAAACAGCGCCACGGCCGCGTTATGGCCCGGAGCGTCGTTTTTGAATAAATTGGCTATTTTAAAATAAATAAAAATAGCGATAAATCGTTATAAAATATCATAAACGATATGGAATGGAAATAAACTGAATTTGCTCGATCTATGTGGTATTTGATGGTTGAATGTGTTTGGTGTGAAAATTACATTGAAGAACAAAATTGGTGTTGTCGAATGATTTAACCATTGAAATAAATTGATTTGAAATTCTAAATATACGTGAATTATTTGAAAAGGCCGAGTTAATTCTCATTTCAAATAATTGACCGACGATTGAAAGTCGAAGATGAAGATGGTGGTCGAAGACCGGAGATCTTCACCTCGTTTGGATGGTAACCGAGGTCCTGATTGGGAGGCATCCCGAAATATGGATAATGAGTGGTGATCGTCCAGACGTACGTGGTGATCGATGGGTTTGCGAGGTATTTAGTGCCTCCGGTTTCGTTCAGACCCAGAACGGACTTGTAAATGGACTGTGTGTCTGACATTGGATTTTATTCTGTGTTGATTGATCTCTGTTAAATATACATCTGTTTGGCGGCGGAGAATTTATTCTTTTGCTTAACGCCCTTCTCTGAGACGCACGAGCTCAGAGGTTGTATATCGATGGACATCAGTCGCATGGCATGAATTGCTAGTGTGGCATGCCTAAGTGGCAAATGATCAGGGCTTCTGTTGAAAAGCAAAGTCTTGTGGTGATGATCAAAGCACTGCCTGCGTGGCGTAGCTTTGGGTATAATGTGAATTCGCGAGCCTCACTCCCCGGTATGAACCAGAAACGGGAGAAGGACCTTAGGGAGGACATGCGTTTCTTTCTAGCTAGGGTGGTGTCAGTGACCTACCAGCCCTGACATTTATATACTTTTCACCTGTGTGGTTGTTGCTGTTGCGAGGCGCCTCGGTTTGATCGGACGATCCGGGTCCGATGGAGTCATTCGTTGGCTCGTTTACGCCCCAAAGGGCGGGGAAACGTATTGTTCAGGCATAATAATCCACGACCGGCCCTGACGATCTAAAGGGTTGATGCGTTCTGATACTGTGGCTCGGGCTAGAGAGTCACGAATTCGGTAAGGACTATCTTTTGCCTTGGTTCATGACGGAAATCCAATTTCCAAATACGACATCGTGCGGTTTTGATTGTATACCTAAATATGGCGACATAGTGGCATTTGACGCTCATGTCGTCTATGATTGATAGTTATGATTTGAAATTGTTTTCGAAACATATAAACACTAGTAGTAATATTAAATGCCTTTGTTTTATTCGTATCAAGCATATTTTGGCCGTTATAAGGTAAAAACTCTATCCTCCGGTTTGCGTTGCATTGTGTGATGGGAACTGAGTCTTATAATGGTTTCATTTTTATAAAAAGCATAGCGTTGTTTCAAAGAATGGTTTGTTTTAAAGCACTGGCGATCCAATGGAGTAAACCCGTTCCACGAAAGTGGCGTGGTCCTGTGATTAGCCATATTATATATGTGTTGAGTAGATTTCTCATACCAGTCCCAGGACTGACTCGTAGTTTGTTTCACTTTCAAACTCGGGTGCCCCTTTTTCTACACGGGCAGCCTTGTATTCAGGTTTAGCTGGTTATCTCTGGATAGCTGGAGTTGAAGATGGATTCTATCATTTATCTCTTTTTATGCTGTTCAGCTCCTATTGTACATATTTTGTTTGTTTTCCACTGTAGACATTTATGTATAGCTGAACTGTATTTGTACTAAGTATGATCCTGTATACTGTGTAACTCTGATGAGTACTTTTATCCAGTATATTCTATTGTTCATTATCTGGTGTATTTATTTAATTCTGTTCTGCTATTATTCTGTTTCAGTGTTATATTCCTAGGATTACCCTTGCTGCCGTCAGTACGGGGTTTGGGGTCGTCTCAACTAGGAATCCAGCCCAATCTATATGTCTTCCTTCGGCCTTAAAGATCTCCATCCAAATTGATTCCTCTCCCTTATGCTGCCTAGCTGCTAATCGAACTCTATACCGATCCTCTTGCTGTAATAGCATAAAGATCCACTCTATGTCTCTAAGCCAAGTGCAGACCTCTACAAAAGTTTCTGTGCCTATAAAATCTTGCCACCCAAATTCACGAAATCCTTGCAAAGTTAGGAAATTCAAGCGTTGTTGACGGATTAGAGGAACCACCATTGCGGGTGTTGGAGGCTGCGCAGGTTCCTATCCTTCGGCTGGTGCCGTAGCCTCTATGTATTTATGAAACCAACCCATAACAGGGAAACGCTTTGAAAGACTACGAGCTTTTGAAATATTGAGCAAGAGAGAAAAATAGAGATTTAAGAATTCGAGAGAGTTAAAGGAAGGTTGTAACTGACTTGAGGGTGTATCTTTTTGAAATAACTTTGGTTTTAAAAGTATGTTTTCTATTAAAAAGAATTCTTTTGAAACAAATTTTTTTGTGATCTTGTGACCTTAGGCTCTGATACCAAATAAAACACCCCACATCCCTTAAACATTTCCGAAAATAGGGTCCTATTAAAGAATATGTAGCGTAATAGTTATAAAGACAAAAAAGCATCAAAGAGACTAAGTTTCATACGACAGAAATATTTAAAACACAGTAGAAGAGAAGACAATTTACGTAATTGAAAAAACTATTTATTTTTATTAAAACCAACTGTCATAAAATACCATGCTTATGAAGATAAATCTCTATCACAAAACGTCAGAGTACGTAAATAATAATCCCCAAAAACAGTAGTCATAAGGTATAACCAAACCGGGAAAAAGAAATGAAATAAAAGAGAACAATACATCTGTAGCAGTTCTTCGTTACAAGCCTAGGGGAAAGAAAATGAGGAAATAAGAAAGGAAAATGGGTCAGACAAAAAGTCTGTTGAGCTGTCATGATTACTAGCACGATTGATAAGCAAGGGAAAATAGACATAACAACAGTTCTAGTGTCATATAGGGAAAGTGTTTGTGCACACCTAAACTGAGCATATAGGATGACATGAAAGGTTACAAATAGGATTGACTGTTTTTATTCACTTTAAATTTTTGACTATTTGCACAATTATGGATTCAAAACATAATAAGTCAGGAAAAATATTCCTAATACTACCCATCGACTGACTGCTTATACCCATGGTGATAACCTATGCCAACTGTCCATCTTGGGCTTATAAGGTCCAACCTACCAGCTAAAGAAATAACTATTATCATAGGTGACACAGTGTCTTATCTTCCCCAATCGGGTCAGTGCATGCACATTGAACCACCGAATGGCACCGTACCCACCTTCAATGGGCCAACTTAGTACAATTACACAACATGGTGCGTGCCCTCGCCTCCTAACTGAGACCGTATGTGATAAAAAAGGTATGTTGTATGGTATGGATCCCTAACAAACAATTTATGCTTGTCCGAAACACCCCTTGATTTGGGCCCCCATAGTGTTTTAGTTCTAGGCTTGTAACTTAAACCCCCATTAATCAATATATCGATATTAAAGCCTTCTGCTCATAACTTAATATTTTAACTCAATATTTTTATATTAAAGCCTAGTGCCAAATTTTAATTATAGACTCGTAATTTAACCACCTTAAGTCAATATGTTCATATTAAAGCATAACATCTTTTTTGACTCGTAATTTACCTTAATGTAAATCAGTATGTACATATTAAATTCTAATGCCTAATTTTAAGGTCATCTTAGAATTTTAATTTTATGCTTGTAACTTAAACCCTATAAGTCAATATGTCCATACTAAAGCCTAACGCCTTTTTAGGCTCATAATTTACCTCATTACAATTCAATATATTCATATTAAAGCCTTAACTGTTCTTTTTAACAATTTTCTATTAAATTCATTTTGCAAACAAACTACATTTGTTTATTTTGATTCCCCAATTATCATATTTGTGCAAATATAAGTTACAGTTCATTTTTCTATCCGAATCCTGCATCACATTCATTTTACAAACTTTAGTTAAGTTTGTATACTATCAGTCCAACGTTCCCTTTTTATTACAGTTTTATAACATATATCCAATTAGCCTAGTTTTTATTCAATTATCCCAGTACAATTAATTTTCCCAAATGTACGCATGACAAAGAATAATAATCAGACGTATGTACTTAGGCATATCCATCTATGCCTAAACCAATCGTATATATATGACTTATAGGCATAATCGGGCAAAACCACAAATATATTGTAAAAATCTGACTAAGAATAAGGGAAAGAAACTGAGAATAATTTACAGTAATCTTAATATTAATTAAATAGAACTACAAGAAAAGACAGAAAATACAGAAATTACTTAGAAAAAGAAATTATAGAAAACATGAATAAACATAAATTGTAAATAACTGTAAGCAAAAGAACTATAAATAAATCTACAACTACCATTATCCCAAAACTTAACAAAAAATCTAAATAATCATTAAAAAATCCCCTTAAAGCTTTCCCAGATGTGGATCCGACAGAACCTCCCCTCGGAATAAAATAAAATTGAAATACTTTAATTTTATCTCAACGCCTAAAATTTAGATTAAGATAGCCTATCTTCAAAATAAAAAATAAAATATAGCCTAAAAATTTAGAATTTGGGTGCCTGTCTCCAGAAGAAGACTGCCATAGGTGGGGGAAGAGATGTGCTGTGAGGAAGAGGGAGCACTACAACAAATTTTAGTTTTCATGTCAGAGTTTTATTGTAAATGCGATAAGAAATAGTTAGCAAGGTAAGTGGAACATGAGAATACTGATTAGCAGGAAAGTAAAATGCTAAGTACGTGGGCACATTTTGGCCAAAAATTTCGTTTCTCCTCTTTTACCAAAGGGGTATTTAGTTTTAAGGACACATTTCAAACAAAAATTAGATCAAAGGACAACTAAGTTTAATAATTAAAGGACAAATTTTCAAAATAGGCTTGTTTTTAAAACTAATACCAGATTTAAGTTAGTTTTGGAACTATTTGCAGAAATAGGCTTGTTTTGGCCACGTAAATGCTGAGATGGCCAGTACACTAAAAAATATATGGGGGCGCACTTGTGAAGTGCGCCCTATATAGAAATGTAATGGCGCACTTCTTAAGCGCGCCCGTGCTGCCGACTTGTGCTATTGCTCCACCGCATTTTCTTCGTCATTATGTCCTTATTTCAGGCTCTCCGCTCCCCTTTGATTATGTCTGCACCATTTTCTCGATGAACTTAGGCTTCCTGTATGAACCATCAATTAGCAGATCAGAAAAAGTTCGCCTGAACGATGACGCTCATTTTTCGGCTCTTTTTGCGTTGTCAAGAAAGCAACCCAAGCCAAATCAGAAAACCCTTAGTCACACAACATCCTTTTATGTTTTCGAGCCTCTTAAGGCAGTTCTCTACCTTAGAAGCGCGTCATTGTGGTGATTTTGCTCAACTTGTATCTGACCCTGCCACTATAAGATTGGCAGTCACCGACTTGTATCCGGAGATAGGAGTTGAAACCTCTGTTTCATATGGTATGAATTTCTCTATACCAGGTTTTGTGTCAATGATCCTGGTAGGTATTTACCAAAAGTTGCTGATTATGAGACTACTGCAGCTAATATTGATCATGAACCTACGATTGTTAGTGTTCCTGTTGGAATTTCTCTATCCCAGGAAGAAAATGATCATTTTTGGACGGGCGCATTTATGAAGTGCACCACTACATTTCTATAAAGGGCGCACTTCACAAGTTCGCCACCATGTATTTTTTTAAGTATTGGCCACCTCAGCGCTAATGTGGCTAAAACAAGCCTATTTCTGCAAATAGTTTTAAAACTAATCTAATCTGCTATTAATTTTAAAAACAAGTCTATTTTAAAATTTTGTCCATAATTAAATTAAGGACAAAGGCCAAATTCAATTATGCAACATAAAATTTACTTTAACTCTAACTATTAACAAATTAATTTATAAAATAAAAACAACCCTCAAAATTAAAAGAAAAATATGAATATAAAATTATTTTAATCAATTTATGTTATTATAAACATATAAAAATAACCAGTTCACAAAGCTAAATGAATATAGCTTTATAACTAAAAAATATAACTTTATATTGTACCACCCCAATACAAAATTAATCCATTTTAAAGCTAATCTCATTTACACCATAAAAAACTATACCGTAAATAACGAAGCTATATGCATTTAGCTTCCCGTCCAGAATTTTCTTATATTGCTTTTTCTTCCATTTTTACAAAAAAACAACATTTCATAATTAATTTTTATTATTTTTTAATCTTATAATCATAGAAAAATATTTTTGTATTAATTTTTATTATTTTTGAAATGCCAACACATGTCCTTGAGGGTAAAAACCCCTTAATTGGAAAAAGTCCAAATAATTTAAACTAAGGACATGTGTTGGCATTTCACAAATAATAAAAATTAATACAAAAATATTTTTATGTGATTATAAGATTAAAAAATAATAAAAATAAAGGCGTTTTTACCCTTAAGGACAAAAAGAACGAAGAATTTTTCCATAAGGAGAAGGGAGCAAAATTTTATCTTCAAGGACAAAATTTAGTGTAAAGGGAAGAATTTAGGTGCCCACTATAATTCCTCCCTTTACACTGATACTTCTCCTTATGGACAAAATTTCGCCTCCTTGTCCTTATAGAACAATTTTTTGTTCATTTTGTCCTTCACGGTATTTTCCTATCTAATTAAAACATGAAAGTAATTTTTTTCTAAAATGTGTCCTTGAAACAAATATCCACTTTACCAAATACCCATCCTCTTCCTATCATCAAAAAATCATCGATTTTGCTACCCACCATCTTTTCCTATTTCACAGCTTCCTATTATTATCTTCTCGTATTTCATTTGCAGCTCCTCTCGATTTTGCATTCCATTAACTTGTTCTATTTCTCCAATTGTCCTCTCGATTTTGCTGATTGTCGAGTTCCTGCCATAATTTGCCAGTTCATATCTCAGTTACTCCCTAAGATGGTAGTTTTTGATTTTGATGGTTATTTGTAGGTATTTGTTTTTGCTAAAGATGACTATTTTGTACTATACTATGAATACTATATTGTTTTTGCACCAATCATTTGAATGTATTCGCTACATCTATTATCAACCTTCTGGTGTTAATGGTGAAATGAGTGCGTTTCTTTATAGAAATTCCTCTTTAAATAAGACAATCATTCTATCACTGTTCACTCTTCAGTACCTCAAACCAGTGGCCCCTTTTTAACTTAATGTTGTTAAACCTGTGATTCTACCTAGTACGACATGTATTATTGCAATAATTTTATGATATTAAGTTGGAATGCATATAAGGTATAATTGCATCTATATTGTCTTTTGGATATTAAATAAAGACAATGAGGATGTCCGATAGTGATATTGATACAAGCACATAAGGTATATTCATTAATAGATATGCATGGGTTTTTTTTTAGAAAAAAGAATAGGGTTTTATAAAAGTATATATCCAAATAATTTTAACTAATAGTTTGAAGCTTAAACTTATTTTCATTCGCAAATTCAAGTTTAACAAGAATAACTTTCCTTACATATATATGAAGAAGTTTATATTATGTTACTTGAATTCAATTAGTAAATATCTGGTACAATGAGCAAACATAATGTTCATGACATTTAACTATAGGAGGCATTCAATAATTTTTAATTACTTTGGAATTAAACTTTCATTTTTAATTTGCTGCGTAACTTCTCTATTTGATTTTTTCTATTTTTATTCATAAACAGACTTTGAGCACATAGCTGTAAGCTTGTAATGTTATATATTACTTTATTCAAGTCATTTTTTGTTGTGGTTATAGTCTTATGGAATATATATTTCGTAAAATGGCCACTTCATAGTGTGACTCAATCGAAACCTTCGATATCATTGGGCTAAATATAACAATTTGTTTATCCTTTACCTTAAAGCTTTATTTTATATAAAGTTGTTCTTAATATTCATCATTCAAGAACTAAATATATCGATATAAGACATTATTTTCTAAGAGATAACGCAAGTACAAAGAAAATTTCACTCTAATTTATAGAAATAGATAAACAAATAGCAGATATATTAACAAAATCATTAAATGAAGTAACATTTACTGAATTTAGAAGA
Organism: Allium sativum; assembly: GCA_030737875.1. NCBI lineage: Eukaryota > Viridiplantae > Streptophyta > Magnoliopsida > Asparagales > Amaryllidaceae > Allium > Allium sativum. The sequence goes on along the minus strand of CM060920.1, from coordinate 52,556,364 downwards.
GAATTAGGTGTATGTTCATTAAGTGAGTTAGAATAATTAAATATACTAATATATATATATATAACATGAAAAATCAAGAAAATAAAATTTAAAGGCTAAGTATGTCGACATACATTTATGTATTTATTGACATATAACTGCCAGAATTTTAAAATTAATTCCCACAAAAAGTTAGTTATATTAATTATTTAAACTCTCTACTCCGACTTTTCTTCTTCATTTTCATTTCTCACTTTTTTAAAAGTTCTAAACTAAAATAAGCAATGGCCTCCACCAATTTAAACACCCAAATCAATCCCAATTCGTCCGCTGGACCATCCGTAGGTCCTTTTCAACGATCTACGCTATCTCATGTCATCAAAATTGAAGAAAAGACGGAGTATGCTCTGCAAATGATGACTGAAATACAAATACTTTAAGTAAGGATAAGCCAAGAACAAAATAGGCAAGGAAAAGTGATAAGAAACCACATTAAGTTTATAACGAATAATCAGGCTAATCCGACTATCATCGAAGATGATAATGAACCTATGAAAGAAGAGGAGGAACCAGAAGAAGAGGAAGAAGAAGAGATAATGGAGGAAGAGGAACCCATGGAAGAACAACAAGAAGTTTCAAACGAAGAGGATCAAGTCATTTACGTAGGCGAAGTGTTATATGATCATAATGGAAATATGATTGAAAGAAATGGAGAATTTTGTCTTCATAATCCAAATTGTCCTACCCACAAGTCTCCTACAGTTAAGGACAAGTAGAATATAGACTTTGATTCGATTCTTTTTTTATATTTCCATTCCTTTTCGATGTATAATATGTACATATAATATCATTTGCAAAACAATGTTTAAATATATTGCTTGTTTTGTATAACACACGTTTTTTACTTTGTTATATAGGCAAGAATTAAGGGGGAGTATATAAGGGTTATTAATAGGAATACTTTACTTAGGGGGGGTATTTATTGGATTTAGGGGGAGTAGTTTTAGAATTTCTTTTTGATAATGCCAAAGGGGGTGAAATTATAAAATATATACATAGTTTATAAGAGTTATATAGACAGGGAAAGTATTTGAAGGATCATCGTCAATAGGTATATATAGGTATGAAATTTTATAAACTAAGGTTGTCATCATCAAAGAAAGAGATTGTTGGAGAATGGAGTTTTGATGACAATAACCTTATTTCAATATTAATTGATTATAAAATATATATTAACACCTTTGTCTAATATATATATACACACACACATATGTAGGATTCATATACAAGAATTGTTACTGATGACTGTACAGATTAAAGATATTAGAGATTCATAGTTCAGAGATGATTCAAGACTCATGAGTATTCAAGATTTCAAGCGTTCAAGATGAATATAGTTATAGAGTCTAGATTATGTAAGACTCTGAATAACACTCCAGGTTCAAATTCAAATTTAAATTCAAATTCTGTTTTTCAATTTCTATTTTCAATTCTATTTTTTAATCTCTATCTTCCATATTTTATTTTCTTTACTTTACTTTTGATTTAAAACTCAAGATTCATAAGTTCTATATATTTATAATTTTATATACTTTATATTTTTGTAGTTTTAACTTTATATTTTTATAAATATGTTTATATAATTTATATTTATGTTTTCATATGATTTTTTACTTTATAATATTCATGTATAACACTATGTTTTAATTCAAGAATTTCCACAATTATATATATATATATCAAAATACTTAAAAAATGCTCAAAATTCAATTTTTAAAATTGATATGTCGACATGCATTTTCATATATGTCGACATATAACTGTCATTTTTTAAAATTGAAAGGAAGTGATTTTTCACTATTTGTGACGGTTCAGAAACATTGCAAACTTTCAAATGTTATAAATATGGGCTGATTTCGAATTTTGTATAATTCTTCTTCTCCATCTTCATCTCCTTTCTTTACACTATTATATCTTCTCATTTTATGATTTCTACATTTATACTCTGCTGAATTCAATTCTATTTTCATTAAACTTCTTCTCTTCTCACTCTCTAATCGTTACTCTTTGAATCAAAGTGTTATTGAAGAGTTATAGGGCTGTTGTAATTGTTTGACTAGTGTTTATAATCGGTGGTATCCCTTATAGCCATGAAATCAAGGAAGGATAATCAGTGGTATCCCTTGTAGCCGTGAAATCAAGGAGGATATACTTGATCAAGTGTGTTTGGAATCGGTGGTATCCCTTGTAGCCATGAAATCAAGGAGGATTATAATTGGATATTGATTTACTAATAAAACTATGTGCAATCTAGCGTTGCGTGAGACTAACATAGGAGCACTTCTGAACCAGTATAAAATCCGGTGTGTTCTTTCCTTCTCTGCACATTATTTTTGTTTGTCTTTGTGTTTGATTCTATGTCTGTGATTATTTCTCTGGTGTTTGATTCATATAGTATATCATATAATTTTAGATTTTTTTTTTAAATTCGCAAAAACATTGTTTACCCTGCTTTAGTATTAGTTTTGTCTTAACGGTCCATTCCGAAATCCCTAACAATTGTTTGTAATGAAGCAAACATATGTTGTGAAAAGCAACTGCGACGACCCAAACCCCCATGCGACGGTGGCAAAGATAATCAGTGGAATATAACACATAAACAAATAACAGCAGAACAGAAATATATAATTACACTAGATAATGTACATCAAAATACATTGGAAATAATATAATCATTAGAGTTACACAGCATGATAGGATCATACTTAGCACAAAATACAATTTCAGTTTAATATAAAATTTCTGCAGCAGAATCAAACATAATATTCATAACAGTGTCTGAAACAGTAATATAAATGATAAAGTCCATCTCCAGCTCCATAGCTATCCAGAATGAGCCTGCTAAACTTGAGTACAAGGCTGCCCGTGTAGAAATAAGGGCACCCAAGTTTGCAAAGTGAAACAAACTTCGAGTCAGTCATGGGACTAGTATGAGAAATCTACTTAACTGGTCGAACAATCATAATATGGCAAATCATAGGACCACGCCGCTTTCGCGGAACGGGTTTACTCCATTGATTGACAGTGCATGAAATAACGTAAATTATTTAAACAATGTAATGCTTTTTAGAAAAATGAAGCCAATATAAGACTCAAGTCCCATCACACAATGCAACGCAAACCGAAGGATAGAGTTTTACCTTATATTGGCCAAAATATGCTTGATACATATAAAACAAAGTCATTTGATATTATTACTAGTGTTTGTATGTTTCAAAAACAATTCCATCATAATATATCAATCCTAGACGGCATGGGTACCATCTATCATGTCGCCATATATAGGTTTACAATCAAAACCGCACATGTCGTATTGGAAGTTGGATTTCCATCGTGAATCAAGGCACGGGATCATCCTCACCGCTTTGAGACTCTCTAGCCCGAGCCTTAGGATCAGAGCGCATCGACCCTTAGGAGCTACAGGGCCGATCCACATTTTAAGTGGATTAAAAATCCCTGAACAATATGTCTCCCCGCCCTATAGGGCGTAAAACCATCGGCACCGTAGTGACCGATATATCCGAGGCGCCTCGCATTCCAACAACCACATAGGTAAAAATATAAATGTTAGGGCGTGTAAACGCTGACATCACCTCTAGCTAGAAAGGGACGCATGTCCTCCCTGGATCATTCTCCCGTTTCTGGTTCACACCGGGGTGTGAGGCTCGCGAATTAACGCTATAAACAAAGCGACGCTATATTAAATCTATGCTTTGATCATCAACCACAAGGCTCTGCTTTTCAACAAAAGCCTTGATCATTTGCCACTCAGGCATGCCACACAGGCAACTCATTCCATGCGACTGATGTCTATCGATATACAACCTCTGATCTCATACGTCTCAGAGAAGGGTGAAGTAAGAGAATAAATTATCCTTCACCAGGCGGATGTATATTTATAGAAATCGATCCGATGTCAGACACACAGTCCATTTACAAGTCCACTCTAGGTCTGAACGAAACTGGAGGCACCTTATTCCTCGTCCCATATGTCCAATACAGGAGAGAGGCCCTCGCATATCCAGTCTATCTCGAAGTACGTCTGGACGACCACCACTTATTACCTTGTCTTGGGATGCCTCCCAATAAGGACATCTGTAATCATCTAAACGATGTGAAAATTTTCGGACTTCAACCACCGTCTTCTTTGTCGATTTCTTATCGTCGATCAATTATTTGAAATGAGATTTAACTCGGTCTTTTCAAATAATTCATGTATATTTAGAATTCAAATCAATTCATTTCATGGTTAAATAATTTGACATCCATATTTCAGTCCATTAATGTAATTTTCATGTCACATCCAACCATCAAAATATCAAACAAACCAAGAGAAATCGGTTTGTTTCCATTCCATACCGTTTATAATATTTTATAACGATATATCGCTATTTTTATTTATTTAAAAATAGCCATTTTATTTAAACGACGCTTCTGGCCATAACGCGGCCCTGGTGCTGTTTTTCTTCAGATTTGATTTACACATATCTGAAAATCTAACCGTTGGATCTTTAAAAAATTTATATTGTTGGAAAGATCTTTTCGAACCGGATCCAACGGTTTCAGTTTTGGGAAAATCCAATGGTCGGATTTCTCGATATAACCGTTTAAAATTACGATTCCAAAACGCAAACTGTAGGGGCTCGATACGTTTTAATTTAATTTATATATATACACGCACACACAAATATAATCCTTTCGTCGATTCCTAAACCATTTTTACTCCATATACAGATTAAAATAATATTTTTAACCAACTAATGTTTATTTCAGCGCATGAATATTTTTATTGATTCATATCCGGAATAAAAATGTTAATTTTATTGTTCAAACCATTTTATTTAACCCATGAATAGTTTTAACTTCATGCAAACGATAAAAAGGTGATTTTTATCGTTCTAATCCTTTATTCAACATATGAATATTTTATATACTTCATATATTTGATAAAAATGTTATTTTTATCTTTCTAATATTTTATTCAACATATGAATATTTTACATACTTCATATATTTGATAAAAATGTGATTTTTATCGTTCTTATATTTTATTCAACGTATGAGTATTTTATATACTTCATATATTTGATAAAAATGTGATTTTTAGCGTTCTAATATTTTTTTTCAACATATGAATATTTTATATAGATCATATATTTGATGAAAATGTGATTTCTATCGTTCTAATATTTTATTCAACATACAAATATTTTATATACTTCATATATTTGATAAAAATGTGATTTTTATCATTCTAATATTTTATTCACCATATGAATATTTTATCAACACATAAATATATTTCAGCACATGAATATAAATCAAACACATGAATATTTTAGAAAATTTCGGCAGCATAACGGTAAGGGGTTTAAAACCGGCACCATCCCGAGTACGGCTCCTCGCACTACCTTAGGCCTCGCGGCATTCTCTAAGGGGCTTATTCCTATAATCTAAATATTTCGATCACTTTCATATCATAATGAATATTTTTCCACAAACAATTCTAATTTTGTTTCATTCCAAGAACCACAAACAACCATATCAACCATTCACATTTATCAACCAAATTTCACGTCAACCAAAATCAAGTCATCCATGGTTTGTGGACGACGGGTGTCGGGAGTTTCTAAACTCCGTCTACATCCTATTATATTTTATTTCTAAATTAAATTGAATTTAGAAATCTCACATTGTTATTTGCTTTGCCAAAAATTGTAGCAAGCTCTAAAAATTCCCCGGTCTCTTCTAGAATGTAGAAGACGTCCTCACGGTCCCGGTGTTTCTTGTTTCACTGGATTTCAACAACATAGCAAAAAGATATGATTTTTAGAAGTTAATCGAACTTTGCGACGGTTTTAAACTGTTGAAATCAGTTTAAATAAACAAACCCGTTATCTCTCAGCTCGATGTTCAAAACTAGGGTTCTTTTTTCTTCCAATCTGCGAGGCTAAAGGATGATCCAAACATACCACGGCGTAGAGCCTTAAAAACTGCACCTGGGCCCCCCATCGCGTTGAGCTGTGGTTGCACGACGGAGCAGTTCGTCGTCGGACGTGGCGACTTCGTGAGGTCGATTCGGAGAAAATACCACACGATAATTTCTGAAACTGGTATGGATTTGATGCTTGTTCAGAGATCTAAAAAAACTTCCAAAGAAGGGGTAGATTTCGTTGCACGGTTTTGAAGTAATTGAGGAGAGATGGAGGAGAACTTTTCCGCCATTCGACGAGGAGGTGTCGGGGTGTTTTCTGGAACGAGGGTAATGAAGGAATTTGATTGGCCTGAAATTTTTATATTTATTTTTATTTTTTTAAAATCCAAAAATACCCCTCACTCCATACGAACTCCAAATCAAACCCAACGACTGTCTTCCCTAGATAAATACCCCCATTCCGGACATAGTGGAATATTTTTCGTAAGCCCATTCGACTGTTTCAGTCAGTTATTCTTCAAATTAAAATATATAGCATTCAATTTTAGATTTGAACATACATTTTAATTTGTCGGGGCCACATACTGATTTCAAAAATTCCAGAAAAATAAATCTGGATAAGTTGGGACGATACGATCCCAACAAAACTGATTTCGTCGAATTTGGAGACCTTTTAAAAAATGGACTTTTTCTGGTCGATCCAATTCAAACTGAAATTACCGAATGCATTTTCCTTTGCCACGCTCACATATTAATTCCAAAAATTATGGAATTTGAAACCTAGCAATAATTTGACATTCCGGATCCAACCAAAGTGGTTTCATCGAAAACGGAGGTCGTTTGAAAATGTCTATTTCTACGGGCTATATTTATTCCATAACGACCATTCCGAATATTCAACTGGCCATAACTTTTGATTCCCACTATGAAATTTCGATTTTTCAGATTCGTTAGAAAGATACTTTTAAACAAATTTAAATATTTTTGGTTTCATTAAAATCCTATTTATTTTTAATCCTGTACATTCAGCCAAAGTTCAAAGTTGAATTTTCAAACTGCCGCGCTATTTCTAACTCCTTTTAAAATTAAAATAAATATTTATATTCCAACATCGATTAAAATAAATATATATGTTCTAATTCCATTCAAAATAAATTTCTTATCGTTATTTTTTGAAATAATTCATTTAAATATTCAAAATTCATTAAAATTGCCAAAATAAAAATTTTAAATTTGCTCTAATTTTCCGGGTTGTTACAATCTCCCCCACTTAAAATATTTTCGTCCTCGAAAAGGAACGGAGCTGAAAGTTGCTTAGCTAACCAACTCAACTTTCAATATTTTAATTATGGCTTAAGTTCTTCAACTTTTCAGTTTCTAAAAACTTTTCAAATTCTTCAAAAATATGGCTAACACCCTAAATTTTAAATTTTTTTTGCCACAACCTCCTTGTACGGAGAGGGGTTTGGAAATTTATTGGGGTGTATTAGGCACCCAATAAAATCCTGAAAAGCATACACATATTTTTAGTGATATAACTTTGTGTCCACAGGGGAGTGTGTATAGATCATAACTCCAGAGAATAAATTCTCGTCACCGTATAAATAGTTGTTGTGCCTTAATGACTAGAGAGACGTGATTATTGTCAGCTCTAGACCCGTGTGGGCGTATTTATTAATCTGACAATTTACTGTTACATTTTATATAGTCCATATCAGTCTTCGGTTCAACCTGAAATATAGTCATTGCCATATAAGCCTCTCGCTTGTATGGTAAATCTTCAACCTCTTCACACAAGATCCAAGTGCTTATGTGGTATATGATAGAGTATGCTATCTTCACGTAGTATGCCATGTAGTGTAGTTCAAAATTAATTGTTACGATCCTATGGCGATGTTTATATTCTCACACAGAACAACCAGCACTCCGCATCCAATGGCATTCACAGTAGTTTGTATGATAAATAAAATTGCCCATCCAACTCATTAAGGTTTATCTGTTTTTCGGGCATGCAATTAAATTCGTTACTCAACAGCAAATCCATTTACCTGTTCGAACATATATATATATATATATATATATATATATATATATATATATATATGTATACGTATGCATTTTGATCTATTTCAACTCAGTTTAACATTTGATTTAACTTGGCTAAAATTTACCTCTTATTCTCTTATTGGTTAGATAAATTATCCTTCCAATATTTAGTCCAATTAATAAACACACAACACAATCAACAATCGATTAGTTGATTAAATTTTGAAATCTATTATTATTTTTATATACTTAAAAATCATATTTGCTAAGACCGGATTATATACAATTAAAAGTTTTCGTCCATAAAAAGGAAACAACAGTAAAGTGTGAAAACAGTATGGAAATGCAAAATATGGTAAATGTACCTTGCACCAGAGTTAATCAGAGATATCCACTCTGCAATTGGGATAGGGTCGCTTAATGCTCTCCTCAGTTTTCCAAGTACAGTCTCGAGGATCTCCACTCCACTGTACTTTGACTAAGTGAATCTTCTTGTTCCTTAGCTCTTTAGTTTCTTTGCCAATAATCTTTATCGGCTCTCTTCTCACAGCTAACTTTGGAGTAATTTCCAAGTCTTGTTGTGCGGCCTCTTCAACAATCAAGTCTGGATCATGTACATTCTTTCTAAGTTGAGATACGTGAAATACATCATGTACAATGGGCAACCAGTCAGGTAATTGAACTCTATAAGCGAGAGTTCCAATCCGTTCAAGTATAGGAAATGGACCAATAGATCTGGCGCCAACTTCCCCGTTTTGCCAAATTTAACTACTCCCCTCATCGGAGAAACCCTTAAATACACATAATCACCAAAAGAAAAGGCCAAATCTCTTCTTCTTGAATCTGCATAGATCTTCTATCGGCTTTGAGCTGTTTGCAATCGTTTCTTAATGAAATCGACTTTGTCTGAAGCTTTGCGAATCATATTGGGTCCCAAAACAAGTCTATTGTCAGGTTCTACCCAAAAGGCAGGAGATCTACATGGTCCACCATACAGTGCTTAGAATGGTGACATTTTCAGGCTCGTTTGGTAACTGTTGTTGTATGAGAACTCGGCTAAATGCAAGTGGTCTTCCCATGATCCGCTAAAATAAATAATACATGCCCGCAATAGATCTTCTAGAATACGGTTCACCCTCTCAGTTTGGCCATCTGCTTGAGGATGATATGCAGTGACCAGGTTCAGTTTTGTTCCCAATTCTTCTTGGAATGCTTCCTAGAATTTACTAGCAAAAATCGGGTCTCTATCACTGACTATGCTGATGGGGACTCCATGCAATTTAACAATCTCTTTGAAATAAATCTGCGCCCGACTTTGAGCTATTCTAGACGATTTGAAAGATATGAAATGGGCGGTATTCGTTAAATGATCTACGATCACCCATATACGGTCATTTCCTCTCCTGGTTCTGGGCAAACCATCTATGAAATCCATAGAAATTTGTTCCCACTTCCAACATGGAATGTCCAATGGTTGTAATAATCCGGCGTGCTTCTGTTGATCGCTTGTGACTTGTTGAAAGGTGGAACACCGGCTAACATATATTGAAATGTCCCTTTACATTGCCTTCCACCAGAATGTGCGTTTGAGATCATTTTACATTTTACTCACACCCGGACGAATATTAAGTTTGGACTTATGACTTTCATCCATTACTTCTCTTCGGAGCTCAGATATATTCGGGATGCAAATTCGGCCTTTTAACCTCAGAACTCCCTTGTTATCAAACTGGAAGCTCGAGGGTTCGCCTTTCTGAATTCTTTCTCTGATCCTTTGAATAAAGTAATCGTCCTTCTAAAGAACTGAGATCTTATCAATCAGTGAAGGCGTAATGATAAGATTAGCGATGATCGCATTCTTTTTGCTGAGCTCATCACCTACAACATTGGCTTTTCTCGGAGTATACAGGATATCCAGATCATATGCTGCAAGAAATTCTAGCCAACGCTGCTGTCTTAAATTAAAATCTTTCTGGGTGAACAAATACTTTAGCGACTGATGATCTGTATATAGTTCGAACTTTTCACCCAATAGATAGTGTCTCCAGATTTTCAGAGCAAACACGACGGCTAACAACTCAAGATCATGAGTAGCATATTTCTTTTCATGCGGCTTCAACTAACGGCAAACATAAGCGACTACTTGGCCTCTTTGCATTAATACCGCACCAAGACCTCCAATAGAAGCATCCGTCGAGACCGTCAAATCCTGATTGCCATCGATAATCGTTAACACTGGAGCAGTTGTTAATCTTAATTTCAGCTCTTGGAAAGCAGCCTGACATTCTGGAGTCCACTTAAATCTTGAATGTTTCTTAGTAAGCTGCGTTAATGAACCGGATATCTTCGAAAAATCCTTAACGAATTTCCGATACTAAATAGCCAATACAAGAAAACTTCGGACTTCCGTGGGTGTAGTTGGCTGCTTCCAGTCTAGAATTGCTGTAATCTTACTGGGATCTACCGAAATTCCTTCCTTTGATACAACGTGACCAAGAAACTTCACTTTATCTTGCCAGAATATACACTTGGAAAATTTAGCTTTCAAAACATTCTTTCTCAGAATTTTTGTTCCAAATGTTTATGATGCTCGGCATTTGACTTAGAGAAGATTAGAATATCATCAATGAATACCAGTATAAATTTATTCAAGACATCACGGAATACTCTATTCATTAAATCAACAAAGTAAGCAGGAGCGTTATATAAGCCGAACGACATTACTAACTACTCGTAGAATAAGTCTGGACCTCTGAATGCTGTCAAAGGAACCCATTCTTCGGCAATATGAAGCTAATGAAAACCTGTAGCTAGGTCCATCCTTGAAAATACTTGCGCTCCATGCAATTGATCTAACAAATCGTCAATGCAGGGTAACAGATACTTGCTCTTTAGTGTGTGCTTGTTAAAGTCACGATAATCGACGCATAGCCTGAGGGTACCGTCAGATTTTGGAACAAACACTACTGCTGCACCCCAATTAGAGAAACTAGGCCTGATCAGACCTTTTCATAAAACTTGTCTAGTTTGGTTGCCCAATTCTTCTTTTTCCTTCAGGGTCATCCTCCGAATTGGATGCACTACTGGCCTGACATTCGGAATTAAATCAATTCTGAATTCGATTTCTCTTCGCAGAGGTAACCTATCAACTTCCTCGAACACATCCGCATAGTTCTTGACAACAGGAATACTTTCTATAGGAGCAGGAATATTATCTATAGAAGCAAGAGTATTTTCTATAGATGTAGAAGAAACATCTAGAGCTGACCAAAATTCTTTTCTATTTGAATTTAGACATTCACATGGTATAACAATATTGGCAAGCTCCATTGTAACTTTATCTACTCTTTTCGCGCATTTAACTTCAGCCTCGTATTTAGTTAGCCAATCTAGTCCAAGAATGATATCAAACTCAGAGAAATTCATGATGATCAAGATACAAGGAAATCGATAATGGGAGAAAGAGACAGGCACTCTACAAATCCAGCTGAGATCGATGGAACCGCCAATTGGGTTATGGACACTGATGGGTTCTGTGAGCTTTCTTAATTTTAAACTCAATTTCTTAACCACATTAGTCGAAATAAAGCTTCGTGGCGCGCCTATGTCAAACAGTACTTTAACTGGAATATCTTTGGCAGTAAGCGTGCCTTCCAAAACATCTGGCCTTACTTGACTAGCTGAGGGTGCAGGAACTTCTACCACTTCATTTACATGCACTATTTCAAGCTTCTTTAAGAGATGGAAATCCTTTGCAAGATGACCGGACTGATGGCATTGATTGCATTTTCTATTTTCTTGAAACCACTTATCTGGTTTAAATCCTTTCTTCTTTTGCTTCCGATTGGATTTAAATCCATCCTTTCTTTGTTTCTTTCAAGATCTACAATTTATGGACAAATGTCCTTACTTATTGCAGTTATTGCGTGTAGCAGTCGTTACTGGTTCTTTCTCAGATTTAACCCCTTTCTTATTGGATTTAGACTTCTTATTTACCTCAGGCTTCGTACTTGCCTCAGGGCTATCAATTTCAAATTTCCTTTTGCTGCTGGAACTGCCTTCCTCTTCATCGTCTAAAAGACCTTGCTTATTAAGATCCTTTTAGCGACATGCCATTTCTATCACCTCAGAGAAAGGAAGCTTCAGATGTGCCATTACAGCACTCTGGTATTTTCTTTGAAGACCATTAATAAATTTCCAATTCTTCCTTTTAGGATCTTGAATTAGGTGCAGGCCGAAACGAGAAAGTTCATCGAATTTATTCTGATACTCCTGAATGGTCATATCTCCTTGTTCCAGATTGTAGAACCCATCATATAGCTGTTCAACATCCTGTTCGGGAATAAATCTTTCTTCGAAAAGTCCTTTATATCTATCCCAGGTAATATTACCTTCTGGATTTCCCATCTCGATCAAATCCCACCAGATTAAAGCTTCTTCTTTGAGTGCCCAAGATGCCAGTAATACTTTCTGATCATCTCTCAGCTTTAAGCCTTGATAAATTCTCCCTGAAGAACGCATCCACGCTTGAGTTTGAACAATAGATTCTTTGCCCGCGAACTGTACTCCACCCAGAATAGGTACTGCAAAGCATAGAGACATATACTTGAATGTAAATGTGTCTATTAGGGTGTATTTTATTTTGCTATACTCATTCTAGGACCTTACTGATCCTATTTGTAATGAGTTATTTGCCCTAGAACACTACTGGTTCTATTTCTGATGAGTTCATTAATATGTTATATTCCTGAGCTAAGATTATCCGAAGCTCTGATACCAACTACGACGACCCAAACCCCCGTGTGATAGTGGCAAGGATAATTAGTGGAATATAACACATAAACAAATAATAGCAGAACAAAAATATATAATTACACCAGATAATGTACATAAAAATACACTGGAAATAATATAATCATCAGAGTTACACAACATCATAGGATCATACTTAGTACAAAATACAGTTTCAGTTCAATATAAAATGTCTGCAGCAGAATCAAACATAATATACATAACAGTGTCTGAAACAACAATAGAAATGATAAAGTCCATCTCCAGCTCCATAACTATCCAGAATGAGCTTGCTAAACCTTAATACAAGGCTGCCCATGTAGAAATAAGAGCACCCGAGTTTACAAAGTGAAACAAACTTCGAGTCAGTCATGGGACTGGTATGAGAAATCTACTTAACTGGTTAAACGATCATAATATGGCAAATCATAGGACCACGCCGCTTTCGTGGAACGGGTTTACTCCAGTGATTGACAGTGCATGAAATAACGTAAATTATTTAAAAAATGTAATGCTCTTTAGAAAAATGAAGTCAATATAAGACTCAAGTCCCATCACATAGTGCAACGCAAACCGGAGGATAGAGTTTTACCTTATATTGGCCAAAATATGCTTGATACGTATAAAATAAAGTCATTTGATATTATTACTAGTGTTTATATGTTTCAAAAACAATTCCATCATAATTTATCAATCCTAGACAGCATGAGAACCATCTATCATGTCGCCATATATAGGTTTACAATCAAAACCGCACACGTCATATTAGAAGTTGGATTTCCATCGTGAACCAAGGCAAGGGATCATCCTTACCTCTTCGAGACTCTCTAGACCGAGCCTCAGGATCAGAGCGCATCGACCCTTAGGAGCCATAGGGCCGGTCCACATTTTAAGTGGATTAAAAATCCCTGAACAATATGTCTCCCCGCCCTATGGGGCGTAAAACCATCGGCACCGTAGTGACCGATATATCCGAGGCGCCTCGCATTCCAACAACCACATAGGTAAAAATATAAATGTCAGGGCGTGTAAACGCTGACACCACCTCTAGCTAGAAAGAGCCGCATGTCCTCAATGGATCCTTCTCCCGTTTCTGGTTCACACCGAGGTGTGAGGCTCACAAATTAACGCTATACACAAAGCGACGCTATATTAAAGCTTTGCTTTGATCATCAACCACAAGGCTCTGCTTTTTAAAAAAAAGCCTTGATCATTTGCCACTCAGGCAATTCATTCCATGGACTGATGTCTATCGATGTACAACCTCTGATCCCGTACATCTCAAAGAAGGGTGAAGTAAGAGAATAAATTCTCCTTCACAAGCAGATGTATATTTAATAGAAATCGATTAGCATAGAATAAAATCCGATGTTAGACACACATTCCTTTTACAAGTCCTCTCTGGGTCTGAACGAAACCGGAGGCACCTTATTCCTCGTCCCATATGTCCAATACAGGAGAGAGGCCCTTGCATATCCGGTCGATCTCCAAGTACGTTTAGACGACCACCACTTATTATCTTGTCTTGAGATGCCTCACAAACATGACATCAGTAATCATCCAAATGATGTGAAGATCTCTGGTCTTCAACCACCTTCTTCATCTTCGATTTCTTATCGTCGATCAATTATTTGAAATGAGATCTATCTCGGCCTTTTCAAATAATTCACGTATATTTAGAATTCAAATCAATTCATTTCATGGTTAAATTATTTGACATCTATATTTCAGTCCATTATTGTAATTTTCATGTCAAATACATCCAGCCATCAAAATATCAAACAAACCAAGTGAAATCGGTTTATTTCCATTCCATATCGTTTATAATATTTTATAACGATACATCGCTATTTTTATTTATTTAAAAATAGCCATTTTAATTAAACGACGCTTCAGGCCATAACGCGGCCTAGGCGTTATTTTTCTTCAGATTTGATTTACACATATATGAAAATCTAACCATTCGAACTTTACAAATTTTATATCGTTGGAAAAATCTTTTCAAAGTGGACCCAACAGTTCCAGTTTTGGGAAAATCTAATGATCGAATTTCTCAGTATAATCGTTTAAAATTACGATTCCAAAACGCGAACTATAGGGGCTCGATTCGTTTTAATTTAATATATATATATACAAATATAATCCTTTCGTCGATTTTTAAACCATTTTTACTCCATATACATGTTAAAAATAATATTTTTAACCAACAAATGTTTATTTCAACGCATGAATATTTTTAGTAATTCATATTCACAGTAAAAATGTTCATTTTATTGTTCAAACCTTTTTATTCAACACATGAATAGTTTTAACTTCACACATACGATAAAAAGGTGATTTTTATCGTTCTAATCCTTTATTCAACATATGAATATTTTATATACTTCATATATTTGATAAAAATGTAATTTTTATCTTTCTAATATTTTATTCAACATATGAATATTTTATATACTTCATATATTTGATAAAAATGTTATTTTTATTGTTCTAATATTTTATTCAACATATGAATATTTTAAATACTTCATATATTTGATAAAAATGTGATTTTCATCGTTCTAATATTTTATTCACCATATGAATATTTTATGTACTTCATATATTTGATAAAAATGTGATTTTTATCGTTCTAATATTTTATTCACCATATGAATATTTTATCAACACATGAATATATTTCAACACATGAATATAAATAAACACATGAATATGTTAGAAAATTTCGGCAGCATAACGGTAGGGGCTTTAAAACCTGCACCGTCTCGAGTACGGCTCCTCGCACTACCTTAGGCCTTGCGGCGTTACCTAATGGGCTTATTCCTACAATTTAAATATTTCGATCACTTTCATATCATAATGAATATTTTTCCACAAACAATTCTGATTTAGTTTCATTCCAACAACCATAAACAACCATATCCACCATTCGCATGTATCAACCAAATTTCACGTCAACCAAAATCAAGTCATCCATGGTTTGTGGACGACGAACGTCGGGAGTTTCTAAACTCCATCTACATCCTAATATATTTTATTTCTAAATTAAATTGGATTTATAAATCTCACATTGCTATTCGCTTTGCCAAAAATTGTAGGAAGCTCTAAAAATTCCCCGGTCTCTTCCAGAATGTAGAAGACGTCCTCACGGTCCCGGTGTCTCATGTTTTACTGGATTTCGACAAAATAGAAAAAAGATACGATTTTTAGAAGTTAATCGTACTTTGCAATAGTTTTAAACTATTCAAATCAGTTTAAATAAACAAACCCGCTACCTCTTAGCTCAATGTTCAAAACTAGGGTTCGTTTTATCTTCCAATCCGCGTAGCTAGCGGACGATCCGAACATACCACAGCGTAGAGCCTTGAAAACTGTGCTTGGGCCCCACCACCGCGTCGAGCTTGGCGGTTGCACGACGGAGCAGTTCGTCGTCGAACGTGGCGACTTCGAGAGGTCGATTAGGAGAAAAATACCACGTGATAATTTCTGAAACTGGTATTAATTTGATGCTTGTTCGGAGATCTACAAAAACTTCAAAAGAATGGGTGGATTTCATTGCACGGATTTGAAGTAATCGAGGAGAGATGGAGGAGAGCTTTTCCGCCGTTCGACGAGGAGGTGTCCGGGTGTTTTCTGGAACGAGGGTAATGAAGAAGGAATTTGATTGGCCAGGAATTTTTATATTTATTTTTAATTTCTTTAAATCCAAAATTACCCCTCACTCCATACGAACCCCAAAGCAAACCCAACGACTATCGCCCCTATCTAAA
The DNA here is from genome assembly GCA_030737875.1 of Allium sativum. Lineage (NCBI taxonomy): Eukaryota > Viridiplantae > Streptophyta > Magnoliopsida > Asparagales > Amaryllidaceae > Allium > Allium sativum. The sequence continues at coordinate 52,539,783 of CM060920.1, read as the reverse complement.
TACCCCCAGTCCGGACACAATGGAATATGTTTCATAAGCCCATTCGACTGTTTCAGTCAGTTATTATTCAAATTAAATTATAAGACATTCAATTTTAGATTTGAACGTACATTTTAATTTGCCGGGGCCACGTACTTATTTCAAAAATTCCAAAAAAATAAATCTGGCTATGTTAGGACAATACGATTCCAACAAAACTAATTTCGTCGAATTTGGAGACCGTTTGAAAAATGGACTTTTCTGGTCAATCCAATTCAAACTGGAATTACAAAACGTGTTTTCCTTCGCCACGCTCACATATTAATTCCAAAAAATATGGAATTTGAAACCTAGCAATAATTTGACATTCTGGATCTGACCAAAGTGGTTTCATCAGAAACGGAGGTCGTTTGAAAATGTCTATTTCTACGGGCTATATTTGTTCCATAGCGACCATTTTGAATATTCAACTGGCCATAACTTTTGATTCCCGCTATGAAATTTTGATTTTCCAGATTCGTTAGAAAGATATATTTAAACAGATTTAAATATTTTTGGTTTCATTAAAATCCTTTTTTATTTTGAATCCTATACGTTCAGCTAAAGTTCGAAGTTGAATTTTCAAACTTCCGCGCTACTTCTAACTCCTTTTGAAACTAAAATAAATATTTATATTCCAATATCGATTCAAATAAATATATACGTTCTAATTCGATTCAAAATAAAATTCTTGTCTTTATTATTTGAAATAATTCATTTTAAATATTCAAAATTCATTAAAATTGCCAAAATAAATTTTTTAAATTGGCACTAATTTTCCGGGTTGTTACACTGTACGTTTAACACTCTGGTGGGAATCGATTGTCTTCCCCATATATCTACCACCACTTCTTCATAATATCATCTTTTCGGATCCTTTTATACTACTTTAACTTGTATCTCTAGGACAAATTCAAAATCTTCAATCAATCCATCATCTATCATTAGACCACATTGTTGTTCAAAATCGTCATAAATTTTCATTATTATCTCATCATCAAGCTCCTAGTTATCCATTTCACCTACAAAATAAGTAACAGAGCCCGAAAGTAAAATTAGCGTGAACCAAGTTAAACCTAAAATCAATACCGGCGAACTAAGATGTAAAATCGTACCTGATTTTTCGGTCTACAACAAAGTACGAACTTGAATTTGGTCTAGTATTAACATTGAACAAAATTCGGATTGCTATAAAGTTCCAAAAAGTATAAAATGAGAAGTAGAAAAGTGAAAGAATAAAACATCCTAATATAAAAAATTGAAAAGAAAAGCTATCTTGGATAGCGGCAGTGGGTGGTATCCAAGATACCACCTTTTTATTTTTAATCTGCCACGATGTAGGGGCAAAATAAAACTAACATATGTTATCTTGGATATCGCGAACATGTTGTATGTGAGATGACACTCTACTTATTTCATTCTGCCACAATGATGTGAAGATTATAATTAACAGAGCGACATCCAGGATGTCGTCTTTATGCGACATCTAGGTTGTCGCTCTAACATTTTCATTCTGCCACTCGTTAGTGGCAGAACGGAAGCAACTAGGCGCAGATAACGCTTATTGAAGCTATCCGAGAAAGCGCCTATAACAACCTGCATTTTACGTATCGAAGTATCGTAAAATATTTTTTATTTTATTCCCTAAGGGTTGGATCATTCTCATATTTTAATATGTGGTTTATGGGGATGTGAGACATGTCCATAATTTTCACCAATTTTGTTTGTGATCATTTTACCACTGTCTATCTTGTACAGGTCATAACTTTTGACTCAGATTGAATCAAGTGTTAAAACCTGTGCCATTGGAAAGGAAATAATGATTCCCTTTCCGTAGAGTAGTCACATTAAAGATTTGGCTCAGCAGTTTGGGAGGAATCACTGTTTTAAGGTTTAATAGTTGGTTGTTCAGGTTTGGTAAACCATAATGAGCTGATTTGTTAGGGCCAGTGGGTTGGTGGTGCCTATAGATAGGGGGAGGAGGCATGGAGAATAGTTTACTTTCTTCATTCTCTCATTTGGAGGGATTTGCAACCATCCATTTCTCTATTCTCCTACACCTTTCCACCATAAAAATTCGAGATCTACATTAAAGAATCGAAGATCTACATCGTTTGAAGCTTGATCTACGCCACTTCAAGAGAGAGTTCGTCGAATCGAAGAGTTTGGGTCAAATTCTTCGTTGTCCAGATCTAAGTGTTTTTGGGTTGTTTTAGAGAATTCGTGAGCGATATGCATCTCTCACACTGATTTAATCGAGTATACGAATGTTTGATCTCATTTTTCATCGATTTCAAGTGTTTTCCCTTAGATCTATATCATGGTAAGTTTATTTTCATATGAATCTCCATAGGATCTAATTTATCAACTTAAAATTAGTAATTTCTATGCTATTTCATATGTTTATGTAAGTTAGATCCATCATTTTAGCTCATATGATCAATTACCATGATTTTAGTGTATTATCGATGAAATTGTCATTTCTATGTTGTTCGCAACTCCATAATATGGTTATAGATGAATTGGATTCATCAAATTTGTCGTTTGGCGAAGTTTTGGTTGAATTCCGGGTGGAAAACTTGTTGGATCAAACCTAGAAAAGTTGGATCGGTCACTGCTTTTTGAATTGGTCGGTCGTAGTTGGATTGGTCAGTGCTTTTGGATCGGTCGGTCATGCTTTTGGGAGAAGGACGATTTGGTCGTGCTTTTGGGAGATATCAGATCAGTCAGTCAATTGTATTTGGATCGGATCGGTGCATCCATATCTGGGTCGGTCGTCTGGCATTTCAGGAGGTCGGGTTGGTCGTTCAACATTGGATCGGTCGTGTGGCATTTCAGGAGGTCGGGTTAGTTGTACCAGGTTGGATCGGTCACATATGTTGGGTCGGTCGGTCATCTTTGGAGGTCGCATCTGTCGGGCTAAGTTTGGTCAGTCGGTCGAGACAAGGAGCTGGTCTATCAGTCGGGGAAGGGAGCTAGTTGGTCGGTCGATCGAGACAAAGGGCGGGTCGGTCGCACCAACGGTCGATCGCATCCAGAAGACAAGTTCATTTCTGAAAAAAACATATTTTTTGGATACGACCCAGATTTGAACAAAAGAGCTTGAAAAAAAAAATCAGCCAGAAGTGCCCGAACCCTTGGTGCAGCGCAGTGCTAGGAAACGCTGTGTCTTATTTCCCTAGCAATTATTGAATGCTAGGAATGGATAGTGGATCTTATGTTAATTATATGATGTCATGACTTCAAAGTGAATTCAATGGGGAATGTCGAAGTGATGTGAAGTGTTCGTTGTTAGTTGTAATGCAACGGGTGTAGTGACATCTCAAAAGTGTTCCGAGCTTGTCGGAAATGGTTGGATAGTCGCCGTCGATGACAACTAGAGATACAAAAGGCCAAGGAATTATCATTATCGTAGGTTCTAGTGAGATCAAAGTAGGGTTTACACGATTTCGTTGTATGGTTGAGTACCTTGGGCGTCCTATATGGCCTAGACACGTTTCGTCGTATGGCCTGTGGGGTTCTAGCTAGAACCGGTGTTTACCATTGGCCCTTGACAATTGATGGAAAATTGTTCCACCAGTCTTATGATTAATAATGGTTTCAAATCAAGATTGGCAGTGATAGCCAGAGTCTGTCATGCATGCTAGATGTTTTGTTTGTACCGTCTCACGTTTATTATCCCACATCGAAGGAGATGTTCCTTGGGTGCTTGTCTGATATTGGTTTAGGCCTCTAGGGCTTGATCTTGAGGGATTTTGAATTTGATTAGAATGGTTTATGTGAGAACTATAATCTTGATGCTATGAGTTCTATTGATGGTTGTTTATGATTGCCATGAATAAATGGTTGTTCTGGTTTCCATGGATGAATGGTTGAAATGTTTGATGTAAAGGCTATCATTGTCCGATGTGGGGAAGATGGGAGTTGAGTTCTTCTCTGTTGTTATGGGTAGTATTTACCCATTCTCATATACTTTATTGATGATGTTAGTTAGCCGTTTTATCTCTCACTAAGATTGTTGTCTGACTCATGATTTTATGTTTCCCTCTTATTACCTTGGGTTGTTCATCCGATTATTGGATGGGCAGACTACGTGGCAGCTGATACCTTAATGAGGACGATGTTGCAGTTCGGTGGCGAGCAGAAGGCTTGCGTACTATCTTACCTACTATATAGTATTTGGATTTTCGCTGTTTGTTATTCTTCTCTAAGTGTTGTAATGAGGCAAAGTTGTATAAATACTATTATTGTTATCCACGTGTATGGATATTACTATCTTATTGTCACGGAAGTTTGGTGTTTTCTAATTCACTATTAATACCTGTTGTATATGTTCTATTATATTTTATCCTTGGGCTGTGAGTTATGACAAGTTCCGATATTATTGTTTACTTATAATGATTGTCCGTAGCTGCCTGGCATGCCTTTCAGCGTAGTAATCCTCTTATTTAGTGCAAGGGTTGTGGACAGTCGTCACTTTGGTATCAGAGCTATGGTTAACGATTTTATCCAAAGTTCGAAGACGTAATCCCATATGAGAGATGTATTTGTAGATTTCAATTGAATGTATAATATATGATACTATATAGTATAGTAGCGTTGGTACTTCTTTAGTAGCTTTTCTTGCAAGTGGCTAATCATTCTAATTTGCAGACTTAGAATGAGTCGACGTGCTTCAGGGCATACTACTAGCGAAGGAGCTGTGCCTGGAGGGGGTAATAGCGGTATACCAGATTACCCAGCCATGCTTGAAGCCATGGCAGAAGCATTCATGCGAAGGGTACCCGCTTCGGTGGCAACCACGGTAGATGTAGATGTGCAAGTTCCTAGAGTAGTGTATTTCGCAAAGCTATGCAAGGACTTTACATCTCTAGGAGGAAAGCCATTCAATGGAACAGAACCGTCTGAAGAGGTTCAGAGGTGGATGGATTCTTACGTCCGTATCTTTGGAGACTTAAGGTTGGATGATGGCACTAAGAGAAAGCTTGCATCAAGGCAACTGCAAGGCAGGGCCATGGAATGGTGGAGTTCAGTTACACATAAGACTCATGAGGAAGTGATTTTATAGGAGCACTTCCAATCTAAGTTTGAGGCAAAGTTTATCTCCACTGCGCAGAAACCTGCTTTGTTCAAGAAGTTCGTAGAGCTGAAACAGAATGGTCGTCCTGTGCTTGACTACATTACTGACTTTAAGGCCTTGTCCAGATTTGCTCGCCCATACATTGACATACCCTGTCAGAAGAATGAGAAGTTTGTTATGGGTCTAAATACCTACATAGGAAGACCATTGGTAGAACATCTTGATGATCCATTTGAGAAGATTATGGAAAAAGTTGTTCGCCATGAGAGCTTGTTTCTGAAAGAGGAAGTTCTTATTGTTGCATCCAAGGAAGCTCTAAAGCCACAAAAGGGTGGTAACAATAAGAAGAGGAAGCAGCAATAGCAGAAGGGAAAGGATGGCCATAAGAAGCAGAAGGGAGAGGTGACTTGCTTTAACTACTGGCAGCAGGGCCACTTTTGCAAGGATTGTAAGAATTCCAAAGATGAGAAGAAGTGCTTCAAGTGTGGAAAGCCTGGGCATGAGAAAAATGATTGTCCCATATCAGCTAAGGGCATGCAGGTTGTGAATGCTTAAGCTTTGGAAGCCATACCGTCTTATTCGAGAGTTTCTACTGCAGAGGAGAAAGGAAAAGGTGTCATTGTGCAAGGTACTCTTTCAGTTAATGGTGTTTCAGTTCGTGTTTTGTTTGATACTAGAGCATCACATTCTTTTATTTGCAATGAGCTTTTGTGCCGCTTGGGTTTGAAACCCAAGATTTGTGATTGACCTTTGATCGTGACTGGTCCAGTTGGGGGTTTGTCCAGTTTGTTTGCATTGTGTCGTGGTCTAGTGTTGTCGAGTCATGGTTGCTCTTTTGTGTGTGATTGCTTTGTATTGAACTTCGCTGGGTTTGGGATCATCTTGGGAATGGATTGGCTCAAGAGGTTTTCGGCAAGGGTGGATTGTGAGAAGCTAGAGGTGAGTATCGGGGATGTGGAAGGGTAAAAGGTGTGAACTGGCGTAAGCCCGAAGATGGTATATTTGTGAGCTATTTATATTTGCTTGAGATTCCACAGGAGGACTTGTCATCTGTGCCGGTCGCAAATGAGTTTGAGGATGTCTTTGATGAGGTCAAGGGGTTTCCACTTAGAATCGATTTGATCGTGGGTGCTAGATTAGTCGTTATGCCTCTCAGGCGGATGGCGCCTAAGGAGCAGCAAGAGTTAGAGGTGCAGGTTCGTAACCTTTTGGGAAAAGGATTCATTTGGAGAAGTGTTTCTGAGTGGGGTGCACCAGTAATGTTTGCAACAAAGGCTGGTGGCTCGTTGAGATTGTGTGTGGGCTATCGTGAGCTGAACAAGGTAACCAAGAAGAACAAATATCCGCTGCCGAGGATAGATGACTTGTTCGATCAGCTTCACAAAGCTAAAGAGTTTTCTCAGATGGATTTGGCAATGGGATTTCACCAGTTGAGAGTGGCAAAGGATAGTGTGCCAAAGACTACTTTGAGGACACCATCCAGTTTCTTAGAATGGTTGGTAATGCCATTCGGGTTGACTAACGTGCCAGCGTATTTTGAGGATTTTATGAATATGGTTTTCAGAGATTAGTTGAACAAATTCGTGCTTGTGTTCGTGGATGATATTCTGGTTTGTTATCAGAATGAGGAAGAGTACAAGACGCATTTGAGAATCGTGTTGGAAATCTTGCGAAAGCATTAGCTGAGAGCTAAGTATTTGAAGTGTCACTTATGGAAAAGCGAAGTGAGTTTCTTAGTCCGTGTTATTTCAGGATACGGTATAGCGGTTGTCCCTACTAAGGTAGCGTCAATATAGGACTGGGATCGAACTAAGAATGCGACGGATGTTCGGAGTTTCCTTAGGTGGCAGGTTCTTACTGACGAATTATCAAGTATTTCTCCAAGATAGCTGCACCATTGACATGATTGATGAAGAAGAACCTAATGTTCACATGGGATGCAAAGTGTGAGCAAGCGTTTGGAATCCTGAAGGAGAAACTGACGAGTGCTTCTGTGTTGACTATTCCAAGTGGGAATGAAGAGATGGTGGTATACACCGATGCATGTGGCACTGGGCTTGGAGCAGTGCTAATGCAGAAAGAAAGGTTGTAGCCTATGCGAATCGACAGCTGAAGTCGCATGAGAAAAACTATCCAACTCATGATCTGGAGTTCACGGAGATTGTTTTTGCTCTGAAGATGTGGAGGCGTTACATGTTAGGAGTTCGATTCGATTAGTTCACGGATCACAAGTCGTTGAAGTATCTTTTCTCCCAAAAAGACTTGAATCTTAGAAAGCAACGATGGTTAGATTTTCTGGCATTGTATGATTTTGATATAGCCTATACTCCTGGTAAGGGTAACGCGGTTGCAGATGCGTTAAGTCGAAAACATTTGAGTTTGGGAGCGATGTTTTCAGAATGGTAGAGTCATGAGTATTTGGCTAGATTTGATTTCAGGCCAAGGTGTAAGTTAGAACCTGAAATGTTTGCAAGCTTATCGATAAGACCTACTCTTATCAAGAGGATAGGCGAGAGCCAAAAGCAGGATGCAAAGCTTGTCAAGTTTATCTAGAAATTTGAACCGGAGAATAAAAGTTAAAAGTCAGTCGAGAAGTTTGGCTTCGAAAGCAAGGGCGACTAATTGTTCCTAATATCGACAGACTGAGAGATGAGGTTCTAAGGGAATGTCATCACTCGAAGCTGACAATCTATCCTGGTGGTAATAAGATATATCAGGACATGAAGCAAGAATACTACTAGGATGGGATGAAGAGGGATATCAGAAAGTTCATTTCAAAATGCATGAACTGTCAATTAGTGAAAGTTGAACAAAAGAAGCCGAGTGGTTTGCTTCAACCATTAGAGGTTCCTACGTGGAAATGGGAGCGGATATCGATGGATTTTATCGATTCCATGATATCCCGAAGAGCATAGTGAGTGGTTGAGATCCATTATTCACGAGTGTATTTTGGAAGAGTCTTCAAGAAGCGTTGGGAATCGAGCTATGTTTGAGTACGTCTTATCATCCCCACACTGATGGTCAGACCGAGAGAGTCAATCGAGTTTTGGAAGATCTCCTAAGGGCTTATGTGTTAGACTTAAGAGGACCATGGGAAGACCATCTACATCTAGTTGAGTTTGCTTATAACAACAACTACCATTCGAGCATTGGGATGGCACCATACGAGGCGTTGTATGATAGACCGTGTAATTTTCCGGCATGTTGGTTGGAAACTGGAGATAAGTTGATACTTGGGCCTTAGATGATAAGAGAAACATCTGATTGTATTGAGATCGTTTGGCAACGAATGAAGGCAACCCAAGGTCATCAGAAGGGTTAGGCTGATAAGCGTCGAAAGGATTTGGAATTCGACGTTGGCGATATGGTTTTGTAAAGATTTCGCCGTTGAAGCATGTGGTCCAGTTCGGAAACAAAGGAAAGTTGGCTCCAAGGTTCGTTGGACCATTTTCGACAGTCGAGCGAATTGGAAACCTCGCATATAGATTGGAGTTACCCGAGAAGATATCGAGTGTGCATAATATTTTCCATATGTCGTTTTTATGGAAGTTTGTGCATGATTCGAATGTGGTGGTATCTCTAGAGCAGTATGAAGACCTAGAAGTCGAGACCGTAGTTACGAAACCGCGTAAGCTGCTTCGTGTTATGGGGAATGATACAAAACAGCTTAGCAGAAAGACGGTTAAGCTAGTCAAGGTACAACAGAGTGAGGATTGCGACGATTATACATCGGAGACGGAAGAGAGTATGAAGGCCGCCCCAGACCTCTTCATCGGTATGGTCCGTTAGCATTGTATTGCCTTACAACATTGTAACTTGTGTTGTAGTTATTTTTAGAATTCTGCATGCTAGGATAGGGCTATGGATGCATGGATTGGTGAATGCTAGTTTGGATGATAGAATTCACTGCACATGAGTGATAGGCATGCAGAATTATTGTGGTTGCTTATGTTTGTTTGGATTTCGAGGGCAAAATTCCTAAAGGCGGGGAGAATGTAGCGGCCCGCATTTTACGTATCGAAGGATTGTAAAATATTTTTATTTTATTCCCTGATGGTTGGATCATTCTCATATTTTAATATGTGGTGTATGGGGATGTGAGACATGTCCATAATTTTTACCACTTTTGTTTGTGACCATTTTGCCACTATCTGTCTTGTACAAAGCATAACTTTTGACTCAGATCGAATCAAATGTTGAAACCTGTGCCATTGGAAAGGAAATGATGATTCCCATTCCGTAGAGTGGTCACATTAAAGATTTGTCTTAGTGGTTTGGGAGGAATCACCATTTTAATGTTTAACAGTTGGTTGTTCAGGTTTGGTAAGCCAAATGGGCTGATGTGATGGAGCCTACAAATAGGTGGAAGGAGGTATGGAGAATAGTTTACTTTCTTCATTCTCTCATTTGGAGGGGCTTATATTCCTCCGTTTCTCCATTCTCCTACTCCTTTCCACCATTAAAATTCAAGATCTACATTAGAGAATCGAAGATCTACATCGTTTAAAGCTAGATCTACGCCATTTCAAGAAAGAGTTCATCGAATCAAAGAGTTTAAATCAAATTTTTCACTGTCCGGATCTAGACCTAAGTGTTTTAGGGTTGTTTTAGAGAATTGGTGTGAATGTTTGATCTCATTTTTCATTGATTTCACGTGTTTCCCCTTAGAACTACATCATAGTAAGTTTATTTTCATATGAGTCGCCATAGGATCTAATTTAACAACTTAAAACCAGTAATTTATGTGCTATTTCATACGTTTATGTAAGTTAGATCCATCATTTTAGCTCATATATTCAATTTCCATGATTGTAGTGTATTATCGGTGAAATTGTCATTTTTATGTTGTTCGCAACTTCATTATATGGTTATGATGAATTGTATGAGTTGGATTCATCGAATTTGTCGTTTGGTGAAGTTTTGGTCGAATTCTGGGTGGAAAACATGTTGGATCAAACCTGGACAAGATGTATTGATCACTGCTTTTTGGATCGGTCGTTCGTAGTTGGATCGGTCGGTGCTTTTAGATCGGTCGGTCATGCTTTTGGGAGAAGGACGGGTCGGTCATGCTTTTGTGAGAGATTGGATCGATCGGTCACTTGTATATGGATCGGATCGGTGCGTATATATTTAGGTCGGTCGTGTGGCATTTTAGGAGGTCAGGTCGGTTGTTCAATATTGGATCGGTCGTGTGGTATTTCAGAAGGTCGGGTCGGTTGTACCAGGTTGGATCGGTCACATATGTTGGGTCGGTCGTTCATCTTTGGAGGTCGGATCGGTCGGGCTAAGTTTGGTCGGTCGGTCTGTCGAGGCAGGGAGCTGGTCGGTCGGTCGCACCTAGAATACAAGGTCATTTCTGAAAAAACATATTTTTCGGGTACGACCTAGATTTGAACAAAAGGGCTTGAAAAAAAATCGGCCAGAAGTGCCCGACCCGTGGCCAGGAAACACTGTGTCTTGTTTCCATTGTGATTGTTGAATGCTATGAATTGATAGTGGATCTTATGTTAATACTATGATGTGATGACTTCAAAGCGAATTTAATGGGGAATGTCGAAGTGATGTGAAGTGTTCGTTGGTAGTTGTAATGCAACGGGTGTAATGACATCTCAAAAGTGTTCTGAGCTTGTCGGAAATAGTTGGATAGTCGTCGTCAATGACGGCTAGAGATACCGAAGGCCGAGGAATTATCCTTATCGTAGGTTCTAGAGGGCTCAAAGCAGGGGTAACACGATTTCGTCGTATGGTCGAGTAACCTAGTCTTCCTATATGGCCTAGACACGTTTCATCGTATGGCGTGTGGGTTTTTATCTAGAACCAGGCTTTACCATTAGCCCTTGACAATTAATAGCAAATTGTTCCGCCCGTAATACGATTAACGATGGTTTCGAAATAGGGTTGGCGATGATAACCAGAGTCTGTCATGCATGCTGGATGTTTTGTTTGTACCATCTCACGTAGATTATCCAACGTCGAAGGAGATGTTCCTTGGGTGCTTGTCTGATATTGGTTAAGACCTCTAGGGCTTGTGCTTGAGGGATGTTGAATTCAATTAGGATGGTTTATGTGAGATCTATAATATGGATGCTATGAGTCCTATTGATGGTGTGTGAATCGAACCCATGTTTGAATTAAAACTAAGATACTGATGCAAGTTCTTCCCTTCTGAATCAATTAGATTCATATCTGAAAGAGGCCGACAATAAGTTCTTTCAAAATTGACTATTTGTTCCTCTCTTAGTAGTGTTGCAGAAATGTCTGCGATCGAGTAAATAGCTCTATGAATGACCAGATCGGATCGAATTTATACCAAGCATTCTTCTTATGGCTAGATCCAATCTCCTGGTCCCCGCGGAAAGGAAAAATAATTTCACATTCTTCCTTTCGAGAAGGGAGGATTAGGGAAATCCTATTGATTGCTGCTTTCTCCAGATCTCCGGTAAAAGCATGAAAAAAAAGCTCGAATGGTATGATCCCTCTGTCACCCCAGAATGAAAGGGGCGATCTCGTAGTTAAACTGTTTGAAGTCCGAGCACAACATGATACTCTTTCTACCATTACGTTAATATCGAAATGGTTTAAAAATGAATAGTTGGTAATTTTTCTAATATATAACACTCATATCAATAAAATCACTTAAACCATTTACTAGAATAAATAAAAGGGCGCCCTTTTGTTTATGATTGCCATGAATAAATGGTTGTTCTGGTTTTTATGGATGAATGGTTGAAATGTTTGATGTAAAGGCTATCACTTTCCGATGTGGAGAAGATGGGAGTTGAGTTCTTCTCTGATGTTGTGGGTAGAATAGTTCATTTATTTTCCCATTCTCATATACTTTATTGATGATGTTACATAACTGTTTTATCGCTCACTAAGACTATTGTCTAACTTAAGATTTTATGTTTTCCTCTTGTTTCCTTGGGCTGTTCATCTGATTGTTGGAAGGGCAGACTAGGTGGCAGGTGACAGGTGATAGCTTAGTGAGGACGATGTTGCAGTTCGGAGGCGAGCAGGAGGCTAGCGTATTATCTTACCTACTATATAGTATTTGGATTTCTGCTGTTTGTTATTCTTCTCTGAGTGCTGTAGTGAGGCAAAATTGTATAAACACTATTATTGTTATCCACGTGTATGGATATTACTCTCTAGTTGTTATGGAAGTTTGGTGTTTTCTGCTTCACTATTAATAAATGTTGTATGTGTTCTATTATATTTTATCCTTGCGCTGTGAGTTACGATAGGTTCCGATATTATTGTTTACCTATGATGATCGTCAACAGCTTTCTGGCACACCTTTCAGTGCATTATTCCTCTTGTTTAGTGCAGGGGTTGTGGGTGGTCATCACAATGCCACGTTGTTCCCTTTCTGACACTAAATCCTGGCAGAATGAAAACACTATGGAAATATTTCAAACACCACCTGTTGGCGCTATCCGAGATAGCACCCTGTTCTTTCTCTCTGTCATGACGACTACACAATCTCCCATCATAAAACTATAGTCACCATCTAAACTTCAATCGTAAAACCACCGACACAACATCTAAACAAATCTAAGCACATAAGCATTAACATCACAAGTTCCACCTACAAAACCATCAACATAAGTTCAAACTTTAACATTACAAATACAAAACTATTGGCACAATTTCAAACTTTAACATTACAAATACATAACCATTAACATCTAAACTTGGGCTTTCTAATCACAGACCAAACAAAAAGTTCATACTTTAACATCCCACATAACTAAACAACCATAACGATTTATACATCGAAATTTAAATATTAAATCCTAATATTTAGAGTATCTTAAAATCTGAGTTGTTCTTATTTTTGGTCTTGGCTTAAGTTCATATTCTTTCTATGTCCATTCTTCCTCTTCTCTTCCTTGATATGTGTAACACCCCGTATTTTGGGTTAATGCTAAAATTCACTAATTACAGAATAAATAATCTCAGACGTGAGAATTGGGGGAAACGGGCTGCGTCATTGCGTTCGTCTCGGAAAAATACGCAAAATAGAGTCCGAGTTTTCGAAAATCGGAGTCCGTATGGCCCAGTTATGGCCCGATGAAGTTTGCAGAAAATTCAAAACTAAAAACAGATTTAAGAATTTAAAATTAAGATTTTAAATTGGATCAAGTGGGGTCAGGCGGGAAAAATCCCGCCCTGACCATGTCGACAGGGCTGTCGACAGGGGTGTCGACTTGCCTGTCGACTTGCCTATCGACAGGGGCGTGGCGTCCAGTGAACCTGGGTGCACCAGGTTGGGCTTTAGGCTGGCTTGGAGGGCTGGTTCTAGAGATTTCCGAAATCTAAGGGTCCTAATCTAATCTTGGGTTAATCTAAGGGCCTAAAACACTCACCTAATCTATAAATACACCCTAAACCCCCCGTAATCCTTACCAAAAATAGAGATGATGGCCTCATGCCGCCAAATTAAATCTTAGAGGGAGCCTCCACTAATTCATGAAGGAAGTTGCAAGCTAATCAATCTCTAATCATTATCTTCTTCATATTTAGCAACTAATTCCACTTCATAAGTTTGCTAATATTGGGTTTGGTGAGTTTCTATCACTTTAACATCAATTGTTAAAGTAAGTAGATTGGGTGTAATGAGACTTATGGTCTTGAATGCGGATTATAGAGTTTGAATCATTTATAATGATATGCTACTCTATGTCTTCTTATGTTTATGCATATGTAACAAGTGGTTTTATGCATGTTTAATAAGTTGGTTTATGCATGTTTAAACAAGTGAGTTATGCAAGTTCATATGCAAGTTATGTGTGTAATGCTATGTGTATGATGTTATGGAAGTTCATATGCAAGTTATGTATATGCTTAAATGCAAGTTTAACATGATATGCAAGTTATGCATGCTTATGCAAGTATGTGAATGCTCATGCAAGTATGTGAATGCTTATGCAAGTTATGTATATGCTTAAATGCAAGTTTAACATGATATGCAAGTTATGCATGCTTATGCAAGTATGTGAATGCTCATGCAAGTATGTGAATGCTTATGCAAGTTATGTGTATGCTTAAATGCAAGTTTAACATGATATGCAAGTTATGCATGCTTATGCAAGTATGTGAATGCTTATGCAAGTTAGGTGTATGCTTAAATGCATGTTTAACATGTTATGCAAGTTATGAGAATGCTTATATGCAAGTTCAACATGTTATGCAAGATATGTGTATGATGATATGCATGTTTGGGTAAATTGTAGTTGGGTTAATATATGCTCATATATGCAAGTTGACATCCTCTTAATCCATGACAAAGATATATGCTAAAGCTTTGGGTAAACCCATGATATTTGTGATGGATCTTTCCTTTATTATGTCATGGAAAGAGAACGATTTACGTGGGTAACGATGGGGTGAATAAATATGTTAATAAAAGTGTGATTGGGTATGATTAAGCATACCATAAAAATAAATTAACATAAGTGGGAATTTACCTATTGAGTTAGGTCTACCCCATGGGAATTTACCTATTGAGTTAGGTCTACCCATGTTATGAAAAATGTGTAATTAATTAGGGATAATTAATTATGGGGGTGATTAATTAGGTGTAATCAATCGAATAAGACACGAGGTTGGACCCTTTTGTAGCGTAAGACTGCCCGGAACCGACCGGCAAATCCAGCGGCTACAAATGATTGGCCCAATGTGAGAGGTCTTAGGCACAAATTAAATACGTGACAAGTGTAAAGACACGAGGTTAGACCCTGTTATGGCGTAAGGCTGCCCGGAACCGACCGGCAAATCCAGCTGCCATAAAAGACGGTCTAATGTGAGAGGTCTTTACAAGGGTTACGTTCTTAATTAATTAAGAAACACTTAACCAGATAAGCATGTAGTGGGGCATGAGGGGTTAAGTGGGTGCCTTGGGTGGCACGTGGAAATTCAGTGGTTGCCTTGGGTGGCATGTGGAAATCTAGTGGGTTGCCTTGGGTGGCAATAGAAAATACGATTAGAATACTTAACCAAGTGGAAACATGTAATTAAACATGATTAAAGGGTTAAGTGGGATACACTAGATAAGTGACAAGCTTAGGTGGGTAGCTTGTGGGGGCCCATTTCAACCAGTAACCCATATGTATCTTATTGGGCTCGACCCATGTCGAGGACGGGACACGCGTACTGGGCTTGACTATAAGAGGCCAAAACGGGGTAGCGGTGGCAACGCAAGTCCAACGGGTTTCATATGCGTGTGTGGACCCGGGCTGGTAGGTAAGACGTTGTTGCATCGTGTAGATATAAGCCGTGCACCGCTTGTTGTATCGGGTTGCCACTTTGGGGAGTGATACACCCCACTGTGGGGCCGGCACGGGTATCTACGGTAGGGAGCCGATCGCTTGGGAGTAGTGGGTACACCTAGTGGAGATAGGGGCAGACGGCACCTATGTAGTCAGCTAGGGGTACAAGAACTACTGGGAAAATTTTCTAAGTCCTTGGGAGGGATCAACCTTTAAGTAGGGATGACTGGTGTGGTGCAGTGTAGTAATTACCCTTGGGTGGGTAGATGCGTCTTTGCGGTCATCTTAGTTTATCCTAGGTCTACCAAACTGCTTGGTATAGCCATTCATCCCCAGACATTACCGTATATCAAACTTATATCTTCTCTGGTTACTTTAATGATTGTATTGTTAAAGTTATAGGACTCACTCAGACTTATGTCTGACCCCGTTGTTTTTATCTTTTTCCCAACCCTCAGGTCCTACGGTGGATCCTAGCAGTAGTGGAGTTTGATCGGATTGCTGTTCCAGTCTTTAGGAGCTTGGGTAGATGTAAAGCTCCAGTTATCCAGTTATCTTTTCTTTTGTCATGGCTATTGTTGTTAAGTGGGATTATGAATAAATTTATTTGATGGATATTGTACTTGACTATTATTGTGGTTTTATGATGTAACCAGACATGTTTTACTTCCGCTGTTATGAGATGATGTTTTAAAATATCTAGTACTATTTATATCTGTCTTGTTGTAATTTATCTGTTCTATATTCACTAAAATACTCCACCGATGCTATGGCATTCCCTTAGTAAGTGACCATAGCGGGTGTGGGGTGTTACACGTGGTATCAGAGCAAAGGTTACCGGAACAGATAAAATTTTTAGAAAACTATTTTTCTAAAAACATTTTTGGAAGAAATATTTTCAAAAACATGTCTTTAAAGAGAAAAGTTTTTGAAAGAAAAGCATAATCCCCAATAGCCATATCTATATCCTTCGAATTCTCCGTTTTGAATCTTTCCTTTTTCGTTTCAGCATGGCTGAGGATCTTAACTTTCCGGAGGGTGTGACGGTACCAGTATGGTATAGGAGATTGATGGAGGCTAGGGCCACCACTGCGGGTCCGGCAAATGTTCCTCCACCAACCGTAGCACCCGATCTTCCTCCTCCCCCTCCTCCTCGCACGGATACTTTTGCTAAGACTTGCAAGGAGTTTAAAGCTATGGGAGGGAAACCTTTTCAAGGATCTGAAACTTTTGTGGAGGCTAGAGATTGGCTTAAGGAGGTGGAAGAGTTGATAGATATCTTTGAGATGGAAGAAGGAAAGAAAGTCAAGTTAGCTGCTTGGTTAATGAAGGGAGAGGCCTCATTCTGGTGGGAGGTCACTAATGGAGAACGCCCCGTTGACTCTTGGGCGGATTTTAGGCAAAGATTTGTGGCAAAGTTTCTCTCAAGGGCGGAGGAAAACTTGTATATGGAAAGATTCTTGACTCTTAAGCAAGGAAATCTCTCGGTGAAGGAATATGTTAACAAGTTTAATCAATTGGCAAGGTTTGGCCTAGACATGGTGAATACACCAGAGAAGAAGGCTTTGAGGTTCGTGAAAGGCTTGAATGAACCGATGCATGGGTTGGCTATGACTCATATCCCTATGGGGGCCACCTTCGAGAAGCTAGTTGACATGGCACTCATGCATGAAGAAGGGAAGGGTCCCAATGCTAGTCAGGCACCCGAGAAGAAGGGAGATCAAAAGAGACCTCAGCAACAACAGCAAAACAAAGGTGGGAAAGGCAACGGTGGCAAGGGCAAAAAGAAGAAGTGTTTCAATTGTGGGACACCTGGCCACCTAAGCAAGGATTGTCGCAAGAAGAAGAAGACTGGTTGCTTCCACTGTGGCGAAGCAGGGCATCTAGTGAAGGACTATCCCAAGAAGGGGCAAAGGACGGGATCTACCTCAGGAGGACAGGTGCAAGCTCTTATGGCACCGGGTCAGGCTAGGGGGCAAGTTCAGGCTCTCGCGGTTCCACCGATTCAGGAGAGAGGTAGAACTATTTCCGTGGAAAGTCTGGTTTTTCTATTTGATCATCCTGTCCGTACATTGTTTGATTCAGGCGCATCGCATTCTTTTATCTCATCATCATTAGTTGAGTCACTGCACTTAGACACCAGTCTGGTAGATGATCCCTTGGTTGTTTCAAACCCAATTGGGGGCTCCACTTATTTTTCCATGATATGTTTGGGTTTGAAGATTTCTATACTTAGCATTGAGTTTAGATGTGATGCTTTTGTGTTGGGCTTCACGGGCTATGGGTTGATTTTGGGCATGGACTGGTTATCCAGTAATGGTGCCGTTCTTGATTGCGAAAGGAGAGTTGTTAGTCTCATGACCCGCTTGGGTAACACTCTCGAGATTTCTTGTAATCCCAGGGATTCTGTTATGCTAAGTTATCTTGAATCGCTTGACGCTTCGGTCGAGAGTTTGCAATCTGTTAGAGTGGTCCGGGAATATCCGGATGTGTTTGAGGAGGTGAAGGGCTTACCTCCGAAGCGGGAGATTGACTTCCGAGTATATCTGGTGGATAATGCTAAACCTGTATCTTTACCAGTGCGCCACATGGCTCCTCGTGAGAGGAGGGAACTCCATAAGCAAGTAGGCGAGTTTCTTGAGAAGGGGTTCATAAGACGAAGTATATCGGAGTGGGGTGCTCCAGTAGTTTTTGCTACAAAGGCGGATGGGTCCCTCAGACTTTGTGTAGACTATAGGGAACTCAACAAGCTCACAAAGAAGAATAGACACCCATTGCCGAGGATTGATGATCTTTTCGATCAGTTGGTTGGCGCTTCAGTATTTTCTCAATTGGACTTAGCCACAGGGTTTCATCAGTTGAGGGTGGCTGAGGATAGCATAGACAAGACTGCCTTTAGGACTCCGGATGGTTTCTATGATTGGCTGGTGATGCCATTTGGGTTGACGAACGCCCCTGCATACTTTGTTGATTTGATGAGTAGGGTGTTCAGGGAGTTCCTTAATAAATTTGTGGTGGTCTTTGTGGATGATATCTTAGTATTTTCTAAGAGTGAAGAAGAGCATGCCTTACATCTTGGGGAGGTATTGAAGACTCTTCGAGCGCATAGCCTTAAGGCTAAATTCTCTAAATGTCACTTCTGGAGGAGGGAAGTGCGGTTCTTGGGGCACGTGGTCTCTAAGGAGGGGATAGCTGTGGATCCCGCGAAGGTAGTATCAGTCCAAGATTGGAAGGTTCCTAGAAATGCTACCGAAGTAAGAAGTTTCTTGGGCTTGGCGGGTTATTATAGGAAGTTTATTAAAGACTTCGCAAAGATATCAGCCCCATTAACCCGCTTAACGAAGAAGAATCTTGTTTTCACATGGGACGTAGATTGTGATGATGCGTTCCGACGGTTAAAGAGAGCTTTAACCACTGCTCCAGTTTTAGTGTTGCCAGATGGGAGCAAGCCATTTGTTGTCTATACCGATGCTTGTGGGACAGGACTTGGCGCAGTCTTAATGCAAGAGGGAAGGGTAATAGCCTATGGTGGAAGGCAGTTAAGGCCACATGAGAAAAATTACCCTACCCATGATTTAGAGTTGGCTGCTATTGTTTTTGCGCTTAAGATCTGGCGCCATTATCTTCTTGGTGAGAGATTCGAGTTGTTCACTGACCACAAATCATTGAAGTACTTGTTTTCTCAGAAGGATTTGAATCTGAGACAGCAAAGGTGGATGGAATTCTTAGCATCCTATGATTTCGAGATAGCGTATACCCCTGGCAAGGGTAACGTGGTGGCGGACGCCTTGAGCAGGAAGAGGTTGTCCTTGAGTCCATTGTTCGTGGAACGACGAAGCTTGGAATTTATCTCGATGTTTGATTTCAGACCTTCCATTGATTATATACCCGGTTTGCTAGCATCCTTAGAGGTCAGACCTACTCTTCTGGGGCAGATTGGGGAAGCCCAGAAAGACGACCCACAGTTGGTTGAGTTGATAGAGAAGCTCATAAGGGGGGAGTCGTCCAGCCATTTGAGTAGGTACACCCTAGACGATAGGGGGTGCTTGCGTAGAGACGGTAGACTTTGTGTATCGCAAGACGAAGGGTTGAGGAAGGCTATTCTTGATGATGCACACCGTTCTAGGATGACCATTCATCCCGGTGGGGACAAGATGTACCAAGATATGAAGAGGGTTTTCTTCTGGGCCGGTATGAAGAAAGATGTGGCCGAATATGTAGCTCGATGCTTGGTATGTCAACAGGTGAAAGCGGAGCAAAAGAAACCTGGTGGGTTGCTTCACCCATTAGAAGTTCCGCAATGGAAGTGGGATAACGTCTCGATGGATTTTATTGACGGGTTACCCAGATCGAGAAAGGATAATACAGGAATTTGGGTGGTGGTAGACAGACTTACTAAGAGCGCCCATTTCATACCTGTGAAGAGCAAGAGGACTGCCCCATGGCTAGCTTCAGTATATCTTCGAGAGATAGTTCGATTGCATGGGGTACCCTCTAGCATAGTGAGTGATCGAGACCCTATCTTCACTAGTGAGTTCTGGAGAAGTTTACAGGAAGCAGTGGGAACTCAATTGTGTTTGAGCACCGCATATCATCCTCAGACCGACGGCCAGACTGAGAGGGTGAATCGTGTCCTAGAAGACCTTTTGAGGCTTTGTATCTTAGATTTTGGAGGTACATGGGAAGAGCATCTTCCATTGGTGGAGTTCGCATATAATAACAGCTTTCAGTCCAGTATTGGTATGGCTCCTTTCGAAGCTCTCTATGGAAGGCCTTGTCGATCACCTACATGTTGGTGGGAATCTACGGATAAGATCTTGCTTGGGCCTGATATGATTAGGGAGACTTCTGAGAAAATTGACTTGATTCGAAGAAGGATGAAAGCAGCGCAGGATAGGCAAAAATCTTATGCGGACAAGAGAAGGACGGACCTTGAGTTTGAAGTTGGGGACATGGTCTTTGTCAAGGTGTCTCCGTTACGAAATGTGGTTCGCTTTGGATCTGTTGGGAAGTTAGCACCAAGGTTCGTAGGGCCGTTTCCTATTAAGGAAAGGGTTGGACGGATGGCATATAGAGTGGAGTTGCCCGACAGACTTAGTGGTGTACATGATGTATTCCACGTATCTCATTTGAGAAAGTGCTTACATGAGACCGCAGAGGTGGTAGAGCCGAGCTTGCTTAAAGAAGTGGAAGTAGAGCGTGATGCGACTATTCGACGAGCTCCTACCCGCATCCTTGGGTCAGAGACTAGGAAATTGAGGAATCGAGAGGTTCATCTAGTCAAAGTGCAATGGGGAGAAGACGAGGGCAACGCAACTTGGGAAACGGAAGTAAAGATGCGTTCATTGTACCCGTTCCTTTTTGAGGGTAAGTCTTTTAGCTTCTCCTTTATCGTTTGTCTAGTATTTATCTTATCTTTAGTATGTCCTCTCATTAGTACCTTTGACCTTTAGATAGGGTAAACCTATGGTTGAAACATGTGTTTGAGACATGTTATGTTTGGTGGATGCATGTGGATGCAAGTGGTTGCTAGTGGTTGCTCGTGGATGCATATACACACACTCTAGGCACTAGATCGGCTCAATCACTTCATATTGCATATTGCATAAAATTGTGTGTAGGAAGCTATATTTATGGATGTCTAATGATTGTGTTATCATATGGATGATGCATTTTGGTGAATGATTGTGCACTCATGTAGATATTGTATGTGTCGATAGGGTTCTTTCGCATACATAATGGATGCATGGCACTATCATGGTTTGCATATGTTCATACATTAGATAGGGAACATATACACACACTCTTGGCATATGCTCATACATCATTAGAAATTGTTCTAAGGACAATGGATGCCCGTGTTTGATGGATTGAGTAGATGGTTGTTTGGATGGTAGGATATGCATTCTCCTTAGCTTAGAGATTTCGGGGACGAAATCCTTTAAGGAGGGGAGAATGTAACACCCCGTATTTTGGGTTAATGCTAAAATTCACTAATTACAGAATACATAATCTCAGACGTGAGAATTGGGGGAAACAGGCTGCGTCATTGCGTTCGTCTCGGAAAAATACGCAAAATAGAGTCCGAGTTTTCGAAAATCGGAGTCCGTATGGCCCAGTTATGGCCCGATGAAGTTTGCAGAAAATTCAAAACTAAAAACAGATTTAAGAATTTAAAATTAAGATTTTCAATTGGAACAAGTGGGGTCAGGCGGGAAAAATCCCGCCCTGACCATGTCGACAGGGCTGTCGACAGGCCTGTCGACAGGGGTGTCGACTTGCCTGTCGACAGGGGCGTGGCGTCCAGTGAACCTGGGTGCACCAGGTTGGGCTTTAGGCTGGCTTGGAGGGCTGGTTCTAGAGATTTCCGAAATCTAAGGGTCCTAATCTAATCTAGGGTTAATCTAAGGGCCTAAAACACTCACCTAATCTATAAATACACCCTAAACCCCCCCTAATCCTTACCAAAAATAGAGATGATGGCCTCATGCCGCCAAATTAAATCTTAGAGGGAGCCTCCACTAATTCATGAAGGAAGTTGCAAGCTAATCAATCTCTAATCATTATCTTCTTCATATTTAGCAACTAATTCCACTTCATAAGTTTGCTAATATTGGGTTTGGTGAGTTTCTATCACTTTAACATCAATTGTTAAAGTAAGTAGATTGGGTGTAATGAGACTTATGGTCTTGAATGCGGATTATAGAGTTTGAATCATTTATAATGATATGCTACTCTATGTCTTCTTATGTTTATGCATATGTAACAAGTGGTTTTATGCATGTTTAATAAGTTGGTTTATGCATGTTTAAACAAGTGAGTTATGCAAGTTCATATGCAAGTTATGTGTGTAATGCTATGTGTATGATGTTATGGAAGTTCATATGCAAGTTATGTATATGCTTAAATGCAAGTTTAACATGATATGCAAGTTATGCATGCTTATGCAAGTATGTGAATGCTCATGCAAGTATGTGAATGCTTATGCAAGTTATGTATATGCTTAAATGCAAGTTTAACATGATATGCAAGTTATGCATGCTTATGCAAGTATGTGAATGCTCATGCAAGTATGTGAATGCTTATGCAAGTTATGTGTATGCTTAAATGCAAGTTTAACATGATATGCAAGTTATGCATGCTTATGCAAGTATGTGAATGCTTATGCAAGTTAGGTGTATGCTTAAATGCATGTTTAACATGTTATGCAAGTTATGAGAATGCTTATATGCAAGTTCAACATGTTATGCAAGATATGTGTATGATGATATGCATGTTTGGGTAAATTGTAGTTGGGTTAATATATGCTCATATATGCAAGTTGACATCCTCTTAACCCATGACAAAGATATATGCTAAAGCTTTGGGTAAACCCATGATATTTATGATGGATCTTTCCTTTATTATGTCATGGAAAGAGAACGATTTACGTGGGTAACGATGGGGTGAATAAATATGTTAATAAAAGTGTGATTGGGTATGATTAAGCATACCATAAAAATAAATTAACATAAGTGGGAATTTACCTATTGAGTTAGGTCTACCCCATGGGAATTTACCTATTGAGTTAGGTCTACCCATGTTATGAAAAATGTGTAATTAATTAGGGATAATTAATTATGGGGGTGATTAATTAGGTGTAATCAATCGACTAAGACACGAGGTTGGACCCTTTTGTAGCGTAAGACTGCCCGGAACCGACCGGCAAATCCAGCGGCTACAAATGATTGGCCCAATGTGAGAGGTCTTAGGCACAAATTAAATACGTGACAAGTGTAAAGACACGAGGTTAGACCCTGTTATGGCGTAAGGCTGCCCGGAACTGACCGGCAAATCCAGCTGCCATAAAAGACGGTCTAATGTGAGAGGTCTTTACAAGGGTTACGTTCTTAATTAATTAAGAAACACTTAACCAGATAAGCATGTAGTGGGGCATGAGGGGTTAAGTGGGTGCCTTGGGTGGCACGTGGAAATTCAGTGGTTGCCTTGGGTGGCATGTGGAAATCTAGTGGGTTGCCTTGGGTGGCAATAGAAAATACGATTAGAATACTTAACCAAGTGGAAACATGTAATTAAACATGATTAAAGGGTTAAGTGGGATACACTAGATAAGTGACAAGCTTAGGTGGGTAGCTTGTGGGGGCCCATTTCAACCAGTAACCCATATGTATCTTATTGGGCTCGACCCATGTCGAGGACGGGACACGCGTACTGGGCTTGACTATAAGAGGCCAAAACGGGGTAGCGGTGGCAACGCAAGTCCAACGGGTTTCATATGCGTGTGTGGACCCGGGCTGGTAGGTAAGACGTTGTTGCATCGTGTAGATATAAGCCGTGCACCGCTTGTTGTATCGGGTTGCCACTTTGGGGAGTGATACACCCCACTGTGGGGCCGGCACGGGTATCTACGGTAGGGAGCCGATCGCTTGGGAGTAGTGGGTACACCTAGTGGAGATAGGGGCAGACGGCACCTATGTAGTCAGCTAGGGGTACAAGAACTACTGGGAAAATTTTCTAAGTCCTTGGGAGGGATCAACCTTTAAGTAGGGATGACTGGTGTGGTGCAGTGTAGTAATTACCCTTGGGTGGGTAGATGCGTCTTTGCGGTCATCTTAGTTTATCCTAGGTCTACCAAACTGCTTGGTATAGCCATTCATCCCCAGACATTACCGTATATCAAACTTATGTCTTCTCTGGTTACTTTAATGATTGTATTGTTAAAGTTATAGGACTCACTCAGACTTATGTCTGACCCCGTTGTTTTTATCTTTTTCCCAACCCTCAGGTCCTACGGTGGATCCTAGCAGTAGTGGAGTTTGATCGGATTGCTGTTCCAGTCTTTAGGAGCTTGGGTAGATGTAAAGCTCCAGTTATCCAGTTATCTTTTCTTTTGTCATGGCTATTGTTGTTAAGTGGGATTATGAATAAATTTATTTGATGGATATTGTACTTGACTATTATTGTGGTTTTATGATGTAACCAGACATGTTTTACTTCCGCTGTTATGAGATGATGTTTTAAAATATCAAGTACTATTTATATCTGTCTTGTTGTAATTTATCTGTTCTATATTCACTAAAATACTCCACTGATGCTATGGCATTCCCTTAGTAAGTGACCATAGCGGGTGTGGGGTGTTACAATATGCTCTTCAACATGTTTCGTGGGGGTTGGGAACTTCCAACCATTGTTGTATACTACGAAGGCGGCTCCTTAGACATTTCACCCTTACCTTTCCTACGACATTGGTACTTCTTCCTTGGCTTGGGAGCTGGCAGTATTTGCGCAACCTCTAATTAAACGGTAGAAGTGGAAGAGGAGGAGTTAGGGGATGGTTTAGTCTATCCATTTTGTTCTTTGATAAACACGAACACAAGAAATGTTTGATAGACATACCATTCACTTTGCTTTTTTAAGGAACTTCTTTCTCCATCTCATCCACTAACTGAACAACAAAGTAAAATCCATCTGCTTATAAATAACATATGATATTAAATTATTTACGAGTCTTATACAATGCTAAATTTATATATGTACTGCATTTCTTTCTAGTGGAGTTCTAGAAGCGTAGAAAGGAGGAAATGCTGCAGGGGTTAGCGATGGTCTTGACAACATATATCAATGTATAATGTCCCGATATCATTCCATGTATTGCTCACTGGCTAGTGTGTGCTCATGCACATGTTCCTTACAAGCAAAATGATTATTCCATAATGTTATCATTTACTCATGCATATCTCCGACAACCGGAACAAAATAATGGGGAGTAGGGTAAGGAAGATGCTGATGTAACAAGAACTACTTCATTACTCTGTTTGGAAGATGAAATGTACTATCTATTAGATAAAAAAATTGGCTCTCCATTGAGGTATAGCTTCTGTGCACGATGGAAGAAGTGCCACAAGGGCTTCTTCACTATAAAGTT
Source organism: Allium sativum (assembly GCA_030737875.1). Classification (NCBI taxonomy): domain Eukaryota; kingdom Viridiplantae; phylum Streptophyta; class Magnoliopsida; order Asparagales; family Amaryllidaceae; genus Allium; species Allium sativum. The sequence continues at coordinate 52,514,489 of CM060920.1, read as the reverse complement.
CCATATCATTGCGTCACAGGCAAGAACATCGAGCTCGTTCCTATGAAACAAAAATTGCGTCTCGGTGAAAGTTTCGTATTCACGGGTCCAATCCACTAGCATATACACAAGTTTTAATACAATTCACCATCTACTTATATGTTTATCGAACCAAACAATAAAGTATATTTTACCTTGGTCCATATGGTTTTGTATTGTCAATTACTGGTCTCTTCATTAAAATACTTCCGACTGGATGATTACTCCTAGACATAGCTGCAAAAGTAGTATGTGTTGTATTTCAATTTTGTCCAATACTTACTAGACATAATCAATTATGTAAATACTTAAACCGTATATGAAAAAGACTCAAACAACCACCGATAGACCTTTGTTGTAACAACCCGACCACATCCTTTAAAGTAATCATCATCTCACCTAATCGAAGGTGAAATGTGGATGTCTCTGGCCTCTATCTATACGAAAAAGGTATAAGTTGTAATTGAGCTGTGCATACTCTAATTTATGCACCATCCCAAATCTAGCTCTATCTAGTAGCCCAATATCTCTAGAGGATTCGATGTGACCTGCTTAATTGTAGAAATATGTTCAATAGTTTCTTCTATATCTCAAGCCTTCGTTTAACAATAACATAAAATCTTGTATAAGTAAAAAAATAAACAACAATATGATCAAAAATATTAACAAATTAAAGATAATGCTAATGTCATCAAGTCCGGATAATTAATCTGATGTTGTTCTTGTAAGTATAGAACGCTTGGCTCAACTGGTCTAGTTTCCATTTCTTCATATTCTATCAACAATTAAGATACACAAATCAGTCCAATGATCAATAAACAAACAGTGATAACCAATCGATGAAAAGCTATTCAAATGATGCCAACAAACATCACATTTCTATACTTGTCAAATGCCATAACTCTTTCTCACTTTTTACTTCGCAAATACATTACATGTAAACAACTTTTCTATACAAACTAGTTTTAACCAAACGAACATGTCTTCAAGGTACAAAATAAAACATAATCAAACTACAAACTTCTAAAGCATCACATTTTCATACATTACACTTACGAATTGCTATATACTCATCCGATACATATCCAAAATACGCATACAATCGTTACATTTCGAATTTCATACAAGTCCTTCAAAGTACACCAACAATTTTGATTTTATCAATTTAAACATCAAATGGTTTACTATATGAACATGAATATCATTTTATTCAACATATAAATATTTATTTTATTCAACACATGAATACTTTTAATCCTTTCCTGAATATTATTTTAAAATATTCTTTATTTTCCCAATTGGAATGAGACCCAATCAATTACCATATAATGTTAATTATATGGATTCCATACAACACATGTATATAATAACAATGATAAACAATCAACCATCATCCAAAGTGCACTACATAACTGCATAAGCATTAAATTTAAATACTTAACACTTACAACAGTCTGTCAACCCATCGATTGACATACAACTAAACAATTGGGATTATTGTATGTCAATTATCATCCCAATACCCGTGTGGGGTTTTCAATCCACAAACACATATTTTATTTGTGCAGTTGGGCGATGTATAAAATTTATCGTCCCAATTCATATCAGTAAAATGAGTGTACACAAACAAATCGTCCGATTTGTAAATGAATATTTATTTGTTGAATAAAGTATTTAAACAATAAAAATATCATTTTTATTGAATGTATAAACCATTAAAAATATTCATGTGTTGAATAAAAGCCGTGTTGATTAGATTTGCGACATTTTGATGCGATTTTGTTCATTTTTATAATGAATATCGAAAAGGAAATGATTTCAAAGTATAATATTTGAAAATATTATCATTTATATATATCGATAATGTGGAATATTCAATTTTGATTTGAAATTGAATATGAAGTTGAAATCGTTTCGAAAATGAATTTAAAATTATAAAATACGTTTTAAATGGTAATCGACGAAATATATATAATATATATTATATATATTTAATGGCCTGAATAGAAAGCGTCGCGCTGCGGCAGTTCGCGAATTTCGACTATTGACTTCGAATTGACGTTACGAGAGGTTCGACTGTCGGATTCTTCTGAAGCTGGAACTGTTGTGTTCGTATCGAAAATAGCTTTCTAACGAATACAAGAAATTAGAAATCTAACGGTTTGATTTGGAATTATGTCCAAATCAAATTTAGAAAAGGTCGCCGTAAGTGCAGTTCGATGACCGTTTATGGAAATCAACTGTACGGGCCTTGATAAAATTATTAAAAATATCAATAATTTGTATAAAATCATAATAAATGATTTGGAAAGAATTGGGATGAAAAATTCCATATTTGAAAAGATAAATATATTTTATCGAAATGAACTAGTTATGAACTAGATTTGAAATCCATTATTTTTAAATAAATAAATTGGTTTTGAAATGGTTTTAAAATAACCAGAATTTCCAATATATGAATTAGAATGGATTTGAATCGAAATTATCTTCGGGATGTTTCAATATTGGATTTCATGATTATACAGACATTATGGAGGAATTTGAAAGATATGTATATATCGTTATTCCAATACGATATTTGTTGGTTTCAGAATTTGATATTGAATATAAGCCGATATATTTTCTATTCAGAGCCTTGTATTTAATATCAAATAGGATTTTGGGTTTGTCCTGAACGGGGTCTTCACTAACACTGTTCTTAAACCCAATTGTGAAAAGAACAAATCTTTTATTAAGATTTAATGAAGTTTACCAATTAATTAATATTTAATTGGAATTGAATTGAATTGGATTTTGGGTTTGTCGTGAATGGTATCTTTAATAACACTGTTCTTAAACCCAGTGGAGTTAAGAAAATTAGAAACTAATTGGAGATTAGATAAGTTGAATGGTTTCATGGGTATTGATCTGATGTTGGTTTCGGCCTTTGGCGTTAATACTTAGGGAGTTGTTTTCTTACTAATTTACGGTTAGAGACTGATGGAATGTGATTTTGGGTTTATCGTGAAATGTGTTTTAAATGACATTGGTTCTTTAACCCAGTTAAAGACAGATATTATTTTCCTAGAAGTTGAATAATGATTAATATTGATTTTTGGGAAGATTAAAACTAAGTGGAGTTTTAATGAATCTTTAATTAGATTGATACGTGAATCGATAATTTAAATTATCAAATTTGGGAAATGATCGAGAATGGAGTATCTTTAGTTTTGCTCCTAGCGATAGTTAAATATTTAATTAGATTTGAATGTGAAATGGTAATTAATATTTACCGATAACACCTTGTTGTTAGATATGGAGTATTATCGGTTTTGCTCCATGGGATGAATAGGTTGGGATTGGGAAATAAAATAAATGATTACTTCGCTGTGGTTCGCTAATCCCGACTAGTTTGGAAAACCTTGATATGGTTTGACATCTAAAGAAAGATTAAAGAATAAATTAAAAAGAATTTATATTTGATAAAATTAATGGGATCCTATTCCCTAATGATGTGAATATTTGAATAAAAGAATATTCGGAATTGGAATGAGGCATATGTTGTGTTTGTGTGGCACTTGTTTATTATATACATGGGTTATTCGGAAAGGTCGGGTTTATACCCATTCTGAATAAATGATTCGACGATAAGTTGACAATGAAGACGGTGGTTGAACACCGGAGGTCTTCACATCGTTTGGATGATTACTGATGTCTTGATTGGGCTGTACACCCAAGACGAGGTAATAAGTGGTGATCGTCCAGACGTACTTGGAGATCGACGGATATGCGAGGGCCTCTCTCCTGTATTGGACTTATGGGACGAGGAATAAGGTGCTCCGGTTTCGTTCAGATCAAGAACTAACTTGTAAATTGACTGTGTGTCTGACATTGGATTTTATTCTGTGTTGATTGATTTCTATTAAATATATATCTGATTAGCGGTGGAAAATTTATTCTCTTGCTTAACGCCATTCTCTGAGACGTACGAGCTCAGAGGTTATATATCAATATACACCAGTCGCATGGCGTGAATTGCCTGTGTGGCATGCTGAGATGCAAATGATCAAGGCTCCTGTTGAAATGCAGAGTCTTGTGGTTAATGATCAAAGCACAGCATGTGTGGCATAACTTTGTGTATAGCGTTAATTCGCGAGCCTCACACCTCGGTATGAGTCAAAAACGGGATCGTGACTGTAGGGAGTGCCCGACATTTCTTTCTAGTTATGGGTGGTGTCAGCATTTTACAAGCCCTGACATTTATATTATTTTTACCTATGCGGTTGTTGGAATGCGAGGTGCTTCAGATATATCGGTCTCTACGGAGCCGATGGATAGGTTCGGTAGGACCAGAAAATGAGTGTTCAGGTATAACCAATCTATTATGTGTGGATTGGCCCTGAAGATCCAAGGGTTTGCCAGCGTCCGAATCCAGAGACATTTGCTAGAGTGTCTCGAATCGGTGAGGAGCCATCCGTGGCCTCGACTCATGACGGAAATCCAATTTCCAATATGTGACATTTTGGTTTTATTTGTAGAGCCTAGTATGGCGACATAGTGGGATGGGACACTATGCCGTCTATGATTGATACATTTATATTTGAAGTTGTTTTCATACACTTTACACTATAATAGTATCAAAAATGATTTGTTTTAAATGTACCAAGCATGTTTGGCTATTATAAGGTGAAACTCTATCCTCCGGCTTGCGTTGCATTATGTGATGGGAGCTGAGTCTTATAATAGCTTCATTTTTCTAAAAAGAATTGCTTTGTTTATTCTATGCACTGGTATTCTTGGGAGGAAACCCGTTCCGTGCTATACGGCGTGGTCCCTTGATTTACTTTATTTTTAAAGCAAAGATTTAATAACTGTTTTAGTTCTCACACCAGTCACATGACTGACCTGGAGATTATTGTTTTAACCTAAACTCTGGGTGCCCTTATTTTCCACACAGGCAGCTAGTAGTTGGGTTTTTGCAGATTTATATTCATAGGATCCTGGTTTACAGCTAGAACGATATTTGGAAATCTCTGTATTTGTGTATTACTTGCAGTTGTGTTTTGTATTGTTTTTCCGCTGCTATGTAGTGTATTGTAATCTCTGATATTTATCGAATATATTACTTATACATTATTATATCTCAAAACCCTAAATTATGAGTAACCCTAATATATGAAAAACCACGTTTTTATCACAAAATTTAACCATTACATATGAATAGGAAGAAATTGAGAACATGAGGAGGCCATTCTAGTGAATTTAATGAAAAAGAGGTTTATTTGACTAGTTTTGAAGTTGGAAAGAGAATTTTCGTTTTGGTTGGTAATAGGTTTAAAAATGAAAAGAAGAGAAGGATAGAAGGGGACTGGTTTTACCGAGCCTCCAGAATGGGGCGAGATCCGAAATAACGCTTTCTGGAGCTATTTCAGATGTCGCCAACAGAATGACTACCATTGGCAGAATATGGGGTAACGCCTTAGTAACAAATTGAAAAATTAGAACTAGTGGCATCTCAGATGCCGCACGTTGTCTACGTGGTCAGAACTGGCCTATTTTAAAATTAGTTTGGAAAGCGACTTATTTTTCTCATAAGTTACAAAGACTAGTCCAAATTAAAAAAAAAATCATTTTTATAAATGAATGCTTCAAGTAGGAGAATAAGGTGGCAAAAGAGAGGGGAGGGAGAGTTATATAATAAATAAATAGGAAGATGCGAGGAGTTACAGTTAAGAAAAATTTTGTCAAATGAAACCATCAATGCAGTTACCAAGTTAAACCCCCTATCATATAATAGATTTTTACCCAAACCACGTGACCACATTTATGAATTCGATTTATAATGTATAAGGTATATTACGGGCCAGTACAATATCCGTGTACCAAAAATTTCAATATTCAACTCGATGTCGAAAACAAACCATGGCTCCAAACCTACAAAATAAAATACCATCATATTCAGAGTTCTTATTCGAACGGGATAAATCACGGAAAACGAGTAAATTAAAGTTTGTATGAATTTCTTTATTTATGTCATACTATTGTCACTACCATCTCCTTTGTTCTGGTTTTAGTCATGTATTTGGTTTTTGGATCTAACGGTATGTTGTTTTGGTGAGAGTGGGGATACATGTTATGGTGATGTGGTTAGATGTCATGTAATTATTGTTGGTTGTGTTAGAGATCTTGGATTTCTTCTGACTCCTTCGCCGCGACATGCCTACGTTGCCAACACAATTGCTTAGAAACAGTGGTGTCCTGTTTTTGGTGTGTTTCTGGTGGTTCTTCTCTTTAAGGTTTTGTCAGTGCTTTTGTTTCTCTATCAGCTAGATGTTAACTTTTTTGAAGTGTAGAAACCTTTTGGTTTCTCTGTTCAAGTAATGCTTCTTTGGATCTGCTCATCTTGGAGTAAGAAAACTTTTTCTTTGATGGTGCTTACCCTATTGGGAATTGGAGATGATGTTTTCTATTTCATTTCCTTGTTGCTGTTGGCTTAGTTTGATGTGTTTTACAACAGTAAGTAACTTATTTTTGAGTGAGTTGTTATGATGTAGTTTCACTGCCTGTGTGCAGTATATCACTAAGCTGAATGTCATGTTTTCCTCTCCCTGCACGGAGAATTGTCGTTAGTGGTCTAATTGTTAGGATTAGCTCCTATGTTATAAGCTAAACCAATAACAGTGGTTGTCCCACTGTAAAAATTTATGTGGTGGTCGGTCCGCCTTAAAAACCGATTGCTAGGTTGGTAATCAACAAATCTTCTATAATCTCTGTAATTATAATGTATTATTATAACAATAAGTGTTTGTAGATCACTTTACAAACCGTTCGGCTTTGCCAAAAAAGAAGATTATCTCTATCGTATCGAACGTATAAGTCGATTTAAACGGTGTTATCTAGTGAATTTGGAATTTCGCGAAATGAACATCGACATTTCCATTATAAACTTTTCTAAACTAATTTCATATATAATATTTTATATTTTAAAAATTAATATTTCAATGTTAATTTATTTACCGATTTCACCAACAAATTTTAAGAAAGATAAATTCTAAATTAAACGACTGTTTTAATTTTTCATATTCAAATTAGTCATTTGTATTTTACATTTATATTCAAAAACTAAATCCACGAGTTCTTATAATTAAACATAAATAGAATTTCATGAATTTTGGAATAACAAATTTATAATTCGTCACAACCTCCCCCACTCGAAACTTTTCATTTCTGAAAAGGAACAGAATAGGAATCTGGAAATTTGATATATATTATTAAATAATCAACTTATACATATTTAAACTGCTTAGTGTAACACCCCACCTCCGCTAGGGTCACTCGCAAAGGAATGCACTAGGTTTGGAGGGGCATTATTGGTAAACATGCACAGAAATATTACAAGACAGAACATATAAAACAGCGGAAGTAAAACAAATTTCATTACTTTATAAAACATCAAGGTCTAAAGCCTTTTACATCAGAGTACATAGAAACCTGTCTTGCAATTAGTAAAGAAGCATAAAACCTTTTCATAAATTATTCCCCAAAATAAAGCGGTGAAGCAGCAATAGCCAAGAGAAGACCAAGCTATACATGATGACCTTCAAGCATAAGAGGTCCAAGCTAAATAACAGTATTTCCTCCCTGAAAACCTGGGGGGAAACGGGAGACAAAGAGGCCATATCTCGGTCATACGGACTCCGATTTACGAAATTTCGGACTCTATTTCGCGTATTTTTCCGAGACGAACGCAATGGCACAGCCCGTTTCTCCTGATTCAGATTTTATGATTAAATTCTGCCTTGATTCTTGTCTTAGCACGTTGTAAAAATCCGGGTTGTTACACTTAGTTTTTTAACAAATTTGGAGATAATTAGTCAAAATCTTTAACATTTTTAGATATCTTTCAAAATAATCTAATGTCTAAACTCAACGTCTCAATTTGTATCTTATATCTTCTCACTTTCGAAAACTAGAAATCAATACGGATGATATTATAGTCATCGCCTTAATTATTTTTAGCTAATAGAGTGATATTTTAATAATATATATCTCGTACATATCGAACTTAGTACATACATTGGCCAGAAGCGTGCCCAAAATCTGCAAGTACTTGACAGTTCAATCTTTAACATTAGATGGAAAGAACTCAAAAACTATTCAAAAATTTTAAATATATATTATAAATAATATCTTTCAAATCATTTGTTTATTACAAAAATTCTACCTAGGAAATTACATATATATAACACCCCTTCTTATTAAATTTGTTTTGAGATAAATGAATGGTCCTTACAAGGAGGAGAGCATTCATGCAATTTTATTCCACACTTAAAAGGGGATCTATCAAAAAGTCTGATAGGTAATAAAAAAAAGCTATACAAGAAAAAAAAAGTAAAAAGCCAAACCAAACTTAAAATATTAGAGTCCGACATATAAGAATACAACAGAGAAGAAACAAAATACAAAAGTGAAAAACTCTCCCAACTTGCAACTGCACCGAAAAACTTACAAAAAGTAAGGATAAAATGTAAATTCACGCTCACACACATACATAAACATACAAACATATATATATATATATATATATATAGGGAGAGACAGAGAGAGAGAATGTACTAAAAATAAGAGAATATAGAACTACTAATCCAAGACAAAGAGAATGAAGCAAAAAACATAGAAACAACAAAAGTAAAGGATAATTATAACAAGTACAGAATTTAGACTATGTGTAACACCCCATAATTTTATTACATTAAAATTCACAAATTAAAGTATACTTAATTTTTAGAAAAGAATTAAGTGAAATGGGTTGCGCAGAGAAATATATATATATATATTGATATATATATATATAAATTAAAAATTAAATAAATAAATATGCGAAAAAGTTCAAAACAGCGAATTGGGAGGGGGAATAACCGAACAGGCCCATTTTTGAGGTCGACCCAAGCCCCGCTGGGTCGACTAGGGGTTAATCCAGGGTGAGTGGCTGTCAACCCATGGGCCGATTCGCTCAAATGCAGATTTTGCATTTGATTGGTTCTCATGGTTTAGGGTTAATCTAATGGTCCTAAATAAGTTCCTACACCTATAAATACATCCTAATGCTAACCCTAAACCTAATTAAAATAGAATAGTTACCATCATACCGTCGCCATGGAAATCAATGGAGCCGCCGCGAACTAAGAAAGAAGAAAAGCAAATTCAATTCTAATTCTCTCAACCCTAAAGCAAAGCAAAACTCTCTTTTCTTCTCTAAATTGTGAGTATGATGATCTTAACAAGATTATTATCATTTTAATTAGGTTGAGTTATGAATGGATTATGAGTAGATGATGTGAATTATCATATATGTTGTTGTAAACCCCTTTTGCTATCATGTATATTGTAAATCCAATGTTATGTGATGATGATATCTTATATGTTGTAAATCATGCTATGATGATGTTATGTATGTTGAAAGTTTCTATGCTAAGTTGTGATGAATCATACATGTTAAAAAGGCCATGATGTTACGATCTATGCTAGTTAGTTCATATTAATTAAATCATCATGTTTGGGTTATGTTGATCTATATGACAAGTCACATATGCAAGTTAGATTGATTAGAAAAGTTATGAACATATACCAAGACATCTATTATGACATCTAGAATTATGCTATGACATATGTGATATCCTATGCTAGTTCACACCATCATTATGTTGCCTAAAAACCCCATATGCAAGTTTATGTATAGATTTGGGCTATGATCATATCATGTAAATTGAGACATTTAACAAGTTGACACCTTTTGATCCTTAACATGTGTAGTTTATGCAAGTTTCACCCCTATTATGATTAGATTTATTTTAATTGTCTATATGTTGTGATAATTTATTTTTGTGCTAGGTGTTAGACTATACAAGTCTAGCCTATATTATGCGTTGAATAAGCGAACGTATAAACGTGGGGTAGGGATAATATTAAGGATTTAATATTAAAAAGTTGGGGGGCAATTGATATAATTTTGCATGCCATAAGTGGATGGCCATAATTGAGTCAATTATGGACATCATTAAAAGTTGACTTAATTAATAATTTGAATAGGGAATTATTAAAACTGGGGTAAAAGATTTTAAGTGTTAATCAATGCTTAGGACACGAGGTTGGACTCGTTTGTGACGTAAACCTGCCCGAACCCGCCTGGCAAATCCAGTGGTCACAAATGTCAGCCAAATGTGAGAGGTCCTAGGCCTAAACTAAAGCATAACGGTTGTAAAGACACGAGGTTAGACTCTTTTATGGTGCAAGACTGCCCGGACCCGCCCGGCAAATCCAGCCGCCATAAATGCCAGTCTAATGTGAGAGGTCTTTATGAGGTTACGGCCTGAATGAATTCAGAAATACTTAACCAGGTAAACATGTAAGGTGGGACATGGGGGTTAAGTAGGTGCCTTGGGTGGCATGAGGAATCTAGGGGGTGCCCTTAGTGGCATGTGAAATACGATTAGTAAGACTTAACCAAACACACATGTAAATGAACATGACTAAGAGGGTTAAGTGGGATATACTAGTGACAAGCTTAGGTGGGTAGCTTGTGGGGGCCCATTTCGACCAGTATCCCAAACGTATCTTTGTGGGCTCGATCCAAGTCGAGGACGGGACACGCATGCTGGGTTAGACTGTAAGAGGCCAAAACGGGGAGATTTGGCAATGCAAGTCCAACGGGTTTCGTATGCGTGTGTGGACCCGGGCTGGTAGGTAAGACGTTGTTGCATCGTGTAGGTATAAGCCGTGCATTCTCAAGTTGTATCGGGTTGCCACTTTAGGGGAGTGATACACCCCACTGTGGGGCCAGCACGGGTATCTACGAGTAGGGAGCCGATCGAAAGTGGGTAGTGGGGTACACCTAGTGGAGATAGGGGCAGACGGCACCTATGTAGTCAGCTAGGGGTACGTAAGGCTATTTATAAAGTTTCTGTGTGAAGCAAGTGGGATCAAACAATAGGGTGACTGGTGTGGTGCAGTGTAGTAATGTGCGGTGCAGTGTAGTAATCATTCGTTAGTAATTAGGTGTGCCTTTACCGTTATCTTTAACGTTATCTTAAACGCTATCTTTATCTTCCTAAGAGTTCATAGACATTTACTTGTCTTCCAGCTTATGCCTTAGTCTAGTTATTTTGATAATAGTATTGTTAGAATTATCATACTCGCCAGACTTTATGTCTGACCCCCTCTATTTCTATCCTTTTTCCCCCTCCAGGTCCTCAGGTTGGGCCCAGCTCTAGTGGAGTTTGATTGAATTGCTTCATCTCTCTTTGGAAAGCTTGGACCGTTGAAGTAAAGTCCAGCTTGTTATCTTTTTAATGGCTATTTATGTAATGGGATTATGTATTTTGTTTTTATGAAGATGGATATTGTACTTGGTTATGATCTATGGTTTTATGATGTAACAAACACGTTTAATTTCCGCTGCAATAAAATGAAGTTTTAGATTTCCAAGTACTATTTATTATCTGTCTTGTTGTAATTTTTCTGTTCTATATTCACTTATAACCTCCATGGAAGTTAATGCATTCCCTTTGTGAGTGACATTAATGGACGTGGGGTGTTACACTATGGAACAATAAAAAAAATCAAAATGAGAAGAGTTACAGAAACAAAGCAATACATATTCTGAACTAACAAGTCAAGAAGAACAAAAAAAGAAAGAAGATAACCGAGAATTGCTATAAAATAACATCCGATAATACAAGCGCATAATAGAACAACCAACATTAAAGAACCGCTAAAGGAAGTTAAAGGTGAAATAAAGTAATATTCCTATTATTAAGATTTAAATTAGACTTTAGATTATTCAACTAACTCTACAATTTTTTAAGAAGCTCTTTGAAACACACATTATTTTTGAATTTTATAAATTGAATTTGAAATCTAATTACATCAATAAAAAGATAAAACGTAAATTAGGAGATCCAACTTAGTAAAAGATTTAGTAAAAGCATGTTTTTTTCCTTCCAAACCAAATATTACAATAGGTTAGTAAAAAAATAGAGTCAAGAAGATACCTTTTAAAATCCTTAAACCGAGGTCTATAAAATTCGAATAAAATCATCGGTAAAATGATTATAATTTAACTTGAGAAAAAATACCCTAATAACTTTACTAGGGATGTAACAACCCGTATTTTAATGATTAGATATTAAACATATTATTTAAATATTAATTGTTAATTATTCAATTAATGACTCCAAATGGGAATTTCCACAAACAATCGAATTAGGACTTGGGACCAGCTCCATTAAGTCCGTATTATTCGTTATATGGAAAATGAGTACTTGGATTGATATATTTCTAACTTGGACATTTTTGTGTCAAAATGACTTTGAAACGTGTGTAAATTGTTGTTTCTGGACATGGTGTCGGATTACGATGAAACTTATATTTTCGGAATCACCGTACTGAGTTGTTGCATGCTATCAAGTTTCATAGCGATCAGATGTACCGTTTGATCATGCGTAAATAAAATGCACATCATTTAATTGTAACATGTAAATATTATATTAATTATTTTCATCCTTATCCACTCCACATCTATGTTACATTACTTCTCCAATCCTTTTCTTCTTCCTATTAAAACGGTCGCTCCTCCCTCTTCCTTTGAAAATCGTTACTCTCAAAGTGTTACACATAAAATCGAGCTGCTACCACTATTGGACTCCTAGCAAGATGCCTTACGTCCTACGCAAATCTGGGCGTGTTTGGCGATGATCGCTGTCACACCTACAAGGTTAGGGCTCGATTTTTCTGGTACCATGGTCAAAGGTAGGAGGAGACGAAGCCGGAATTGGGTCTACGATATATAGGTGCTTTGACAAAGCTGTTCTGGGTGGTTCAGTGGTGGTTTGAGGCCCGAATCGCCTGGAACAGCGTATGGATGGGCTGAAAAGGAATTTGATTGGGTGATGAAGGTAGAGTGTTGTGGTGTCCGTTGCGAAGCATTTATTGGGAAGAGCGCGCTAGATCTGAAGGTTTGTGAATCCGTTGTGTAATGAAGGAGAAAAGAGGAGAGAGAAGATGCGAGCAAGTGGGATTCATGTCTAAGGAAGTACACATATTTAGGAAATGGAAGAAGGGATACATAATTAGAAAATAATTAGGTAGTGGCTAATCTTGCTTTAGTTAATTTAATTATTTGAAATAATGTGAAATTTTAAATATGTGATATCATTTGCGTACGAGGTCGGATTTGGACTCCATTTCTTCCGTTGAACATGTATCGACGAGCTCAACGCTATGGAGCACGTTTGGGTTGATTTGGTTTAAGTGATTGATATTATCTCTCACTGAACTGCATTTGCTCGTATAATGTAAGTTTGACGTTTATAATTGATTGTTAACTATAAAACGTAATATTTGGGATGATTAGGCCTAGAAAATAATTAGTAAAAATATCAATAAGTGATTTAAGTAGTTTTAGCCATGATTATCACACTTTGCCAATTTACGCGCTAAAGTGTGTGGTATTTATTTGTTGCGCGCTATTGCACACTGTTTTGACTATATTGGTAGACGTAGCCTATTTGGACATTTAAATCAATTTGATTGTTATTGATGCGTTCTATTTTATTTATTCCTACTATGGATATTTGTATACTACGTATGTTAGTACATTGCATAGGAATGCTAAAATGGATGCAAACGCCAATGAATGGTGAAATATTATGTAGAAGACATATAGCACAGTCCGATTCGGCCAAGTCTAGTACGGTATAGTGTCAAGATCGAAATGAATCCAGATCAGCATGATATTTTGTGAGGATGACAATGAAGGTCTCAAGAGGTCTTAGGCCAAGTTTCAAGTCATTTGGAGTTTCAGAGAACAAGTTATTGTGCCTTCAAATCTGGTTCGACCCCGTTCTGGTAGGAAGAAGTTGGATTTGGGTTAGGATCGGGAGGAAATGGGTCAACAAAGTGTGAATCGACTATATCGATCCGGATATGGTGATCTAATTGGGATCGACCACGTCGATCCTTATCCGGTTCTACTAGGTCGAACTAGAGTTAGGTCGGCGCGGGGAAAGATGATGCGATGGTGGCCTAAGTGATGTAACATGCATGGTGTGGCGCTTCTCTGTTATGACAACTTCACACTTCAGAAGACGAACTATAATATGACTAACCTAAGCCTAAGACGCGAGGAAAGTCCAAGTGGGGAGTTTCCATAAAGGATCCAGATGGAAACCACTGATGCAACTTTCAAGTTAGACTTTGTTGCACGTACATATACAAAGGAGTTATCGATATTCATGATTTTGTTACACTTTTAAGAGAAGTGGCATGTAGACAAATCAGAGCTAGGGCATTGTGGACTGATTGGCCCGGAACCAAGAGCCAATGTAGAAAGGACTGGGTAGGATTTTTGGCTATAGACCAGAGTAATTGGTTATGACGATAGTCGGGTAGAGACTAGGGCAGTTGGACCCGTCATGGCCCTGATGGATTAGGTGACCAAAGTATTGAGTATTTCATAATTTACGCACTAAGTGAGTGAATGTGAGGATGATTGATGGATGTTATGGTTGTTTACATGTTTGTCGCCATTAATACTTAGACATATATCACATCTTCTATTATTGAAGTTTACCATAGTATAGCTTACATCGACTATTATGTGCTAACTATGTAGATGTAGGGCAAGAATTGTACAATTCTGTATATCCTTCATGACATTGATACTATTACAACTTTTATAGCACCTTGAGATTTGTTTGTCGCTCACACTAGAATTTTTTTCGACCCAAGGTTCTATTTCCCTCTTGTTATCACGGGTGCTCATCGACGATGATGAACAACAGACCAGGTGACACATATGGATGTTGTTTGTAGCTGTGCAGATGGATTAGCAGGAAGCTACGTTTCATATATTTATACTCGTATTCTTATTGTTTATTCTGCTGTGTGGAACTGCAGAGCCTTGAAAGTGTTGTTTATTCTGGCTGAGATAGTTTATCAGCTTCAGTTTATTCATCTCTTGTATAAGCACTGTTACTGTTCAATATAACTGTGTGAGCCTGTATGCCCTGATTATCTGGTTTATACAATTATTATTGTCTTGTCCGTTTTTATATCTAAGATTTTTATTATTATATGTTATGTGATGTGTTGTGATATATACGACAGGTTATATAATTGGGTTTATGTTATGTTATCTTCTTTCTCTTTTCTTCTACTTTCTTCTCTTCTTTCTCTTTTCCCTTTCTTTTCTGCTATTTCTTTCTCTTGACTATTGCTTTACATCGATTGAGTGCTTGTACATCCCAAATTTTTAGTTCTAAGCCCCGATGGTGTATAGCAGGCCGTCACACATGGTACTGGAGCTTAAGTTGCATAGTCTAACTTAAGTAGTACTGAATTCGAGAGTTGATATATACGAGAGAGTACATATTTGTATTATATATATTATTGGTATATATAGCAGGGGTTGCTTTATACACATGTGCTATAGGAATAGTTTTCTCCATTAGCGACCGATCATTCTAACTATTTATCTTGAACGATCTAGTGAACGAGAAATAATTATAATTACTCCGCCTCATGACTTGAGAATCGGGTAGAATCGAGGAATATTTTCCTTGATTTATAATTTTTGTTATTAGTAATGGTACAGTCCATTGTTTGGGATGCTCTAAAATATCTTATTAGTTATAGCACTCAAGTGTAGCGAGTCGACTATGCTGCATTGTGTCGATGCTTATGTGTCCATGTGCATACTGTTCCTTGGAACATAATCAACTATTGTGGTGTGAGAGTTGTTTGTGTTCTTGCAAGGGTTTTCCTTAGTCACTGGAAGTTGGTTGTTTAATAAATTAGGAGACTACTCCTAATAGACTTCAAGGTGGTGCCTGGATTGGTCGAGAGTCTTTATCGTTTCAAGTTCTCAAAATCAATTTCTTAAAAGCAGTTCAAGGTTTATTTCAAAGAGTTTTGTATCGACTTCTTAGGAGTCAATGAGAATTCTCCGATTTAGCTGATATGAGTTGTGTTGGAAACTGTGACTGAATTCGTTGTATTATTGAAGTACAGTTTTTTCTCCCCTTTGTCATTTTGAAGCCTGGAAGGTTGAGTGATTGACTCGGAGGGTGGTTCTTCCATTCCAAAGGGATGATGGTTTGGAGGATTCGATCAGGTAAGCTTGCAATGTTCGATCTTGCGCCCAGTATAAAAGTTACCCCTACTTTATTAGGACAAATAATGGAGACTATGTGTTGATTGTCGTTCCGTCAAGTGCTCCCTCGATGCAACGGGAAATAACGAGTCACCACTTGGTATATGTTTCCATCAATGGTGTTTCCATACATGTTTTAGCTTGGCATCATGGTTTCGTCATTCCATTTGATCTTGCGATATGATGGATGGAATGAGAATGGGACTTATGAAATTATTTTCCCCCCGGATTGTGACTTGTCGTGTTAAGGGATTATTTAGGCTACATACGTGAATAATATCCCATGTTTGGTCGCTAGAAATTAATACCTTGGATGATTGCGGTATCGATAGCGATTAATTACATGCCTCGAGGTAGGGGAGTGTTATGACATAGCTAGTCTATATTTGTAGTATACTTCGTTCGTCAAAACATAAATTCATCGAGTCATCGTTGCATGTTTGCTAAATTTGTTGCTTATTGAGCCTGACTGGACTTAAACTTTAAGTCTAAAGTTCAATTACAATGAGGATACAAAATATTGATGGTAGTAAGAGGTTGTTTGTGACACTAGTGGGCTAGGACAAGCTCTTCAGCAGTGAGTCATCTTCGATTTAGCAATAGTCGGCTGAGACTTAGATCGTCAATAGCGAGTCATTTATGATTAGACGATAGCCGACTAAGACAGTTCTCTAGTAGCGAGTCAATACCTGATCTCATAGATTGAGAGTATTTAATCGCATTTGATGAGGTAACCAGATTGCCGCCATGTTTGAATCGAGTTCCATATCAATCTAGTCATAGATGTTCTTTCGATTGGGAATTACGAGGGGATTCTACGCACTATGAGTAGTTAGCTGGTGTGTATCGATTATAGCGTTTTGCACACTACATTGATCTTGATTAGTTGGTTGGGGCGTTCGGGCCAACTTGTGAGTAGGCATATTTTATTGATTGTGTTGTGGGTATTGGGAATACATCACTTGATGGAGTTTTACTTTACAAAGAGAAAAGTGAAATGATATGGGTCAAGTTGTCTCGAGTAGGATGTCTCTATGAGTCCTATGAGAGTTTGGACGGTTTAAAAGTTAGAGTTGACCCATGAGTGTATTGATTTCTCATTTTGAGCAGGAACAAGAGGTTGGTAACACTCCCTTGGTTGTGTGGGTGGTTTAAGTGTGGTTTGTTTTCAAATGGAAGGTTGTTGCATTTTGGTCCATAACAAAAATCATGTGAGAAGGATTAGTTGACTCATGATTAAGAGTCGATGGCGATATAGTTTGTTTTGTGAGTTGAAGGAAATGTTTGTTTGCAAGGAAATTAGATTCGTTGGTGATGTCACATCATCGAGATTTCTCTTTCTCGGGAGGTATCTCAACCTTTACTAGCGACAATGGTTGAAATTCTTGGTCTTCTACGTGTATGAGTTACCTATGGGTGCATACAGGTAATGTAGTTGTTGTGTGTGTGTCGAGTTGGAGATGTACCCATTCAGAAGCGAGATTTATTAGTGAACGTCGCTTAGGCTTATTACTGGTTATGATTCTGTAACTGGAGAAATGGTAATATGGACTCGGCCATGGTGGTTGGTTCCGAATGGAGGAGTTGTTGTTTGTTTCCAGCATCATGAGAAGGGATTGGTTATACATTTGTTTATAATGAATGCGATGTCATCTAGAAATTGCTGAATGAGTTGGATCGAATAGTTTTTTATAAATATTCGAGATTTTCAAATGGATGCAAGAATAGTTGTCGATGGTTTCCATAATAGGTTGCCACACAAATTGGGATGTAATGATAGAACTCGA
Source organism: Allium sativum (assembly GCA_030737875.1). Lineage (NCBI taxonomy): Eukaryota > Viridiplantae > Streptophyta > Magnoliopsida > Asparagales > Amaryllidaceae > Allium > Allium sativum. The sequence goes on along the minus strand of CM060920.1, from coordinate 52,496,495 downwards.
GTCATGCTCGATTCATTAACGAGAGATGTTATATTAATATTCTTGACTTTAGAATGTCAAACAAGATGTCGAGTCATATATAGATTGAATTTAGTATTTGATGTATCTTATTAGCTAGGTTAGTATCCTGCGTGCTAGGATAGGTATAGATGTTATTTTTCATAATTGCTACTTCTTTGCTTATACATGTTTGATTGATGATGTTCGCAAGTTCATTTATGTTTATACGATTGTTAAACACATCGGATAATTTCACGGTTGTATTGTTTATTTATTCGAAATAAATTCCATACATGACTTGACATGTTTATGTTAGATAAATTTTATTTATTTAACATAATTATTCCCTTGTTTATATTTCTACTATTATGTCTAATCCTCTTTATTTAGTAAATGTCTAGGTAATGAAACAAGATTTGATTTTTTTTGGATGTTCGTTTTTATTTGAATCTAAATGTTATGTTTTCTTAAAAAGAGGTATATGCTAGACGTAGAGTTGTGGTTTTTTCTGTTGGTGCATTTTTCATGATTCTATTCCCCGACATGGGTAGTCACTTTTGGGATTCTGTTTTCTTTTGTTGAGATAGGCCTTACATAGCAATTTTGTTTTTTTTTTGGATCGAGCCATACAAATGAGGTGCTGCATGTGACACCCTACATCCCTTAATGTTACCTATATGAGGATGCATTAAGTTTTGTGAAGCGCAACAGGTATAAAGTAATAATACAAAGGATAAAATTCACAAGACAATATAAATGCAGCGAAAACTTTTAAAACATTAATTTTTATTAAACAAACATCACAACATTACAAATTCAAATACCATATATTCATAACTATAAAACATCTGTCTAGTGGAAAGTATGTCATTAGAGTACAAGTACAAAACCAAAAAAATCATATTCTTCATGAGTCATAACAACAGTCATAGAACAGAAATCGAAACAATACATGGAGTGAGAAATAGTCCAAGTCAAAACTGAATCAAAAAGTCGTGGTCACTGCTGCAATCCATCGTCGGAGAACCTGAGAGGAAAGGAAGAGAGAGAAGGAAAAACAAAATAGGTTAGACACAAAGTCTGGCCTGTTCCAGTGATTTTTAGCATAAGCATAAGATAAAGAAGTATCAAGACTGATCAATAGTACAGGATATGAAAATACAGTAAAGTATGAAATAAAACAAGATAAAGTTAGATAAGCTTCTCATTGATATCCCAAAACAGAATTTTGCACCAACTATTGGAATATCAGGATTAGGTTTACCTAATTACTACCCGGTGATCAACTCCCTAAACAGAAATGAATAACCTGTGTCGGCTATGGTATTTGGGGATATCAGTCCCAAATCCATCAACTAAAAAGATACAGCCTTATCCGCTAGTTTTACAGCGTCTTTTCTTCCCCAATCGGATCCATGCACGCTCATGACTCCGCTGGGACGCACACGTACCCACCTAAAAATTTGAACCTCTTACAATCATCCATCATCAAAACGTGCCCTAATCTCTACCTAGTGTGAGACTTGTTTGATAACAGGAGGTTACTGATTGATATGGGTTCTCGACAGAAAAAAACAGCAGATTGACACAAGACACCCCCTAGGCTTCGCTCCCAAGTTAACTAGGATTTTAAGAGTCCCCACATATTTTACCAGCAGAATGGACATCTTAGCTTATTAATCAGACAAGATTGACTTAGTAGGTTTAAGTTCATTAATACGCTTAATATAACCTTATATATATTCCAAGGTAGTAACATTTCTTATTAAATATAATTCTTTACAACACCCTTTCCCCTAGTAAGACATGCACCTGCTCAGATGTTTATAGTAACATGTTTTCTTTAATATATATCTGATTCACATATTTTCCCATGCAATAGTTAATTAATATAAAATTAAGTCCAGCCAATTTAGATTTACATGTTTGCATATTGTTAGACCAAAAAGTTGTTCTAACACCAAAAGTATCGTGAATAACAGAGAATTAACACTAGAAATGAAGGAAAAAGCAACAAACACACAAATTTATTGTGGTTCGGCATTAAAGAGCCTATGTCCACTTTATATGACTTTGATTATACGTTAGAATGCAAGTAAAATCAATATTCTCTCTCAATCTCACTTTTACAATAATGAATCACTTAGTAATTTCAAGATAACTTTGAATAAAAATAATGGAGGTTTGATAATGGTGGAATCAGAGCTTTGAATTGCCAAAAGATCCTGATAAATGCCAAATATGGAGCTATTTATAGGCAATTTCTGTAGGCGGTTTGTGAAGACACGTGGCAAAAATCACAAGGATCGCGGACCCATTCGTGGCTTGACGGAGAAATTATCAATATGGCAATTATGGACAGGTGTCATCAGATCCTAGATTTTCGGTTCGTGGGTGAACAAGTCATGGTCACCATATCTTGAGTTTGGGGATGGTTCGTGATACATTATCACGAGTGGATCGTGATTGTTATCCATGAGCGGGTCATGGTTGGGTGTCACGAGCAGGTCATGATTAGAGGGCTACTGACGGATAGGAATGTTGTGCTCACGAGCGGGGTCCACCTATATAACTCATGAACCGATATGCTTCCTTTTGAATTTGCACATACGAGTATCTTTGTTCATCCAAGTGGTGGTGCTTATATTCTTGGTGGCTTGGTTGAGAAGCTAGCCAACATTTTGCCCCCCTCGAAGTATATTTTATCATAGATGGAACGTGCTTTGAAATTAATCAATACGCCAATTTCTGAATAGACAAGTGTTGACAGTCGTGTCTGTATGTATCGTCACGCCGTTTCAAAAGATCGCATTTTCTGATGAATATAAATACAGGATTGAGTTTCCAATTATTTTTCTGCTTGTTGATTGACTTCGATCTTTTGAATTCTGGAGCATACTGCGACTAACTCTTCAAGTAAGTCCCTAAATTTCCTTAAATAGTTTTAAAGAAGTACACTACTTTATGGTTCATGTCATTCGTCATGCGTGGCAATCTACTAGCGAAAAATGCCCTCGCTCACGCAATAGTAGGCTCGTTCATGGCCCACTGGGCCAATCCGGTCCATCAAAACGAAAGGAAGAGACCATGGGTCATTGCTGAGGCTATATAAGCCCATTTGCCCTCCAAATTCTTATCTTCCCTTTTTCATTTTTACTGCTGCCACCTTGTCCTCCCAATTTGAAACCCTAATTCGCGTTTTTCCAAAAACCACACAACCCCGAAATTCGATTCAAAGAGGTAATAACACTAAGATGGTTTTTAATTTTTTGGATTGCTATTCTCGTTGCTCTGAACTTCGCATCGCCTCGAGTGGCAATTCCCCTCTCATTTTTCTTGATTCCGATGGGTTTGATGTTGGTCTCGGGGCCGTCGCCAGTGTTGGTGTTAATGGTAGCAGAGCTCAGCGAGTTAAGAATTGAGAGGGAGCAAGGTTTAAGAGATTGCAGGTTGAAGGAGAGATTCAAGGATGGCTTCATCATGGAGGGTCCGTTCGTGTAGATGGAAGATGGGGAATAAGGGAGGAAAATGCCTTGACGAGGTAGCTGGCCAGTTGGCGATCCACTCATGGTGATAATCTCGTGAGTAGAAGAAGAAGTTAGTTGGAAGGGAGATGAGCTTTAGCAGTTCGATTCGTGGGTCTTGATATCTAAGAGGGACGTGGAGGGGAGTTAGGTACCAGGTCAGATCGTAGTTGGGAGCAGGGGTATCGGTTCGTGAAATGGGGACGATTAGGTGGGTCGCGGTAGTGTCTCGAAAACTTCCATGGTACATGAACGAGTACTTTCTCTCGAGCCTTATAAAATCACGAGCCGACCTTCTGTATGTGAGTCATCATCCACCACGAACCGTTACTTGGGTGAGCCGATGTTTAAGACCCCATCACGAGTCGAACTTCCCTCGCGACCCGATTCCTTGTCACGAACCATCCCGCAAACCTTTATGAATTGACTTATGTTTAAGCCTTGACTATACCCGACTTCGGTGTACTAACTAACCAAACATGTCAACTCATATTCCGGTCAAATATCAATTACGAACTGATGGACAGTTAGGTTAGATCCCTCGAGAGAAATTTCTTGAATCGCACTGAACGGGAACTTGACTTAAGGACATGAAATGACCAACAATTCTGCTATTTGTTTTACTTTATGTTTTTCTTCCCAGTACCGTACACACTGGCACTTGCACATACACGGGGTTCATAGGTGTTATGCTCTAATTGCTTATGTTTATTCACCAATACAGCAGATATGTCCGGTGGATGCTCAGCAAGGATTTCTGAGAAGATTGCGGGTCCAGAGTTATTAAGTTGTTATAATTCTGATGCACTTCCATCAGATCTGGAATGGGAAAATTCTGGATCTGATTATGAAACAGGTATGGATACGAAATGAACATCATCTGAAAGCACATCGCTTGAGGACGAAGAGGATGATCGGGATCCCGATGAAATTGAAGGTGTTAAAATATTGGACAAGCCGAGTGACTCCGTATCTTCCAAATTGGATGATATAAAGTTAAAGAGAATTTGATTAAGACACGGGATTCCCTGGGTTAATGTAAAAACCCCGGAGAAAGAGTACAGGCCCCACTTCACTCCAAAATAGCACATGGCTATTAGCAGGGTCATGTGCACAATAGGTGTGATTTCTCCATTTCCTCCAGTTGTTGTTGATCTCTTAGACGGTTACGTATTGCTCCCATGTAACTCCACCTAACGCTTACGCTTCTCTGTACACCTTGTATATCCCATACATAGAGATTTTAGAGATCGAGCTTACCTTCAAAGATTTTAACTTCTGTTATTATTTCAAACATCGTTCTATAAGGACTCTGAACTTCATTTTCTTTGAGTCGATCCCCTCCAAAAAGGTTCTGACGGATGGGCATATTAATTTAGGAGATGCTAAATCTGACTGGTTTTACATAAAACATCATGCTGGATGTACAAGGAAATGGCTACAGTCAAGTAGGTTCTGAATCCTTCAGTGTGTTCCAACTGCATGATTGAAGTGCTAATGTTTTCTTTTTTTGCATAACTCATAATTTCCAAAAGACAATGGGTTCGGTGTACGAAGATCGAATGTCTCTCCTTTTAAAAAGCAAGTCAGATTTCTGCAAGATTAATAAGTGTATAACCGACGAGAACCTTCACAAACACCATCTCTTGGATGTAAGATTTCAAGTTCGGTCCGGGTGGCAAGCCTCACAAATATGTGCCTCCTACTCAGACGATTGGGGAGTCTAGTAGCATGCCTCCAGCCGAGGGGCAGGTGGCGACGGAAACTACAAAGACGACCGAGTTTCCTAAAAGTCCTTCGCCTATGGAGATCCAAGACGACGAAGAAATGAACATATACAAAGGAGGTGAAACTTGAGTTGACGGATCAAAGGATACCTCAGTCTCCAAGGAGCAGTCTCCTCTGAAGACTCCACCGCCAATGGAGCCTACAGCTTCTGACTCGTTAACAAAGGAACAAATATTTGGGGAGTCAGACAAGATACCCTTGCCTGATAACATTTATACATCTGAGGACTTTGAAGCGGAACCGTTCTTCCCTATCTCTGAGGAAAAAAAATACTTCTATCAAAAAGAAGGATATTGTACAAACGAGCCTAGCTCCGAGCCCTGGTCTGTTAGGGGGGATCACATGGGATACACAAATCACATGCATCACTTTTCACAACACCCGTATACTATTTGTATTCACGATCCTTATACTTGCTTGTTATTTTTTGCAGGAAAAATGCCTCGTCGTCGCTCATATTCTCATCGCGAACTTCGTGACAGCACACCTAGACTCAATCCCGTAACTGAGCATGAGCGTAGTGATAGTCGGGGATGAGATAGTCAGAGACACCATGATTCTTATCAGTCTCATTCTACGGGCTCTCGTTCTCCTTTGAGGCAAGATCCCGGGAAATATAATAGTCGTCAGGTGCCACATATGGGAGGTAAACAACTTCCTAAAGCTCCGACTCCCCCGAAAGGTATACCTCCTCAGGGCAAACCTTCCAAGAAACATCATGAACCCTAGGACATGCACAAAGATCCCAGCAAAGATTTGGAAAAGGACAAGACCGCTCTTGTCCCTTCTGATCAACACCACTTTGACACTTCCACCGCACATGTAACACCCCACCTCCGTTACGGTCACTCACGAAGGGAATGCCTTAACTTTGGTGGAGCATTTTAGTAAACAGAACAGAAACTTACAAGACAGATAAAACAGTACTTGAAAATTTTATAACTTTATTTCAACAGAACCGAAATAAACTTGGTTACATCCTTTCAAATCACAATATCAGAATTCAAGTACAAAATATCAGTCTTGTACAAAAGCCTTCAGAATGCATAGTTTAAAATAATAATCCCCACAGAAGAAGACAAGGCATACTTTAAGCACTTCAAGCAGAAGAAATCTGGATCAAGCTAGAGTATTCCCTTCTACAAAACCTGGGGGGGAAACGGAAGAAAGGAGGCAAAACAACAAGGGTCAGACAAAAAGTCTGGCAAGTCCAGTGATTTTCAGTTATGAACAGATAATAATAACATGACATGAAAATAAAATTGGATGAGAGATAACTGTAACAGGTGTAGCAGATATAACAGAAGAACATAATGACATAAGCTATTTCTTTACACTTCTCTGCACTAATACTAGTATAACAGAATTAGGTGTCACCCTAATGTCTAAACTGAAACAGAGACAGGTACAGAATAATTTCCACAGAAACAGAATGTTAATAATGGGCCTTTACCACCCGATCAGAAACAGACAGAAGCAGAATGCAGATAATGGGCCTTTACTACCCGAACAGAAACAGATTAATTCCTATGGAAACAGAATGTAGAATTAGGTGTACACTAGTAATTGGGCCTTTACCACCCGAACAGACGATACCACGCAGAAACAGACAGGTGTTGCCACCCAACAGAAACAGACGGTACCAACAGAAACAGACAGAACTAAGTGTACCCTAAAACCCTACCCCAAGCGATCGGCTCCCTAATACATAAATATCCTGTGTCGGCCCCACAGTAGGGTGTATCACTCCCTAAAGTGACAACCAATTGGCACAGACCTATTTACAAATGTAACGGCGTCTTACATTCTCAGAGGCAGACCGGGATCCATGCACGCACATGACCCGGTTGGAACGCACCATCAACACCCCTCGCCATTATCAGAATGAAACGCTTATAATTAGTTCAGTAAGCGTGCCCGGACCCTACTTACTGTTGGGTCAAAGTTTTGATACCAGAAAGGGTTACTGACTAATATGGGTCCCAAACAACAGATGACACAAGTAATTCCCCTCATAACCTTGTGTCCCCAGAATAATAGATTTCAGCTTAACTTGTCTACAAGTTTCATACATACAAAGTTTAGATTAACTAGTTCACAGATCAGACAATCAAGTTAACAGGTTTTCAGACTAACGGATTAGATGTTCGGATTAACAGGCTTACAGATTAACTGGTTACAGATTAACAGACTTACAGATTAACTGGTTACTGATTATCTAACTTTGTATTGGGCCTACGGATTCACGAAACGGGTTTATCAGATTCATTGGTCCAATTGGTTTAACCTTACCCAACACGTTTTAGACATCATAATTAGCTCAGATTTTCATTAATTAAATATTAATGCCCAAACCTCTCACATTAGACTGACAGTCTGCGGCTACTGGTTAGGCCGGTTGGTTCTGGGCAGGTTTCTGTCGCAAACTGAGTCTAACCTCGGGTTTCAAGCACGTTATGACTATCTTCTCACATTAGAACCTATTGTTTGCGACCACTAGAATATGTCGGGCGGTTCCGGGCAGAATTACGCCGCAAACTCATTCTAACCTCGAGTTAGGCCAAGTTTATCTTTGTGGCCAATTAATTAATGATTTACCATTTATACCCACGCCTAATATACATGTCAATTATTCATAGCTAATTCAGATTATGTCAATAGCAGACTGAATATCTCAGCTTAACAGATACAATAGATAACAGATTTTCGCAGATTAGGCGTCTTAATGGATTCAGAAGATTAAGAAAACTAACAAATTAGGCATCTCAACAGATTTAGTTTAGCAGGTTTGGCATTTGCAACAGACTTAAAAAATGACAGATTTGGCAGATGAACAAATCTAGCAGAACTAGCAGATTAAGCAATGTAACAGACTAGGCAAATATAGCAGAACTAAATAGCAGATTTTATTATTCCTTAAGGTTTCATTGACCCATCTTGCCTAATTATAAATTTGGCCTAAGTTTGCATGCCTAAATAATTGTCATGGTTCACAATATGATTATATACCAAATATATCCATCTATTACTATGCATGTCATATATCCCAAAGATCCCTTACTTAGGTGTTTATTTACATTAATAGATGCCCTACTCTCATGTAAATCTTTATACCTAAGCCATATTCTTTTTATCACAAATCATATGTTCAATACCCATTTATGTTATAAATATAACATGTCCAGTCATATGTCTCAGATTTTGTTCTAGCTACAGTCCATGTTCTTTCCTCAAATCAGTCACCTATTGGTCATGCCCAATTTATGCATCATTCATTTTACTGTCCCAAATATTTTAGCGTAGGTTAATCTCTTATGAGATTGGCTCAGGCTCGTGGTAGCCTGGCTATAGAACAGAAAGAGGAAAGAGATACAAAATAAGATAGATCAAAACATAACAGAACAAATATAACCTCAGATTCAGATTTATAATTCATGTCACAATCAGAATTAACGTTTATATCGGAAAATAACTGCACTTGCCTTGATTGGATTAAAGAAAGAACTTTAGTTGTTGCAGAATTGTTGCAGAAGCTTTAATCTCTAATTTGAATTGAGTTGCTAAGGTTGATGTTGATTAGCTTCTAGTTTTGATTCCAGCAGAGTAGCGACGCCATTTTTATTTTTATTTAGAACAGAGGCAGAGAAGAAGAAGAATAAAATTGTATGTAGAGGAGGCTAGGTCTTAGGGTGTATTTATAGGTGTAGGAACTCATTTCAGCCATCAGATTAACCCTAAAACCAATCCGGACCATCAAAAATCATCCCAAAAAACGTGTTCTGGATCGAAACAGGTTGACCAGGTCGACCTGGGGGGGGGGGTCGACACTATAGTCGACCCCCATGGGGGAGGTCAACTCCCAGGTTCTGTGCTGACCGAAACCTTCTGAATCTTCTACAAGTCATAACTTCTTCATCCGGACTCCGATTTTCGAAAACTCGGACTCTATTTCATGTAAAATTTCGAGAGGAACGCAATGGTGATGTCCATTTTACCTAATTCCTGATTCTTAAATAAATTATCCTCATTTTACTATCTTTTCCGTTACACACACCGTTATCAAACTAATTTTTCTTCTCTTTCATGTATTAATTAATTCTTCTTATGCATCACCATTATTTACCTATCATAAGCATATTTTCATATATTTTATTTCATTTTTAATTATACTTAAAAATGCGGGGTGTTACATTCTCCCCTCCTTAAAGGATTTCGTCCCCGATATCTTCAAGTTAAGAAGAATATGTCCTACCATCCAATCATCCATCTACTCAATCACCAATCACAGGCATTCATTGTCCTTAAGAGATTTGTAATGCTATATGAGCATATGCAAGAAGTGTGTGTATATGTTCCTTGTCTAATGCAAAGATCAGGCGGTCCACTGATTCAGTTGACCTCCTTAATGCGAATTATGCCAGTGCCATGAGTCCAACATGTATGCAATTTTCCTACTCGATACATATCATTTCTATATGAGTGCACAACCATTCAGTCATATGCAACATCCATGTGCTGAGTCAATCATTTTGCATCCACAAAAATTAAAATTGCTTACACATCCATATGCAGTATGAGAGTGTTTTCGAGCCGATCTAGTGCCTAGTGTGTGTATTTGCATCCACGGGCAACCACTAGCAACCACTTGCATCCACTTGCAACCATCAAACATAACATGTCTCAAACACATGTTTCCACCCATTAGTTTCTACCTAAAGTTCGAAGATTCGATCGATAGGATATAGTCGAATGATGGAAGCGAGTACAGATAAAACAAAAACTTGGTTCCCATTAGACATGGGTCCTAAGTATCGGCCCCGAAGACCGAAACCAACCTCAAATTGACACTAAGAGGATTACCCTCTTTAGACAATGTCAAAACTGGAAATCTTAACCTTATCAGAAATATTCAGATATTTACAGATTACTGGTACAGATCAGATTGCCGAATGATTCTTAGGAAACTAAGCATGATAAAACCCAGAATGTATGCGTCCTACTTGACGCCTAACACAGATATCTCTCAAACCCCAACCTATCACCAGCAGATGAGTCGTAACCCCTATGGGGTTTGAGACTATAACCAGATCAGAAACAAGACTAGTATTAAAGTGCAGAGACTCGACTACAAAATCAGAATGCCATAATCGGAAAGAGTTCTAACTCAATAATCAAATAAGGAAACTAAACTCTCTACGGAAATTTTCCTACTTCTATCCTATCCACCAACTATGAGAGCATTCGCCTGCCTTCCCGACGTAGGCCATGTCCTATGCCCTTCCTCTTGAGTCAAGCTTCCATAAGTAAATCACTTTTCTCCTCCTTTATCTTTAGACTTTTCTTCCTTCTTTTGTGTTTCCTTTTTGCCTCCTTTTTGAACCAAGTTCATATCCATGGGTTTCTTATCTTTGGGTTGTGCTCCTTGGCCAAACTCCCTCACTCTCATCTTTACTACGCTTGTGTAACACATTGACAAGTCCCTCGAAAGCTGCCTTCATCGCACGGAAAAATCCTACAAAGCTCGAAAGAAAATTAGCCGTAGGTGAAACTACTGCGGCTACAGATGGAAGTCGGGCGCTTATTTGCCATTTGACAGGTGTCGTAGTCTTATCAAGCCTACGGAACCATGCCGCGATGAGGTTACCTCCCAGAAAGCCAGGAGCCCCAGAGACTCAGAAAAAGAAGGAAACAAGGATTCAGACAGAGAATCAAAAGATAGATATATGGCTTTGGGGATTATGTTTTTCAAAATAAACTTTCCTTTTGAAAATACTTTCTTTTAAAGCCTTTTTGAAAATAGTTTTCAAAAACTTTTATCTAATCTGGTAACCTTTAGCTCTGATACCAAGTGTAACACCCCACCTCCGTTAAGGTCACTCACGAAGGGAATGCCTTAACTTTAGTGGAGCATTTTAGTAAACAGAACAGAAACTTACAAGACAGATAAAACAGTACTTGAAAAATTTATAACTTTATTTCAACAGAACCGAAATAAACTTGGTTACATCCTTTCAAATCACAATATCAGAATTCAAGTACAAAATATCAGTCTTGTACAACAGCCTTCAGAATGCATAGTTTAAAATCATAATCCCCACAGAAGAAGACAAGCCATACTTTAAGCACTTCAAGCAGAAGAAATCTGGATCAAGCTAGAGTATTCCCTTCTACAAAACCTGGGGGGAACGGAAGAAAGGAGGCGAACCAACAAGGGTCAGACAAAAAGTCTGGCAAGTCCAGTGATTTTCAGTTATGAACAGTTAATAATAACATGACATGAAAATAAAACTGGATGAGAGATAACTGTAACAGGTGTAGCAGATATAACAGAAGAACATAATGACATAAGCTATTTCTTTACACTTCTCTGCACTAATACTAGTATAACAGAATTAGGTGTCACCCTAATATCTAAACTAAAACAGAAACGGGTACAGAATAATTTCCACAGAAACAGAATGCTAATAATGGGCCTTTACCACCCGATCAGAAACAGACAAAAGCAGAATGCGGATAATGGGCCTTTACTACCCGAACAGAAACAGAAACAGATTAATCCCTACGGAAACAGAATGTAGAATTAAGTGTACACTAGTAATTGGGCCTTTACCACCCGAACAGACGGTACCACGCAGAAACAGACAGGTGTTGCCACCCAACAGAAACATACGGTACCAACAGAAACAGACAGAACTAAGTGTACCCTAAAACCCTACCCCAAGCGATCGGCTCCCTAATACATAAATATCCTGTGTCGGCCCCACAGTAGGGTGTATCACTCCCTAAACTGACAACCAATTGGCACAGACCTATTTACAGATGTCACAGCGTCTTACATCCTCAGAGGCATACCGGGATCCATGCACGCACATGGCCCGGTTGGAACGCACCGTCAACACCCCTCGCCATTATCAGAATGAACCGCTTATAATTAGTTCAGTAAGCATGCCCGGACCCTACTTACTGTTGGGTCAAAGTTTTGATACCAGAAAGGGTTACTGACTAATATGGGTCCCAAACAACAGATGACACAAGTAATTCCCCTCCTAACCTTGTGTCCCCAGACTAACAGATTTCAGCTTAACTTGTCTACAAGTTTTTGACATACAAAGTTTAGATTAACTAGTTCACAGATCAGACAATCAAGTTAACAGGTTTTCAGACTAACGGATCAGATGTTCGGATTAACAAGCTTACAGATTAACTGGTTACACATTAACAGACTTACAGATTAATTGGTTACAGATTATCTAACTTTGTATTAGGCCTACGGATTCACGAAACGGGTTTATCAGATTCATTGGTCCAATTGGTTTAACCTTACCCAACACGTTTTAGACATCATAATTATCTCAGATTTTCATTAATTAAATATTAATGCCCAAACCTCTCACATTAGACTGACAGTCTGCGGCTACTGGTTAGGCCGGTTGGTTCCGGGCAGGTTTCTGTCGCAAACTGAGTCTAACCTCGGGTTTCAAGCACGTTATGACTAACTTCTCACATTAGAACCTATTGTTTGCGACCACTAGAATATGCCGGGTGGTTCCGGGCAGAATTACGCCGCAAACTCATTCTAACCTCGAGTTAGCCATGTTTATCTTTGCGGCCAATTAATTAATGATTTACCATTTATACCCACACCTAATATACATGTCAATTATTCATAGCTAATTCAGATTATGTCAATAACAGACTGAATATCTCAGCTTAACAGATACAGTAGATAACAGATTTTCGTAGATTAGGCGTCTTAACGGATTCGGAAGATTAAGAAAACTAACAGATTAGGCATCTCAACAGATTTAGTTTAGCAGATTTGGCATTTTCAACAGACTTAACAAATGACAGATTTGGCAGATGAACAAATCTAGCAGACTAGGCAGTAGAGCAGAACTAGCAGATTAAGCAATGTAACAGACTAGCAGACTAGGCAAATATAGCAGAACTAAATAGCAGATTTTATTATTCCTTAAGGTTTCATTGACCCATCTTGAATAATTATAAATTTGGCCTAAGTTTGCATGCCTAAATAATTGTCATGGTTCACAATATGATTATATACCAAATATAGCCATCTATTACTATGCATGTCATATATCCCAAAGATCCCTTACTTAGGTGTTTATTTACATTAATAGATGCTCTACTCTCATGTAAATATTTATACCTAAGCCATATTCTTTTTATCACAAATCATATGTTCAATACCCATTTATGTTATAAATATAACATGTCCAGTCATATGTCTCAGATTTTGTTCTAGCTACAGTCCATGTTCTTTCCTCAAATCATCACCTATTGGTCATGCCCAATTTATGCATCATTCATTTTACTGTCCCAAATATTTTAGCGTAGGTTAATCTCTTATGAGATTGGCTCAGGCTCGTGGTAGCCTGGCTATAGAACAGAAAGAGGAAAGAGATACAAAATAAGATAGATCCAAACAAAAAAGAACAGATATAACCTCAGATTCAGATTTATAATTCATGTCACAATCAGAATTAACGTTTATATCGGAAAATAACTGCACTTGCCTTGATTGGATTAAAGAAAGAACTTTAGTTGTTGCAGAATTGTTGCAGAAGCTTTAATCTCTAATTTGAATTGAGTTGCTTAGGTTGATGTTGATTAGCTTCTAGTTTTGATTCCAGCAGAGTAGCGACGCCATTTTTATTTTTATTTAGAACAGAGGCAGAGAAGAAGAAGAATAGAATTGTGTGTAGAGGAGGCTAGGTTTTGGGTGTATTTATAGGTGTAGGAACTCATTTCAGCCATCAGATTAACCCTAAAACCAATCCGGACCATCAAAAATCATCCCAGGGCTTCAAAAACGTGTTCTGGACCGAAACAGGCTGACCAGGTCAACCTGCGGGGGGTGGGGGGGTCGACACTATAGTCGACCCCCATGGGGGAGGTCGACCTGGGCCCCAAGGTCGACCCCCGGGTCGACCTGCCCAGTTCTGTGCTGACCGAAACCTTCTGAATCTTCTACAGGCCATAACTTCTTCATCCGGACTCCGATTTTCGAAAACTCGGACTCTATTTCATATAAAATTTTGAGAGGAACGCAATGGTGATGTCTATTTTACCTAATTCCTGATTCTTAAATTAATTATCCTCATTTTACTATCTTTTCCGTTACACACACCGTTATCGAACTAATTTTTCCTCTCTTTCATGTATTAATTAATTCTTCTTATGCATCACCATTATTTACCTATCATAAGCATATTTTCATATATTTCATTTCATTTTTAATTATACTTAAAAATGCGGGGTGTTACATTCTCCCCACCTTAAAGGATTTCGTCCCCGAAATCTTCAAGTTAAGAAGAATGTGTCCTACCATCCAATCATCCGTCTACTCAATCACCAATCAACGACATTCATTGTCCTTAAGAGATTTCTAATGCGGTGTGAACATATGCAAGAAGTGTGTGTATATGTTCCTTGTCTAATGCAAAGATCAGGCGGTCCACTGATTCAGTTGACCTCCTTAATGCGAATTATGCCAGTGCCATGAGTCCAACATGTATGCAATTTTCCTACTCGATACATATCATTTCTATATGAGTGCACAACCATTCAGTCATATGCAACATCCATGTGCTGAGTCAATCATTTTGCATCCACAAAAATTAAAATTTCTCACACATCCATATGCAGTATGAGAGTGTTTTCGAGCCGATCTAGTGCCTAGTGTGTGTATTTGCATCCACGGGCAACCACTAGCAACCACTTGCATCCACTTGCAATCATCAAACATAACATGTCTCAAACACATGTTTACACCCATTAGTTTCTACCTAAAGTTCGAAGATTCGATCGATAGGATATAGTCGAATGATGGAAGCGAGTACAGATAAAACAAAAACTTGGTTCCCATTAGACATGGGTCCTAAGTATCGGCCCCGAAGACCGAAACCAACCTCAAATTGACACTAAGAGGATTACCCTCTTTAGACAATGTCAAAACTGGAAATCTTAACCTTATCAGAAATATTTAGATATTTACAGATTACTGGTACAGATCAGATTACCGAATGATTCTTAGGAAACTAAGCATGATAAAACCCAGAATGTATGTGTCCTACTTGACGCCTAACACAGATATCTCTCAAACCCCAACCTATCACCAGCAGATGAGTCGTAACCCCTATGGGGTTTGAGACTATAACCAGATCAGAAACAAGACTAGTATTAAAGTGCAGAGACTCGACTACAAAATCAGAATGCCATAATCGGAAAGAGTTCTAACTCAATAATCAAATAAGGAAACTAAACTCTCTACGGAAATTTTCCTATTTCTATCCTATCCACCAACTATGAGAGCATTCGCCTGCCTTCCCGACGTAGGCCATGTCCTCTGTCCTTCCTCTTGAGTCAAGCTTCCATAAGTAAATCACTTTTCTCCTCCTTTATCTTTAGACTTTTCTTCCTTTTTTTGTGTTTCCTTTTTGCCTCCTTTTTGAACCAAGTTCATATCCATGGGTTTCTTATCTTTGGGTTGTGCTCCTTGGCCAAACTCCCTCACTCTCATCTTTACTACGCTTGTGTAACACATTGACCAGTCCCTCGAAAGCTGCCTTCATCGCACGGAAAAATCCTACAAATCTCGAAAGAAAATTAGCCGTAGATGAAACTACTGTGGCTACAGATGGAAGTCGGGCGCTTATTTGCCCTTTGACAGGTGTCGTAGTCTTATCAAGCCTACGGAACCATGCCGCGATGAGGTTACCTCCCAGAAAGCTAGGAGCCCCGGAGACTCAGAAAAAGAAGGAAACAAGGATTCAGACAGAGAATCAAAAGATAGATATATGGCTTTGGGGATTATGTTTTTCAAAATAAACTTTCCTTTTGAAAATACTTTCTTTTAAAGCCTTTTTGAAAATAGTTTTCAAAAACTTTTATCTAATATGGTAACCTTTAGCTCTGATACCAAGTGTAACACCCCACCTCCGTTAAGGTCACTCACGAAGGGAATGCCTTAACTTTGGTGGAGCATTTTAGTAAACAGAACAGAAACTTACAAGACAGATAAAACAGTACTTGAAAAATTTATAACTTTATTTCAACAGAACCGAAATAAACTTGGTTACATCCTTTCAAATCACAATATCAGAATTCAAGTACAAAATATCAGTCTTGTACAAAAGCCTTCAGAATGCATAGTTTAAAATCATAATCCCCACAGAAGAAGACAAACCATACTTTAAGCACTTCAAGCAGAAGAAATCTGGATCAAGCTAGAGTATTCCCTTCTACAAAACCTGGGGGAGGGAACGGAAGAAAGGAGGCGAAACAACAAGGGTCAGACAAAAAGTCTGGCAAGTCCAGTGATTTTTAGTTACGAACAGATAATAATAACATGACATGAAAATAAAACTGGATGAGAGATAACTGTAACAGGTGTAGCAGATATAACAGAAGAACATAATGACATAAGCTATTTCTTTACACTTCTCTGCACTAATACTAGTATAACAGAATTAGGTGTCACCCTAATGTCTAAACTGAAACAGAAACGGGTATAGAATAATTTCCACAGAAACAAGATGCTAATAATGGGCCTTTACCACCCGATCAGAAACAGACAGAAGCAGAATGCGGATAATGGGCCTTTACTACCCGAACAGAAACAGAAACAGATTAATCCCTACGGAAATAGAATGTAGAATTAGGTGTACACTAGTAATTGGGCCTTTACCACCCGAACAGACGGTACCACGCAGAAACAGACAGGTGTTGCCACCCAACAGAAACAGACGGTACCAACAGAAACAGACAGAACTAAGTGTACCCTAAAACCCTACCCCAAGCGATCGGCTCCCTAATACATAAATATCCTGTGTCGGCCCCACAGTAGGGTGTATCACTCCCTAAAGTGACAACCAATTGGCACAGACCTATTTACAGATGTCACGGCGTCTTACATCCTCAGAGGCAGACCGGGATCCATGCACGCACATGACCCGGTTGGAACGCACCATCAACACCCCTCGCCATTATCAAAATGAACCGCTTATAATTAGTTCAGTAAGTGTGCCCGGACCCTACTTACTGTTGGGTCAAAGTTTTGATACCAGAAAGGGTTACTGACTAATATGGGTCCCAAACAACAGATGACACAAGTAATTCCCCTCCTAACCTTGTGTCCCCAGACTAACAGATTTCAGCTTAACTTGTCTACAAGTTTCAGACATACAAAGTTTAGATTAACTAGTTCACAGATCAGACAATCAAGTTAACAGGTTTTTCAGACTAACGGATCAGATGTTCGGATTAACAAGCTTACAGATTAACTAGTTACAGATTAACAGACTTACAAATTAATTGGTTACAGATTATCTAACTTTGTATTGGGCCTACGGATTCACGAAACGGGTTTATCAGATTCATTGGTCCAATTGGTTTAACCTTACCCAACACGTTTGACATCATAATTATCTCAGATTTTCATTAATTAAATATTAATGCCTAAACCTCTCACACTAGACTGTCAGTCTGCGGCTACTGGTTAGGCCGGTTGGTTCCGGGCAGGTTTCTGTCGCAAACTGAGTCTAACCTCGGGTTTCAAGCACGTTATGACTAACTTCTCACATTAGAACCTATTGTTTGCGACCACTGGAATATGCCAGGCGGTTCCGGGCAGAATTACGCCGCAAACTCATTCTAATCTCGAGTTAGCCATGTTTATCTTTGCGGCCAATTAATTAATGATTTACCATTTATATCCACGCCTAATATACATGTCAATTATTCATAGCTAATTCAGATTATGTCAATAACAGACTGAATATCTCAGCTTAACAGATACAGTAGATAACAGATTTTCGCAGATTAGGCGTCTTAACGGATTCAGAAGATTAAGAAAACTAACAGATTAGGCATCTCAACAGATTTAGTTTAGCAGATTTGGCATTTTCAACAGACTTAACAAATGACAGATTTGGCAAATGAACAGATCTAGCAGACTAGGCAGTAGAGCAGAACTAGCAGATTAAGCAATGTAACAGACTAGCAGACTAGGCAAATATAGCAGAACTAAATAGCAGATTTTATTATTCCTTAAGGTTTCATTGACCCATCTTGCCTAATTATATTTGCATGCCTAAATAATTGTCATGGTTCACAATATGATTATATACCAAATATAGCCATCTATTACTATGCATGTCATATATCCCAAAGATCCCTTACTTAGGTGTTTATTTACATTAATAGATGCCCTACTCTCATGTAAATCTTTATACCTAAGCCATATTCTTTTTATCACAAATCATATGTTTAATACCCATTTATGTTATAAATATAACATGTCCAGTCATATGTCTCAGATTTTGTTCTAGCTACAGTCCATGTTCTTTCCTCAAATCAGTCACCTATTGGTCATGCCCAATTTATGCATCATTCATTTTACTGTCCCAAATATTTTAGCGTAGGTTAATCTCTTATGAGATTGGCTCAGGCTCGTGGTAGCCTGGCTATAGAACAGAAAGAGGAAAGAGATACAAAATAAGATAGATCCAAACAGAACAGAACAGATATAACCTCAGATTCAGATTTATAATTCATGTCACAATCAGAATTAACGTTTATATCGGAAAATAACTGCACTTGCCTTGATTGGATTAAAGAAAGAACTTTAGTTGTTGCAGAATTGTTGCAGAAGCTTTAATCTCTAATTTGAATTGAGTTGCTTAGGTTGATGTTGATTAGCTTCTAGTTTTGATTCCAGCAGAGTAGCGACGCCATTTTTATTTTTATTTAGAACAGAGGCAGAGAAGAAGAAGAATAGAATTATGTTTAGAGGAGGCTAGGTCTTAGGGTGTATTTATAGTTGTAGGAACTCATTTCAGCCATCAGATTAACCCTAAAACCAATCCGGACCATCAAAAATCATCCCAGGGCTTCAAAAACGTGTTCTGGACCGAAACAGGCTGACCAGGTTGACCTGCAGGGGGGGTCGACACTATAGTCGACCCCCATGGGGGAGGTCGACTCCCAGGTCGACCCCCTGGTCGACCTGGGCCCCAGGTCGACCCCCCGGGTCGACCTGCCCATTTCTGTGCTGACCGAAACCTTCTGAATCTTCTACAGGCCATATCTTCTTCATCCGGACTCCGATTTTCGAAAACTCAGACTCTATTTCATGTAAAATTTCGAGAGGAACGCAATGGTGATGTCCATTTTACGTAATTCCTGATTCTTAAATTAATTATCCTCGTTTTACTATCTTTTCCATTATACACACCGTTATCGAACTAATTTTTCTTCTCTTTCATGTATTAATTAATTCTTCTTATGCATCACCATTATTTACCTATCATAAGCATATTTTCATATATTTTATTTCATTTTTAATTATACTTAAAAATGCGGGGTGTTACAGCACATGAGGTATCCCTAACTTCTGGTAATAAGGTAAAGCTAAAGCGTTTGCGAAAACAGTTCCCCGACATCTAATTTGAAAGGAAGCATTTCATTCTAGACCTCGAGACGGTTCCTAATGAATGGGATACAAAAGTCGTGGCCCAAGTCAGTCATGTGGCTAAACAATATAGGGCAATGAAAAAGCACGCTAAGAATCTTTTTGATGTTATCTGCCGTCTAGAAATGGATGCAGCCAAAGCTAGGGTAAAGATCAATCACGACATCAAGGCCAGAAACAAGGCTGAAAAAGAACTTGAAGATGCTCAAGCTCTTCTTGCTTTAGCTCAGAGAGATGCTGAGAACTATAAGACAGAATTGGAAAGTGCAAAGAAATGCTTCCACCTTGCACTTGATTCGAACAGTGCTTCTGAAACAGGAGATAGAGGATCTCAAGTCTGTTAATACGGAGATGAAAACATCACAGGATCGCTTTGCCGTGGAAAAGGTTGCTTGGGAGAAGGAAATGGGTAGCTTAAAGGATAAACTTGCTCACGCTGAGGAACGAGCAGTTCTCGCTGAAAGTAATTCTAATGAATCCCTTGAATCCGCATCCACCGCTACCGGTAAGCTTGCCGCGGCTGAAGAGGAGATAGAAGGGTTTAATGAACAGCTGGTGGAATTTTTTGCTCAAGTTATCCGAACCCGAGATATTTTTTGGATTAGCAACTATCCCACCGCCTTAATTGATGTATGGGACCAGATTATTGAAAGTGAGAGGCAACGCTTAAAGGTTGAGGATGTCGATGAGAATCATCTTATGCAGACCTTTCTCAAGGGTGGAAAGCCCGAGGCTTTAGCAAAGGGTAGGTGTAGTGTCCCGAAATTTCGGTCCAATTTGAGCTGGCCAAATAACATAAGTCCAACCCCAATAGCACTGGAAAACAGAAAACTAATGGATAGAAATTAGAGGTGATAATAGATAAGATATAAACTTAGAATAGAAGAAGAACACAACATCAGAGTAACACGAACCTCACAGCGGAACGAATAACATATTATAAATTCGAAATATAAATCTATACTTGAATATACATATCATTTCCAAAGTACAGCACTTACAACACAGCGGAAATAAACAATAGCTATATGATCCTGAAGCCTCATGCTCCAGATCTTCAACTATCTGTAAATCACGACTACTTGACTTCCCATACAAAATTGGGCACCCAAGAGTTTAGGGAAACATAACAAAATAAACTCTGGGCCAGTCATGGGACTGGTATGAGTAAAAAAGTTTAAAACAGTTTGAGCCATTAAACGATATCTCATAAGACCATGCCGTATAACGAAACGGGTTTTTCCCTTATGAGAATCCAAAATAAACTTTATATCAAAACTCATTGATATTATAATAGTGTTTATCAGCCATAATATAATAATCATCTAGTAGAAACGCTTTCATCTCACATTCTATATATATAGTATACAATCAGAACCGCAAGCACGTATTGGGTAAGGAATTTCTAACTATGGTAAGGTATGGAACAACCTTTCGCTAGTGTACCTCTAGAGAGGAATACACTGGGTTCAACAAGAACATCTTGTAACCCGACCACACATGACCGACCACTCATTTCGCTTGAGTGTATCGAATGTATATCACCAACGGTTGGGATCAGCAACCGTTTCCCGAATGGGACAGCATTGACAATAGATTTTTAGAAGTAAATGAAACTCTAGATCAGGTGATTATACACCCTAATAGGTGCGACCTATAAAGCCATGTTGCCTGCCCGATTTTTGTCGTTTCCCAGTTGTGAGGCTAGAGGCCACGCTTATCTCTGACAGATCGCATAATTATTCACTTTGAATGTCACATCGTCATAACCGCCAAATCACAAATTGATTTCCCCAAAAATACAACGGGTATACAGCTAGGAGAAACGAATTCCTACGCCACCAAACGTATGTACGTTTGAAGAGATCAACTTACGCGATCTATTAAATATACTCTGTCAGACATTCTTCCATACAGGTCATCCTGGGACTGGACAAACTGAAGGCACTATTCAGTACATCCATCTTAGGAAATCTTTTCCCAAGATTTATACAACAGCCCTTGCACTTTTACTTCGTCTTCAATTATCTTTGGCATACATGATTCACAACGCTTATGCCAATACGGAGTGGTTCTTCAGATAATAATCCAACCGGTCTCTCCATATTAACAACGTTAAAATGGTCAAAAACTTCGATAGTCAGTGTGTTAACTATCACCGAAAAACAGGTGTGCAAACAACGATATTATTTCCAGATGGAAATTTTATCGATCAATCATCATTTAACATTTATCTCTTAAATTAATTTATCATTAATTTATTCATTAATTTATTCATTCTCCATTTCCTGTTTCTAAATATATATATATATACAGAAATCCTTATTTTCCTAAATTTAGAAAATATACGTTATTAATTATTTGAAAACATTTCCATCTCCTTTCCACATATCACTGTCATTCCAGTATTCTTTACCATCCAAAATTTCATTTTCTATGATTAGAAAATATCTCTGATTATATTTGGAAAAACGTTTCCAAAACTCATTCCTTGGATTTAAACAGATGTTTAAATAAAACATCGCTATGCCAATTCACCATTACCTTCATTAACTATATTCACTTAACCAACCTTCACTATCAAACCTTACCATTCCTTAGTTAAGAAGTCAATCAAGTTGGGGTATAATTACCTCTCAGACCTTAACTGAACAATGTTTTAACTTCGAAATAGTCAAAGTTCATCTTTTTAAACCTTTAACAACTTCCTTGCGATCCTCACGGATTCTATTTATGAATCTGCTTCTTTTATAAAAACATCGGTTATAACGATAACGTTATAAATCCTACTTTCGAAATATCTAACTTCAAATATAACTTTTATTCTTTAACTTGAATAAATAACTAAACGATTTATTAAATAAATAAATCTTGGTTTAAAAACCAGAAAGTAAATATTACTTTCCCAAATTCAATATAATCGAATTTCAACGTATAACTCCCTTTTGAATAAACTCTATTCGATAACCCTTTCCTTCGAATAAACTTTATTCGATAATCACTCTTCGAATAGCCATATTCTATTAACTCTATTCAATTAACACTATTCGATTAACTCTAATCGATTTACCCTTATCGGTTAGCTCTATTTGATTAACTCTATTATATTAACTCTATTTGATTCACTCTATTGGATTAACTCTTTTTGATTAACCCTAATCGATTAACTCTTATCAATTTTTTTTTTCAATGAATATATCCCTTGTTATATTTTTTTTTCTTTCAACCCATACTCTCTATGAATAACAAAAATAATGAAGTACAACATCAAAAAACTCTCTAACAAGAAGCCCAAATGAAATGCGAATCCTCAAACCAAACAACAATCCTCTAAGCTCGACAATAATATCCATCAACCGGAACACATGAAAAGTATATAACTGCTACCAATCCATCCAGCTATCCTCTAAGCACTTCCTCTTAATCAACAACCTGAATCATCGGTCCTGATCCTCTGAATCCGCCAGGTCCGCATACTCCAACGAATCCAGCGCAGCATCTGAGGACTGAATAATCTTCCAAACTCTTGCTCCTCAAGTCACTCCAGCTCCACCCGATCCATGGGTGGAATATAGAAAGCTCCAACCAGCTCCTGCATGGCCAATCAGAGAACCTGTAATCCAACTCTGCACAACTAGCAAACGGCATAAGATCGACTGGGGGGGTGATGGGGAGGGAAAGAAAAAGCAGTTGAAACCACAACTAAAGCCAAATGTAAACAAAAATTAAAACTCAACCGATACCTGCCCTAGGAGTGGCCGGTACTAATGTAACATCAAAATTCGTAGCCAACCTCCTAGATCGGTAACCTAAGGTTCCCTTGTAAGGTCTACCACGAAACGCAAGGAACACATCGTTCCTTACTTTCCGGATTATCGTAGGAGGGTCCATTGCCACTTCGTCAAATATTGCCTTATTCCGCGAGCACCAGATGTGCCAGCAGACAAGACAAGGAATTAGTCGAAGAAGGATCGTCCTCAAGGATTTACCTGAGATCCCTAACCACCAGAAACTCAGTAAAACTTCAAGCGAGGTAGCATTTCCTCGGTTACCCAAGAGATTCCCGAAGTAATTCCAGACAGACCTGGCACAGGTTCCCAATAGCAACAAATGAGAAGAGGATTCAGCATTTCCAGAACTGCAGCACCTGCACCTGGACACTAGAGGAATGCCGATTCTCTGAAGATTCTCATCTACTGGTAAACCATTAAATAAGGATTTCCACATAAATAGTGAGACCTTCGGTGGAATACGAACATTCCAAATGAGGGAGAACCGGAGGAGATGAGGACCTGGAGTTCGAACGGAGTTCCAAGCTGCCTTAAGCGAGAAGGGACCACCGAACCAACCAGCACCTCCCCCATGAGCATCCGACAAGGCCTTCACAGATTGCATACGTTTCCACGTCTCACTAGCATAGGACGGAACACCGGTGAAACTCGTACCTTCCAACCTACGGTACTTGGCATGGAGGAATGTCGCCCATAGGGAATTGTTCTCTCCAAACCTCGCCCATAGCTTGCAAGCAAAGGCCAAACAGATATCCTTAGGGTTACGGAGGCCGAGGCCTCCCTCACTTTTGGGACGGCAAATGGAGTTCCAAGAAATCCAATGGTGGCGAGCAACATTGTCCTTATTACCCCAAAAGAAAGACGAAGCCAAGGAGCGAAAAGAGCAGAAGAACGAAGCAGTGGGAGTCATAGCTGCGAAGATATGATATCCCATAGAGTCGAGAACAGACTTAATGAGAACCAGTCTACCAGCCTGAGAGAGAAGAGTAGCATTCCACCGAACTATCTTTCCCCTAACTTTGTCAGTTAGGGGATCGAATATGGCGTTGAGCTTTCTTCCTCGGTATAACACTATGCCTAGGTAAGGTAGAGGTAGGGAGGCCGCTTTAAAACCAGACGAAGTCTCGATCCAGGACGATCTAACCGATGAAAGATCTTTCGCGGCCACGAAGCAGCTTTTAGATGAGTTAACGAGTTGCCCCGAGCATCTCTCATACTTCGAATAAGACCCATCAGGCACCGGATTGACCGACGACTTTCATTAGTGAAAATGATGATGTCGTCAGCGAAGGACAAGGAGGAGATTATAGGACAGCCCCTAGGGATGCCGAACCTATGAATCTGCCCAGCAATCGTAAGAGAGTGCAGCCCTCGAACGAAAGCCTCAGCCGCAATGACAAACAAAGAAGGGGAGAGGGGGTCACCCTGACGAAGGCCTCTACCGGACCTGAAGTAACCGGTGGCCGATCCGTTGACGAGAACGGAAAACCAGCATTTGGAGATAAGCCTCCAAACAACATCGATTAGGGGTTCTGGAAACTCGAAAGCCCTCAGAGCCTTTATGATGAAATACCACGACATGCGGTCGTAGGCCTTAGACATATCTAGCTTAACGACCACATTCGATCCTCGTACCTTCTTATCGATCTGAGAAATCAGCTCCTGGGCTAAAAGGACGTTATCAGTGATCAAACGTCCTTTTACAAAACCAGCTTGCGAAGAAGAAATCAGACGCTCGAGAAACGGTGCTAGCCTGGTGGTTAGGATCTTGGAAATGACCTTGTTAGAGAAATTACACAAGCTGATTGGTCGGAAATCCGAGCAAGATATAGGTTGGTCGCTCTTAGGAATAAGGACCAAATTGGTGGAGGACCAACCCGATGGTAGCTCGCCACCAGAAAAGAAGGACTGAACGGCAAGGCAGAAGTCCGCTTGGATAACAGGCCACACACTCCGGTAAAAGACCCCGTTGAAACCATCTGGCCCACTCGCACTGTCCTTACTCATAGCGAAAGCACACACACGAATTTCATCCGAGGAAGGGGGTGCAACAAGGTCAGAGTGGTCCGAGGGTAGAACAAGCCGAGGGATGAACCCGAGAAGGGACGGATCAGAGACAGACACAGAGGGAGAGCTCAGGAAAGACTGAAAATGGGCCAGAATAGTATCTCTGACGTCAGCCGGAGAGGAAGCCAACGAAAGATCAGGGCGCTGGATTTGGAGAATCGAGAGAATTCTATTCTTCTTACGAATGGAAGAATGAAAAAACTTGGAGTTCGTATCTCCGTCGACAATCCATTTAATCCTCGCTTTTTGGCGAAGATGGTCATGTTCAATACGTAGCTCCGAAGAGAAGGCAAGTTGGGCCATAACCCAAGCTTCCTTGTTAGCAGCAGAGGGATCATCATCAAACGACGATTCTGCTAACACAAGATTTTCTTCGGCTACTCGAACACGGTCGAAAATATTCTTGAAAACCAGCTTATTCCACGCCTTAAGACATGCCTTAAGCCGCTTCAACTTGCGAGAGAAAAAACACAAGGGGAGCCACTAACAGGGGAGTTCCAGGAGTCTTCCATTACTCCATAGAAGGAATGGTGAGATCTCCACATACTCTGGAACCTGAAGGAAGATGGCCCAGACAAGGAAATGGGGGAGCAGCAAAGAAGCAAAGGGGCATGGTCAGAGAAGGTACGGTGAAGATGGGAAACTGAAAAAGAAAAAGGGAGGCTGAGCCACCCTTCAGAAGCGAAAACTCTATCGAGCCTGGAGAGAATACGGTTTGGCCCGTTTTGGTTGTTACACCAGGTAAAAGCCGAACCGACGAAAGACACCTCAGAAAGACCCGAGCTTAGAATAAAAGCATTGAAATCAGCTATAGCTAAGCGGTTAACGGCAATACCTCCCCTCTTTTCCGCTTGGATGGCGACAACATTGAAGTCGCCTCCCAACACTGAAACAGGAAAGCCCAATGCGGACAGAGAAAGAATATCAGTCCAAAGGGTCAATCTTTCCAGCCTATCGCATTTAGCGTAGACTGCCGAGAAAAGAAGAGCTGAAAGAAGAACACGAACACTCAACCGACAAAAGCTGAGCTGAATCGAATACAGGGCGGACAACCACATCTTTGGACCAAAGAATCCAAATCTTGCCAGAAACATTAGCTAATGCACCACCAAAGCCAATAGAAAAGGAAGCATTGGTGACCGCCTCCGGCCCCACTAACAGTTCCAGCAGCGCTACCAGGAAAACAGAGTGCTTCTTAACATTGCGCTTGAGTCTGGCTACCGAGGCATCGTTACCGATACCACGCACATTCCAGATGAGAAAGTTCGACATCTCAAACAAAACTAAGAAACAAAGGAACAAAGAAAAAGACGGCCTCAAAAAACCACTACTCAGATCAGATATGATATAGGGTGTGCCGAGTAGATCTAACGATCTGCTCGGACGCCGCTATAGAGCGTGTGCGAATAGTGTGGGGAGTCGTACGAACCGACCGCGCCCTACGACGGGAGGCTCTAGCAGCCAGCCTATCTGGAGACTAGAAAGAAACAGAAAACTCAAGAGAGTAACTATCTTCTCTGCCTGAAGAAGAAATCGATGCGCCGGTCCTAGCCGGACAAGAATTCTTTGTAAGGCGCGTTAGTCGATCATTAATGATCGCTATCTCATCCTTACTAAGAAGAGGAGAGGAACCAGAGGCAACCGTCGACACACAGGGATAAACAGGAGATACCATCACAACCAGAGACGTAGCCTCGGATGCAGTAAGGAATTTGGAGTTGCTCAACGGAGACAACACCAATCGCTGGACGAACTCTACCGATGCGGTATCGTCATGAGAATGACAAACCCGCAATATAGGTAAAGTTCGCAGGAAAGAACGCCCGGAACCGATAGAAGGAGAACCCAGACATGGGAGACCACCTCTCTGGTAAACCGTATAGTGAGCCACATCAATATCCGCTATGCGTCTACAGAATAGAGGCCACCCATCCCTCGAGGACACAAACCTGAAAGCCCGCCACCAGCACCCACCAGACCACGAAAACAAGGGCCAAACCCAACTAGTCTCCGACGACACAAAAAAGGCCTTGTCGAGACAAAAAAAGACCCGCACTGTAGAAGCAGACCGAAAAACGCCATCTACCCAAACCAAAACCAACACAAAAAGGAACCAATCATGGCCATTTAGAGATGGCCACCTGATAATAATCACAACAAGGGAACGGCCAAACCTCTTATCAGTTTACTCCTATCAAATAAACTATATTTGATTAGCCCCTTTCGAATAAACTATATTCGATTTACACCTTTCTCTATTTGAATAAACTATATTCGACAACTCCTTTTAACTCTATTCGAATAAACTATATTCGATATCTCCTTTTAATTCTATTCGAATAAACTATATTCAATATCTCCTTTTAACTCTATTCGAATAAACTATATTCGATATCTCCTTTCGAATAACTAACATTCGATAACCCTTTCGAATAACAAATATTCGATAACTTCTTTCGAATAAAAAAATATTCGATAACTTCTTTTGAATAACAAATATTCGATAACTTCTTTCGAATAACAAATATTCGATAACTTCTTTCGAATAACAAATATTCGATTAACTCTCTTCGAATAACTAATATTCGATTACTTCTTTCTTTCGAATAAACTATATTCGATTACTCTTTCTTTCGAATAAACTATATTCGATAATCTCTTTTTTCTATTCGAATAAACTATTTCGAATAACTACTTTAATTGTTTTTGAATAAACTATTTCGCATAACTCCTTTTCAAATAACAATATTTGATAAATTCTTATCTTCGATTAACCAATACTCGACGAAATCTATTTGATTAACTAACACTTGACTAACTCTAACTGATTTAACTCTAATTGATTAACTCACTTCGAATAACTAATATCGATTTAACTCTTAATCGATTAACTTTAATTGATTAACTCTAACTCTAATCGATTAACTGCTCTAACTTATTTTAATTAACACATTCTGATTAACTCCTTTGATTAACTCCACATCCATATTCATTTTCAAATATCGATGTTGAAATCAATTCTTACTTCTTTATATAAGTCCTGACTTATATATTCTATTTATCCAATGATAAATATTTTATTTTATTTATAAAATATTATTTATAAATTAATCTTCTCAATCTATTGGTTACAACAGATTCTATTTAAAATCTTTGCTTTAAATCCATATCATGTTATACCGTGTGCGAAGCACAGATCAAAACTTTCCTGATGTACAATTTTATTCATTTGCCAAATATTTCCTTATATGACGTCCTTTTTCATTTCCCAATAAATCCCTTTTATAACTCTATTTATTTTCTAAATAAACATTTCCTTTTTATAACTCTATTTATTTAACAAATAAATATTCTTTTCCAATCCTATTTATTTAACAATATAAATATTTTCTTTTCAACTCTATTTGTAAATGTTTTACAAATATTCCCTTTCCAAATCTATTTGTAAAGGGTTTACAAATATATCCTTTTCTTATTTGTTTTACAAATATTTTCCTTTATATTTGTTTTACAAATAATTTCCTTTATAAAATCCCTTGATTTTATAAATATTCCTTTATATAAAATCCTTTGATTTTATAAATATTCTATTTCAATATACAGTTTGAAATCTTCCTTCTATATAAATCCTTTCGATTTTATAAAATATTTTATTTCAATATAGTTATTGAAATTTTCCTTTTTCATCCCAGGGCTTTCTTACGGTATTTAAAATACCCAATAACAATGATCGGTATCATTCAAACACACATGATCAACAACTGATTATATAGCACATCATATATCACAATATATGAAACAAAACAATATTTTATATATTGAGGAACCCAGTTGGGTCCCTCCAACCTGTTTCCCTGCATCATAGATGTTAAACAATATAATTAACATCGATTTCACTTCAGTATGAAATATTCTGCTAAACAGAATCAATATTTGATTAACGATTTATATATATATATCGTTATCTATAATTTCAACCAATACACAAGCAATTCAACAAAACAATTAACATGCAGCAATCAATAGAAAATTATCAGTTCTGAGGATGCGTTATAAAAATATAACTATTCAGAGTTGGTGAGTTTTACTCACTTTGGAAGTTCATCGTTAAAGAACGATAAACTGTTTGTTTGGTTTGAATCAAACAATTTATTTCGCCATAAATTCAAACGAGCTTCAATCCACTCCCAGTCAGTTATGTCGCGTAGCCACCGTCCATATGATCCCAACGGATCTTGTTTCGTATGATTAGACATCGTACGCAATAGTTATGATATTATGAAGTTAAGATACATTTAAATTAAATTAAAATATGGATTTTATTTTAAATGGGACCTTAACCTTTTGCCTTGAGCCCAACACCATTCACAAGCCCACCCGTTCCATAAATAAACCCGTCTTCTTCTTCAATTAAAAATCACGTCCTCCTTCAGAAAAATACACGCACCATTCCACCACTTTCCATCTTAACTACTCCTTTTCCTTACCACTAAATCAAAACCAATATCACTGCATTCCTCCTCGTCCACTTCTCTACACCCACATACCCCTTTTTATGCACTTGACATCTTCCGTGTATCGCTACCTGAAGACCATGGAAGCACGGTATAGTCCCATCACCGACAGCACACGCCACCCTTCTACAAACAAACAACTATGCCTTCCAGACATCGAACCACCACTCCGTCACATTCAAACGACCGTCTCCTTCACCACTACCAACCGGAGTTCACCAGTGGCTGACCCCACTAACCCTCGCCGACTCCCTTCCCCTTTCTGACCAGATCGATCCCCTATGCCTCCCTGAAACACACGCTCGAACTCAGAGAAACAACGAAGTCCCTAACTTCGATTCCATTGATCACCGATGAAGATCGAGTTCCACCAGACTGCCGTCAAATGTTTGCATCGCCTCCTGCAGCGACTCGTCACCCGATACTTCCTTCGATATTGCCTAAATCGCTCTGCTCGAAATCGGTTATCCAGACAGAAGTTGATCGAGTTACATCTATTTGGTATCATGTTGAAGCTGGCGAAATAATGTGTTCAACGAATAAACAAATGGTTGATTTTGCTATGTATTTGAATTAATGTGGATTTTGGGGATAACGATCATGTTTACTGAGGAAAATGGATGAAGGCGGATTGTGTTTTGACCACAGAAGGCGTTGAATTAGGTTTACAGTGGGAGGGATCTTATATATAGAGGATTATTATATTATTATAAATAATGTCCGAAACTTAGGTGTATCCTTTGTTGAACGGTGGCACTTGTTTGTACCAAACATTTAAAGGATTTGTGCCCGAAAATCCTTTTGTATAGGAGCATATGTTAATGTATGTATTGTAGGTGCGGTGGACCAAGCAGAACCACGGTTTAAATATATTAACTAGGGCAGGCTTTTATTTCAAATCTTGTGAGTTCCTTATTTGCTAAGTAAAGGAGTCTGCGCTGTTATACGGTCATCTATAGACAGACGTAAACGTACCATTTTGACAAGCAATGCCATAGGTTCCCAAAAATATAATATTATCGGTAGATTAACTTATATTTTTAAACCCTAAATTGTTGATTAAGGGTGCAAAATACTCCAAATAAAAAGTCGTGTGTTTAATTAATTAAAAATTATAGTAAAATTCTAAAAATTAAATTATCACTACGTCTCAAAATAATTTTGTCTAAATTCGAAACCGGTATCTAGTTATATCGAATAAACCGTTACGGTCGATAAACGATTCTATAGAGACTATTTTAAAATTTGATTTGGACATAAAATCAAAATCTACATGACGAAATCCTGATTTTTCTCTTCGCCTAGAAAAATATACTTCACCAGCTCCGAACGTTTCTTGTTTCATAGAAATCCGGCTTAAAACGAATCATGTACATTCACTTGAAGTTCAAATAGTCAAATAACGAACTGCCATGCCATTTCAAGCTCGATTTTAATTATATTAAAATTTTACGTTCAAACTTCTTTTAATTAATATATTCGTGAATATAATTCAACTCTAAACTGAATTATACCTTATATATAATTCATTTCACACTTGTATTGTCAATTCCACTATTTTTGATTATTTTTGAATTAAATATATTATTTGATTATTATATTAATTAAATATTCCATATAATTTAATTAAATAACCATTTTAATTCTCTAAATCATTATTTTAAATAATTAAATTAGTTAATTATTATACTCCAAATATACGGGACATTACATTCTCCCCCCTTAAAATAATTTCGTCCTTGAAGTTGCTAAGGTAGAAAACAAATCCTATTAACAGGGTTAAATTTTATTTGTTTACTTCTTTAACTTTAGTTTCAACTGAACCAATTTAATTTCAATTAAATTATTAATTCATTTCTATTAACGAATATTTTCAAAAATCTTGAAAATTTTCTAACACCCGAAATTTTTGAAAAATTTCGCCAGCACCTCCTTTGTACTGGTCAATAGCTCAAACTCCAACTCGCCTCTTTGGGCCTTCTTCAACCAAAAGAAAATCAAACAGCCAAGCGACTTGCCAATTCGACTCATCAAAATCTCATACCATATGAAATATAAACTTGTACCTTTTTGTCGGGCATATCAACTCTATCACTTCCATATGCTATCAACTCAGCATATACCAATGTTATCCCAATCAAATTCTGCAATCACTTTTATCTCCAACACAACCATTCGCTTTTAACCAAGCCAAATTCGATTTCAAATTCAAATTTCATTTTTGATTCCAAACTCATAATCTAATTTTTCTCGATACCATTCTAATCCAATTCAGTTTCAATTACCACTTAACTGACTTTATTTTAATTCCAATTTGCTTCCACAAATTTAATTTGTTTTTAATTCATCAATCTCTCCTTGGGAGTTTTTAAACTACTTCATTTTCATCAAAAATCAAACAATCGTTTTCGAAATTCAAACAACTTGTTTTCGCAAAACATTTCCACAACAAAAACCTTTGGTAGTAATCTGTCACTTACCACTTGAAAATGAACACCGATGGCGTCATGATCATCATCGGAATCTATTTTCCAGCCATCGAAGTGAGTTCAATACTATATCACTTTCAAAATCATTTCTAAACACTTCTATTTTGAAATTCATTTCAAATTATCCTTCTCAATGCTTGTCAAACAATTTAAAATCTCTCAAGATTTTAAAATTCTCTTATACTCAATTCAATCCCATTTACAAACACCTTTTCAAATTCTAGTAATTTTAATTCCCATTCTGATTCTAATTTTGGATCTAATTCAATTCATTACACTTATATGAATTTTACTTGGTTATATACATAACCATTTAATTTATAATCTTACTCAATTATAATAACAACCAATATATCCAATATATTATAATCATTCCAATATAAATCCGTTATATCGAAATATAATTTTGGGTAAAATTATTTTGTTTACCCTCTTTTCAAAACATACCATGTCGGTCCATCGTATTCGAGTGTTTATAAATCCCTACCGATATAGTGGATCAAACTGATCGACCAGAACCTATAAACAACTCAATCAATAAATCTCCACAATATAAAGTTATTTTTATATCAATAACAAATACGCTCACTCGTATATATACACTCAAACTCAATCTGGGGTATTATTAACCCCATCTCTACTGAGTCACGCCATAGAGCCAAGGTAATACTTAACTTAAGCTCTAATACCAACTGTAGTGTCCCGAAATTCCGGTCAAATTTGAGCTGGCCAAATAACACAAGTCCAACCCCAATTGCACTAGAAAATAGAAAACTAATGGAAAGAAATTAGAGGGTGAGAATAGATAAGATAGAAACTTAGAATAGAAGAAGAAGAAGAACACAACATCAGAGTAATAAAAACCTCACAGCGGAACGAATAACATATAATATATATCATAACTTTGAAATATAAATCTGTACTTGAATATACATATCATTTCCAAAGTACAACACTTACAACACAGCGGAAATAAACAATAGCTATATGATCCTGAAGCCTCCTGCTCCAGCTCTTTATGTATGTGTAAATCCCGACTACTTTACCGCCCATACAAAATTGGGCACCCAAGAGTTTAGGGAAACAAAACAAAATAAACTTCGGGTCAGTCATGGGACTGGTATGAGTAAAACAGTTTAAAACAGTTTGAGCCATTAAACGATATCACATAAGACCACGCCGTATAATGTAACGGGTTTTTCCCTTATGAGAATCCAAAATAAACTTTATATCAAAACTCATTAATATTATAATATTGTCTATCAACCACAATATAATAATCCTCTAGCAGAAACGCTTTCATCTCACGTTCTACATATATAGTATACAATCAAAACTGCAAGCACGTATTGGATAATGGATTTCCAACTATGACAAGGTATGGAACCATCTTTCGCTAGTGTACCTCTAGAGAGGAATACACTGGGTTCAACAAGAACATCTTGCAACCCAGCCACACATGACCGACCACTTATTTCGCTTGAGTGTATCGAATGTATATCACCAACGGTTGGGATTAACAACTGTTTCCTGAATGGGATAACATCTACAATAGATTTTTAGAAGTAAATGAAACTCTAGATCAGGTGATTATACACCCTAATAGGTGCGACATACATAGCGATGCTGCCTGCCCGATTTTTGTCATTTCCCAGTTGTGAGGCTAGAGGCTAGAGGCCACGCTTATCTCTGACAGATCACACAATTATTCACTTTGAATGTCACATTGTCATACCCGCCAAATCACAAATTGATTTCTCCAAAAATACAATGGGTATACAGATAGGAGAAATGAATTCCTCCACCACCAAACGTACGTACGTTTGAAGAGATCAACTTACGCGATCTATTAAATATACTTTGTCAGACATTCTTCCATACAGATCATCCTGGGACTGAACAAACCGAAGGCACTATTCAGGACATCCATCTTAGGAAATCTTTACCTAAGATTATACAACAGCCCTTGCACTTTTACCCCGTCTTCAATTATCTTTGGCATATATGATTCACAACGCTTATGCCAATACGGAGTGGTTCTTCGGATAATAATCCAACCAGTCTCTCCATATTAACAACATTAAAATGGTCAAAAACTTCGATAGTCGGTGAGTTAACTATCAAAGAAAAACAGGTGTGCAAACAACGATATTATTTCCAGAAGGAAATTTTATCGATCAATCATCATTTAACATTTATCTCTTAAATTAATTTATCATTAATTTATTCATTCTCCATTTCATGTTTCTATATATATATATATATACAGAAATCCTTATTTTCCTAGATTTAGAAAATACACGTTATTAATCATTGGAAAACATTTCCATCTCCTTTCCACGTATCATTGTCATTCCAGTATTCTTTACCATCCAACATTTCATTTTCTATGATTAGAAAATATCTCTGATTATATTTGGAAAAACGTTTCCAAAAGTCATTCCTTGGATTTAAACAGATGTTTAAATAAAACATCGCTATGCCAATTCACCATTACCTTCATTAACTATATTCACTTAACCAAACTTCACTATCAAACCTTACCATTCCTTAGTTAAGAAGTCAATCAAGTTGGGTTATAATTACCTCTCAAACCTTCACTGAACAACGTTTTAACTTCGAAATAGTCAAAGTTCATCTTTTTAAACCTTTAAAAACTTCCTTGCGAACATCACAGATTCTATTTACGAATCCACTTCTTTTATAAAAACATTGGTTATAACGATAACGTTATAATTCCTGCTTTCGAAATATCTAACTTCAAATATAACTTTTATTCTTTAATTTGAACAAATAACTAAACGATTTATTAAATAAATAAATCTTTGTTTAAAAACCGGAAAGTAAATATTACTTTCCCGAATTCGATATAATCGAATTTCAACGTATAACTCCCTTTTGAATAAACTCTATTCGATAACCCTTTCCTTCGAATAAACAATATTCGAAAATCACTCTTCGAATAGCCATATTCGATTAACTCTATTCAATTAACACTATTCGATTAATTCTAATCGATTTACCCTTTCCAGTTAGCTCTATTTGATTAACTCTATTCTATTAACTCTATTTGATTCACTTTATTGGATTAACTCTTTTTGATTAACCCCAATCGATTAACTCTTATCCATTTACTCCTATCAAATAAACTATATTTAATTAACCCCTTTCGAATGAACTATATTCGATTTACTCCTTTCTCTATTCGAATAAACTATATTCGACAACTCCTTTTAACTCTATTCGAATAAACTATATTCGATATCTCCTTTTAACTCTATTCGAATAAACTATATTTGATATCTCCTTTCGAATAACTAACATTTGATAACCCTTTCGAATAACAAATATTCGATAACTTCTTTCGAATAACAAATATTCGATAACTTCTTTCGAATAACAAACATTCGATAACTTCTTTCGAATAACCAATATTCGATAACTTCTTTGGAATAACAAATATTCGATTAACTCTCTTCGAATAACTAATATTCGATTACTTCTTTCTTTCGAATAAACTATATTCGATTACTCTTTCTTTATATTCGATAATCCCTTTTTTCTACTTGAATAAACTATTTCAAATAACTACTTTAATTCTTTTTTAATAAACTATTTCGAATAACTCCTTTTCGAATAAATATATTTGATAAATTCTTATCTTCGATTAACCAATACTCGACGAAATCTATTTGATTAACTAACACTTGACTAACTCTAACTGATTTAACTCTAATTGATTAACTCACTTCGAATAACTAATATCGATTTATCTCTTAATCGATTAACTTTAACTGATTAACTCTAACTCTAATCTATTAACTCCTCTAAATTATTTTAATTAACACATTTTGATTAACTCCTTTGATTAACTCCACATCCATATTGAGTTTCAAATATCGATGTTGAAATCGATTCTTACTTCTCTATATAAGTCCTGACTTATATATTCTATTTATCCAATGATAAATATTTTATTTTATTTATAAAATATTATTTATAAATTAATCTTCTCAAACTATTGGTTACAACAGATTCTATTTAAAATCTTTGCTTTAAATCCATATCATGTTATACCGTGTGCGAAGCACGGGTCTAAACTTTCCTGATGTAAAATTCTATTCATTTGCCAAATATTTCCTTATATGACATCCTTTTTCATTTCCCAATAAATCCCTTTTATAACTCTATTTATTTTCTAAATAAACATTTCCTTTTTATAACTCTATTTATTTAACAAGTAAATATTCTTTTCCAATCCTATTTATTTAACAATATAAATATTTTCCTTTCAACTCTATTTGTAAATGTTTTACAAATATTCCCTTTCCAAATCTATTTGTAAAGGGTTTACAAGTATATCCTTTTCATATTTGTTTTACAAATATTTTCCTTTATATTTGTTTTACAAATAATTTCCTTTATAAAATCCCTTGATTTTATAAATATTCCTTTATATAAAATCCTTTGATTTTATAAATATTCTATTTCAATATACAGTTTGAATTCTTCCTTCTATATAAAATCTTTCGATTTTATAAAATATTTTATTTCAATATAGTTATTGAAATTTTCCTTTTTCATCCCAGGGTTTTCTTACGGTATTTAAAATACCCAATAACAATCATCGATATCATTCAAACACACATAATCAACAACAGATTATATAGCACATCATATATCACAATATATGAAACAAAACAGTATTTTATATATTGAGGAACACAGTTTGGTCCCTCTGACCTGTTTCACTGCATCACAGATGTTAAACAATATAATTAACATCGATTTCATTTCAATATGAAATATTCTGCTAAACAGAATCAATATTTGATTAATGATTTATTTATATATATATATATATATATATATATATATATATATATCGTTATCTATAATTTCAACCAATACACAAGCAATTCAACCAAATAGTTAACAACAACAATCAACAGAAAATTATCAGTTCCAAGAATGCATTATAAAAATATAACTGTTCAGAGTTGGTGAGTTTAACTCACTTTGGTTGTTCATCGTTAAAGAACGATAAACTATTTGTTTGGTTTGAATCAAACAATTTATTTCGCCATAAATTCAAACGAGCTCCAATCAACTCCCAGTCAGTTTTATCGCGTAGCCACCGTCCATACGATCCCAACGGATCGTGTTTCGTCTGATTCTGACATTTTACCCAATAGTTATGATATTACGAAGTAAAGATACATTTAAATTAAATTAAAACATGGATTTTATTTTAAATGGGCCCTTAACCTTTTGTCTTGAGCCCAACACCCTTCACAAGTCCACCTGCTTCACAAATAAACCCGTCTTCTTCCTCAACTAAAAATCATGTCCTCCTTCAGAAAAATACACGCACCATTCCACCACTTTCCATCTAAACTGCTCCTTTTCCTTACCACTAAATTCAGAACCAATATCACTGCATTCCTTCTCGTCCACTTCTCTACACCCACATACCTCTTTTTATGCACTCAACATCTTCCCTATATCGCTACCTGAAGACCATGGAAGCACGGTACAGACCCATCACCGACAGCACATGCCACCCTTCTACAAACAAACAACTTTGCCTTCCAGACATCGAACCACATCTCCGTCACATTCAAATGGCCGTCCCCTTCCCCACAGCAACCCGGAGTTCACCAGTGGCAGACCCCACTAACCCTTGCCAACTCCCTTCCCCTTTCTGACCAACGCGATCCCCTATGCCTCCCTGAAACACACGCTCGAACTTAGAGAAACAATGAAGTCCCTAACTTTGATTCCATTGATCACCGGTGAAGATCGAGTTCCACCAAACTGCCGTCAAATGTTTGCATCGCCTCCTGCAGCGACTCGTCACCCCGTACTTCCATCGATGTTGCCAAATCGCTCTGCTCGAAATCGGTTATCCAGACAGAAGTTGATCGAGCTGCATCTATTTGGTATCATGTTGAAGCTGGCAAAATAATGTGTTCAGCAAATAAAAAAATGGTTGATTTTGCTATGTATTTGAATTAATGTGAATTTTGAGGATAAAGATTATGTTTACTGAGGAAAAGGGATGAAGGCGGATTGTGTTCTGACCACAGAAGGCACTGAATTAGGTTTAGAGTGGGAGGGATCTTATATATAGAGGATTTTTATATTGTTATAAATAATATTCGAAACTTAGGCCTATCCTTTGTTGAACGGTGGCACTTGTTTGAACCAAATATTTAAAGGATTTGTGCCTGAAAATCCTTTTGTATAGGAGCATATGTTAATGTATGTATTGTAGGTGCGGTGGACCAAGCAGAACCACGGTGTAAATATATTAACTAGGGTAGGATTTTATTTCAAATCTTGTGAGTTCCTTATTTGCCAAGTAAAGGAGTCTATGCTGTTATACGGTCATCTATAGACAAACGTAAACGTACCGTTTTGACAAGCAATGCTCCAGGGTCCCAAAAATATAATAATATCGGTAGATTAACTTATATTTTTAAACCCTAAAATGTTGATTAAGGGTGCAAAATACTCCAAATAAAAAGATGCGTATTTAATTAATTAAAAATTATCATAAAATTATAAAAATTAAATTATCACTACGTCTCAAAAGAATCTTGTCTAAATTCGAAACCGGTATCTAGTTATATCAAATAAACCGTTACGGTCGATAAACGATTCTATAGCGACTATTTTAAAATTTGATTTGGACATAAAATCAAAATCTACACGATGAAATCCCGATTTTTCTCTTCGCCTAGAAAAATATACTTCACCAGCTCCGAACGTTTCTTGTTTCACAGAAATCCGGCTTAAAACGAATCATGTACATTTACTTGATGTTCAAACAGTCAAATAACGAACTGCCGTGCCATTTCAAGCTCGATTTTAATTATATTAAATTTTACATTCAAACTTCTTTTAAATAATATATTCATGAATATAATTCAACTCTAAACTGAATTATACCTTATATATAATTCATTTCACACTTGTATTGTCAATTCCACTATTTTCAATTATTTTTGAATTAAATATATTATTTAATTATTATATTAATTAAATATTCCATATAATTTAATTAAACAACCATTTTAATTCTCTAAATCATTATTTTAAATAATTAAATAAATTAGTTATTATACTGCAAATATTTGGGACATTACAGTAGGCGTCAAATTCAGGAGACTATGGAGAAAAAGCGGCTTGAGCGCAAAGGCAAGAACAAAATTGACGAAGGCTCAAACTCAGCGAGCCCAAGATTTCTGAGGTTAAGGAGTATAATCCAGATGATCCATTGATCTCTGAAGTCCCATTTCTCCGGCTGCTGGGGCTTCCACTGCAGCTTCGGGCAAGGAGTCAGCAGATGGTATCTCCATATTCTCTCCACAATTCGTCAAATCTATTGTAACTTGTCATTGCATTGTGGAGAAAACAATCAAGAAGAACACATTTTCTCCCAAACTAATAACAGTTGCTTCTCATGATATAGGTGCCAAGCCGATCGAGGAGGTTGCAGAAAAGCAAACAGAGGCTGAGAAAGTCAATGCACCATCAAGTACTGAGGTCCCTGAAGTTCCAAAGCAAACCGTGGTCGAAGCAACCGAAAAGGCCATTGTAGCATTAAGCACTGATGCTCCTAAGGATGCTGAAATCATCGAATCGTTAAAGGATACCGACGGTGGAAATAGGGACGAAGAAGAGGAGGTCACCATCACGGGAGAAACAAAGGATGATAACAGCGTGACCTTAGCTGACATGAAGGACAAATAGGATGAACAACTGAAATTGAAAATAAAGGAAGAGCCTCTAAATGTGCCACCTATCTCTGCGGCTGATCCCAAATCTGGACAATCATAAAGCTCTCCGCTAAGTCGATAACTATACAACTTGCGTCCCAGTCCTATGACATTCCACAAGATCATCCTTTGGATAAGAAGAAGAGGAAGAAATATGACAAATTTGACGCCGACAAGATCATCCTATGACATTCCACAAATTTGACGCCGACTGTCCTTGTGATGTAGTCGTGAGAATGGCCCTCACTTTTTGCCCAGCTTTGTTTTGTAATCCTTCATTAGTAAATGAAGTTCAATTTCTTTTGCATTGTTGTGTACCTACAAGTTTATCATACTTAGTCATACACAAATATTTGAATCATAATTAAGTAAAACTCATATGCAATGAAAATTTAAAATTCCTGAACTACGCGTATATGTGTATCATTTAAAATTTCTACACTACGCGTATAAGTGTATGAGTATGCCCCCAATCAATCATTAACGTAATGCCTGGCCAGGGCTTTTTGAGGATTGATTAGAGTCGTGCATTGATTGCCCCCTACGTCCGGACATGAGGGGTTTGGGCTCAACTTTCATTCTAGTCCCTTGTTCTGTGACGGGATAGGAGCCCATTTGTGGCATTTAATCAAAACGCCTTTTTACTCCCCTGTCGTATGCGCAGGATGGTGTTCGAACTCAGCTTTCAGTTTGCCCCCCAATCCTTCAGTAGGGTAGGAGTTCATTTGCAGCGCTCAATCCCTGGCGCCTTTATACTCTCCTGTCGGATGCAAAGGGTAGAGTTTAGTCGAGACAGTCTTTTTAATCATGGTGCACCTTCATGCCTCGTGGAGAATTCATTTCCTTATCCTTTATACTCTTTCTCAGGTCATGAGAACTAGAGTGTCAATAGTTGTGCAGTTTACATCATTGCACCCTCGATGCTCTGCATACTGTTAGCCTCCTGATTTGATAAAAGGCACTTTGAATTACGTGCTTTGAGATTACTGGAAAATTTCACAATTATAACAGCTCATATAAGTAAAGAATGAAAGAGTAAATAAAAAATGGGGCGATAAAAGTAAATGACACACAACATTTTATAGTGGTTGGGTCGAATCATGACCTACGTCCACTTTATAATCTTTTGCTTATATAACCAGACTATTCTAGGCAAGTCATGCCTTTTTACATGGTCCTAAAAACAAAAGAGTAAAGATGACAATTTCATGTTAAGTAACGCCTCAAATGCTAGGCGTTCCACACTTTAGGGATTTCGTCCCCGTCCACGGTTGCTAGCTTAAAGGATCCATTATTAAGCCTTCGCAGGATGGTGTATGGTTCCTCCCATTTCAAACCCAAATGGACTGGAGGTGGAAAGACACGCTTTTGAACCAAGTCTCTGGGTTCAAAAGTTCGAGCTTGGACTTTTTTATTGTATTACCGAGAACACTGCTGCTTTTGTCTTAAGGCACGTAGGTCCGCCTCTTCCCTTTTTTCTTCAACCATATCCAGGGATTTGAGGAGCAACTTATTGTTAGTCATCGGGTTGTAATAAGTGATTCTTTGGGATGGTACTTCTAACTCGACCGGGATGACCGCCTCTGATCCAAATGCAAGGAAGAAAGGTATGTGCCCAGTTATTGATTTGTAAGTCGTTCTGTAGGCCCACAATGCCAGAGGTAGCTCATCAACACACATGGCTTTGGCCCGCTTAAATCTCCTCTCCAGAATGGACTTGATTACCTTGTTTTCTGCTTCTACCTGTTCATTTGATTGCGGATGCGCCAAAGCCGTGTATCTTTTCTCGATATAATATCTCTGGCAAAAGTCCCGAAAATCAGTGCTATCGAATTGAGTCCCGTTATCTGTTATGATGACCTTCGAGATTCCAAACTGACATATAATGTTTCTGACGACGAAATTAATCACTCGCTTGGTTGTGATCGTGGTCAATAGCTCCGCTTCGACCCACTTTGTGAAGTAATCCACAACCACAATAGTGAACTTTGCTCCGCACTTTGCAAAGTGGAAGCTTCTAATAATGTCAATTCCCCAGATAGCAAAGGCCCACGCGCTCATCATCGTCTTCAATCGATTGGGAGGTGCCCTGGAAATATTAGAAAATTTCTGGCATCTGTCGCAACACCGTACATTATTAGCTGCATCTTTGTTCACA
Source organism: Allium sativum (assembly GCA_030737875.1). NCBI lineage: Eukaryota > Viridiplantae > Streptophyta > Magnoliopsida > Asparagales > Amaryllidaceae > Allium > Allium sativum. The sequence goes on along the minus strand of CM060920.1, from coordinate 52,453,886 downwards.
GTTGGACAGAAATAGCATACCGTAGTATCTTCTTTGCCAATGTTTGGCCTCCAGTGTGGTTGCCACATTCACCTTCATGTACTTCTCTCAGTACTCGTTCAATGTCGTCATGGGCTATACACCAGAGGAGTGGCATCGAGAACCCTTGTCGATATAGGACTTCGCTTTGCACGACATATCTGGAGGCTTTACGAATGGCGATACGTCTTTTTCTCTTTTTGGTGGGAAGCATCCCACTTATCAGTAAGTTCTTTAAGGGCGTCATCCACAACTCCCTTTCCGGCTTAGTCTCCAGTATAGGATCAATTTCCATCTAATCGATACTTGGAGAATGCAATATCTCAATTGGGACCATCTCTGTGTCCTCGGGACTGTTAGAACTAGCCAGTTTGGCCAACTTATCAGCCTTCTGATTTTCTGATTGAGGGATATGAGTTATGCTGTAGTGTACAAATTCACCCAGCAGTTTTCTCACTTTCTTCAAATATGATACAAGCCTTGGCCCTTTGGCCTGAAACACTTCATTGACCTGGTACACAACTATCTTGGAATCGCAAAAGATATCCATCTTTTCTATCCCCAACTCCTTTGCAAGCCTAAGCCCAACAATCAGGGCTTCGTACTCCGAGTCATTGTTCGTGGCATGAATATCTAATCTCAGGGCATAACATATCGACCGTTCTTCTGGAGTTACAAGTAACACTCCAGCGCTAGATCGTCTGTCATTCTTGGCTCCGTCAGTATATAGTTTCTGGGTGTTGGGGTCAACTAGTTGTTTTGAGGTATTAACTTCTTCACTCGCTACATCTTCCTCTGGGATAGTAAATTCTGCTATGAAGTCTGTTAATACTTGCCCCCCTAATTGATCTTCGAGGCCAGAAATTCAAATTGAATTGACTCAACTCTATATTCTATTTGAGTAGCCTTTCTAACACCTCTGGTCTCTGTAAAACTTGTCGGAGCGGATGGTCAGTGTACACAGTGATGGGATAAGCTTGGAAATAGTGGTGAAGCTATCTAGATGTAGTCAACAGACTGTATGCAAGCTTTTCTATCTTTAGGTAGTTCTGTTCTTCCGCCGCTAGCTTCTTACTCACATAGTACACGGGCCTCTGGAGTTTATCTTCTTCTCTTACCAAGGATGAACTATTGCGTGGGACGACACTACCAAGGCTGAACTTTATCTTCTTTATCTTCTTCTCTTACCAAGGCTGAACTATTGCGTGGGACGATACTGCTAAGTACACAAAAAAATCCTCGTGGCCTATTGGCTTGGATAGTATCGGGGTTTTTCTAGATGATCCAGCAAGTTCTGAAAAGCTTCCACACAATCTGGAGTTCATTTGAAATTGCGTTTTCCTCGCTTTATCAAGTCGAAGAATGGAATGTACTTATTTGTAGCTTTCGAAATTAATCTGCTTAATGCGGCTAATTTTCCAGCAAGGCTTTGCACATCTTTAATCTGCCTTGGTGTTTGAATATTCCTGATTGCTGCGATTTAATCTGGATTGATTTCAATTCCATGCGAGCTAACTGTAAAGCCCAGGAACTTTCCAGAGGCAACTCCAAATGAACACTTCAGAGGGTTAAGTTTCACCCCATATCGTCGAAGAATGTCGAACATTTCTGCTAGGTCACCGGTATGATTGGACGATTGTATGGATTTTACTAACATACCGTCAACATATACTTCCATTGTCTTTCCGATCTGATTATAGAACATCTGGTTCACTAGATGTTGATATGTAACTCCGGCATTCTTTAAACTGAAGGCCTCACTACATAGCAGTACAATCCCAAATCTGTAATGAAGATGGTATGCTCCTGGTCCAGAACATACATGGGAATTTGGTTATATCCGGAATATGCATCCATAAAGGTTATGATTTCGTGACCTGCTGTTGAATCCACTAGTTAATCAATCCTAGGAAGAGGAAAACTGTCCTTTGGGCAAGCTTTATTCAATTCTGAAAAATCAATGCATGTACGCCACTTTCCATTGGCCTTCTTTACTAAAACGGGATTTGAGATCCATTCCGAGTAAATCGAATCTCTAGTGAATCAGTTGTTCCTCAACTTCTCAACTTCATCCTTCAGAGAAGCTGACCTCTCTGGGTCGAGCATTCGCCTCTTCTGCTTAACGGGCGGATTTTTTGGGTTGATACTCAATGAGTGGCTCATAATTGAAAGCGATATCCCACACATATCAGCATGGGTCTAGGTAAACACGACTAAGTTGGCCTTTAAGAAATTAGTCAATTCCTTTACTCGAAGAGGGTCTAACTAGGATCCGATTTTCAAAACCTTCGCTGGGTCATTATTGTCAATTGGGATATCTACAGTTGTTTCATTGGGTGTCACCATTCTACCCCAAGCTCTTCATCCTCTCTGGGATCTATGTCCTCGGGCAATTCTCTGGGCGACTCCCTTGGGGTCGTCCCCCTTAGTTGTTATGCTGACCCTCTCTTCGCGGGAGGGGAAGCACCTTTAGTTTATATATTCTTCCGACATGTAACAGGCTCGTCCAGTGGCCTGGTCATCTCTAATCACTCCCACTCCTGCATCTGTTGGGAATTTCGGCAATAAGCACCAGGGCACAATGTAGGCCCTGAATTCTACCAGGATTGGTCGGCCCAAAAAGGCATGCAAATCAATGTCAGAAACTACAAACGGGAGAGTTCTCACTCTCCGGCAATCTCCTCCTCCCAAGGTCACTAACAATTCTACATATCCCATCGGAGCGTTGATGCTCCATTGAAGCCGCGTATCCATCCATCATAAGGCTTCAAATCCTCGGCTTCGAGCTTCACCTGATCAAATGCTTTCTTGAATAGAATATTAACCGAGCTTCCATTGTCCACTAAGACTTTGTGGACTAGATCAGGACCAATAGTAGCGGTGATGACTAAGGGGTCTTCGATAGTGGAGAGAACTCCACTACCATCTCTATCGCGAAATACAACATCGTCAAACATTGTTTTCTGTTGCTTGATCGGGGCGGTATCTTTGGGATTAATGCACTCTCCTACTCCAACGTGCTTGGCTGCATTTACATATTGATCCATTGCTCCGAAGCTATGTCTAGCCAGGTGAGGTCCTCCAACTATAGTGTTGATAACAATATTCTTTCCCTTCTGCTGAGCAGTGTGTCTAGAAGTAGGTTGATTTTGATTCGGGGCCTGTCCGGCTTGCCCTCGTCTCTTGGAGCGACCTTGTATTCGTCTAACTTCCCTTCTCTGTGGAGTTTTTCAATGACATCTCTCAGGTGATGGCACTCGTTAGTGGAGTGACCATGAGTTTGATGGAAAAGGCAGAATTTTCTTGCTTCACGCTCTTTTTCTGTTGAATCTGTTGGTTGTGTCCTCTTATATTGGAGAACACTATAAGTGTCTTTGAAAATATTCTCTAATGTGTCATTCAGTGGTGTAAAGTCCTCAAATGCTTTGAACCAAGGCCTCTTTTACGAATCATTCCCCCGATTCTTCTTCCGACTGCCGCTTCCATTCTGGTGACCACTACCTTGGTTCTTATTTCCAACATTGACCTCCACCTTTCCAGAACTATCTCCAGACTGCTTGGTGGCCACATTACTCTGTATATCTTCCTTATCAGCGGCTTTTCTCTTTCGATTGACATAAATATCCTCCTGGCGCAAGTGGATATTGGCCTTTTCATAAAATATTTCTCTAGCCTAAGGCGGTTTTCCGGTCAAGTATTTGCCAAACTCAGTATCTTTATCTACTCCATCGATCAAGGCCATGAGAACGGATTGCTCGTGAGGATCTCTTACTTCGGTGACTGCAAAATTAAATCGATCCAAGTATGACCTCAAAATTTCGTCAGGGCGTTGCTTAATTAGAGACAACTCAACGACGTTCTTGGATCTCTGAGCATGAAGTTTGAACTGATTTATGAATCTTTCGCTTAATTCCCTGAAGCTGGAAATCAATCTAGCAGGCAAGCGGGTAAACCACACTAACGCCACATCCTCTAGAAAGATCAGGAAGGCTTTGCACTTCACTGCGTCGGGAGCGGCTGCGACATTCATATATCATGAATATCACATTAAATGCTGGACCGGGTCCGTCCTACCCGAGTAACAGTTCATTGTTAGCATATTGGATCGTCTCGGAATTCGAACATCTAATATATCATTGGTAAATGGCATATGACTACGGTCTATACCCCAATCTTCATTCCTTTGCCCACGGCTATCTACCATAATCTGCCTCACCATTGCTTCAACATCGGCGTTGGTCAAGGTGGATTTAGGATCATCGCTCCTTGCCATGCAGGGTCCTCCAAATCCTAGGCTTGAGCAGAACTTCCTTTCCCCTTATACCCACAGTCAATCACGCGACGAGGGGGTTGCAAGGGTTGATTATCGATAGGGTTGTCGATAACCTGAGCCCTAGGTAGTGCTGTGGGCCCTTCCACAGGTAAAGAGGCAGGATTATTCCTGTTACGATTGTTCTGTCCCCGATTCAGTGATGTCTCTGCTCTAGAAGGGAATGATCCAAACCGGAGATGATGCACATTTTTTGCCCTTTCTAGCGGAGGTCGTCGTTGGTGTCTCGGAGTTACTTCAGACGAGGATGAGCATTCGAAGGTGAAGCGATTAGTCGGTGAAGGTGTCCTCTACCTTCGGAGTTCGTCGATTTGTCTTCCCATTTCGGTCACATTCTATCACAGCAAAGAACTCTCACGCCTTTGAGTTGCCAACTCATCATTCGTCCTTTCCAACATATCAAGTACGTAAGACAAAGTTCCTTCTGTTTTCGAAGCAGAGGTAAGTAGCTGGTTGTCGGTATTCATCGTTGGACATAGAGCATTTGTACCAGGTCGAGCTGAAGTACCAGTGAGTAGAATGAGCTACAATCTCCTTTCCAGGTCAATTTGTGGTCCCTTGGCGAGGGCGGTTTGTGACCCCCTCTGACTGGTGGGTCGTGGTTCCCTTCTACATGCGATTTGTGGCCCTTTCTCCTTGGCAGCTCGTGAGAGCATCTGTGGGCCGGCTCGTGGTAGCCATCTGCGAGCGGGTCGTGACCCCCTCCTGGGATCGGTTTGCCCCCTTCGATCTACGAGCAAGGGAGCTTGCCTCGACCTTCTCCTGAGTGCTTTCTTCGTTAGCTTTGTTTGCTTGAGAAGTTCGTGAATCATTGGATTTCTTTGCAGCCATAATGTCTTGACCTTGCTGAAATCTTCAAAAACCAAAACAGTGGAATTTCGGACTATTTTCTTCAAACATGAAAATCCAAATTGTAGAGCAATAATCCGATGAGCTGAGAATTCAATTCTCAATGAAAGCACCAAAATGTTAGACCAAAATGTGGTTCTAACACCCAAATTATCGTGAATAACAGAGAATTAAAACTAGAAATGAAGGAAAAAACAACAAACACACCAAATTTATAGTGGTTCGACGTTAAAGAGCCTACATCCACTTTATATGACTTTGATTATATTTTAGAATGCAAGTACAAGCAAATTTTCGCTCAATCTCACTTTTACAATAATGAATCACTCAGTAATTTCAAGATCACTCGGAATAAAAATAATGGAGGTTTGATAATGGTGGAATCAGAGCTCTGAATTGCCAAAAGATCCTGGAAAATGCCAAGTATGGAGCTATTTATAGGCAGTTCGTGAAGACACGTGGCACAAATCCTGAGGATCGCGGACCCATTTGTGGCTTGATGGAGAAATGGTCAATATGGCGGTTACGGACAGGTGTCATCAGATCCTAGATTTTCGGTTCATGGGTGACCAAGTCGTGGTCACCATATCCTGAGTTTAGGGACGTTTCGTGATACGTCATCACAAGTGGATTGTGATTGTTATCCATGAGTGGGTGTGGTTGGGTATCATGAGCGGGTCGTGATTAGAGGGCCACTGACGGATAGGAATGGCATGCTCACGAGCGGGGTCCACCTCTACAATTCACGAACCAGTATGCTTCCTTTTGAATTTCCACATATGAGTACCTTTGTTCATCCAAATGGTGGTGCTTATATTCTTGGTGGCTTGGTCGAGAAGCTAGCTAACACATATTCTTCCTTTATAATTATCCAGGTTTTACTGTTCACAAATTCCAATATGCCCAAATCTCTTTTTTTATCATTATTACAGATTATTCCAATTTTACGCAACTCAAACGGTAAAGTCCTAAGCACTCATTGGCCTAGGCTTAGTGCAAAACAAAAGGAAAAAGGGATAAACAAATTGAATAAATAGGCATAATAAAGTTGTAAATAAAACAATGACAGAAAGGGGATAAGGAAGAAGAATGTACATATATACAAATAATAACTGGAACAGGAATAGGTAATTGACACTAATTAAAGGAACAACAACATATGAAAATAAACTTATAAACACTAATACTTTCAGATCAATATATTTACAGTCAAAATCCTTTTTAAATGTCAAATCTAAAAATAACGTAGAACTCACAGAGATTTGGAATAGATGTATAAAAGGCCTTTTGAAACTGAAGTAGAAGAAGAAATATCCTTTCAATCTATATTTTGGCAGCACCCTAACCCTTCTCCTAATTTTATTTCAGAATATGATAGAGTGGAGGAAGAAGATGAAGAAATATTTGGTGTAGGGAAATAGTGAGGGTTGCTAGTTTATTTATACGGTGATAGGATAGTCAAGGCCATGGAATCTTTGTGCTTCAATCTGAACCATAGTATACACCTCCCGCTGAGTCATCAAAAAGAATTCTCTAGAAGAAGGTTAATCTGATTAGGTACAGGTTTGTACTTGGGCTTGGGTGGGCCAACCCACCTCCTATGTGGGTCGACATAGTGGTCGACCCAAATAGGGTATGGGTCGCCCTTTGACCGTTACATCTTTTCTGAGTTAATTATTAAATTATTTATTTTTAATTTAAACTTCGTTTGGTCATATCTTGTTCATACTTAGTCCAACTTACGCAAACCGAAAGTTTATATGAATCAAAATTTCATAACAAACTCAACGATAAAGTCCATTTTATCCAATTATGAATATTTTATTCATTAATATTCATTGTATTAATCTTCTTTATATAATTAAATTTTGGGGTGTGACATTCTCCCATCCTTAAAGGATTTCATCCCCGAAATCTTCAAGTTAAGAAAAATGTTTTAAATATTACCAACCATTACCCACACCTATCTACTCATCCATCAACCACTAGCATACATTAAAATTTCTAATGCTTTATATGAACATATGCAAAAGTGTTTTGTATATGTTCCTAAACTAATGCAGAAATCAAGTGGTTCACTGATTCAGTTGACCTCCTTTATGCAATTTATGTTTGTGCCATGTATCCAATATGTATGCAACATAATCCTAATAATACATATAAATTCTATATGTATGCAATAACCATTCACCAAAATGCAATGTTTCAACCATTCCATCCATTAAAAATTAAAATGCGCACATATTCGTTTGCAATAAGTAAGTGCTCTTGTTAAGCCGATCAGTAATCTAGCTCCTAGTATGTGCATATGCATCCACTACATCCACTAACGAACACTTTAATCCACTTGCAATCATCAAACATAACATGTCTCAAACACATGATTTCAACCGTTTCTATCATCTATAAGCTTCTACCTAAGAATTGAGATTCAAATAATAGGAAAAACAGATTCAAATTCAAAAGTCTAGAAAGTAATTAAGAATGTACCTCCAAGAGAAAAGGGTAAGAAGCATGAATCTTGTCTTCGGGATCCCAAATCGCATCGTCAAGATCTTCTCCCCTTGTACCTTCACCAACTTGATCTGTTTATTGCATAGCTTCTTAACTTCAATCCAACTATACAGGTAGGAACTTTTCTGACTAATGCCTCCTTTTCAACTTATATTTCCTTAAGTATACTCGGCTCTATTACCTATGTGGAATCATGCAGACACTTCCTCAAGTATGAAACATGGAACACATCGTGAACACCCGCCAGTCTCTCTGGTAGTCTAACTCTGTAGACCATCTGACCTACCCTCTCAACAATGGAGAATGACCCTACAAACTTTGGCACCAATTTTCCTACCGATCCAAGGAGAACAACATTACTTAAAGGTGGCACCTTGATAAAGACCATATCTCCTACCTCGAACTCTAAGTTAGTCCTCCTCTAATCAACATATGACTTCTGCTTGTCTTGAGCGACTTTCATCCATCTGTGAATCAGGTCTATCTTATCAAAAGTTTTTTTAACCATCTCAGGACCATGTAGAAGTTTATCTGTAGACTTCCACCGGCATGTAGCTGATCTACAGGGTCGTCCATAAAGTGCCTCGAAGAGAGCCATACCAGTACTCTTCTGATAACTATTATTGTAGGCAAACTCTACCAATGAGAGATGCTCCTCCCAAATCCATCCAAGTCTAAGATATTGTTGAAAATACGGTTTTAGTGTTTTGATGATAGCGACTATACGATGTTTGCTTCTAACAGGTTTATTTAGTTATTTCAGATCAAAGCTTATATGACAGACAATGGTGAAAATATATTTACATTTAAAAAAAAGAAAAAAATGTGACATACAAAAGCCATTTGCTTTGAACGGTACACAATACAGGCAATTAAAAGAAAATAACAATGGAACTCTAAAATGTTGGACAAAGCACAATACAATATATGATGCCAATGATGAATTGTACCTTCCTACCATAGCATGTGTCCATTTAGCCTAGGATGGATTACAAAATGAATTTAGCCAACGGTTAAAAATTGAACTACAACATAAAGCAAAACAGTGAAACATGGTGCAACCACGAGGGATCGAACTTAGGCTCCCAACGTAGCAGTCACACGCACCAACCATTTGAGCCATTACATCCACTGAAGCATAATCATCTTCATTTTAAGGAATATTGCTTAAGAATTCAAAATATCAAAAACGTAAGCAATGGGACTCAAACCCGGGTCTACTAACAACAAGGGATGTGCCCCTACCAATTGCACCAATCATCTGTTCATTTAAATTTATCAACAACCATTATTTTCCTTTCAGATTGAAAATTGAAAAGAAGCAAAAATTGTCTCATCCAAGATTCAAACCCAGTATCTCCCACGTGGCATTCAAGCGCTTTACCATTTGAGCCAAGCAACATTTTAGTTAAAAGGCAAACAGTTTATGATATATCAATGGCAATTCACGAAGAGAAACTACATGATGACACAAATTTTGAAGAGGCACAAACTTCCAATGGTTGCGTATTCTCAAAGGGAAATTTCTGAAGAATTGCAAATGTTTAATGGCTTCTCATCATCTCTATATAAGCCGCACATCACTCAACAAACAATACACAACTCTCTTTTCAAAAACCATTCTCATATTTCTTTCAAACTCTAAAATTTTATATATACTCCAAAGAAAATATTTGACCAGCGCTATTTCACTTCACAAAATATTCAAATCTGGTCCAATTCCACTTTCTAGCCTCTGCACACTCGATCTGCATTATTATTGTTGAAGGCTGTAGAAGATGTACTACACTGCGACTACTTTGTGTATTGAAGACACAATATGTAGTCAATCATCTATTACTTTGTTTCCAAAGTTTCAGTGAGCCTGTAGTCCATTCAAAATGAGGTGGGTAAGCTTGTAGCCCATTCAAATCAAGCGGGTAAGCTTGTGGTCCATGAAATCAAGTGGGTAAGCTTGTGGCCCGTGAAGTCAAGTAGTGTTTGTAAACCTGTTCCTCCGGGTGAAGCAAGGGTTGTGGTAGTTAAAAAAGCCGAAGCGGAGCTTTGGGACTGGATGTAGGACGGGAAGTCTGAACCAGTATAAATCGACTGTGTAATTTATATTTTCCGCTGCTATTAAAATTATTTTACTACTGTTGTAGTTACTGCGCTTCAAATTCTACACATATATTGGTCATTATCGATCCAGTGCATAGCGACTATTCATTCATCAATGCCCCGATTTTCAATTGGTATCAGAGCAAGGGATTCTATTGATCGTCCCAACATCATTGAATAATGGCCAGAAAGAGATATTGTCAAAATAAAACAAACAACAAGTCCGTTTCAAGAAAAGCTACAACAAATGAAGACTATAAAAAGGAACTTTCTGATTTACAAATTTTAACGAAAAATAATGATGATTTAGGAAAACTTAACTTCCTTATTTTAAAGAAGATGAAATTTGTCAAACTTGAAAATGAGAAATTAAGAAAAGCAAAAACTGATTTAGAAAATAAAAATAGTATTTAAAAAACAATTTTATGAATCTTAAAGACTTTGTAGATGAACAATATATTACTTTTGAAAAGGAAAAAGAATTTTTTTAAAAGAAATTTGTGATTTGAAAAGACAAAATAATTTATTATAATCATCCTTAGATAATTCAGAATATCGAATTAGCCGTCTCATAAATGAGAATAGTACGTTGAAGAAAGAAAATTCTAAACTAACAAAGGAAACTGGTATTTTGAAAAATAGCATAGTTTCTTTTGAAAATGTCAATCGCAACAATGGATTCAAATTTGAAAAATGTACAAGTGAGTTCGTGGAATTCAATAAAGGTCAACATGATTTAAATAAGATTTTATCTAGTTCGAGACCTTTACATGACAAAAGTGGTTTAGGATATATTAAAACTAATCGTAAAATTAGTACTAAATATGTTTTCATGTATAATAAAAATACTAGTCCTAGTACTAAATTTTGAATTAGTTCTAAAACCAGCTTGTATAGAAATTCAAGTGCGTTTATGAATAGTAATTTTTACAATGTTTCTAGAAGTGGAAAATTATTAATAGGAAATATGGGAAATTATGTAAATATTTGGGTTCCTGTTAATTGGAAAAATAGAGAGAAATATATCAATAATTATTTTGATTCAGTAGTTAATAATGAAAATTTTATCTTTAAAGGTACCATTAAACCCTATTGGGTATGGTTACCTTCGATCTAACATCTTAGACCCTAACAGAGGAAGTGGGTACCAAAATATAGATTTTATTTTTTGTTAGTACCCGAGAAAATAAAAAGGATTATACATAGTTAGCGTTCCTTACATACAATGGAGAATGAGCATTCATGGATAACGGAACTGGAACAAATTCGGTATATCTAATTCATTATTTTATTTGGGGTTTATATTTTCATTTTTTTTAAATATTTGTAGTTTTACTTTCTCAAAAAAAAAGGTATTTTGAAACCATCTAATTCAATATACGACCCAAATTCAATTATTATTTTTCATCCTTTTTGTTGATGACAAAGGGGGAGAAAATTGAACATACCGATAGGAGGAGCAATGTAATATTACTGATTTATATAATCGTATAGTTGTCATCATCAAAAAGGGGTAGAATGTTAAATATACGGTTTTAGTGTTTTGATGATAGCAACTATTGCTACTAACATGCTTGTTTAGTTATTTCAAATCAAAGCTTATACGACGGATAATGATGAAAATATATTTACATTTAAAAAATGTGATATGCAAAAGCCATTTGCTTTGAACGGTACACAATACAGGCTATTAAAAGAAAATAGCAATGGAACCCTTAAATGTTGGACAAAGCACAATACAGTATATGATGCAAATGATAAATTGTACCTTCCCACCACAGCATGCGTCCATTTAGCCTAGGATGGATTACAAAATGAATTTAGCCAAGGATTAAAAAATGAATTACAACACAAAGCAAAACAGTGAAACATGGCGCAACTACCACTGATCAAACTCAGGCTCCTGACGTAGCAGTCACATGCCCCAATCATTTGAGCCATTGCATCCACTGAAACATAACCACCTTCATTTCAAGGAATATTGCTCAAGAATTCGAAATATCAAAAACGTAGGCAATGGGACTCGAACCCAGGCCTCTTGACAACAAGGGATGCGCCCCTACCAATTGCGCCAATCACTTGTTCATTTAAATTTATCAACAACCATTATTTGCCTTTCTTATTGTAAATTGGAAAGATGCAAAAAATGTCTCATCCAAGATTCAAACCCAGTATCTCCCACGTGGCATTCAAACGCCTTACGATTTGAGCCAAGTAACGTTTGGTTAGAAGGCCAAGGCTATGATATATCAATGGCAATTAACGAAGAGAAACTACATGATGACACAAATTTTGAAGAGGCACGAACTTCCAACTGATGTGTATTCTCAAAGGGAATTTTCTGAAGAATTGCAATTGTTTAATGGATTCTCGTCATATCTATATAAGCCTCACATCACTCCACAAACAATACAAAATTCTCCTTTCAAAAACCATTCTCATATTGCTTTCAAACGCTAAAATTTTATATATACTCCAAAGAAAATATTTGACCAGCGCTATTTCACTTCACAAAATATTCAAATCTAGTCCAGTTCCACTTTCTAGCCTCTGCACACTCGATATGCATTATTATTGTTGAAGGATGTAGAAGTTGTGCTACACTACGACTACTTTGTGTATTGAAGAAACAATATATAGTCAATCATCTACTTACTTTGTATCCAAATTTTCGGTGAGCCTGTAGTCTGTTCAAATCAGGTGGGTAAGCTTGTGGCCCATTCAAATCAAGTGGGTAAGCTTGTGGCCCATGAAATCAAGTGAGTAAGCTTGTGGCCCATGAAATCAAGTAGTGTTTGTAAACCTGTTCCTCCAGGTGAAGTGAGAGTTGGGATGGTTAAAAAGCCAAAGCGGAGCTTCGGGACTGGACTTAGCTTGGGAAGTTTAAACCAGTATAAATCAACTATGTAATTTATATTTTCCATTGCTATTAAAATTATTTTACTGTTGTTGTGGTTATTGCGCTTCAAATTATACACATATATATTGGCCACCATCAATCTAGTGCATAGCGACTATTCATTCATCACCGCCCCGACTTTTCAGATACATAGTCTCATTTAATCCTCGAGAACTCTATTGACCATCTCAGTCTGTCCATCCGTCTGAGGGTGATATGCAATGCTAAGTTGTAACTATGTCTCTAGTGCCTTCTGCAAGCGCCTCCAAAACTCACTCGTAAAGATGGGGTCATAGTCACTAATAATATTAGGGGGTAACCTATAAAGTCGGACAATCACCCTAAGGTATACTGATGCTAACCAAGTTGCCGTCCTCTTGCTTTTGACTAGGATAAAGTGAACACTCTTAGTCAATCTGTCAATTATCAACCAAATACTGGTAGCGTCCTTCCTCGACTTGGGCAAGCCATCAATAAAATCCATAGAGGAGCTCTCCCACTTCCACAATGGTATGTCTAGAGGCTGAAGCAATCAACAAGGTTTCCTCAATTCAGCCTTTACTTGCTGGCAAGTCAAACATCGGGCCACATACTCTAATATGTCCTTCTTTATACCAGTCCAATGAAAAACTCTCTTCATATCTTGGTACATTTTGTCATTGCTCGGATGGATAGTCATCCGAAAGTGAAGAGCCTCCTCAAGAATTGATCTCAACAAATCACCAACTCTGGGAACACACAACCTTCCATCTCGACATAGCCACCCCTTCTTGTCCACAGAATATCTAGCAAGGTGGCTATAGGTCTCTCCTCTACCGAGTCAATCCAAGATGCCCCACTAACTTTTGATCCTCGCGTTGAGTGGATCCAATGCAGTCCAAAAGTGTAGGTTTCACCTCCAACGATGCCAACAAATATGGTGTAAAATCCGTATATGGTCCAAAATCAAATGACAAGATAAACTCCAAGCTCTGCCGCACTACGAATAATGGACTCAAGCCCATCCTATACCCGCTCAATGCATCTGCATCCACATTCTCCTTCCCATAGTTATACGCTATTTCAAAATCATAGGATGCAAGGAACTCTATCCAATGATTCTTTCGCAAATCGAGATCTTTCTACGAGAACAAGTACTTGAGCGACTTGTGATCTGTGTAAAGCTCGAACCTCTCACCGAGAAAGTAGTGTCGCCAAGACTAGAGTGCAAACATTGTCATTTCCATCTCTAAATCATGGGTAGGGTTGTTCCTCTCATGTACCCTCAAGTGTCTACTCCTGTAGAAGAGTGGCCAACCTTCCTACATCAATACTGCACCCAACCTGTGCCACAAGCATCCGTGTAGATGGTATACATCTTAGTACCGTCAGGAAAAGTCAAAACCGAGGTTGATATAAGAGCTTTCTTAAATCTCAGGAATGTGTCCTCGCAATCTATATCCTAAGAAAAAACCTAATTCTTCTTCGTCAAATAGGTTAGTGGAGCTGAGATCCATGCAAAGTCCTTAATGAATTTTCTGTAGTAACCCGCCAATCCCAAAACCTCTATCGCATTCTTTGGGGGTTTCTATTCCTGACATGCGACAACTGTAACAACCCAGAATTTCAGAACCAATTTAAAATTTTTATTTTAAAATTTTTAATGGATTTTGAATATTTAAAATGATTTACTTTAAGCAATAACGACTAAAAATTTATTTTAATCGAAGTTAAAACGTAATAATTTAATTTAATTATAAAAGGAGTTTAAATGGTGCGGTAGTTTGAAAATTCGATTTCAAATTTCAATTGACTATACATGATTCAAAATGAATCGGATTTCGGTAAAACCAGAAATATTAGAATCTATTTAACAATGTCTTTCTAACGAATGTGAAAAATCCAAATTTCATAAAAGGAATAAAAAGTTATGTCCAGTTTAAAATTTAGAGAAGTCGTTGTAGAATTTATATATATTTTAATATAATGTATAGCCCTTAAAAATAGCCATTTGCAAACGACCTCCGTTTTCGACGAAACCACTTTGCTGGATTTGGAATGTCAAATTATTGCTAGGTTTCAATTTTCATAATTTTTTGAATTAATATGGGAGCGTGGCAAAAAAAATATGTTTTGTCAGTTTCAGTCAATTTAGATCGACCAGAAAATGGCCCTTTTTCAACCGGTCTCCAAATTCGACGAAATTAATTTTATAAGGACCATATTATTTAAACATAACTAGAAATAATTTTTCTGTAACTTTAGAGTCCATTTATGGCCCCGGTGAATTTAAATGTACGATCGAATTAATCAGATAAAGGATTTAAATTTTAAATTAAGGAAATCAGGCCAAAAATAATCATTTGGGATGACGGGACCTAGCCCATTGGTTCTGGAACAGGGGAAATTAGGTAGAAACAACATTTGTTGGGCTGGATTTGGAGTCCGTATAGATTAACGGGTTATTCTTTAATTGATTAATATAAATATACTTTATAAAATACGGTGAAAATAGCAAAACCTAATTAGAAAGCTACAGCCGCTGTATCCTCTTTTGAATGGCTGAAAAGCTCCACAAATAATTCGTTAGTTTCTCCTAACATGGATCGAATTAATCCATGATTCAAAAGCATAAACTGAAGAGAAACTCTTGCTCCTCGATTCTGTACGGGTTTGATGGGTTCTGGGTTCCTGAATCGATTGATTTTGGGGCTGAAACATGGCAGATTCAGGTCCGATTTCCAGGCAGAGGGGGTGGCCTAGTCTTTCCATGGTCGGGGCGTTGGGGGATCTCGTGTGGGGCTATCATGTGGCGAAATCAGATCGTCGTCTGGCAGCCCCTAGGGGGAGGCATAGGTGGCTTCTCAGATCGAAGATGGGTTCGGCTATTACATGATGTACAGAAAGAAGAAGAGAGGGATTAAAGGTTAAATAGGATTATAATATAATCAATTATTAATTTATATAATTAATGAATTCAAATGTTTAAAATGCGATAACATCATCATACAGAAACGAAATCAAACGATTTCAGTTGCGTTGAAATCGTCTTGATAAGATCTATGCGATGGGACTGACTGATACCATTTCTGAGCTGATCAAATTTTGGTCAAAATTGCATATCTGAATCATTCGGATTTAAACGATGGTTAGAAATCTACTTATTTCTTTTTTTTAAATAATTAGAAATAATTCTGATTTTATTGTCATCAGTATATAGTTAATTCCTGTTTGTTATTATTTATGATTGTTCTGTGCTGAATGTAATATATAGATCTGTTTGTTTGGGGATGTTATGTGGTGATAAAATTGTTAAACATTATTGTTGAATCAAAATATTCAACAAAATTGAAATATCACCTTTATTACATTTTGTTGGAGTTAAATTTGCAATAAAAATGAATTAAACATTTTTTTTGTTGAATCAAAATATTCAACAAAATTGAAGTATCACCTTTATTACATTTTGTTGGAGTTAAATTTATAAAAAAATGAAATATAAATTTCTATCATTTTATGGAATTATTATAAAAATAGAAATGTTCATGTTTTTAAAAGAATAAGAACATTACATTAAAAAGTTCACATTATAATGTAATAGAAAATGTTCATATTTTGATAGAAACACGATTTCATTAAAAATTCATATTCTTAGTGTCAAGAATGAAATATAGGAAAATATTCATGTTTAGAATAAAAACATCATTTTGTTATAAAATGTGAAGTTAGAAGAAACCCATCATTTTGGTAGAAGATGTAAAGTTTAGAACAAAGATGTCATTTTTATTATAAAATTTAACGCTAGATAAAAATACCGTTTTGTTAGATCAGTTATATTAACATAGAAATATCATTTTTGCTAGATCAGTTATGTTGACATTAAAATATCATTTTGGACAGAAATGTATATTAGAATTAAAATATAATAGAAATGTACATTAGAATTAAAATATCATAGAAATGTACATTAGAATTAAAATATCATTTTGATAGAAATGTACATTAGAATTAAGATACCATTTCAGTTATAAAATGTACATTAGAAATAAAATAACATTTTGTTATAAAATGTACCTTAAAATAAAAATATCATTTTTGTTACAAAAATGTTATGTTAGAATAAAATATCACTCTTGCTAGAGATGTCATATTAGTTAAAAATGTTTGTTTAGATTAAACATGTCATATTAGTTAAAAATGTTTATTTAGATTAAACATGTCATATGAGTTGAAAATGTTTATTTAGACTATACATGTCATATTAGTTAAAAATGTTTATTTAGATTAAACATGTCATTTTTGGTTAGAAATGCTTATTTATATTGGAATGGTCATTATATTGAAAATGTCATTATATTGAAATGTCATTACATTGAAGATGTCGGTATATTGAAAAGGTCATTTTATATAAAATGTCATTGATGTCAAACATAAAAAATGTCATTTTATTGAATTAGAAATGTTAATGATAGAAATGTCACATTTGATTTAAAATAACATTTTTGTTATAATTTGTCATGTTAGATTAAAAATAACATGTTTGTTATGAATTGTCATGCTAGATAAAAATAACATTTTGTTAGATAATGTTACGTCAAAATAACATTTTGATTAGAAAATGTCAAGTGGAATAAAATGTTACTTTTGTAAAATTTAGAATTGACATATAAAGTTGTCACTTTTGTTAAAATTAGGATTGACAATATAAAATCGTCATTTTTGTTAAATAGAAATTGTAAACAAATAAAATCATCATCTTCTATTTGTCAAGTTGAATTAGAAGAATGTATGCGAATAAATTACTCTTTTATTTGTCATGTTAAAGATAGAAGTATGTGTACAAATAAATATTCATTTTTATTTGTTATGTTAAATATAGGAAATCTGTATGCAAACAAAATGTTCTTTTATTTGACACTAGAAGTCTAGAACATGTCGTGAAAATAAATTATCTTTTCATGTTGTCATTTTAACATTGAAACCATATCATGTAAATAAATTGACTTTTCATATTGTCATTAGAAATTAGAAAATGTCGTTAGAAATTAGAAAATGTCATTGTAGTAGATAATGTCACATTTATCATGATAGTTAAAATAATGGTAATACTAATATTGAAATTAAACATTAAATATTTATTTATAATTTAAACAGTGAAAATTTGTTAAATAGAAATAATTCAAGCCGAATTATAATCGGTTAAATTCATTATTCGATGATTTATTTATGTAGGCTGTTGTTGGTTGAAAAATCCCACACGGGTGTTGGGATGATATTAGACCTACTGTAACAACCCGGAAAATCTGAGCCAATTTAAAATTTTTAAAATGGATATTTTAGTGAATTTAAAATAAATATTTTAAATAATAACGACGTAAAGTAAGTTTGAATCGATGTTTTAAAATGAATAAAATTATTTCTAATTATAAACAAGGCCTGAAATGGCGCGATAGTTTCAAAATTTGAATTCAAACTTTGACTGACTGTACCAGGTGCAAAATAAAATGGATTTTAGTGAAATCAAAAATATTTAAATCTGTTAGTGAATATCTTTCTAACGAATCTGAAAAATCGAAGTTTCATAGCGGGAAGCAAAAGTTATGGCCAAAGGAATTTTCAGAAAGGTCGCTATAGAGTTTATATAGCCCATGAAAATCGCCATTTTGCAAACGACCTCAGAATTCGACGAAACCACTTTTATTGGATCCGGGGTGTCAAATTATTGCTAGGTTTCAAATTTCATAATTTTTGAAGCTAGTATGTGAGCGTGGCAAAGGAAAATGTGTTTGGTCGATTTCTGTTAAATTGGATCGACCAGAAAAGGGCCATTTTTCAAACTGTCTCAGAATTCAACGAAACTAGTTTTGTTGGGACCGTATCGTCATAGCTAGATTTATTTTTCGGGAATTTTTAAAATCAATATGTGGCCCCGGCAAATTGAAATGTACGTTCAAATCGAATATTGAATGTTTTATATTTTAATTTGAAGAGAAACTGACTCAAACAGTCGAATGGGCCTACGAAACATATTCCATTGTGTTCGGAATGGGGGTATTTAGCTAGGGACGGTAGGCGGTGGGTTCGATTTGGTGTTCGAATAGAAAAGTTGCTATTTATGGAAATTAAAATTAATATAAATATTAATTGGCCAATCACTTTTCAGAAAAACCCTCGTTCATTAAAAATCCCGTCGTCTCTTTCCTCGTTCAACGCGGAAGCGTGCTCCAAGCTTCCCTCCCCGATTCCTCCTCCTACAAGCCAAATCAGCCAACGCCCCTGTGGAAGATTCTGTAGAGCTCTTCGAGAGCTACAAATCCATAGAAGGATCGAGCTTCCTCGCTGCATGAATTTCGAGATCCAAGGCCACGAACTTCCGGCCTTCTGGCCGTCGCCGAGGACGACAGGGGCCACCGAAGTGGGCCCCAATTCTGGCACAGGTGCACCTCTCCTAGCTCTTCAACGTGGCGCAGGCCGATCGGCCCCTAGCCACACGGATTCGAAGAAAAATCGAAACCTAGGTTTGAAGATTTTGCTGAGGTAATCGGCTTTGTTATTTTAAAACAGTTTTAACACTTTAAAACCGTTACAAACTTGTAAAAATCGTATTTTTCTCGTTTTTGACGAAATTCAGTGAAACAAGAGACAGTGGACTCATGAGGACGTCTTCTACATTCTAGAAGAGACCGGATATTTTTCTGAGCCTTCTGCTATTTTTGGTGGAGTGGAACCCAATGTGAGATTTCTGAATTATAAACGATATGGAAATGACGATGTATAAATTATATAGTCAATGTATGAGTTATATAAGCGTTGTACACCTCATGTATAAGCGTTGTATAAGTTGTACGTTCGATGTATAAGTTATATATGCATTGTAAAAATTATATATGTGTTGAAAGTGAAGTGAAATATACTTATATATATATGCCCCTCGTCCACAAACCATGGACGATATTTATTGGTTGTGATTGGTGTGAAAATTGGTTGATAGCGAATGGTTGATTAGAATTGTTTCAGGTTGAAATTGATTGATTGTGGTTGAAAAATACCCGTTTGTGGTTGAGAATTATTTGGTTGAAACCACATAGGATTAGTTTGTGGAAAAGAAAATAAACAAGCCGCCTGCGTGCGAGCTAGATGCATGAAATCCCCATTGTCAAAAGATGTGAGGCTTTAAGGTAGAGCGAGGAGCCGTACTAGGGACGGTCCCGGTTTTAACTACCCTGCCATTATGCTACCGAAATTTTCAATAATATTCATGTGTTAGAATTATTTTCATGTGTTGAAACTATATTCATGTGTTGAATAGAAATTCATGTGTTGAACGAAATTCATGTTTTGAAATAGATTTTTTTATAATAAAAATCATATTTTTATCATCTATATGAACTATATAAAATAGTCGTGTTTTGAAAGAAATTGTTTTATAATAAAAATCATATTTTATCATCTATATAAACTATATAAAATAGTCGTGTTTTGAAAGAAATTGTTTTATAATAAAAATCATATTTTTATCACCTATATGAAATATATAAAATAGTCGTGTTTTGAAATAAATTGTTTTATAATAAAAATTATATTTTTATCATCTATATGAACTATATAAAATAGTCGTGTTTTGAAATAAATTGTTTTATAATAAAAATCATATTTTTATTATCTATATGAACTATATAAAATAGTCGTGTTTTGAAATAAATTGTTTTACAATAAAAATCACATTTTTATTATATACATGAATTGTTAAAAATAGTGAAGTGTCGAAATAAATGTATGTTGGATAAAAATATCATTTTTATCAAATGTATGAAAAGAATATGGTTTCGAAATCGAAGAATATATTATATATATATATAATTAAAATAATTCGAATAACGAAGCTGTAGTTCGTGCTTTGAAACCGTGATTTCAAACGATTAGTGCGGGAGATCCAACCATCGGATTTTCCCGAAACCGAAACTGTTGGGTTCGCTTTGGAAATATCTTTCCAACTACACCCACTTTGTGAAGATCCAACGGTTGGATTGTCTGGAATGTTTAATTCAAATCCAAAGAAAAACAGCGCCAGAATCGATTATATTTTTATATATATATAAATATAATTAAAATAAATCGAATAACGACGCTGTAGTTCATATTTTGAAATCGAAACTATAAACGAGTGTACCGGGAGATCCAACCGTCGGATTTTGCCAAAACTGAAAGCGTTGGATTCGTTTTGAAAAGATCTTTCTAATGATATAAAATTTGTGAAGATCCAATGGTTAGATTTTCAGATATGTGTAAATCAAATCTGAAGAAAAACAACGCCACAGCCGCGTTATGGCCTGAAGCGTCGTTTGAATAAATTGGCTATTTTTAAATAAATAAAAATAGCGATAAATCGTTATAAAATATTATAAACGATATGGAATGGAAATAAACCGAATTTACCCGGTTTATTAGATATTTGATGGTTGAATGTGTTTTACATGAAAATTATACTAAAGAATTTATCTTTGATAAAAATAATGGGAACCTTTCCCTAAGAATGTGAAATTTATAAACTAACTGAAGGTTAGATAAGTCGAATGGTTTCCTGGGTTTTGATCTGATGTTGGTTTCGGCCTTCGGGGTTAATACTTGGGAAATCGTTCTTTTACTAATTTACTGTTAGTGACTGATGAATTGGAATGAGGCGTATGTTGTGTTTGTGTAGCACTTGTTTATTATATACGCGAGTTGCTCAGAAAGACCGTTCTTTTACTAATTTATGATTCACCCTCTTAGTTTTCCGCTATAAACATTTATGTATAGCTGAACTGTATTTGTACTAAGTATGATCCTGTATAATGTGTAACTCTGATGATGATGTTTATCCAGTGTATTATTTGTACATTATCTGGTGTATTTATTTATTTCTGTTCTGCTATTATCTGTTTATGTGTTATATTCCAAAGATTACCCTTGCCACCTTCAGTACGGGGTTTGGAATTGTCACACCTACACTAGTCCCGATATTTACCTGTATGTCAATCGATGGATTGACAATCTGTGATGAGTGTTATTTATTTATTTTAATGCTCACACAGTTATAAATTTCACTTTGGATGTGAATGGATTGTTTAATGATTATTTATCACTACTATTATATACATATGCAATGTATGAAATCCATACGATCGAATTTATATGGTAATTGGCTGAATCGTGTTCCGATTCAGAATATTTTTAATTAAAAAAATATTTTAAAATAAAGAACATCTTTATATAAAGAATATTTAAAAGTAAAGAATCTTGTAAATAAAGAGTATTTTGAAATAATGAATATTTTAGATTAATATTCAATGGAGAATAAAAATATTGAAATATAAAGCCGTGTTATGTAGGAACGTTATTTTTAACCCGAACGGGTTTATCGACCGATTTATTCATTTTATAATGAATATAAGGAGAAGTGATTTATAAATCTAATATTTCGAAAATGTAAATATTTTAATATGATAAAATATTGGATATTTAATTTTGCTTTAAAATTTAAAATGAAGTTAAAATCATTTTAAAACAAATTTATAAACATTCTATAAATACGTTTTAAATAGAAATCGACGATATATTATATATATTTATATAATGGCCTGAATAGAACGCGCCGCGCAACAATCGTTCGCGAATTTCAGCCATTAATTTCAAATTGATGTAACGGGAGATCCGACCATTAGATTCTCCTAAAACAGGAACCGTTGGGTTCGTATCGAAAAGAGATTTCGAATGAATATAAGTGTTTTAAAATCTAACGAATGGATTTGGAATTATGTCCAAATCAAATTTGGAAAAGGTCGATGTAAGTGCAGTTCGGTGGCCGTTATTGAAAACCGACTGTAAATGCCTTAATAAAATTATTAAAAATATGGAAAAATTATGTAAAATCATAATAAATGATTTGAAAAGATTTTGGATGAAAATTTTCATATTTCAAAAAGATTAAAATATATTTTTATCGAAATGAACCAGTTATTAACTAGAATAAATCTTTAAATTAAGATTTAATGCAATTTTTCAATTAATTAATATTTAATTAGAATTAAATAGAATAAATTGGATTTTTGGGTTTGTCGTGAATGGTGTCTTAAATAACACTGTTCTTAAACCCCATAAGAAAAGAATAAATCTATTTAAGATTATTAGAGTTTCCAATTATATTTTGTAATTGAAATAAAAGGAAATATGAATTGCGTTTATTGTGAACTGTGTTTTAAACGACACTTGTTCTTTAACGCAATTAACAATGAGGAAATGATTTGGAATTTATAAATCTTTCTATTTAGATTTAAATGGAAAATTTCCAAAAGTAAAGTTTTCCAATTTAATAGAATAAATTGGAATTGAATGGAATTCGATTTAATAATATTCGAGATGAGCTTCTGTAAAAGAAGACCGATACTATGTATGGAATTTAAAAGGCTTTACCGTTATTCCATTTATATTATTGGTCTGATACAGAAATTTATATCGATTATATATTAGTTTGATTTCTGTGAAGATTCCATATTTATTGGAAGATGATTTTGGGGTTTACTGTAAATAATGTTTTTAAATGACATTAGTTATTT
The DNA here is from genome assembly GCA_030737875.1 of Allium sativum. NCBI lineage: Eukaryota > Viridiplantae > Streptophyta > Magnoliopsida > Asparagales > Amaryllidaceae > Allium > Allium sativum. Next base: position 52,430,605 of record CM060920.1, on the reverse strand, counting down.
AACACAGTTAAAGATAAGATTAATTTCTTAAATTTAAATAATCATTAAATAATGATTTTTGATATTAAAACCAAATTTGAGTTTTATTAATTCTTTAGAAGAAAGATTTAAGAATAAATTTAAAGAATTTATCTTTGATAAAATAATGTGAATATTTTATTAAAAGAATATTCTGGATTGGAATGAGGCGTTTGATGTGTTTTTATAACACTTGATTTTTTATTATAAAATATGCGAGGCATTCGGGAAGACCTGGTTTAACCCATTCTGAATAATTACTACTGTTGGCTCGCTTTTTGACCAAGCCACCCAGGATCATTCGTAAGAGGAAAGCAGGAAACCACGTTCCCCAAGAATATGAAGGAACGGATCGCACTCTATCGACTCGCCCACGGAGGATCGCACTCTATCGACTCGCCCACGGAGGATCGCGTCTCGACGGATCGCCCACCGAGGATCGCGTCTCGACGAATCGCCCCCATCTCATCAGCGAACGACACATCCAGGCGATCCGATCCAAACTTATATTGTTGCCCAGAGCGAACCGATCCGATCCCTTGGTGCACGGCGAACCCTCTGACCCATTCAAGCGCGAGCTAGTCTTCAGCGATCCGAATCGCACGGATCTGGCGACACGTGTCCCTAACCGTCATCTGGACCAATTCTCCCCATCTGCACGATCCGATTTTCAAGCAGATCGCGACACCTGTCCACAACGGCTAATTTGACTATTTCCTCAACGGTGGCGATGCGATCCGATGTTCTCAGGATCTGTGCCACGTGTTATCACGACCCGCCTGACAAAATCAGCTATAAATAGCCCAAAGCTTGGCACTTTTTGGGATCTTTTTGGCAATATTGAGTACTGAATCCGCCATTGTTGTCAAACTACTGAAATATTGAGAGAAATCCTTGTTGTATTAGCTTTCAAAGCATAATCAATAATATATAAAGTGGACGTAGGCTCGTTAACGCCGAACCACTATAAACTCTGAGTGTTATTTTCTTTTTCCTCGTTCTTCATTTGAAATTCTATAACATTCATAACAATTTGGGTGTTAGGCCCAAATTTCGATCTAACATTTTTGGTGCTTTCACTGAGAAACTCAGTCCTAAAGTTTCACTATTCGCTTCTTTGAAGATTCCAGCGATTCGGATATCATGGCTGGAAAAAGATCTAAAGCTTCACAGACCAACGAAACGATTGAAGGGAGCGTGCACGAACTGGGCAACGAAGAAACTCTGGATCGCGGAGCGCAGGGGGCGAACCGATCCGATGAAGACACCGCGTTCCGAGTCGATGAGAACGAGACGATCCAGGCCGCTGAAGGGGTTGTTACTCGATCCCGAGGTAACGCCTCACAGCCTCCGCGTACCACGACCACGAGTCGACCTCAGGGGGGCGCAGCGAGTCGCCATCCACGAACCGCAGCTATCCGAATTGATGATCAAACTACAACTCGACCTGGAAAGGAACCTATGACCCGCTCCTATCGTCCTGGAACCTCTGCTCGACCCGGTTCGAGCTCTTTGCGCATAAGAGAGAGTGATGATGACCAATATGATCCTGCTGCTCCTGTCACTGAGGGGGATCTCTCTCGTTTCGCCGAAATGTGGGATAGGTTGTTTGATGAGTTGGCTGCCCAAAGGCAGGAAAGTTCCATCCTGCGGCAAAATTTGACGGCTATGGATAGAAGACTTGATGAGCTAGCAAGGCAAAGAACATCGCCGGTTCGTCCACTCACCCCAGTATATTCTTCTTCGTCTGAAGAATCGCCGAGACCTCCGCGACGACCGTATGAGAGAGCCGAAAACATAGAACAGCTTCGGTTCGGAACCCTGCCATCACAGGAAGAAGAAGCGCCAGGGGCGGGGCCCTCAAACTGTAATGTGAATGATCAAGCTACGGCTCTCAGGACTCGAGATGTGAACAGTCCTGCGCATAACAGACCACCTCAGCCCCGTCGCCGCACACATACTCATGATAATAGGGGGCCGCGAAGCCTTGTCCGAGCCCTGGATTTTGTGACTGCTTCCCGAAGAGAGATCAGAGAACCTCGTCGGGCCAGAGGCACTGACCCTGAACCTCCTTTGACCAGTGCAAATGTTGCAGCCATGGTCCACCAGATTCTGGCAGACAGCCGTGGACAGCGGAATGAAGATTGGGGGATCGACCGCAGTCACACCCCTTTCACTGATGATATTTTGGATGCGACTTTTCCAAGGCGTTTCAATATGCCACAAATGAACCGATACGCGGGTAGATCTGATCCTGTCCAGCACCTAATGAGATACTCTTGGTCGATGACCGCGGCCGCAGCCTCTGACGCTGTTAAGTGCAAAGCGTTTCCCATATTCCTGGAGGACGTGGCTTTGTTATGGTTTACTCGCCTGCCGGCGAGATCGATTTCTATCTTCAGGGAGCTGAGCGAGAAGTTCGTAGAACAATTCCGTATCTACGCACAGAAGACAAAAAGTGTGATCGATTTATTCCTTGTCAAGCAGCGACCAGGCGAGAGTTTAAAGGTGTACCTGGATCGTTTCAATTTGGCCGCTACTGAGGTTAAAGATCCTCATGAACCGACCGTTGTCGCAGCACTGATTGACGGAGTAGATAAGGACACTGAAATCGGGAGGTACCTGGCAGGCAAACCGCCCCACACTAGAGAGTTATTCTACGAGAAAGCCAACGTACATTTACGCCGGGAAGAGGTATATGCTAACCGAAAGGCTAAAACAACTGATAAGGAGGAAATTCAGAGCAATGTCGCCATCAAACAGACGGGAGACAGCTCGGGGAAAGTTGAAGCTAACGTCGGAAATCAGAATCAGGGTGGACGCCAGCCAGGTAACAACAATAATAATGGTAACGGCAATAACCGGAAGAGGAACCGAGGGAACGACTCCCAGAGAAGGACTCGTCCCAGGGCCTTTGAAAGTTATACACCAATAAGTGATACTCTGGAAAATATCTTCATGGATGCGTACGAAGTCCTCCAGAATAAGAGGCCACCTCCCAGAGAGTCGACAGAGAAAGAGCGTGAAACAGGGAAGTTTTGTATCTTTCATCAGATTCACGGCCATTCGACGAATGAATGTCGTCACCTAAGGGATGTAGTCGAAAGGCTGCTTCGAGAAGGAAAGTTAGATGAATACAGAGTAACGCCCAGGGAAAGGGGGCAAGCAGTGCAGGCCCCGAATCAGAACCAAAATCAACTTGCTGCTAGGCGGACTGCTCAGCAAAAAGGAAAGAATATTGTTATCAATACCGTGATCGGAGGACTTTATCTCGCTAGGCACAGTTCCAAAGCATTGGATCAATACGTCAATGCGGCCAAACAACACCTCGAGGTAGGGGAATGTAGCAACCCCGAGGACAGTACCCCGGTGAAGCAGCAGAAGATGATGACCGATGATGTTGTTTTCCGAGAACGAGAAAGCATCGGAGTCCATGCTCCAACTGAAGATCCACTTGTAATTACGGTACCCATTGGGCCAACCACTGTTCATAAGGTTCTGGTGGACAACGGGAGTTCCGTTAATATTCTTTTCAAAAAGGCCTTTGACCAGATGAATCTCAAAATAAAAGACTTGAAGCCCTGCCAAGGATGGATCCGTGGATTCAACGGAGCATCCACCGCTCCAATGGGTTATGTAGAGTTACCAGTTACACTTGGGGAAGGAGAACGCCAGAGAGTGAGAATCCTTCCCTTTGTGGTTTTGGATGTTGAATCGCCCTACAATGCCTTCTTGGGCCGACCGGCCCTCGCAAAGTTCAGAGCCTACATACCCCCCTGGTGCTTGTTATTGAAATTCCCCACAGAAGCTGGCATTGGTATCGTCAGAGGGGATCAAGTTGCTGCGCGAGCGTGTTATGTTGCTGAACTAAAGTTACTTCGCAATGGAGGGGATATCGAAACTAAAGGCACCTCTCCCCCTTCGGGGGCGGAGACCTTATAGCAACCAAAGAGGATAATCGTTGGAGAGTCGCCCAGAGAGATGCCCGAGGATATAGATCCCAGAGAGGATCAAGAACCCGGGGGCAGAATGGCGACTCCCAACGAGACAACTGTGGATGTACCGATCGATGACAGTGACCCGGAGAAGGTCCTTAAGATTGGATCCCAGTTAAGTCCGAATCTTGCTAAAGAATTGACGGATTTCTTAAAAAACAATTTGGATGTATTTGCTTGGACCCACGCGGACATGTGTGGGATATCCCCATCAATCATGAGCCATTCCTTGAGCATTGACCCTAAACATCCTCCAGTAAAGCAAAAAAGGCGAATGCTGGGCCCAGAGAGGTCCGCTGCCTTGAAAGAAGAGGTTGGAAAGCTAAAGAGTAATGGATTTATCAGAGATTCGACCTACCCAGACTGGATTTCGAATCCAGTCCTGGTAAAGAAGGCCAACGGGAAGTGGTGAACGTGTATCGACTTCTCGGATTTGAACAAAGCCTGTCCAAAAGATAGTTTCCCGTTACCTCGGATTGACCAGTTGGTAGACTCGACGGCAGGTCACGAGCTTCTCTCATTTATGGATGCTTATTCAGGATACAACCAGATTCCGATGCATGTTCCAGATCAAGAGCACACTAGTTTTATCACTGATCTGGGATTATATTGTTATGTGGTGATGCCCTTTGGCTTGAAGAATGCGGGCGCTACATATCAGCGTTTGGTCAACAGGATGTTTTATAACCAGATCGGGAAAACAATGGAAGTATACGTCGACGATATGTTGGTTAAGTCCATGCAATCTTCTCAACACACTACTGACTTGGCAGAGATGTTCGGCATTCTTCGAAAGTATGGAATGAAACTCAATCCGACCAAATGTTCGTTCGGTGTTGCTTCTGGAAAATTCTTGGGATTCATTGTCAGTTCCCGTGGTATTGAGATTAATCCAGACCAGATCGCGGCAATCAGGAACATTCAGGAACCTAGGCAGATTAGGGATGTGCAAAGCCTTGCCGGAAAAGTGGCCGCGCTAAGCAGATTTATCTCCAGGGCTACGGATAAGTGCATCCCATTCTTTGAATTAATAAAGCGAGGAAAACGCCACTTTAAATGGACACCTGACTGCGTAGAAGCATTTCAGAATTTGCTCAGGCACTTGGAGAAACCTCCGATTTTATCTAAGCCAATAGATCACGAGGATTTATTCGTGTATTTGGCAGTGTCATCCCATGCGATCAGCTCAGCATTGGTAAGGGAAGAGGATAAGGTCCAAAGACCTGTGTATTATGTGAGCAAAAAATTGACAGTAGCAGAGCGTAATTATCCACGGATAGAAAAGTTGGCGTATAGTTTACTGATTGCCTCTAGAAAACTTCGGCACTATTTTCAGGCACATCCTATCACCATATACACCGATCATCCACTCAAGCAAGTTCTACAGAGACCGGAGGCATCTGGAAGGTTACTCAAATGGAATATTGAGTTAAGTCAATTTGATTTGAACTTTCAGCCCAGACGATCAATTCGGGGGCAAGTGATAGCTGACTTCATAGCAGAGTTCACTGTCCCTGAGGAAGATATAGCAAACGAGGAAGTTGATCCTTCAAAGTTACTTTTCGATCCTAATGCCTGGAGATTGTATACTGATGGTGCTAGGAACGACGAAAGATCCGGCGCTGGAATAGTGCTTGAAACCCCCGAGAAATGATTGATAACCTATGCAATCCGAATGGAGTTTCATGCCACTAACAACGATTCCGAATATGAAGCTCTGATAGTCGGATTAAAGATTGCAAAGGAACTAGAAGTCACAAAGCTGAACATCTTCTGCGACTCCAAGTTAGTTGTGAATCAAGTAACTGGAAGATTCCAAGCTAAAAGTGCAAGATTGATTTTATACTTAAAGAAAGTGAAAGAACTGCTGAATGATTTTGATCACTGCAGCATATCTCATATTCCGCGGTCAGAGAATCAGCAGGCAGACAAGTTGGCAAAGATGGCTAGTTCTGACGATCCTGAAGTGACTGGGCTAGCCCCCGTTGAAGTACTTCGGTCCCCTAGCATAGATCAGATGGAAATCGACCTAGTACTAGAGACGGAACCAGAAAGGGAGTCCTGGATGACCCCTATAAAGAATTTCCTAATGGATGGAACGCTTCCGACCAAGAAAAGCGAGAGGCGTAAAGTGATTCGTAAAGCCGCCCGATACGTTCTGCAAGGCGGAGTTCTTTACAGACAAGGGTTTTCAATGCCCCTCCTTCGGTGTGTAGCCCACGATGACATTAAACGTGTGCTGCAAGAAGTCCACGAAGGCGAATGTGGCGACCACACTGGAGGGCAAACTTTGGCAAAAAAGGTATTGCGGTATGGTTATTTCTGGCCTACCATAAACAAGGATGCAGTAAGATATGCACGACGATGTGATGCGTGCCAGAGATTTTCAAAGATACCTAGAGCGCCTCCAAGTCAGTTAAAAACAATGATGAGTCCATGGCCTTTCGCTATGTGGGGAATTGATATCATAGGAAGTCTCCCCATAGCAAGGGGCGGAGCAAAGTTCGCTATTGTGGCCGTAGATTATTTCACTAAGTGGGTCGAGGCAGAACCACTAACTACAATCACAACTAAACGAGTGATCAACTTCATCGTGAGAAACATCATCTTTCGATTTGGGATTCCAAAGATTGTAATAACAGACAACGGAACTCAGTTCGATAGTGCTGAATTCAGAAACTTCTGCCAAAAATACAACATCGAGAATCGGTACACCTCTGTGGCGCACCCACAATCGAACGGACAAGTCGAAGCGGCAAATAAAGTAATTAAGTCCATTCTGAAAAGAAGAATGAAGCGGGCTAGAGCCATGTGGGCTGATGAATTGCCCTTGGCACTATGGGCCTATAGGACAACATATAAATCGGCAACAGGACATACCCCGTTCTCCCTTGCTTTTGGAACGGAGGCAGTCATCCCGGTCGAGATAAAGGTACCTTCTCATCGGGTGACTTATTATGAACCAATGACCAATAATGAATTGCTCCTTGACTCCCTGGATATGATCGAAGAAAAGAGGGATGAAGCAGACCTGCGTGCCTTGAGATGCAAACAACAGGTCGCCCGATATTACAACAAAAAGGTTCGAGCCCGAACATGGGAACCCGAAGACTTGGTTCTGAAGCGTGTCTTCCCACCCCCAACTCATATGGGAGCGAAGTGGGAAGGACCGTACTCCATTCTGAGCAAGCTTGATAATGGAACCTTCAAGCTGGCAACCGTAGATGGAAAGGAAATCCCCAGAGTGTGGAATGCCCAACATTTACGGCCATATTTAACATGAGAGTTTCAAATTGATTCTTTTGCTTTGTTAAAAAACTATGTACAGGGCATGACTTGCCTAGAATAGTCTGATTCCTTAAAGCAAGAGATTATAAAGTGGACGTAGGTCATGATTCGACCGAACCACTATAAAAATACTGTGTGTCATTTGCCTTTATTGCATCTTTATTTATTTGCCTGTTTATTTTTATGAAAATCAATGTGAATAATGCAGGTACCCGAAGTCCGGTGCCAACCGTTCCCCCCGTAGACTAATCGGAGGAACCCAAAGCCTTGGCAAAGGCTCCGACTTTTTGTCCGACTAGTTTTAATCCACGGAGCATGGGTTAAAGTATACACCTAGGATGAGTTTGATGAGCATGCATGATTGCAGACTGCTTGATCCGAACTCTAACTCTCCAGTGAGAGAGAGAGTATAAAAGCGTCTCTGATTGAGCGCTGAGAAATAGCTCCTTCCCCGCTGAAGGATCGGGGAGCGAATGAGTCGCTGAGCATGAACTCTAACTCTCCAGAGAGATAGAGAGAGTATAAAAGCATCTCTGATTGAGCGCTGAGAAATAGCTCCTTCCCCGCTGAAGGATCGGGGAGCGAATGAGTCGCTGAGCATGAACTCTAACTCTCCAGAGAGATAGAGAGAGCATAAAAGCGTCTCTGATTGAGCGCTGAGAAATAGCTCCTTCCCCGCTGAAGGATCGGGGAGCGAATGAGTCGCTGAGCATGAACTCTAACTCTCCAGAGAGAGAGACAGTATAAAAGCGTCTCCGATTGAGCGCTGAGAAAGAACTTATTCCCTGCTAAAGGAACAAGGTCTAACTGAACTACTGTTATCCCATGAAATCTCCTATGCCCCCATATTCAGAAATAGGGGGCAACTTGCCGACAGTACTAATCAATCCTTAGTAAACCCCAGTCAGATGCTACAGTAACAACTGATTGGGGGGCACATGCACTCGTATACATACACTGAACTTTGATACAGCAGTGTAACATAGCATGAAAATTCTTCTTCCTGTTGATTGACTGATTTGTAGTTATTATTAGTTAGCTAATGACTAAACATGGAAAGTTTATCTGGATACAGGTACACAATGATGCAAGGAGAGATAAACTTTTGTTTATATACTGCGAATCAACAAAGTGAAAAACAACCTAGAAACAAAAGTGAGGACCAGTCTCACAATTACACTTCCTGGCCAGTGGAAAACCTAAAGACAAAATATCAACAAGCAACAAATATCCTATTTACGCTTTGACCTCTTCTCTTGCTTCTGCCTCTCCAGCTTCGCCTTGTCGGTATCAGACGGATCCCCTTTCTTCCTCTTCCTTTTGTCGATAAGAGGAACGTCCGACTCCTCTGAAGATTCCTCTTCCACCTCTTTTCTCTTCCTCCTATCAGAAAGAGAAGCCGGGAAGTCATCGGGGTTTGCAAAGTGAAGCTGTCGACTGATGGATTTGGGCTGAATCTTCACAATCATCCCAGTTTTGGGATCGAATTCTGCAAGAGGGACTACGTCCAAAGCCTCATCTCCCACCTTCCTCGAAGCCGACTCTTTCTCCTGCCTGGCTTTTCGGCTGGCCAAGGTTTCCTCGTCATCATCATCGGCCTTTTTGGCGCCGATAGTGTCTTCTTCGTCATCTACATGGCGCCCATCCATGTCTCTTAAGGCTTCGATGGTCTCAGCATCTTTGGGCGCATCAGTGCTAGGTGCCGGGATGCTTTTTTCTGCTGTTGTGACCTCTGCCTGCTTTGGTACATCAATACCAGCACCTGGCAAGACAGCCTCCTTCTCCACCTCCTTTTCTTTTTCAACACCCATGTCGACGGGCTCGCCACCTGTATTACGAAGAGCACATGTTACTAACTCAAGTGGTTGTTCCACCAAACGACGACAATTCACAATTGCTTTGACAAATTGCGGGGAGAAAAGGGAGATACCTTCCGCAGACCCTCCTTCTTGGATAGTCGTAGGAGCTCCAACAATAGCGGGAGTTAGGCCCAAAGGGATTAGCGGATCATCAGGATGGTACTCCTCAACTCCGGAGGTTTTAGGCCCCACGGCGGAACTGGAACCTTCATCAATTTTGCTTTTACCTTTAGCCAAGGTTTTCTCCTTTTCCATCTCCGCCAGAATCAGGCGACGACCCTCTGCCAGGTCCTCGGGTTCATTGTCTCTTAGGATGCTCTTCATCAGTTCATCCTCATCGATTTCTTCGACTCCCAATCTATGTTTTTCACCCTCCACAATGGCATCCCATAAATTGGCCAAAGTAACATGGTAATCCGGGATCCACGAGATGTTGCAAGTCTTGAGAACCTGGCCAAGGAAATCAAAAATCATCTCTTCAAACCCCTCGATCTCTTTCTCTCTTTCGAGGAGCTTGTTGTTAGAAGCAGTGGCCAATTCAATGGCACTTTCAACGTTCTTTTCGGCAAGGGCTGCCCTCCTCTCCGCATCCGAGACCTGGTCGTTAAAAATCACCTTTTCTGCTTTAGCCAGAGCCAAACTTTCTTTTAAACTCGCTTTTTCTGCCTCCCAAGCAGCCTTCTCAGCTTCAAAATGGCCTTGTGCTGTTTTCAACTCGATGTTGGCCATTTTGAGATCTTCAACCTCCTTCTTTAAGGTCATTTTCTCTTGGCTATTGGAGTCCAGTTCTGAATGAAAGCGCTGCTTGGCATTCTCTAACTCAGTCTTATAATTTTCAGCGTCCCTCCGTGCTAAATCAAGCTGGGACTGAGCATCTTCCAGGTCCTTTTCCAATTTTGTCCTAGCCCTTTCGTTATTTTCAAGTTTTGCTTTAGATCTGTGTGCTTCTATTTCGAGTGTTCGGATGACTTCCGAAAGGTTAACTGCGTGTTTTTTCATCATCTCATATTGCCTGGCTGCGTGCTGGATGTGCCCGATAACTTCATTATCCCAATTTTTAGGGACCGGTTCCAAGGCAGGAACAAATACCATCCTGTCAAAGAATATGCCTGGAAATTGTTCCCGCAGCTTTTCCAGCCTACCTTGGATCTCGGGACCATGGACGTAATCCCGTGACCCGGGGGCAGCTAACTCTGGTTGGCTGGTGGGGACAATGTTACTTCTCTCCTTCTCAGTCTCTTTGGATGAATCTTTGTCCCTATCTTTAGATTCGTGATGCCTTTTGGACGACCGACTGTGGGAAGGTGCACTCTTTGGAGGAGTCAACTCTTTTTGAAGTTTCTTTCCCCCTGACGGAATTGTCGGATGACTCGAAGGCCTGGTAGAGGTTGATTTGGGTGGAGATCGAGGTTGCGAGGAACTCGGCCTATGAGAAGGACCGCGAGAGCGCTCAGTATCCGGGCGAAGGCTGGGTGTGCCCTCAAGAAGAGAACGATACGAATAAGATTTCCTGCGGGACATCGTTCCTATAAAAAAAAGAGAAGAGCATATTAAAACTTTGAATACCCACGATATAAGAGTGCAGGGTCAGATAGTGTGAGTGATGTGTGCATCCCATATAATTCCCCCTAACAGACCCGGGCCCGAAGACAGGCTCGTCTGACCAGTTTCTCGTCCTCTAGTTGGAACACTGATCTCTTCAAGAGCAAGAAAGAAAGGCCCCTCTTCAAAGTCTTTTTCTGTATATACAACATCGGGTAGAGGGATTTTATTCAGCTCGTCAAATAACTGCTCTTCTGTCAAGTCATCGGGAGCAACGGTTTCAATTGGAGCAGAGATAGGAATTTCCTTGGACACGTCATCGCGGACCTCATCCCCTCTGTATATGTTCAGGTCCTCATCGTCTTGGATGACTATCGGAGAAGGACTCTTGCGAAACTTAGTTGTTTCTGCCGCTTGCGAAGTTCCCTCTCCTTCCGTTAGGGGCACATACTTATAAGGTTTGCCGCCGGTCCCAAGTCCAAATCTTCTGTCTAGAAGACGATGCTTATGAAGATTGTCATCAGTAATGCATTTTTTAATCCTTAAAAAGTCGGATCTGCTTTGATGAAGAATAGATAACCGATGGTTGTATAACGGACCCTCCGTTTTCGGGAAGATGTGATCTGTTTATGACAAAGGAAAAAGCGGAAGAATGTTAATACTTAGACTCCTTGAGAAAAATATTCGACTAGGTGATCAAAGTTTACTTGATTTGAGCCATCTTCGTGAGCATCCAGCCTGTTTCCTTATATAAAACCAGTCGGACTTAGGATCCCCAATGTTGCTGTATCCGTCGTACAGAACTTTCCTATTCGCAACCGATTCAAAGAAGGAGAAATTTGGAGTTGCCGAAGAACGGTGCTTGAAAAGAAAGAAGAACACCAGATCTCTGAATTTAAGTTCGGCGTGCAGGATCTCCGCATATGCAACATATAGAGAGTATAGAGATGCGTAGGCGTTTGGATGAAGCTGCATCGGAGCAATACCTAGTCGTCTTAAAGTTTCGATGGCGATCGGAGGAAACGGAGGAATAGCTCCTACTAGACACATTGTTCGACTGATCGCCATATACCCTTCCGGTGCTAGGTGGGGTCTATCTTCGCTTCCAGGCGTCAAGACATCGTCCCAAGGAATTCCGTGTCTTAAGCAGATTCTTTTAAGTTTTATCTCGTCAAGCTTGGATGCTAAAGAATCAGAAAATTTATCCATCCCGAGTGCGCCTGGGATCTCGTCAGGAGCTCGCTCATCAGTCTCAGAATTGTTGCTGGATGAAGTACTTTCTATCGGATCTGATTCTGTGGCTTCGTACTCAGATCCAGAATCTTCACCTCCCGGATTGATTGGAGGAATTTCAGGGTTGTACTGTTAAGGAATCTCGGATTCCGCTTCTGTCACGGATATTGAAGAAGAGTGATCATTCGACATTGCTGCTAGGACGAGAAAATATGAACAATAAGATTAACACTACCCGTCCCCCGTGTGTGCAAGTACTGGTGTGTGTACTCGTGTGTGCATTAAGAATAAAGCGTGAAAGCAATCAAGATCATCAAAACATTAGTCGTCGTATGCAGTCAAATTATGAGGTCATTTAGTCCAGAAAGTCCAACGTCAAGGCTCTATCCTAACTGTTCAAAGTTTTATGGTGACAAGGCGTTGATTAAAGTCTGAAATTTCTTCGTATCGTCAGCTATGAGTCGGATCGCAAAGCAGAGGGATCGCCCCTTTCGGATCGCATGGCAGAGGGATCGCCCCTTTCGGATCGCAGGGCAGAGGAATCGCCCCCCATCGAATCGCCGGGCGAAGGGATCGCTCCTTCACGAACCGTTGCGACCCCCACGATACGTCCCTTTGCTGCCACCACGATCTTTCGTCTCGCCACTCGCTTTCGTCTTCTCTTCTTGACCACGACCCGAACCGGCCTTCCCTCTTCTTCTTCCTCCTTCGTTTTCCTCCTCTCCTTTCCATCCTCGAACTCCGAGCTCTACATCAGTTAGCCATGGCGTTTGGATGATTTTGTCAGAAAAGCACAAATTTTCATCGTTTCTAGTCGAGAAAGTTCATGAAAGAGCGGCGTTCACGAATAAGAATACTTTTTGTGGAGTTACCTTTCTAAAGATTGAGAGAATGCTCGGATTTTCGAAGGTTTGAAAAACTTGGGTTCGTTCTTCGATAGTGCAGGCGAAACGATTCGGCAGAAAGAAAGAAGAAGGAGAATGAAGAGGAGAGGGTCGGCTTATATAGGCAAAGAGGGCGACCGTTTGTCTCCCTTTCTTTGTACTATTCGGTCCACGAAACACCATACAGGCCACGATCCAAAGCTTGTGTCGCATGGAAGCCCACGGACCGCCTCAAACGATGGCCCACCAAGCTCGAAGCCCGACACGGCTTGAAGAAAAGTCCGCCGCGTCTCGCACAAAAGCCTAGATACTCAGCTCGAGACGAGCACGTGACCACTCGGACCGTGGCGCTCTATGGCGATCCGATTCGTGCATACGTTGATTTGAACCAATGCGACTGTTGATTTGCGTCCCTTTAGGAAAAGGTAGATCAGAATCTTCGAAGCATGTTCCATCATCGATAAAACATACTTCGAGGGGGCAAAATGTTGGCTCGCTTTTTGACCAAGCCACCCAGGATCATTCGTAAGAGGAAAGCAGGAAACCACGTTCCCCAAGAATATGAAGGAACGGATCGCACTCTATTGACTCGCCCACGGAGGATCGCACTCTATCGACTCGCCCACGGAGGATCGCGTCTCGACGGACCGCCCACCGAGGATCGCGTCTCGACGGATCGCCCCCATCTCATCAGCCAACGACACATCCAGGTGATCCGATCCAAACTTATATTGTTGCCCAGAGCGAACCGATCCGATCCCTTGGTGCACGGCGAACCCTCTGACCCATTCAAGCGCGAGCTAGTCTTCAGCGATCCGAATCTCACGGATCTGGCGACACGTGTCCCTAACCGTCATCTGGACCAATTCTCCCCATCTGCACGATCCGATTTTCAAGCAGATCGCGACACCTGTCCACAACGGCTAATTTGACTATTTCCTCAACGGTGGCGATGCGATCCGATGTTCTCGGGATCTGTGCCACGTGTTATCATGACCCGCCTGACAAAATCAGCTATAAATAGCCTAGAGCTTGGCACTTTTTGGGATCTTTTTGGCAATATTGAGTACTGAATCCGTCATTGTTGTCAAACTACTGAAATATTGAGAGAAATCCTTGTTGTAATAGCTTTTAAAGCATAATCAATAATATATAAAGTGGACGTAGGCTCGTTAACGCCGAACCACTATAAACTCTGAGTGTTATTTTCTTTTTCCTCGTTATTCATTTGAAATTCTATAACATTCATAACAATTTGGGTGTTAGGTCCAAATTTCGATCTAACAACTACAACGATTTTAGTCGAAGATGAAGACGGTGGTTGAAGACCAGCGATCTTCACATAGAATGGATGACTACTGATGACCTGGACTGATTTTCTCCCAGGAAAAGGTTAAAGTGGTAGTTGTCTAGAAGTACTTGTTGATTGTCCGGATAAGCGAGCGCCTCTCTTCCATATTGGACATACGGGACGAGGAATAAGGTGACTCCGGTTTCGTTCAGACCCAGAACGGACTTGTAAATGGATGTGTGTCTGACATTGGATTTCATTTCATGTAAATTAAATCGATTTCTATTTAATATATATCTGTGGTGGCGGAGAATTTATTCTCTTGCTTAACACCCTTCTCTGAGACGCACGAGCTCAGAGGTTATATATTGGTAGTTATCGATCGCATTACATGAATTGTCAATGTGGCACGCCAAGATGCAAATGATCAAGGCTTTTGTTGAAAAGCAGGGCCTTGTGGGATGATCAAAGCATAGCCTATCTCGGCATAGCTTTGTGTATAACGTTACCTCGCGAGCCTCACATCCCGGTAAGAGTCAGAAACGGGACAAGGGAACGCAATGATTGCACACGTTTCTTTCTAGCTAGAAGTAGTGTTAGGGTTCTTACAAAGCCCGACATTTTTACTTATGTGGTTGATGGAATGAGGCGACTCATATATATTGGTCGATTGTGACCATTTTATAGGTTCAATAGCACCGGGAAGCGTGTGTTCAGGAATTGCCAATCCACTAACGTTATTTGTGGACCGGCCCTGCAGTATCCAAGGATTCGCCAGCATCCGAATCCTGAGACATTATTAGAGTGTCTCGAATTGGTAAGGAGATCGTTCTTAGCCTTGACTCGTGATGGATATTCCAACTTCCAATACGACACTATGCGGTTTTAATTGTATAACTAGTATGGCGACATAGTAGGATGGGGTACTATGCCATCTATGATTGATACATTATGATTGAAATTGTTTTTTAAAACATATATACACTAATAATAATCTCAAATCCATTTTATATGTATCAAGCATTTTTAACCACTATAAGGTAAAACTCTATCCTCCGGTTTGCGTTGCATTGTGTGATGGGACTTGAGTCTTATAATGGTTTCATTTTTCTAAAAAAGCATTGCGTTGTTTAGCAATTTACTTTATTTATATTATGCACTGGCAATCCAATGGAGTGAAACCGTTCCACGTTAGTGGCGTGGTCCTGTGATTGACCTTACTATTAGATAAGTTAAGTTATAGATTTCTCATACCGGTCCCATGATTGACGCGTAATTTGTTTCACTTTGCAAACTCGAGTGCCCTCTTTTCCACATGGGCAGTTGAGTAACTTATTTTGCAGATATATTGAGCAGGATTCTGGATTGAAGCTTAAAGTTGTGTCCAGAGCATTGATAGACTTCTGCTGTATCAGTTTATTCATTTCCGCTGCAATGTATTAAATTACTGTAATTTATCTTCCGCTGTATTTTATTCGATGTACTCTGATATATTCTGTACTCTGATGTAACATTATTATAATGTTTATAAAAGTCTTTTGTTATTTGTTCTAATGTGTTGTATTCCCAAAGTTAGCATATTCGGGTTTTGAACGGTCTTGGTCGATTTAGCGATCGATTAGGTCCGGGCGAAATCCGAGTCATTACAGCTGGTATCAGAGCTCTGGTTAGCTCAAATATTTAGGTTACAACTCGTTAGAACTGAACAAAAGACTCATTAGAGATTGGATTAGTTATATCAAATAAGAACACTCATTAGAGATCGGATTAGCAATATCCTAGAATGAGATATTCGTTAGAGATGGGGTCAGTAATGCCCTAGAACGAGTTGAGAGTGACAAGTTTATAATTAACATATTTGTGATTATATATATAATTTGATCTAAGAAAATACGATTTTTGATATATAAAAGTTATATATATTTGAAAATAATAATCAACTAATTGATTGATGATTGTGTTGTGTGATTATTAGTTCAACCAATAAAATTAAATTGAAACCAATAAAAAAATAAAAATTGAATCGGTTAGTTAAACAACTTTTAGCTTCGTTCCATTTCGAGGACGAAAAGATTTTAAGTGGGGGAGATTGTAACAACCCGGAATTTTAGAACCAATTTAAAAATTTTATTTTAGAAATTTTAATGGATTTTGAATATTTAAAATGAGTTATTTTAAATAATAAAGACTAAAATTTATTTTAATTGAAGTTAAAACGTAATATTTTAATTTAATTACAAAAGGAGTTTAAAATGGCACAGCAGTTTGAAAATTCGATTTCAAATTTCAATTGACTATATAGGATTCAAAATGAATCGGATTTCAGTAAAACCAGAAATATTAGAATGTGTTTAATAATATCTTTCTAACAAATCTGAAAAATCCAAATTTCATAACAGGAATAAAAAGTTATGTCCATTTTAAAATTTAGAAATTCGCTGTAGAATTTATATATATTTTAATATAATGTATAAGCCTTAAAAATAGCCATTTTACAAACGACCTCCGTTCTCGACGAAACCACTTTGGTTGGATTTGGAATGTCAAATTATTGCTATGTTTCAATTTTCATAATTTTTTGAATTAATATGTGAGCGTGGCAAAAGAAAATGTGTTTTTTCAGTTTTAGTCAATTTTCGATCGACCAGAAAATGGTCATTTTTCAAACGGTCTCAAAATTCAACGAAATTAATTTGGTTAGGACTGTATCATCAAAACACAGCTAGAAATAAATTTTCCATAATTTTTAGAGTCCGTTTGTGGCCCCGGTGAATTTAAATGTGCGACCGAATTAATTAAATAAAGGATTTAAATATTAAATTAAAGAAATCAGGTTAAAAACAATCATTTGGGCTGACGTGACCTAGCCCATTGGTTCCGGAACAGGGGAAATTAGGTGGTAACAACTTTTGTTGGGCTGGATATGGAGTCTATATAGATTAATGGGTTATTCTTTAATTAATTAATATAAATATACTTTATAAAATACGGTCAAAATACCAAACCCTAATTAGAAAGCTACAGCCACCGTATCCTCTTTTGAATGGCTGAAAAGCTCCGCAAATAATTCGTTAGTTTCTCCTAACATGGATCGAATTAATCCATGATTCAAAAGCATAAACCGAAAAGAAACTCTTGCTCCTCGATTCTGTACGGGTTTGATGGGTTCTGGGTTCCTGAATCGATCGATTTTGGGGCTGAAACATGGCGGGTTCGGGTCCGATTTCCTGGCGGAGGGGGTGGCCGAGTTCATCGATGGTCGGGGCGTTGGGGGCTCTCACGTGGGGCTATCACGTGGCCAAATCAGATTATCGTCCGACAGCTTGTAAGGGAAAGGCGCAGGTGGCTTCTTAGATCGAAGATGGGTCCGTCTATTACATGATGTATAGAAAGAAGAAGAGAGGGATTAAAGGTTAAAGAGGATTATAATATAATCAATTATTAATTTATATAATTAATGAATTCAAATGTCTAAAATGCGATGACATCTTCATACAGAAACTAAATCAAACGATTTCAGTTGCATTGAAATCGTCTTGGTAAGATCTACGCGATGGGACTGACTAGAACCATTTCTGAGCTAATCAAATTTTGGTCAAAATTGCAGATTTGAATCATTCGAATTTAAACGATGGTGAGAAATCTACTTATTTTTTTTAATAATTAGAAATAATTCTGATTTTATTATCATCAATCTACAGTTAATTCCTATTTGTTATTATTTATGATTGTTCTGTGCTGAATGTAACATAAAGATTTGTTTGTTTGGGGATGTTATGTGGTGATAAAATTGTTAAACATTTTTGTTGAATCAAAATATTCAACAAAATTGAAATATCACCTTTATTACATTTTGTTGGAGTTAAATTTGCAATAAAAATGAATTAAACATTTTTGTTGTTGAATCAAAATATTCAACAAAATTGAAGTATCACCTTTATTACATTTTGTTGGAATTAAATTTGTAAAAAAATGAAATATAAATTTCTATCATTTTATGGAATTATTATAAAAATAGAAATGTTCATGTTTTTAAAAGAATAAGAACTTTACATTAAAAAGTTCACATTATAATGTAACAGAAAATGTTCATGTTTCGAATAAAAACATGATTTCATTAAAAATTCATATTTTTAGTGTCAAGAATGAAATATAGGAAAATATTCATGTTTAGAATAAAAACATCATTTTGTTATAAAATGTGAAGTTAGAAGAAAAACATCATTTTGGTAGAAGAAGTGAAGTTTAGAATAAAAATGTCATTTTTATTATAAAATGTAATGCTTGATAAATACACCGTTTTGTTAGATCAGTTATATTAACATAGAAATATCATTTTTGCTAGATCAGTAATGTTGACATTAAAATATCATTTTGGATAGAAATGTACATTAGAATTAGAATATCATAGAAATGTACATTTGAATTAAAATATCATAGAAATGTACATTAGAAATAAAATATCATTTTGGATAGAAATGTACATTAGAATTAAGATATCATTTTAGTTATAAAATGTACATTAGAAATAAAATAACATTTTGTTACAAAATGTACCTTAAAATAAAAATATCATTTTTGTTACAAAAATGTTATGTTAGAATAAAATATCACTCTTGCTAGGGATGTCATATTAGCTAAAAATGTTTATTTAGATTAAACATGTCATATTAGTTAAAAATGTTTATTTAGATTAAACATGTCATATGAGTTGAAAATGTTTATTTAGACTATACATGTCATATTAGTTAAAAATATTTATTTAGATTAAACATGTCATTTTTGGTTAGAAATGTTTATTTAGATTGGAATGGTCATTATTTTGAAAATGTCATTATATTGAAATGTCATTACATTGAAGATGTCGGTATATTGAAAAGGTCATTTAATATAAATTTTCATTGATGTCAAACAAAATAAAATGTCATTTTATTGAATTAGAAATGTTAATGATAAAAATGTCACATTTGATTTAAAATAACATTTTTGTTATAATTTCATGTTAGATTAAAAATAACATGTTTGTTATGAATTGTCATGCTAGATAAAAATAACATTTCATTAGATAATGTTATGTCAAAATAACATTTTGATTAGAAAATGTCGAGTGGAATAAAATGTTAATTTTGTCAAATTTAGAATTGACAAATAAAGTTGTCACTTTTGTTAAAATTAAGATTAACAATATAAAATCGTCTTTTTTGTTAAATAGAAATTGTAAACAAATAAAATCATCATCTTCTATTTGTCAAGCTAAATTAGAAGAATGTATGCGAATAAATTACTCTTTTATTTGTCATGTCAAAGATAGAAGTATGTGTACAAATAAATATTCATTTTTATTTGTTATGTTAAATATAGGAAATCTGTATGCAAACAAAATGTTCTTTTATTTGACACTAGAAGTGTCGAACATGTCGTGAAAATAAATTATCTTTTCATGTTGTCATTTTAACATTGAAACCATATCATGTAAATAAATTGTCTTTTCATGTTGTCATTAGAAATTAGAAAGTGTCATTAGAAATTAGAAAATGTCATTATAGTAGATAATGTCACGTTTGCCATGATAGTTAAAATAATGGTAATATTAATATTGAAATTAAATTATAAATATTTATTTATAATTTAAAGAGTGAAAATTTGTTAAATAGAAATAATTCAAGCCGAATTATATTCGGTTAAATTCATTATCTGATGATTTATTTATGTAGGCTGTTGTTGTTTGAAAACCCCACACGGGTGTTGGGATGATATTTGACCTACACTAGTCCCGATATTTATTTGTATGTCAGTTGATGGACTGACAGTCTGTGATGAGCGTTATTTATTTATTTTAATGCTCACACAGTTTTAAATTTCACTTTGGATGTGAATGGATTGTTTAATGATTATTTATCATTACTATTATATACATATGCAATGTATTAAATCCATATGACTGAATTTATATGGTAATTGATTGAGTCGCGTTGTGACGGCCCGCCCCGCACCAACCGACATTTACTCCAAAAGTGCGCTGTACACGTGTCCAGTTAGCACGGAACGGGTCGCCAGAAGGAAAAGGAAGAAGGAAATAAACATACAAAGAACTTGTAGAATGTCTCACAGCGCATAGAACAAAATATAATAATAACATACTTGACATAAAACAGGTGAGACAGTGCATAAGCTGAAAATCAGAACTAAACATCATAGCAGCGGAAATTCAGAATACAGCTTATTACAACATTCAAACTGTCTCAAAGCAAAACAAGATAAAGGAGGTACACTACTAATGCCCAAGTAGCGACCACCAACGACACAGGGAGAATGTGTATATATATATATAATACGTGGAAGCCTCCTGCCCGCCTCCGGATCAGCTACTCGCACATCACCAGCTAACCTGTCTCTAGTCTGCTCGTGTGAGCACCCAGAGTAATAAGAGGAGACATAAAACTCTGGGTCGGACATAAAGCCTGGTATGAGCGATAAGCATCTAAAGTGAACAATAACAGGTAGACTAAAACATACCTGAACCTGGACCTGCAACCAAAGAGTTAGCACTACATACTGTACAACACTCTAAGGTATCATATCAATCAATATAAAGTTACGGAGGTGGGGGAGGTGTGCATGTCATAATGATAGCAAACAATCAAGCATAGCATCCATCCTCACATCTCTCACTCAGTGCGTAAAGCATACGATATTCACCACTTAGATCACCCAACATACCTTGCTACGATCACTTTGCCCCATGAAGTCATAAATGGCTTCATTGCACTGATAACGTAGCCACTAATCATTTGCTATGTCCACTTTGCCCCATGGAGTCACAAGAACCCCACTGCACTGGCTCATAGCCTTACTAATCCTCACTATGTCCACTTGCCCCATGGAGTTATTCACCCCATCTGCGCTGGCTCATAGTCTTACTACGCATCACCTTGCCCCTCAGGTCATAATGACCCTACTGCCCTGATAATGTAGTCTTGCTACCATCACTTTGCCCCTCAGGTCATAATGACCCTACTGCACTGATAAGTAGCCCATCATTCTTAGTGGTGAATCGAAGTTATGAACGTCGACAACTCCTTAGCATACGTCCCGCAGCAAAGTCCAACCATGAAGTGAACTCATTGGTTCCCAACTGGTTCCGGGATCCTGAGCTCTAACTTCCATTTTGGACTACCTTTGCATCTTGGGTTATTGGTCATCACCATCGGATCGGATCGGATCAGTCTTCACATTCTTCATCGGATCGGATCGGCCTTTGCATTCGGATCGGGTCGCGCCTCTTGCATCGGATCCGGTCGTGGTCCCCAGCTCGTGGCTCCTCTTCCTGATTCGGATCGGCGTCACCACTTCGGATCGGATCGGGTTGCTTCATCCGGGTTGGGTCGTGTCTTCTGATCGGGTCGGATCGTCTCGCCTAGTACCCATCGACTCGTGAGCTCCCCACCCTCCTCTGGTTCGGATCGGAAATACTTGTTGGTTCGGATCGTGCTTCTACCACCGGATCGTGCCACCTAGCTGATTCGTGACTTACTCCTTTAAACGGATCGTAACGCCATTGCTGGAACGGTTCGAGTCGTTCTACCCTCCACCGATCCGATCCGGATTCTGGGTCATTTCCTGCATGTTTCCTGCGACTGTTTTTACGCCATTCGACGGCGTTTTTGACCAGACTAACACTTCTAAACAATCACGAAGCATTACATATAGTCATAGCAACATGCATAATCAACCACAAACATCATTCACATCAATATAATAGGTTAAAATGGATCAAACATACCCAAAACCCCATATTTCCCCCTAAGCATGTTTAGGTGAGACCAATGATATGATTAGCAAAACTTAACCAAATGGAACCAAATTTCTAACAGAGGTTTAAAATATCATTCCGAATTTTATAGACATTTTTCCAGAATTTTATCATGTTTAAATTCGCTAATTAACACTAATCACCCCTAATTAGCCATAATTAGTGCAAAACTATGCAAATCACTCACCTTAGCCACAAAATAAACTAAGATCTGAAATGATTTTCTGATTTGATGTGAATCTCAATGCCAAACAGCAGCTCCTTTGTTGCTTTGGTGAAGATCTTCCTTGATTAGGGGTTGCTAAGCCAAATCCTTAACCTAAAGGTGATTTGGAGGTGATTTAGAGGTTGGAGGCCATTTTTAGGGATCCTTGGTGATAAGTGGAGGCTAGAAAACTGAAATGGAATAATTCTCCATCTCATTTCAGCCCTCCCATAACCCTAATCCCGAAATGGGTTATGGGCCTACTCACTAATCACCCGATTTGGCCCGGTTAAGCAGTTTTTCACCCTCCAAACCTTGTTTCAGCCATATCTCCCAAACGGTAAGTCCATTTGGCTATTATGACCACTCTACGGAAAGAGAAACTATCAAACGAATCAAACGGAAGTGGTTTCAGGTCAAAATTCCTTTCCAATCAAAATTTATGGCCAAAACAGTACCAACTAGGGGCAAAATGGTCATTTAAAAATCGACAAAAATCATGAACATGGGAAATGACTCTAATAGATGTTTCCCAAAGTTATATGACCATACGACTTCACACGGCAAAGAAATAAATATTCTACAATCCTATGATGTGTAGAATACGGGTCGTTACACTCTTCCCCCCTTAAGAAATTTCGCCCCCGAAATTCCCTAATCCACACACACAAGGGTCCCGCATGCCTATCAATCATAAAACAACAATCAACCATGCAAAATAAGAAAAATAAGTCTATCCTAGCATGCGGAATAACTAAATCGCAAAGTAAATCTTACCAGGCAAAGAGTTCTGGATGTGCTTCCCTAATGCTCTCTTCTGTTTCCCAAGTACAATCATTCTCGTCCTCGCCCCACTGAACCTTGACTAGCTTTACCGACTTCCTTCGAAGTTGCTTTGTATCGAGCCCCACAATACGAATCGGCTTGCGGTTCCCAACCGCCTCAGGTTCTACTTCGAAGTCCTCTAACTGATCAGGTGGAATAGCCATATCTGAGTCGTGAACGAACTTCCTTAGTAGGGAAACATGAAACACATTGTGAACTCCCGCCATCTTCTCTGGTAAGCCAACTCTATACGCCAAATTCCCGACTAGTTCAAGAACAGGGAACGGGCCAACAAATCTTGGTGCCAACTTGCCTCTCCTGCCAAATCGAATCACGCTCTTCAACGGAGAGATCTTGACAAACACCAAGTCACCAACGGAGAATTTCAAGTCTCTTCTCCTCTTATCAGCATAACTCTTCTGCCTATCTTGGGCAGCTTTCATTCGTTGCTGAATGATCTTAATCTTGTCTGACGTTTCTCTCACCACATCTGGTCCAAGCACAAACTTCTCGCCAGTCTCTATCCAACATGATGGTGAGTTGCACGGTCTTCCGTACAAAGCTTCATATGGAGCCATACCGATACTGGATTGGTAGCTATTATTATATGCAAACTCTACTAGATGCAAATAGTCATCTCATGATCCACCAAAATCCAATATACACGCTCTCAAGAGATCTTCCAATATACGATTCACCCTCTCCGTCTGACCGTCGGTCTGAGGATGATATGCGGTACTGAGATGTAATCCTGACCCTAGAGCCTCTTGTAAGCTCTTCCAAAACCCACTAGTGAACAACGGGTCTCAGTCACTCACAATGCTTTTGGGTACTCCATGAAATCTCACTACCCACTTCATATACAATTCTGCCAACTTGGCTGTCGTTCTGGTCGATTTGACTGGTATAAACCTTGCGCTCTTAGTCAATCGATCCACAATTACCCAAATGCTATCATATCCCGATTTAGTCCTTGGTAAACCATCGATGAAATCCATCGAGACTTGCTCCCATTTCCATTCGGGAATTTCTAATGGTTGCAACAACCCACTAGGCTTCTTTTGCTCGGCTTTAACTAGATGACAATTCATGCATTTGGATATAAACTTCCCAACGTCTCTTTTCATCCCTTCCCAGTAGTAAGTCTGTCTCATGTCTCGATACATCTTATTACCACCGGGATGTATAGTCAGCTTTGAGTGATGACATTCTCTAAGCACTTCATCTCTCAACCCATTTACGTTGGGTACAACTAGTCTTCCATCCTTCCGAAGCCATCCATCTCGATCAAGCCCATACACATTCATCTCCTCATCAACTCCCATTTCTAACTTGGAGATGATTTCTAATAGGTTAGGATCGTCCCTCTGGCTAGAACCAATCCGCTCTATCAAAGTGGGTCTGATCGTCAAACTAGCTAGCATAACTGGATCCAATTCGCACTTTGGTCTAAAATCAAACTCCGCGATATACTCCAGTTGCCTCCATTCAAGAAACATTGCCCCTAAGCTGGCATGTCTCCTACTCAAGGCATCGACTACCGCATTACCCTTCCCAGGTGTGTATGCGATATCAAAATCATACGAAGCCAAGAACTCTAACCATCTCTGCTGACGGAGATTCAGATCTTTCTGAGAGAAGAGATACTTTAACGATTTGTGATCGGTAAACAGCTCAAATCTTTCTCCCAAGAGATAGTGTCTCCACATCTTTAGTGCAAATACAATCGCTGCCAATTCCAAATCATGGGTAGGATACTTCTTCTCGTGCGGCTTTAGCTGTCGACTAGCATAAGCTACAACCCTACCTCCTTGCATCAATACTGCACCCAGTCCGGTACCACAAGCATCCGTGTATACCGTCATCTCTTCATTCCCCTAAGGAATAATTAGCACTGGCGCACGCGTCAACCTCTCCTTTAGACTTTTGAAGGCATCCTCACACACTCCGTCCCAGACGAAGGACTGATTCTTCTTAGTCAACTGAGTCAACGGTGCTGCTATCTTGTAGAAGTCCTGGATAAACTTACGATAATATCCGGCTAATCCCAAGAAACTTCTTACATCTGTAGCATTCTTGGGCGTAGGCCATTCTTGTACCGTTGCCACCTTCGCAGGGTCCACGGCAATACCACACTCTGAAACAACACGACCCAAGAATCTTACTTCCCTTCTCCAAAAATGACACTTAGAGAATTTCGCTTTCAATTGGTGTTTCCTCAACACCTCCATCACTATCCTCAAGTGCCCCTTGTGTTCCTCCTCTGTCCTTGAATAAACAAGGATATCATCCACGAACACAAGAACAAACTTATTCAACTGATCTCTGAATACTCGATTCATAAGATCCACAAAATAGGCTGGTGCACTGGTCAACCCAAACGGCATGACCAACCACTCATAAAATCCAGACGGCGTCCTAAATGCCGTTTTCGGAACACTCTCATCCGCTACTCGAAGCTGATGAAATCCTGTCGCGAGGTCCAACTGGGAGAACACTATTGCTCCTTCCAGCTGATCAAATAAATCATCTATTCGCGGTAGAGGATACTTATTCTTCCTTGTTACCTTATTCAACTCGCGATAATCCACACACAAACGAAGGGAACCATCTGCCTTAGTGGCAAATACAACTGGTGCTCCCCACTCGGAGACACTCCTTCTAATCAATCCCTTCTTCAAAAGATTGCTGACTTGCACCCCGAGCTCTCGCTGCTCTCTTGGTGCCATAGGACGAAGTGGCATCACTATAGATCTGGCATCTTTCACTAAATCAATACGGAACTCAATCTCTCGGTGTGGTGGAAGCCCGGTCACCTCCTCGAAGACGTCCGGATACTGGCCAACCACGGGCACATCTGACAACTCATCCTGCGGGATGTCGAGGGAATTTACAAAACTAGCCATAACCCCATCACTAGGTAGACTACCAAACACTACCCTCCGCCCATCATCCGCCCTCACTGTCACCAAAAAGCCCTCACAGTCTACCACCACCCCGTATCTTTGGAGCCAATCGACTCCCAATATAATGCCATACCCAATAAAGCCCAAAACAAAGCAATCACATACAAACATACATCCATGACTCGATAAGACCAAATTCCTGCAAATCATACTAAGGCTAGTCGAACCACCAATCGGGTTCGTCACAATCAATGGTCTATCGACTATCTCGGGTTCCAGTCCCAACCTATCTACCAGGTCACTAGATATGAAGGAACGGGAAGCCCCAGTATCAAACAAAACTCGAATTGGTACATCATAAATAGAAAGCATACCTTGAATAACAACATTCTTCCCTTTCTCCGCCGCAGTTGGGGCATTCGACGAAGAAGGAATAGCATCAAGAGCATATGCTTTCACAATCTGCTTCTCCTTAAGAGGTTGCGGACACTTATCCTTCTGATGTCCCACTTGACCACAGTTGTAGCACTTCCTTTCCGCTGGCTTGGCCCGACATTCCTTAGCATAATGGCCTTTCTTTCCACAGCTGAAGCACTCAACATCCTTCTTGCTCTTTTTCTAGCCACCTTTAGATTGGTCCTGCTTCCTCTTGTTCTGAGAATTATTCTTGCCTCCACCGCCTGCTTGCGGCTTTGGCCCTTCTACAGATGCAGCCTCAGTCCTTGACTTAGGGTAAAGTCTCTCTGATCTCAAAGCTTTCCCCACGATCGATTCAAAAGTCTCATCGATGTGGTTGATAAGCCTTTCCCCCAAGTACCCATCCAAACCAGTAATGAACTTCTCATTCTTCTTTTCAGGAGTATCAATAAGAGACAGTCCATACTTCGACAAAGTGTCGAACTCAGCAATATAATCAGAAACTGCCCTCCCATTCTGCTTCAGTTCCAAGAACCTCTTGAACAACACTGACTTCTGGGCAGCTGGAATGAACTTCTCGCTAAAGCGAGCCTTGAACTGAACCCAAGTAACCTGGTCCTCTGGAGTGGCTGTTCTAATAGCATTCCACCAATTCATCGCTCGCCCTTGCAGCTGACGAGACGCTAGCCTTCTCTTCATCGCATCCTCAAGACCCAAGTCATCAAAGATACGATCACAGCTATCCATCCAATCTTGAACATCTGTGGCCGACTCCGTTCCGTGGAACGGCTTCCCACCAAGATTAGTGTAATCTTTGCATAACTTGGCGAAATCGACACTAGGCGCCTGCACTACTGGGCCATCACCAACTCCGGGATTGGGAACTGCCCCTTGCACTTCTCTAAGCATGTCTCTCATGAGGTTGGTAAACATCGCCCTCATGTCAGCGGCATTCCCATTATTGGCCCCTCTACCGGTACCTCTAACATGTCGGCTCATCGTCAATCTGAAAAAGGAAAACGATCAACGACCCCATAGTGGTACTGGTGCAGTGCAACTTCATTCTTATACTACTAATAGTATATATATACATAGCTTTTGAAAACCAAAGTAATCACAAATACGCGCTCTCATATACGTACTAACTCTCCCTAGTGTCTTTCCCTAGGTTAACTACGCAACCTAGAGCTCTGATACCAAGTGTGATGGCCCGCCCCGCACCAACCGACATTTACTCCAAAAGTGCGCTGTACACGTGTCCAGTTAGCACGGAACGGGTCGCCAGAAGGAAAAGGAAGAAGGAAATAAACATACAAAGAACCTGTAGAATGTCTCACAGCGCATAGAACAAAATATAATAATAACATACTTGACATAAAACAGGTGAGACAGTGCATAAGCTGAAAATCAAAACTAAACATCATAGCAACGGAAATTCAGAATACAGCTTATTACAACATTCAAACTGTCTCAAAGCAAAACAAGATAAAGGAGGTACACTACTAATGCCCAAGTAGCGACCACCAACGACACATGGAGAATGTGTATATATATAATACGTGGAAGCCTCCTGCCCGCCTCCGGATCAGCTACTCGCACATCACCAGCTAACATGTCTCTAGTCTGCTCGTGTGAGCACCCAGAGTAATAAGAGGAGACATAAAACTCTGGGTCAGACATAAAGCCTGGTATGAGCGATAAGCATCTAAAGTGAACAATAATAGGTAGACTAAAACATACCTGAACCTGGACCTGCAACCAAAGAGTTAGCACTACATACTGTACAACACTCTAAGGTATCATATCAATCAATATAAAGTTACGGAGGTGGGGGAGGTGTGCATGTCATAATGATAGCAAACAATCAAGCATAGCATCCATCCTCACATCTCTCACTCAGTGCGTAAAGCATACGATATTCACCACTTCGATCACCCAACATACCTTGCTATGATCACTTTGCCCCATGAAGTCATAAATGGCTTCATTGCACTGATAACGTAGCCACTAATCATTTGCTATGTCCACTTTGCCCCATGGAGTCACAAGAACCCCACTGCACTGGCTCATAGCCTTACTAATCCTCACTATGTCCACTTGCCCCATTGAGTTATTCACCCCATCTGCGCTGGCTCATAGTCTTACTACGCATCACCTTGCCCCTCAGGTCATAATGACCCTACTGCCCTGATAACGTAGTCTTGCTACCATCACTTTGCCCCTCAGGTCATAATGACCCTACTGCACTGATAAGTAGCCCATCATTCTTAGTGGTGAATCGAAGTTATGAACGTCGACAACTCCTTAGCACACGTCCCGCAGCAAAGTCCAACCATGAAGTGAACTCATTGGTTCCCAAATGGTTCCGGGATCCTGAGCTCTAACTTCCATTTTGGACTACCTTTGCATCTTGGGTTATTGGTCATCACCATCGGATCGGATCGGATCAGTCTTCACATTCTTCATCGGATCGGATCGGCCTTTGCATTCGGATCGGGTCGCGCCTCTTGCATCGGATCGGGTCGTGGTCCCCCAGCTCGTGGCTCCTCTTCCTGATTCAGATCGGCGTCACCACTTCGGATCGGATCGGGTTGCTTCATCCGGGTCGGGTCGTGTCTTCTGATCGGGTCGGATCGTCTCGCCTAGTACCCATCGACTCGTGAGCTCCCCACCCTCCTCTGGTTCGGATCGGAAATACTTGTTGGTTCGGATCGTGCTTCTACCACCGGATCGTGCCACCTAGCTGATTCGTGACTTACTCCTTTAAACGGATCGTAACGCCATTGCTGGAACGGTTCGAGTCGTTCTACCCTCCATCGATCCGATCCGGATTCTGGGTCATTTCCGGCATGTTTCCTGCGACTGTTTTTACGCCATTCGACGGCGTTTTTGACCAAACTAACACTTTTAAACAATCACGAAGCATTACATATAGTCATAGCAACATGCATAATCAACCACAAACATCATTCACATCAATATAATAGGTTAAAATGGATCAAACATACCCAAAACCCCATATTCCCCCCTAAGCATGTTTAGGTGAGACCAATGATATGATTAGCAAAACTTAACCAAATGGAACCAAATTTCTAACAGAGGTTTAAAATATCATTCCGAATTTTATAGACATTTTTCCAGAATTTTATCATGTTTAAATTCGCTAATTAACACTAATCACCCCTAATTAGCCATAATTAGTGCAAAACTATGCAAATCACTCACCTTAGCCACAAAATAAACTAAGATCTGAAATGATTTTCTGATTTGATGTGAATCTCAATGCCAAACAGCAGCTCCTTTGTTGCTTGGGTGAAGATCTTCCTTGATTAGGGGTTGCTAAGCCAAATCCTTAACCTAAAGGTGATTTGGAGGTGATTTAGAGGTTGGAGGCCATTTTTAGGGATCCTTGGTGATAAGTGGAGGCTAGAAAACTGAAATGGAATAATTCTCCATCTCATTTCAGCCCTCCCATAACCCTAATCCCGAAATGGGTTATGGGCCTACTCACTAATCACCCGATTTGGCCCGGTTAAGCAGTTTTTCACCCTCCAAACCTTGTTTCAGCCATATCTCCCAAACGGTAAGTCCGTTTGGCTATTATGACCACTCTACGGAAAGAGAAACTATCAAACGAATCAAATGGAAGTGGATTCAGGTCAAAATTCCTTTCCAATCAAAAGTTATGGCCAAAACAGTACCAACTAGGGGCAAAATGGTCATTTAAAAATCGACAAAAATCATGAACATGGGAAATGACTCTAATAGATGTTTCCCAAAGTTATATGACCATACGACTTCACACGGCAAAGAAATAAATATTCTACAATCCTATGATGTGTAGAATACGGGTCGTTACACGCGTTCTGATTCAGAATATTTTTAATAAAACAATATTTTAATATAAAGAACATCTTTATATAAAGAATACTTTAAAGTAAATAATCTTGTAAATAAAGAGTATTTTTAAATAATGAATATTTTAGAGTAATATTCAATAAAGAATAAAAATATTGAAATATAAAGTCGTGTTATGTTGGAACGTTATTTTTAACCCGAACGGGTTTATTGACCGATTTTATTCATTTTATAATGAATATAAGAAGAAGTGATTTATAAATCTAATATTTTGAAAACATAAGTATTTTAATATGATAAAATATAGGATATTCAATTTTGCTTTAAAATTTAAAATAAAGTTAAAATCACTTTAAAACAAATTAATAAACATTCTATAAGTATGTTTTAAATACAAATCGACGATATATTATATATATTTATATAATGGCCTGAATTGAACGCGTCGCGCAGCGACCGTTCGCGAATTTCGACCATTAACTTCAAATTGATGTAACGGGAGATCCGACCATCAGATTCTCCTAAAACTGGAACCGTTGGGTTCGTATCGAAAACAACTTTCCAATGAATATAAGAGTTTTAAAATCAAATGGTTGGATTTGGAATTATGTCCATATCAAATTTGGAAAAGGTCGTTGTAGGTGCAGTTCGGTGGCCGTTATTGGAAACTGACTGTAAAGGCCTTAATAAAATTATTAAAAATATGGAAAAATTATGTAAAATCATAATAAATGATTTGAAAAGATTTTGAATGAAAAATCCCATATCTAAAAAAGATTAAAATATATTTTTATCGAAATGAACTAGTTATTAACTAGAATAAATCTTTAAATTAAGATTTAATGGAGTTTTTCAATTAATTAATATTTAATTGGAATTAATGGAATAAATTGGATTTTTGGGTTTGTCGTGAATGGTTCTTAAATAACACTATTCTTAAACCCCATAAGAAAATAATAAATCTTTTTAAGATTATTAGAGTTTCCAATTATATTTTGTAATTGAAATAAAAAGGAAATATTAATTGGGTTTATTGTGAACTGTGTTTTAAACGACACTTGTTCTTTAACCCAATTAACAATGAAAATATATTTTGGAATTTATAAATCGTTTTGTTTAGATTTACATGGAAATTTTTCAAAAGTAAAGTTTTCCAATTTAATAGAATAAATTGGAATCAAATGGAATTCGAGTTAATAATATTCGAGATGAGCTTCTGTAAAAGAAGACCGATACTATATATGGAATTTAAAAGGCTTTACCGTTATTCTATTTATATTATTGGTCTGATACAGAAATTTATATCGATTTTATATTGATTTGATTTCTGTGAAGATTCCATATTTATTGGAAGATGATTTTGGGGTTTACCGTAAATAATGTTTTTAAATGACATTAGTTCTTTAACCTAGTTAAAGATAAGATTAATTTCTTAAATTTAAACAATCATTAAATAATGATTTTTGATATTAAAACCAAATTGGAGTTTTATTAAATCTTTAAAAGAATGATTTAAGAATAAATTTAAAGAATTTATCTTTGATAAAATAATGTGAATATTTTATTGAAAGAATATTCTAAATTGGAATGAGGCGTTTGTTGTGTTTTTATAACACTTGATTTTTTATTATAAAATATGCGAGTTACTCGGGAAGACCAGGTTTAACCCATTCTAAATAATTACTACGACGATTTAAATCGAAGATGAAGACGGTGGTTGAAGACCGACGATCTTCACATCGAATGGATGACTGCTGATCCCCTGGACTGATTTTCTCCCAGGAAAGGGTAAAAGTGGTAGCTGTCTAGATGTACTTGTTGATTGTCCGGATAAGCGAGCGCCTCTCTTCCGTATTGGACATACGGGACGAGGAATAAGGTGACTCCGGTTTCGTTCAGACCCAGAATGGACTTGTAAATGGATGTGTGTCTGACATTGGATTTCATTTCATGTTAATTAAATCGATTTCTATTTAATATATATCTGTGATGGCGGAGAATTTATTCTCTTGCTTAACACCCTTCTCTGAGACGCACGAGCTCAGAGGTTATATATCGGTAGTTATCGATCACTTGGCGTGAATTGTCAATATGGCACGCTAAGATGCAAATGATCAAGGCTTTTGTTGAAAAGTAGAGCCTTGTGGGATGATCAAAGCATAGCTTTGTGTAAAACGTTACCTCGCGAGCCTCACACCCCGGTAAGAGTCAAAAATGGGACAAGGGAACGTAGGGAGTGCACACGTTTCTTTCTAGCTAGAAGTGGTGTTAGGGTTCTTACAAGGCCCGACATTTTTACTTATGTGGTTGATGGAATGAGGCGCCTCGGATTTATTGGCTGATTGTGACCATTTTATAGGTTCAATAGGACCGGGGAGTGTGTGTTCAGGAATTGCCAATCCACTAACGTTATTTGTGGACCGGCTTTATAGAATCCAAGGGTTCGCCAGCATCTGAATCCTGAGACATTTCTAGAGCATCTCGAATCGGTAAGGAGATCGTTCCTAGCCTTGAGTCATGGTGGAAATTCCAACTTCCAATACGACACCATGCGATTTTGATTGTAGAACTAGTATGGCGGCATAGTAGGATGGGGTACTATGCCGTCTATGATTGATACATTATGATTGAAATTGTTTTTGAAAACATATATACACTAATAATATTATCAAATCCGTTCTATACGTATCAAGCATTTTTAACCATTATAAGGTAAAACTCTATCCTCCGGTTTGCGTTGTATTGTGTGATGGGACTTGAGTCTTATAATGGTTTCATTTTTCTAAAAAAGCATTGCGTTTTTTAACGATTTACTTTATTTATATTATGCAGTGGTAATCCAATGGAGTGAACCGTTCCGCTTTAGCGGCGTGGTCATGTGATTGACCTTATTATTAGATAAGTTAAGTTAGATTTCTCATACCAGTCCCATGAGTGACCCGTAGTTTGTTTCACTTTGCAAACTCGGGTGCCCTCTTTTCCACACAGGCAGTCGAGTAGCTTATTTTGCAGATATATTGAGCAGGATTCTGGATTGAATCTTAAAGCTGTGTCCGGAGCATTGACAGACTTCCGTTGTATCAGTTTATTCATTTCCGCTGCAGTGTATTAAATTATTGTAATTTATCTTCCGCTGTATTTTATTTGATGTACACTGATATATTCTATACTCTGATGTAACATTATTATAATGTTTATAAAAGTCTTCTGTTATTTGTTCTAATGTGTTGTATTCCTAGAGTTAGCGTATTTGGGTTTTGAATGGTCTTGGTCGATTTAGCGATCGATTAGGTCCGGGCGAAATCAGAGTCGTTACAACAACCATAGTAGGGTCCACCGCTATTCCATCCTTGGAGATAACTTGCCTTAGGAACCTTACTTCTTTCTACTAGAAATGACTCTTAGAAAACTTAGCCTTTTGCTGATGCAATCTGAGGGTGTAGAGAACTTATCCTAATTATATGGCACGCTCTTCCTCGTTCTTCGAGAAAACTAGAATAACATCCACAAAACCATTACAAACTTGTTCAGATGCTCCCTAAATACCCGACTCATCAAATCCGCAAAGTATGTGGGTGCATTGGTCAGCCCAAAAGGCATGCCCAACCACTCAAAAGATCCACTGAAAGTCCTAAAAGCAGTCTTGTCTATACTGTCATTTGCTACCCTAAGTTGATGAAAATCCATAGCTAGATCCAACTGTGAGAAAACCAAAGCGCCCACTAACTGGTCAAGCTAGTCATCGATCCGCGAGAGTGGGTGGCTATTCTTCTTGGTGAGCTTATTAAACTCCCTATAGTCCACGCATAGACAGAGAGAACCATCTACCTTGGTCGCAAAAACGACAGGTGCTCCGACTCCGAAATACTCCACCTAATGAATCCATTCTTGAATAACTCACCCATTTGCTTATTGAACTCCCTCCTCACTCTAGGAGCCATGTTGCGCACTTGTAAAGCAACAGGATTTGCATTCTCTATAAGGTATATCCGAAAATCTATCTCTTGTCTGGGAGGTAATCTCCTCCCTCATCTAACATGTCCAGAAAGTCTCTGGCTATGGGTACTAAATTAAGATCGTCAATAGAAGAATCAAGGAAATCTAGGAAATAGAGCATAAATGAAACCCATAGGTCATAAGACATCTCGAGAGGTCAATCATGGCATGTCAGAAGCCTAACAACTCTCCTCTCACAATCAAGGATGGTTCCATACATGGCTTGCCAATCCATTCCTAGAATAAGCCCGTAACCCATAAAGCCTAAAACATAAGGTCGCACTCGATTGAATCCCATAACAGAAATTCTCAGACCCCCACATCTCATAGATAAGTGAGCCATACCTCTTATGGGGTTTGAGACTGCAACAGAATTAGAAACTATACAAGTATCTAGGTGCAGACTATAAACAACAAGATTTAATATGAAAGAATGAGATGCACCGGAATTGAACAAAGTCCTAATAAAAGAGTCAAAAATAGAAATTAAACCTTTTCCAATGACTTTCCTGCCTCGCTCTTACCTACTGCGTCGAGTGCGTGAACTTGAGCTCTATATGATCCTGCCTTCCGACCTTGCTTATTAGGGCACTGCTTGGTGTAATGTATAACCTGTCTGCAATTGAAACAAACATTCTTAGTCTTTCTACTATCTATGACAAAGTGTCCTATACTTCCACCGCCATGACACTTAACTTCTATCTTGATTTGTGCCTTGTTAGGTTTTCGTCCTTTCTTTGTTGCACCCTTCTTGGACCGCCACCTTTTCTTTTCAGTCTTGGGCTTGGCCTCTTTCAGTATTAACTTCTTACTTGTCCTCTTTTCCATCCACATGCATAAAGGTCATTTCCACCAGTCTCTCAAATCTATCTCCCATAGAGATATATGTCAATGCCAGCTCTTGGAAAGCTTGATTCAACCCTCTTGAGTATATTAAAGCCTTCTTGTGAGGAGTGTTTACTAAATCCAAGTCAAATCTTTCCAATTGATTAAAGCTATTAACGTATTCCTTCACTGTCATACTTCCTTGCTTCAGACTTAAGATCTTTTCCATTTGCATTCCTTCCTCAGCTGGCGATAAGAACTTCTTTTCGAATCTACTCTTAAACTCATCTCATGTGGCCCCTATCTTCCCTGCGTAGGTCACCTTCCACCAATACGATGCTTCAACTTTCAGCTGCCAAGTAGCCAACTGATCTTCAACCTATCATCTAGTTCCAACAATCCAAAAACATTCCCTGTCTCCCTAATCCAATTGTGAGCCTCCACGTAACTCTCCATTCCTCGAAATGGCTTACCACCCATCACATGGAAACCTTACGAAGCTTTAAGAAGTTGACTACCGGGTGGAACTACTGCAGTTGCAGCTGGGGGTGGGACATTTCCTTTCACTTCGGCAAGTGTTGCAGCCTCTATAGATCTATGGAACCATATCGGAATAGGAATGCCTTCTAGGAAATTAGGAGCCTTAGACATGCGGAAAAGAGAAGAGACAAGGATTCAAAATGATATCGAAGAAATATTGTAATTGACATGAAGGGATTTTTTTCAAAAATAGGTTTTATTTGAAAATTCATTGCTTTGAAAACACTTTTTCAAAAAGGGTGCATCAGGCTAACATCCCTAATAATTTTAAAAATAAAAAAAAAGCCCGACCGCTGAAACTTTATAATTTACATCCCTATATTTAAAAAGTGAATCCACAAATGACAGTTTTACCCTTACTGACTCCTAAAAACCCTAAACATACGTAATTTCATCGCTTCCACCGTCAAATTACTTTCTATATCACTTGATCAACAGAAGAAATCAAAACCCTAAGGTGGATCAACATTTAATCTCGATCTTAAGAAATCTGCAGCATCGTTGTCATTTTTTTTTGAAAGCAAAAATGTGTGATCCTCTAAAAGGAGGAGTGAGAGCTTGCGCGCGCGCACACACACACACACACACACACACACACACATATATATATATATGAATAAAAGAAAATATATAAGTTGCCAACATGCCTGGCAGATAACCAGGTGAATACAGACAACTCCGGCAAGACCACGAGACTAGAAAGTAGATGGATGAGCTCCGGCAAGGCCATCACCCATCATACTACAAAATTGAGTTCCGGCAAGGCCACCACCCAATTATGAAGTATATCTACTCCTAAAAATACAATGGTCACTCCAAAATAAACTAGAAAAGCAATACAATCATAAAATGAAAAACTCTAGAACGGGTCTCCCAAAAAGCTCCCCATCCATAATCAACCAAACCTGTAACCTGAATAAAGACTAAAAGAAGAATCAGCAAACAACACCTATATATAATATATATATGTATGTGTGAGTGGGGAAGAAATATATATATATACACACACACATACATACATACGAGATAACACAAACTCACCCTTACGGGAATGCCCGGATTGAATTGAAAACACAACAAATCAGAACACAAACAGAAGAACATTTCATTGCTATTTACAACAATTTACATCAGAGTACAAGAATATATCAGAGTATGAATAAATATTATACAGAAAAATATCAGAGATTTAGAATACATAGCAGCAGAAATAAAATGTAAAAATATAATGCGTAGCCGAAAATAACAACTGACACAACTAAAGACATATACAAATACAAAGCTTTTCGAATATAGCTCCAGCTGTAAATCCAGGATCCTGTATAAATAAATATGCAAAACCAAAACTACTAGCTGCTCATGTAGAAAATAGGCGCACTCAGAGTTTAGGTTAAAACAATAAACTCTAGGTCAGCCATGGGACTGGTGTGAGAACTAAAACGGTTACTCAAAACTTTACTTTAAAATAAGGTATATCAAGGGACCACGCCGTATAAAAGGAAACGGGTTTACCCCCAAGAATATCAGTGCCTAAAACAAACAACGCAATGCTAAATAAAGAAAAATGAAGCTATTATAAGACTCAGGTTCCATCACACAATGAACGCAGTCGAGGATGGAGTTTTACATTATAATAGCCAAATATGTTTGGTACGTTTTAAAACAAATCTTTTATTATTACTATAATTGAAGAAATCAACTTCAAATATAAATGTATCAATCATAGACAGCATGAATGCCCCATTCCACTATGTCTCCATATATAATATACAGCTAAAACCGAAAATGTTGTATTGGAAGTTTAGATTTCCATACTGGTGGCTCATAATCCGAAAGATCTATTGCATAGTGCAATTCCCAACAGTTTACGTTGTAGGCATGCGAAAACATCGTAATGCACATCCACACTATCCAGGAAACAAGTTATCGCGGCTTACGTCCAAACATTGGAAAACACTGCTAACTCTATCCATCTGGGAATCGGGGGCTGTACCCTATCCCTATTGGTGTGGGGCGACCACACCCAGTATCACCTCGGTCGACCGAATCCATGACAACCCGTAGGATGTCTATCCTTATCTCTAAAGCATACTGATCGAACCATCAGTTGCCACCATACCGGTGTGTGAGGCTTGTGAATTAAAACTACACAAAGCTGTGCTATTTAAAGTTGTGCTTTGATCATCATCCACCAAACTTTGCTTTTCAACAAAAGTTTGGATCACTGCATCTCAGCATGTCACGCTGTCAATCCATATCGTACCACTGATTTCTGCCGATATATAACCTCTAAGCTCGTATGTCTCAGAGAAGGGTGTTAAGCAAGAGAATAAATTCTCCACCACCAAACAGATATATATTTAGCAAAGACAAAAGAATACAGTATAAAGGAATACAACGTTGGACAGTCCATCCATTTATAAGTCCATTCTAGGTCTGAACGAAACCGGAGGCACCTTATTCCTCGTCCCGTATGTCCAATACAGGAGAAAGGCCCTCGCATATCCATATAATCAACAAGTACATCCGGACGGCTACTACTGTAGCCCCTTCAAGGTATCTACTCCAATCATGGGCATCAGGAGCAACCCATCCATTCGATGTGAACATCGTCGATCTTGCACCATCTTCAATCTCTTCGACTGTTAGTCGTCGAATCAGTTATTCAGAATGGGCATAAACACGGTCTTTCCAAATAACTCGTGTATCTTATAATCAAGCTTTATAACAACACATCATACGCCTCATTCCAATCCAGAGTATTCTTTTATTCAAGTACTCTTTTCATAATTTAAACCAAATCAAGGTATTCCAAACTAGTCGGGATTAGCGAACCTTACCGAAGTAATCATTTGTTTATTTTCCCAATCCCAACGTATTCATCCCATGGAGCAAACTGGTAATACTGCATATCTAACACCACGGTGTTATCGGTAAAAATTAATTACCATTTCACGTTCAAATCTAATTAAAGATTCAACTATCGCTTGGAGCAAAACTGGTGATACTCCATTCTCGATCATTTTCCCAAATTTGATAATTTAAATTATCACATTTACATTTAAATCAAATTAAAGATTCATTAAACTCCTCTTAGTTTTAATCTTCCTAAAAATCATTATTAATGATTATTTAACTTTGGGAAATCAAACATGTCATATCGACCATCTACACCGTACCATTGATTTCTACCGATATATAACCTCTAAGCTCGTACGTCTCAGAGAAGGGTATTAAGAAAGAGAATAAATTCTCTGCCACCAAACAGATATATATTTAGTAGAGATCAACGAATACAGTATCGAAATACAATGTTAGACATGTAATCCTGTCTTTAACCGGGTTAAAGAACCAATGTCATTTTAAAACATGGTTCATGATAAACCCAAAATCACATTCTGTTAACCATGGAATCTTCACGGAAAACAGATCAATATATAATCGATATCAATTTTTGTATCCGACTAATAATATAAATGGAATAATGACAAAGCCTTTTTAAATTCCATATGTATTAGCAGTCTTCCTCCACATAAACTCACTTCGATTATTACCAAATCGAATTCCATTCAATTCCAATTTAATATATTAAGTTGGAAATCTTTACTTTGGAAAATTCCATAAATCTTAATTAAAACATTATAAATTCCAAATCGAATTCTTCACTGTTAATTGGGTTAAAGAACAAGTGTTATTTAAAATACCGTTCACGATAAACCCA
The DNA here is from genome assembly GCA_030737875.1 of Allium sativum. Lineage (NCBI taxonomy): Eukaryota > Viridiplantae > Streptophyta > Magnoliopsida > Asparagales > Amaryllidaceae > Allium > Allium sativum. Next base: position 52,391,389 of record CM060920.1, on the reverse strand, counting down.
AAAATCCAATTCTTTTGTTCAATTCCAATTAAATATGAATTAATTGGAAAAACTTCACTAAATCTTAATTTAAAGACTTATTCTTTGCTCAACTGGGTTTAAGAACAGTATTAATAAAGACACCGTCCACGACAAACCCAAAATCCAATCTGATATCAAATACAAGGCTCTGAATAGAAATTATATCGGCTTATATTCAATATCAAATTCTGAAATAAACCAATATCGTATTCGAAATAACGATATATATATATATATATATATATATTCAAAATTCCTCAACAATATCCGTATAATCACGAAATCCAGTATCGAAATATTCCGAAGATTATTTCCATTCCAAATCCATTTCAATTTATTAGTTGGAAAATTCTGGTTATTTTAAAACCATTTTTCAAATTCAATTTATTTACTTAAAAATAATTGGATTATTATTCTAGTTAATAACTAGTTCATTTCAATAAAAATACATTTTACCTTTTCAAAACCGGCCCGTACAGTCGGTTTCCAATAACGGCCACCGAACTGCATCCATAGCGACCTTTTTTGAAATTTATTTGGACATATCTCAAAATCCAACTGTTAGATTTCAAATCTCTTGTATTCGTTGGAAAGCTCTTTTCGATACGAACCCAACGGTTCCGGTTATAGGAGAATCCGATGATCGGATCCCCCGTAACATCAATTTGAAATTAATGGTCGAAATTCGCGAACGATCGCTACGCGGCGCATTCTATTCAGGCCATTAATATATATATATATAGTATTATATATATATATTTCATCGATTTCCATTTAAAATAAATTTTACAATTCGTTGTAAATTCGTTTTAAAAACGATTTCCACTTCCATTTCAATTTCAAATCAAAATTGAATATTCCATTATAAATTCGTTTTAAATTCATTTTAAAAGGATTTCAATTTTATTTTCAAATTTAAATCAAAATTGAATTTTCCATATAAATTCATTTTAAAACGATTTCAATTTTATTTTCCAATTCAAACTAAAATTGAATATTCCATATAAATTCATTTTAAATTCATTTTAAAACGATTTCAATTCCATTTTCAAATTTATATCAAAATTGAATATTCCATATAAATTCGTTTTAAATTAATTTTAAAACGATTTCAATTTGATTTTCAAATTTATATCAAAATTGAATATTCCATATCATTTTAATATTAAAATGATAATATTTTCAAAATATCAGATTTTGAAATCACTTTTCGATATTCATTATAAATTGAATAAAATCGACAAAATTCTCGTTCATGTTAAAATGGCATTTAACTACTTAACACGGCTTCACATTTCAATGTTTTCCGAATATTATATTATTTTAAAATATTCGTTAATTCTGAACTGGAATCAAACTCAATCAATTACCATATAATTTCAGTTATATGGATTACAACATCACATGTATACAATAATAACGATAAACAATCATTAAAAATTCATACAACATCCAGAGTGCATTTTACAACTGTATAAGCATTAAAATAACTAAATAACGCTTATACAGTCTGTCAACCCATCGACCGACATACCACTAATTATTGGGATTAGTGTATGTCAAATATTATCCCAATACCCGTGTAGGGTTTTCAAACAACAAATACTGATTATAATTTGTGCAGTTGGGCGATGTGTAAAATTTATCGTCCCAATCAATATCAGGTAAATTGGTGTACATAAACAAACCATCCGATTTGTAAATGAATATTTATTTTATTTTGTTATCAAGATAATTTTTCTATATATTATATAAATAATTTTTATATACACAACAATACAATCAATGACAATTTCAATCACAATCCACACAAATAATCAACTGGTTTGTACAAAAAAATGGTGCCGAGTTCTGCTAAGCACTGTCTGCAACCTAGTATATAATAACTGTAATTTAAACTGAGTATGAGAGAGTTCTCACTTTCGTTTCCACTTCGCCATTGTTTGTTTCTAAATTTCTGGTACGGTTCTAATTCAAATTTGCTTTAATTTCCAATGTGCTCCGTTTTCGTCAAAGTCAGTTTCATTGTGAAGTACTCGTCAAGAGGATTCCAACAGTTTTTGAATCGTTCAATTCTAATCACCCAATAAAAAATATTAATTTTTAAACTTTAGTTACATAAATTTATTAATTAACTATAATTAATTAAATATAATTACAATTAAACCCCTCCCTACCGTAATTAACTTCCTAGAATGAAATCGCTCACCAAAAACCCTCGCTCGATTCAAAGAAGCCACCGCCGACGTCCATTCACTACGCCGGACCCAGATCGGCCGATCCCACGACGATCGTCGTCCCCTCACGCGCCTCCTCCCTGATTCCCGTCGAACCTGATGCCATCTAGCAGTTTGAAATGGCTCTCAAAGTTGCCACTTTGAGCCTCAAGATCCAACGAAATATCTAACAAGAATTGCTCAAACGGGTATAGAAGTGAAGATCGGAGAAAGCTCCACATTTTTCGTTCAATTTGATTAAGATTTTATTGTGTGAAATTTGCGATTTTTTTTGTTGGAATTCTGGAACAATTTCCGCCATTGAATTGAGAGCGGCAACTCAGATAATTGCACATGAGAATTAGGGTTTCAGTCGATTTATATATATATATATTAATTTATTCAAATTTTACTTGTTTAGCCTTTGAACTCCTATTGAGACCCAACGACTGTCGTCCCTAGCTAAATACCCCCATTCCAAATATGTTTCATAAGCAAATTCGACTGTTTTGATTAGTTTTTATCAAATTTAAAATATAAATCAATATATATTAAATTTAAACATACATTTTAATTTACTGGGGACATAGACTGACTCCAAAAATTACCGAAAAATAAATCTAGCTATGTTTTGATGATGCGGTCGTAACAAAACTAATTTCGTCAAATTTGGAGACCGTTTGAAAAATGGTCAATTTTTGGTCGATCCAATTCAAATTTAAATTACCAAACACATTTAAATTTACTGTGCTCACATGTTAAATCCAAATATTATGAAATTTGAAACCTAGCTATAATTTGACATTCTAGATCCAACAAAAGTTGTTTCGTCGAAAACGGAGGTCATTTGCAAAATGGCTATTTATTATATTATATTAAATTCCATAGCGACTATTTCAAATTTTAAACTGGACATAACTTTCAATTCCCGTTATGAAATCTGGATTTTTCACATTCTTTGGAAAGATATTTTTGAACATATTCAAATATTTCTTGTTTCACTAAAATCCGATTTATTTTGAATCCTGTACATTCTTTTGAAATTTGAAATCGAAATTTCAAACTACCGCGCCATTTTAAACTCTATTTATAATTAAATTAAAAAATTTGTTCTAACTACGATTTAAATAATTTTTTAGCCATTATTATTAAAAATAAGTCATTTTAAATATTCAAAATCCATTAAAATTGATAAAATAAAAATTTTAAATTGGTTATGATTTTCTGGGTTGTTACACATACATACATATATATATATGTGTGTGTGTGTGTGTGTGTATGTGTATATATATATGAGTGTGCGAGAGAGTGTGTGTGAGAAAATGATAACAACAAATAATAGCAGAAAACACAAAAAATACCAATAATACAACCATTCATTTTCAATAAAAAAATACATATTCTATTATGACTAAAATGCTTGGTTATCCTAGTAAATAAATATAAATTAATCCTAACCTTATAAAGAAATCTATTAAAACTAGTATCTTTAGAAAATTTATAAAAAGGGTTAGTCATCCATTCCAAACAGTAAGATGCAATCTTAATAATAACATTATCAATACTAGAATTAATAGAACGAAACATTCTCTGATTTCTATCAAACCAGATAATCCAACACGTAATAGAAACTAAAGAATCAAGAACATATCTATTTTTAATATTAAAAACAAGTCTAAAAGCATTCCAGTTAAAATCACAATTAAAATGATTGTAAGAACAATTAAACACAAAAATTCTTAAAACCATGCTAATAATATAAAAAGTATTAGTACAAGAAAAATATAAATGATCTACATTTTCCTCAAAACAACTACAAAAACAACATTTAGAATCAAAAATAATATTATTTTTTTCAAATGCTCCACAATATTTAATTTCTTATGAATGATCAACCACATATTAAATTTAGCTTTGGATGGAGCATTTGCCTCCTAAATACACTTGATATTTAAAATAGAAATGCCTGTCTAATTAAGAAACTTATACACAAATTTAGTAAGTGTACTTATGACTCTTATCCAGACCCCAATAAACACTATCACTATTATTATCAATTTGATATAAAGACAACTTCAGACGTAACAAAGAAAATTGTCTAAACACAACACCATCTAAAATATCCCCAAATGTAAATTCCTATGAGGGATTCGAATTTTCCCTATAAACTTCCTTAACCAAAGCATTTTAAAAACAACAAATCTCAAATAATTCCTTAAATTCAAGTCGTTTTCTTCAACAATTTACAAGAAATGGCGAGAATGAAGGTATAATTTTTGAAAAGTAACTAGGTTTGTTGCATTCTTAGTAATTTCGGGGTCGAAATTCTTTTAAGGGGGAAGGAATGTAACAGCCTATGCAGTTAAAGCACTTAGCGGATCCAATGCGGCGGAGGTCCAAAAAGTGGGGATAAAGTGAGGAAATAGCAGGATATAGCAAATGACTCTAAAATAGCACATGTAACTTATTCGTAATGTTTTTACAAACTTAAAAATGATAACTAAGTGAAAAACTAGCACTTAGTTTAACTATAATTAGTACATTCCTAATTTTAAACAAAAATATGTGCAAATATCTATAAATAAATGTAAACTGTTATTTAACTTAATTAAATTTTATAAAATATTGTTTTTTTGTTTTTAAAAATATATATTAAAAATAAATTACAAAACCTAAATTCATAATTTTTATAATGCATAAATGTCATTTTTCAATTCATTTCTTTCATTAAAGATATAGCGGGAATATCGTAAAATAGCAGAAATAACTGGGTATATCAGGAAAAGCTGAATACAGCGGGGCTTAAAGCGGAGAGGCTATATTAAAGGCTATTGTGGAAAAGCGAGCGGTGGTAATATGCTATGGAATATAGCGGGGTTATTGCAGGGTTATAGCGGGGCATAAACTGCACACGTAACAGCCCATTTTTTAGCCGTTTAATTTAATATTTAAATATGGTTTAAATATTGTTTTTGTAACGACCCGGAATTGTGGGCCGAATTTAAAATTTTTAGTTTAATTATTTTAATGGGTTTTTAATATTTTAAATAATTTATTTTATATAATAACGACTATAAATTTATTTTAATCGAAGTTAAAACGAATAAATTTTATTTAGATTATAAAAGGAGTTAGAAATAGCACGGCAGTTTTAAAATTTGAATTTTAACTTTGACTGACTGTACAAGATGCAAAATAAATCGGATTTTAGCGAAATAAAAAATATTAGAATCTATTTAAAAATATCTTTCCAACGAATCCGAAAAATTGAAATTTCATAGCGGGAATCAAAAGCTATGTCCAATTCAAAATCTCAGAAAAACGCTATGGAATTTATATATATAATATGTAGGACCCAAAACGCTACTTTTTACATACGAATGAATTTAGACTCGAAACCACTTCCATTGAGTTCAAAATGATGTTTCTGCATTGAAAAAACATAAACACTGATATATTTTTCGAGACTTGGAATTTATTTATTTATATGTGTATTTTTAATATAATTTATTTACGCCTTAAAAATAGCCATTTTTCAAACAGTCTTCAAATTCGATGAAATTAGTTTTGTAGGGACCGTATCGTCAAAACAAAGCTAGAAATAATTTTTCTATAATTTTGGGAGTCAGTATGTGGGCGTTATTAATTTTTCAGTGAAAACGGTCAATTTTCAGACTTTAAAAATTCATTATTAATTCATACGGACTCAAAAATAAAAAACCAGATTATTTAAATCCGTAATGTCAAGGAATATTTGTGTTTCGATTTTCAATTAAAATGGAATTCGTAGGTGTTAATATGAATTTTTAAACTACGAAAAGCGGACAATAAAAAATGTATTAATATACGTACATAAGGGTAATTGGACCTATCTGAGTTTATAACCTACCTATATATTATCTTTTAACAGCCATTAGCTGAACCCTAAGCATAACATAGCCTCCTCCATCTTCATTTTCTTCATATTCCATGGCCTCCACTCTAAAAATATTCTTTGCACAAAAGACCATAAAACTAAACAATTTATAACTCCAAATCAGAACAATATTAGACCAAACCCTTTCTGGGTTTTGAAGATATCTATATCCTCTTCCTACCACGAAAAATTCAAGACCTATCGACATATGGATTCGGCAGGATCTGAGTTCGATTGCAAAAAGTCAGTTTTGGATTTTGGTGAATTCCGGCCAAACCGTCGAGAACTAGACGACGGCCTAGTTGAAGAAAGTGTAGACAAGAGTCATACAAACAACTTTGCTTCACAGAGTTTCGTCTGAAAGTCGAAGGAATTGGCACATAAATCGAAATCTATGAAAACAGCCAAATCTGAACAGCAACCGAAAATAATTTGTTTCCCGTCGATCGGAGAAGAATCAGGCAAAGTCACCAACAGGAAAGTTCTTCCTTTACACGAGATCTAGGTGCTGTAAAAAATTGGGATCGTTTAGATCATCGAGGCGGCCTGTGGGACCCATGAACGGAATTTCACTTTTCTGGCCGGTTCCAGCAATCGGAGTAGCGGCGGGGCTCCCGGCGAAGCGGCGTCGGGGTCAGGCGGAGCTACTGGCAAAGTGGCGTGGTGATCGGGTGAGCGTGGCAGCGGGAAACAACGGTCAAAGGTGGCGAGCGGCGGTTTGACCGGAAAAAAAAGGGGTAAAATGTAAATTAATATATTCAATGTTTGTAACGCAATAACTCTTACATATGAAGTCGAAATTTGATGATTTCAGATCCGCTGCGATCGTGGCGACGAGAGCTTCGCGTGGACACTAAATTCGTCCAATTTGGAGGAAGTTGAATTTTTGGGTATTTTCGGTAATTTTAATTAATTATTTAATTCGCTCAAACTTCAGAAATTCATAACTTGTTATGACGAGCTCATCGCGCAAAACAGGGTTTGCTGCAATCAGTGAGTCGAGACCTTCGCATAGACACTAATTTTGCCAAATTTGGAGCAAGTTGATTTTTGGGCCAAAATTGGGCTCGAACATTTAAACTCCGACAAAGTACAAACCAAGGTGAGAACTATTTTCTCACTCAAAACTTTTACCATACTTATTTATTATTATAAACGAATGTGATTTAAATGCCTGTGATGAAATAATTGTTTGAAATTATCTGATGCATGTATGTTGTGTTGTACGTTATGTTATGTCATGATATGATTTGATATGTTTTGTAAATTTTGGCAGTATGCAACGTATGTCATTAATATTGATTCATATAGAATTGTTAAAAATTAATGTTACACTGCCATGTACAAGTTATCTGACTTGTATTTGTTGATTGGGTTGATAATTTTCACACATCGCCCAAATGCACAAATAATTATATATATTATTTGAATGTTTGTTGGTTGAAACCCCACACGGGTCTTTGGTTGATATTTACACATTGCCTTTGTGATTAGTTATAAGCATTATTTATTTGACGCTATGCAGTACAAATATACACTTAGGATGATTGGATGTTTTTAATGATTTATCATTAGTCTAGAATAACATGGGATGTATAAAAACCGTATAATTATAATTATATGGTAAATCGTTTGGGTCTCATTCCAATTTGGAAAAGAAATTATCAAAATAAGATTTGTAATTTAATTTACATTTTTAATGTAAATAAAAGAAGAGATTTTGATATTGTAATTTAATTTACATTTTTAATGTAAATAAAAGAAGAGATTTTGACATTGCAATTTAATTTACATTTTAGAATGTAAATAGAAGAATGAAACTTAACGTAGTATTTTTAATTTACATTTTAATTTAAATATAAGATAAGAAGATGAAATATGTTTTTAAAATAAAAGTTAATCTTTTATTAATGAAAGAATATGAGATGTGTATAAAAATAAGAGTTATTCTCTTATTAATGGAACAATATGAAATATGTATAAAATAAAAGTTAATCATTTATTAAAAGTAAGAACATGAAATATATTTCAATATAAAAAGTTAATCCTTTTATTTAGGAATATGAGTTTACATTAAATGGTTAACACTAAAAAGTTATTCTTTTATTGTAACGTAAGAATATGAAAATGTTTTAATATAAAAGTTATTCTTTATTTTAATATAGAATCATGAAATTTGTTTTAAATTAAAAATGCAACTTTTTTAATGTCATATAAAACATAGAATTTGTTTTACATTAAATTTTCAAATTTTTAATGCCGTATAAAAACATGAATTTGATTTACGTTACAATTTTATATTTTTAATGTAACGTAGGAACATGAAAATGATTTAAAATGAAAATTCATCTTTTTATTTAATAAAGGAAAATTTGCTGAAACATTTAAATAATAATTTTAATGTACATTTAGAAAGAATATGTTAGTGAATACGTTGAACGATTTATATTAATATATATAATATAAATTAAAATTAAATGAATTACGCGCGGTAGTTCGCGTTTTGAAATCGTAAATTTAAACGATTATAATAAAAAATCCAACCGTCAGATTTTTCCAAAACTGAAACTTTAGGTTCGTTTAGGAAAGATCTTTCCATCGATATTAAACTCGTTAAAATCCAACGGTTAGATTTTGAGAAATGATAAATTTAAATTTTAATAAAAACAGCGACAGTGTCGTTAAAAGACCTTAAACGTCGTTTAATTAAGTATGCCTATTTCTAAATAATTAAAATAGGGAAAATTATGTAAAATCTTAATAAATGTTTTAAAAGGGTTTTGGATGTGAAATTCCAAATTTATTAAGAGGAAAGATATTTTTATCAAGTTAAGTAATTTATTTATTTCTATAAATAAATAGAAGAGTGAAAATTGGTTTTATTAAAACCAAATATTTCAAGTGAATAAATTAGATTGGAATTTAAAAAAGGAATGACAATTTTAATTTAAAAAAAAAATGATTTTTCCAATATTAAAATTAATTGGAAGTTGATTTGGGTTGACCGTGAAAAATGTTTTAAATGACATTAGTTCTTAAAACCCAAATTAACGATGAAGTGATGATTTGTAATTTATTAATCTTTTAATTAAGATTTAGCGAAATATTCTAAAGAGAAGTTTCCAATTTAATATATTGAATTGGAATATGATTTTGGGTTTATTGTGAGCGATATTTTAAGCGACATTTGTTCTTTAACCCAGTTAAAGGCAAGATTATTTCTTGAAAGTTAAATAATCATTAAATAATGATTCTTGAAGATTAAAACTAAATATAGTTTTAATAAATCTTTAAATTGGATTGAATGAGGATAAAAGTAATTAAAATTACTTAATTCAAGAAACGAACGATAATGGAGTACCACCAGTTTTACTCCAAGCGATAGTTAAATCTTAATTAGATTTGAACGATAAAACAGTAACTAAGTTTACCGTAACACATTGGGTGTTAAATATGGAGTACCACCAGTTTTACTCCATGGGTTGTATAGGTTCGGAATGGGATATTAATAAATGATTACTTCGGTAAGGTGTTAATCCCGACTAGTTGAATAAACCTTAATTTGGTTTAAATTAAAATCAAAGAATATTCTTGATGGGAATGAGGCATTGGTTGTGTTTTAAAGCACATGATTTTAAATTATGCAAATTATTCAGAAAGACCGGGTTTAACCCATTCTGAATAATTCATACGATGATTGAAGATCGATGATGAAGACCGGGAAATTTTCATATCGAATGGATGATTGTTGATATCTTGATTGGACCGTACACCCAAAATGAGGGAAAAAATGGTGATCATTCAGACGTATTTGGAGATCTACCAGATATGGTTTCATTCAGACCCAGAACGGACTGATAAATGGATTGTGTGTCTGACATTGTATTTCTTTATATTGTATTCATTGATCTCTATTTAATATATAGTTATTTGGTGGCGAGAATTTATTCTCTTGCTTAGCACCCTGTTATATATCGATAGATGAATCAATGATATGGTATGGTCTGATAAGGTGGCATGCTAAGATGCATATGATCAAGGCTTTTGTTGAAAAACAGAGCCTTGTGGATGAAGACCATAGCATAGCTTTTATATAGCGCCGCTTTGGATACAACGTGACTTCGCGGGTCTCACACACCATGGTATGATGGTGAATGATTTGTTTGATAATATTCGGTTTGACTAATATACTTTATACGGATTTGGGGTCGGCCGATGGGGCTAGGTTGGTCGCTCCACTCTAGAAGTGGGATAAGTCATTTATCTCCTGAGGATAGTTCAGATTGCTGCACATCCAAAGTGCGTGTATATGTATTATGGTGTTTTCTCTTGCCTAGACGTAAGCCATGGAGATACATGACGCGATTGATCTTTCGAATCAGCAGCCATCATGCTGGACATCCAATTTTCCAATACGAGCTTACGGTTTTAGCTGTATACTTATATGGTGACATAATATATTATGCCGCTTACATAACATATTATGCCACCTAGTCTTGATACTTTTATATTTGAAATTGTTTTCTACACTGTGCATTCATAGTATAAAAGATGAATTTCGCGTATTAAGCATTTTTGACCATTATAAGGAAAAATTCTATCCTTCGGCGTACGTGCAAGGGATTGAGTCTTATAACGGTTTCATTTTTCTAAAAAGCATTTCGTTGTTTTAAGCACTGGTATTCTTGGGAGGAAACCCGTTCCGCGAAAGCGGCGTGGTCCATTGATTTACCCAACTTTAAAAATTAAAGTTAATAACTGTTTTGAGTTCTTACACCAGTCCCATGACTGACCTGGAGTTTATTGTTTTAACCTAAACTCTGGGTGCCCATATTTTCTACACGGGCAGCTAGTAGTTTTGGTTTTGCAGATATTATATTCACAGGATCCTGGTCTACAACTGAAGCGATATTCGTAAGGCTCTGTATCCGTGTATTTCTTTCAGTTGTGTTTTGTATTATTTTTCCGCTGCTATTTAATTGTAATTTAAACTCTGATATTGTATTTCCAATGTATATTATTCATTCATACTCTGGAAAATTCTTGTACTCTGATGTGATTGTTGTAATCAGCAATAAAATGTTCTTCAGTTTGTGTTCTGATGTGTGTTGTTCTCAAAGCAATCTGGGCTTATCCTTAAGTTTGGGTCGTCACATTTGGTATCAGAGCTTTGGTTTACAGAGCTCGAGAACAAGACACATTAGAACCGAATGAAAGAATTCATCAGTGATTGGATTAGTAATGTCCAATAAGAATGACTCGTTAGAGATGGGATCAACAGTATCCTAGAATGAGTCCGAAGGGTGTTATTTTTAAAATAAAAACAAATTTAGTCTTGAATTTTTTTATCTTAATATACGTATTTGAGTATATTATTTTATTTTAATTTGGACAATCGAAAGATTTCGAATATACGAGTAATCAACGGATATTCGAAGTTTTAATATACTAGGTAGATATAGAATCACACTCTAGTCGTCCGGGGATAATTCTGATGATTGATGCATCGTCATCAAAGTTTATGTTCGAGTTTCGAAAGTGGTATATCTATATATTTCCATTGACTAATGTGAGAACCAAAACTAGATAGGGTCTATTGTTGTGATTTGCACTAAAATCATGATTTTTGATTATATATAAAAATTACATATGTTTGAAAAGTTAATTACCTAATTGATTGCTGGTTGTGATGTTTGATTATAAGTTTAACTAATAAAATATTGGAATGATAATTAAGTTAACCACTATATAATAGAATGATAAATTTAGCTTAATCAGATTTAACATTGAACTGAATTGGAAATCGATTAGAATTGAAAGTTGAGTTGGTTAATTAAACGACTTTTAGCTTCGTTCCTTTTCGAGGACGAAAAGTTCTTAAGTGGGGGAGATTGTAACGACCCGGAATTTTGGGCCGAATTTAAAATTTTTATTTTAATTATTTTAATTGGTTTTTAATATTTAAAATAATTTATTTTATATAATAACGACTATAAATTTATTTTAATCAAAGTTAAAATGAATAAATTTTATTTAAATTATAAAAGGAGTTAGAAATAGCTAGCGCGGTAGTTTTAAATTTTGAACTTTAACTTTGACTGACTGTACATGATGCAAAATAAATCGGATTTTAGCGAAACCAAAAATATTAGAATCTATTTAAAAATATCTTTCCAACGAATCCGAAAAATTGAAATTTCATAGCGGAAATCAAAAGTTATGTCCAATTCAAAATCTCAGGAAAACGCTATGGAATTTATATATATAATATATGGGACCCAAAACGCTACTTTTTACATACGAATGAATTTGGACTCGAAACCACTTCCATTGAGTTCAAAGTGATGTTTCTGCATTGAAAAAGTATAAACATTGATATATTTCGAGATTCGAAATTTATTTATTTATATATGTATTTTTAATATAATTTATTTACGCCTTAAAAATAGCCATTTTACAAATGTTATTCAAATTCGACGAAATTAGTTTTGTTGGGACCATATCGTCAAAACAAAGCTAGAAATATTTTTTCTGTAATTTTTGGAGTCAGTATGTGGGCGTTATTAATTTTTCAGTGAAAACGGTCAATTTTCAGACTTTAAAAATTCATTATTAATTCATACGGACTCGGAAAATAAAGAAACTAGTTTCTTTAAATCCGTAATGTCAAGGAATATTTATGTTTAAATTTTCAATTAAAATGGAATTCGTAGGTGTTAACACGAATTTTTAAACTACGAAAAGCAGAAAAAAATGTATTAATATACGTACATAAGGGTAATTCGGCCTAATTGAGTTTATAACCTACCTATATATTATCTTTTAACAGCCATTAGCTGAACCCTAAACATAACATAGCCTCCTCCATCTTCATTTTCTTCATATTCCTTGGCCTCCACTCTAAAAATATTCTTTGCACAAAAGACCTTAAACTAAACAATTTATAACTCCAAATCAGAACAAAATTAGACCAAACCCTTTTTGGGTTTTGAAGATATCTATATCCTCTTCCTACCACGAAAAATTCAAGACCTATCGACGTACGAATTCGCCGGGATCTGAGTACGATTGCAAAAAGTCAGTTTCAGATTTCAGTGAATCTGGCCAAACCGTCAAGAATTAGACGATGACCCAGTTGGAGAAAATGTAGACAAGAGTCATACGAACAACTTTTGCTTCACAGCGTTTCGTCTGAAAGTCGAAGGAATTGGCACGAAAATCAAAATCTATGAAAACAGCCAAATCTGATCAGCAAACGAAAATAATTTGTTTTCCGTCGATCAGAGAAGAATCAGGCGAAGTCACCAACAGGAAAGTTCTTTGTCTACGTGAGATCTAGGTGCTATAAAAAATTGGGGTCGTTTGGATCATCGAGGCGGCCTGTGGGACCCACGAACGGAATTTCGCTTTTCTGGCCAGTTCCGGCGATCGGAGTGGCGGTGGGCGGCGGGGCTCCCGGCGAAGCGGCGTCGGGGTCAGGCGGAGGTTCTGGCAAAATGGCGTGGCGATCGGGTGAGCGTGGCAGTGGGAAACAGCGGTCAAAGGTGGCGAGCGGCGGTTTGACCGGAAAGAAAAGGGGTAAAATGTAAATTAATATATTCAATCTTTGTAACGCAATAACTCTTACATACGAAGTCGAAATTTGATGATTTCAGATCCGCTGTGATCGTGGCGACGAGAGCTTTGTGTGGACACTAAATTCGTCCAATTTGGAGGAAGTTGAATTTTTGGGTATTTTCGGTAATTTTAATTAATTATTTAATTCGTTCAAACTTCAAAAATTCATAACTTGTTGTAACGAACTCGAAATCACGCAAAACAGGGTTTTCTGCAATCAGTGAGTCGAGACCTTCGCATAGACACTAATTTTGCTAAATTTGCAGCAAGTTGATTTTTGGGCCAAAATTGGGCTCGAACATTAAAACACCGACAAAGTACAAATCAAGGTGAGAACACTTTTCTCACTCAAAACTTTTACCGTAGTTATTTAAATGCATGTGATGAAATAATTGTTTGAAATTATCTGATGCATGTATGTTGTGTTGTACGTTATGTTATGTCAAGATATGATTTGGTATGTTATGTAAATTTTGGTAGTATGCAACATATATCATTAATATTGATTTATATAGAATTGTTAAAAATTAATGCTACACTGCCATGTACAAGTTACCTGACTTGTATTTGTTGATTGGGTTGATAATTTTCACACATCGCCCAAATGCACAAATAATTATATATATTATTTGAATGTTTATTGGTTGAAACCCCACACGGATCTTGGGTTGATATTTACACATCGCCCTTGTGATTAGTTATAAGCATTATTTATTTGATGCTATGCAGTACAAATATAAACTTTGGATGATTGGATGTTTTTAATGATTTATCATTAGTCTAGAATAACATGGGATGTATGAAAACCGTATAATTATAATTATATGGTAAATCATTTGGGTCTCATTCCAATTTGGAAAAGAAATTGTCAAAATAAGATTTGTAATTTAATTTACATTTTTAATGTAAATAAAAGAAGAGATTTTGACATTGTAATTTAATTTACATTTTTAATGTAGATAAAAGAAGAGATTTTGACATTGCAATTTAATTTACATTTTAGAATGTAAATAAAGGAATGAAACTTAATATAGTATTTTTAATTTTAATTTTAATGTAAATATAAGATAAGAAGATGAAATATGTTTTGAAAATAAAAGTTTATCTTTTATTAATGAAAGAATATGAGATATCTATAAAAATAAGAGTTAATCTCTTATTAAAGGAAGAATATGAAATATGTATAAAATAAAAGTTAATTTTTATTAAAAGTAAGAACATGAGATATATTTCAATATAAAAAGTTAATCCTTTTATTTAGGAATATGAGTTTACATTAAATGGTTAACGCTAAAAAGTTATTATTTTATTGTAATATAAGAATATGAAAATGTTTTAAAATAAAAGTTATTCTTTATTTTAATATAGAATCATGAAATTTGTTTTAAATTAAAAATGCAACTTTTTTAATGTCATATAAAACATGGAATTTGTTTTACATTAAAATTGCAAATTTTTAATGCCGTATAAAAACGTGAATTTGATTTACATTACAATTTTATATTTTTAATGTAACGTAGGAACATGAAAATGATTTAAAATGAAAATTCATCTTCTTATTTAATGAAGGAAAAATTTGTTGAAACATTTAAATAATAATTTTAATGTACATTTAGAAAGAATATGTTAGTGAATACGTTGAACGATTTATATTAATATATATAATATAAATTAAAATTAATTGAATTATACGTGATAGTTCGCGGTTTTGAAATCTAAACTTTAAACGATTATAATAAAAAATCCAACCGTCAGATTTTTCCAAAACTGAAACCGTTAGGTTCGTTTTGGAAAGACTATTCCATCGATATTTAATTCGTTAAAATCCAACAGTTAGATTTTGAGAAATGATAAATTTAAATTTTAATAAAAACCGCGCTAGTGTCGTTAAAAGACGTGAAACGTCGTTTAATTAAATAGGCCTATTTCTAAATAATTAAAATAGGGAAATTTATGTAAAATC
Source organism: Allium sativum (assembly GCA_030737875.1). NCBI lineage: Eukaryota > Viridiplantae > Streptophyta > Magnoliopsida > Asparagales > Amaryllidaceae > Allium > Allium sativum. The sequence goes on along the minus strand of CM060920.1, from coordinate 52,375,656 downwards.
TTAATAAATGTTTTAAAAGAGTTTTGGATGTGAAATTCCAAATTTATTAAGAGGAAAGATATTTTTATCAAGTTAAGTAATTTATTTATTTCTATAAATAAATAAAAGAGTGAAAATTGGTTTTATTGAAACCAAGTATTTCAAGTGAATAAATTAGATTGGAATTTAAGAAAGGAATGACAATTTTAATTTAAAAAAAAAATGAATTTTCCAATATTAAAATTAATTGGAAGTTGATTTGAGTTGACCGTGAAAAATGTTTTAAATGACATTAGTTCTTAAAACCCAAATTAACGATGAAGTGATGATTTGTAATTTATTAATCTTTTAATTAAGATTTAGCGAAATATTCTAAAGAGAAGTTTCCAATGTAATATATTAAATTGGCATATGATTTTGGGTTTATTGTGAGCGATATTTTAAGTGACATTTGTTCTTTAACCCAGTTAAAGGCAAGTTTATTTCTTGAAAGTTAAATAATCATTAAATAATGATTCTTGAAGATTAAAACTAAATATAGTTTTAATAAAGCTTTAAATTGGATTGAATGAGGATAAAAGTAATTAAAATTACTTAATTCAAGAAACGAACGATAATGGAGTACCACCAGTTTTACTCCAAGCGATAGTTAAATTTTTAATTAGATTTGAACGATTAAACAGAAATTAAGTTTACCGTAATACATTGGGTGTTAAATATGGAGTACCACCAGTTTAAATCCATGGGTTGTATAGGTTGGGAATGGGATATTAATAAATGATTACTTTGGTAAGGTGTTAATCCCGACTAGTTGAATAAACCTTAATTTGGTTTAAATTAAAATCAAAGAATATGCTTGATGGGAATGAGGCGTTGGTTGTGTTTTAAAGCACATGATTTTAAATTACGCAAATTATTCAGAAAGACCGGGTTTAACCCGTTCTGAATAATTCATACGACGATTGAAGATCGATGATGAAGACGGTTATTGAAATCCGGGAAATTTCCATATCGAATGGATGATTATTGATATCTTGATTGGACCGTACACCCAAAATGAGGGAAAAAATGGTGATCATTCATATGTATTTGGAGATCTACCGGATATGGTTTCGTTCAGACCCAGAACGGACTGATAAATGGATTGTGTGTCTGACATTGTATTCCTTTATATTATATTCGTTGATCTCTATTTAATATATAGCTGTTTGGTGGCGGAGAATTTATTCTCTTGCTTAACATCCTGTTATATATCGATAGATGAATCAATGATATGGTATGGTCTGATAATGTGGCATGCTAAGATGCATATGATCAAGGCTTTTGTTGAAAAGTTGAGCCTTGTGGATGAAGACCAAAGCATAGCTTTTATATAGCGCCGCTTTTGATACAACCTGACTTCGCGGGCCTCACACACCACGGTATGATGGTGAACGATTTGTTTGATAATGTTCGGTTTGACCAATATACTTTATACTAATTTGGGGTCGGCCGATGGGGCTAGGGTGGTCGCTCCACTCTAGAAGTGGGATAGATCATTTATCTTATGAGGATAGTTCAGATTGCGGCATATCCAAAGTGCGTAGTATATGTATTACGGTGTTTTCTCTTGCCGAGACGTAAGCCGTGGAGATACATGACGCGATTGATCTTTCGAATCAGCAGCCATCATGCTGGAAATCCAATTTTCCAATACGAGCTTACGGTTTTAGTTGTATACTTATATGGTGACATAATATATTATGCCGCTTACATGACATATTATGCCACATAGTCTTGATACTTTTATATTTGAAATTGTTTTCTACACTGTGCACTCATAGTATAAAAGATGAATTTCGCGTATTAACCATTTTTGACCATTATAAGGAAAAAAAACTCTATCCTTCGGCGTACGTGCAAGGGATTGAGTCTTATAATGGTTTCATTTTTCTAAATAGCATTTCGTTGTTTCATGCACTGATATTCTTGGGAGGAAACCTGTTCCGCGAAAGCGGCGTGGTCCCTTGATTTACCCAACTTTAAAAATTAAAGTTAATAACTGTTTTGATCTCTTACACCAGTCCCATGATTGATCTGGAGTTTATTGTTTTAACCAAAACTCTGGGTGCCTATATTTTCCACACGGGCAGCAAGTAGTTTTGGTTTTGCAAATATTATATTCACAGGATCCTAGTCTACAGCTGAAGCGATATTCGGAAGGCCCTGTATCCGTGTATTTCTTTCAGTTGTGTTTTGTATTATTTTTCTGCTGCTATTTAATTGTAATTTAAACTCTGATATTGTATTTCCAATGTATATTATTCATTCATACTCTGGAAAATTCTTCTACTCTGATGTAATTGTTGTAATCAGCAATAAAATGTTCTTCAGTTTGTGTTCTGATGTGTGTTGTTCTCAAAGCAATCCGGGCTTTCCCTTATTGGGAAGTTTGGGTCATCACAGTTTTGGTATTTAATTAGCTTGAATTCAATAACTTTCAATATTTTATTAATATAAATAATAAAATAATAATTTAAATGTTGGGATGATCGGGATTTGTTAGATTTGAAATATAACGTGAATTGGCAATTTAAAAGGGTTTAATGTTGTTTAGTTTTGAATTATATTAACGATTTCGTTTATTAAACGACGTTTGAACGTTTAATTTATAATTTAATTATAAAATGAACTGCAGCGGCATGGTAATTCGTAATATAACGTTTTGGACATCCATGATCCAATATAAGTCAGAATTTCTCGAAAAAAGAAATGTCTGAATCCATTGGATAAAATTAAAGAGAAAAATCGAGTTTTCATGTTGTAGATTTTGTTTTATGCCCAAATCAAATTTTAAAATAGTCGCTATGGAATTCGTTTATAATTTATAATGTTTATTTATATAGAAATAAAGGATTTTTATTTTACTTAATATTTATTTGGCTTGGAATTCAACCCGAAGTATTTTATTATGAAACTATATGAAATCTGATCAAGTATGGTCGATTATAATGTTTTAATATTATTATATTGAGGTATTTTTTATTTTAATTTAACTTGGACCCTTAAAAAGAGACTTTATTCAACCGACCTCCATTTTCAACGAAACAAATTTTATTAAGACCGCAATGGCTTATTATTGCAAGATTTTAAGTTTCGCATCAATTGGAGTTATTTTGTGAGTGCAGAAATATTAAATGCAACTAAATCGACCGTTTGGACTCGAATGAGCGCCATTTGAGCAAACGGACTAGGAATTTGATGAAACAAGTTTCACTGGATCGTAACGTCAAATTATACCATGACCTTCATTCTCGTCATGAGCGGAGTTTGTATGTGAGCACATAAACAAGTAAACAACGTTCAGAAATGACAATAGGCACGAAATAAAAATCGTTTGTCGTCATCACTTGTCACATCAACATAAAATAATAATATTTATATTTATATAAACCCTAACGTTCAGCCTAATATCAGAAATCCTCAACTCCAGTTTCCATTTCCATCAGCCTATCTTGCAAAACAGTCCTCTTCACGTTTTAATTTTTACCTTCGTTTTGGTTGAGAATTAGTGAAGGTTGATAACAGAAAAGTTGGAGTGCTTAGAGAGGCCAAACTATTGTAAAAATATGGGGACCTATTGATCGCTGTGGCGCTCAGAAATCATGAAGAATGGAAAGAAATGATTTTCATTTTTCTGGATTTTGAGGGAGTATGGGTCGATTATAGCTGATGGTGTTAAAAGAGAAGCTCTAGAGCAAAGAGAGCGCTACACTTTTTCTTTTGGTCGGAACATCTGAAATCGACTGTTGTGGTCAGGAAGTGGAGATGATCTAAAAACGTGCGATATGGGTATGATTGTGAAGCTACGATCGGATTATGGCCAATTACGGCGATTGTGGACATTTCCGAGTGATGGCACTTGAAGGGCGATTGAAGGAGGTAGCGAGGCTAACATGTTGGCGGTGGTGGTAGAGCCTGACATGGTGTGGTGGCGGAGATTTTTCGGTTGAAGTGGTTTTCGTTCGCGATTGATATCACGGTGGGTCGAGCGATCAAGGGAGGTCACCGTTCTGGGCATAGGGGGACTGGGGTACGGCGGTGACAGTGGTGCAGGCCAGTGTTGCTCCAACGATCGGTATGCAGCTTATAGGAGGTCTGTTTGGTTCGTAGGCTTGTTTTTAGAAGGCAGAAAGCAAGAAGGGGAAAGAAGCTATCGGGGTGAAGAGCTATGAACATGAAATGTCGCGTATGGGGTTTAATGTGGAGCTGACGTGGCCAGACGTTATTAAGGGATTAAGGTATAATAATGTTAACTAATTAATTAATGACTTTATAATTTAATCGTTATCTTATAATATCGATAATTCGTTCACACGTTAACGAAATTCAATGAAACCAGGTCTGTTGGGATCATGGCGACGGAGGCTACGAGTACAAGCTGGTTTGGTCAGAGATGGAATGAGTTGGAATTTCATGAAATTTTACGAAACAATGCGAGAATCGTCCATCAAAATTGAAAGTGAGTTAACTCTCACACTTTCTAGAATTCTATGATGTGCTAAATTCATATAATTAAATTTAATCGTTGATAGTATAAATTGGATTTTTGCATGCCTTGGATGCTTATTGTTGATTTAATGGTTGATATTAATTATATTGTCGTCGTTTGTTATATTGGGTTGAAATTCTATATTTTTATGAAATATCGTAATAAACTGTGTTGCAGGGAAGAACAGGTTGGAGGGATCCTATCGGATTCCTCAAATGTTGTGTATGTTGTTTTGTTTTCATATTATTTGTATATATGAATTGTTTGAACCCCATTGATGTTAAAACCTATTTGATTATTAAACATTGAATTGAAATTCAACGTTGTTATGATTTCAAAATTCAACGTTGCTATGATTTGAATCAATAGACAGTATTGTTTGAGGGATTGGCAGCAAATGACCTAAAATCCACCTTTTTGTTAATACGTTGATTTGCCGTCAAGTGAATTAATGAAGTTTAGTTATATTTATTTTTATAACTGAAGCAAGCTTTTTACTTATATTTTATATGTTATAATGAAGTTTTAAAAATAAATTGGTTAAATAGAATAATAATAAGAATTTAGATGTTTAAATCAATTTTTAGAAGCAAATAAAGCTAATATTAACCTACGGGTTAATATTTTTGAATAACTATATTAAATTAAACATTGGGTGCTGTTATTGACACTCCAACTATTGTTAGGGGGGTCATTTTTTTAAAAACACTCCACTCTTTGAAAAATTGTTAATGGGCTACACAAATATATTATTTCATACTACTCAATATTCCCAAATTTCCCTTTGAAATTAGATTAAAAAAACTTATTCGACAAGAGAAATCGAATTAAAATAAGCAGTTTGTCACCACTGCACTAAATGCAGCACATAATCAATTATGTATGTATTCAAAAGTTATATGTCGAAAAATAATAATCATTTCGGTACATTGCCTTCGTTATTATAAAGTTCGGTATATTTATGTCGATAAAAAAAAATAGTTCGATCCTAATCCTCCGAAAACGCTTATCCTTTAGGGTTCAAAAAAATCGATATATGCAGATTGATAAAAAAGGAACTATGACTCTTGCAATATTTGTTAAGGTAAATTACCTTTCTTTGTTAAGGGGCTAAATGGGTAATAAGGTAAAATTACCTTTATTTATTAAGGGGCTACTTTCCTCATTAGTACTTCTCTTAACAATTTTGAAAAAAAACAAAAGATTGGCCCTCACTTAACAATATTTGAGTGTCAATAACAACCCCTTAAACATCTAAGCAATATTATTAGATTAATTTATTACTCTAATAAGGAGGGATATTTTAAATCGGTTAACGAATTAACCGATGGTATAAAATTGGCTAAGTCAACTGTTTGTTCAAAAGTGGTTAATAATGAACAATCGTTCAAATTTAATAAGATTTCTTAAATTATAATTTACTTTTGTTAATGATATTTTAAAATTACTAAAATGATTAATGTAGTCAATAATTTATAATATTAAATGTGATTAACAGGTTATTTTTATTAATGAAGAAGTAAATGGTTTTTACTTCGATAAATAAAAAAGTTGATTATTATTCTAATTAATAATCATTAAAGTAATTAATTCTTAAATGATATTCATTTACGAAAACAATCGAGTTTATAATAAGGTTAAATTGATATTTGAAAACATTTGTAAAGAGGTTTTTCTTCCAAATATTATAGGAAGAGTTTATTAAAAGAATTTAAGATTAAAGTATAATCTCCGATAAATGATTTGAATTTAAAAGGGAAGATGAAAAGACAACAAAGGATGATGTTAATGATTTTCAATTCTTAAATGGAATTTTGATTATAAAAATTCTAGTTAGCTTAATAATATGATGATATTTAATGTTTTGGTTCAAGTAATCCATAAACGGATTGTCATAAGGTAATTCCAATTATAAAAGGAATGTTAATATTGAATGGGCATAATCGACCGAGTTTTCAAAGTAAGGTTATGGTTATAAAACCATAGATCAAATAAAATAGAAAATAAGTTTTGAGGGTATTATTATCTGGAGGTTTGAGTTACGAACTTTTATCTATTCTAAGATAAGAACGTTGTTGATCAAGGTCTGAGAGGTAAATAAAGTATCCCAACTTGAATGACTTCACTATTATCGAGGAATGGTATTAGTTTGTGACGGTAAGGTTATTGAAAGTAGTTTATTATTACCATAAAAGGATATTGCTACTTGTTATGGAATTTGAACTAAATATAATATATTGCAACATTATTTGAGGAATTAGAATTGGATAATAACACAACATTAGTTACGAGATTTTTAGGGATAAAGAACATTGAAACATTAGTTGCGAGATTTTGAATGTAAATAAGCATATCGGGTTTTAAGATAAACAATGTACAAATTAATATTTGTTTGGCCCGTATAAGAAATGATAATTGTTTCTCTACCACTGAGTTAATAATATATATCAAGTGGCCAAAGTAAAAGAAAGATGAATGAATTTTGAGAATATAAAGTAATATTTCCAAGTTAAAGGAAATGTGAAGAGTTTTGGGAAATGTGGTGATATTTTCTAAGTGAAGAAATAAACATGATATGGTGAATATGTTTACTCTTAAAATTAATAATATGGTTTTATCGATTTTAAATCGATGTAATGATTTTTAAAAAGTTTTTATTGAATGATTTTGAATAATAAGAACTGAGATGCCAATATACTTGACCGTACTATTTTAAGATTGATAGTTGAAACAGTGACTATCAATGAAATATTATTGGACCTTCTTGACGTGTTGTTTTCGAAGAGACCGGGACGGGAACTGGATCCAAAACCACTTCTAATCAACTGTACGTTGCAACTAACTTGCAGGCGTATAAAGTTGGAGCATCGAAGACCGTTGATCTTCATGTGCGGAAGAACTACTTGTTAAATTTCACTGGTTTGACCGCAAGACTTATGATGACTTGTGATTCTGTCGTGATTGAAATCTTCAGATTTGCAAGGGCTTCCCGCTACTGGTCCTTTAGGGTGATTCCTAGTATATGGTAGGAGGGTGCCTTTGGTTCGTCCTATTCCTGGATGACTTATATGGACGAATGTCTGATAGATATTTCCTGAAAACTTACGTACGTTAATTTTTATAAATATATCAAGTTTGGTGGCGGAGAAATTCTCTTGCTTAACACCCAAAGTATATTTGTGGACATCAATAAGTGATTTGACGGATTTGGCAATGTGGCATTCAAAGTAAATAATGATGAGAAGTTCTCTAAAAAGGTAAACGTGACCTCAAGCCTCACAACCGAGAAATGACAAAAATCGGGTAGTCAATATGGCTAGGTAGGTCATTCCCAAGCAGGGTATATTGTCGCCATCTAGAGAAATTTCATTATTTGTTCTTCTTTTGATTCTATTTCTCTCAGGAATTACGACAGGCGCACAATAAAAAGCCATAGGGTGATAATATATTCGATACACTCAAGTTAAATGAGCAGATGGTCATGATGGCCGGGTTGCACGATGTTCTTGTTGAACCCCAATGTATCCCCTCTAAAGTACACTGATTGGAAGGTGGTCTCATACCTTGTCATAGTCAGAATCCAATCTCGAATAAGCGCCTTGCGGTTTTTGAATATATAATGAATATGTAGAGCATGAGATGCAAGCGTTCTACTAGATGGTTATTTATTAGGGATTTGATAGACACTATTATAATATCACAGGATTTTGATATAACAAAAATGTTTTGGGTTATCATAAGGTAAAAACCGTCTGTCTTTATGTGTGGACTGGTCTTATAATTATCCTTTTCTTTCAAAAAAGATTTCTAAAGTTAAGCAAATTGTTTGCCATGTAAATTTATCACTGAAAGTATTCCAGACTGATCTGGGTGAATTTTTCTTTGCTTCAAATTTGCTCTGGTCAGCCCGAGTATATTTCCAGGTTAGGTTTCACTTGGATTTCCAGAGAAGGGGTTGAATTCGGGACGTATTCTATATATTTTATGGTACTAGTTTATTTCCACTGTGTTGTATTGATTTGAAAGTATACTCTGATGTTGTAATCATATATATATATATATATAGTTCTTTTGTATAAAGTATTATTGATTATTATATTTTCCATTCCGTTGTGAGACTCTGATCTTCTTATTCTTTTATTCTAATATTTCTTTGTTTCTTCTCCCACCCTCTAACTTCTTTTTATTAACAATCTGGGATTTGGTATTTGGGTTTTTGGCAAGTAATACGGAGTTAGGCATTATTGTTGGAAATTCAAGCGTTGAATTTTTCCGAGTTATTGCAGTTATTAAGAATTGTTGCATGATTGTATGCTGTTATTAAGAATTGTTGCATGATTGTATGTTGTTATTAAGAATTGTTGCATACTTGCATGCTATTATTAAAAATTGTTACACGCTTGTATGTTATTATTAAGAATTGTTGCATGCATGTATGCTGTTATTAAGAATTATTGCATAATTGTATGCATCTATTAAGAATAGTTGCATGCTTGTATGCATCTATTCAGAACAACTACATGCTTGTGTGCATCTATTCAGAACAGTTGGATGCTTGTGTGCATCTATTCAGCACAATTGCATGCTTGCGTGCATCTATTCGGCACAATTGCATGCTTATGTGCATCTATTCAGAATAGTTGCATGCTTGTGTTCATATAATCAGAATAGTTTCATGCTTGTATGCATCTATTCAAAACAGTTGCATGCTTATGAACATCTATTTAGAACAGTTGCATGCTTGTGTGCATCGATTTGGAACAGTTGCATACTTGTATATAGATATTCAGAGTAGATGCATACATGTTGAAGCGACCCGAAACTTCCCCGGTCTCCGAAGAGATGAGAAAGAACGAATTACTGTGAGGACAAGACAAATCAGAACACAAACAGAAGAACATTTCACTGTTATTACAACAATGCATCAGATTACAAGAATATACAGAGTATAAATGAATATTACACAGAAATATCAGAGATTTAAATTACATTTAAATACCTAGCAGCGGAAAATAATACAATACACAACTTGAAGAGATATACGGATACAAAGCTTTCCGGATATCATTCCAGCTGTAAACCAGGATCCTGTGAATATAAATCTGCAAAACCAAAACTACTAGCTGCCCGTGTCGAAAATAAGGGCACCCAGAGTTTAGGTTAAAACAATAAACTCCAGGTCAGTCATGTGACTGGTGTGAGAACTAAAACAGTTATTAATCTTTATTTTAAAAGAGAGTAATTCAAGGGACCACGCCGTATAACACGGAACGGGTTTCCTCCCAAGAATACTAGTGCATAGAATAAACAGCGCAATGCTTTTTCGAAAAATGAAGCTATTATAAGACCCAGGTCCCATCACACAATGCAACGCAAGCCGGAGGATAGGGTTTTACCTTATAATAGCCAAACATGCTTGATACGTTTAAAACAAATCATTTGATACTATAATAAGTGTATAGTGTCAAAAACAATTTCAATCATAAATATAAATCATAGACGGCATGAGTGCCCCATCCCACTATGTCGCCATACTAGGCTCTACAAATAAAGCCGAAATACACGTATTGGAAATTGGATTTCCATCATGGTGGCTCCTGATTCGAAAGATCTATCGCGTAGTACAAATCACCGCGGCTTACGTCTCAGCGAGAGAAAACACCGCTATGCACATCCGCACTTTTGGGACTCAAGTATCACCGCGGCTTACGTCCCAGCAAGAGAAAACACCGCTTACTCTATCCCTCCGAGCACGAAGCTCAATATCGGTCGACCGAATCCACTACACTAAAAATGTATACTGATCAAACCATCAGTTTACCACCATCCCGGGCTGTGAGGCTCGCGGATTCACGTTATACACAAAGCTACGCCACACAGGCCGTGCTTTGATCATCAACCACAAGACTTTGCTTTTCAACAGAAGCCTTGATCAATTGCCACTTACGCATGCCACACTGGCAATTCACTCCATGCGACTGATGTCCATCGATATACAACCTCTGAGCTCGTACGTCTCAGAGAAGGGCGTTAAGCAAGAGAATAAATTCTCCGCCGCCAAACAGATGTATATTTAATAGAGATCAATCAACACAGAATAAAATCCAATGTCAGACACACAATCCATTTACAAGTTCGTTCTGGGTCTGAACGAAACCGGAGGCACTTTCCTCGCATATCCATCCATCTACAGGTACGTCTGGACGAACCAACTGATTCCCTCATCCTGGGTGTACAGCCCAATCAAGATCATCAGTAATCACCCAAACGATGTGAAGACTTCCGGTCTTCAACCACCGTCTTCATCTTCGACATCTCGTCGAATCGGTTATTCAGAATGGGTATAAACCCGGCCTTTCTGAATAACCCACATATATAATAAACGAATGTTACACAAACACAACAAACGGCTCATTCCAATTCAGAATATTATCTTATCCACAAAATCACATTCTTAGGGAAAGGTTCCCATTAATTTTATCCAAGATAAATTCTTCTAAATTTATTCTTTAATCCTCCTATGGATATCATTTCAAACTAGTCGGGATTAACGAACCACACCGAAGTAATTATTTATTTTATTTCCCAATCCCAACCTATATATCCCATGGAGAAAACTGGTAATACTCCACATCTAACACCACGGTGTTATCGGTAAAATTAATTACCATTTCACGTTCAAATCTAATTAAAGATTTAACTATCTCTTTGGAGCAAAACTGGTGATACTCCACTCTCGATCACTTTTCAGATTTTGATAATTAAAATTATCAATTCACATTTTAATCTAATTAAAGATTCATTAAAACTCCACTTAGTTTTAATCTTTTCAGAAATCTATATTATGTCTTTAACTGGGTTAAAGAACCAATGTCATCTAAACACGACTCACGATAAACCCAAATCACATTTGATATTAAATACAAGGCTCTGAATAGAAAATATACCGGCTTACATTCAATATCAAATTCTGAAACCAACAAATATCGTATTGGAAATAACGATATAAAATATATCTTTCAAATCCCCATAACAATATTTGTATAGTCACGAAATCCAACATCGAAATATCCCGAAGATAATTTCGATTCAACTCCAGTCCAATCCACGTATTGGGAGTATTGATTATTTTTAAAATCACTTTCAAATTCAATTTATTTATTTCAAAAATAAATTGATTTTAATTCTAGTTCAAAACTAGTTCATTTCGATAAAAATCTATTTTTATCTTTACAAATGTGGAGTTTTTCACCCCCGTTCTTTCCAATTCACATATTATGATTTTACACAAATTATCAATATTTTTAATAATTTTATCAAGGCCCGTACAGTCGATTTCCAACAACGGCCATCGAACTGCACTTACAGCGACCTTTTTCGAATTTGATTTGGACATAATTCCAAATCCAACCGTTAGATTTCAAATTTCTAATATTCATTGGAAAGCTCTTTTCGATACGAACCCAACGGTTCCGGTTTTAGGAGAATCCGACGGTCGGATCTCCCGCAATGTCCGTTTGAAATAAATGGTCGAAATTCACGAACTGCCGCGGCGCGGCGCGTTCTATTCAGGCCATTATATATATAATATATATATATTATATATATTTCGTCGATTTCCTTTTAAAACGAATTTTATAAGTAGTTCCTCATTCGTTTCAAAACAATTTCAACTTCCATTTCAATTCAAATCAAAATTGAATTCTTCTTTCTAAATTCGTTTTAAAATTCATTTCTATTCAATTCAATTTGAATTCATTTCGAATTCGCTTTCAATTCAATTCATTTCGAAATCGTTTTCAATTCAATTCATTTCGAAATCGTTTTCAATTCAATTCATTTCGAAATCGTTTTCAATTCAATTCATTTCGAAATCGTTTTCAATTCAATTCATTTCGAAATCGTTTTCAATTCAATTCATTTCGAAATCGTTTTCAATTCAATTCATTTCGAAATCGTTTAAAATCGATATAAATATCGTTTACGTCAAAATGGCGTCAATCTAATCAACACGGCTTTATATTTTCAAAACTTCTTTATTCTATCCAACAAATGAATATTATCCCATTCAACACATGAATCTATATTTATTTCAACACACGACTCATCTCAACACATGAGTACTGTCAACACATCACTATTTTTATATTCAACACATGAATTTTCTTTTATAATATTCATTACTTTCCCGATTGGAATGAGGCCCAATCAATCACCATATAACGTTAATTATATGGATTCCATACAACACATGTATATGATAGCAATAATAAACAATCAACCATCAACCAAAGTGCACTACACTGTATAAGCATCAAATATAGATATCTTACGCTTATAACAGCCTGTCAATCAATCGATCGACATATTTAATCAATCAGGATGAGTGAAATTCATATTTCATCCCAACACCCATGTGGGGTTTCAAACAATCAAACACGGATTTTTAGTTGTGCAGTTGGGCGATGTGTAAAATTTATCGACCCATTCAATATCAGTCAAATCAGTGTATATAAACAAATCGGCCGATTTGTTTATAAATATTCATTTATTCACTTTCACGTTAAAAATTATATTTTTAATGATAATATATTTTATTTTAACACATGAATTTCTATTCAGTTCATTTACACAATAAAAATGATATTTTTATTTTTCTAACATATTTTAGAAAATTTCGGCGGCATAACGACACGATACTAGAAACGGGACGAGGCCTAGCCTTATCCCCGGTCTAGTGAAGGCCCACGCCATTCACACATCAATCAAATCAATTTCAATTCACCAAACAATTCAAATTTCAATCAATTAGACTAACCAACTACACAACCAAACAATTTAACAAACAAGCCATCCATGGTCTGTGGATGACGGGTGTCGGGTGCTACTAAGCACCGTCTACATCCTAGTATATATATATAACTAGAAAAAGAGAATTTAGAGTGAGAAGTTCTCACATATAGCTATCCTAGCTCCACGACACTTCTAATGCAGGAAATCTTCGCCAACTCGCCTTTTGTCGCTTTCGTTGTCCGCTTTCACCATATATATAAAAATCACCTTTTTATATTCTCTATTATATAAAAATCATATTTTTATCGCTAACTTCATATTGTGAAAATAGAATTTTCATCGCTATTTCATATTTGTAAAAATAGAATTTTCAAAAATATATATTTCGCCTTTATAAAAATAAAGATTTCCCTTTATAAAAATAAAGTTTATATTTTCCTCGAAGTAAAAATCATATTTTTACTTCACTACTCATATCAAAATATCGTCTTTTCATATCTAAAAATATCGCCTTTTCATTTTGCTACCTATATAAAGATGATATTTTTAATATTCCTATCATGTAAAAAATATATTTTTAATTCTCTACCTAACCAAAAATCATATTTTTATATCATCTATATAGTAAAGACTATATTTTTAATACTTTAAAAATATAAAAGTCATATTTTTATTACTTAAAAAATATAAAAATCATATTTTTACTTCTTCTACTCAATAAAAATTCCGTCTTTTCTATTTTAAAAAAACTGATCTTTTCTATTTTAAAGTTCAAACCTTTCTCTTTTTAAAGTTTAAATCTTTTTCTATTCTAAAGTCTAAAAATAAAATCAGTTTTTAAAACCTTTTCAAAATCAGTTTTTAAATCTTTAAAAAAAATCGGTTTTTTTAAATCTTTAAAAATTCAGTTTTACCTCCTCATTAAAATCAGAAATTTTCAGAATTAAAAATAAAAATAAAAATATAATAAAAGGCTTACAATGGTCTGCGAGGGGGGGGGGGGTAAGAAGGCGTCGAGGCTTCAGGGTGGCGCCTGCTGCTGACGAGGCTAGGGAGGCGGTGGGGCTGCCTTCAGGTGGCGACGCGTTCAGTAGAAGGGGGCTTCGGAGGTGTGGTTTTCGAGAGGAGGGAGGCTAGGGGGCGTCTGAGCAGACGAAGGTGGTGTGCCAGAGGAGGGGGGGAAAGGTCTCGGCGATCGGTGGTGGCGCCTGGCTAGGGTTCGTCGCCCGAATTTTTTTTTTTCTTCTGAATGAGGAACGGGGGGGGGGGGGGGGGGGGCAGAAGATAAAAGGGGGAAAGGGTTTTTTTTATTTATTATTTAATTATTATTTTAAATTCTTTTGAATCCAATTGTTACATGTTTATCCATATGAAATCTAAATCAAACCCAACGACTGTCGCCCCTAGCTAATTGCCCCCATTCTGAACACAATGGGATATGCTGCGTAACCCAACTCGGCTGTTACGATCAGTTTTCGTTAAATTTAAAATATAACTCATTATATTGGATTTTAAACGTACATTTCAAATTACCGGGGTCACATACTAACTAGAAAAATTCCAGAAAAATATTTTCTAGCTTCGTATTGACGATACGGTCCTAACAAAACTAGTTTCGTCAAATTCTGAGACCGTTTGAAAAATGGCCAATTTCCAGTTGATTAAATTCAACTGAAACTGGTCAAATGCGTTTTCCTTCGCCACGCTCACATACTAATTCGAAAAAGTATGAAATTTGGAATCTAGCAATAATTTGACACTGCGGACCCAACAAAACTAGTTTCGTCGAGATCCGAGATCATTTGCAAAATGTCCATTTTTAAGGGCTTGAATTCCATAGCGACTATTCAGAATTCTCAACTGGACATATCTTATCATTTATAAAGTGAAATCTCAGTTTGTTAACTTCGTTGGAAAGATATCGTCAATTAGATCCTAATGTTTTTGGTTTCACTAAAATCCGGATTGTTTTGCACCCGGTACATTCAATTGAAGTTTGAAATCGAATTATCGAACTACCGCGCCATTTTCAATTCTATTTATAATTATATATAAATATTTATATTCTAACGACGACGTATATAATATATACGTTCTAATTCTATTCAAAATAAATTTTTCGTTGATATTATTTAAAAAAATTCATTTTAAATATCCAAAATTCGCTAAAATTGCCAAAAATAAAAATTTTAAACTGGCCCAGATTTTGCGGGTTATTACAATCTCCCCCACTTAAAACTTTTCGTCCCCGAAAAGGAACAAAGTCGAAAGTGGTTTGATTAATCAACTCTACGTTCGGTCTGGCTTTCATTCTCTAACCTTTTAGTTTCTGAGAATTTTCAAAATTTCAAAAATTTGACTAACACCCTAAATTTTCGAAAAATTTCGCCATAACCTCCCCTGCAATGGGAGCATCGGGGAATTTCAAATAGCTTCCCCGGTCCTTCAGATCTCAAAAAGAAAAAGAAAAAGCCAAGCGGCTAGCCAATAGGCTCATAAAATCATCATCACCCAAACAAAACAGTAAATTATGTGGTAAACATGTACCTATTTGTCGGGCAAACAAATTTTATTCTCTGCTATGACCTGTTCAATGTAAGTATATGTATATGCAAGAAAATGCGACCAAATTTCAATACAATTCATTATTTGGTTCAATTAGGCAAAATGGTTCAAAATTATCAAACAAATAAACAATCAACACAAACATCAATCAATTAGTGAATTAGAGTTTCAAATTCATAATTTTGATATATATAGAGAAAATCATGTTTTGATGCCAAATCACAACAATGTGTTCTAACTATATTAGTTTTGGTTCTCACACCAGTCTAATGGAAATATATAGAAAATCACACCTTCGAAACTCGAACATAAATGTTGATGATGCGATCGCTATCATCAATATCATCTCCGGGCGACTAGAGTGTGATGCTATATCTATCCAGTATATTAAAACTTCGACTATACGTTCAAGACGCGTATACGCGAAATCTATATATACTCGATTGTCCAAATTCAAGATGAATAAATAATCAAATACGTATAAAGAGATTTAAATTTTCAAAACAAAATTGCTTTCATTTGAAAAATATACTCTTCACACTCGTTCTAGGATACTACTGATCCCATCTCTAACGAGTCATTCTAATTGGATATTACTAATCCAATATCTGATGAATTCTTTCGCATGGTTCTAAAGTGTCTTGTTCTCGAGCTCTGTAAACCAAAGCTCTGATACCAACTGAAGCGACCCGAAACTTCCCCGGTCTCCGAAGAGATGAGAAAGAACGAATTACTGTGAGGACAAGACAAATCAGAACACAAACAGAAGAACATTTCACTGTTATTACAACAATGCATCAGATTACAAGAATATACAGAGTATAAATGAATATTACACAGAAATATCAGAGATTTAAATTACATTTAAATACTTAGCAGCGGAAAATAATACAATACACAACTAGAAGAGATATACGGATACAAAGCTTTCCGGATATCATTCCAGCTGTAAACCAGGATCCTGTGAATATAAATCTGCAAAACCAAAACTACTAGCTGCCCGTGTCGAAAATAAGGGCACCCAGAGTTTAGGTTAAAACAATAAACTCCAGGTCAGTCATGTGACTGGTGTGAGAACTAAAACAGTTATTAATCTTTATTTTAAAAGAGAGTAATTCAAGGGACCACGCCGTATAACACGGAACGGGTTTCCTCCCAAGAATACTAGTGCATAGAATAAACAGCGCAATGCTTTTTCGAAAAATGAAGCTATTATAAGACCCAGGTCCCATCACACAATGCAACGCAAGCCGGAGGATAGGGTTTTACCTTATAACAGCCAAACATGCTTGATACGTTTAAAACAAATCATTTGATACTATAATAAGTGTATAGTGTCAAAAACAATTTCAATCATAAATATAAATCATAGACGGCATGAGTGCCCCATCCCACTATGTCGCCATACTAGGCTCTACAAATAAAGCCGAAATACACGTATTGGAAATTGGATTTCCATCATGGTGGCTCCTGATTCGAAAGATCTATCGCGTAGTACAAATCACCGCGGCTTACGTCTCAGCGAGAGAAAACACCGCTATGCACATCCGCACTTTTGGGACTCAAGTATCACCGCGGCTTACGTCCCAGCAAGAGAAAACACCGCTTACTCTATCCCTCCGAGCACGAAGCTCAATATCGGTCGACCGAATCCACTACACTAAAAATGTATACTGATCAAACCATCAGTTTACCACCATCCCGGGCTGTGAGGCTCGCGGATTCACGTTATACACAAAGCTACGCCACACAGGCCGTGCTTTGATCATCAACCACAAGACTTTGCTTTTCAACAGAAGCCTTGATCAATTGCCACTTACGCATGCCACACTGGCAATTCACTCCATGCGACTGATGTCCATCGATATACAACCTCTGAGCTCGTACGTCTCAGAGAAGGGCGTTAAGCAAGAGAATAAATTCTCCGCCGCCAAACAGATGTATATTTAATAGAGATCAATCAACACAGAATAAAATCCAATGTCAGACACACAATCTATTTACAAGTTCGTTCTGGGTCTGAACGAAACCGGAGGCACTTTCCTCGCATATCCATCCATCTCCAGGTACGTCTGGACGATCACCAACTGATTCCCTCATCCTGGGTGTACAGCCCAATCAAGATCATCAGTAATCACCCAAACGATGTGAAGACTTCCGGTCTTCAACCACCGTCTTCATCTTCGACATCTCGTCGAATCGGTTATTCAGAATGGGTATAAACCCGGCCTTTCTGAATAACCCACGTATATAATAAACGAATGTTACACAAACACAACAAACGGCTCATTCCAGTTCAGAATATTATCTTATCCACAAAATAACATTCTTAGGGAAAGGTTCCCATTAATTTTATCCAAGATAAATTCTTCTAAATTTATTCTTTAATCCTCCTATGGATATCATTTCAAACTAGTCGGGATTAACGAACCACACCGAAGTAATTATTTATTTTATTTCCCAATCCCAACCTATATATCCCATGGAGAAAACTGGTAATACTCCACATCTAACACCACGGTGTTATCGGTAAAATTAATTACCATTTCACGTTCAAATCTAATTAAAGATTTAACTATCGCTTTGGAGCAAAACTGGTGATACTCCACTCTCGATCACTTTTCAGATTTTGATAATTAAAATTATCAATTCACATTTTAATCTAATTAAAGATTCATTAAAACTCCACTTAGTTTTAATCTTTTCAGAAATCGATATTATGTCTTTAACTGGGTTAAAGAACCAATGTCATCTAAACACGACTCACGATAAACCCAAATCACATTTGATATTAAATACAAGGCTCTGAATAGAAAATATACCGGCTTACATTCAATATCAAATTCTGAAACCAACAAATATCGTATTGGAAATAACGATATAAAATATATCTTTCAAATCCCCATAACAATATTTGTATAGTCACGAAATCCAACATCGAAATATCCCGAAGATAATTTCGATTCAACTCCAGTCCAATCCACGTATTGGGAGTATTGATTATTTTTAAAATCACTTTCAAATTCAATTTATTTATTTCAAAAATAAATTGATTTTAATTCTAGTTCAAAACTAGTTCATTTCGATAAAAATCTATTTTTATCTTTACAAATGTGGAGTTTTTCACCCCCGTTCTTTCCAATTCACATATTATGATTTTACACAAATTATCAATATTTTTAATAATTTTATCAAGGCCCGTACAGTCGATTTCCAACAACGGCCATCGAACTGCACTTACAACGACCTTTTTCGAATTTGATTTGGACATAATTCCAAATCCGACCGTTAGATTTCAAATTTCTAATATTCATTGGAAAGATCTTTTCGATACGAACCCAACGGTTCCGGTTTTAGGAGAATCCGACGGTCGGATCTCCCGCAATGTCCGTTTGAAATAAATGGTCGAAATTCACGAACTGCCGCGGCGCGGCGCGTTCTATTCAGGCCATTATATATATAATATATATATATTATATATATATTTCGTCGATTTCCTTTTAAAACGAATTTTATAAGTAGTTCCTCATTCGTTTCAAAACAATTTCAACTTCCATTTCAATTCAAATCAAAATTGAATTCTTCTTTCTAAATTCGTTTTAAAATTCATTTCTATTCAATTCAATTTGAATTCATTTCGAATTCGCTTTCAATTCAATTCATTTCGAAATCGTTTTCAATTCAATTCATTTCGAAATCGTTTTCAATTCAATTCATTTCGAAATCGTTTTCAATTCAATTCATTTCGAAATCGTTTTCAATTCAATTCATTTCGAAATCGTTTTCAATTCAATTCATTTCGAAATCGTTTAAAATCGATATAAATATCGTTTACGTCAAAATGGCGTCAATCTAATCAACACGGCTTTATATTTTCAAAACTTCTTTATTCTATCCAACAAATGAATATTATCCCATTCAACACATGAATCTATATTTATTTCAACACACGACTCATCTCAACACATGAGTACTGTCAACACATCACTATTTTTATATTCAACACATGAATTTTCTTTTATAATATTCATTACTTTCCCGATTGGAATGAGGCCCAATCAATCACCATATAACGTTAATTATATGGATTCCATACAACACATGTATATGATAGCAATAATAAACAATCAACCATCAACCAAAGTGCACTACACTGTATAAGCATCAAATATAGATATCTTACGCTTATAACAGCCTGTCAATCAATCGATCGACATATTTAATCAATCAGGATGAGTGAAATTCATATTTCATCCCAACACCCATGTGGGGTTTCAAACAATCAAACACGGATTTTTAGTTGTGCAGTTGGGCGATGTGTAAAATTTATCGACCCATTCAATATCAGTCAAATCAGTGTATATAAACAAATCGGCCGATTTGTTTATAAATATTCATTTATTCACTTTCACGTTAAAAATTATATTTTTAATGATAATATATTTTATTTTAACACATGAATTTCTATTCAGTTCATTTACACAATAAAAATGATATTTTTATTTTTCTAACATATTTTAGAAAATTTCAGCGGCATAACGGCACGATACTAGAAACGGGACGAGGCCTAGCCTTATCCCCGGTCTAGTGAAGGCCCACGCCATTCACACATCAATCAAATCAATTTCAATTCACCAAACAATTCAAATTTCAATCAATTAGACTAACCAACTACACAACCAAACAATTTAACAAACAAGCCATCCATGGTCTGTGGATGACGGGTGTCGGGTGCTACTAAGCACCGTCTACATCCTAGTATATATATATATAACTAGAAAAAGAGAATTTAGAGTGAGAAGTTCTCACATGTAGCTATCCTAGCTCCACGACACTTCTAATGCAGGAAATCTTCGCCAACTCGCCTTTTGTCGCTTTCGTTGTCCGCTTTCACCATATATATAAAAATCACCTTTTTATATTCTCTATTATATAAAAATCATATTTTTATCGCTAACTTCATATTGTGAAAATAGAATTTTCATCGCTATTTCATATTTGTAAAAATAGAATTTTCAAAAATATATATTTCGCCTTTATAAAAATAAAGATTTCCCTTTATAAAAATAAAGTTTATATTTTCCTCGAAGTAAAAATCATATTTTTACTTCACTACTCATATCAAAATATCGTCTTTTCATATCTAAAAATATCGCCTTTTCATTTTGCTACCTATATAAAGATGATATTTTTAATATTCCTATCATGTAAAAATTATATTTTTAATTCTCTACCTAACCAAAAATCATATTTTTATATCATCTATATAGTAAAGACTATATTTTTAATACTTTAAAAATATAAAAGTCATATTTTTATTACTTTAAAAATATAAAAATCATATTTTTACTTCTTCTACTCAATAAAAATTCCGTCTTTTCTATTTTAAAAAAACTGATCTTTTCTATTTTAAAGTTCAAACCTTTCTCTTTTTAAAGTTTAAATCTTTTTCTATTCTAAAGTCTAAAAATAAAATCAGTTTTTAAAACCTTTTCAAAATCAGTTTTTAAATCTTTAAAAAAAATCGGTTTTTTTAAATCTTTAAAAATTCAGTTTTACCTCCTCATTAAAATCAGAAATTTTCAGAATTAAAAATAAAAATACAATAAAAGGCTTACAATGGTCTGCGAGGGGGGGGGGAAAGAAGGCGTCGAGGCTTCAGGGTGGCGCCTGCTGCTGACGAGGCTAGGGAGGCGGTGGGGCTGCCTTCAGGTGGCGACGCGTTCAGTAGAAGGGGGCTTCGGAGGTGTGGTTTTCGAGAGGAGGGAGGCTAGGGGGCGTCTGTGCAGTCGAAGGTGGTGTGCCAGAGGAGGGGGGGAAAGGTCTCGGCGATCGGTGGTGGCGCCTGGCTAGGGTTCGTCGCCCGATTTTTTTTTTTTCTTCTGAATGAGGAACGGGGGGGGGGGGGGGGGCAGAAGATAAAAGGGGGAAAGGGTTTTTTATTTATTATTTAATTATTATTTTAAATTCTTTTGAATCCAATTGTTACATGTTTATCCATATGAAATCTAAATCAAACCCAACGACTGTCGCCCCTAGCTAATTGCCCCCATTCTGAACACAATGGGATATGCTGCGTAACCCAACTCGGCTGTTACGATCAGTTTTCGTTAAATTTAAAATATAACTCATTATATTGGATTTTAAACGTACATTTCAAATTACCGGGGTCACATACTAACTAGAAAAATTCCAGAAAAATATTTTCTAGCTTCGTATTGACGATACGGTCCTAACAAAACTAGTTTCGTCAAATTCTGAGACCGTTTGAAAAATGGCCAATTTCCAGTCGATTAAATTCAACTGAAACTGGTCAAATGCGTTTTCCTTCGCCACACTCACATGCTGATTCGAAAAAGTATGAAATTTGGAATCTAGCAATAATTTGACACTGCGGACCCAACAAAACTAGTTTCGTCGAGATCCGAGGTCATTTGCAAAATGTCCATTTTTAAGGGTCTGAATTCCATAGCGACTATTCATAATTCTCAACTGGACATATCTTATCATTTATAAAGTGAAATCTCAGTTTGTTAACTTCGTTGGAAAGATATCGTCAATTAGATCCTAATGTTTTTGGTTTCACTAAAATCCGGATTGTTTTGCACCCGGTACATTCAATTGAAGTTTGAAATCGAATTATCGAACTACCGCGCCATTTTCAATTCTATTTATAATTATATATAAATATTTATATTCTAACGACGACGTATATAATATATACGTTCTAATTCTATTCAAAATAAATTTTTCGTCGATATTATTTAAAATAATTCATTTTAAATATCCAAAATTCGCTAAAATTGCCAAAAATAAAAATTTTAAACTGGCCCAGATTTTGCGGGTTAGTACACATGTATTCAGTATAGTTGCATACTAGTAAGAATATATTAATAACCCTATTTTTTTCCTGTTTCATGTTTTTTAATATATTTTTTGTGTTGATATTAATTTTTTTTTCCAAAAAATCACAAAATATTCCCAGAAGCAACCTGAAAAAAAAGTTGCATACATCTCTGCATTAATACTCAATATTTGCATACATGTATGTGTATATTCATCCAGGGTCTAAATTGAAAATCTGGATGAATACATGCATACATGCATGCATTTTCTGGTAATAGATGTAGAGATGTATGCATATAAAGATGAACTAATCTGCATGGACTACGAATTATTGCAAAAATATATGCATTTATTCGGTATAAGTGCAGAAATGTATGCAACAAAGTTAAAACGGATGAAGACTTATGAATATGTGCAGAAACTTATACATTTGTTACTTATAAATGCATAAATGTATGCAACAATGTTCAAAAACTGTGTATGCTTGAAAAAGAGGCCCAGATTGAATTAATGCATCAAACGATGCATGCTTGTATGCATCTATGTAGATATTTATATTAAATGCATATTTCCCTACATATATTCACAATAGTTTTTTACTTGCGTGCAATTTTTACAGTAACCTATGGTGGAAGAAGGTACTAACATAGATATTGAAAAAGAAAAAGCAATAATTACTACAGAACAGCTTTCACCTTCTGCACAAATATGCAAAAAAAAAAGGAAAACTGAAGATGAACCAAAGATTGCCAAGAAGGAGGATACTTATAGAAATAATCTAAGGGCATTTTTTGAATTGGTTGAGAAAATAAATAATGACTATCTACTTACAGCACAACATACCACATATCTAAAAAAATTGCCTCTCTCTGGATTTATAGAAATGATTTATTATGGTCTCACTTCCCCATCATATATGATTAAAAATTCTACAACTTTAGATCTTATCATCAAGAGCTACAAGAAAAACTTAAAAATTCTTACAATTTAGTGACTTGATTTTGACATTTACATAAGAATACATAGCACAATTGTTGGCTGCTCCAATAGAAGGAGTGTTAATTAAAACCACTAGCCAATTGAAAAAGACGGAGAAGAACGATGAAGAATATAAATCATTCGTGGGCAGACATTTCAAAAAAGATGCTTCAACGAACAAGAAAAGTATAGACGGATTTTTTCAACAATAAAAGAAAACACAACAGAAACATATTTAGATACAATTAAACTTCTGCTTTGCACTTGGCATCAACATTCCTTGCAACCAACCCAAAATACAGCTTACCATGGAACCCGATTCCATACTGTGTATGCAGCCAGAAATTAATGAAAATATCTTGGCCAAAAACCAAACACAACCAACTTCTAAGCTAGGTGGAAAAATACTTTGAAACACCATGCAAGATTAATGCTTACGTGACACTATTCTTGGTACTATTTTAAAACTTATTAGTATGTTTCTTATTATATCAAATTATTGTTAATTCTATTCATAAATGTTGATATTTTTTTTGTGTGCAGTGGTGGGTTTGTGGAAAAACCCATGTTCTTAAAACATCAAAAACAGAATATAGTGATATATATCCACTGGCTGGAAAATGAGATATGAAAATGATGAAGCCAAGTATGCCAATGAATATCACATACCACTCTGTAAGTGTCATATATTGAATCATCTTTAAGTATCATAAAAAATATTCATAACAGTTGCATGCTTGTATGCATCCATTAAGAACAGTTGCATGCTTGTGTGCATCTATTAACAACCGCTGCATCCTTGTGTGCATCTATTCATGCTTGTGTGCATCTATTCAGAACAGTTGCACGCTTGTGTGCGTCTATTAAGAACAGTTGCATAATTGTATGCATCTATTCAGTATAGTTGCACACATATATGCATGTATTCAGAATAGTTGCATACATAATTGAAATTATTTGCAGTATTAATTGAATACATGTTGCTGCCTTTGTTTTCAGGATTTACAAGGAAAGGAAATTGAATTGTTCAAACAAGATGTCGACAAAGATAAATAATATGAAGTCTTTTAAAAAAAAAGGGAATAAAATTACAAGTAGTTCATAGCAAAGCTTGAACAGGACAATAGGCAACTTAAAGAAGAGAATTTAATATTGAGAAAAAGAGTACAGGAACTTGCTAAAGACTCCGAGGATTCTGCAGAAGAGAAACTTCAATTAAAAGATGTAAATGTAAGTGAAAGTGAGGATGACGATGAAAGTGAAGAAACCGATGAAAGTGGATATGAAGAAGACGATGAAAATGATGATGAAAAGGAAGAGGATGACAAAAATGACAAAAGGAAAGAACATGATGAAATGAATGTTGACAGTGATAATGAGAAAAACGAAGACAGTGAACAAGATATTGAAAAGAAAGATGAAAACAAAGAAATTGAGGAAAAGAAGGATGATAAGCACGATAACGATGATGACAATAATGATAAAGGTGACACAGAAGGTGATGGTAATGCTAATGACGAGAATAAAGGCAACAATGATGACAAGCAGGATAAGAGTAATGAGGAGGGTAAAGCAATGATGAGCATAATAATGTTGAAAACGAAGGTGATTAGAATAAGGATGATCAAAAGGAAGATGAAGGAACAGAAGAAAAACAGAAAAACATAAATGTTGACAAGCAAAATGAAGACAGGGAAGACGGTACAGGAGATATTGATAAGAATGATAACATGGAACTAGATGAGGAGAAGAAGAGTGCTGATGATAAGATTTATGAGGCTCTTAAAGTTGATAAAGATGGTACAACAGATGTTAATGAAGTTGATGAGTAGGGAAAGATGCTACCGAAAAGAATTATGATGATAATGCTGAAAAACGAAAGAGAAAAGGGAGCAAGAGAAAGAACAAGATAAGGGAAACGAGGAAGATGATGAAATTGATGACAAAAATAAACATCAAAGTTTAAAAAAGAAAAAATGTAAATAAAAAAAATAGTTTCTGATGGTAATAATGTGCATAAAATTGCTGATATATCTGTTATTATTCTCAACTGCAGGCAAAAGAAAAAAAGAACAAAAGGAATTAGCGGATCTGAAGGACTATGAATAGGACCAAGATCTAAAGAATTGCGTAAAGAAACAAAACTGAAAGTCAGGAAGTGTAAAAATGTCCAAAAACTAGAAGAGCATCAGATCAAGCAACTAGAAGAATTTTTTACACATTCAGATCTAAGGTAAAATTAGTTGAATTCTTGTTTGCATTTATTAGTAATAGTTGCATAGATGTATGCAGATGTTCGTAGTAGTTACATACTTGTATACAAATATTTCGAATAGTTGCATACTTGTATGCATGTATTCAGAACAGTTGCATAGTTGTATGCATCTATTCAGAATAGTTGTGTACATGTATGCATGTATTCAGAACAGTTGCATACATATATGCATCTACTCAAATTAGTTGCATAGTTCAGTGCTACTATAATTCTATATGTTCTCTAATTATATTACATAATTTTACTATAAAAGTTCATACCTTAACGGTGATGCTGACATATACATTGTTGAAACTTTATTGGGTGATTTAATACTTGGAAGATTCCTGGAAGCACAGGTATCACCACACTTAATTATTGATATAACAACAATAATTCCATTAATCTTTTGAAATATCAACATATATTAAACTTTCTGTAACAATTACATTCTATAAATTTTAACAGATAATAGATTGGTTTGCACATGAGCTGCATAAAGACCATCCAGCAATTATATACATCAAAACTTGTGCTTTCGTAAGTTTATATTCATTTTGCAGTGAATTTCCTTATAACATAATAAATTTTTGTCACAAAAAGGAACAATTACAGGCATTACTAATGAACAAATCAATGCGACAAGTAAAGGGATTTGTAGATGATAAAGTGCAAGAAGGCTATGAATTTTGCACAAAATTTTCTTTTCTATCCACAATGATGACCATTTTTCATTATTAGAATGTACAAAAGAAGATCGAAGCTGAATTCATTATTACTCAATGAAACCACAACGTGGAGGAGGAGACCACCAAAAATCAGTAAGAACAATGATATGTAAATTGGAAAAAATATTGATATGAAAATTAGTATCTAATCTTTTAACAACAGCTTTACACACACACACACATACGTACATACATACACATATACATATATATAGCTTATATAGAGAAATCACTTCGCTGGATTGCTGAAAAGAATAGAAAATAGGAATTTTCAACCATCCAAAAAAATTGAATTTCCTGATTGCCCACAACCAGGACATACGTAAGTAAATATATTCCGAACAGATGCATACTTGGATGCATCTATTCAGAATAATTGCATACTTGCATGCATCTATTCAGAACTGTTGCATACTTGTGTGCATCTATTCAAAACAGTTGCATACATGTATGCATCTATTCAAAACAGTTGCATATTTGTATGCATGTATTAATTCAATTATTCAAACAAATTGATGATGTTTTACAATTTCTGCAGTGTTGATTATGGAATGTTTGTAATTAATATAATAAAACAATGAAGTAATAACAAAGAAATCAATAACAAGTATGTAATATACAGTGCTAAAGCTATTTATTTACAACGAGCTATGATTGCTCATCAAATACTCAATTGCAATCTATATAGTTGGAGTATAGATGAAGATCTGACACAGAAGTACCTGCTATCAAGTGCAAACCTCATTGAATGAAATTGGGAAAGATAGTGTTTAGAATTCTTGTAAATATTTTGACTAAAGTACAATGTTTGAATTACTAGGACATAATTATCTAGTTTGTAAACTCAATTAATGTGGAATTTTATGTACTGAATTAAGTTCCTTTGATTTTACATGATATTTCCAGAATTACCTTCAATTAATATAAACAAATTATATGGTTTCACTGATATTTCTTAAACACATCACTGCAACTAATACAATTAATTGGTGAAAAACCGCATACTTGTATGCATGTATTCATAATAATTGCATACTTGTTTGCGTATATTAAGAAAACTTGAATATTTTGTATGAAACTATTAATTAGAATAGTTGAATAATAATATGTCGATATTTAGAATAGATGCAAACTTGTATGAAGGTATTCAGAATTGTTGCATGAATGCATGCATCTATTCAGAATAAATGCATATTTATATGCAAATGTTTAGAATAGTTGCATATATGTATGAATATATAAAGGAAAAAAACTGAACACTTATATTTAAACATCACATAAATATTTATATCCAAACATAATAGGAAAAAACATTAAAATACTAAACCAAATTGCAAACATCATAGAAATATCCAAAAAAGTTACAAATAGTAAACACTAAACCAAATTTCATCAAAAAAAAACATTAAAATGCTAAACTGAATTTTCACAACTTCTTGCACAACCTTTAAATATAAAAGAGTAAGTTTTCTTCTGAATAACAAATCCTTTTGTTATGCCCCAACTTCTTGCACTATCCACATCTAATAGTCTTTGTAAATTCACCAGTAGATTTTAACCTTTTTGAAGACGATGGACGACCAGACATTCTTCTACCTTTTGGAGGAGCTATAATTGCATCTTCAATAGAAACATCTTCACCCATAAAGTTTATTATAGGATTGATTGGATGAGAATAATCTAATCGAAAATAAAAAACTTTGAAATAACCTTCAATGTAGTCATACACATTCAACTTGTCACAACCTAAAATAATCTAACAGCATGAGCGCAAGGAAAAACATTAATTTGCCACATGTTACAAGATCAAACTCGACTATATAAATCAACAGACTGATGTACCGGAGAATGAACTTCAAACACATATTCAGTTGATTTGATAACAAACCACGAAGCTCCTTCCTAATGAAGATTTCTTAATCGAGTTTCATGCACAGGACATAAAGCGCTATTCCAAGTAGAAGCAACTTCACGATGATCAGACATAATGTAACAACCCGCATATTTAACAATAATATATTTAAATATTCTATTTAAATAAAATGTCATTGATCGTTAATCGATTTTGTATCCAAAAAGTCACATTTTGCATACGGTTGAATTTGGACTCGAAACCACTTCAATTAAGTCCGGATAATCGTATACGACCTTTTTGACTATAAACATTGATATGTTTGGAGTTTATGAAATTAGGGACTTTGGTTAGGTCTTGGTTTGGCTAAGCTAGACTACCTTATAACCCCCACCTAGCTCTCTCCTCCTTTATTCATTCTCACTTCAACAAAATAAATAGAAATGGGGAGAGGGAAATTAAAATCCTAAGCCCTAGAATCCAATAAAAATCCAATCTTTGTTATGCTTCTTCATCTCCTAGCTTAGTTAAGATGATTTCTATCTTCTCCATCATCTCCTCTATGCTATTTGAGAATCTCTATGTTCCTAATGCATAGGGTTATTGGGTTTCATATGTGTAGGTTGGCCTTTGTTGATTTGAGTGAGAAGATAGCACCTTTAGCCTGGATTTATTCTTATTGATTGCTCCATTAACACCAAGGTGAGTTCTTTAGTAGAACTCACATCTATTCTTCAAGCCAATGTGCTTGTACAAGTGTAATTTAAGATCATTTCATGTTGCATTGGCTTGTTGAATTGGTTAGGATAGTTTACACTTTTCGGTTCCTTAGTTTGAATTTCATTTGAAATAGAAATTATGACATATGTTATTCACATGATCAATGCACATGATTTGAATCGATACCATGGTCGTTGGAGGCACCATTGTCGCCTCAGCAATGTTCCACACCTTTATTAATCGCTTGAATCGTTTTCAATCATTTTATTTCAAAATTTGGTTCGTTTTGGAACCTATAATCAAAATCTTTGCATTCGAGATTTGCGAGTCGATAAGGTGGATCAAAGAGGTCTTGTTGATGTCCCGAAGAAGTCATGAACCTCAACGATCGACACAAACGCTCGCGGGGGACGAACCCCCCTAGGTTCGACCTGGGCAACGGCCCAGGTCGTAATCGGTCGACCGGCTAAGGCCCAGGTTGTAATCGGTCGATCGGCTAAAACAAGGGCGGTCGACCGGTTTTTGCCCTGTGAAAAACCGGACGACCGACCCTATTTGACCGAGCGACCGATCAACGTCAACCTGGGCTGTTTTGTCCAGGTCCGACCCAATTCCGATCGTGCACTTCCGCGCACGATCACGTTTGTTTCCGGACTCCTTCTTGGCTCTTTCGTGCATGTCGATGGTCTTTGAATTCATCGGAGATCATCGTCATCGCTACGGATATTGCCTGCTCTTTTGTGGGCGCACTCCAGTAGACAGAATTCTGTAATCTGGGCTCTCTGCGCAGAACTGGTCAATCGACCTATTTTTGATCGGTCGACCGATTTCCTACTGTGGACCAGAGGGACCTTGGTCCACAGTCTACCCCCATTAAGGGTCTTTCCTGGCCGGAGTTTGGACCGTTCGGACTTCGTTTGTGAACTTCAGGTTTACGAATTCACAGATTCCAGTAGCTCGATTCATCGACTTTGATTCTCAATTGATTCTTCCAATGTTGATTCATTTTGGCCTATTTGCATTGTAACGACCCGAATTTTCGGTGACTTTGGTTATCGACATAAGCTCGATGTCGATAACCAAAACATCGAAAAATCCCGGTAATTAATGAAAAAAATTAGAAGGTGAGAATAGATAAGATAGAAACTTAGAATAGAAGAAGAAAAAGGACACAACATCAGAGTAACACGAACCTCACAGCGGAACGAATAACATATAATAGATAACATAACTTTGAAATATAACAGTTATGCATACAATAGCACTTATCAGAGTACAGCACTTACAAAACAGCGGAAATAACTATAGCTATATGATCTTGAAGCCTCCTGCTCCAAGCTCTCCAAGTATATCTGTAAAATCCTGACTACTTGACTGCCCATACAAAATTGGACACCTAAGAGTTTAGGGAAAACAACAAAGTAAACTCCGGGTCAGTCATGGGATGGTTTGAGTAAAACAGTTAAAACAAGTATATGAACAAGTAAACGATATCTCATAAGACCACGCCGCAGAACGGAACGAGTTTTTCCCTTATGAGAATCCAAAATATCTTTATATCAAAAACCTTTTGATTATTATAATAATGTCTATGTACAAATAGATATCAACTAGCAGAAACGCTTTCATCTCACGTTCTACATATATAGTATACAATCAAAATCGCAAGCACGTATTGGATAATGGATTTCCAACTATGACAAGGTATGGAACCACCTTCCGATCAGTGTACTATAGGAATGATACACTGGAGTTCAACAAGAACATCTTGTAACTCAGCCACACATAACCGACCACTCATTTTGCTTGAGTGTATCAAATGTATATCACCAACGGTTGGGATCAGCAACCGTTCCCGTATATATATGGGACAGCATTGATAGATTTAAGAAACAAATGAATATTCTCTAGATAGGTGATTATACACCCTACTTCGGTGCGACCGACTTAGCCATTCTGCCTGCCCGATTTCTGTCATTTACCGGTTGATGAGGCTAGAAGCTACGCTTTATTTTCACATCAGATTCACTTCGAATGCCACATTGTCAGATCCATCGAAAATCACTAATTGACGTCTACAACAGTACATTACGCGTTAGCTAAAGAAATTTCCTTCTCCGCTTCCACTCTTGGTACGGTTGAAGAAGTCAATGTACGTGACCTTTCTGGAAATACTCTGTCAGACATTCATCAACACAAGTCATCCTCATTCACTTAGAATGTCAAATCGTCATACCCGCCAAATCACAAATTGATTTATCCAAATATAACACGGGTATATAGCTTAGAGAAACGAATTCCTCCACCACCAAACGTGAATACGTTTGAACAGATCAACTTACACGATCCATTGGATATACTCTGTCAGACCTTCGTCCATACAAGTTGTCCTGGGACTGGACAAACCGAAGGCACTATTCAGTATACCCATCTTAGTCACTGTTATCTAAGACTTATACAACAGCCCTTGCACTTTACTCCGTCTTCAATTATCTTTGGCATAAATGATTCGCAATGCTTATGCCAATACAGAGTGGTTCTTTGGATAATAATCCAACCGGTCTCTCCATATTAACAACGTTAAAATGGTCAAAACTTCGATAGTCTGTGAATTAACTATCAAAGAAAAACAAGTGTGCAAACAACGATATTATTTCCAGATGGAAATTATATCGGTAAATCATCAACATATATCTATATATATATTCACATTGCCTTATTTTCTATGTTTAGAAAATATATGTTATTAACACTGGAAAACGTTTTCCATTTGCTTATTTACAAATCACTACTCTTCCCCAACTATCAGTCCCTGACTGTGAACTAGTATGAGAACAATTCCCTAAGTATAAATCCCGAAGGCTGAAACCAACATCAGATAGACACTTAGAAAACCATTCAATTTACTAATATCTAGTCAGTTCTAATTTTACTTAACTCTATTTGATTAACTCTGATTGATTAACTCTAACTGGTCAACCTTAATTAATTAACTCTAACTGGTTTTACTTGGTTTGACTAACTCCATTTATTAACTCGACTGACACATTCAACTCGATTAACTGAACTAATCATTTTGATTAACTCGACAAATTCACTTTGGTTAACTTAACCAATTCACTTAACTAATTCACTTAGATTAACTTAACTAATTCACTTTAATTAATCTAACTATTCACTTAACTCCTATCGAATAAACCATATTCGATAACTCCTCTAACTCTACTCGAATAAACTATATTCGATTAACTCCTTTAATCTATTCGATTTGATAACTCCCCTTTTCGAATAACCAATATTCGATTAACTCACTTCGAATAACCAATATTCGACTACTCACTTCGAATAACTAATAATTGATAACTCCTTCGAATAAACTATATTGGATAATCTCCTCTCGAATAACTAGATTCGATTAACTTAACTTATTTAACTTAACTTGATTAACTCCTATCGAATGACTAGATTCGATCAACTTAACTTATTTAACTCATCTTGATTAACTCCTATCGAATAACTAGATTCGATTTACTTAACTTATTTAACTCATCTTGATTAACTCCTATCGAATAACTAGATTCGAATTAACTCCATTCGCTTGACTCTAGATCGCAACGATCACAATGGTTACGCCTGATTCCCTTAGGCAACATCCGACCGCCTTAGGCTATTTACAGCCCTGCGAATTACGCTAGCAGTCGTATGAAATGGCAACTTACCCTGAATACTATGTTTGACTAACTCTATCTCAAATAACTATATTTGATTAACTCTAGTTCGTTTTAACTCTAATCGATTAACTCTAACTGAGTAACTCGAACTCGATCAACTCGACTTGATTAACTCGCTTTAACTCAACTGGTTAACTTGACTTACTTAACTCACTGGTTAACTTGACTTACTTAACTCACTAGTTAACTTGACTTACTTAACCCAACTGGTTAACTTGACTTACTTAACCCAACTGGTTAACTTGACTTACTTAACCCAACTGGTTAACTCTATTGAACTGGTTAACTCTACTGAACTGGTTAACTCTACTGAACTGGTTAACTCTACTGAACTAGTTAACTCTATTCAACTAACTCGACTCGACTAACCCCTTTCGAATAGCATATTCGTTTTACTAACTTTCGAATACCATATTCGATTTACTCCCTTCGAATACCATATTCGATTTAACTCCTTTCGAATACCATATTCGATTTAACTCATTTCGAATACCATATTCGTTTTACTAACTTTCGAATACCATATTCGATTTACTCCCTTCGAATACCATATTCGATTTAACTCCTTTCGAATACCATATTCGATTTAACTCCTTTCGAATACCATATTCGATTTACTTTATTCACTTTATAAAGATTTACTTTTTAACAACGTTTTATTCATTTGAAAATATTTACTTTTAAATAACGGTTCTACACTTTAAAAATGATTTCCTTTTTATAACGTTTCCTTTTCAATTCTATTTGTAAATGGTTTACAAATATTTCCATTTCAAATTTATTCTTGAAATATTCTAACTCCTTAAATTCTCTGAAAAATTCGCCATAACCTCCTTTGTAACGGGAGCATCGAGAAAATCCCTAAACCCGCCACACAGGCCTTTCCATTCAAAAAGAAAATGGTTTGTAATTATTTCCTTTTTGAATATCTCCTATTTATAAATATTCCAATTTATAAACATTTCTTATTTATAAATATTCCACTTTATAAATATCTCTTATTTATAAATATCCCATTTTATAAATATTCTATTTTCAATATCACTTTGAAAATTCCCTTATCAACATTTCGGTATGTTATGGTATTCAATCATATCAAATCACGATGTTCAATATCGTCCAAGCACATATAATCACCCATAGATTTTATATCAGATCATATAACAATATATGAAAAACAATAAAATAACTGTTGAGGAATCCAGTCGGATTCCTCCAACTTGTTTCCCTGCATCACAGATGTTAGACAATAGAATAACATCGATTTCACTTCATTGTTAAATATTCTGATAAACAGAATCGACATATAAATATTTAACAGTTTATATATATATACATATATATATATATATAATATTTCTACTAACTGACTAGCAGTTCAATCAATCAACCAACACACAGTCAATCAGCCAATATTTAACAGTTCTAAAAATACAACATGAAATTATAAACTGTTCAGAGTTGGTGAGATATACTCACATTGGCGCGTTAATCGTTAAATAACGGTTTGCGTTATTTGATTTCTACGGACAATTTATTTCGCCATAAATTGTAACGAGCTCCGATGGACTTCCAGTAGGTGTCATCGTGTAGTGTCCGTCCATACGATCCCAGCGCAACTGACGGTTCGTGATTCTGATCATGTATGAAATAGATATACATTTTACAAGTTACGTATGTTTTAAAATTAAATAACTTGGTTTATTTACTATAAGGCCTCACCATCTCCTTTCTAAACTTGGCCCAACTCCTGGCCCAACGAGAAAACACCCGCTAATCCCTTCTTCCCTAATTAAAAATTGCGATCCGTCCTCCTCCTGTACACACCATTCCAGCTCCCTTCCATCGCCATTCCCGCTTCGTTTCACCATCGATTTGCAAACTGACAACACCCTTGAACTCCGCGTCCAAAGCTCCACCTTCCCACACCCTCGGAATTAAACTCGACACCACCCTTTGAATCTCTGACCTCAGCCAACAACCCACGGCTTCACAGTTCGAGCGTCACTTTCTGTCTCAGAATACCCCAAAAATCCCACGACAGGTGCTAATCTCAACGCTCAACCCAAATATGAACTCAGAAACCATTATCGACGCTTTGATTTCCAGATTGGTAGAACCCTAGCTCACGCTGGTAAATCCCAGCGAGCCAAGACAGACATCGAACCACCCAAAAGATACACCAGATCGAAGAGCAATGTGTAATGATCACATATATATTTATTTAGGAATTTATAACCTTTTATTTGATTTTTAGAGGAATTTTTAAGCTTGGACTTCCTCGTTTGAGATAAACTGGAGGCGGAAAAAAATGTTGACCGATGAATGAAGATTAGGTTAGAAAGTTAGGCAAGGGAAGGTTATTTATAGGAAGACAAAATATCTAGATATTTTGTTTAGATATTTTCTTTTAAAATTTTATGCACTCTAAAAATTCCTGTAGTTATATGTGATACCCAAAAATCACCAAACTGGACATGTAGCTAGAGTTCGACATTACGGTCCAAACGAAATTGGTTTCGTCAAATTCCGACTCCGTATGCTCACACAACGTATTTTTAACCGTCAAAATACTGACTGTTTCTCACTCTAAAAATCCGTACGACCACACAGTGACTCTAAAAATCACGAAACTGGAAATCTAACAACTGTTTGACATTGCGGATCCAACAAAATTAGTTTCGTCGAATTCCGACTTCGTTTGCAAAAGTGGCTATTTTTCAAGCTTTGATGACCCATTTAAATATATAAATATATTTAAATAAAATTCAATTAAATATAAATAAATTTATATTATCATATATATTCACAGTGGAATACCATACAGCTTCAGAAAATCTCATCAGAATTTACAGCTTGGTATTTTAGAGTCCAGATTATCCCGATATTCAATTTATATCGAAAATCCTTTTATAACGTAAATAAAGCGTTGCAAATTATAAAGGAATTCTACAGCGACTTTTCTGAAATTTGATTTGGACGTACATCAAAATCTACACGACGAAATCCCGATTTTTCTCTTCCACTAGAAAGATATACTCCACCAGCTCCACACGTTTCTTGTTTCACAGAAATCCGGCTTAAAACGAATCCTATACATTCAGTTGAAGTTCGAATCGCCAAATCGCGAACTGCATCGCCATTTCAAGCTCGATTTTAATTATAATATAATTATACGTTTCAAACTGAAGTCGATTGAATATATTTGTCAATATGATTCAACTCTAAGATGAATTAAATCTTGGGGATGACCCTGTTCACCTTATATTGTTATTTCCAATATTTTTGATTATTTTTGAATTAAATATATTATTTAATTTAATTAAATATTCCATATTATTTAATTAACGACGATTAAATTCCCTATATCACTATTTTAAACAATTAAATAAATAAATTATACCCATTGAAAATGCGGGTCATTACATTCTTCCCCACTTAAAATAATTTCGTCCTCGAAATTGCTAAGTTAGAGGACGACCCTATCTATTGGAATTCCTAAGATTTGTTTAACCCTTATTTCTGATTTCAACTAAACCAATTAATATCGACTAAAATATTTATTCATTCCGACTAACTAAAATTTTCAAAATTTCTGAAAATTTTCTAACACTTTAAATTTTCGGAAAATTTCGCCAGCACCTCCTTTGTACTGGTCAATAGCTCAAACTCCAACTCGCCTCTCTGGGCCTTCTTCAACCCAAAAGAAAATCAAAACGCCAAACGGCTTGCCAATTCAGCTCATAAATTCCAAACTCATATAAAATATAAACTTGTACCTTTTTGTTGGGCATATCATTATATCCATACCATCTGTTATCAACTCGGCATATACAAATGCCATCCCAATCAACTCCAACCAAGTTATTCTTAACACAATCATTCGCTTATTCAAGCCGAATTCCATTTTCAATCTCAAGTTTCATTCTTGATTTCCAAATTCTAAGTCCAGCTAAATTTCAAATTCTTGACTTATCCATTCAATTCTATTTAACTTAGTTCAAGTTAAATTTCAATTTATTTTTACCATCTCATTTTATTTAACTTCATAAGTTAAATTTAAATTCCAGAACTTAAATTCATGGGTAAATTTCAAATCAATTTGAAATTATACTGCCAATTCAAAACCTTTGAATTTTCTAAACAACTTGTTTTCTCAAAACAATTCTAATCTAAATCTCTGGTAGTAATCCACCACTTAGAACTCGAAAATCACACCGATGATACTGCGCAGTCAACATCGGAATTATTTTCCAGCGACCCAAGTGATTTCAATACTATATCATTTCAAAACCCTTACTAAATACATCCATTTTGAAAACATCTCAAAATCTCCCAGGAACTTAAAATTTCCTTATTTTAATTCCAAATCTGATTTAAATTCATATTTAATTCATCTTATTTCATATACTTTACTTATATGATTTTGATTGGTTATATATAACCATTTCACATGTTATAATCTTACTCGATTATAATCACAACCTATATATGATAATATATCACATATCCATACTGTGTCGGTCCATCGTATTCAAGTATATATTTACTCCTACCGATACAGTGGATCAGACTGATCGACCAGAACTTATAAACAACTCAGCCAATGAATCTCCACAATATAAAACCATTTTTATATCAAATACAAATATGCACTCGTATATATACACTCAACTCAATCTAGGGTGTTACTAACCCTATCTCTACCGAGTCACGCCACAGAGCCAAGGTAATAACTTAACCTTATGCTCTGATACCAACTGTAACGACCCGGATTTTCAGCGACTTTGGTTATCGACATAAGCTCGATGTCGATAACCAAAACATCGAAAAATCCCGGTAATTAATGAAAGAAATTAGAAGGTGAGAATAGATAAGATAGAAACTTAGAATAGAAGAAGAAGAAGAACACAACATCAGAGTAACACGAACCTCACAGCGGAACGAATAACATATAATAGATAACATAACTTTGAAATATAACAGTTATGCATACAATAGCACTTATCAGAGTACAGCACTTACAACACAGCGGAAATAACTATAGATATATGATCTTGAAGCCTCCTGCTCCAAGCTCTCCAAGTATATCTGTAAAATCCTGACTACTTGACTGCCCGTACAAAATTGGACACCCAAGAGTTTAGGGAAAAAAACAAAGTAAACTCCGGGTCAGTCATGGGACTGGTGTGAGTAAAACAGTTTAAATAGGTATATGAACAAGTAAACGATATCTCATAAGACCACGCCGCAGAACGGAACGGGTTTTTCCCTTATGAGAATCCAAAATATCTTTATATCAAAAACCTTTTGATTATTATAATAATGTCTATGTACAAATAGATATCAACTAGCAGAAACGCTTTCATCTCACGTTCTACATATATAGTATACAATCAAAATCGCAAGCACGTATTGGATAATGGATTTTCAACTATGACAAGTTATGGAACCACCTTCCGATCAGTGTACTCTAGGAACGATACACTGGAGTTCAACAAGAACATCTTGTAACTCAGCCACACATGACCGACCACTCATTTTGCTTGAGTGTATCGAATGTATATCACCAACGGTTTGGATCAGCAACCGTTCCCGTATATATATGGGATAGCATTGATAGATTTAAGAAACAAATGAATATTCTTTAGATAGGTGATTATACACCCTACTTCGGTGCGACCGACTTAGCCATGCTGCCTGCCCGATTTCGGTCATTTACCGGTTGATGAGGCTAGAAGCTACGCTTTATTTTCACGTCAGATTCACTTCGAATGCCACATTGTCAGATCCATCGAAAATCACTAATTGACGTCTACAACAGTACATTACGCGTTAGCTAAAGAAGTTTCCTTCTCCGCTTCCACTCTTGGTACGGTTGAAGAAGTCAATGTACGTGACCTTTCTGGAAATACTCTGTCAGACATTCATCAACACAAGTCATCCTTATTCACTTAGAATGTCACATCGTCATACCCGCCAAATCACAAATTGATTTATCCAAAAATAACACGGGTATACAGCTTAGAGAAACGAATTCCTCCGCCACCAAACGTGAATACGTTTGAACAGATTAACTTACGCGATCCATTGGATATACTCTGTCTGACCCTCGTCCATACAAGTTGTCCTGGGACTGGACAAACCGAAGGCACTATTCAGTATACCTATCTTAGTCACTGTTATCTAAGACTTATACAACAGCCCTTACACTTTACTCCGTCTTCAATTATCTTTGGCATAAATGATTCGCAATGCTTATGCCAATACAGAGTGGTTCTTTGGATAATAATCCAACCGGTCTCTCCATATTAACAACGTTAAAATGGTCAAAACTTTGATAGTCTGTGAATTAACTATCAAAGAAAAACAAGTGTGCAAACAACGATATTATTTCCAGATGGAAATTATATCGGTAAATCATCAACATATATCTATATATATATATATATATTCATATTGCCTTATTTTCTATGTTTAGAAAATATATGTTATTAACACTGGAAAACGTTTTCCATTTGCTTATTTACAAATCACTACTCTTCCCCAACTATCAGTCCCTGACTGTGAACTAGTATGAGAATAATTCCCTAAGTATAAATCCTGAAGGCCGAAACCAACATCAGATAGACACTTAGAAAACCATTCAATTTACTAATCTCTAGTCAGTTCTAATTTTACTTAACTCTATTTGATTAACTCTGATTGATTAACTCTAACTGGTCAACCTTAATTAATTAACTCTAACTGGTTTTACTTGGTTTGACTAACTCCATTTATTAACTCGACTGACACATTCAACTCGATTAACTGAACTAATCACTTTGATTAACTCGACAAATTCACTTTGGTTAACTTAACCAATTCACTAAACTAATTCACTTAGTTTAACTTAACTAATTCACTTTAATTAATCTAACTATTCACTTAACTCTTGTCGAATAAACCATATTCGATAACTCCTCTAACTCTACTCGAATAAACTATATTCGATTAACTCCTTTAATCTATTCGATTTGATAACTCCCCTTTTCGAATAACCAATATTCGATTAACTCACTTCGAATAACCAATATTCGACTACTCACTTCGAATAACTAATAATTGATAACTCCTTCGAATAAACTATATTCGATAATCTCCTCTCGAATAACTAGATTCGATTAACTTAACTTATTTAACTTAACTTGATTAACTCCTATCGAATGACTAGATTCGATCAACTTAACTTATTTA
This sequence comes from Allium sativum, assembly GCA_030737875.1. Classification (NCBI taxonomy): domain Eukaryota; kingdom Viridiplantae; phylum Streptophyta; class Magnoliopsida; order Asparagales; family Amaryllidaceae; genus Allium; species Allium sativum. The sequence goes on along the minus strand of CM060920.1, from coordinate 52,335,443 downwards.
ACTCATCTTGATTAACTCCTATCGAATAACTAGATTCGATTAACTTAACTTATTTAACTCATCTTGATTAACTCCTATCGAATAACTAGATTCGATTTAACTCCATTCGCTTGACTCTAGATCGCAACGATCACAATGGTTACGCCTGATTCCCTTAGGCAACATCCGACCGCCTTAGGCTATTTACAGCCCTGCGAATTATGCTAGCAGTCGTACGAGATGGCAACTTACCCTGAATACTATGTTTGACTAACTCTGTCTCAAATAAATATATTTGATTAACTCTAGTTCGTTTTAACTCTAATCGATTAACTCTAACTGAGTAACTCTAACTCGATCAACTCGACTTGATTAACTCGACTTACTTAACTCAACTGGTTAACTTGACTTACTTAACTCACTGGTTAACTTGACTTACTTAACTCACTGGTTAACTTGACTTACTTAACCCAACTGGTTAACTTGACTTACTTAACCCAACTGGTTAACTTGACTTACTTAACCCAACTGGTTAACTCTATTGAACTGGTTAACTCTATTGAACTGGTTAACTCTACTGAACTGGTTAACTCGACTGAACTGGTTAACTCTACTGAACTAGTTAACTCTATTCAACTAACTCGACTCGACTAACCCCTTTCGAATAGCATATTCGTTTTACTAACTTTCGAATACCATATTCGATTTACTCCCTTCGAATACCATATTCGATTTAACTCCTTTCGAATACCATATTCGATTTAACTCCTTTGGAATACCATATTCGTTTTACTAACTTTCGAATACCATATTCGATTTACTCCCTTCGAATACCATATTCGATTTAACTCCTTTCGAATACCATATTCGATTTAACTCCTTTCGAATACCATATTCGATTTACTTTATTCACTTTATAAAGATTTCCTTTTTAACAACGTTTTATTCATTTGAAAAGATTTACTTTTAAATAACGGTTCTACACTTTAAAAATGATTTCCTTTTTATAACGTTTCCTTTTCAATTCTATTTGTAAATGGTTTACAAATATTTCCTTTTCAAATTTATTCTTGAAATATTCTAACTCCTTAAATTCTCTGAAAAAATCGCCCTAACCTCCTTTGTAACGGGAGCATCGGGAAAATCCTCAAACCCGCCACACAGGCCTTTCCATTCAAAAAGAAAATGGTTTGTAATTATTTCCTTTTTGAATATCTCCTATTTATAAATATTCCAATTTATAAACATTTCTTATTTATAAATATTCCACTTTATAAATATCTCTTATTTATAAATATCCCATTTTATAAATATTCTATTTTCAATATCACTTTGAAAATCCCCTTATCAACATTTCAGTATGTTATGGTATTCAATCATATCAAATCACGATGTTCAATATCGTCCAAGCACATATAATCGCCCACAGATTTTATATCACATCATATAACAATATATGGAAAACAATAAAATAACTGTTGAGGAATCCAGTCGGATTCCTCCAACCTGTTTCCCTGCATCACAGATGTTAGACAATAGAATAACATCGATTTCACTTCACTGTTAAATATTCTGATAAACAGAATCGACATATAAATATTTAACAGTTTATATATATATATACATATATATATATATGATATTTCGACTAACTGACTAGCAGTTCAATCAATCAACCAACACACAGTCAATCAGCCAATATTTAACAGTTCTAAAAATACAACATGAAATTATAAACTATTCAGAGTTGGTGAGATTTATTCACATTGGCGCATTAATCGTTAAATAACGGTTTGCGTTATTTGATTTCGACGGACATTTTATTTCGCCATAAATTGTAATGAGCTCCGATGGACTTCCAGTCGTTGTCATCGTGTAGTGTCCGTCCATACGATCCCAGCGCAACTGACGGTTCGTGATTCTGATCATGTATGAAATAGATATACATTTTACAAGTTACGTATGTTTTAAAATTAAATAACTTGGTTTATTTACTATAAGGCCTCACCATCTCCTTTCTAAACTTGGCCCAACTCCTGGCCCAACGAGAAAACACCCGCTAATCCCTTCTTCCCTAATTAAAACTTGCGATCCATCCTCCTCCTGTACACACCATTCTAGCTCCCTTCCATCGCCATTCCCGCTTCGTTTCACCATCGATTTGCAAACCGATAACACCCTTGAACTCCGCGTCCAAAGCTCCACCTTCCCACACCCTCGGAATTAAACTCGACACCACCCTTTGATTCTCCGACCTCAGCCAACAACCCACGGCTTCACAGTTCGAGCGTCACTTTCTGTCTCAGAATACCCCAAAAACCCCACGGCAGGTGCTAATCTCAACGCTCAACCCAAATATGAACTCAGAAACCATTATCGACGCTTTGATTTCCAGATTGGTAGAACCCTAGCTCACACTGGTAAATCCCAGCTAGCCAAGACAGACATCGAACCACCTAAAAGATACACCAGATCGAAGAGCAATGTGTAATGATCACATATATATTTATTTAGGAATTTATAACCTTTTATTTGATTTTTAGAGGAATTTTTAAGCTTGGACTTCCTCGTTTGAGATAAACTGGAGGCGGAAAAAAATGTTGACCGATGAATGAAGATTAGGTTAGAAAGTTAGGCAAGGGAAGGGTATTTATAGGAAGACAAAATATTTAGATATTTTGTTTAGATATTTTCTTTTAAAATTTTATGCACTCTAAAAATTCCTGTAGTCATATGTGATACCCAAAAATCACCAAACTGGACATGTAGCTAGAGTTCGACATTACGGTCCCAACGAAACTGGTTTCGTCGAATTCCGACTCCGTATGCCCACACAACGTATTTTTAACCATCAAAATACTGACTGTTTCTCACTCTAAAAATCCGTACGACCACACAGTGACTCTAAAAATCACGAAACAGGAAATCTAACAATTATTTGACATTGCAGATCCAACAAAATTAGTTTTGTCGAATTCCGACTTCGTTTGCAAAAGTGGCTATTTTTCAAGCTCTGGATGACCCATTTAAATATATAAATATATTTAAATAAAATTCAATTAAATATAAATAAATTTATATTATCGTATATATTCACAGTGGAATACCATACAGCTTCGGAAAATCTCATCATAATTTACAGCTTGGTATTTCAGATTCCAGATTCTCCCGATATTCAATTTATATCGAAAATCCTTTTATAACGTAAATAAAGCGTTGCAAATTATAAAGGAATTCTACAGCGACTTTTCTGAAATTTGATTTGGACGTACATCAAAATCTACACAACGAAATCCCGATTTTTCTCTTCCACTAGAAAGATATACTCCACCAGCTCCACACGTTTCTTGTTTCACAGAAATCCGGCTTAAAACGAATCATGTACATTCAGTTGAAGTTCGAATCGCCAAATCGCGAACTGCAGCGCCATTTCAAGCTCGATTTTAATTATAATATAATTATACGTTTCAAACTGACGTCGATTGAATATATTTGTCAATATGATTCAACTCTAAGCTGAATTAAATCTTGGGGATGACCCTGTTCACCTTATATTGTGATTTCCAATATTTTTGAATTAAATATATTATTTAATTTAATTAAATATTCCATATTATTTAATTAACGACGATTAAATTCCCTATATCACTATTTTAAACAATTAAATTAATTAATTATACCCATGGAAAATGCGGGTCATTACACGCGTTGGTTAAGATGTGAATTGAATAAGTGATCATTTTAAAGCCCATGCGCTCTATTTTGTATATCGAATTTATTCGATACTCTTGTTAATATGATTCACACCATTAAAATGCGAATTATTGACTCGGTATCCTTCGAGTTCATTCCGTTATAGTTTTGAACCTTCTGGTATTAGTTTTGAGATTTTGATTCGTTCGTCTATCGAACTTATGATCGTTATCCCCTTCGGTTCCCTATTTGTGTTATAACGAGAATTTTTGAATTAGCGATCACCTTGGCGATCGTACTTTGATCCTTGGCACCTAGTTTTGGGTCTTTGTTTCATGTCGCTTAGGGTGATTTGTAATCGTTTCTTAACGTCATTGAATTCACTAACGAGCTATATGTATATTCGATTTATCGAATTTATATTCGATGGTTTATGATTTGAATTTACGTCATTGTGACGTGAATCACCTTGATCGATTTGCCTCGGCAATCGTACTATTGTTTATTGTCACTTCATAATTATAAGAGGGTTTATATATTATTAATGGACTATGAATCCTTCTACGAATTCCAATCTATTAGTGTGTACAGATCCTCTTTACTCGATCGGACGAGAAATCTAGTTTATTTACCTTAGTAAAAATAATGACTACGACCCCTTATATGTTTACTTCGACGAATAACTATTGGACTCGTGCGTTCGAACACGATGTGATGATCCTTGCTGTTTTGAGTATGAACCAACAATGGGTTCATAAATATTCGAGAATAGTGAGTGGTTATGGGACATCTAGCTATTTTCTTATATTAATTATCTCGGGGTAATTTATAATCACCGGATCGATGCGGTCCTTTTATGATTTGGCGTATCTTTCTGCCTACATCTCCGGGGGATTGTGGTTCACTTTGTTAGTTTCCGCGCTATTAGTGGGACTCCAGTCAGATAGTCTCTGCACTGTCTGTCGATACCTCATGTTCATTTTATGACTTATGTTTTGTGGTCCTCGATCACCCGAGTGGGATTTACGATTTGTGGCCTTCATCTATGGGACTTCGGTCTAACATTCATGATTTATGCGTTTTCTCTCTATCGGGGTCACGCCCCAGCACTGTGGGGAGCTTTAGCTCAAACATATGGGTTCGCTACCTTGAGATCGTATCTCATCTTCTATGACAGGCCTCTTTATGATGTTTTCTGGATTTCTTGCTTGATTTCTGGATTCTTGATTACTTTGATGCGATGGTCATCAATTTGATGTGTATTTGGCATTCCACTGTCATTCCTTATTTATTTTGATGCATGTGGCATCCATTGGATTTATTTGGCATTCCGTTTTCATTCATGTGTTTAGTTTATTTGGCATTCCTTTGTCATTTCCTGTTGTGTGCTATTAATTTAATGTTGCATTCTACATTAGCTATGAGATTATTTAGAGATATTTGTGTGCTAACATTCCATTGTCTTTTCCTGATTGTGTTGACATGCCAAGGTTCATGTAATGACCCGAAATTCCCGCCCTTTGAATCGACCATAAACCACCCAGGCCTGATCCAAAAGTTGGAAATCCTCGAATGCATTAACTTTGGGAATACAACACATCATAACAAATAATAGAAGACTTTTATAAACATCATAATAATGTTACATCAGAGTACATAATATATCAGAGTACATCGATAAATAATAATACAGTGGAAGATAATTTACAATAAATGTAATCCAATGCAGCGGAAATGAATAAACTAGCACAACAGAAGACTATCAATGCTCTGGATGTAACAACCCGAATTTTAACAACATGTTAAAATCATAAATCAAGGCAGAATTAAATTCTAAGATAAGATTCAAGGGAAACGGGTTGCGCCATTGCATCCGTCTCGAAATTCTGCTTGGAAACGAGTCCGAGTTTGCGAGAATTGGAGTCCGTATGAGGGAGATATGACCCTCCGAAGTTTCAGGAATTTTCAGAGTTCAAAACAGCTCGAATTCGAGTTCAAAATTCGAATTTCAAAACCCAGACAGACTGGGCGGGAAATTTCCCGCCCAGCACCCAGGTCGACTGGGCAGTCGACACCCCCAAGACCAGGTCGACTGCGCAGTCGACTTGGGTGTCGACCTGGTCCCCGAATCTGCTTTTGGACCTGGGTGCATTCTGATGTACCTGGTCTCGTTTTCTGCCTAGGTTCGTCCGCCTAATCCTATATAAACATCCTCTCGCCTCATTCTCTCCACACCATTTCTTTCTGTCCTTATGCTGCTTCTAAGACAATCAAATAAAAAGGAAGATAAAGGACTGCTCCTTCTCCATCAAGACTACGCTTAGGGATTTGCAGATTGGGGGATTTCAATTAGAACACGGTCGATCAAATAGAGATTCAACAGTCAAATTCTGCTTTCTAATTCTCGATCCACGCACGGTAAGTTCAAGTTACTTTTAGATAAAAGCTGTAAACTTAATATCCATGTTGTAAATTGGAATTGGATCTATGTATGGTGATTGATTCTTATCTATTCTTGTTCATCTTGGATCTTGACTTTCAGACCTATTCATGTTGTAAATCAAATTCTCTCGTGTCTATAACCTTAACATGCCTATGACGTTGAATGTATTGTTAATGGACAAGGACTATGACTAAGAACATAAGACTGCCTATGACTAATATGACTATGCTTGTGACTATGACGGTGAACATAAGACCGCCTATGACTAATAAGACTATGCCTATGCCTATGACGGTGAACGTAAGACTGTTGCCTATGACTATGACAAGGACAATTGTGGTTAATCACCTATGACTCTTGACTATGAGGATTATTACCTATGATTATGAACATAAGACCATTATCTATGACCATGACTTTGAAACTATTACTGTTAATTGTCCATGACTATTTGCCTAGAACTATTTTTGATAATTATCCATGATCATTGTGATGAGTCGCTTATGATTCATAGCTATGATATTTGTACCAATGACTGTTGGGGTTAATTGCCTAAGACTATTATAGTTTATTGTTCATGCCCATGACACCATAGTTGAAAACCATGTTGTGCACCGAATTGACATTTTGTTGAATCATATACCTAGGGTGTGACTTGCTTAGTTTATTCGCAATTATGTACACCAAAACCACTAGATCCATTATTCTTGTATTTGGCTTGCTTTTGCATGCCTATTCTTTTATGTCGGTGTTTATCATGACCATCGCCTTATCTTGCTAGATTTGGAATCCTATATGTCAGTGATGTGGTAACCAATTACCTCAAGTTATGTCATGCTAGTCTTGTAACCCCCCTTTTTATCGCTTTATGCTCATCTCTTTTGCCTATCATAGTTTTGATGTTATTCCCTCTATTTCGAGATTTGGATTTGTTTGTAGTATAGAACGATTCACGTTCACGTGCGATGGGAATACGATTTGGGTAGAATCGGCAAAAACATGAATTGGTTATGAACATGAATTATGAACTCGATAATAGGCAAAACTTGAAACATGAACGCTGTTATAACTTGAACCTGGATATGGACACGAACCTGACCTCGACTTTATATGAAACTTGCCTTGAAAACTTGACATGATTTGACATGAAAACTCGACATGAATTTTGACATGAAAACTTGAATGTGGGCATGATAATTAGAAAAACTTGAAAATGTCCAACTCGAGGTTGGGTTGAGTTTGTAGTGTAAATCTGCCCGGAACCGCCCGGCAAATCCAGTGGTTGCAAACAATAGGATCCAATGTGGGTAGTTGGTCATATCGCACATAAACCCCGAGGTTAGACTATGTTGTGGTGTAAATCTGCCCGGAACCGCCCGGCAAATCCAATGACCACAACAGTTAGTATAACGTGAGAGGTTGAAGTGCATTAATGAATTAATGCCACATGATAGGGTTAAGTCATGAACCACTTGAATATACTTAACCAATTTGACACGATGACTTGATAGGTTAAGTCATGAACCGCTTGAATATAATTAACCAATTTGACACGATGACTTGATAGGGTTAAGTCATGAACCGCTTGAATATACTTAACCAATTTGACACGATGACTTGATAAGGTTAAGTCACGAACCGCTTGAATATACTTAACCAATTTGACATGAAACGTAGACGGGTTAAGTCACGAACTTGAATGACCACACTTAACCAACTTGACATGCTAGAATGATGGGGTTAAGTCTCGAATTTAAATGACAACATTTGACCTGCTGGACGGAAACCCTAGTTACGCGGTCCTTTTTAGCAGTAACCCACTAGATGTATCATGGTACCCTGGAACCAGGCAGGGTAGGGCACAGGTGACTACACAGGTGACTACATTCATGATAAGGCCGTATGACACAGACATATGAACGAGATAGGACTTGTAGGGAGCCGATCGATTAATAGATCGTTTCGTGAGACCAAGTAATGGATCATTTCATGACATTGGGCAGGGGATCATTTTATTGTCAACACATGACACGGGTTGGGATACTAGTACAGTTGGTGCAGAGCAATTAGATATCATAGAAATATTTTAATGGTAAAGCAGAGAAATCTTGCGATGCTTGATAGAAATCTTGCGAAATTATACTTAGTTTATCTTGAATGGAAACCTGGCGATGTTATACTTGACAAAAACCATATGAGGTTATTCTTAGTTATCTTTCCTGTAGCTTATCTTGTCATCATACTTATGTTTACTTTCAGTTTATTCATGCCATGTTATCTTTACCTGTTTTTATGCTGAAAGTCACTAGGACTTACTCAGTCTTTATGACTGACCCGTTTTGTTTCGCCTCTTTTTCTTCTGTTCCCCCCCCCCAAGTTCACAGGGTGGGAATACAGCTTAGTTCGGATCTTACCGAGCTCCAAAGCACTTTCATGTACGGCTTGGATTTCTCTTGGCTATGGCTTGCTTTGCTTGATTGGGGAATGATTTATAACTATGGTTTTATGCTTCTTTACTATTGCAAGGCAGATTTCGATGTAATTTACTTATTAGCATTTTGATGTAAAAGGCTTTAGACCTTACTAGATTTTAAAGCAATGAAATTTGGGTTTTCCTTCCGCTGTTTTATTTATGTTCTGTCTTGTAATATTTCTGTGTATGTTTACCTAGATAATACTCCACCAAAGCTAGTGCATTCCCTTTGTGAGTGACCCTAGCGGAGGTGGGGTGTTACATTTGGTATCAGAGCAGAAGGTTTCCAGACTGGGCAAAAGCTTTTAAAAAAAAAACCTTCTGAAACTATTTTCAAAACGTTTACAAAGAAGCATTTTTCTAAAGAAAAGTTTTGTTTTACGAAAGGCATGTTCCCCAAAGCCATATGCACTATCTTTTGATTCTCTCCTTGAGTCTCTTCTCTCTTTCTTTTTCACCATAGTTTGTAGGCATACAACACATGTCGGAGGGCAAAGTAGTGCCCAACCTCCATCTGTAGCCGCAGTAGTTCCATCTATGACTAATCTTATTTCAAGCTTTGCAGGGTTGCCGTGCGATGGAGGTAGCTTTCGAGAAACTTGTCAACAAGCTATACAAGGATAGTAAGAATGAGGATAAACAACACAAGCCTAAGGATGAGAAACTTGTTGATAAGGCGTGATCCACGAAGGAGGAAAAGGTGAAAGGGAAGAGGTCAAAGTAAAAGAATAATAAAACCCATGACAAGAAAGAACATCGTTGGTATGGTAAAAAGGGACATGTAGTTAAGTATCATAGGACAAGGACAAGGGCAAAGAACAAGATCGTCGAGAGGGCAATTGTATGCTCTCACTACTAGCATACCTAAGAGAGGTGGTAACGTTTCTGTTAAAAGTTTAGCTTCTCTTTTCTATCATACCAGGGGAACTTTGTTTTTATACATCGCATCCTTTTAATTCTACCTCGATAGTTGAGTCTCTGCACCTTAGTACTAGCGTAGTAGAGGATCCCATTTTTGTCTCAAATCCTGTTGGGAATCGGCTCATGTATTCATGATTTGTTTGGATTTGATAATGTCTATGCTAAGTGTTGAGTTTAGAAGTAATGCTTATGTTTATGTTTTTGGCTATGGGTTGATTCTAGCGATGGAGTAGTTATCCAGTAAGGATGACATTCTCGGTTTTGAAAAGAGGGTAGTTAGACTCTTGACTTGCCTCGGTAATACCCTCGAAGTCGCGTGTAACCTTTAGGGTTCTCTCATGATTAGTTACCTAGAATCTCTTGATACATTTATTGATCCGCTCGAGTAGTGTTCACCACTAAGGCGGATGGTTCATTTCACTTATGCATGAGTTGTTGAAAGTCACCTTAGTAAGTACATTTGGCAACATGGTTGATATTTTTTATTTTTAAGAGATAGTTCTTCTGCGTGGAATACCTCCTAGTAAGTGAACGAGATCCAAGATTCACTAATGAATTTTGGAGAGCTTGCATGAAACCATGAGTACGTAGTTAAGTTTGAGCCGAGTATACTAGAAGGAGGATAAGTGAAAGTGGAACGAGAGGCAACAGTGAAATGAGTTCCAACTCATATTTTGGAAACAAGAATTAAGAATCTGTGAAGTTAAAGACGATCAAAGCACAATGGAGTTAAGCTCAAGGAAACGCGACTTAGAAGATTGAAGACTAGATACGTGCATCATATCCGTGGTCCCTCTTTTCCTGTAGAGCTTACTTGCATGTTACCTTTTTCCTCTCGGTCCTATTCTCAATCAAATTTCTGTTGCAAACCCCATAGGGAGTATGACTCATCTGTTAGTAATACATTTTGGGGCTTGAGAGTGTCCGTTGGGTTGACTAAACTCTTTGGGTTTTACAGGATACGGATTGGTTTTAGGAAGGGATTCCCTTGTGACCTAAAAGGAGTCCATCATGCTTAGTTTCCTAGAAACATATATATTGGTTGGGTTGAGAAATTCTTTGGGTGTCAGTCTGATGTTGATTTCGGTCTTCGGGGCTGGTGCTTAGGAAGTTCTTCTCCTAATCAGTATATATGTGACGTAGATTTCCAGTTCTGACATTGCCTAATGGGCACAGAGCTTTTACTTGCTTCTATCATTCGGTTATACCTTTAGGTAAGAACAATTGGGTGTAAACATGTGTTTGAGACATGTTATGATTGATGGTTGCAAGTGGCTGCAAGTGGTTGCTAGTGGTTGCTCGTGGATGCATTTACACATTAGGCACTAGATCGGCTCAGTCACCTTTCCATATTGCATATGCATGAGTGTTTATACTTGTTTATGGATGAGTTTGAATGTGTTATCATGTGAATGTTGTATATGGATGAATGGTTGTGCACACATATAGTGTTTACGTGACTAGGATTATTTGCATACATATGGATTCATGGCACTTAACATATTTTTCATTAGAAAGATCAATCAGGCTTGATCATTTGCATTAGACAAGGAACATATACACACACTTTCTGCATATGTTCATACAACACTAGAAATCTCTTAAGGACAATGGTTTCTTATGGATGATGTTTTGAGTAGATGGATGATGGATGGTAGGATACGTTCTTCCTAACTTGAAGATTTCAGGGACGAAATCCTTTAAGGAGGGGAGAATGTAACAACCCGAATTTTAACAACATGTTAAAATCATAAATCAAGGGAGAATTAAATTCTAAGATCAGAATCAAGGGAAACGGGTTGCGCCATTGCGTCCGTCTCGAAATTCTGCTTGGAAACGAGTCTGAGTTTGCGAGAATCGGAGTCCGTATGAGGGAGATATGACCCTCCGAAGTTTCAGGAATTTTCAGAGTTCAAAACAGCTCGAATTCGAGTTCAAAATTCGAATTTCAAAACCCAGACAGACTGGGCGGGAAATTTCCCGCCCAGCACCCTGGTCGACTGGGGAGTTGACTGGGCAGTCGACACCCCCAAGACCAGGTCGACTGCGCAGTCGACTTGGGTGTCGACCTGGTCCCCGAATCTGCTTTTGGACCTGGGTGCATTCTGATGTACCTGGTCTCATTTTCTGCCTAGGTTCGTCCGCCTAATCCTATATAAACAGCCTCTCGCCTCATTCTCTCCACACCATTTCTTTCTGTCCTTATTCTGCTTCTAAGACAATCAAATAAAAAGGAAGATAAAGGACTGCTCCTTCTCCATCAAGACTACGCTTAGGGATTTGCAGATTGGGGGATTTCAATTAGAACACGGTCGATCAAATAGAGATTCAACAGTCAAATTCTGCTTTCTAATTCTCGATCCACGCACGGTAAGTTCAAGTTACTTTTAGATAAAAGCTGTAAACTTAATATCCATGTTGTAAATTGGAATTGGATCTATGTATGGTGATTGATTCTTATCTATTCTTGTTCGTCTTGGATCTTGACTTTCGGACCTATTCATGTTGTAAATCAAATTCTCTCGTGTCTATAACCTTAACATGCCTATGACGTTGAATGTATTGTTAATGGACAAGGACTATGACTGAGAACATAAGACTGCCTATGACTAATATGACTATGCCTGTGACTATGACGGTGAACATAAGACCGCCTATGACTAATAAGACTATGCCTATGCCTATGACGGTGAACGTAAGACTGTTGCCTATGACTATGACAAGGACAATTGTGGTTAATCACCTATGACTCTTGACTATGAGGATTATTACCTATGATTATGAACATAAGACCATTATCTATGACCATGACTTTGAAACTATTACTGTTAATTGTCCATGACTATTTGCCTAGAACTATTTTTGATAATTATCAATGATCATTGTGATGAGTCTCTTATGATTCATAGCTATGAGATTTGTACCAATGACTGTTGGGGTTAATTGCCTAAGACTATTATAGTTGATTGTTCATGCCCATGACACCAAAGTTGAAAACCATGTTGTGCACCGAATTGACATTTTGTTGAATCATATACCTAGGGTGTGACTTGCTTAGTTTATTCGCAATTATGTACACCAAAACCACTAGATCCATTATTCTTGTATTTGGCTTGCTTTTGCACGCCTATTCTTTTATGTCGATGTTTATCATGACCATCGCCTTATCTTGCTAGATTTGGAATCCTATATGTCAGTGATGTGGTAACCAATTACCTCAAGTTATGTCATGCTAGTCTTGTAACCCCCCTTTTTATCGCTTTATGCTCATCTCTTTTGCCTATCATAGTTTTGATGTTATTCCCTCTATTTCGAGATTTGGATTTGTTTGTAGTATAGAACGATTCACGTTCACGTGCGATGGGAATACGATTTGGGTAGAATCGGCAAAAACATGAATTGGTTATGAACATGAATTATGAACTCGATAATAGGCAAAACTTGAAACATGAACGCTGTTATAACTTGAACCTGGATATGGACACGAACCTGACATCGACTTTATATGAAACTTGCCTTGAAAACTTGACATGATTTGACATGAAAACTCGACATGAATTTTGACATGAAAACTTGAATGTGGGCATGATAATTAGAAAAACTTGAAAATGGCCAACTTGAGGTTGGGTTGAGTTTGTAGTGTAAATCTGCCCGGAACCGCCCGGCAAATCCAGTGGTTGCAAACAATAGGATCCAATGTGGGTAGTTGGTCATATCGCACATAAAACCCGAGGTTAGACTATGTTGTGGTGTAAATCTGCCTGGAACCGCCCGGCAAATCCAGTGACCACAACAGTTAGTCTAACGTGAGAGGTTGAAGGGCATTAATGAATTAATGCCACATGATAGGGTTAAGTCATGAACCACTTGAATATACTTAACCAATTTGACACGATGACTTGATAGGTTAAGTCATGAACCGCTTGAATATACTTAACCAATTTGACACGATGACTTGATAGGGTTAAGTCATGAACCGCTTGAATATACTTAACCAATTTGACCCGATGACTTGATAGGGTTAAGTCACGAACCGCTTGAATATACTTAACCAATTTGACATGACACGTAGACGGGTTAAGTCACGAACTTGAATGACCACACTTAACCAACTTGACATGCTAGACTGATGGGGTTAAGTCTCGAATTTAAATGACAACACTTGACCTGCTGGGCGGAAACCCTAGTTACGCGGTCCTTTTCAGCAGTAACCCACTAGATGTATCATGGTACCCTGGAACTAGGCAGGGTGGGCACGATTACTGGGCTGATTGTAAGCGACCAGAACGACGGCTGAGTTGGTGCGCCATTGTAGGTTCAGGCGGACTACGGTCGTGCACGTAGTCCGGAGTTGAAAAAGCAGGCATTGGGCACCAGTAGGTTTACACTGTGCGTGTATGATTCGTGTCGGTGGTTGGCACCCTAGGGCTTGATACACCCTATGGTGGACCTAGCACAGGTAACTACATTCGTAATAGGGCCGTATGACACAGACACATGAACGAGATAGGACTTGTAGGGAGCCGATCGATTAATAGATCGTTTCGTGAGTCCAAGTAATGGATCATTTCATGACATTGGGCAAGGGATCATTTTATAGTCAACACATGACACGGGTTGGGATACTAGTACAGTTGGTGCAGAGCAAATAGATATCATAGAAATATTTTAATGGTAAAGCAGGGAAATCTTGTGATGCTTGATAGAAATCTTGCGAAATTATACTTAGTTTATCTTGAATGGAAACCTGGCGTTGTTATACTTGACAAAAACCATATGAGGTTATTCTTAGTTATCTTTCCTGTAGCTTATCTTGTCATCATACTTATGTTTACTTTCAGTTTATTCATGCCATGTTATCTTTACCTGTTTTTATGCTGAAAGTCACTAGGACTTACTCAGTCTTTATGACTGACCCGTTTTGTTTCGCCTCTTTTTCTTCCGTTCCCCCCCCCCCCCAGGTTCGCAGGGTGGGAATACAGCTTAGTTCGGATCTTAACAAGCTCCAAAGCTCTTTCATGTACGGCTTGGATTTCTCTTGGCTATGGCTTGCTTTGCTTTATTGGGGGATGATTTATAACTATAGTTTTATGCTTCTTTACTATTGCAAGACAGATTTCGATGTAATTGACTTAATTGCATTTTGATGTAACAGGCTTTAGACCTTACTAGATTTTAAAGCAATGAAATTTGGGTTTTCCTTCCGTTGTTTTATTTATGTTCTGTCTTGTAATATTTCTGTGTATGTTTACCTAGATAATACTCCACCAAAGCTAGTGCATTCCCTTTGTGAGTGACCCTAGCGGAGGTGGGGTGTTACACTGGGCATAGCTTTAAGCTTCAATCCAGAATCCTGCTCAATATATCTACAAACTAAGCTACTCGACTGCCCGTGTGGAAAAGAGGGTACCCGAGTTTGCAAAGTGAAACAAAATACGGGCCAGTCATGGGACTGGTATGAGAAAACTTTAATTAACTTAACTAGTAATAAGGCTAAGCACAGGACCACGCCGCGAACGCGGAACGAGTTTACTTTATTGGATTGCCAGCGCATGAAATAAATAAATCGTTAAACAACGCAATGTTTTTTAGAAAAATGAAATCATTAATTATAAGACTCAAGTCCCATCACATAATGCAACGCACACCGGAGGATAAAGTTTTACCTTATAATGGTCAAAAAATGCTTGATACGATAAAAATGGATTTGTTATTATTATTAGTGTATATAAGTTTCAAAAACATTTTTCAATCGTAATGTATCAATCATAGACGGCTTAGCTACCATATACTATGTCGCCATACAAGTTTTACAATCAAAACCGCATGGTGTCGTATTGGAAGTTGGATTTCCATTATGAGTCAAGGCTAGGAACGATCCCCTTACCCATTCGAGACACTCTAGAAAATGTCTAAGGATCCCCCGCAGTGAACCCTTGGATCCTGCAGGGTCGGTCCACAAATACTTAAGTGGATTAGTTATGCCTGAACACACGCTTCCTAGTCCTATTGAACCTATAAATTGGTCACTATCGACCAATATAACCGAGGCCTCGTAATCCATCATCCACATAAGTAAAATGTCAGGGCTTGCAAAACCCTGATACCACTTCTAACAAGAAAGAAACGCATGCACTCCCTGCGTTCCCTTGTCTCGTTTCTGACACATACCGGGGTGTGAGGCTCGCGAAGTAACGCTATAGACAAAGCTATGCCTAAATAGGCCGTGCTTTGATCATCAACCACAAGGCCCGCTTTTCAACAAAAGCCTCGATCATTTGTATCTTGGCATGCCACATTGACAATTTATGCCATGTGATCGATAACTAACAATATATAACCTCTGAGCTCGTGCGTCTTAGAGAAGGGTGTTAAGCAAGAGAATAAATTCTCCACCACCAAACAGATATATATTGAATAGAAATCAATTTACATAGAATGAAATCCAATGTCAAACACACATCCATTTACAAGTCCGTACCGGGTCTGAACGAAATCAGAGACATCTTATTCCTCGTCCTATATGTCCAATACGGAAGATAGATGCTCGCTTATCTAGACAATTAGCAAGTACATCCGGACAACTACCAATGTAATCCTTTCCTGGGAGCAAACCAGCCCAAGGCATCAGTAGTCATCCTTTCGATGTGAAGATCGTCAGTCTTCAATCACTGTCTTCAATGTCTTCGACTTTAAATCGTCGTATAATTATTTCAATTGATATTGAACTCGGTCTTTTCAAATAATTCTCAAATAATTATAATTTAAAATCATTTCATATCGTTAATATTATTTTATAATGATTTATCGCTATTTTTATTTATATAAAAATAGCCTAATTTAATTTAACGATGCTTTGGGTCAATGGGCGGCCCTGGCGCTGCTTTTACCCAAAATTGATTTACACATTTCTCGAAATCTAACCGTTGGATTTTAACAAATTTTATATCGTTGGAAAGATCATCCCAAAGCGGTCCTAACGGTTTCAGTTTTGGGAAAATCCGATAGTCGGATCTTTCGGTATAATCGTTTAAAGTCACGATTTTGAAACGCGAACTACCGTGCGCGATTCGTTTAATTTTAATATATATATATATATATAATTATATATAAACATAAACTATTCGATGATTCCTTTAACATATTTAACACGCAAAATAAAAGAATGTTTTATTTTGCATAACCACTTAAATGTTTCTAACTATACATTAAAAATGGATATTATATTTGCTAACAAATTCTTATATTTTCTAATAACAAATAAATAGAGATTTTTGTTTGCATACATTTCCTACATGTTTTCTAATCAATAAATATATATTTTATTTCCATAACCTCTGTATATGATTCTAATGTCAAATAAAAATGTATTTTATTTGCATACATTCCCTACATGTTTTCTAATGTCAAATAAAATGTAATTTATTTGCATATATGTTTCTAATGACAAACAAAAGATAATTTTTATTTTTATGTATGCAATTTCTATTTTTAACTTTAACAACTAAAAAAAAATTATTTACATATAATCTCCATGTATACGTGACAAATAAAAAAATTTGTTTTAATTTGTATACAAATTCTGTGTATAAAATGACAAATAAAAATGTTTGTTAATTTGTATACAAATTCTAATGACGATAAACATGTCTCTATTAAATTGTATACAATTCTAATTTAGCAAAACAATTAAAAATGATAACTCTATTTTATTGACAATTCTATTTCAACGAAACAATAAAAATGATGACTTTGTTTTGTTGACAAATCTATTTCAACAAAACAATAAAAACGATGACTTTGTTTTGTTGACAAATCTATTTCAACAAAACAATAAAAATGATAACTTTGTTTTGTCGACAATAATCCAATTCAACATAATTGATATTTTTGTTTTAACACAAATCTAATTAACAAAAATGTTATTTTTGTTTCAACAGTTCTATTTAACAAAAATGATATTTTTGTTTTTACTACTTTATTTCAACAGAAATATTACTTTTATTCCTAACTCAACAAAACAAATAAAAGTGACCTGTTTGTTTTTTTCGACAATTCTAACTCAACAAAACAAATAAAAGTGATACGTTTGTTTTGTCGACAGTTCTAACTCAACAAAACAAATAAAAAAGATATGTTTGTTTTGTCGACAATTCTAACTCAACAAAATAAATAAAAGCGATATGTTTGTTTTGTCGACAATTCTAACTCAACAAAACAAATAAAAGTGATATGTTTGTTTTGTCGACAATTCTAACTCAACAAAACAAATAAAAGTGATATGTTTGTTTACAAAATATGTTTTCTAACATATATAACATATTTTGTTACATAAATTTTCCTATGCATTCCAATGACAAATAAAAGAATAATTTATTTGTTTACAATTTTCTAATTAACATAACAAATAAAAATGATAATTTTATTTGTTTACAATTTCTATTTAACAAAAATGATATTATTGTTTTAACACAAATCTATTTGATAAAAATGTAATTTTTTTTCTAACTCTATTCTAATTAACGAAAATGTAATTTTTGTTCCAACCGTTATATTCTGACCAAAAATGCCAATTTTGTTTCAACTATTACATTTTGATAAAAGTGACAAATTTGGTTTCAAATTTAACAAAAGTGACAAATTTGGTTTCAACTTTTATATTTGACAAAAGTGACCAATTTGGTTTCAACTAATGTGTTTTGAACAAAATGTTTATTTTGTTCAACAATTCTAATTTGGCAAAAATGTCTATTTTTGTTCAACAATTCTAATTTGACAAAAATGAATGTTTTTATTTCAACTATACTAATTGAAAAAAGAATGTTTTTGTTCAACTAAACTATACTGACAAAAATGAATATTTTTGTTTCAATAACTATATTGACAAAAATGAATATTTTTGTTTCAACAACTATATTGATAAAAATGAATATTTTTGTTTAATTAAGCTATATTGACAAAAATGTATATTTTTGTTTAACTAAACTATATTGACAAAAATGTATATTTTTGTTTAGCTAAACTATATTGACAAAAATGTATATTTTTGTTTAAACTGCTATATTGACAAAAATGAATATTTTTGTTTTAATAAACTATATTGACAAAAATGAATATTTTTGTTTCAACAACTATATTGACAAAAATGAATATTTTTGTTTAAACTATTTTAATTGACAAACATGTGTATTTTTGTTTCAACCTTTTTAATTGAACAAATCTAATAAACAAAATGATAATTTTGTTTAATCCAATTCTCTAACTAACACAAATGTTAATTTTTTCATTTCAACAATCTAATGAACAAAATGATAATTTTGTTTAATCCAATTCTGTAATTAATAGAAATGTTAATTTTTCATTTCAACTATTTAATAAACAAAATGATAAAAATTGATATTTCATTTTTGTTGAAAACTCTAGTTCAACAAAATAACAAAAAAAAAAATCATTTTTTTGTTGAAAACTCTACTTCAACCAATGATAAAAATTGATATTTTATTTTTAAACAAAAATTACATATCTTTTTGTTTTGCTCATTTTATCATAACAAAAATGATCTATATGTTTTAACTAATTTATTATGACTCAATATCACCAAATTAACAAATGTACATAACACATCAATCACAGATCAAATCACGTAGTATAACAAATAGAAATTTACAGCGGATTGGTGATAATACAATCATAATTAATTTTAACTATTTAAGAAGAAGAAATAAAATAGAATTCTCACTTTGATCGGTTTCAAAAACCGTTTAATAACGATTGATTTTAATAAAATTAAAGAGTGTTTAATTTTATCAAAAGTTTCCATAGCTTCAGTTTCTGTTCTGTGTTGTAGAGTTCGCCATGACGAGTCCATTGCAACTGAAATCATCGAATTCTAATTTCGTATGACAAAAGTATGATGGTTTATACATTGCATTACATAATTTAATTAATTAATTAAATTCTTTAATCACCCTTAAAACAAAACTAGGCCGCACTAATTCCTTCTTCCTCGTTGAACTTGTGGATCGATAAAAGCAGACCCACGCGCTCTAGGGCTTGACTTTTCCACCAAATCATTGCGCTGGAGGAGGATCTGGAGCCGCCACAAGTTGCGCCTAGAGCGCTCCACCACCTCCCGGCGATTGGGTGAACTCGGCGGTCCAGATCACGGTGGAAACCCTAGCGACGGTCGACACTTCGAGTTGAAAGATCTCACAAACCCCTTAATTAAAAACGATCAAATTCGTATAGAATTAAAGATCATGAATCGCTCTTCAATATTTGTTTTAGATCCACAGTTTGATTTGCACTAGGTTGTGAGGAATTGAGGAAAGAAAATTTGATGATTTCCACTGTTAAAATGAGGGAAGGCGGCTGCGTATTTTCTGAGTAGGGTTTGTGTATTAGAGTATACATACTAGTATATTTGTTTATTTAATTTTCTTTTAATTCTTTTAATTCTTGTTTAATGCCATGAACTCCGAACCAAACCCAACGACTGTTGCTCCTACATAAATACTGCCATTCCGGACACAATGGGATATGTTCCGTAACCTAATTCAATTGTTTCGATGGGTTTTTATCAAAATTAAAATATAAATCATTTAATTATTTAATTTGATCATACATTTTAATTTATCGGGGCTACATATGAACTCCAAAAATTCCCGAAAAGTAAATCTATCTATGTTTTAATGATACGGTCCTAACACAATTAATTTCGTCGAATTTGGAGACCGTTCGAAAAATGGTCATTTTCTAGTCGATCCAAATTGACTGAAATTGTCAAAACATATTTTCTTTTGCCACGCTCACATATTAATTCCAAAAATTATCAAAATTGGAATCTTGCAATAATTTGACATTCCGGATCCAACCAGGGTGGTTTCATCGAAAACGGAGGTCGTTTGCAAAATGGCTATTTTTAATATTAAAATACATATATATTCCATAGCGACTATTTTGAATATTAAACTGGCCATAGCTTTTTATTCTCGCTATGAAATTTCAATTTTTCAGATTCGTTGTAAAGATATAATTAAATATATTTAAATATTTTTGGTTTTACTAAAATTTGATTTATTTTGAATCCTGTACATTCAGTCAAAGTTCAAATTCAAATTTTCAAACTACCATACTATTTCTAACTCCTTTTATAATTAAAATAAACATATTCGTTTTAACTTCGATTTAAATAAATTTTTAATCGTTATTATTTAAAATAAATCGCCTTAAGCATTAAAATTCAATTAGAATTTCTAAAATAAAAAATTTAAATTGGTTCCAAAATTCCGGGTTGTTACAATCTCCCTCACTTAAAATTTTTCGTCCTAAAAAAGGAACGGAGCTTAAAGTTGTTTAATTAACCAACTCAACTTTCATTTTTTTATTTGGTTTCAATAATTTTATTAGTTGATTAACTTTTCAAATATATATAACTTTTATATATTTATAAATCATATTTTCTAAGATCGGATTATATATATAATCACACATACGTTAATTATAAACTTGTCACTCTCAACTCATTCTAGGGCATTACTAACCCCATCTCTAAAGAGTTTTCTCATTCTAGGATACTGTTGATCCTATCTCTAATGAGTATTCTTTTTGGATATTACTAATCCAATCTTCAATTAGTCTTTTGTTCAGTTCAAACGAGTTGTACCCCAAAGATTTGAGCTAACCAAAGCTTTGATACCAACTGTAATAACACGAAAATCCCCGCCCTTTGAATCGACCATAAACCACCCAGGCCTGATCCAAAAGTTGGAATTCCTCAAATGCATTAACTTTGGGCATACAACACATCAGAACAAATACCATAAGACTTTTATAAACATCGTAATAATGTTACATCAGAGTATATAATATATCAAAGTACATTGATAAATAATAATACAACGTAAGATAATTTACAATAAATGTAATCCAATGCAACAAAAATGAATAAACTAGCATAGCTGAAGACTATCAATGCTCTGGACACAGATTTAAGCTTCGATCCAGAATCCTGCTCAATATATCTGCAAAATAAGCTACTCGACTACCCACGTGGAAAAGAGGGCACCCGAGTTTGCAAAGTGAAACAAACTACGGTCAGTCATGGGACTGGTATGAGAAATCTTTACTTAACTTAACTAGTAATAAGGCTAATCACAGGACCACGCCGCTAACGCGGAACGGGCTTACTCCTTTGGATTGCCAGTGTATGAAATAAAGTAAATCGTTAAACAACACAATGCTTTTTAGAAAAATAAAACCATTATAAGACTCAAGTCCCATCACACAATGCAACGCAAACCGGAGGATAGAGTTTTACCTTATAATGGTCAAAAAATGCTTGATACGATAAAAATGGATTTGATATTATTATCAATGTATATATGTTTCAAAAACATTTTTCAATCATAATGTATCAATCATAGACAGCATAGCTACCATATACTATGTCGCCATACTAGTTTTACAATCAAAACCGCATGGTGTCGAATAGGAAGTTGGATTTCCATCATGAGTCAAGGCTAGTAACGATCTCCTTGCCAATTCAAGACACTCCAGCAAATGTCTAAGGATCCCCCGCAGTGAACCCTTGGATCCTGCAGGGTCAGTCCACAAATACTTTAGTGGATTAGTTATGCCTGAACACAAGCATCCCAGTCCTATTGAACCTATAAATTGGCCACTGTCGACCAATATAACCGAGGCCTCGTAATCCATCGTCCACATAAGTAAAATGTCAGGGCTTGCAAATCCCTGATACCACTTCTTGTTAGAAAGAAACGTGTCCCTGCATCCTTTGTCCTATTTCCGACTCATACCGGGGTGTGAGGTTCGCGAAGTAACACTATACACAAAACTATGCCTAAACAGGCCATACTTTGATCATCAACCACAAGGCCCTGCTTTTCAACAAAATCCTTGATCATTTGCATCTTGGCATGCCACATTGACAATTCACGCCATGCGATCGATAACTACCAATATATAACCTCTCATCTCGTGCGTCTCAGAGAAGGGTGTTAAGCAAGAGAATATATTCTTCGCCACCAAACAGATATATATTGAATAGAAATCAATTTACATAGAATGAAATCCAATGTCAGACACACATCCATTTACAAGTCCGTTCTGGGTCTGAACAAAACCGGAGACACCTTATTCCTCGTCCTTTATGTCCAATACGGAAGAGAGGTGCTCGCTTATCCGAACAATCAACAAGTACGTCCGGAAAACTACTACTGTAACACTTTCCTTGGAGCAAATCAGTCCAGGGCATCAGTAGTCATCCATTCGATGTGAAGATCGCTGGTCTTCAATCACCGTTTTCAATGTCTTCGACTTTAAATTGTCATATAATTACTTGAAATGATATTGAACTCGGTCTTTTCAAATAATTCTCGAATAATTATAATTTAAAATCATTTTATGTCGTTAATATTACTTTATAACGATTTATCCCTATTTTTATTTATATAAAAATAGCCCAATTTAATTTATTGATGCTTCGGGTCAATGGGCAGCCCTGGCGCTGTTTACACCCGAATTTGATTTACACATTTCTCGAAATCTAACCGTTGGATTTTAACAAATTTTATATCGTTGGAAAGATCTTCCTAAAGCGGTCCTAACGGTTCCAGTTTTGGGAAAATTCGACAGTCGGATCTTTCGGTATAGTCGTTTAAAGTTACGATTTCGAAACGCGAACTACCGTGCGCGATTCGTTTAATTTTAATTCATATATATATATAATTATATATAAATATAAACTACTCGACGATTCCTATAACGTATTTAACACGCCAAATAAAAGAATGTTTTATTTTACATAACCATTTAAATGTTTCTAATGATACTGTAACGACCCGTATTTTGGCCGTCAAATATTTATTTTAATTTATTATTTTAAATATTATATTTGAGGTACTAATGGATTTTAATATTTAATTTGTTATTTAAAACGACGTTTGAACGTTAATTTTATTTATAATATAAAACGAGCTCGAAATCGCACGGTAGTTCGTAATATTGAATTTGGAACTTTAATTGAATGTACAGGATCCGATATAAGTCGGATTTCTATGAAACAAGAAACGATGGAACGGAGTTGATGATAATTTACATACGAAAGAGAAAAATTCAGATTTCGTGTTATAGTTTGTTAGTTATGGCCAAATCAAGTTTTGAAATAATCGTTATGGAAAATCGTTATTTAAAATATCGACCTTTAAAATGGCCGTTTTGCAAACGGACTCAGATTTCGATGAAACCAGTTTCATTAGAATCGTATCGTTAAATTATTATACGGTGGCTAATGGCATAGCAAATCGATGTCGTGTGTGACCACGGCAGCCATAAACGCCCATTCAAATTCTATAGCACGTAATTAATTAAATAAAGGGTTATTTGAGTATAACTTGAACAGACGACCGAGTTAAGCCACGAAACCACTTCTGTGGAGTTCGTATCGTCGATTAGAGTCAGGATAGGTATATAGTTTGTTATTTTTAGAGATTGGCAAATTTGGTGTTCAGAATGGCATTGCGGTGCGCTTAAAAATAGCCTACCGGGGAAACAGTCTCAGAATGCGACGAAACTGGTGCCATTGGGTTTGTATTGAAGAATTATTATAGGATTGCAAGGTTTCAAGTTGATTTGATTTATCTGGTGATCGTGGAAAAATTAAACGTGTGTTTATTTCTGGTTTTATAAAGGAAATTTTTTCATACGACCTCGGATCTTGGCGAAACTTGTCCCATTGGGTCCGAAATACCTTTTTACATTAAGATTAGATTTTTGATTAGTAGAAAGACATCATATGTGGTGGTTTTTATCAACTACTTCACGGTTAAGTTTTGTATAATAATATTTTATTAAATCATCACCCTATAAATACCAAAACCCATCCCATTCTTTGATGACTGCGCCGGCCCTAAATCATATGAACGAACCAAAATACACCCATCTTTCCCACGTTTTCTTAGTAATTCGTTCATCAATGAAAATTGTTTCTTCTATGATATTGTTAAGCTCATCAAGAGCTACATACCGATTGAATAGGATCGCTATTTATTCATTGTGAAGGCTCGCGACTCCGAATGAACGCGGAGAAGGCCTGGGCGAACGGTTTGAGGATCATCGCGAGCTTGAAATGAAGAAGAGGGGGGTCAGCTCAGTACTCGGGTGGGATTTATTTGATGGTGCGGTGGTTGTTCTGGGGTGAAGGAAGTTGTGAACGTGGGTACTGATGTTGGAACCATGCTGTGAACAAAGAACGAAGGGTCTTGGAAAGTAGAATTATGGACGATGGACATAGTAACGTGAAGGAATGAATACAACAAAGTGCGATGGGGAGGCAATTGAGGTCGGGTCTGTTCGTTCGTGAGGGAAGCAGTACTGGAATTGAGGGACCAACGATGTAGAGCGTGATAAACCAACTGGAAGGAGTTGGCCTCGTTTCTAAGGAGCAGCTCACATTAATTGTAGTAAGGTTGACCCTTAATTTAGCATTAAGTAATTAGGATATTTAACTCAAAGTTTGTAAGGCATGGGCTGTTTTGTGGATAGAACCGCTGAAGATTGTGAGGAACAGAACGAGAATTGGAGCAAACGACTTGATGCGGAAGGGTATAACCGAAAGTGATTTACTAATTAAATCTTTAATTAAGATGTGCTTTTGTTTAAATTAAACCATGTTAATTAATCCAAACTATTTAATTTGTCAGATCAAAGACGGACCGTATGTGCTTAGACTGGAAACAACATACACAGGAAGAGGCAATAATTGGTAATAGGAGTCAACGTTTGTTACCAACGTAAATTGGTTTAAGAAAAATATTAACTAAGAGATTAAATGAAAACTTTAAATTAACCGTATATTACAAACATGAATTGCAGATGTCTGCCAATTGGGTACGGTGTGGGATGTGTTGAGTCAACGGTTTCAATGCTTATTTTGATTAATGACAAGAAGGAGCTTCATGATCGACAAAAAGAAGATTCAATGTTTTCATAGGTTAGAAGTTGGTTATTTAGAGTTATTTATGTTAAAATCTATCCTCAAATAATCATACTTCTTATTCTCTTCAAAAATATACATGAAAACTATTTTTTTATGTATGTTGACAAAAACCTGTCAACCTGTTAAATTTAACAGGTCAACAGCTTTTTAAACTTAACAGGTCAACCTGTTAAAACTAACAGGTCAACAACTTTTTAAAATAACGGTCAAAAACCTGTCAACCTGTTATTTTTTCCTGTCAACACCTTTTTGAAATTTGTGAAGAGTCATCTTCTTTCATGAAAGGTTGCATCCATTTCTCTTCATCAAGAATCATCTCTTTTGATTGCAACTTTTCATGAATGATTGCATCTTCTCAAACTCTATAAATACATCAAGATTCAATCATTCAAATTACAGAATACCGATTTTTTCTCTCTAATTTCTGATTTAAACTTCTATATTCTTTGCAAACAAAAGCTCTCCAAATTCAAGTTACTTATTGAATCCTTGATAATATTTCTCATATCTTGATTCAACAAGCAACTAACTTCCTTCAAATCTTCGCATTCAATTCATATACTTGAGGATAAGATTATAGGAAGGGTGTGCTCAATCATTGACTAATCAGTGTTGAAAGAAGAACACAATCAGAAGTCAAACTCTTGTAATTGTCCTGTGTGGGTAAGCTTGTAGCCCGTGAAATCAAGTGGGTAAGCTTGTAGCACGTGAAATCAAGTGGGTAAGCTTGTAGCCTGTGAAATCAAGTGGGTAAACTTGTAGCCCGTAAATCAAGTAGTTGTGAACCTGTTCCTCCGGGTGAAGCGAGGGTGTTGTTTAGTGAAAAGCCGAAGAGGAGCTTCGGGACTGGACGTAGGACGGGAGGTCCGAACCAGTATAAAAATCCTGGTGTCGTTACACTACTTTATTTATTGCATCTATAGTTATCTATGATATATATTGTTATCATATCATATTCCGCATGGCCATATTAAAGATCCTGCACAAGTCGTACACAACCGACTTTTCAATTGGTATCAGAGGCTGGTGTTCTATAGATCGTACAACATCTTTGAACAAATGGTGATAAAGAAATCTAGTCAAGGTATTAGAAAATGGAAGAGGAACAAAGCAGAATCAAGAGAGCAAGGAAACAAATGTTTCATGGCAGCAGACAATGAGGTACAAATTCCTACATTTGATGAAGTACTTGATATTAATGCTGAATTGATAGTTAGATTTAAAAACATGAAACAAAAATTAAAAGAAGCCAAAAATGATTTGAGTAGAGCAGAGTTTGAATGAGATATGTTAAAAGACGAGAAGAAAATATTAGAAGAAGAACTTGAAAAACTTCAAGAATCATCATCTAATACTAATTCTCAATTATCTCTTTTGAGTCAAGAAATTAAAACTCAAAAAGAGAAAAATGATACTCTCACTACTGAAAATCATGAGCTTAAAGCAACGATCAAAATTATGGACCTAGAAAAAGTTAGTTTACAAAATAAGTCAGAAAATATTACTCAAAATGTTTCTAACTTTAACAAAGGTCGAGAAAATTTGTCAAAGATCATTGAGAATTCACAATCTACTTCAAATAAGCAAGGTTTGGGATATAAAAACCAAGAATTTAAGAAGCATCTTGGTTATGGAAAGAAGAAAATAGTGCAAAAGAACAAAGCTAAGAAAAATCTTAGTTTATCTTTCAAACCAAAATCGGTTGTGAAATCTCAAAAGAAAAATATCAATAACGACTTTGGAAATAAATTTAATAATACTAATCTTAGAAATAGTACTAGATATGCTTTCATGTACAATAAGAATATCACTGCTAGTACTAATACACATCCAAGACCCAATTATTATAGAAATTCGAATACTTTTATGACTAGCAAATTTTATAATAAATCTAGAAGTACAAAAAGGAATATCAATAGAGATTGCATAAGTATTTGGGTTCCTATAAGTTGGAAGAACAGAGAAAAATATATCAATGATTATTTTGATTCAGTAGTTAATAATGAAAATTATATTTTTAAAGGTTCCATTAGACCCTCTTGGGTGTGGTTACCTTTCATCTAACCTCTGGACCCTAATGAAGTAAGTGGGTACCAAAAGTATACATGTCATATTTTTTTTGCAGGTAGACCACAACAAAGAGAAGGTTATTCGATATCTCTAAATATATTTGAAAACAAAATTCAGTTTATCAAATTGCACATGATACAATATCTCCCGAAGGTACTTTATTTTTATGTTCTATCATGATAATTATTCTTTTTAATCGATGACACAACATTCATAAGCCTACAAATATGCCATCATCATCGAGAACACCAAACTCATGGGTTAGGAATTACAACAAAAATGAAGGCGCTAGCGGAAAATACTCTCCTTGGAAACCAAGAAAATGATATATATATATATATATATATATATCGGATCTAAGGAGATGTTTTTTTTAATGTTGTTTTTTATTTCCTTCTAAATATATTTGATATATATATTTATAATAAAATGTTGTATAAGGTTAAATTCTTTCAAAAAGGGCTGGAAAACAGTTTTGTCAACAAATAGGTCAACCTGTTAAAATTCTTAGGTCGACCAGTCCTACAATAACCATATAGATCGACCGGACAAAAACAACAGGTCGACCGGATTTGAATTATTTATTTTCCAGAGACTTTTTAGGTCGACCGGTCCAATAATATAGGTCGACCGGTTATTGTTTTTCAATCCAGAGAAGTTTTAGGTCGACCGGTCATAAAAATTAGGTTGACCGGTCATAAAAATTAGGTCGACCGGTATTATATAATTTTTGAAACAGAGAGTTTTTAGGTCGACCGGTATACATATTTATGTTGACCGAATGTGCTTCAGCAAAAATTAGGTCGACCGGTCCCAAAAATATTTTCGACCGGTTTATACTATTTCTTTCATTTCCTCCAAACCCGAAACTTTTTAGGTCGACCGCCTAGAAATTATAGTTCGACCGGTCTCTACAAAAATTGTTTTTTTTAAAAAGAGACATGTCGGCTCATAACCCCAAATCCACCGCACCATTTCGTTCACTACTTCGTCAAAACCTCAGACCACTTTTTCTCTCAAGTCTTTAAAACAACTCTATTAGCTTTTATATGTGGTTTGTGTTATGTCTGCTACGAAAACCTGGTTGATCTTGTATGTTTTGGTACAGTTTTACTCTGGGTGTGATGTGTTATGTTATTTAATCTCTCTCTTGTTTATTATACCCTTTTTGTCGATGACAAAGGGGGAGAAAGTTACTAACTTCTCTTCGTGCAGAAACTTAGTTATATTTTTCAGGGAGATCATATATACAGGGGGAGACAGAGCTTATATAAAGGGGGAGAAATATTTTCTATTATGATAATGCATATCATTTATATTACATATACTATCACGTGCTTACCATGATAAAAGTATATGTGTGCTAACATTTGTTAATGCAGGAATCAAAAGGTAAGATTATTTATATTATGAACTAACAAATGTTACAGAAATTAAGGGGGAGCTTTATATTCAAAGGGAGAAAACCTTATAGTAATATTGTTGTTACTATCAATTTTTTTTTTGCAATAATATGTACCCTTTTTGTCGATGACAAAGGGGGAGAAAATGTTACTAATAATTTCTCTTGCAGATACTTTATATATATATATTTAAGGGAGAAGCATATATACGGCGGGAGATAGCAATGAAGATTAAAATATCAAGCTATATTGTCATCAATCAAAAAGGGGGAGAATGTTGAGTCAACGGTTTCAATGCTTATTTTGATTAATGACAAGAAGGAGCTTCATGATCGACAAAAAGAAGATTCAATGTTTTCATAGGTTAGAAGTTGGTTATTTAGAGTTATTTATGTTAAAATCTATCCTCAAATAATCATACTTCTTATTCTCTTCAAAAATATACATGAAAACTATTTTTTTATGTATGTTGACAAAAACCTGTCAACCTGTTAAATTTAACAGGACAACAGCTTTTTAAACTTAACAGGTCAATCTGTTAAAATTAACAGGTCAACAGCTTTTTAAAATAACGGTCAAAAACCTGTCAACCTGTTATTTTTTCCTGTCAACACCTTTTTGAAATTTGTGAAGAGTCATCTTCTTTCATGAAAGGTTGCATCCATTTCTCTTCATCAAGAATAATCTCTTTTGATTGCAACTTTTCATGAATGATTGCATCTTCTCAAACTCTATAAATATATCAAGATTCAATCATTCAAATTACAGAATACCGAATTTTTCTCTCTAATTTCTGATTTAAACTTCTATATTCTTTGCAAACAAAAGCTCTCCAAATTCAAGTTACCTATTGAATCCTTGATAATATTTCTCATATCTTGATTCAACAAGCAACTAACTTCCTTCAAATCTTCGCAATCAATTCATATACTTGAGGATAAGATTATAGGAAGTGTAACACCCCGCCTCCGCTAGGGTCACTCGCAAAGGAATGCACTAGCTTTAGAGGGGCATTATTGGTAAACATGCACAGAAATATCACAAGACAGAACATATAAAATAGCGGAAGTAAAATCAAACTTTCATAACATGAATAAATAAGGTCTAAAGCCTTTTACATCAGAGTACATCAAAACCTGTCTTGCAATAGTAAAGAAGCATAAAGACATTTTCATAAATTATTCCCCAAGTAAAAACAGTAAAGTATCCATTAGCCGAGAAAAGTCCAAGCCATCCATGATGACCTTCAAGCAGAAGAAGTCCAAACTAAACAGCAGTATTTCCTCCCTGTAACCTGGGGGGGAAACGGAAGAAAAGAGGCGAAACAAAACGGGTCAGTCAAAAAGACTGAGTAAGCCCTATCTACTATTAGTATAAAAACTAGTAAAGTTAACTGACATGAGAAGCTGAGATGAACATAAGCATGATAACAAGATAGATAAGCTAAATCAAAATAACAGGATGAACTACTGAACTCAGGTGAACTAAGGTGTCATGATAAATTACGATGTCAAGATAAAACAAGGTATCACATCGTCAGGTTTCTATCAAGTATAATATCCCAAGATATCTATCACGTATAACGTCCCATGGTATCTATCCTGTACATCTTCTCTGCACCTACCGTACTAGTATCCCAACTGTATCACGTGTTATCCGTGAATGACCCTTACTCAAAAGTCGTGTAGTGGTCCATGTCAACCTAATATATCGCATATATATAGGTTACTCAACTCGTATGTTTTATTCCATGTAAATGTTCAGTCCCTTGCCGTAGGCCATACGGGCTTTCCCATGAGATTCTATATTACTTTACATAGTTCCATGATCCTTAAGATCGGTTTGGACTGTTACCCTAAACCTAGCTAGGGTCTTCCAACATGAATTAGCGTCTGTACAACTAGGACTTATGCTACCTAGGGCTACTAGGGATTACGCTTACCTATTGCACGTTTTCGTATCTCGGTTTGGGTTCAACCACCGAGGGCCACTAGGGATTACGCTAACCGCCAACCGCGCCCTTTTTCCCACGCATTCATCGTGAATCGTTTTTCCATGACTGTATGCACATGTATCACATCGT
This sequence comes from Allium sativum, assembly GCA_030737875.1. NCBI lineage: Eukaryota > Viridiplantae > Streptophyta > Magnoliopsida > Asparagales > Amaryllidaceae > Allium > Allium sativum. Next base: position 52,304,360 of record CM060920.1, on the reverse strand, counting down.
GCCATCCGAGTCCTGTCACAGGGCAGACCAAGAAATACAGGACTCGGTCGGGAGCTTACGATTTATCTGCCGATGCAGATGCTAAGGTCTGTTTTTTCTATACGTGGCTATGGTCCCACGCGACCCCTCCCTCAACTAGCGAAAGACAAGACAGGATAAATCCTGTACGAGAACACACTACTGGCCAAACCCCAATCCGAGCCTTACCGCACCCATAATTAGATAGCAATTATGGTCTATTGGGTGTTCTCTGCCTTTCCGTACATACACGCTTGACCAAAGATGGAAGGTAGCCTGACGAAAAATGCTATCTAGGGTACGACCGTGTTTCGTCGACTATACCCTATCCATCCCCGTCTTTAGGTCGCTCGTATAGCAACCAAGGCATACTCTTGGTTCTTCTAACGCAGACCTTAACCTCTCATGAGCCTAGTATAATTACCTGGTAGCCCACAGAGGGATCCCAAGAATATCCTCACGTTCCCCGAAGCCGCTGCTTCGTTACCCAGTTCGCTGGAGCCTTTATCTAAATCAGATACTTGCTCCTACTCGTATACTTAAACGATGACCTACCGTATCAGGTTACTCATCTATCTATGAACTGGTCTAAATTTCCTTGACTAAGAATCATTACTTAGTTATCCTTCAACCAAGGTTTACGACTTAGCCTTATTCCTGTTATCCTTGTTAATTACGGTTACCTACCTAATTCTCCGAATTAGGGTTTACATAATAGATTAAGTGTCACTTAAGTTCATGACTTAATCCCGTCTACAAATCATCTTAAAATTGGCTAAGTATCCAAGTTCAAGGCTTAACCCGTCTACAAATCATGTCAAAATTGGCTAAGTATCCAAGTCCAAGACTTAACCCTACAAACCATGCTCAAGTTGGTTAAGTATATATTAACTTGACCCTATGAAATTACTTAGTCAAACCGGTCAAGTGTATTCAAGCGATTCATGACTTAGCCTTATCATGTTTTCATGTTATATTGGTTAAGTATGGGTTAACTTAACCTCAATAAATCACGAGTTAGATTGGTTAAGCATAGATCACTTAACCACATCAAATTAACGAGTTAGATTGGTTAAGTTTAGGTCACTTAACCTCTTCAAATTAACGGGTGAGATTGGTTAAGTATAGGTCACTTAACCACTTCAAATCATCGTGTTAGATTAGTTAAGTATTTAACTTAACCCCATTAAACTACCAAGTGGGATTAATTAAGTCTAGACTAACTTAACCCCATCCGATTATCATGTTTAGACTAGTTGAGTCTAATCTTAACCCCATCCATTAACTGTATCTTTTGGTTAAGTGTCATTAAGAAAACTTACTTAACCTTACCAAATTATCGTGTTGGATTGATTAAGTGTTGGTTAACTTAATCCCCGTCCACTAGTCGTATAAAAATGGTTAAGTGTCATTAGGCAAATCAAGTTACTTAACCTACCCAACCTTGTCATGTTTTGTTAAGTATCATTAGCCTAATCCAATTACTTAACCCATTTGTCCATGTCATATTTGGTTAAGAGTCATTAATCAAATTAACTTAACCCTATCATGTGGCATTAATTTCTTAATGCACCCCAACCTCTCACATTAGACTTTGTTGTGGTTACTAGTTAAGCCGGTCGGTTACGGGTAGCTTTACACCACAACTTGGTCTAACCTCGGGTTCAAGCACAACATGACCAACTTCTCACATTGGGTCCTATTGTTTGCAACTACTAGTTAGGCCGGTCGGTTCCGGGTAGCTTTATGTTGCAAACTCAACCCAACCTCGAGTTGGCCACTTTCATGTTTAGTCTAGTGTCATGTTCATATTCAAGTTTTCAAGCAATTGGGTAGACCTAACTTAATAGGTAAATTCCCAATGGGTAGACCAAACTTAATAGGTAAATTCCCAAGCTTATGTTTTTATGCATACTTACATGTCACTTCCATGTTATATTTCAAGTCATGTTTTCAAGTATAAACACATGTCATATTTAACGTTACACGTTGTCATGTTTATACCCATTTACCCAAATCATGTTCATATCATTATGTTTTCCCATAATGTGACCCCAACGCTTTTTAAACTCGCATATACGTTCGCAACAACATAATGGATTAAAAGAAGAGACTTGGCAAAGGCATGACAAAAATGGATATTAAGCCACAAGTTAATCATGGTGGCAAATGAGGCACAAATGTGTTCATTAGCTTGCATGTTACATTCTTAAGCCTAAAAAACATGCATAAACCCAAACTTGGCACATAAGCGAATCATGGTGACAAAAGACATGGAATGATGACTAGAAACTCGCATATATCATCATATAAGGGTTATGACTTCATATGCAAGTTGACAAAAAAAGGGTATGAAGGTTCTCATGTTGCATAATGCAACATTTCAACATAAAGGTTTTAGCTTTTAGCTCATAAGATCAAGATAATGACTTCATAAACTTGCATGACATGATAGCATGTATCATTCTCAATGATCAAACCCAAACTTGCAACATGAACATTTAACTTCATAGTTAATATCTAAGAGTAGGAAAAGGGCTTACATTGCTTTGAAGGCCTAAATCGATTAAACTAAAGCTTGTGAGGAAGCATATGCATGCCATCACCCAAAAACCCAAAGATGGATGCCCCAAATCAACAAAAACACCATCTTTATGAACAAAGATCAAAGCTTTTGCCTTGAAATCAACTTGAGAGGCTCTCATACTAACATAGGGACTCTCTAACACTCTCATGATCATGAAACCTTTCATAGAAATGAAGTGGAGGCTAGGATAGTTGAGTGGAGGCCATGAGAGTAGAAATTTTGCCATAGTTTAGTTGCATGAATGAATAATGAGGATTTAGGATAGGTTAGGGTCTTATTTATAGATTAGGCAAGTGTTTTAGGCCATAGGATTAAACCTAGATTCAATCCAAGCCATCAAAGCATGTCTTGGGGAAGAAGTCAAGTGTAGGAACCATCTAGGGCCTTTAGATTAAAGATGAACCATGAGAACCATCCAAATGCAAAATCTGCATTTGAGCGAATCGGCCCACGGGTTGACAGCCAAACACCCTGGATTAACCCCTAGTCGACCCAGCGAGCTCGGGTCGACCTCAAAAATCGGCCGGTTCGGTTATTCCCCTCTCCCAATTCGCTGTTTTGAACATTTTTGCATATTTATTTATTTAATTTTTAATTATATATATATATATCAATATATATATATTTCTCTGCGCAACCCATTTCACTTAATTAAGTATACTTTAATTTGGGAATTTTTCGTGAAACTTCGCGAGGCAATATCTTGGTCATACGAACTCCGATTTTCGAAAACTCGGACTCTATTTCGCGTATTTTTCCGAGACGAACGCAATGGCATAGCCCGTTTCACTTGATTCAGAATTTAAAATTAAATTCTGCCTTGATTCTCGTCTTTAATCATGTTATCGAAATACGGGTTGTTACATTCTCCCCACCTTTTAGGATTTCGTCCCCGAAATCTCCAAGTTAGGAAGAACATATCCTACCATCCATCATCCATCTACTCAAAACATCATCCACGAGCAACCATTGTCCTTAGATGATTTCTAATGCTGTATGAATATATGCAAGACGTGTGTGTACATGTTCCTTAGCTAATGCTAATGATCAGGCCTGAATAATCTTTCTAATGCAAAATATGTATAGTGCCATGAATCCAACATGTATGCAAATAGTCCTAGTCATATAGATACTATATGCGTGCACAATCATTCATTCATATGAAACAACCGCATGATAATACATTCGATTTCATCCATAAACAAGTATAAATACTCGTGCATATGCAATATGAAATGTGACCGAGTCGAGCTAGTATCTAATGTGTATTCGCGCATCCACGAGCAACCACTTGCAACCATATCAATCATAACATGTTTCAAATACATGTTTACATCCATAGGGTTCTACCTAGAATTCCCTGAAACAGGGTCGAGAAGATAAACAGGACAAACTCCTTACAGGGTTTGTAACGGAGAATAGGACCGAGAGGATGTCCACAAAAGATAGCCTACAAGTAAGCTCTACAGAAAACAGGGATCAAGGATATACTCCCAAAAAGAGATATCATGCGCGTATCTAGTCTTTGACCATCAAAGTCGTATTTCCTTGAGCTTAATTCCATTGTGCCTTGACCGTCCTTTAACTTCGCGATTTCGTAGCTTCTTATTTCCTGTTTCCATAACATGAGCTGAAACTCATTTCTTCGTCGCCTCTCGTTCCACTTGCACTTATCCTTTTCCTAAAATACTTGACGCAAACATGACTGCGTACTCATGATCTCATGCAAGCTTTCCAAAATTCACTAATGAATCTCGGACCTCGTACCACAAGGTATTCCACATAGAAGAACTTTCTCTTGAAAGTAAACAGATGCCAACCAGGTTATCATGCGCACTTACTAGGGTGATCTCTATAACCCATGCATAAATGAAGTAAACCATCCGTCTTATTGGCGAACACCACTCGATCGGGCTTCAAATTTCCAATAAAGGCATCAAGGGATTCTAAGTAACTAGTCATCACAGAACCTCAAAAAGGTTACCCGATACTTCGAGGGCATTACCAAGGCAAGTCAAAAGGTCTAACTACCCTCCTATCAAAACCGAGAGTGGCACCCCCTACTGGATAACCACTTCATCCCTAGAATCCATCCATAGCTTATAAACATAAGCATTATTTCCAAACTCAACACTTGGCATAGACATTCCCAAATCCAAACAAGTCAAGTATAAATGGACTGATTCTCCAATAGGACTTTGAGACAAAAATGGGATTCTCTATTACGCTAGTACTTAAGGTGCAGAGACTCAACTATCGAAGCAGACTTAAATGATACGATGATCAAAACAAAGTCCTAACGGGATGATAGAGAAGAAAAGCTAAACCTTTAACAAGATCGTCACCCTCCTTCCGAGGTACCCTAGAAATGAGAGCATACTGCTGCCCTCCCGATGATCTTGTCCTTTTCCCATAATACTTAACTATCCGTCCCGTTTTACCATGCCAAAGGTACTCTCTCGTCATGGGTTTTATTGTTCATCCTTCTCTCTCGTCCTGGGCTGAGCCATACCAACAAGTTGCTCATCCTTAAGCTCGTATCCTTTATCCTCTTCCTCACTATCCTTTCTTATAACGCGGCCACTGGTCTCTCGAGAACCACCTCCATCGTAAGGAAAACACTTTCGTAGATAGAAAAGACTAGTCGCAGTTAAAACCACTGTGACTACAGATGGAGGAAAGAAAGGAAAAGAGATTCAATTAAGGAAACAAGGATAGTGCTAATGGCCTTTGGGGAATAGCCTTTTTCTTTTAAAAGAAAATTTTCTTGAAAAATGCTTCTTTATAAACGATTTTCAAATAGTTTTCAGAAGGTCTTTAAAAACTTTTGCCCAGTCTGGTAACCTTCTGCTCTGATACCACGTGTAACACCCCGCCTCCGCTAGGGTCACTCGCAAAGGAATGCACTAGCTTTAGAGGGGCATTATTGGTAAACATGCACAGAAATATCACAAGACAGAACATATAAAATAGCGGAAGTAAAATCAAACTTTCATAACATGAATAAATAAGGTCTAAAGCCTTTTACATCAGAGTACATCAAAACCTGTCTTGCAATAGTAAAGAAGCATAAAGACATTTTCATAAATTATTCCCCAAGTAAAAACAGTAAAGTAGCCATTAGCCAAGAAAAGTCCAAGCCATCCATGATGACCTTCAAGCAGAAGAAGTCCAAACTAAACAACAGTATTTCCTCCCTGTAACCTGGGGGGGGGGAAACGGAAGAAAAGAGGCGAAACAAAACGGGTCAGTCAAAAAGACTGAGTAAGCCTTATCTACTATTAGTATAAAAACTAGTAAAGTTAACTGACATGAGAAGCTGAGATGAACATAAGCATGATAACAAGATAGATAAGCTAAATCAAAATAACAGGATGAACTACTGAACTCAGGTGAACTAAGGTGTCATGATAAATTACGATGTCAAGATAAAACAAGGTATCACATCGTCAGGTTTCTATCAAGTATAATATCCCAAGATATCTATCACGTATAACGTCCCATGGTATCTATCCTGTACATCTTATCTGCACCTACCGTACTAGTATCCCAACTGTATCACGTGTTATCCGTGAATGACCCTTACTCAAAAGTCGTGTAGTGGTCCATGTCAACCTAATATATCGCATATATATAGGTTACTCAACTCGTATGTTTTATTCCATGTAAATGTTCAGTCCCTTGCCGTAGGCCATACGGGCTTTCCCATGAGATTCTATATTACTTTACATAGTTCCATGATCCTTAAGATCGGTTTGGACTGTTACCCTAAACCTAGCTAGGGTCTTCCAACATGAATTAGCATCTGTACAACTAGGACTTATGCTACCTAGGGCTACTAGGGATTACGCTTACCTATTGCACGTTTTCGTATCTCGGTTTGGGTTCAACCACCTAGGGCCACTAGGGATTACGCTAACCGCCAACCGCGCCCTTTTTCCCACGCATTCATCGTGAATCGTTTTTCCATGACTGTATGCACATGTATCACATCGTGCCATCCGAGTCCTGTCACAGGGCAGACCCGGAAATACATGACTCGGTCGGGAGCTTACGATTTATCTGCCGATGCAGATGCTAAGGTCTGTTTTTTCTATACGTGGCTATGGTCCCACGCGACCCCTCCCTCAACTAGCGAAAGACAAGACAGGATAAATCCTGTACGAGAACACACTACTGGCCAACCCCCAATCCGAGCCTTACGCACCCATAATTAGATAGCAATTATGGTCTATTGGGTGTTCTCTGCCTTTCCGTACGTACACGCTTGACCAAAGATGGAAGGTAGCCTGACGAAAAATGCTATCTAGGGTACGACCGTGTTTCGTCGACTATACCCTATCCATCCCCGTCTTTAGGTCGCTCGTATAGCAACCAAGGCATACTCTTGGTTCTTCTAACGCAGACCTTAACCTCTCATGAGCCTAGTATAATTACCTGGCAGCCCACAGAGGGATCCCAAGAATATCCTCACGTTCCCCGAAGCCGCTGCTTCGTTACCCAGTTCGCTGGAGCCTTTATCTAAATCAGATACTTGCTCCTACTCGTATACTTAAACGATGACCTACCGTATCAGGTTACTCATCTATCTATGAACTGGTCTAAATTTCCTTGACTAAGAATCATTACTTAGTTATCCTTCAACCAAGGTTTACGACTTAGCCTTATTCCCGTTATCCTTGTTAATTACGGTTACCCACCTAATTCTCCGAATTAGGGTTTACATAATAGATTAAGTGTCACTTAAGTTCATGACGTAATCCCGTCTACAAATCATGTCAAAATTGGCTAAGTATCCAAGTTCAAGGCTTAACCCGTCTACAAATCATGTCAAAATTGGCTAAGTATCCAAGTCCAAGACTTAACCCTACAAACCATGCTCAAGTTGGTTAAGTATATATTAACTTGACCCTATGAAATTACTTAGTCAAACCGGTCAAGTGTATTCAAGCGATTCATGACTTAGCCTTATCATGTTTTCACGTTATATTGGTTAAGTATGGGTTAACTTAACCTCAATAAATTCACGAGTTAGATTGGTTAAGCATAGATCACTTAACCACATCAAATTAACGAGTTAGATTGGTTAAGTTTAGGTCACTTAACCTCTTCAAATTAACGGGTGAGATTGGTTAAGTATAGGTCACTTAACCACTTCAAATCATCGTGTTAGATTAGTTAAGTATTTAACTTAACCCCATTAAACTACCAAGTGGGATTAATTAAGTCTAGACTAACTTAACCCCATCCGATTATCATGTTTAGACTAGTTGAGTCTAATCTTAACCCCATCCATTAACTGTATCTTTTGGTTAAGTGTCATTAAGAAAACTTACTTAACCTTACCAAATTATCGTGTTGGATTGATTAAGTGTTGGTTAACTTAATCCCCGTCCACTAGTCGTATAAAAATGGTTAAGTGTCATTAGGCAAATCAAGTTACTTAACCTACCCAACCTTGTCATGTTTTGTTAAGTATCATTAGCCTAATCCAATTACTTAACCCATTTGTCCATGTCATATTTGGTTAAGAGTCATTAATCAAATTAACTTAACCCTATCATGTGGCATTAATTTCTTAATGCACCCCAACCTCTCACATTAGACTTTGTTGTGGTTACTAGTTAAGCCGGTCGGTTCCGGGTAGCTTTACACCACAACTTGGTCTAACCTCGGGTTCAAGCACAACATGACCAACTTCTCACATTGGGTCCTATTGTTTGCAACTACTAGTTAGGCCGGTCGGTTCCGGGTAGCTTTATGTTGCAAACTCAACCCAACCTCGAGTTGGCCACTTTCATGTTTAGTCTAGTGTCATGTTCATATTCAAGTTTTCAAGCAATTGGGTAGACCTAACTTAATAGGTAAATTCCCAATGGGTAGACCTAACTTAATAGGTAAATTCCCAAGCTTATGTTTTTATGCATACTTACTTGTCACTTCCATGTTATATTTCAAGTCATGTTTTCAAGTATAAACACATGTCATATTTAACGTTACACGTTGTCATGTTTATACCCATTTACCCAAATCATATTCATATCATTATGTTTTCCCATAATGTGACCCCAACGCTTTTTAAACTCGCATATACGTTCGCAACAACGTAATGGATTAAAAGAAGAGACTTGGCAAAGGCATGACAAAAATGGATATTAAGCCACAAGTTAATCATGGTGGCAAATGAGGCACAAATGTGTTCATTAGCTTGCATGTTACATTCTTAAGCCTCAAAAACATGCATAAACCCAAACTTGGCACATAAGCGAATCATGGTGACAAAAGACATGGAATGATGACTAGAAACTCGCATATATCATCATATAAGGGTTATGACTTCATATGCAAGTTGACAAAAAAAGGGTATGAAGGTTCTCATGTTGCATAATGCAACATTTCAACATAAAGGTTGTAGCTTTTAGCTCATAAGATCAAGATAATGACTTCATAAACTTGCATGACATGATAGCATGTATCATTCTCAATGATCAAACCCAAACTTGCAACATGAACATTTAACTTCATAGTTAATATCTAAGAGTAGGAAAAGGGCTTACATTGCTTTGAAGGCCTAAATCGATTAAACTAAAGCTTGTGAGGAAGCCTATGCATGCCATCACCCAAAAACCCAAAGATGGATGCCCCAAATCAACAAAAACACCATCTTTATGAACAAAGATCAAAGCTTTTGCCTTGAAATCAACTTGAGAGGCTCTCATACTAACATAGGGACTCTCTAACACTCTCATGATCATGAAACCTTTCATAGAAATGAAGTGGAGGCTAGGATAGTTGAGTGGAGGCCATGAGAGTAGAAATTTTGCCATAGTTTAGTTGCATGAATGAATAATGAGGATTTAGGATAGGTTATGGTCTTATTTATAGATTAGGCAAGTGTTTTAGGCCATAGGATTAAACCTAGATTCAATCCAAGCCATCAAAGCATGTCTTGGGGAAGAAGTCAAGTGTAGGAACCATCTAGGGCCTTTAGATTAAAGATGAACCATGAGAACCATCCAAATGCAAAATCTGCATTTGAGCGAATCGGCCCACGGGTTGACAGCCAAACACCCTGGATTAACCCCTAGTCGACCCAGCAGGCTCGGGTCGACCTCAAAAATCGGCCGGTTCGGTTATTCCCCTCTCCCAATTCGCTGTTTTGAACATTTTTGCATATTTATTTATTTAATTTTCAATTATATATATATATATATCAATATATATATATTTCTCTGCGCAACCCATTTCACTTAATTAAGTATACTTTAATTTGGGATTTTTTCGTGAAACTTCGCGAGGCCATATCTTGGTCATACGAACTCCGATTTTCGAAAACTCGGACTCTATTTCGCGTATTTTTCCGAGACGAACGCAATGGCATAGCCTGTTTCACTTGATTCAGAATTTAAAATTAAATTCTGCCTTGATTCTCGTCTTTAATCATGTTATCGAAATACGGGTTGTTACAGGAAGGGTGTGCTCAATCATTGACTAATCAGTGTTGAAAGAAGAACACAATCAGAAGTCAAACTCTTGTAATTGTCCTGTGTGGGTAAGCTTGTAGCCCGTGAAATCAAGTGGGTAAGCTTGTAGCCCATGAAATCAAGTGGGTAAGCTTGTAGCCCGTGAAATCAAGTGGGTAAACTTGTAGCCCGTAAATCAAGTAGTTGTGAACCTGTTCCTCCGGGTGAAGCGAGGGTGTTGTTTAGTGAAAAGCCGAAGAGGAGCTTCGGCACTGGACGTAGGACGGGAGGTCCGAACCAGTATAAAAATCCTGGTGTCGTTACACTACTTTATTTATTGAATTTATAGTAATTTGTGATATATATTGTTATCATATCATATTCCGCATAGCCATATTAAAGATCCTGCACAAGTCGTACACAACCGACTTTTCAGGATGATTTCCAGGAATAGCCGAAATATGTTTAACATGTGGGAGCAAGACGGCTACGAATTGGAGAGGAATCAAATTTGATCGGCCATCTATATCTCTAATCTAATCAGATAGAATGTTAGGCCCGTATAAATTCTGCCATTCGATAGCAACTGGAGAACGGAACTGCTCTAGATAGAAATAGAGACAACTGAGATTTTTAATTAAATTAAACCTCTGTTTAATTGAATTAAAACCAACCGTTCAACGAAATCGACTCAAGGTGAGTTAAACTCACTCAGTTTTTCCCATTTATATTTTATATAAATTGGGTTTTTATTTTGTGTGCTCTGCTTGCTAATGATTGACTGTTTGCTAGTTATAAATTATTGGTTGATACAACTGAAGAAATTAAACTGTCGTTTAATTTCAGTAAAATACCAAATCGTTATTTTAACGATTGGTTCCAATAAAGCCATAAAGGTAACTTACCTTATTGGTCACGTTTATCAATAAACGTGTTTAATGGTTTGGATTGTTTGATCTGTTTGAATTGTTCGATCTGTTTGAATTGTTTTGAACTGTGTTATGATAACCGTTTTGAAGACAGGGAAGAACAGGTTGGAGGGACCCAACCGGATTCCTCAAATATATATCATATATGAACTGTTATGACTAGGTTATTGATCTTGGTAGTGACCATGGACTGAAAAATCAACATGTGTTGTGTTTTAACCAATGGGCTATATTGGTTGAATAATCGGCAGTAAACGGCCTAAAATATCTATTCATCGTCAGGTGAATCGATAAAGATGAAGTTATAAAATTTATTTTATAACTGGAGATAGATTTTGAAATATATTATTTTGCAAATAAGTTTATAAAAAGGAAATAAATATTTATTTTTATAATTAATTATGAATTGATTTTTGTAAAGTCAATTCTGATGTAATTAGATTTGAAAATGTGTGAATAAGGAAATTTACCCAATGGTTAAATTGGGATAATGGTTTTGTTAAGTAAAATGAAATGAAATTGTGTAAAAAGGTAAAGGTTAAAAAGTGGAGTTTTATAAAGTTCTTAATTATTAAATTAAGAAAAATGGGTATAACCGAGAAAGAGTGTTCAAAAGAGGTAAGCAGGTATGAATACGTATTTTGAATAAAATAGTTAAATGGAATTTGGGTTGATATTGGAATGAGATATTGGTTTTGGGTTACAACTCTTATTTATCTCAAGATATGAACGTTGTTCATCAAAGTCTGAGAGGTAATTAAAATACCCCAACTTGAACGACATCAGGAGTATCTGAGGGTGGTATTAGTTGTAATGGTGAAAGAGGTTAGTAAATTTTATTATTTCATTAGAGAAATGATAATGCAACGTTTTAGCGAGAATTTGGAATAATTTATTTAGTGAGGATTCGAAGGTAAAATGGAAATAAAAGGGGATTGTGTGAGTTATAACGATATTGTCGGGATTAAAAGGGGGAAAATGAAAAGGATGAGCTTTATTCTTTAAGAATAATCATGTAGTGTGGTTTTCAGGTAATGAATAAATGATATGCCGTGACGTTGTTTTTCAAATAAGTATTTTGAATAGATTTTCCAATATTAGATAATATCGTGGTTAATGTTTTTGAAGTAAAAATAGGAAACTGATTATGATATATGGTTTTCCCCTAAGTATTAAAATGGATATGTTTAAATCAAATATTATGTTTAATAAGAAGCAAAAAAGCTGTATTTATAATATCGAAGATTTAAGAGTTTTAAATTCACATCTGTTTTAAACTAAAAGGCCAAGGGGTGCTGAATACTGAACCAGTGAACTCACTGGATTGTCATGATTGAAACACTGATTATTTTTATAGTTAAATCACCGGCTATCAAGTCTGTCCAATACGATTGTTGGTAAGGAAAGACCGAGATCGAATTTATATTCGAAAACCATCCCGACAAACAATTACGTGAAGATATCAGAAGACGGTCGAGATGGAGCATTGAAGACCGTGGATTTTCATAAGCGGAAGAACTACTAATAATCTCTGGTTTAGCGGCCAGAGATAAACTGTGATTCTGTCGTGGTTGGGATCCACGGATTGCAAGGACGACTCAATACTGATCCATGGGGTGATTCCTATATGAGATTCAGTAGGAGAGTACCTTCGGTTCTTCCTGTTCCTGGATGACTTGTATGGACGGATGTCTGACAGAGTATTTCCAAAGGAATTACGTATGTTGATTTCTTCAAACGTATTTCTGTGATGGCAGAGAAGGCCATACACCTTCTCTTAGCTTAACCGTAGAGTATTTTTGTGGACGTCAATTAGTGATATCTGATGGATTTAACGATGTGGCATTCAAAGTGAATGGCGATCAGATGTTCAAAGTAAATTCTGGCCTCAAGCCTCACAACCGGTAAATGACACAAATCGGGCAGGCAGCATGGCTATGTGGGTCGCTCCCATTAGGGTGTATAATCACCTATCTAGAGAAAATCCTTTTGTTCTTAAATCTATTTCGATGCTGTCCCTTTTCGGGAAGACGGTGGGTAGCTCCCAACCGTTGGTGATATACATTCGATACACTCAAGCGAAATGAGTGGTCGGTCATGTGTGGGCCGGGTTGCAAGACGTTCTTGTTGAACCCAGTGTATTCGCCTCTAGAGATACACGATCGGCAGGTTGTCCCATACCTTGTCATAGTCAGAATCCAATCTCCAATAAGCGCCCGCGGTTTTGTTTGTATACTATATATGTAGAGCGTGAGATGCAAGCGTTCTACTAGATTCTATTTACTTGTATTTAGATATTATGATAATATCAGAAAAGATATTGATTTTAAAAAATGTTTTGGGTTATCGTAAGGTAAAAACCGTCCGTGTTTATGTGTGGATTTGGTCTTACAATTATCCTTTTCGTTGAAAGAATTTAACTTTAAAATCAGGTTGTGTGTTACCCTTAATACTATGCGAGTTTATCTCACTCTGGTTCACCTGACTGACCCGGTGTTTTGTAAATGCTCGGGTTAGCCCGGGGTGTACAGGTTCGGGTTATCGAATGACTGTGAAGAGACGAGCTGGAAGAATCCAGATGTATGATATTATATAGCTACTATTCCGCTGTGTGTTGTATATGGGAACAGGTCATTATAACTGTCCCATGGTGTGATGTACTCTGATATTGAAAGCATTTTTAAAGCTCTCAATAAAGATTTATTTCTGTATTATACTTTGTTCCGCTGCGATGTGAGACTCTGTGTTGTGTTGTTTCTTCTTCTTCTTCTATTCTAATATTTCTTTCTTTCTTATCTCACCCTCTAATTTCTTTCTAATAACGTCCAGTGTTTTCGGTGTTTGGAAGGTCGGCATGAGTTACAGTAAAGGTATTTATGTCGATTTTCGAGGCCGAAAATTCCTGTTCGTTACAGATACATTAAAAATGGATATTATATTTGCAAACAAATTCCTATATTTTCTAATAACAAATAAATTGCTATTTTTGTTTGCATACATTTCCTACATGTTTTCTAACGTTCAATAAAGATATATATTTTATTTCCATAACCTCTCTATATGATTCTAATGTCAAATAAAATGTATTTTATTTGCATGCATTCCCTACTTGTTTTCTAATGTCCAATAAAAATATATTTTATTTCCATAACCTCACTATACGATTCTAATATCAAATAAAAATGTATTTTATTTGCATAAATTCCCCACATGTTTTCTAATGTCAAATAAAATGTAATTTATTTGCATATATGTCGCTAATGACAAATAAAAGATAATTTTTATTTTTATGTATGCAATTTATATTTTTAACTTTAAAAAATAAAAAGAAATATTTTTATTTGTATATAATCTCAATGTATACATGACACATAAAAATGTTTGTTTTAATTTGTATACAAATTCTATGTATAAAATGACAAATAAAAATGTATGTTAATTTGTATGCAAATTCTAATGAGGATAAACATGTCTCTGTTAAATTGTATACAATTCTAATTTAACAAAACAATTAAAAATGATAACTCTATTTTATTGACAAATCTATTACAACAAAACAATAAAAATGATGACTTTGTTTTGTTGACAAATCTATTTCAACAAAACAATAAAAATGATGACTTTGTTTTGTTGACAAATCTATTTCAGTATAACAATAAAAATGATAACTTTGTTTTGTCGACAATAATCCAATTCAACAAAATTGATATTTTTGTTTTAACACAAATCTAATTAAAAAATGTTATTTTTGTTTCAACAATTCTATTTAACAAAAATGATATTTTATTTTTACTACTTTATTTCAACAGAAATATTACTTTTGTTTCTAACTCAACAAAACAAATAAAAGTGATATGTTTGTTTTGTCGACAATTCTAACTCAACAAAACAAATAAAAGTGATATGTTTGTTTTGTAGATAATTCTAACTCAACAAAACAAATAAAAGTGATATGTTTGTTTTATCGACAATTCTAACTCAACAAAACAAATAAAAGTGATATGTTTATTTTGTCGACCATTCTAATTCAACAAAACAAATAAAAGTGATATGTTTGTTTTGTCGACAATTCTAACTCAACAAAACAAATAAAAGTGATATGTTTGTTTTGTCGACAATTCTAACTCAACAAAACAAATAAAAGTGATATGTTTGTTTTGTCGACAATTCTAACTCAACAAAACAAATAAAAGTGATATGTTTGTTTTGTCGACAATTCTAACTCAACAAAACAAATAAAAGTTATACGTTTCTTTACAAAATATGTTTTCTAACATACATGACATATTTTATTACATAAATTTTCCTATGTATTCTAATGACAAATAAAAGAATAATTTATTTGTTTACATTTTTCTATTTAACACAACAAATAAAAATGATAATTTTATTTGTTTACATTTTCTATTTAACAAAAATGATATTATTGTTTTAACACAAATCTATTTGACAAAAATGTTATTTTTGTTCTAACTCAATTCTAATTAACAAAAATGTAATTTTTTTCTAACCGATATATTCTGACCAAAAATGCCAATTTTGTTTCAACTATTACATTTTGATAAAAGTGACAAATTTGGTTTCAACTTTTATAATTTGACAAAAGTGACCAATTTGGTTTCAACTAATGTGTTTTGACAAAAATGTATATTTTGTTCAACAATTCTAATATGATAAAAACGTATATTTTTGTTCAACAATTCTAATTTGACAAAAATGAATGTTTTTATTTCAACTATACTAATTGACAAAAATGAATGTTTTTGTTCAACAAAACTATATTGACAAAAATGAATATTTTTGTTTCAACAACTATATTGACAAAAAAGAATATTTTTGTTTCAACAACTATATTGACAAAAATGAATATTTTTGTTTAACTAAACTATACTGACAAAAATGTATATTTTTGTTTAAATAACTATATTGACAAGAATGTATATTTTTGTTTAACTAAACTATATTGACAAAAATGAATATTTTTGTTTAATTAAACTATATTGACAAAAATGAATATTTTTTTTAACTACTATATTGACAAAAATGAATATTTTTGTTTCAATTAAATTATATTGACAAAAATAAATATTTTTGTTTAAACTATTTTAATTGACAAACATGTGTATTTTTGTTTCAACCTTTTTAATTGAACAAATCTAGTAAACAAAATGATAATTTTGTTTAATCCAATTCTCTAACTAACACAAATGTTAATTTTTTCATTTCAACAATCTAATGAAGAAAATGATAATTTTGTTTAATCCAATTCTCTAATTAACAGAAATGTTAAATTTTCATTTCAACAATCTAATAAACAAAATGATAAAGATTGATATTTCATTTTTGTTGAAAACTCTAGTCCAACAAAATGACAAAAAAAATTATCTCATTTTTTGTTGAAAAATCTAGTTCAACAAATGATAAAAATTGATATTTTATTTTTGAACAAAAATTATATGTCTCATTTTAAATAAAAATTATATACCTTTTTGTTTCACTCATTTTGTCACAACAAAAATGATCTATATGTTTTAACCATTTTATTATAACACAATATCACCAAATTAACAAATCTACATAACACGTCAATCACAGATTAAATCACATAGTATAACAACTAGAAATTTACAACGGATTGGTGATAATATAATCATAATTAATTTTAATTATTTAAGAAGAAGAAATAAAATAGAATTCTCACCTTGATCGGTTTTAGAAATCGTTTAATAACAACTGATTTTATTAAAATCAAACAGTGTTTAATTTTATCAAAAGTTTCCATAGCTTCAGTTTCTATTCTGTGTTGTAGAGTTCGCCATGACGAGTCCATTGCAATTGAAATCATCAAATTCTGATTTCGTATGACAAAAATATGATGGTTTATACATTACATAATTTAATTCTTTAACACCCTTAAAACAAAACTAGGCCGCACTAATTCCTTCTTACTTGTTGAACTTCTGGATCGATAAAAGCTGACCCTCGCGCTCTAGGGCTTGACTTTGCCACCAAATCATTGCGCTGGAGGAGGATCTGGAGCTGCCACAAGTTGCACCGTGGAGCGCGCCACCACCTCCCGGCGATTGGGTGAACTCGGCGGTCCAGATCACGGTGGAAACCCAAATGACGGTCGACACTTCGAATTGAAAGATCTCACAAACCCCACAATTGAAAACGATCAAATTCGTATAGAATTAAAGATCACAAATCGCTCTTCAATATTTGTTTTAGATCCACAATTTGATTTGCACTAGGTTGTGAGGAATTGAGGAAAGAAAATTCGATGATTTCCACATTTAAAATGAGGGAAGGTGGCTGCGTATTTTCTCAGTAGGGTTTGTGTATTGGAGTATATATGCTAGTATATTTATTTATTTAATTTTCGTTTAATTCTTTTAATTCTTGTTTAATGCCATGAACTCCGAACCAAACCCAACGACTGTCGCCCCTACCTAAATACTCCCATTCCGGACACAATGGGATATGTCCTGTAAGCTAATTCAATTGTTTTGATGGGTTTTTATCAAAATTAAAATATAAATCATTTAATTATTTAATTTGATCGTACATTTTAATTTATCGGGGCCACATACGGGCTCTAAAAATTCCCGAAAAATAAATCTATCTATGTTTTAACGATACGGTCCTAACAAAAATTTTTTTGTTGAATTTGGAGACCGTTTGAAAAATGATCATTTTCTGGTTGATCCAAATTGACTAAAATTGACAAAACACATTTTCTTTTGCCACGTTCACATATTAATTCGAAAAATTATGAAAAATGGAATCCTGCAATAATTTGACATTCCGAATCCAACCAGGGTGGTTTTGTCGAAAACGGAGGTCGTTTGCAAAATGGTTATTTTTAATATTAAAATATATATATATATATAAATTCCATAGCGACTATTTTGAATATTAAACTGGCCATAACTTTTTATTCCCGCTATGAAATTTCAATTTTTCAGATTCGTTGTAAAGATATAATTAAGCAGATTTAATATTTTTGGTTTTACTAAAATCCGATTTATTTTAAAACCTGTACATTCAGTCAAAGTTCAAATTCAAATTTTCAAACTACCATGTTATTTCTAACTCCTTTTATAATTAAAATAAACAAATTCATTTTAACTTCGATTTAAATAAATTTTTAATCGTTATTATTTAAAATAAATCATTTTAAACATTAAAATTCCATTAAAATTTCTAAAATAAAAATTTTAAATTGGTTCCAAAATTCCGGGTTGTTACAATTCATATTTATTTATGATTAGAGATTATTGCTAGAATCATGTCATCTTGTGTTATATCTCTTATTATCTCAATTTATTTGATAAGTATAGCTAGACTAACTCGTTTATTACTTATTCTTATAAATAATACTCGGGTTAGACCGAGTCATTTTAGGTACTCCTCTGGGACTCATCGCAAGATTGATCTTCTGCCTTTAGCTTGCTACTCTGTGTCCGCAGCTTTATGTACTTTTGTACCTATGACATTACCTATCATTGAGTACATATTTTTTTATTTAGATCATGGTACATGTATCTATTCTTTTGGGATTAGTGGATTTTTGTTGACCACTAACTTGTTGTACACATTCTTGGTTTATTCATATTTATTCTGCCTTTGTGATATGATTATTCTGTGTCTGGCTGTGATATATATTATTGTTGTTGTTTATTTTATACGGCCTTACAGATTACATATAGCCGTTGTGTAGTTTTCGTATGTGCCGAATGGTCATTTCGAAATTTTAATCGATATCAGAATTCGATGTGCATTCCTCACATAGAGTAATCATACAATCGGTCGCTCTTCACAAACCTCATTCTCCGTTATAGTCTATGACATTTCTCTGAAATGAATTGGATGATAGTGGGTATAGAGGCGAGGCGTGACAGTTGGTATCAGAGCCACTTTCCGGAACAACGTAAGATAGTATGACGGTGGTATTGTCTTAAGCCTCTTTCGGGAATCATGCTTTAGGTTTATAGTTAGGGTCTTACGTCCCGTTATAGCTTATCTTCCTATACGATTCCATTTTGATTGAATTTGCATCGTTTGAATTCAACTTGAGACTAACTTTTTCATCCTTCTTTTTCCTTAAAGAAGCGAAATAGCTGGTCGTAGTCGTGCAATTGCCGGTTCACCTAGTGTACCTCCTAAAATTCAGAACAGTTATCGACTTGTTCCCTTCGGGTTGATTTCTATAGTCCATCTACGGCACGTGTGCTCTAGTGGCGCTTCTGTTTCATTCTTTGACTCGAGTTGCTGATCGATGCCTTTTTTGTATAAATTACATTATTAAAACGTAAATTTCAAGTTGTCGATCGCTTCAGTGATCATATTTTGACATTGTCATGACTAATTCAATCGTACGAGAAATTTAATTAAATGCCTTAGTAAACATGAGGACTATGGACCCTTATGTTTGCTTTAACGGATAATTACTGGACTTGTGCATTTGAAAACTATGATAATAACCATTTTGAATATTCGAGTGGGATTTAACAATTCGTTCGATAATTCTTGAGTTAAGCTGGCAGTATAGGACGTTCGGCTAAATTTATTTATTAACTGGCCTTTTGTGTATCACACTTATCTTGTTGATCATTTATGATCCTTGTAGTTGATTGATCATTGGATATCTTGCCTGTGCGTCGTTATGCACGTCGTAAGTGCTTTTGATCCTGATATTTCATGATTTCTAGTTAAGATTTTTTCGTACGTCGTTACGTACCTAGCATGGTCTATTGATCACTTTTCCATCGGTATGGAGATACCGTGTCTTTTTGACTAAATCTACCCCCTTCTTGTCAGCTATATAGTTCTAGTTCGGTGTGAGATCACCAAGCCTTCGGGCTAAAACAACTCATTTGTTACCTCGTTGTGCCGGTATGAGTCACAAAACATTTGTGCTAAATTAATTAAACAAATGTATCATTGCGTTCTAAACTCAAGATCAAGAATGAGGGAACGCATCCCGCTTCTTGTGACTCCATTTCTTGAGTCAAGGTACGTGTCATTAATTCCTTAATGTCATTTACCTTGTTCAGAGATTATTTTATTTATGCTCTTTTGATATACGTCAATCGCGTTCTTCGTTATCAAAAGATATCATTTGTGTTTTATTCGTAAGTTGATAAAGGAATTTTAGTCCTTTATGCCATCCCGAATGATTTATTGAATTTTTATATTTCGTGAGATTTGTGTGAACGTTAGAAATTATGAGGACTTTCTTATGTTAACTTGTCCATCGGGTGCGTTAAGGATCTCGAACGAGATATGGGACGCCATGTTGTAATTCGGAATTCCTAAACACCATTATGTGACAATCTGACATTCGAAATGATCCCTAAAATTAAAATTCACTCCTGATAAGTTAATCAAAATAATAATATTTTGGATTTTTGCGATTTTTCGTAATTGTTTCTTATTTTTCTAGATAATTTATTTCTACATTTCGTTGGAGCAATTCCAAGAATTTGAGTCGTTAAGATTTTTAATTAGAAAATTATCTTAAATCCTGTTGTCCCGAAGTGGTAAGTTGTGCACTACTTATCCGTCTTCTTCTCGATGTTTCCGATTTTCTAAAATTGATACTCGAGTTTCTGAATATTGGGAATTTCGTATAATTCCTAACGATTTGTCTTTATGGTTACTAAATGAGATTTAGTACCTAGTTAGAAATCGATTTCCCCGAATAGTTCATTGGTATTCCGTTACCAATAATTGTTATCGATTTCTAGTTCATTGGTATTCCATTACCAATATTTGATTATCGATTTGTAGTTCATTGGTATTCTGTTACCAATATTTGTTTATTGGTTTCTAGCTCGTTTGTATTCCGTTACCAACCTTGAATCATTGATATTAAAATTGATTATTCCTTCGAGAATTGCTCTCCTTAGCTAAATTCGTTGGAATCTCTGTGTTATGCTTTGGTTGATGTCAGCCACCTTGTCGCAAGAATAAAGCGCTCAGGTTCGATGTCCGCTACATTGTCGTGATTGAGTTTGGGGATGGAATAGTCAACCATCGTAAATTTCCATTTCATATCTTAAGAGAAATATCTACTATTGATATCTCGCGTCTGTAGGACGCAGTCCCGTTGTTTCCTGAAATTCCAAATTAGATTCCCATGGTTTTTGTGCAATCTATCGATTCTCATCCCCTTGAGAATCATACTAAGAAAGGCGAGTCTATTTGAATTCATAGCGCTTATGAATTTTTCTGAAGTTATTTTACCCGTTTGAGATGACTACCTTTATGGGTAATGGAGTTCGAGATTGAACTCTAATTTTTATGATCTTATGAGACGAAATGGGGGTCTTACCTAGCCGTTGGTGTGACCGTTTCATTTCATGTCAGTTCTTGTGGTACCACTCTGCGGTATTATTTTTGGTTGTCACTTATTACTTCAATCTTAAGGAATTGCGAGGACGCAATTTTTTTTAAGGGGGGAAGTCTGTAACAACCCGCATATTAAACGACAATATATTTAAATATTTTATTTAAATATAACGTCGTTAATCGTTAATCAATTGTGTATCCAAAAAGTAACATTTTGCATACGGTTGAATTTGGACTTGAAACCACTTCCGTTGAGTCCGGATCATCGTTTACGACCTTTTTGACTATAAACATCGATATGTTTGGAGTTAATGAACTTTAATACTTTGGTTAGGTCTTGGTTTGGCTAACCTAGCCTACCTTATAATCCCCACCTAGCTCTCTCCTCCTTTATTCATTCTCACTTCGACAAAAGAAATAGAAATAGGGAGAGGGAAAGGGAAATTAAAATCCTAAGCCCTAGAATCCAATAAAAATTCAATCTTTGTCGTGTTTCGTCACCTCCTAGCTTAGGTAAGTTGATTTCTATCTTCTCCATCATCTCCTCTATGCTATTTGAGAATCTCTATGTTCCTAATGCATAGGGTTATTGGGTTTCATATGTGTAGGTTGGCCTTTGTCGATTCGAGTGAGAGGATAGCACCTTTAGCTTGGATTCCTTCTTGTTGATTGCTCCATTAACACCATGGTGGTTTCTTTAGTAGAACTCACATCTATGCCTCAAGCCTATGTGCTTGTACAAGTGTAATTTAGGACCATTTCATGTTGCATTTGCTTGTTGAATTGGTTAGGATAGTTTACACTTTTTCGGTTCCTTCGTTGAATTTCATTTGAAGTAGAAATTATGACATATGTTATTCACACGATCAATGCACATGATTTGAATCGATACCGTGGTCGTTGGAGTCACCATAATCGCCTCGGCAATGTTCCGCACCTTTATTAATCGCTTGATTAATTTTCGATCATTTTAGTTCGTTTAGAACCTATAATCAAAATCTTTGCATTCGAGATTTGCGAGTCGATATGGTGGATCGAAGTGTCTCGTTGATGTCCCAAAGAAGTCATGAACCTCAATGATCGACGACGGACGCTCGCGGTGGATGAATCCCCCTAGGTTCAACCTGGGCAAAGGCCCAGGTCATAACCGGTCGGCCGGCTAAAATAGTGGCGGTCGACCGGTTTTGTCACTGTGAAAAACTGGTCGACCGACCCTATTTGACTGGTTGACCTGTCAACGTCAACCTGGGCTGTTTTGTCTAGGTCTGACCCAATTCCGATCGTGCACTTCCACACACGTTCACGTTTGTTTTTGGACTCCTTCTTCGCTCTTTTGTGCATGTCGATGGTCTTTGAATTCACCAGAGATCATCGTCGTCACTACGGATATTGCCCAATCTTTTGTGGGTGCACTCCGGTAGATAGAATTCTGTAATCTGGGCTCTCTACCCAGAATCAGTCGACCAACCTATTTTTGATCGATCGACCGATTTCTTGCTGTGGACCAGAGGGACCTCGGTCCACAGTCTACCCCATCCATGCTCTTTCCCGGCCGGAGCTCGGACCGTTCGGACTCCATTTGTGAACTTCAGCTTTACGAATTCACAGAATCCAGCAGCTCGATTCATCGACTTTGATTCTCAATTGGTTCTTCCAATGTTGATTATTTTTGGCTTATTCACATTGTTTAAGATGTGAATTGAATAAGTGATCGTTCTAAAGCCTGTGCGCTCTATTTTGTATATCGAATTTATTCGATACTCTTGTTAATATGATTCACGCCATTAAAATGTGAATTATTGACTCGATATCCTTCGAGTTCATTCCATTATAGTTTAGAATCTTCGTGTATTAGTTTTGAGATTTTTATTCATTCATCTATGAAATTTACGATCTTTATCCTTTTCGGTTCCCTATTTGTGTTATAACGAGAATTTTTGAATCAGCGATTGCCTTGGTGATCGTACTTTGATCCATGGCACCTAGTTTTCGGTCTTTGTTTCCTGTCGCTCATGGTGATTTCTGATCCTTTCTTAATGTCATTGGATTCACTAACGAGCTATATGTATATTTGATTTATAGAATTTATATTTGATGGTTTATGATTTGAATTTATGTCATTGTGACGTGAATCCCCTTGATCGATTTGCCTCAGCAATCGTACTATTGTTTATTGTCACTTCAGAATTATAAGAGGGTTTATATATTATTGATGGACCACGAATCCTTCTACAGATTCCAATCTATTAGTGTGTACGGATCCTCTTTACTCGATCGGACGAGAAATCTAGTTTATTTACCTTAGTAAAAATAAGGACTATGACCCCTTATATGTTTACTTCGGCGAATAACTCTTGGACTCGTGCGTTCGAACACGATGTGATGATCCTTGTTGTTTTGAGTATGAACCAACAATGAGTTCGTAAATATTTGAGAATAGTGAGTGGTTATGGGACATTTAGCTATTTTCGTATATTAACTATCTCGGAGTAATTTATACTCACTGGATAGATGCGGTCCTTTTATGATTTGGCATAGCTTTCTGGCTACATCTCCGGGAGACGGTGGTTCACTTTGATAGGTTCCACGCTATCAGTGGAACTCCAGTCAGATAGTCTCTACACTATTTGTCGATACCTCCCGTTCATTTTATGACTTATGTTTTGTGGCCCTCGATCGCCCGAGTGGGATTTACGATTTGTGGCCTTCATCTATGGGACTTCGGTCCAAGCTTCATGATTTATGTGTTTTCCCTCTATCGGGGTCACGCCCCGTACCGTGGGGAGCTTCGGCTCAAACATATGGGTTCACTACCTTGAGATTGTATCTCGTCTTTTATGACAGGTCTCTTTATGATGTTTTCTGGATTTCTTGCTTGATTTCTGGATTCTTGATTACTTTGATGCGATGGTCATCAATTTGATGTGTATTTGGCATTCCATTGTCATTCCTTGTTTATCTTGATGCATATGGCATCCATTGGATTTATTTGGCATTCCGTTGCCATTCATGTGTTTAGTTTATTTGGCATTCCTCTGTCATTTCCTGTTGTGTGCTATTATTTGAATGTTGCATTCTACATTAGCATGATATTATTTAGAGATATTTGTGTGCAGCCATTCCATTGTCATTTCCTGATTGTGTTGACATGCCAAGTTTCATATTTATTTATGATTAGAGATTATTACTAGAATCATGTCATCATGTGTTATATCTCTTATTATCTCAATTTACTTGATAAGTACAGCTAGACTAACTCGTTTATTATTTATTCTTATAAATAATACTCGGGTTAGACCGAGTCATTTTAGGTACTCCTCTGGGACTCATCGCAGGATTGATCTCCTGCCTTCAGCTTGCTACTCTGTCTCCGTAGATTTATGTACTTTTGTACCTATGAATTATCTATCGTTGAGTATATATTCTTTTCTTTAGATCATGTTGCATGTATCTATTCTTTTGGGATTAGTGGATCTTTGTTGACTACTAACTTGTTGTACATATTCTTGGTTTATTCATATTTATTCGGCCTTTGTGATATAATTATTTTGTGTCTGGCTGTGATATATATTATTGTTGTTGTCTATTTTATACTGCCTTCCGGATTACATATAGTCGTTTTGTAGTTGACCTATGGGCCGAATGGTCATGTTGAAATTTTAATCGTTATTTTCAATGTGCATTCCTTACATGGAGTAATCATACAATCGGTCGCTCTTCACAAACCTTATTCTCCATTATGGTCTACGACATTTGTCTGAAATGAACTGGACGATAATGGGTATAGAGGCGGGGCGTGACGCATAAGTTTTATTAACTTCAATATGATTTTATCCAAATAAGCAGTAATAGGTAAATGTCTTTTCTCCATAATCCATTTATTAAAACTCTCTGAACAATTAGATGACATTTCAACATAGAGACAAGCAGGAAAAAATATTAGTAAACTTCTCAAAAGGAACTCCACTCAAAAAGTTTGCCACTATGGGTCCACCAACATATTTAAAATTCTTCAACATAGCAATAAAATCAATCAAATTGGAATCATAAGCAACTCGTGCAAACATGTTTAACAAAAACTCCTTCTTTGATTTGAAAATTTCAGATTTTAGAGCAACCTTTAAATTGTTGTTCAAATGATAAAAACAAGAACCATGAACTGAATTTGGGAACACTTTGCAATAACAACAAGGATACCAGGATGACGACCAGAAATGAAAACAAAGCTTCTACTATCATCTTCAAGAAATTCTTTAAGTTGTTCACAATACCAAATCCAGTTGTCTTTATTTTCTCTAGACTTAATAGCAATTTCTATAGGAACCTGTTAAAAGAAGAAAACATATAATCAAATAAACGATAAAATAAATAATAGCAACAATTCTAAATAATTTTTTCAGATTTTAAGAATAGCTGCATACTTGTATGCAAATATTCAAAATAATAGCATACTTGTATGCAAATATTCAGAATAGTAGCATAATTGTATGCATGTATTAAGAATAGTTGCATTCTTGTATGCATACATTCAAAAGATTTTTATACCTATATGCATTCAGTAAGAATAGTTGCATACATGTATGCATATATTAAAAATAACTACATGCATGTTGTCATATACATACAGAAAAATATATACTGTAAAAACACAAAAGTCGGCCACCGTGTGCTTTACTATTTGTTCATAATGTTTTTGTTTCAACTTTTGTAATCTACCTAACCTTAATGTATGTATTAATGTGTATATATGTCTCATTGTTTGCGTTATATATTGTAATTTATACATGATATTAGAACGTTTGCTTCTACAATTCTATCAGCTTCTAGGATTATAATCAGCGTCTTATGGATATTAATTTACCTTACTTTCTTTTACCCGGGTATAAATATGCTGCTGGACATGGTTGCTTGCAAACATAAAAAATCGAAACAACTCATTCATGTATTAAGAATGATTGCATATTTGTATGCATACATTCAACAGATTTTCATACCTGTATGCATTCATTAAGAATAGTTGCATTCATGTATGCATATAATAAGAATAACTGCATACATGTACGCATATACATAGAGAAAAATTTATAAACTATAAAAACACCATACCTTCATTTCCATTTTTACCAGTAATAGCCATCAAACAACCTTGAGCTCTTCCCTTCATAAAAGCAGCATAAAAAAATTAAAGGCCGACAATATTGAAATCCATATGCATAAGCATCAAATCCAATTAAAACCCTCTCAAATTGACGTGTAGCATCATTACACTCCAAAACAACTTTACTCGCAGAATTAGTAGTAACAATAGCATCACAAAACGACTGCAAATGATTATAAAACATTATATCGCTTCAATGTAAATCTTCTAATGCCAACCTCTTCCCATTATAAGCAAAATAGTACTTCAAAATAACATTATACTCAGTTTGAAACAAGTTAATAATGTCCTTGGTCTTCATTAACGGATTAGAATGAATATGATTATAAACCAACAACTTAATCAATTTACTAGATACAACATGATTGTTTATTTGACACCCCACGTCCTTCACCCTTTATCAGAATGCGCTAAGTTCCGTGAAACGTTATAGGTAAACAGAAACAGAATCTCACAAGACGAATATAAAAATAGCAGCTGAAATTTAAAATTTCATTATTCAGTGAAAAAGCAGCATAGTCTCAAAACCATTACAACATCAGTCTAAATACTGAAACCAAATACATCAGACCAAAACATGTGTCTTGCGCTAAAAACCATAAGAGTACAGAAATGTAAAATCATAATCCCCAATTATAGCCATAACAAAGTAGAAAAGTAGTCGAAGTGATACATCAAAGAAGATCCAGATCCAAGCAGAAACAAAGAATCTTAATCACGACTGAGCGTTCCCACCCTGAGAACCTGGGGGGAGGGGGGGGGGAAGGAAAGAGAGACATGAAAACAAAAAGGGTCAAACATAATGTCTGGCAAGTCCAGTGACTATTAGCATATAAAGAAGTAAAAGTATCAAGACAAGTAAATAAACTGGATAAGAGATAATAGTAACATACAGCAGGTATAAATAGGATGAACATGATAAGCAAAATAAACAGGATAAACTATGCTTTGCACTTAATTTTCTCTACACCAATACTAGTACAACAGGATTTATGACAGGATTATGTGTTCTCTAATATAACATAAACGAAATGATCCCAACAGAAACATAATGGTAGGTTTAGTTGTACTTCTAGTTATATAATGGGTTTTACCCCAAACAGAAATAATAGGTACCTCAATAGAATATAATTTGTGTTACCCCAAACAGAAATAACGGGTAACCTAATAGAAAAAGGCAGGACTAAATGCACCCTAATTACTACCCCGAGTGATTGGTTGGCTAACGTGTAAATATCATGTCTCGTCCCCACAGTAGGGTGTATTACTTCCTAAAGTGACAACCTATAGAAGGACACAGACCTATATACTGGTGCTACGACGACTTATTTTCCCCCATATATCGGACTCATGTACTCCCATGACTCCGTTGGAACGCCCCCGTATACACCCCCTTTCAAATGAACCTCTTACTATCAGTTCAGTATGCGTGCCCTGACCCCTACCTAGTTTGGGGTACCTGTTTAATACTATAATGGGTTACTGACTAATATGGGCCCTACACAGTAGATAACACAAGCCAAACCCCTAAAACTTGTGTCCCCAATTAACTAGGATTTTAACAGGTTAAGTTTTATAGCATAACCCCCACGAATTTAACAGGTTATAGACTAACAGGTTCGTATTACCCCCACAGATTTAATGGGTTAAGTTTTACAGGTTAACAGGTTTATATAACCCCAACAGATGTAGCAGGTTAAGTCTTACAGATTAACAGGTTCATATAAGTCCAACAGATTAAATAAGTTTACTTAACCCCATTGTTCTAACAGATTTACTTAACCCCCACAGATTTAATAGATTCCACAGGTTATCTATAGGTCTATTAATATGTTATGATTAATCTTTAAATTAAGCCTACAGATTTACATGTTCATACACCCTAAAGTTTCAGTCATATTCCACGTACAAGGTATGCCCCAAAATTCCCTCTTTTACTTTCATTTCCAAACATTCCTCAATTATCCCAATTTTGTTTAGATATGAATCAGTTTAATAATAGGCATATGCTCATATCCAGGTTTATTAACATGTCAAGATTACTACTAAATTTTATATCTAAAAGTAACGTGAACTCACAGAGATTGGATTTAAAGAACAGAGGATAATATGTTGATGTTACAGAAGGGATTCTTGTATAAGTCAGATAAGAATTGTCTTGATTCAATCAAAGTTTCGACATCATCTCCCTATCTTCATCTTAAATTTTTAAAAAAGAGATTTGAGGAAGAAGTATAAAGAATTGTAATTGATTTGATAGCGTTTATATAGAGTTTACAAGACAATCCTTAACCGTTAGATCCTTGTTTTTAAATCCGATCCGTTCAGAAAAATAATGAACCTGGTTAACAAAGTAGTCCAGAACTAGAAAAATGAATTTCGTCAGATCGTGTGTGGGTAGACCCACCCAACCTGGGTCGACCCATAGGTCGACCCAGACTAGTCGTAGGCCGGTACACAACGGGTCTGGTTCTCGTCCTTGCTGCCTTTGTTTCCCGCTTCGTTTATTTTGAATTATATTTATATATATATATATATATCCTTCTTATATGTATACAAACTTCTAAACTTAATATCTTTCTCATACGTTATTCGTTTTACGCAAACTCGGAGTCTATCTGAACCAGAATTCCGAGACAAACATAATGGTATAGTCCGTTTTACTTAATTCCTAATATTTAATTAACTATCTCTTTAGTTTATTAATGTTCTTTAAAATTATAGGTGTTACATTCTCCTATATTTAAAGGGTTTCATCCTCGAAATCTCCAAGTTAAGAAGAATCACTATAAGAAAAGGAGTTATCTACAATTGCAACTCACAACATTTTGGTCTCCATGCCGTAGAAATAACGCAGGAGTACGTTGGTTTTATATTAAAACGTTGAGGCAAATTTAAGAGGGAATGAATTTTCACTTCCCTCCACTATTACTAAGATAGGCCATGAATCCATAATATTTCCCTAAAATTTTAAATTCTCAATTACAAATTTTCCATCCAATTTTCGTCGTCTGCCTAATCTTTGTCTCACTTTCGAATCTCCGGTCACTTCGCACTATTGCTCTTGGTCTCTCGGTTGTCACAACGGAAGGCAATCAGTTCCAGTGGAGGAATTTCCATTCTAGTGGAGGTCGGACCCATAGATCTCGTTCAGTCTTCTTCGTCCTTAAGTCGTTTGTAAGCATTGCCTTAAGTATTTTAACTTTTTCATTGATTAGCCAATGTTCAGTTTTTTCTAACATCTGGTATGTCTGCTGAAAATGTTGACTGTGTTATTAGCAGTTTATTAGAAGTTGTGTTTCATTTAGTATCACTGTTTTATTTAAATAGTTATGTTAATTTGCTTGTACTCAACAATAGACTATTACTTCAAATTTTTGAAATTTGCTTGCTTTTGTAGTAGACGATGATGGATAAAAATTGGGTGAATCTACACAGGCTACCACATAATTCTCAACATAAATGTTGTTTGAAAATCATATCCTATATTTTGACGGAAGCTAAAAGATAAAAAAATTCAAAGAACTAGTAGTCAGTATCATCAAGGAGCTCGGAAGTTTGTGCATACCGCTATGAAAAATTCTGGAAACGTAGAAAAAATTCTATGTCCTTGCTTAGATTGTCGAAATCTTGGTCATCAATATGAGAAGGTGGTAGTTGAGCATCTGATTATAAGAGGAATGGATCGTGTATATAAGACAAGTAGGTGATATTGTCACAGTGAGCACATAAATATAAGCACATATGTTAAGTTCGATGACATATATGATTTAGGCTAACTGACAAAAACAAATTATTTAGGCTAAGTCATATTTTTATGTAGCTATAATTGTACTTCTATGTTTTAAAGTCTCCTAAAATGCCGTTATTTGATGTGAAAAACAATGTTGTTTTCCTGTAAATGACATATTGAGGTGTAGCATATTCAGGATGGCCTTAGCGCACAAATGTTTGGATTGTATAGTTCTGCTATATATTTTATGTTTTTCCTCATGTTTTAGTAATAGGAAATGATGCCAATAATGCGGAAACAAAAAAGGAGCCAAAAATATATTGTACAAGCCTAATAAACAGAAGAAGTATATTGAAGACAACAACGTTCAAAGTGAGGGAAATCCACAAGTAGTAGTAGAAGATAATCCACAATTAGTAGTAGATAATCAAGCACAAGCAGTAGAAAATAATCCATAAGTAGTAAAAGGTAATCGAGGACACGCATTAGAAAATAATGACAAGAAGTAGAAGATAATCCTAGTGCATTTGAGAACCGTACAATGCAAAACGAATAACACGTGGAAGCAAATGGATTAACTGAAAATGCAAACGCTAGTCGACCAAAGAAAAGAAAGAGTAAAGGTCCTACGAAAATGAAAAGACTTCCTTCAAACTTCACAAATCATGTTTAAGTTGAATTTAATGAGAATGCTGAACCAGTATGTCAAGGATCAGTCCATTTATCGTCTTTTTTAGGACCACTTGTACGAGAGCCTGTTCCAGTCACTCTAAGTAATTGGAGACACCTTGACATTGGTCTAAAAGCCATTTTATGGGATTGCGTTCAGGTATATTTTGTAAATTTTATCTAGTTATGTCTATTTAACTCATTGTTTTATACCAAATAAAAAATCCAAACATCTGGATTTAATATCAAACGTCTGGATACCTATTCAGGCATAATATTATAGGCCCAGAAAAATATAAGACGTTTGGATAAAATACCCAGACGTTTGAGTACTTCTTCGGGCTTAATAGGTTAGGCTGAGAAAAAATTCCAGATGTCTGAATAAAATATTAGACTTTTGGATAAAATATCAGATGTCTGTATTCTTCTGCAGATATAATTCTCTAGCCCAAGGAATCAATCAGACGCCTGGCTAAACTAACTAGACGGCAAAATATTTATTCGGGCATATTACTTTAGACCCGAAAAAAATCCAGATGCCTGGATTAAATATCAAACGTCTGAATTCTTCTACAGATAATTTTTTTTTAGATAGAGAACACTATCAGACGTCTGGATAAAATATCGAGACGTCTGAAAACATCTTCAGGCAATTTCCTTTAGGTCGGAGAAAAATCCAAACGTCTGGATAGATTTTCAGACATCATATTGATATTCAGGTTGCTTTGTTTTTCTACTCTCAAACATCAGGAAAAATATCCAGACGTCTGACACACCTGTTTCACCTGTGCATGTCTTCCTTGTTGTCGAGCTATAGCCATATATAATAAAAGTTTCATATCCACAATATTATCCATCCACAATAACGTACCTAAATTACATAACAATAGCATATCCGAATTATGTAACAATAACATACCCAAATATCATAACGAATATAGCAACAACATGTCCAAATTGCATATCGAACATAACATATCCAAGTTAAAGGTTTTAACTTAATTTCTGGTTATGAATTTACTTGGTGATTGTAACAACCCGGAAAATCTGAACCAATTTAAAAAAATTTAAATTGGCTATTTTGGTGGATTTTAAATATTTAAAATAAATATTTTAAATAATAACAATGAAAAGTAAGTTTGAATCGACGTTTGAAAATAAATATAATTAATTCTAATTATAAACAAGGCCTGAAATGGCGCTGTAGTTTCAAAATTAGAATTCAAACTTTGACTGACTGTACCGGGTGTAAAACAAAACGGATTTGAGTGAAACCAAAAATATTTAAATCTGTTAGTGAGTACCTTTCTAATGAATCTGAAAAATCTAAGTTTCATAGCGGGAAGCAAAAGTTATGGCTAAATGAATTTTCAGAAAGATCGCTATAGAGTTTATATAGCCCGTGAAAATGGCCATTTTGCAAACGACCTTGGAATTCGACGAAACCACTTTTGTTGGATCCGGGATGTTAAATTATTGCTAGGTTTCAAATTTCATAATTTTTGAAGCTAGTATGTGAGCGTGGCAAAGGAAAATGTGTTTGGACGATTTCTATAAAATTGGATCGACCAGAAAAGGGCCATTTTTCAAACGGTCTCAGAATTCGACGAAATTAGTTTTTTTGGGACCGTATCTTCAAAACATAGCTAGATTTATTTTTCGGGAATTTTTAGAATTAGTATGTGGCCCCGGCAAATTGAAATGTACGTTCAAATCAAATATTGAATGTTTTATATTTTAATTTGAAGAAAAACTGACTGAAACAGTCGAATGGGCCTACGAAACATATCCCATTGTGTTCGGAATGGTGGTATTTAGATAGGGACGACAGTCGTTGGGCTTGAATTGGGGTTCGTGGGTAAAAGAGGGTATTTTCGAAATTTAAAAATATATAAAAAAATCAAAAAAATCTCATTTGTCCACCTCAAACTTTCTCTCTCTCCGACGATCAAATAACAGGCGGAAACCCCTCAAAACTTCCCCCTCCGATTCCTCCTCCTACACACAATAAAACACCATGCTCCTTTGGAGATTTTCGTAGTGCTATGAACGATCTTCAAATCCATATATTGTTTGTATTTTTTCGTCGAGGATACAGGGAGAAATCGAGCTCAAAAGTCTCGAGCTTCCAGTCGCCACCTCGAACACCACAGGCGATCGAACGCCTCCCCCCTCCAGGCACAGGTGCACCGCTCCTCCCCCTTCGACGCTGAAAAGGCTGATCGACGAATAGCTACACGGATTCGAAGAAAAATCCAAACCTAGTTTTGAAAAAATCAGCTGAGGTATGGCTATTTTAAAATAAACTATATTATAGCACTTTAAAGCGCTACGGTTTTTGATTTCACTGTAAAAATCATATCTTTTTCGTTTGTTGACGAAATTCAGTGAAACAAGAGACAGTGGACTTGTGTGGATGTCTTCAACATTCTAGAAGAGACCGCATATTTTTCTGAGCCTTCTGCTATTTTTGGTGGAGTGGAACCCAATGTGAGATTTCTGAATTATAAACGATATGGAAAACAATGACGTATAAATTATATAGTCGATGTATGAGTTATATAAGCGTTGTACACCATGTGGATAAGCGTTGTATAAGTTGTACGTTCGATGTATAAGTTATATATGCGTTGTAAAAATTATATATGTGTTGAAATAGAAGTGAAATGCTATATATATATATATATATATATATATATATATATATATATATATACGCCCCTCATCCACAAACCATGGACGATATTTATTGGTAGTGATTGGTGTGAAAATTGATTGATAGCGAGTGGTTGATTAAAATTGTTTGTGGTTGAAATTGATTGATAGTGGTTGAAAAATACCCGTTTGTGTTGAGAATTATTTGGTTGAAACCACATAGGATTAGTTTGTGGAAATGAAAAAATATACATGCCGCCTGCGTGCGATTTAGATGCATGAAATCCCCATTGTCAAAAGCTGCGAGGCTTTAAGGTAGAGCGAGGAGCCGTACTAGGGACGGCCCCGGTTTTAACTACCCTGCCGTTATGCTGCCGAAATTTTGAATAATATTCATGTGTTAGAATTATTTTCACATATTGAAACTATATTCATGTGTCGAATAGAAATTCATGTGTTAAATGGTATTCGTGTTTGAAATAAATTGTTTTACAATAAAAATCATATTTTTACCATCTATATGAACTATATAAAATAGTCGTGTTTTGAAATAAATTGTTTTGCAATAAAAATCACATTTTTATTATATACATGAATTGTTAAAAATAGTGAAGTGTTGAAATGAATGTCGGGTGGATAAAAATATCATTTTTATCCAATGTATGAAAAAAATATAGTTTTGAAATCGAAGAATTGATTATATTTATATATATTTATAAATAGAATTGAAATATATCGAATAATGAAGCTGTAGTTCGTGTTTCGAAACCGTGATTTCAAACGATTAGTGCGGGAGATCCGACCATCGGATTTTCCCGAAACCTAAACCGTTGGGTTCGCTTTGGAAATATCTTTCCAACGACACCAACTTTGTAAAGATCCAACGGTTGGATTCTCTGGAATGTTTAATTCAAATCTGAAGAAAACAGCGCCAGAATCAATTATATATATATATAATTAAATTAAATCGAATAACGACGCTGTAGTTCGTATTTTGAAATCGAAGCTTCAAACGAGTGTACCGGGGGATCCGACCGTCGGATTTTCCCAAAACTGGAACCATTGGATTCGTTTTGAAAAGATCTTTCTAATGATGTAAAATTTGTGATGGTCCAACGATTAGATTTTCAGATATGTGTAAATCAAATCTGAAGAAAAACAGCGCCACGACCGCGTTATAGCCCGAAGCGTCGTTTGAATGAATTGGCTGTTTTTAAATAAATAGAAATAGCGATAAATCGTTATAAAATATTACAAACGATATGGAATGTGAAATTTAGAAATTAACTGAAGGTTAGCTGAGTCGAATGGTTTCCTGGGTTTTGATCTGATGTTGGTTTCGGCCTTCGGGGTTAATATTTGGGAAATCGTCCTCTTACTAATTTACGGTTAGTGACTGATGAATTGAAATGAGGCGTATGTTGTGTTTGTGTAGCACTTTTTACTATATACGCGAGTTGCTCAGAAAGACCGGGTTTATCCCATGGGTCAACTGCTTCAAATATACAACTGAATTGACGATAGGAAGTTGAAGATGAAGATGGTGGTTGAAGACCGAAGATCTTCACCTCGGATGGATGGTAACTGATGTCCTGATTGTGAGGCATCCCGAAATATGGATAATGAGTGGTGATCGTCCAGACGTACGTGGAGATTGATGGGTATGTGAGGTATATAGTGCCTCTGGTTTCGTTCAGACCCAGAACGAACTTGTAAATGGAATGTGTGTCTAACATTGGATTTTATTCTGTGTTGATTGATCTCTATTAAATATACATCTGTTTGGCGGCTGAGAATTTACTCTCTTGCTTAACGCCCTTCTCTGAGATGCACGAGCTCAGAGGTTGTATATCGATGGACATCAGTCGCATGGCAAGAATTGCTAGTGTGGCATGCCTAAGTGGCAAATGATCAAGGCTTCTGTTGAAAAGAAAATTCTTGTGGTTGATGATCAAAGCACGACCTGTGTGGCGTAGCTTTGTGTATAACGTGAATTCGCGAGCCTCAACCCCAGTATGGACCAGAAACGGGAGAGGACCTCAGGGAGGGCATGTGTTTCCTTCTAGTTAGAGGTGGTGTCAGTGCTTGAACTGGATGACATTAATATTATTTTCATCTATGTGGTTGTTGCTGTTGCGAGGCGCCTCGGATATATCGGTGACTGTGTGAAGCCGATGGAGCCATTCGTTGGCTCATTTACGCCCCAAAGGGCGGGGAAACGTAGTGTTCAGGAATTTTAATCCACATCGGTGGACCGGCCCTGTCGCTCCAAGGGTCACTCGAGCTCTGATCCTGAGACATGGGCTAGATTGTCTCGAAGTCGGTAAGGACTATCTTTTGCCTTGGTTCATGACGGAAATCCAATTTCTAAATACGTGACTGTGCGGTTTTGATTGTAAATCTATATTTGGCGACATAGTGGCATGGGATGCTCATGTCGTCTACGATTGATAGTTATGATTGAAATTGTTTTTGAAACTTATAAACACTAGTAATAATATCAAATGCTTTTGTTTATTTCGTATCAAGCATATTTTGGCCATTATAAGGTAAAAACTCTATCCTCCGGTTTGCGTTGCATTGTGTGATGGGAACTGAGTCTTATAATGGCTTCGTTTTTATAAAAAGCATTGCGATGTTTAAAAGATTTATTTGTTTTAAAGCACTGGCAATCCAATGGAGTAAACCCGTTCCACAAAAGTGGCGGGGTTCTGTGATTAGCCATATTATAAAATGTGTTATGTAGATTTCTCATACCAGTCCCATGACTGACTCGTAGTTTGTTTCACTTGCAAACTCGGGTGCCTCTTTTTCTACATGGGCAGCCTTGTATTCAGGTTGTAGCAGGCTCTTTCTGGATAGCTGGAGCTGAAGATGGATTCTATCATTTATCTCTTTTTATGCTGTTCAGCTCCTATTGTACATATTATGTTTGTTTTCCGCTGTAGACATTTATGTATAGCTGAACTGTATTTGTACTATGTATGATCCTGTATACTGTGTAACTCTGATGATTTCGTTTATCCAGTGTATTATTTGTACATTATCTAGTGTATTTATTTAATTATGTTCTGCCATTATCTGTTTATGTGTTATATTCCAAAAATTACCCTTGCCTTCGTCAGTACGTGGTTTGGGGTCGTCACAGTGATTCACTAGGTGGATGCATTTTAGCGTACGCACCCAACTAGGATTTCATGCTTATTAACTTTATTGAAGTGGCAAATGCTGCTTCACTTAACGTAATGAAAATTGCAACTCCTTACAGTTAAGAAATTTATTTTGAAGCAACCTTTGCTATATTTGAAGCATACTGTGTAGTGGAAGTAATATACATTTGTGTTGTTGTACATGAGAAATGTTTTCATGGGGTTATCTGTTTTTCCATTGCAGTAAAAGAAAAAGAGATAACCTCAGGAAAACACTTCCCTACAGCAACACAAATGTATATTACCTACACTACATAGTTTGCTTCAAATATAGTAAAAGTTGCTTTAAAATAAATTGCTGAACTGCAAGTAGTTGCAAATTTCGTTACGTTAAGTGAAGAAAAATTTGTCCCTTGAATAAAGCTATTAAAGCATGAAAGCCCGATTGGGTCCGTGAGCTCAGATGCATCCACCTATTGGATCATCGAGTAAATTCTTCAGCTTGGTCATGCTTCATCTGCTTCATAGTCTGTAAATAGTTAAGATACATGCATTAGCACATCACTCAATCAAAAATCACACAACTAAATATGGATAACTTGAACTTTAATCACATGTTTAATTTTAAACATACATATACAAGCTTTATACAATAAAGTTAGGAAAACTTACTAGTAGGAGGCGGTTGACAATAAGAGGATGCCATTGAAGTTAAATTCAGAGGAAAATTTTGATTTTTAGCCATTGAAGTTAATTTTAGGAGGCCACTGTAGTTTATACCCAAATGAGGCCT
This sequence comes from Allium sativum, assembly GCA_030737875.1. NCBI lineage: Eukaryota > Viridiplantae > Streptophyta > Magnoliopsida > Asparagales > Amaryllidaceae > Allium > Allium sativum. The sequence goes on along the minus strand of CM060920.1, from coordinate 52,266,850 downwards.
AAACCAGCAATTTATATCCATTATAAGTTCTCAGAAGAGGGCTAAATGCAAAATTTCCTTTTTTTTAATTACAGGCTAGATTTGTGTTGAATGGGGAATGGAAAAAGGTCCCCATATTTCGGGAAATGGGATGTAATTTTAGGTGTTCAAAATGCACGTTAGTCAATAAATTGGTCAAAGAAAAGTCCAAGGAGGAAAGACTTCAAATGTAACCAGATAATATCAAAACTATGACGGAGTTGAATGATTTTATAACCTTAAAAACTAGTCTAAAGTTTAAGGTAAATTATGTATAAATGGTCATCTTTGTATATGTAAATTAACTAGTCAGCAATTTTTTATTTCAGCAACAAAGTGAAACATACAAAGCCATCAGACGCAGACAGATGCCACATACATGCAGCCGTAAAGGAATGGCATACTTGGCTACTGATTTAGTCAGAAATAATTTTAACTTGTGATCCTGTCATGCCATATATAGAGTTATGATAAATTATTTTATTACAATTTTTATTACTGTAAAAAATGAGAGTCCAGATCCCTCATCTGTCCGTCGATCTGATGTTTGGATTAAATCTCACACTCGAAAAAACGGTGAGCCGACAAGCTCGGTTGTTGAAGAAACTATTATATGTGATTTAATTTTAAATTGAAATATTACAAATGATTTTAGAATGTGATAATGTTGAAAGTTACAATGTATGTTGTCCTTTACAGGAGAAGATTAAAAAGTTTAACGCTGAATCACAAGCTACCTCGACAACTTCTGTGAGAGAAGATGCTCTTTCAGCACTGCTGGGAAACGATAGACCAGGACGATTAAGAGGAAAGACCCACACCAAGTTTGTTTCGTCACAAGCTAACCAAAAACAAATAATGCAACTACAAAACAGAGTTGCAGATTTGGAGAAGATGGTTCAAATGCTAGTATCACAAAACTAGGTACTTCTAAAACGAATGGCTATAAGATATAACTTGTACGTAGCAATTAGTTATTTGCATTCTGTGAGTTTAGAATCGTAGTAAATCATTGAATAAACTATTTTTTGAGTAATGACTACATAAATAATTCATAATAAAATTCAAGTTGTCATATAAACCTAAAGATAAAATAAAGATTGAGTACATGCAGCAGTTTCATACTTCACTTTTCGCAAAAGCAAAAGATGAATCCAGAGATAGAATAAATTCAAGTTGGACACTGCTGCATGTACAGGCTTGATATTGCTGCATGTACACATGGTTTCTATGTTGTCGTATGCTCAAAAGGTGAATCATTGAATCATGGCTATATGCCAAAACATAAATGGTTGGACCCTGTTCATAAAAGATGACTCAATATGTGTATATACACGTATCTCCTCATCTAGAACTTATCAAAATGAGCTACACGTACACGATGTTCTTTATCAGAAATGAGCTGGCTCTTTCATCCCTATCTAAAACTTATTAGTAGAGTTACTTCTTGTCTTCACCATAGTACAAAATATTATGATAGACCACACTCAAAGTAACTTAAAGACACAGTCCTACTGTCTTTAAGTTAATTCTTTCATCTTACATAAGACATACTACCATGTCAGTCATTAAGAAGTGAGTTCATGCTCGCATCTATTGGGAGCAAGCCATGCCGCCTTGGTTAATTGAAGCCATGCTGCCTTGGTTAACGTTAGTACTGTCATGAGGTTATTTTCAGATCCATGTAGAGGGTATTCAATACCTTAAAGATACTGAATACCTCATCTACGTGGTTCCGAAAATAAACTTTGTGGCAGCACTGCTTAACGTTTTAAGGGGCTACACTGCTATCATATATCGATGTGTCCAACGTATTGTTTCTTTTGATATTTGATCAAGTTGTCCAATATATTGTTCTATTCTGAATGTATATCAATTTGTCCAATATATCGTTGTGTTCCACATGTATATCAATTTGTCCAAGCTGTGTTCGTTATGATATTCAACGCTTCTACAGAAATTATTTTAGGCCGAGAAAATATCCTGACGTCTGGATAAAATATCCAGACGTTTGAATGATTCTTCACGCATAATATTTTAGCCCGAGATGTAATCCAGACGTCTAATTGCTGCTTCATTTACAATTTTTTAGTCCGAGAGAAATTTCAGACGTCTGGATAAAAATTCCAAATGTCTGAATACTTCTTCAGGAATAATGTTTTAGACAGAGATGAAATCCAGACGTCTTGGTAAAATATTAGACCTCTGATTGTCATTCAGATGGTTTTCTGGTTCTGATATCAGATGTCTAAGACATCAAAATCAGCTGTGGATGCCACAAAATCATTACATTTCGATATCCGTCCGTATCCAAAAATTAAGAGGATACGGATATCCGATATCCGAAAATTAAGCGGATTATCCGCTATCCGAAAATAATTCTTGATACGGATATGGCATTATCATCAAGTTATCACAAGCTAACATACGTCAAAGTCACAATCAAAGCACAACCATCAAAGTCACAATCAAAACACAACAAACTAACATCATCTAGTTATCACAAGCATAGCACACATCAAAGTCACAATCAAAACACAACCATGTCACAATAAAGTTTAATACATAGATAATTTTTCATAAATTGTAAATTAAGCTTCGGCGTCTTTAGGTTCGACTCTCGCTTTTGTTCAGTCGCTATCCCCCTCTTTACCTACCCCTATATCCACCTTGTCATCAGATTTCTTTGAATCTTCTTTTTCCTCAGTCTCGTTGCTCGCTTCTTTTGGGTCGCCTTCCCCCTCTTTTTCTTCCTCTCTCTCCTCCTTGTCATCGGATATCTTTGGATCTTCTTTTTCTTTAGGTTCGATGATCGCTTCTTTTGGGTCACCTTCCCCCTCTTTTTCTTACTCTATCTCCTCCTTGTCATTGGATTTCTTAGGTTCGATGCTCGCTTCTTTTGGGTCGCCTTCCCCTCTTTTTCTTCCACTTTCTTCTCCTTATCACCAGATTTATTTGAATCTTCTTTTTCTTCTGAATTATTATTGAAAATGTTAAAGATGGTGGAGATGGCTGAGTCCATGGTCGAGTACGTCATAAAATTTCAATGAGAGACCGTGTCGTTGCACTCATTTTATTTTCAATAGTTGCGAGAAGAGATTCTAGTGTAAGTTCCATATTCACAATACGATTCCCCAAGGCAACTTGATTTTGATACAATATTGGTTGATTATGAATGACGACCTGACGAAATGATTCGTTTGGAAGAATTTGTGCACGAGAAAAGTCATACCTTTAAAAGTTCGATATTTAAAAGCTTGTTGGGTGGAAGATTCCGACATATCATGAATATGCTCTTGAGGATGCTCTTGCGGCGGAACTTTTTTACCTTGACGTTTATCTCTTCATTCGTCTAGAGTGCAAAATGTTGGTGGTTCTTCCGGGAGACGCATCAAGGAGAAGAATTTTTTACCTACTTTCTTAACAATAATTTCCTCAAACGTTGATAAATAAGTCGAAACTTCTTTTGCCTTTAGTAATCTCATAATAAACGAAGTATAGACAATTGTTTGTCGAGACCTACTCCAAAATTCCTTTAGTTCATCAGAGATAAATTGAGCCCAATTAACTTGAATACCACCAAATGATTTAGATCAAGTATTTTTTCATGGCTTCCAAGCCGAGGAAATAATGTATTTATAAGAACTCGGGTAAGAAATCTCGCTTTTGGTCTTAAATATTTAGTAGAAAACTAAGGCATATCACCTTCCCAAATTTGATGAGTAATGTTATCCTGTGGCTTAAAACGCATATCGGGAATATCATTGATATTTGTCCTGATGTTAGAACATTGCAATATATCTTGTATGTCCTTAGCTGTGAATCTAACAGTAACCTGCTAACACTTGACCAAATCCAATCTTTTTCTACTTGAGGATTCCAAAAACCTGTACTATCTAAGTTCGCATAGAATAGAAATATGGAGAGCTGGTCAATGTGAAAGTTATTAGAAGGGAATGAGACCAGTGCTACAAGACCAACATCCTGGCATAAGCTATGTAAATCATACATCGGTAAATCAATGAGACTTTAGAATGGACCAGTATGTAGGATTTTATTCTACATCAATTCATATCTTTCTATTGCCAAGGGTGCTTTGGTCATCCATCTGTCGATTCGTGATTGCGAAACTGGTTGGGGTGTTTCTTTAGTAGTTTGTGGAGGATTTGTTGATTCTTTGTAACACCCCACATCCGTTAAGGTCACTCACAAAGGGAATGCCTTAACTTCAATGGAGCATTATGGGTACTGGAACAGAAATATTACAAGACAGACATATATAAAACAACAGAAAGTAAAGTGGAAGTACTTCAAACCATTTATTAAATATAAGTGTTTACAAGAAAAGCCCATCAACTTCCAATATCCAATTACATAGTTAAAAAATCTGTCTTGCTCAAAAACAAAGAAGCATAAAAACAAACTGTAGTATTCCCCAATAAAGCAAACCAAGCCATAGCCAAGAGAAATCCAAGCCATACATGAAAGAGCCTTGGAGCTTGGTAAGATCCGAACTCAGCTGTATTCCCACCCTGTGAACCTGGGGGGGGGGGAAACGGAAGAAAAAGAGGCAAAATAAAACGGGTTAGTCATAAATACTGAGTAAGTCCTAGTGACTTCCAGCATAAAAATAGGTAAAGATAATATGGCATGAGTAAACTGAAAGTAAACATAAGCATGATGACAAGATAAGCAACAAGCAAGATAACTAAGGATAACATGATGTGATTTTTTTCAAGTAATATCGCAAGGTTCCCATTCAAGATAAACTAAGTATAATTTCGTAAGATTCCTATCAAGCATATCACGATTCCTCTGCTTCGCCATTAAAAGATTTCTGTGATATCTATTTGCTCTGCACCACCTAACTAGCATCCTCACAAGTGTCTTGCAAGGAATGATCCGTATTCTTACTAGTACTCCAACTAGTGTCCTATGTAACAAGGATCCTTACCCCCTACTAGTGTCCCAACTAGTAGCCCATGTTATATAATAAGGTGATCCCACCCACTACTTAGAAATCATAATACTAGTCTTATGTACCCCTAGCTGACTACATAGGTGCCGCCTGCCCCTATCTCCACTAGGTGTACCCACCAATCCCCATGCGATCGGCTCCCTAACTCGTAGATACCCGTGCTGGCCCCACAGTGGGGTGTATCATTCCCCAAAGTGGCAACCCGATACAACGGAGATGCACGTCTTATACCTAATTACATGCTTAAATTTTGGTTAAGTATACACCAGTTATGTCTTACATGTTACCCATGTCCTCCACTTAACCCCTACATCATCCTCATGTCTTAATACATGCTTTATCTTGGTTAAGTGCTTATAGGTTATATTTTACATGTCATTCATATTACCCCCAACGTCTGGGTTTAACCAAGCGCCTTGGCTTTATCTGCCATTAGACCCTATGTCTATCCATTAATTATGCGCTTCTGCTACCTCATCAGTCTTATCTTTTAACTTGGTTATTTCCATTCATACCAACCTTCAACTTTGCTTATTAATTCAATTCTTAACTTGCACTATATTAAGTCCATTAATAAGCCCACAACATGTTATTCCTATGATTCATAAATTAACCCCCGTTATGGTACAATAACATGTTCTTATTCAATCTTTACAACCAAGTACCCCTTAACTTACAAACACACTGGAGAGAGAGAATAATTCCCTAAATACCAACCCCGAAGACCGGAATCAACATCAGATTGGTACTCAGAGTATTATCCAACCTAACCAATGTTTTGTTCCTTCTTATAATATAACTTATGTCGCCTTCAATTGTAAATTCATTCTTGTCTTTACGTATTTCTTAATCTACAATGAAGCACATCTTTCCTTGTTACGTAAGTTATCTCGTCTTATCTATTGTTCCGCCTAACTTACTTTATTCCATAAGTTATCATTCCCACCTAGGCATTAATTAAGATTTACTTAACTCAACCATTCATGTCATAACAGTTAAGTGTCATTAGCCTGGTCATATTACTTAACTCACCCATTCATAACTTATTGGTTAAGTGTCCTTAGTTTACTTAACCCTACCCACTGGTCTAATTACCATGTTATGTTGGTTAAGTATTACTATACGTATTTCCACATATCACCCACATGTCACCCACTTAACCCCCATGTCCCACCACATGTTTATCTGATTAAGTATTTCTTAATTCATTAAGGCCGTAACCTTATAAAGACCTCTCACATTAGACTGACATTTATGGCAGCTGGATTCGCCGGGCGGGTCCGGGCAGGCTTACACCATAAAAGAGTCTAACCTCGTGTCTTTACAACTGTTACGCTTTTAATTTGGGCCTAGGACCTCTCACATTGGGCTACCATTTGTGACTATTGGATTCGCCGGGCGGGTCCGGGCAGTTTTACGTCACAAATGAGTCCAACCTCGTGTCCTAAGCATTGATTATCACTTATAATCTTTTACCCCAGTCTTAATAATTTCCCTATTTGAATTATTAATTAATTCCTAATTTAACGATGTCCATAATTGACTCAATTATGTTCATCAATTAATGGTATGCAAAATCATACCAATTTTACCACAATTTATCTTATGCCATTAAAGGCAACTTATCTCAATTTATATTTATCCCTCCTTTAAGGCTATTACATGCCAACTACCCAAAACCTATTTAGGCGTGTTCATATTAGCCCCTTTTCAAGACATAAATTATCATATGTGTTTCAACTACAAATCTCACATAATTAACATATGCCAAAGTTCTAGACTACATGTCCGTTTTACATATGCCTAATTCATACCAAATTTACATACGTTCAGTTCATGCCATTTTATATGTATGCCAAATTTATGCCAGTTTACACCTATCAAGTTCTAGCCAAATTACATATGTCAATCCCAATTCTTGCAATTACCATTTTAATGGTAATACCCAATTATCAAATTTCATATTAATGGCAATAATACCCATATATCCAATTTTCATGTTATGCCATTAATTCCACCAATCACATATATCCAAATAGGTGATATTCCCATACTTTTCCCCCGTATTCAATCGTATGCAAAATCGTGGTTTAGGCCTAGATCCGAAGTTGATCTAGGTTCATCAAAAGAAAATAAATATGGGAAAGGTAGAATTTGCAATAAAAACAAGATCAGAGAGAAAACAGCATAAATCATGATGATAGGCATAAATATTAGATCTTGATAATAATATCAACATGAATCCAAGAAACTGATTTACCACGGACTGAATAGAGCATGGACTAGACATAAGAATAGAGATGAACAAGTCTCAAAACTCAAGGTTCAAAGGTAAACAGAAATAGATCTGAATTGATAAACATGCTTACATCCAATTACACTTTATTCCATAGCCATATTATAATTAAGCATTTTAATCTGAGAAGTAACTAGAACTTACATAGCATGGCTAGCGAATTTAAGAACTGAAATCGATGTAGAAACGTTGTAGCGTTGTCGATTCATCTCCTTGAATCGTTGTAGAAGTCTTCATCTTTGCATTGGATTGCGTATGAGAGCTTAAGAAGAAGATTAGAGACGGCGGCCATGACCAAGAGGGATTTCAGCAGCATAACGGTGTAAGAATGATTTGTGTGAGTTAGGCTAGGTCTTAGGTTGTTTTTATAGGTGTAGCAACTCATTTCAGCCATCGGATTAACCCTAAAACTGATCCGGACCATCAAAACTCATCCCGGGCCTTAAAAATGGGTTCTAAGCCACACCAGGCCGACCAGGTCGACCAATACAGGGGGAGGTCGACACTACAGTCGACCTAGGGGGGGGTGGGCTGGTCGACTATGCAGTCGACACTACAGTCGACCTGGGGCCAGTCTGCCTGAAAGTCTGCTGAATCTTGTTTTGGCCATATTTGGTCATACGAACTCCGATTTTCCAAAACTTGGACTCTATTTCATGTAGAATTTCGAGAGGAACGCAATGGTGATGGCCATTTTACCTAATTCCTGATTCTTAAATTAATTATCCTTATTTTACTATCTTTTCCGTTACACACACCGTTATCGAACTAATTTTTCTTCTCCTCCATGTATTAATTAATTCTTCTTATGCATCACCATTATTTACCTATCTAAGAATATTTTCATATATTTTATTTTAATTTTTAATTATATTGAAAAAAAATGCGGGGTGTTACATTCTCCCCTCCTTAAAGGATTTCGTCCCCGAAATCTTCAAGTTAAGAAGAATGTGTCCTACCATCCAATCATCCATCTACTCAATCATCAATCACAGGCATTCATTGTCCTTAAAAGGTTTCTAATGTTGTATGAACATATGCAAGAAGTGTGTGTATATGTTCCTTGTCTAATGCAAATGATCAGGCCTGTTTGATCTTTTAGATGCAAAATATGTTTAGTGCCATGAGTCCAACATGTATGCAAATAGTCCTAGTCACATAAACACTATATGTGTGCACAAACATCCATCCATATGCAACATCCACATGATAACACATTCAATTCCATCCATAAACAAGTGTAAACACTCATGCGTATGCAATATGAAAGGTGACTGAGCCGATCTAGTGCCTAATGTGTGTAAATGCATCCACGAGCAACCATTAGCAACCACTTGCAACCATCAATCATAACATGTCTCAAACACATGTTTACACCCAATTGTTCCTATCTAAAGATATAGTAGAATGATAGAAGCAAGTAAAAACTTTGTGCCCGTTAGGCAACGTCAAAACTGGAAATCTACGCCACATATATATTGATTAGGAGAAGAACTCCCTAAGCATCAGCCCCGAAGACCGAAATCAACATCAGACTGACACCCAAAGAATTACTCAACCCAACCAATATATATGTTTCTTAGGAAACTAAGCATTACGGACCCCTTTTTAGGTCATAAGAAATTTCCTTCCTAAAAATAACCCATATCCTTATAAAACCCAAAAGGTTTAGTCAACCCAACGAACACCCTCAAGCCCCAACATGTGTTACTAACAAATGAGTCATACTCCCTATGGGGTTTGCAACAGAAATTTGATTGAGGATAGGACCGAGAGGATATACACAAAAGATAGCATGCAAGTAAGCACTACAGGAAAAGAGGGATTAAGGATATACTCTTAAAAAGAGATATGATGCGCGAATCTAGTCTTCAATCTTCTAAGTCGCATTTCCTTGAGCTTAACTCCATTGTGCTTTGACCGTCTTTGACTTCACAATTCGGTAGCTTCTCAATTCTTGTTCCCAAAATATGAGTTGGAACTTATTTCACTGTTGCCTCTCATTCCACTTTCACTTATTCTCCTTTTAGTATACTCGGCTTACACATAACAGCGTACTCATGGTTTCACACAAGCTCTCCACAACTCACTAGTAAATTTTGGATCTCGTTCACTTACTAGAAAGTATTCCACATAGATGAATTATCTCTTGAAAATAAACAAATGCCAACCATGTTGCCCAATGTACTTACTTAGGTGACTCTCTATAACTCATGCATAAGCGAAATGACCCATCCGCCTTAGTGGCGAACACTACTCGAGCGGATCAACTAATGTATCAAGAGATTCTAGGTAACTAATCCTAATAGAACCCTAAAGGTTACACGCGACTTCGAGGGTATTACCGAGGCAAGTCAAAAGTCTAACTACCCTCCTTTCGAAACCGAGAATGGGACCCTTATTGGATAACCACTTCATCCCTAGAATCAACCCATAGCTCACAAAAACATGAGCATTCCTTCTAAACTCAACACTTAGCATAGACATTCTCAAATCCTAACAAGTCATGAATAAATGAGCCGATTCCCCAACAGGATTTGAGACAAAAATGGGATCCTCTACTACGCTAGTACTAAGGTGCAGAGACTCAACTATCGAAGCAGAATTAAAAGGATGCGATGTACAAAAACAAAGTTCTAGCGGGATGATAGAAAGAAAAGCTAAACCTTTAACAGAAACGTTACCACCTCCCTTAGATACGCTAGTAGTGAGAGCATACAATTTCCCTCTCGACGATCTTGTCATTTGCCCTTGTCCTTGTCCTACAATACTTAACTACACGTCCCTTCTCACCAAACTAAAGATACTCTCTCTTGTCATGGGTTTTACTATGCTTTCACTTTGGCCTCTTTCCTTTCACCTTTTTCCTCTTTCTTACTATCCTTGTATAGCTTGTTGACAAGTCTCTCGAAAGCTACATCCAACGCACGACAACTCTACACAGCTTGAAATAAGATTAGACGCAGATGGAACTACTGCAGCTATAGATGGAGGTTGGGCACTTCTTTGCCCTCTGACATATGTCGGATGCCTACGAAACTACGGTGAAAAGAGAGAGAAGAGATTTCAAGAGAGAATCAAAAGATAGTGCATATGGCTTTGGGGAATATGCCTTTTAATCAAAACAAAGTTTTCTTGAAAATTTGCTTCTTTGTAAACGTTTTGAAAACTAGTTTCAGAAGGTTTTTGAAAACTTTTGCCCAGTCTGGTAACCTTCTGCTCTGATACCAAATGTAACACCCCACATCCGTTAAGGTCACTCACAAAGGGAATGCCTTAACTTCAATGGAGCATTATGGGTACTGGAACAGAAATATTACAAGGCAGACATATATAAAACAGCGAAAAGTAAAGTGGAAGTACTTCAAACCATTTATTAAATATAAGTGTTTACAAGAAAAGCCCATCAACTTCCAATACCAAATTACATAGTTAAAATATCTGTCTTGCTCAAAAACCAAGAAGCATAAAAACAAACTGTAGTATTCCCCAATAAAGCAAAGCAAGCCATAGCCAAGAGAAATCCAAGCCATACATGAAAGAGCCTTGGAGCTTGGTAAGATCCGAACTCAGCTGTATTCCCACCCTGTGAACCTGGGGGGGAAACGGAAGAAAAAGAGGAAAAACAAAACGGGTCAGTCATAAAGACTGAGTAAGTCCTAGTGACTTCCAGCACAAAAATAGGTAAAGATAATATGGCATGAGTAAACTGAAAGTAAACATAAGCATGATGACAAGATAAGCAACAAGCAAGATAACTAAGGATAACATGATGTGATTTTTGTCAAGTAACATCGCAAGGTTCCCATTCAAGATAAACTAAGTATAATTTCGTAAGATTCCTATCAAGCATATCACGATTCCTCTGCTTCGCCATTAAAAGATTTCTGTGATATCTATTTGCTCTGCACCACCTAACTAGCATCCTCACAAGTGTCTTGCAAGGAATGATCCGTATTCTTACTAGTACTCCAACTAGTGTCCTATGTAACAAGGATCCTTACCCCCTACTAGTGTCCCAACTAGTAGCCCGTGTTATATAATAAGGTGATCCCACCCACTACTTAGAAATCATAATACTAGTCTTATGTACCCCTAGCTGACTACATAGGTGTCGCCTGCCCCTATCTCCACTAGGTGTACCCACCAATCTCCATGCGATCGGCTCCCTAACTCATACATACCCGTGCTGGCCCCACAGTGGGGTGTATCATTCCCCAAAGTGGAAACCCGATACAACGGAGATGCACGGCTTATACCTACACGATGCAACAACGTCTTACCTACCAACCCGGGCCCACGCATGCACATGACCCCATTGGACTTGCGTTGTCACCGCTTAACCCATTTTGACCTCTTACGATCAAACCCAGTATGCGTGTCCCGTCCTCGACATGGGTCGAGCTCACAAAGATACGTAATGGGCTACTGGTCTGAAAAGGGTCCCCTTTCCTCGACACAAGCTTCCCACCTATGCTTGGTCCCCTCTAGTAATTCATACTTAACCCCTTCTTATTCATGTCCACTTACATGCTTAAATTTTGGTTAAGTATACACCAGTTATGTCTTACATGTTACCCATGTCCTCCACTTAACCCCTACATCATCCTCATGTCTTAATACATGCTTTATCTTGGTTAAGTGCTTATAGGTTATATTTTACATGTCATTCATATTACCCCCAACTTCTGGGTTTAACCAAGCGCCTTGTCTTTATCTGCCATTAGACCCTATGTCTATCCATTAATTATGTTCTTGTTCTACCTCATCAGTCTTATCATTTAACTTGGTTATTTCCATTCATACCAACCTTCAACTTTTCTTATTAATTCAATTCTTAACTTGCACTATATTAAGTCCATTAATAAGCCCACAACATGTTATTCCTATGATTCATACATTAACCCCCGTTATGGTACAATAACATGTTCTTATTCAATCTTTACAACCAAGTAACCCTTAACTTACAAACACACTGGAGAGAGAATAATTCCCTAAATACCAACCCCGAAGACCGGAATCAACATCAGATTGGTACTCAGAGTATTATCCAACCTAACCAATGTTTTGTTCCTTCTTATAATATAACTTATGTCGCCTTCAATTGTAAATTCATTCTTGTCATTACATATTTCTTAATCTACAATGAAGCACATCTTTCCTTATTACGTAAGTTATCTCGTCTTATCTATTGTTCCGCCTAACTTACTTTATTCCATAAGTTATCATTCCCACCTAGGCATTAATTAAGATTTACTTAACTCAACCATTCATGTCATAACAGTTAAGTGTCATTAGCCTGGTCATATTACTTAACTCACCCATTCATAACTTATTGGTTAAGTGTCCTTAGTTTACTTAACCCTACCCACTGGTCTAATTACCATGTTATGTTGGTTAAGTATTACTATTCGTATTTCCACATGTCACCCACATGTCACCCACTTAACCCCCATGTCCCACCACATGTTTATCTGGTTAAGTATTTCTTAATTCATTAAGGCCGTAACCTTATAAAGACCTCTCACATTAGACTGACATTTATGGCAGCTGGATTCTCCGGGCGGGTCCGGGCAGTCTTACACCATAAAAGAGTCTAACCTCGTGTCTTTACAACTATTACGCTTTTAATTTGGGCCTAGGACCTCTCACATTGGGCTACCATTTGTGACTACTGGATTCGCCGGGCGGCTCCGGGCAGTTTTACGTCACAAATGAGTCCAACCTCGTGTCCTAAGCATTGATTATCACTTATAATCTTTTACCCCAGTCTTAATAATTTCCCTATTCAAATTATTAATTAATTCCTAATTCAACGATGTCCATAATTGACTCAATTATGTTCATCAATTAATGGTATGCAAAATCATACCAATTTTACCACAATTTATCTTATGCCATTAAAGGCAACTTATCTCAATTTATATTTATCCCTCCTTTAAGGCTATTACATGCCAACTACCCAAAACCTATTTAGGCGTGTTCATATTAGCCCTTTTTCAAGACATAAATTATCATATGTGTTTCAACTACAAATCTCACATAATTAACATATGCCCAAGTTCTAGACTACATGTTCGTTTTACATATGCCTAATTCATACCAAATTTACATATGTTCAGTTCATGCCATTTTATATGTATGCCAAATTTATGCCAATTTACACCTATCAAGTTCTAGCCAAATTACATATGCCAATCCCAATTCTTGCAATTACCATTTTAATGGCAATACCCAATTATCAAATTTCATATTAATGGCAATAATACCCATATATCCAATTTTCATGTTATGCCATCAATTCCACCAATCACATATATCCAAATAGGTAATATTCCCATACTTTTCCTCCGTATTCAATCGTACACAAAATCATGGTTTAGGCCTAGATCCGAAGTTGATCTAGGTTCATCAAAAGAAAATAAATAGGGGAAAGGTAGAATTTGCAATAAAAACGAGATCAGAGAGAAAACAGCATAAATCATCATGATAGGCATAAAGATTAGATCTTGATAATAACATCAACATGAATCCAAGAAACTGATTTACCACGGACTGAATAGAGCATGAACTAGACATAAGAATAGAGATGAACAAGTCTCAAAACTCAAGGTTCAAAGGTAAACAGAAATATATCTGAATTGATAAACATGCTTACATCCAGTTACACTTTATTCCATAGCCATATTGTAATTAAGCATTTTAATCTGAGAAGTAACTAGAACTTACATAGCATGGCTAGCGAATTTAAGAACTAAAATCGATGTAGAAACGTTGTAGCGTTGTTGATTCATCTCCTTGAATCGTTGTAGAAGTCTTCATCTTTGCATTGGATTGCGTATGAGAGCTTAAGAAGAAGATTAGAGACGGCGGCCATGACCAAGAGGGATTTCAGCAGCATAACGGTGTAAGAATGATTTGTGTGAGTTAGGCTAGGTCTTAGGTTGTTTTTATAGGTGTAGCAACTCATTTCAGCCATCGGATTAACCCTAAAACTGATCCGGACCATCAAAACTCATCCCGGGCCTCCAAAATGGGTTCTGAGCCACACCAAGCCCACCAGGTCGACCTATACAGAGGGGAGGTCGACACTACAGTCGACCTGGGGGGGGGGGGGCAGGTCGACTATGCAGTCGACACTACAGTCGACCTGGGGTCAGTCTGCCTGAAAGTCTGCTGAATCTTGTTTTGGCCATATCTTGGTCATACGGACTCCGATTTTTGAAAACTTGGACTCTATTTCATGTAGAATTTCGAGAGGAACGCAATGGTGATGTCCATTTTACCTAATTCCTGATTCTTAAATTAATTATCCTTATTTTACTATCTTTTCCGTTACACACACCGTTATCGAACTATTTTTTCTTCTCCTCCATGTATTAATTAATTCTTCTTATGCATCACCATTATTTACCTATCTAAGAATATTTTCATATATTTTATTTTAATTTTTAATTATATTGAAAAAAAATGCGGGGTTTTACATTCTTCATCTGCCCTCTTTCGTTTTGATGAACCTTTTTTTAGGACCCATGATTTGGAGTGGATTTGGGATTTTAGGGTTACAGAAGTATCAATTTGATCGGCGAAATGGAAGAGTTAGGAATAGAAGGTTGCACTTATTTTTACATAGAAATAATTGACATTTTGTAAATCAGACCTCTAGTTTGAAAGACAGATGTTTGATTTAGGGTTTTTTCAACCCGAGGATGTTTTCAGACATCTGGGAATAGTTTCAAACATCTGTGTTGGATGATTTTTAAATCTGTGCTTATTTTCAGACGTCTTATTTTAGTTTTCCTATTTTTTATTTTAACCCTGTCAATTTTAAGGCTTCTCGTTTATTGATTCAGACATCTGGTTTTTAATTTTTTGTGAGATGTCCCCTTAATTTGCATAATTGTTTACATAATTGAATTACAATCACCACCAATCAATAATTACTTGCATAATTGTTTATCAGGTTAAAGGAAGCAACAGGGATGAGAGTCCATCTCAAGTTGTACAAATGATTTATATTATTGTCGCCATAACAATGTAATTTATTTTGATTTAATATATAATATAAATGATTTTGACTAAATATAGAGTAAGTATGACCAACCGAATGTTAGATGTAATTTGTTGGATTGGACTAGGATGGACGAAATAGTAGCCGAAGGAAGCGTTCTTTCAAATGACCATAAAGAGCTTTTATACAATATTCCACTTTGACCAAATGCCATGAAAATTTTGATAGAAATCCCGAAGAAATTGGATGCTTATTTATGGAGGTCTACTCCTAGGATGATCTCACATATTGGAGAAGCTAAGGATGAGATAGTAGCATGGCCATTTGATAGAGTTATACTCCACACTACGATAGTCTCTGAAAATGCGGTATGCTTAATTCTTTATGCACTCATTAGCTCTATGATTTAATATAAGAACCTGATAATATTTCTTTTACTAGAGTAAAACTTCATCAACAAATAAGAAATGCAAGTTGTATGATTAGGTTGGAAGCAAAGAATTAGTTGCCGAAGGGTGGTTGTACTCTACTGATCCAAATCAGCTCGTGGATAATATTCCACTTGAACAGTCAGCTACGCATGTTTTGATTGATGTGCCAAAAAAATCAGATGCATTCTTATGGAGAGCACCATTTGTATGACATATGTTGGAGAAGCTATTGGGTGCAAAGAAGCTTGGCCGCAAAAAATGTCGTTCTTGAGGATATTAATGCTAAGGAATCTGCTGATATGCCAAATATAGTATCACATTCAGCGGTAACGTGTAGTTTATGTATTTAATTTATAAAAGCATGCATATACCTTGATACTGTTTTTATTATTATAATCACTTCTGTTTTGTAGAAAACATATTTAAACTGTTTCAAATATTGCATGACAGACCACTAGTTTCAAGTCAAACATTAAATGCAATTTGATTAGTTTTCATGGAGAGAAAGAAGTTGTTGCTGAAGGACGTGTGTCTTCGACTGACCCAAATGCGTTGGTCCATTCTGTTCGTTTGGGAGAAGGTGTCACTATAGTTTGCGTTGATATTGTTAAAGTTCCAAATGCACCTTATGGAGACCATCATCTGAGTTTGAGTATATTGAAGATGCAAATGGTTCTACTATAGCTTGGCCTTCTGCAAATGTCGTCGCAGAATCGTCTTCAAGTAAGAATGACTTATACTTCTCTTCACTTATCGTTAGTATGAATAATGTAAATACTCCATATTATGATTGTTTTGGTAGAATTTTACTTCAAGTATGATTACCCTTTTCACCTCTAAAATCTGAATTAATATTTAAATTTCATTTAGCTAGATAAAACCGGAAAAAATAGAAGAAACGACAACCTAGATGTGCTCAAACATTTTGATCTTATGCAATTTTTCTTTCTTGCAATTTGGTCGTACTAAGCCGTACGCATATTTGTTGACACAAGAAATGTTGCAAAGTTTAGGATGTTGGTTGGAAAAAAATATGTTGCCTGTGCATGGAACTGAACCATGACAACGCTGTCAAGTAGTTTAAGCACTACAACCAGTCAAACAAGCCAATATTAGAAATGTTATACTTATACCGAATCCAACAACAAGATGACTTGATCACGCTTGACCTTGTTTTCTTTTCACATTGCCATGTTTAGTTGTACTTTTTAGTTCAGTTGTTAGCAGTTTCTCAATGTCATACATATACAACAAAAGTAGTTATGTATTTTCTTATTGCCAAATCAGGTGTTGATGCTTGATGCATGACAGAAATTCAAATTTGGAGCACACAAGCTTGGACTTTGAACAGTTTATATTTTTCTTTTATGTCAGTAAGCATCTTTTGTAAAAACAAGTTAGATGGGAACATCGATTACAAAATGTTAAGTCCAACTATTATATTTGGCATATGGAATTATTATAACTTATTTGATGTAGTTTTATAATTATAATCCTTTTGTGTTGTTTGAATTTCGTGATGATTTCAAACTACATTGTGTAAAAATGATAAATGCTGATAGATGTACCTCAACAACTCTACAGAAACACTGTGATTTTTTTTTTAAACATTGTGGTATGCAGGGAAGAACAATTTTTGTAGATGATAAAAAAACACCATGATATATATGGTAAAACACTATGATATGTAAAGAGTAACTACTTTTCGAACCAGAAATAAACGCTGTAATATATATTGGAAAACGCTATGCTATATGGATGGGCATAACATTTCTGGATTTTATAAAACGCTAATATATATGGACAAAGACAATGGTTATAACCGTTTTAAAACGCTGTTATATGCTCATAAAAACGCTGTGGTATGAAGACGATAACAACGTTTCTAACCCATATAGAACGCTGTTATATATGTGATGAAGAAGGAATAATTTGTGTTAGCTATGCAAACACAACAACACAAAACGCTGCATAAACATAATGACAACGCCAATTAAAATGCCATACAAACATAACAACAACACCAACTAAAACACTGTAGTTTTTCCTTTTTCTACTGAGTTTACAAAGTATTGTGATATTCCCATGACCTATAACAACGCGTCGGTAGACAACGTTCTAGTATATCATGTGAATTTTATATGTGTGCAACATCATTCGTCCAAATGCAACATCCATTTGATGACACATGCATTTCCACCCATTAAAAAGTAAAATGCACACACATCCATAAGCAGTATGAGAGTGTTTGAGCCGATCTAGTGCCTAGTGTGTGTATATGCATCCACGAGTAATCACTAGCAAACACTTGCATCCACTTGCATCCATCAAACATAACATGTCTCAAACACATGTTTACATCCATTAGTTTTCTACCTAAAGGTCGAAGATTCGATCGATAGGATTTACTCGAATGATAGAAGCAAGTACGAACAAAATCTTGGAAAAAGAAGCCAAGAACATACTCTTGAAAAGAAAAGGGTTTAAAGCGCGAATCTTATCTTTAGTGCCCCAAGTTGCATCTTCACGTTCTTCTTCCCATTGCACTTTTATTAACTTGACCTCTCTATTGCGCAGTTTCTTAACCTCTGATCCAAGTACTCGGGTAGGAACTTATCTAATTACAGCCTCATTTTCTACCTCTACTTCCTTAAGCATGCTCGGCTCAACCACCTCTACTGTATCGTTAAGGCACTTCCGCAAATGGGAAACGTGTAAAACATCATGAGCACCCACCAGTCTCTCTGGTAATCTCAACCTATGGGCCATTTGACCTATCCTCTCTACTATGAGAAATGGCCCTACAAAAATTGGCATCAATTTCCCTACAGATCCAAAGTGAATCACATTCCTCAGAGGTGATACTTTGATGAAAACCATGTCTCCTAACTTAAGCTCAATCTCAGTCATTCTCTTATCTGCATAGGACTTCTGCCTGTCCTGAGCCTTTTTCATACGTCTGCGGATAGGATCAATCTTTTTTGAAATCTCTCTAGTAATCTCAGGTATAAGAAAAAGCCTATCCGTAGACTCCCACCAACAAATCGGTGATCTGCAAGGTCGTCCGTATAGTGCCTCGAAGGGTGTCATGCATATAATTGTCTGATAGCTGTTGTTATAGGCGAACTACGCTAATGGGAGATACTCCTCCCAAGTCCCTCTGAAGTCTAGGATACATAGCCTCAAAAGACCCTCAAGAACTTTATTCACTCTCTCAGTCTGTCCATCGATCTGAGGGTGATATGCGATGCTTAAACATAATTGTGTTGCCTCTTGCAAGATCTTCTAAAACTCACTGAGGATGGGATCACAACCAGTCACTATGCTAGAAGGTACTCCATAAAGATGGACTATCTCAAGAAGATAAACTGATGCCAACCATATTGTCATTCTCTTGCTCTTAACAGGAATGAAATGAGCGCTCTTAGTCAGTTTGTCTACTATGACCTAGATATTGGTGTTGCCTCTCCTTGATTTAAGCAAACCATCAACGAAATCCATGGAGACGGTCTCCCACTTCCAATGAGGATCTCCCAAAGGATGAAGCAAACCGCTAGGCTTCTTCTGTTCATCTTTTACTTGCGGGAAAACTAAACATCGAGCTACAAACTCCACTACATCTTTCTTCATCCCAGCCTAAAGAAAACCCTCTTCATGTCTCAATACATCTTATCGCTGCCCAAATGGATAGTCATCCTAGAATGATGGGCTTCCTCAAGGATTGTCCTCAACAAATTTCCAACTCGGGGAGCACAATGCCTCCCATCTTGTCGCATCCGCCCTTTGTCGTCCGTGGAATATCTAATAAGGTGACTAGAAACCTCCCCTTTACTGAGTGTAACACCCCACGCCCGCTAAGGTCACTCATACCAGGGGAATGCCTTAGTTTCGGTGAAGTATTTTAAGTGAATATAGAACAGTAAAATTACAGCAAGACAGATATAAATAATACTTGAAAATTTAAATCATCATTTCATTGCAACGGAAAGTAATACATGTTTGGTTACATCACAAAACCATAAACCAGAGTCAAGTACATAATATCCATCTTGATAAAATAGAAGTACATAATCCCACTACATAACTAATAGCCATAAAAGGAAAGATAAGCTCGGCTTCACTTCAGAGGTCCAAGCTCCATAGGATAGATACAGCAATCAGATCAAAGCCCACTAGCACCAGGCCCACTCTAATAACCTGGGTTTGGGGGAAAAAGATAAAAACAACGGGGTCAGACATAAGTCTGAGTGAGTCCTATAACCCTAACAATACAATCATTAAAATAACCAGAGAAGACATAAGTTGATATACGGTAACGACTGGGGATGAATGGCTACACTAAGCAGCTTGGTAAACTTAGGATAAACTAAGATCACCGTAAAGACGCATTTATCCACCCAAGGATAATTACTAGATTACACCGCCCCAGACTTATCCACCCAAAAGTAATTCCTACACTACACCACACCAGTTTTACCTACCTAAGATTAATTCCTACTTAAAGGTTGATCCCACTAAATGTACTTAGTAATTTTTACCCAGTAGTTTCTAGTACCCATACATAGGTGCCGTCTGCCCCTATCATTACTAGGTGTACCCACTACTCCCAAGCGATCGGCTCCCTAACGTAGATACCCGTGCTGGTCCCACAATGGGGTGTATCATTTCCCCAAGTGGCAACCTGATAATATCAACGGTGCACGGCTTTATACCTACACGATGCAACAACGATTTACTAACCAGCCCGGGTCCACACACGCATATGAAACCCGTTGGTCCTACGTTGCCACCGCTAACCCGTTTTTGGCCTCTTATAGTCAAGCCCAATATGCGTGTCCCGTCACTCGACTTGGGTCGAGCCCACAAAGATACGTTTGGGATATTGGTTGAGATGGGCCCCCACAAGCTACCACTTAAGCTTGTTAATTTTATCTAGTGTATCCCACTTAACCCCTTTAACCATGTCTACTTACATGTTATAAATACTTTGGTTAAGTCATTAATCATATTTTAATTACCTTTTAAGGCACCCACTAGATTTCCACATGACACCCAAGTCCTTTACTTAATTCCCACATGCCACCCGAGGCACTTACTTAACCCCTTAATCATGTTTAATTACATGTTCCACTTTGGTTAAGTATTCTAATCGTGTTTTCTATTGCCACCCAAGGCAACCCACTAGTTTTCTCATGCCACCCAAGGCACCCACTTAACCCTCAAGCCCCACTACATGCTTATATGGTTAAGTGTTTCTTAATTAATTAAGACCGTGATCCTCATAAAGACCTCTCACATTAGACTATCTTTTATGACCGCTGGTTAAGCCGGTTGGGTCCGGGCAGCCTTATGTCATAACCGAGTCTAACCTCGTGTCTTTACATTAATCACGTATTTAGTTTGTGCCTAAGACCTCTCACATTGGGCTAACATTTGTAGCAACTGGTTACGCCGGTTGGGTCCGGGCAGTTTTACGCTACAACTGAGTCCAACCTCGTGTCTTAGTCGATTAATTACACCTAATTAATCACCCTCATAATTTATATTAATTATCCCTAATTAATATCAAGTTTTTCATAACATGGGTAGACCTAACTCAATAGGTAAATTCCCATGGGGTAGACCTAACTCAATAGGTAAATTCCCACTTATGTTAATTTATTTATTTTTATGGTATGCTTAATCATACCCAATCATACTTTAATTAACATATTTATTAACCCCATCGTTCCCCACGCAAATCGTTCTCATTTCACGACATAAATAAAGGGAAGATCCATCGCAAATATCATGGGTTTAACCAAATCTTAGTATATAACTTTGTCATGGGTTAAGAGGATGTCAACTTGCATATATGAGCATATATTAACCCAACTACATTTAACCCAAACTTGCATATTATCGCACATGACTTGCATAACATATCGCATATGAACTGGCATATTATTATACACATATCTTGCATAACATGTTGAACTTGCATATAAGCATTCACATAACTTACATAAGCACACATAACTTGCATAACATGTTGAACTTGCATATAAGCATTCACATACTTGCATATTAACAAACATGCAACTTGCATAGCATATCTTGCATATTAACATACATGTAACTTGCATATTAACAAACATGTAACTTGCATAGCATATCTTGCATATTAACATACATGTAACTTGCATATTAACAAACATGTAACTTGCATAGCATATCTTGCATATTAACATACATGTAACTTGCATAGCATATATTATCATACATGTAACTTGCATATGAACTTGTTAAACATGCATAAACCCACTTGTTAAATATGCATAAAACAACTCATTAATCATGCATATTATCACATACTTAGCATGCATAGAATCACATACTAAACTTGCATAATATCATATACTTAGCATGCATAGAATCACATACTCATTATGCATAATATCACCTACTTAGCATGCATAGAATCACATACTCATTATGCATAATATCACCTACTTAGCATGCATAGAATCACATACTCATCATGCATAAACCACATACTTAACTTGCATAAAATCAATTACTTATTATGCATAAACCCACATATCCAACTTGCATAAACTCTCATATAAACTTACATATTCAACATGCATAAACTCACATATTCAACTTGCATAAACTTACATATTCAACATAGGATTAATATTATACATAGATTAGCATATCATTACAAATGATTCAAACTCACAAATCCGCATTCAAGACCATAAGTCTCATTACACCTAATCTACTTATCTTAACAATTGATCATCAAAGTGATAGAAACTCACCACTAGCAATTTGCACTCCAAATGAAGAAGATTAAGATGCTTAGAATGGATTAGAAGTTGATTAGAGAGGTTGATTAGCTTGCTTTCCTTCATTGATTTGTGGAGGCCATGACCAAGTTTCATTTTGCCATAGTTTAGTTACTAGGTTTAATTATGAATGAATTAGGGTAGGGTTGTGGTCTTATTTATAGGATTAGGTTGCATTTTAGACCCTTAGATTAACCCTAGATTAGATTAGGACCCTTAGATCTCGGAACTCTCCAGAAATCAGCCCTAAGACCAAGCCCAAACCCCAAACTGGTGCACCCAACCACAGAACTCTCTAGAAACTGTGCAGGTTTCTTGGCTCGGCACGGGCGCACTTCCCAAGTGCGCCAGTCTATTTTTGTACTGGCGCACTTCACAAGTGCGCCAGTGCATTTTTGTTCTGGCGCACTTCACAAGTGCGCCAGTGCATTTCTGGCCTGTTCCGGGTTCTTCTGCCTAACTTCGTTCGTCCATATCTCTTTCATACGGACTCCGATTCTCGAAAACTCGGACTCTATTTCGCGTATTTTTCCGAGACGAACGCAATGACGCAACCCGTTACCCTTGATTCCCACATCTGGGATTAGTTATTCTGTAATTAGTGAATTTTAGCATTAACCGAAATTCGGGGTGTTACATTCTCCCCTCCTTAAAGGATTTCGTCCCCGAAATCTCTAAGCTAAGGAGAATGCATATCCTACCATCCAAACAACCATCTACTCAATCCATCAAACACGGGCATCCATTGTCCTTAAACAATTTCTAATGATGTATGAGCATATGCGAAAAGTGTGTGTATATGTTCCCTATCTAATGTACGAACATATGCAAACCATGATAGTGCCATGCATCCAATATGTATGCGAGATAACCCTATCGACACATACCGTATCTATATGAGTGCACAATCATTCACCAAAATGCATCATCCATATGATAACACAATCATTATACATCCATCAATATAGCTAACTACACACAATTTTATGCAATATACAATATGAAGTGATTGAGCCGATCTAGTGCCTAGAGTGTGTATATATGCATCCACGAGCAACCACTAGCAAACACTTGCATCCACTTGCATCCATCAACCATAACATGTCTCAAACACATGTTTCAACCATAGGTTTTCCCTATCTAAAGGTCAAACAGGACTAACGAGAGGACCTACTAAAGATAAGATAAGTACTAGGCAAGCGATAAAGGAGAAGTTAAAAGACATACTCTCCAAAAGAAATGGATACAAAGAACGCATCTTCGCTTCCGTCTCCCAAGTAGCATTTCTTTCGTCATCTCCCCATTGCACTCTAGCTAGCTGAACTTCTCTGTTCCTCAACTTCCTAGCCTCTGACCCAATGATGCGAGTAGGAGCTCGTCGAATCGTCTCATCGCGCTCTAACTCTACTTCTTTAAGCAAACTCGGCTCTACCACCTCAGCGGTCTTATGTAAGCACTTCCTCAAATGGGACACATGAAATACATCCGGTACACCACTAAGTCTGTCAGGCAACTCCACTCTATATGCCATCCGTCCAATTCTTTCCTTAATGGGAAATGGCCCTACAAACCTTGGTACTCACTTCCTAACAGATCCAAAGTGAACCACATTCCGTAACGGAGACACCTTGATAAAAAAAAACATGTCCTAATATCAAACTCAAGTTCTGTTCTCCTCTTGTCCACATAAGATTTTTGCCTATCCTGTGCTGCTTTTCTCCTTCTTCGAATCAAGTCAATCTTCTCTGAAGACTCTCTAATCACATCGGCCCAACCAAGATCTAATCCGTAGATTCCCACCAACATGTAGGTGATCAACAAGGCCTTCCATAAAGAGCTTCGAAAGGAGCCATACCAATACTGGACTGAAAGCTGCCATTATATGCGAACTCCACCAACGGAAGATGCTCTTCCCATGTACCTCCAAAATCCAAAATACATAACCTCAAAAGATGTTCTAGATACGGTTCACCCTCTTGGTCTGACCGTCCGTCTGAGGATGATATGCGGTGCTTAAACACAACTGAGTCCCTACCGCCTCTTGCAAACTCTTCCAAAACTCACTAGTGAAGATAGGATCTCGATCGCTCACTATACTGGAAGGTACACCATGCAATCTAATACTCCCTTGAAGGTAAACTGAAGCTAGACATGGAATAGTCCTCTTGCTCTTCACGGGTATGAAATGGGCACACTTAGTAAGTCTATCTACCATAAGCCCAATCCCCGTATTACCCTTCCTTGATTTTGGTTATCCAACGAGACACTATCCCACTTCCCATTACGGAACTTCCAACGGGTGAAGCAACCCTCCGGGTTTCTTCTGTTCCGCTTTCACTTGTTAGCACACCAAGCATCTAGCGACATACTTGGCCGCGTCTTTCTTCATATTGGCCCAAAAGAAAACTCGCTTCATGTCTTGGTGCATCTTGTCCCTACTGGGTTGAATGGTCATCTTCGATCGATGTGCATCATCAAGTATAGCCTTCCTCAAATCCTCGTCTTGCGGTACACAAAGTCCACCGTCTCTACGCAACCACCCCTTACCATCTAGGGTGTACCTACTCAAATGGCTGGACGACTCCCCTCCTTATGAGCTTCTCTACTAACTCAACCAATTATGGGTCGTCCCGCTGTGCTCTGCCAATACGCCCCAAAAGAGTAGGCCTAACCTCCAAGGAGGCTAGCAAACCGGATACAGAATCAACGGAAGGTCTAAGTCAAACATAGAAATAAATTCTAAACTCTATAGTTCAACGGACAACCTTTTTCTTCTTAAGACGTCTGCTACCATGTTTCCCTTGTTAGGGGTATATGCTATCTCAAACTCATAAGATGCTAAGAATCCTATCCAAAATCGTCACAACTGTCCATCTCTCACGCAGACCACCCTAGTCGAATTCGACATCCCCCAAATGCAAGCCCCAAAGGCCGAAACCAATATCAAACAAACACCCAAGGGACATCTCCTTCGAGTTCAGGCAACCTACGTGAGATGATACTAAAAATAATAATAATAATGGCTAAACAATTAAGCCTTTGACCAACTTTGGATGTCCTCGCCAGTCTCGCTCCAAAACCACCGTTTATCCTATAACTGGCTTTGCTCACCCTATTGAGCACATACGAAAACTTATTACGCTCCTTGAAAAGACCAAGATGTCATTTACAAAGGCCATCACAAACTTATTTAGGTACTCCCTGAACACCCTTCTCTTCCAATCAACAAAGTATGCAGGGGCGTTCGTCAAACCAAATAGCATCACCAGCCACTCATAAAACCATCCGGAGTCCTAAAGACAATCTTCTCTATACTATCGTCAGCCACTCTCAACTGACGAAACCATGTGGCTTAGTCCAACTGCGAAAAAACTGAGGCGCCAACCAACTGATCAAAGAGATCATCAATCTTTGGCAATGGGTGTCTATTCTTCTTTGTGAGTTTATTTAGTTCTCTTTAGCCTACACAAAGTCTGAGGGACCCATCCGCCTTCATGGCAAAAACTACTGGAGCGCCCCACTCCGATATACTTCTTCTTATGAACCCCTTCTCAAGCAATCGCCTACTTACTTATGGAGTTCCCTCCTCTCACGAGGAGCCTTGTGGCACACTGGCCAAGTCACTGGTTTGGCATTGTTTACCAGATATATTCGGAAGTCAATCTCCCGCTCCGGAGGTAAGCCCTTCACCTTCTCAAACACATCCGAGTGTTCCCGGACCACTTCTAACAGATCGCAAACTCTCGACCGACGTGTCAAGCGATTCTAGATAACTTAGCATAACAGATTCTATGGGATTATAAGAGATCTCGAGAGTGTTACCCAAGCGGGTCATAAGCCTAACAACTCTCCCTTCAAAATCAAGAACGGCACCCCTACTGGATAACCAGTCCATGCCCCAAAACTAACCCATAGTCCGTGAAGCCCAACAAGCATCACATCCAAACTCAACGCTAAGTATAGAAACTTTCAAACCCAAACACATCATGGAGCCCCAATTGGGTTTGAAACAACTAAGGGATCATCTACCAAACTGGTGTCTAAGTGCAGTGACTCAACTAACAATGATGAGATAAACGAACTCGATGCGTTAGAATCAAATAAAGTTCAAATCAGATAATATAGAAATCCCAAATTCCAACCTAGACGGTCCTATCCCCATCTGGTACACTAGCCGTGAGGGAATACAACCACCCTCCAGGAGATTCCGAACCTTGCCTTTGCCCCTTTTGATAATCCTAATAAAATGTCCTATTCCTCCCAAAAGGATAACGACTAGCCTTCTTCTTCTTCTTCCCATTCTCCACTCGTAACCTCCCACCAATGAGGTTTCGTCCTTCATTAACCAAACAACTATTAGAGCCTTCCTCCCATCGTCCATCCAATAAGTACTTACAAGTCCTCCTCCTTCTTGAACCAACTTCTAATCTGATTTACGTCTAAGTCCCTTGAAGCGGTTTTCCATTCTTATCTATCTTAGAAAGATCATCTACACACGGAGGGGGAAACTCAAACCGAGAGAGAAAGAGATTCAAACGGAGAATTCGAAAGATAAAGATATGGCTATCGGGGATTACGCTTTTCTCTCAAAAACTTTTCTCTTAAAAGACATGTTTTTGAAAATACTCCTTCAAAAATTTTCTTAGAAAAATAGTTTTTCTAAAAATTTTATCTGTTCTGGTAACCTTAAGCTCTGATACCACGTGTAACACCCCACGCCCGCTAAGGTCACTCATACCAGGGGAATGCCTTAGTTTCGGTGAAGTATTTTAAGTGAATATAGAACAGTAAAATTACAGCAAGACAGATATAAATAATACTTGAAAATTTAAATCATCATTTCATTGCAACGGAAAGTAATACATGTTTGGTTACATCACAAAACCATAAACCAGAGTTAAGTACATAATATCCATCTTGATAAAATAGAAGTACATAATCCCACTACATAACTAATAGCCATAAAAGGAAAGATAAGCTCGGCTTCACTTCAGAGGTCCAAGCTCCATAGGATAGATACAGCAATCAGATCAAAGCCCACTAGCACCAGGCCCACTCTAATAACCTGGGTTTGGGGGAAAAAGATAAAAACAACGGGGTCAGACATAAGTCTGAGTGAGTCCTATAACCCTAACAATACAATCATTAAAATAACCAGAGAAGACATAAGTTGATATACGGTAACGACTGGGGATGAATGGCTACACTAAGCAGCTTGGTAAACTTAGGATAAACTAAGATCACCGTAAAGACGCATTTATCCACCCAAGGATAATTACTAGATTACACCGCCCCAGACTTATCCACCCAAAAGTAATTCCTACACTGCACCACACCAGTTTTACCTACCTAAGATTAATTCCTACTTAAAGGTTGATCCCACTAAATGTACTTAGTAATTTTTACCCAGTAGTTTCTAGTACCCCTACATAGGTGCCGTCTGCCCCTATCATTACTAGGTGTACCCACTACTCCCAAGCGATCGGCTCCCTAACGTAGATACCCGTGCTGGTCCCACAATGGGGTGTATCATTTCCCCAAGTGGCAACCTGATAATATCAACGGTGCACGGCTTTATACCTACACGATGCAACAACGATTTACTAACCAGCCCGGGTCCACACACGCATATGAAACCCGTTGGTCCTACGTTGCCACCGCTAACCCGTTTTTGGCCTCTTATAGTCAAGCCCAATATGCGTGTCCCTTCACTCGACTTGGGTCGAGCCCACAAAGATACGTTTGGGATATTGGTTGAGATGGGCCCCCACAAGCTACCACTTAAGCTTGTTAATTTTATCTAGTGTATCCCACTTAACCCCTTTAACCATGTCTACTTACATGTTATAAATACTTTGGTTAAGTCATTAATCATATTTTAATTACCTTTTAAGGCACCCACTAGATTTCCACATGACACCCAAGTCCTTTACTTAATTCCCACATGCCACCCGAGGCACTTACTTAACCCCTTAATCATGTTTAATTACATGTTCCACTTTGGTTAAGTATTCTAATCGTGTTTTCTATTGCCACCCAAGGCAACCCACTAGTTTTCTCATGCCACCCAAGGCACCCACTTAACCCTCAAGCCCCACTACATGCTTATATGGTTAAGTGTTTCTTAATTAATTAAGACCGTGATCCTCATAAAGACCTCTCACATTAGACTATCTTTTATGACCGCTGGTTAAGCCGGTTGGGTCCGGGCAGCCTTATGTCATAACCGAGTCTAACCTCGTGTCTTTACATTAATCACGTATTTAGTTTGTGCCTAAGACCTCTCACATTGGGCTAACATTTGTAGCAACTGGTTAAGCCGGTTGGGTCCGGGCAGTTTTACGCTACAACTGAGTCCAACCTCGTGTCTTAGTCGATTAATTACACCTAATTAATCACCCTCATAATTTATATTAATTATCCCTAATTAATATCAAGTTTTTCATAACATGGGTAGACCTAACTCAATAGGTAAATTCCCATGGGGTAGACCTAACTCAATAGGTAAATTCCCACTTATGTTAATTTATTTATTTTTATGGTATGCTTAATCATACCCAATCATACTTTAATTAACATATTTATTAACCCCATCGTTCCCCACGCAAATCGTTCTCATTTCACGACATAAATAAAGGGAAGATCCATCGCAAATATCATGGGTTTAACCAAATCTTAGTATATAACTTTGTCATGGGTTAAGAGGATGTCAACTTGCATATATGAGCATATATTAACCCAACTACATTTAACCCAAACTTGCATATTATCGCACATGACTTGCATAACATATCGCATATGAACTGGCATATTATTATACACATATCTTGCATAACATGTTGAACTTGCATATAAGCATTCACATAACTTACATAAGCACACATAACTTGCATAACATGTTGAACTTGCATATAAGCATTCACATACTTGCATATTAACAAACATGCAACTTGCATAGCATATCTTGCATATTAACATACATGTAACTTGCATATTAACAAACATGTAACTTGCATAGCATATCTTGCATATTAACATACATGTAACTTGCATATTAACAAACATGTAACTTGCATAGCATATCTTGCATATTAACATACATGTAACTTGCATAGCATATATTATCATACATGTAACTTGCATATGAACTTGTTAAACATGCATAAACCCACTTGTTAAATATGCATAAAACAACTCATTAATCATGCATATTATCACATACTTAGCATGCATAGAATCACATACTAAACTTGCATAATATCATATACTTAGCATGCATAGAATCACATACTCATTATGCATAATATCACCTACTTAGCATGCATAGAATCACATACTCATTATGCATAATATCACCTACTTAGCATGCATAGAATCACATACTCATCATGCATAAACCACATACTTAACTTGCATAAAATCAATTACTTATTATGCATAAACCCACATATCCAACTTGCATAAACTCTCATATAAACTTACATATTCAACATGCATAAACTCACATATTCAACTTGCATAAACTTACATATTCAACATAGGATTAATATTATACATAGATTAGCATATCATTACAAATGATTCAAACTCACAAATCCGCATTCAAGACCATAAGTCTCATTACACCTAATCTACTTATCTTAACAATTGATCATCAAAGTGATAGAAACTCACCACTAGCAATTTGCACTCCAAATGAAGAAGATTAAGATGCTTAGAATGGATTAGAAGTTGATTAGAGAGGTTGATTAGCTTGCTTTCCTTCATTGATTTGTGGAGGCCATGACCAAGTTTCATTTTGCCATAGTTTAGTTACTAGGTTTAATTATGAATGAATTAGGGTAGGGTTGTGGTCTTATTTATAGGATTAGGTTGCATTTTAGACCCTTAGATTAACCCTAGATTAGATTAGGACCCTTAGATCTCGGAACTCTCCAGAAATCAGCCCTAAGACCAAGCCCAAACCCCAAACTGGTGCACCCAACCACAGAACTCTCTAGAAACTGTGCAGGTTTCTTGGCTCGGCACGGGCGCACTTCCCAAGTGCGCCAGTCTATTTTTGTACTGGCGCACTTCACAAGTGCGCCAGTGCATTTTTGTTCTGGCGCACTTCACAAGTGCGCCAGTGCATTTCTGGCCTGTTCCGGGTTCTTCTGCCTAACTTCGTTCGTCCATATCTCTTTCATACGGACTCCGATTCTCGAAAACTCGGACTCTATTTCGCGTATTTTTCCGAGACGAACGCAATGACGCAACCCGTTACCCTTGATTCCCACATCTGGGATTAGTTATTCTGTAATTAGTGAATTTTAGCATTAACCGAAATTCGGGGTGTTACACTGAGCCTATCCAAGATGTCTACTATCTGTGGGTCCTCTCACTGCGAAGATCCTATCCGATCCATAAGAGTAGGTCGCACCTCTAAAGATGCCAATAAACTAGGTGTAAGATCAATAGATGGCCTAAAATCGAAGGTCGGTATATACTCCAAACTCTGTCTCTCTACGAATAGTGGACTCAAGGTCATCCTCTGCCTACTCAATGCATTCACCACTACATAACCCTTGCTAGGGGTATAAGCATTCTCAAAGTTATAGGTTGCTAAGAACTCTATCCATCTCTGTTGTCTCAAATTGAGATCCTTCTGCCAGAACAGATACTTGAGCAACATATGGTCTGTTTATAACTCGATTCTTTCTCCAAGGAGATAACGCCACCAAGTTTTAAGTGTGAATACTATTGCAGCCAACCCCAAATCATGGGTCGGGTAGTTCCTCTTATGGGCTCTCAACTGTTTAGTAACGTAGTATATTACCCTTCCCTCTTGCATTAAGAAGATGCCAATCCCTGTACCACATGCATCAGTGTACACAGTGAACACCTTGTTTCCATCAGGCAATGTCAAAACTGGGGCTGTTATCAGAGCCCTCTTCAACTGTTGAAAAGCATCCTCACAATCAATACTCTAAGAAAAGGTCAGATTCTTCTTCGTCGATCTGGTGAGTGGGGATGATTTCTTTGCGAAGTCCTTGATAAACTTCCTATAATAGCCCACTAAACCAGGAAAACTTCTCACCTTCGTTGCATTCTTTGGAACCAATCTTGAATTGCAACTAATTTTGCCGGATCCACCACTATCCCATCCTTGGAGACCGCATGCCCTAGAAACCTTACCTCCTTTCTCCAAAAGTGACACTTGGAGAATTTCGCCTTAAGCTGGTGTGCTCTGAGAGTCCTCAGAACCTCTCCTAAATGTAGAGCATGCTCTTCCTCTTCTTCAATAAAATCAGGATGTCATCCACAAAGACCACCACAAACTTATTCAGAAACTCCCTAAACAGCCTACTCATTAGATCCACAAAATATGCGGGTGCATTTATCAACCCAAAGGCATGACTAGCCACTCAAAGAAGTCGTTTGGAGTTTTGAAATCAGTCTTTTCTATACTGTCCTTCGCCACCCTCAACTGATGAAATCTTATGGCCAGATCTTTCTACGGGAAAACAGATGCGCCAACAAGTTGGTCAAACAAATCGTCAATCCTCGGGAGTGGGTGCCTATTCTTCTTGGTGAGCTTATTCAACACCCTGCAATCCACGCATAGACGAAGTGAGCCATCGTCTTGGTTGCAAAGATGTCTGGAGCACCCCATTCAGATATACTTAGCCTAATAAACCCCTTCTCAAGTAGCTCCTCTACTTGTTTGCTAAGCTCCCTAGGAGCCATGTGGCGCACATGCAATGCGACTGGCTTCGCATCATCCACCAAGTATATCCGGAAATTAATCTCATGCCTCGGAGGTAATCCTCGAACCTCATCAAAAACGTCTGCATACTCATAGACTATGGGTACAAATCACAAATCATTGATAGAAGCATCAAGTGATCCTAGGAAACTAAGCATGACAGACTCCTTTGGGTCACAGGAAATCTTGAGAGTCCTCCTCGGCAAGTCAAAAATCTAAGACCCTCCTCTCACAGTCTAGGATGGCACTATACATGGCTAGCCAATCCATCCCTAGAATCAGACCATATCCCATAAAACCAAGAACATACGCATCGCACTTGAACTCAACGCCTAACACATATACCCTCAAACCCCGCCATATCATAGATAGACGGTTTGTGCCCCCAATGGTGTTTGAGATGATAACGGGATCAGAAATAGCACTAGTACTAAGGCGCAGAGACTTAACCATAAAATCAAATATAAAAGAATGAGAAGCACCAGAATCAAAAAGAGTCCAAACTAGATAATTGGAAAGGGAAATCAAACCTTCAACAAAAAATTTCCAACCTCTGTCCGGTCCACTAGCCTTGAGAGTATGCACCTACCCTCCAGAAGGTCCTGCTCTTTTCCTTTGTCCTTGCTTCTTTGGGCATTCCCTAGTATAGTGTCCAACTTCACCACAGTTGAAACAAGCATTCTTCCTTTTTATGTAGTCCTTGACTGGATGACCTAAGCTCCCACAACCGTGACACTTCTTCTTGTTCTGAGCCTTGTCGTTCGTTCTACCCTTCTTTTGCATTTTTTCTTGGGCTACACTTTCTTGTTTTGCGTCTCATCGGTCTTAACCTCTTTCTTATCATCCTTACCTTCTTTGTGCATTAGTGCCATGTCAACAAGTCTTTCAAAAGTTGCCCCATCGGCATATGAGACAATGCCAGTGCTTGGAGATGTTGATTTAATTCTCTCGTAAAGCTTAAAGCTTTCTTGTGTGCGGTATTCACCAATTCTAGACCATACCCAGCCAACTGATTGAACTTATTGACATACTCTTTAATAGACATACTTACTAGCTTCAGTGCCAAGAATCTCTCCATCTGCATACTCTCTTCTGCTTGAAAAAGAAATTTTGTCTCAAATCTCTGTCAGAAATTAGCCCAAGTATCTACTGGATGCCCTGCTTGTGTCACCTCCCACCAAAACGAAGCCTCGTTCTTAAGCTGCTATGTGGCTAACTGTATCTTTCTACAGTCGTCGACCTCAAAAAGTCCAAACAAGTTCTCTGTTTCTCGCAACCAATTTCATGCTTCCACAAGGCTTTCAGTTCCACGGAATGGTTTTCCTCCTATAACAGAGAAGTCCATGCATTTCTTATAGAATTTATCTACTCACGGACGTGGAGGAACAACTGCTGCTGCTGGGGAAGGAGCATCTCCTTGGCCTCCAACAGGTGTCGTAGCCTCAAGATATCTACGGAACCAAGTATGTATATGAACGTCCTCGGGAAGATTCGATTCCCCAGACATGCTGGAAAGGAAAAAGGATTCAAACAGAGAACCAGAAAGATATTTTGTATACCTTTATGGAATATATTTTTCAAAAATAGAATATTTTTTGAAAATACTTTATTCTTGAAAATAATTTTCAAATTTTTTATCTGATCTTGTAACCTTCAGCTCCGATACCAAATGTGACACCCCACGTCCATTAATGTCACTCTTTATCAGAATGCATTAAGCTACATGAAACAAAAACAGAATCTCACAAGATATAAAAATAGCAACGGAAATTTAAAACTTCATTATTCAGCAGAAAAGCATTGAAGTCTCAAAACCAGTTAGAATATCAGTCTAAAATACTGAAACCAAATACATCAAACCCAAACATGTGTCTTGCACTAAAAACCATCAAAGTACAGAAATGTAAAATCATAATCCCTGATAATAGCCATAATAAAGTAGACAAGTAGTCGAAGCGATACGTCAAAGTAGATCCAGATCTAAGCAAAAACAGAGAGAGTCCTAATCGCGACTAAGCATTCCCACCCTAAGAACCTGGGGGAAAAGGAAAGAGAGAAAGGGAAACAAAAAGGGTCAGACATAAAGCTTGGCAAGTCCTATGACTTTTAGCATAAAAAGAAGTTGTAACAACCCACTTTTTAGTACAGTTTAAGCCGACATTTACCAATCCTTGTCAACTCAAATTTATACGGAAAAGGAGATAGCTATTAGAAAGAAATCAGAGGGTGAGATAGAAAGAAAGAAATATTAGAATTGAAGAAAAAGAACCACATCAGAAACGGAGTCTCACATTGCAGCAGAACAAAATATAATATAGAAATAAATCTTTACTGAAAGCTTTAAAAATACTTACAATCATCATAGTACATCACACATCTGGACAGTTATAATAATCTGTCATCATATGCAACACACAGCGTAATAACAACTAAATACAATACGCCTGAACACCTCCAGCTCGTCTCTGGACTTCGCATCATCCGATAACCTGAACCTGTTTTCCCCGGTCTAACCCGAGCATTACAAATGATGGGTTAGTCTGGTGAACAAGAGTGAAAAAAACACACTAAGTTCAAAGTATCACACAACTTGATTTTAACATCAAAATCTTTTCGAAAGAAAAGGATAATCGTAAGACTAAATCCACACATAAATACGGACGGTTTTTACCTTACGATAACCAAAAATGTTTTGGAAATCAATATCTTCTCTGATATTATAATAGTATCTAAATACAAATAAATATCAGTCTAGCGGAACGCTTGCATTTCACGCTCCACATATATAGTATACAATCAAAATCGCGGGCTCTTATTGGGGAATGGATTTCCTGGCAAGCTATGGGACCACCTTTCTGACAATGTACCTCTAGAGATGAATACATTGGGGTTCAACAAGAACATCTTACAACCCAGGCTAAACATGACCGACCCCTCACTATAGTTTGAGGTTACTGAATATATCATTACCACGGTTGGGGACCAGCCAACCGAACCGATAGCATACATACATAAATAAAAAGGGACAACCAAAGGCGTTTAATTTCACCAGATAAGGTAATGATATACGCTTTTGATGGGTGCAACCCACATAGCCATGCGACCTACCCGATTTTATGCAATTTCCCAATTGATGAGGCTAGTGGTTAAGCTTATTCTTCAGATCAGTATATCTCCATTCACTTTGAATAACATATTGTCAGAACCGCCAGATATCACTAATTGACGTCCACAAAAATACTCTGCATGATTAGCTAAGAGAAGGTGTACTGCCCTCTCCGCTATCAACAGAAATACGTTTGAATAAATCAACATACGTGATCCCTTTGGAAATACTCTGTCAGACACTCGTCCATACGAGTCATCGAGGAACAGGATGAACCGAAGGCACCCTCCTACCACATCCTAGGTATTACCCTATAGATCGGTAGCGAGACGTCCTTGCAATCCGTAGATTCCAACCACGACAGAACTCTAGTATATCTCTGGCCGCTAAACCAGAGATTTTAAGTAGCTCTTCCGCTTTATGAAGATCAACAGTCTACAATGCTCCATCTTCAATCTTTGAACTTTTGTATTAGCTGGTTTGGAATGGTTTTCGAATATACATTCGATCCCGGTCTTTCCGTACCAACAACGCATTTGGCCAGATTTTTATAGTCGGTTATTTAACTATCAAAATAAACAGTTTTTCAATTATGAAAATAAATGAGTTCACTGGTTTAGTATTCAACATCACTTGGCCTCTTTAATTAAAAATAATTAACAAATAGTTAGTTAAAAACTAAGGCACGTGCTTCGCACACGGCAGATTTTGGTAAAAATAGTGATTTTTGGTTAAAACAATCAACATATATGTGGTGGTTAAAATACTATATTTGCATCTTATTTTAACATACTAATGATTTTCAAGACCATTTCATTTTAATATTAGAAAAAATATTTTACAACTATACTCAATTTCCTTTTAACTCTCTTTTCAAACATTTGCTCCATCATTATTCATTATCTTTAATTGGGAAATTAATTTAACCTATCTCTCGTAAATAACCTTACGAAATTCCCTTTTTTCATTTCTTGAATCAATAACCACTGCTTTTTCTTATCGAATAAACCTATTTAAAACTCAACTTTATTTTCTCTTTTAACTCGAAAATATCGTTATACTTTCACGCAATCCTCTTTTATTATCTATTACTTTGGAGCATCATTATATATATTCTCAAACCCTTTAATTTCATTTACTTTAGAATCCTCATTTTATATTCTTTAAATTA
Organism: Allium sativum; assembly: GCA_030737875.1. Classification (NCBI taxonomy): domain Eukaryota; kingdom Viridiplantae; phylum Streptophyta; class Magnoliopsida; order Asparagales; family Amaryllidaceae; genus Allium; species Allium sativum. The sequence continues at coordinate 52,230,261 of CM060920.1, read as the reverse complement.
TCACTAATAATATTGCATTATTATTTCTCTAATGGAAATAATAAATTAATATTCTACTTTACCATCACAACTAGTATCATCCCAGATAATTCTAAAGTCGTTCTAGTTGGGGTATTTTAATTACCTCTCAGACCTAGATCAACGACGTTCTTATCTTAAGATAGATACGAGAGTTGTAATTTCAAAATCCGATATTTCATCAAAACAAATCCCTTTATATTTTATTTAAAATATGGTTTTATCAAACCTTCTTGCTTTTGGAATCTTTTCTCAAATATAATCATTTTTCCTTAATTCACTAATTAAGTACATACTACTTCTTTAACAATTCATTTTATAACATGGATTTTTGTTACAAAATCCTATCACTCGCTCCTTTACCAATTCACTTATACAATTCATTTTTCTAATCCATTTCACCCAATTTCCGCTTTGAAAATCTTATTTCAAATCCCCATTTCACTAAATTTCATTATTAAATAATGTTAATTTAAAATTAACATTTTAACACATCATTTCCTTTTATAAATTTCGTATCTACAACTGGTTTTTAATATAATCCCTTTTATTTTCAATTCCCTTTTACTTAATTCAAATATTAAGTAATTAATTAATTTCAGCTATTATATTTGCTTAAAATTCCTTTTATAACTTTGTTATCAAAGGGTTTAAAATATAAAATCCACTCACAACTCTTTTCATAATTCAATTCAGTTCAATTTTAACTTCGATTACTTTTTAAATGAATTTCAAATAAAAGTAATCTCCAAAATTATTATTATATAAAATAATGATAATTTACTTTAATCATTAACTACTGTAGAAGTAGTTAAATTCTCTATTAATGAAATAAATAATAAATTCTCTTTTTAAAATCTTATTAAAATTAAAACAATATTCGTTAAACCATTTCCTTGGATTAAATTCAAAACAAACTAAGTAATAATCACTCTCACTTTAAATGGTTGAATTAGTCAACCCAAAGCACAGTTATTTCGTTAACCGATTCCAGTTACTTTTTCCTTTAAATTAATTAATTATATAATTAATTTAAATAATTCCATTTAAGTTTTTTCTTAAAAACAATTATCGCTTTCTTGACTGTTAGGTTGATCTTTATATTGCCTTGCTTACAAATCTAATTTACATTATAAAATCAATTAATAATTGACTATAAACTTAATTAATAATAATTAATATTTATTTCCTTTAATAAAATTTTATTCAAAATATAGATTTAAAAATCTATCTTCAGTTATAAAATAAATTTCATAACTTCATTTCTATCGATTCGCCTAATGGTAAATCGATATTCAATAAATGATTTATTTACAAGCCATCTGCTGCTAATTACTCAACCAATACCGCCCATTGGTAAATAACAAAACAATTTTTTTAATTTAGATTCAACAATCAGTAGTCAAGTCAATCTTTCAATCCGAACAATTCATATAATGATAACACAAAAATAAATAACATCTAATATATTTGGGGAATCCAGTTGGATCCCTCTAACCTGTTCTTCCCAGCGTATGTTAACTCGCACAAAATCATTTAAATGGTTATTTCTATAATGGTATATAACGACTACTTAACATCAACCAATTTATTTAATCATTAACAAACAATTCAAATAATCTAAACAGTTCATGGAATTAAACATGTTATATTATAAACGTGACCAACAAGGTAAATTACCTCCATTGGGTCCGATCGTTAAAATAACGATTTGGTTTTTCATAAAATTAAACAACGTTTAATTTCAGAAATTCAATCAATATATAAATAACAAATAGTCAATCATTAACAACCATTCGCAACCATAGCACATAAAATAAAATCCAACTTATATAAAATATAAGTGGGAAGTACTGAGTGAGTTTAACTCACCTAAATCTGATTCGCTATTTAAATAATTGGTTTTAATTAAATTAAACCAGTGTTTACTTTAATTAAAAATCCAGTTGATTCCAATCCCATCCGCTTCTTTTTCAAAATGCAGTATTCAACACTACGGTTCCAATGTCTCATTTCTGATTCAATTCTAATGACATATATATGTGTTATAAATATTATAAGATCTCAGTTTAAATTAAACTAATTATTTTCCTTAATTAATAATTATTACCCTTTTATTATTTTAATTATTGAAACCCATGGCCGATTAAATTCTTGCTTCCCACTTCTGCTTGAACAGTCGATATCATGCATGTTGCCCTGTTCGATCGATATCATGCATGTTGCCCTGTTCGAACTACATGAATTATAACGATTATAAGTATATATTTTTAAATAAATTAGTTGACTTCCTATATATGTTAAAAATTAATAAAATGTTTAATTACTATGGTTACACAGTCTAGCAGGTTGGTGTACTCTTCCTTGCAATGTCCTCTTCTCCGTTCAAACGGCTACTTTTATTCAGTGCCTAAGGGAAATAAGTTATTTAAAATTATAACTTCTAACGTTAATTCTATTTACTAATTACACTATAATTGAAAAAGTTTTTGACCTTCATTCCTTAATTTTTGACAGCTGGTTCAACTTCTTCACGCCCATTTTATTTGTCCACGCGCTTTCCATTTTTGTCCCAAAAACAAAATAGCTTCATTTGGAAATGGGAAAGACACGGGTCCCCGCTTTCTTTCCTTGTTGTACAAACTTTTGGGCCCAAACAATACTTGATTCGTTACTGATCTTCATCCTCCAATCCGTGCAAACACAAAGCCATGCACTGACCCAAAGGCTCACCGCCGCTCACCAGACCGTCCGCCTGAACCTCATCCGGGACCACTGGTACGCACACCAAAGGACCCTGTCCACTGCCAGTAGTAGCTTGCCACTCGAGGATCCCTGCTGTTGCTCTTCGAACCCGCCACCTTTTAGTCCAAAATCCGGCAGCTATCGTTCACCAGAGAAGATCATCACCGGTCGAATAGTAGAGCTCTAAGAGCTTCAAGTTATTACTGTTAAAGATTCATTGAAAAGAGGAGCGAATTTGAAGATCAAAGGAGCAGAAAGTTCGAACGATTATCACCAATCGTTCCAATATGGCGACTGTAATTTGAGTTGACTGTGGAATTAGATAAATAAGGGTTTTGACTGAATGGGTTGGTTTATATAGTGTATGACATATTATATTTTATTATAAACAAAACTTTACCTTGAAGTAACATCCAAAAATACCCATATATGACTTCTTTTCTGCGATAAAAATGTCAATCCTAACAAAGAAAAATATTTCGGACCCAATGGGACAGGTTTCGTTGAATTCCGAGGTCGTTTGTGAAAAGTCCTTTATAATTATCAATGAGAAATCAAGCGTTTAAAATTTCTATAATTACAGAAAAATCCAATACATCTTAGGCCTTGACATTTTACAATACCTCTTCCTAACGGATCCAATGAATCTAGTTTTATTAAATTTGGAGTTTGTTTGGCCGGTCGTTTATTCATTAAAAGCTACCCCTGCCTAAATAATCTAAACAAATAAATAGAAACAGAGATGTTTTTGGCCACCGAAGTCACATACGATATCGGTTTGCCACGAAGTATAATTTTCTTATAATAATTTAACTATACGGCTCCAATGAAACTAATTTCATCGAAAACTAAGACCATTTGCAAAAATGGCTATTTTTAACACTCAAATAATATCGAATAAAATATTATTTAAATTCCAAATTAATTCAAATAAATCATAATAAATTATTTTTATCATACATATCCAAACAGAATATATATACAATTCCAAATATAATTTACACAACTCAATATCTTCGATTTTGAGTTAAACGATTTAAATTTCTCTTATAAATATATTAAATAAACGTTATATTTTAATAACGATTTCTATAGCGATAATTTAAAATTTTGAATTGGACATAACTAACAATCTATAACACGAAATCTGAATTTTTCACTTTCGTATCAAAATTATAACCAACAAGATTCACAAGTTTCTTGTTTCACAGAAATCCGACTTACATCGGAACCTGTATATCCAATCAAAGTTCAAAACTCTATATTATGAACTACAGCGCCATTTCGAGTTAGTCTTATATTATATATAAATTTAAGGTTCAAATTTCGTTTTATAACGAATTCTATATTTTAAATCCATTTAAAATTCCAAATAAATATTTAAAATAATAAAATAAATTAAATATTTGACCACCAAAAATATGGGACATTACAAAATTAAAAGTATCAAGATAGGTAAATAAATTGCATGTGAGATAACAATAACATACAACATGTATAAACAGGATGAACAAGATAAGCAGAATAAACAGGATAAACTATGCTTCTCCCTTACTTTTCTCTGCACCAATACTAGTGTAACAGGATTTATGACAAGATTAGGTGTTCCTTAATATAATAGAAACAGAACGATCCCAACAGAAACATAATTGTAGGTTTAGGTGTACTTCTATTTACATAACGGGGTTTCCACCAAACAGAAATAACAGGTACCTCGACAGAATATAACGGGTGTTACCCCAAACAGAAATAACAGGTACCCTAACAGAAATAGGCACTACTTGATGTACCCTAATTTCTACTATAAGCGATTGGCTCGCTAACGTGTAAAATTCTGAGTCGGCCCCACAGTAGGGTGTATTACTTCCTAAGGTGGCAATCTATAGAAGTATCCAGACCTATTTACTAGTGCTATGACGGCTTGTTGTCCCCCCACAGATCGGACCCATGCACGCCCATGTCTCCATAGGAACGCGCCCATATACACCCCCTTTCAGATGAACCTCTAACTATCAATTCAGTATGCGTCCCCTGACCCCTATATAGTGTGGGGTCCCTGTTTAATACCAGAATCGACTATTGACTAATATGTGCCCCCACACAACTGATAACACAAGCCAAATCCCTAAAACTTGTGTCCTTAACTAACAAGGATTTTAACAAGTTTAGTTTTACAGCATAACCCCCACGGATTTAACAGGTTACAGATTAACAGGTTCGTATAACCCAACAGATTTAACGGGTTAAGTTTTACATGTTAACAGGTTCATATAACCCCAACGGATGTAACAGGTTAAGTCTTACAGATTAACAGGTTCATATAACCCTAATAGGTTAAAAGGTTTACTCAACCCCATAGTTCTAACAGATTTACTAAACCCCCACAGATTTAATAGATTCCACATGTTCTCTATAGTTTCATTAACACGTTCCATTTAATCTTTAAATTAAGCCTACAGATTTACATGTTTGTACACCTCAAAATTTCAGTCATATTCCACAGTACAAGTTATGCCCCAAATTTCCCTCTTTTATTTTCATTCCCTAACATTCCCCAATTGTCCTAATTTCATTCATACGTATGTCTCTTACGAGATTGGTCTAGGCTTGAAGGTAGCCTAGACTTATAAAATTAAAAGGGTAAAAGAGAGGGAGAAGAACAGAAATAGGCATATAATAATAACTGAACAACAGAACAGAGGTGCAGAAAAATACATGTAATTACAGAAAACTGTTTAGATATGAATCTGTTTATTAACAGGCATATGCTCAGATCTAGGTTTATTAACATATCAAGATTACTATTAAATTTTATATCTAAAAGTAACATGAACTCACAAAGAATGGATTTAAAGATAGAGGATAATATGCTGATGTTGCAGAAGGGATTCTTATATAAGTCAGATAAGAATTGTCTTGATTCAATCCAAGTTTCGGCAGCATCTCCCTGTCTTCATCTTAAATTTTTAGAATAGAGGTTTGAGGAAGAAGTGTAATTGATTGATTGGAACACATGCCTTTATATAGAGTTTACAAGACAATTATTAACTGTCGGATCCCTATTCTAAAATTCAATCCATTCAGAAAAATTGTGAACCTGGTTAACAAAACCGTCCTGAACCAGAAAAACGAAATTTGTCAGATCGTGTGTGGGTCGACCCACCCCCACCTGGGTCGACCCATGGGTCAACCCACATGACCTTGGGTCGACCCAGACCAGGCGCGGGTCAACCTACAATGGGTCTGGTTCCCGCCCTTGCCACCTCTGTTTCCTGCTTCGTTTATTTTGAACTAATTTGAATTATATTTGCGTACATCCTTCTTATATGTATACAAACTTCCAACCTTTATGTCTTTCTCATACGTTATCCATTTTACACAAATTTGGAGTCTATCTGAACTAGAATTTGGAGATGAACACAATGGTATAGTCGATTTTACTTAATTCCCAATTTTAATTAAGTATATATTTAGTTTATCAATGTTCTTTAAAATTACGTTGTGTTACAGTTTATGTCATGAATTCCTGTAATAACCCGAAAATCTGGGCCAGTTTAAAATTTTTATTTTGGCAATTTTAGCGAATTTTGATTATTTTAAATGAATTATTTTAAATAATATCGACGAGAAAATTTCTTTTGAATAAAATTAAATCGTATATAGTTATATAGATCGACGTTAGAATATAAATAATTATTTATAGTTATAAAAGGAATTGAAAATGGCGCGGTAGTTCGATAATTCGATTTCAAACTTCAATTGAATGTACCGGGCGCAAAACAATCCGGATTTTAGTGAAATAAAAAATAATGGAATCTAATTGTGAATATCTTTCCAACGAATCCAAAAAATTGAAATTTCATAGCGGGAATCAAAAGATATGTCCAGTTGAAAATTCTGAATAGTCGCTACGGAATTCAGGCCCTTAAAAATGGAAATTTTGCAAACGACCTCGGATTTCGACGAAACCACTTTTGTTGGATCCGTGATGTCAAATCATTGCTAGGTTTCAAATTTCATAATTTTTCGAATCAATATGTGAGCGTGGCAAGGGAAAACGCGTTTGACCAGTTTAAGTTGATTTTAATCGACTGGAAAATGGTCATTTTTCAAACGGTCTCAGAATTCGATGAAATTGGTTTTGTTAGGACCGTATCGTCAATACGAAGCTAGAAAATATTTTTCTGGAATTTTCTAGTTAGTGTGTGACCCCAGTAAATTGAAATGTGCGTTCAAATTCAATATATAGAGTTATATGTTGATTTTGATGAAAGCTGATCGAGACGATCGAATCAGCCTACGATACATATCCCATTGTGTTCGGAATGGGGGTAATACGTTGTGGACGACAGGCGGTGGGTCTCGTTTCGAAGTGAAAATAAAAAGTTGCTTTTTGAAAAAAATAAAATGAATTAAATATAAAATATATATAGCCCCCCTTTTGTTCTCCCCCAAATCATTTCAGAAGAAAAAAGAAACCCTACAGCAAGATTCGTGACCCCCCCTCTCGACCAGTTCGCCCCCCCCCCCTCCAGGCGCCGGCGACGCCACGATACCCCCCCAACCTCGAATGACGCTGCGATACCACCCCAACCTCGAACGACGCTGCGATACCCCCCCCTTTCCTGCTGCTGCGCGACCTCCTCCCCCCCCCCCCCCCTCGCTCCTCCTGCTGGTGCGGCCGCTACTTCTCCTTCCCTCCTTCCTCCTCCCCCTTCGTTCAACAACAGTGAGTTTCTATGATTTTTATTTACATTTAAAATGGATTTTTTGTTTAACATTAAAACTGATTTTTAATTTAGCATAAAGTTTAGATTTTTATCAAGTAAAAATTTGATTTTTGTTCATTAAAAAGGTTTGATTTTTCATAGAAGGAAAATTAGATTTTTCGTTGTAGAAAAGTTCGTTTTATTTTTCATACATGAAGTGGCAATAAAAATGTAATTTTTACATTAAGGAAAGGATAAAAATATAATTTTTGTATTAGAGAGAGAATATAAATATAATTTTTATCATATGTGAAGTTTAAAAATATGATTTATATATATTGAATAGCGAAGTAAAAATTCGATTTATATATATTGAATAGTGAAGAAAAAATTCGATTTTTATATATTGAATAACAAAGTAAAAATGTGATTTTTATATATGTAGTGAAAGCGGACAACGAAAGTGACAAGAGGCAAGAACGGCGAAGACTTCTACCTAAGAAGAGTCATGGCGTTGGATTAGCAATTCTATGAGAACTTCTCACCTTTTAATTTATTTTTCTAGTTATAAAATATATACTAGGATGCAGACGGTGTTTAGTAGCACCCGACACCATTGTCCATAGACCATGGACTTGTTTGTTTGGTTGTGTGGTTGGTTAGATTATTAGATTTGATTTGGTTGTTTGGTGAATTGAAATGGAATTGATTGACGTGTGAATGACGTGGGCTTTCACTAGACCGGGGATAAGGCTGGGCCTTGTCCTGTTTCTAGTATCGTGCCGTTATGCCGCCGAAATTTTCTAAAATATGTTGGAAAAATAAAAATAGCATTTTATTGTGTAAATGAACTGAATAGAAATTCATGTGTTGAAATAAAATATTTTATCGTTAAAATATAATTTTTAACGCGTGTGTGAATAAAATATTCATTTACAACCCAGACGGTTTGTTTGTGTACACTGATTTGACTGACATTGATTGGGACGATAAATTTTACACATCGCCCAACTGCACAAATAAAATCTGTGTTTGATTGTTTGAAACCCCACACGGGTATTGGGATGATATTTGACGTACATTAATCCCGATTGTTTAGTTGTATGTCGATCGATTGATTGACAGACTGTTATAAGCGTTGAATATCTATATTTGATGCTTATACAGTGTAGAATGCACTTTGGATGATGTTGATTATTCATCGTTGTTATTGTATACATGTGTTGTAGGAAATCCATATAATTAACATTATATGGAAATTGTTTGGGCCTCATTCCAGTTTGAAATAGAAATATTTGAAATAGAATATTTGAAAATCGAAATATATGAAGCCGCGTTGATAGATTAACGCCATTTTGACGTGAACGATATTTATATCGATTTTATTCAAATGGAAGTGAATATTAAAGTGAAATGAATTCGAATAGAATTGAAATAGAATTGAAATCGTTTTGAAATGAATTCGAATAGAATTGAAATAGAATTGAAATCGTTTTGAAATGGATTCGAATGGAATGGAAATAGAATTGAAATCGTTTTGAAATGAATTCGAATAGAATTGAAATAGAATTGAAATCGTTTTGAAATGAATTCGAATAGAATTGAAATCGTTTTGAAATGAATTCAAATAGAATTGAAATAGAATTGAAATCGTTTTGAAATGAATTCGAATAGAATTGAAATAGAATTGAAATCATTTTGAAATGAATTCGAATAGAATTGAAATAGAATTGAAATCGTTTTGAAATGAATTCGAATAGAATTGAAATAGAATTGAAATCGTTTTGAAATGAATTCGAATAGAATTGAAATAGAATTGAAATCGTTTTGAAATGAATTCGAATAGAATTGAAATAGAATTGAAATCGTTTTGAAATGAATTCGAATAGAATTGAAATTGTTTTGAAATGAATTCGAATAGAATTGAAATAGAATTGAAATCGTTTTGAAATGAATTCAAATATAATTGAAATAGAATTGAAATCATTTTGAAATGAATTCGAATAGAATTGAAATAGAATTGAAATCGTTTTAAAAGGAAATCGACGAAGTATAAATTATATATATTATATATATAATATAATGGCCTGAATAGAACGCGCCGCGCCGCGGCAGTTCGCGAATTTCGACCATTGACTTTGAACGGATATTGCGGGAGATCCGACCGTCGGATTCTCCTTAAACCGGAACCATTAGGTTCGCATCGAAAAGAGCTTTCTAACGAATATTAGAAATTAGAAATCTAACGGTTGGATTTGGAATTATGTTCAAATCAAATTTGAAAAAGGTCGCTGTAAGTGCAGTTCGATGGCCGTTGATGGAAATCGACTGTACGGGCCTTGATAAAATTCTTAAAAATAGTAATAATTTGTGTAAAATCATAAGAAATGATTAAGAAAGAATTGGGATGAAAAACTCCATATTTGAAAAGATAAAAATATATTTTTATCGAAATGAACTAGTTTTGAACTAGAATTATAATTCTATTTATTTTTAAATAAATAAATTGAATTTGAAATGGTTTTGAAAATAACCAGAATTTCCAATGATTGCATTGGAATGGATTTGAATCAAAATTGTCTTCGGAATATTTCGATGTTGGATTTCGTGATTATACATATGTTGTTATGGAAATTTGAAAGATATAGATATATGTATCGTTATTTCCAATACGATATTTGTTGGTCGTAGAATTTGATATTGAATATAAGCCGGGATATTTTCTATTCAGAGCCTTGTATGTAATATCAAATGTGATTTGGATTTGTCGTGAATGGTGTCTTGACTAACACATTTCTTAAGCCCTGTTGAAAAAAATGATTAAATCTTTTTATTTAGATTTAATGAAGTGTACCAATTAAATAATATTTAATTGGAATTGAATTGATATTGATTTTTGGGTTTATCGTGGACAGTGTTTTAAATAACACTCGTTCTTTAGCCCGATAATTAGTGGAATGTGGTTTTGGGTTTATCGTGAACCGTGTTTTAAATGACACTGATTCTTTAACCCAGTTAACGATTAAAACTAAGTGGAGTTTTAATGAATCTTTAATTAGATTGAAAAGATCGAGAATGGAGTATCACCAGTTTTACTCCAGGCAATAGTTAAATCTTTAATAAGATTTGAACGTGAAATGGTAATTGAATTTACCGATAACACCGTGGTGTTAGATATGAAGTATTACCAGTTTTACTTCATGGGATGAATAGGTTGGGATTGGGAAATTAAAACAAATGATTACTTCGGTAAGGTTCGTTAATCCCGACTAGTTGAATCGAAATTCAAAAGAAGATTAAAGAATAAATTCAAGGAATTTATCTTTGATAAAATTATTGGGAACCTTTCCCTATGAATGTGAAATTTAGAAACTAACTGTCGGTTAGCTAAGCAGAATGGTTTTCTGGATATTGATCTGATGTTGGTTTCGGCCTTCGGGGTTAATATTTGGGGAATTATTCTCTTGATTAATTTAGGGTTAGTGACTGATGAATTGGAATGAGGCGTATGTTGTGTTTGTGTAACACTTATTTAAAATATACGCGAGTTATTCGGAAAGACCGAGTTTATCCCATTCTGAATAACTGATACGACGATAAGTCGAAGATGAAGACGGTGGTCGAAGACCGGAGGTCTTCACATTGTTTGAGTGATTACTGATGATCTTGATTGGGATGTACACCCAAGAAGATGGAAACAGTTGGTGATCGTCCAGACGTACTTGGAGATCGATGGATATGCGGGGTACTAGGTGCCTCCGGTTTCGTTCAGACCCAGAACGAACTTGTAAATGGACTGTGTGTCTGACATTGGATTTTAGTCTGTGTGATTGATTTCTATTAAAAATATATCTGTTTGGCGGCGGAGAATTTATTCTCTTGCTTAACGCCCTTCTCTGAGACGTACGAGCTCAGGGGTTATATACTGATGGATATCAAACGCATAGAGTGAATTGCCTGTGTAGCATGCCTAAGTGGCAAATGATCAAGGCTTCTGTTGAAAAGAAAAGTCTTGTGGTTGATGATCAAAGCATCGTCTGTGTGGCATAGCTTTGTGTAACGTGAATTCGCGAGCCTCACACCCCGGTTGTGAACCAAAAACGGGAGAGGACCTCAGGGAGGGCATGCGTTTCCTTCTAGCTAGGGTGGTGTCGGTGACCTACCAGCCCTGACATTTATATACTTTTCACCTGTGTGGTTGTTGCTGTTGCGAGGCGCCTCGGTTAGATCGGATGATCCGGGTCCGATGAAGTCATTCGTTGGCTCATTTACGCCCCCAAAGGGCGGGGAAACGTATTGTTCAGGCACTATAATCCACATCGGTGGACCGGCCCTGTCGCTCCAAGGGGCAGTTGCGGCTGTTCCGGAGACTTGGGCTAGATTGTCTCGAATCGGTAGAGGACGATCCCTGGCCTCGGTTCACAGACGGAAATCCAACTTCCAAATACGTGACATTTGCGGTTTTATTTGTAAAGCCTAGTATGGCGACATGATATATGGTACCCATGCCGTCTATGATTGATACTTATGATTTGAAGTTGTTTTATACACTATGCACTTATAATAGTATCAAATGATTTGTTTTAAACGTATCAAGCATTCTTTGGCTGTTATAAGGGAAAACCCTATCCCCCGGCTTGCGTTGCATTGTGTGATAGGACCTGGGTCTTATAATAGCTTCATTTTTCTTTATTTTAGCATTGCGCTGTTGTTTTATGCACTGGTGTTCTTGGGAGGAAACCCGTTCCGTGTTATACGGCGTGGTCCCTTGATTTACCTAACTTTAAATAAAGATTTGCAACTGTTTTTAGTTCTCACAACAGTCCCATGACTGACCTGGAGTTTATTGTTTTAACCTAAACTATGGGTGCCCTTATTTGGACACGGGCAGCAAGTAGTTTTGGTTTTGCAGATTTATCTTCAAAGGATCCTGGTTTACAGCTGGAATGATATCCGGAAAGCTTTGTATCCGTATATCTCTTCTAGTTGTGTATTGTATTATTTTCCGCTGCTATGTATTTAAATGTAATTTAAATCTCTGATATTTCTGTGTAATATTCATTTATACTCTGTATATTCTTGTAATCTGATGCATTGTTGTAATATACAATGAAATGTTCTTCCGTCTGCGTTCTATTTTGTCGTGTTCTCAAAACAATTCGTTCTTTCTCTTCTCTTCGGAGACCGGGGGTGTTCGTGTCGTTTCATCATGGTATCAGAGCTTTGGTTTACAAAGCTCAGAAAACAGGACACATTAGAACCATACGAAAGAATTCATCAGATATTGGATTAGTAATATCCAATTAGAATGACTCGTTAGAGATGGGATCAGTAGTATCCTAGAACGAGTGTGAAGGGTATATTTTTGAAAATGAAAACAAGTTTGGTTTTAAAATTTAAATCCATTACTCGTATTTGATTGTTTATTTATATAAATTTGGACAATCCAATATATAAATATTTTGCATATATGTCTTGCAAACGTGTATTCGAAGTTTTAATGTATTGGATAGTTATAGAATCATACTCTAGTTGCCCGGGGATAATTCTGGTGATGGGGCACTGTCGTCAGTATTTATTTTCGAGTAACGAAAGTGAGATTTCTATATATTTCCTATTGACTGGTGTGAGAACCGAAGATAGGGATGATTGTTGTGATTTGGCATTAAAAATGTGATTTTTGACTATATAGCAAAATTATGTGTTTGAAATGCTAATCAACTAATTGATTGATGGTTGTGTTGTTTGATTACTGTTTTGATTAGTTGAAATTTTAACCATATAGCCAATTTAACCAAATAGTGAATTGTATTGGAAGTTTGTCGCATTTTCTTGCATATACATGTACTTACATTGAACAGGTCATAGCAAGGAGGCTAGAGCAGAAGAATAAAATTGTTTGCCCGACAAATAGGTACATGTTTATCATAATTTACTGTTTTGTTTGGGTGATGATGATTTTATGAGCCGATTGGCTAGCCGCTTGGCTTTTTCTTTTTCTTTTTGAGATCAGAAGGCCTATATGGCAATTTTGGGATTTTCCCGTGGCTCCTGGTGCAGGGGAGGTTATGGCGAAATTTTTCGAAAATTTAGGGTGTTAGCCAAATTTTTGAAGAATTTGAAAATTCTCAGAAACTGAAAATTTTGGAGAATGGAAGCCAGATCGAACGTGGAGTTGATTGATCAAACCACTTTCGGCTTTGTTCCTTTTCGAGGACGAAAAGTTTTAAGTGGGGGAGAATGTAATAACCCGAAAATCTGGGCCAGTTTAAAATTTTTATTTTGGCAATTTTAGCGAATTTTGATTATTTTAAATGAATTATTTTAAATAATATCGACGAGAAAATTTCTTTTGAATAAAATTAAATCGTATATAGTTATATAGATCGACGTTAGAATATAAATAATTATTTATAATTATAAAAGGAATTGAAAATAGTTCGATAATTCGATTTCAAACTTCAATTGAATGTACCGGGTGCAAAACAATCCGAATTTTAGTGAAACCAAAAATAATGGAATCTAATTGTGAATATCTTTCCAAAGAATCCGAAAAATTGAAATTTCATAGCGGGAATCAAAAGATATGTCCAGTTGAAAATTCTGAATAGTCGCTATGGAATTTAGGCCCTTAAAAATGGAAATTTTGCAAACGACCTCGGATTTCGACGAAACCACTTTTGTTGGATCCGTGATGTCAAATCATTGCTAGGTTTCAAATTTCATAATTTTTCGAATCAATATGTGAGCGTGGCAAGGGAAAACGCGTTTGACCAGTTTAAGTTGATTTTAATCGACTGGAAAATGGTCATTTTTCAAACGGTCTCAGAATTCGATGAAATTGGTTTTGTTAGGACCGTATCGTCAATACGAAGCTAGAAAATATTTTTCTGGAATTTTTCTAGTTAGTGTGTGACCCCAGTAAATTGAAATGTGCATTCAAATTCAATATATAGAGTTATATGTTGATTTTGACGAAAGCTGATCGAGACGATCGAATCAGCCTACGATACATATCCCATTGTGTTCGGAATGCGGGTAATACGCTGTGGACGACAGGCGGTGGGTCTCGTTTCGAGGTGAAAATAAAAAGTTTCTTTTTGAAAAAAATAAAATGAATTAAATATAAAATATATATAGGCCCCCCTTTTGTTCTCCCCCAAATCATTTCAGAAAAAAAAAAAACCCTACAGCAAGAATCGCGACCCCCCCTCTCGACCAGTTCGCCCCCCCCCCCCCTCCAGGCGCCGGCGACGCCACGATACCCCCCTAACCTCGAATGACGCTGCGATATCCCCCCTAACCTCGAACGACGCTGCGATACCCCCCTTTCCTGCTGATGCGCGACCTCCTCCCCCCCCTCCTCCTGCTGGTGCGGCCACTACTTCTCCTTCCATCCTTCCTCCTCCCCCTTCGTTCAACAACGGTGAGTTTCTATGATTTTTATTTACATTTAAAACTGATTTTTATTTACATTTAAAATGGATTTTTTGTTTAACATTAAAACTGATTTTTAATTTAGCATAAAGTTTAGATTTTTATCAAGTAAAAATTTGATTTTTGTTCATTAAAAAGGTTTGATTTTTCATAGAAGGAAAATTAGATTTTTCGTTGTAGAAAAGTTCGTTTTATTTTTCATACATGAAGTGGCAATAAAAATGTAATTTTTACATTAAGGAAAGGATAAAAATATAATTTTTGTATTAGAGAGAGAATATAAATATAATTTTTATCATATGTGAAGTTTAAAAATATGATTTATATATATTGAATAACGAAGTAAAAATTTGATTTATATATATTGAATAGCGAAGAAAAAATTCGATTTTTATATATTGAATAACAAAGTAAAAATGTGATTTTTATATATGTACTGAAAGCGGACAACGAAAGTGACAAGAGGGAAGAACGGCGAAGACTTCTACCTAAGAAGAGTCATGGCGTTGGATTAGCAATTCTATGAGAACTTCTAACCTTTTAATTTATTTTTCTAGTTATAAAATATATACTAGGATACAGACGGTGTTTAGTAGCACCCGACACCATTGTCCACAGACCATGGACTTGTTTGTTTGGTTGTGTAGTTGGTTAGATTATTAGATTTGATTTGGTTGTTTGTTGAATTGAAATGGAATTGATTGATGTGTGAATGGCGTGGGCTTTCACTAGACCGGGGATAAGGCTAGGCCTTGTCCTATTTCTAGTATCGTGCCGTTATGCCGCCGAAATTTTCTAAAATATGTTGGAAAAATAAAAATAGCATTTTATTGTGTAAATGAACTGAATAGAAATTCATGTGTTGAAATAAAATATTTTATCGTTAAAAATATAATTTTTAACGCGTGTGTGAATAAAATATTCATTTACAAACCAGACGGTTTGTTTATGTACACTGATTTGACTGACATTGATTGGGACGATAAATTTTACACATCGCCCAACTGCACAAATAAAATCTGTGTTTGATTGTTTGAAACCCCACACGGGTATTGGGATGATATTTGACGTACACTAATCCCGATTGTTTAGTTGTATGTCGATCGATTGATTGACAGACTGTTATAAGCGTTGAAGATCTATATTTGATGCTTATACAGTGTAGAATGCACTTTGGATGATGTTGATTATTCATCGTTGTTATTGTATACATGTGTTGTAGGAAATCCATATAATTAACATTATATGGAAATTGTTTGGGCCTCATTCCAGTTTGAAATAGAAATATTTGAAATAGAATATTTGAAAATCGAAATATATGAAGCCGCGTTGATAGATTAACGCCATTTTGACGTGAACGATATTTATATCGATTTTATTCAAATGGAAGTGAATATTAAAGTGAAATGAATTCGAATATAATTGAAATAGAATTGAAATCGTTTTGAAATGAATTCGAATAGAATTGAAATAGAATTGAAATCGTTTTGAAATGAATTCGAATAGAATGGATATAGAATTGAAATCGTTTTGAAATGAATTCGAATAGAATTGAAATAGAATTGAAATCGTTTTGAAATGAATTCGACTAGAATTGAAATAGAATTGAAATCGTTTTGAAATGAATTCGAATAGAATTGAAATAGAATTGAAATAGTTTTGAAATGAATTCGAATAGAATTGAAATAGAATTGAAATCGTTTTGAAATGAATTCGAATAGAATTGAAATAGAATTGAAATCGTTTTGAAATGAATTCGAATAGAATTGAAATCGTTTTGAAATGAATTCAAATAGAATTGAAATAGAATTGAAACCGTTTTGAAATGAATTCGAATAGAATTGAAATAGAATTGAAATCGTTTTAAAAGGAAATCGACGAAGTATAAATTATATATATAATACATATAATATAATGGCCTGAATAGAACGCGCCGCGCCGTAGCAGTTCGTGAATTTAGACCATTGTCTTTGAACGGATATTGCGGGAGATCCGACCGTCGGATTCTCCTAAAACCGGAACCGTTGGGTTCGTATCGAAAAGAGCTTTCTAACGAATATTGGAAATTAGAAATCTAACGGTTGGATTTGGAATTATGTTCAAATCAAATTTGAAAAAGGTCGCTATAAGTGCAGTTCGATGGCCGTTGATGGAAATCGACTGTACGGGCCTTGATAAAATTTTTAAAAATAGTAATAATTTGTGTAAAATCATAAGAAATGATTTAGAAAGAATTGGGATGAAAAACTCCATATTTGAAAAGATAAAAATAGATTTTTATCGAAATGAACTAGTTTTGAACTAGAATTATAATTCTATTTATTTTTAAATAAATAAATTGAATTTGAAATGGTTTTGAAAATAACCAGCATTTCCAATGATTGCATTGGAATGGATTTGAATCGAAATTGTCTTCGGAATATTTCGATGTTGGATTTCGTGATTATACAGATGTTGTTATGGAAATTTGAAAGATATAGATATATGTATCGTTATTTCCAATACGATATTTGTTGGTCGTAGAATTTGATATTGAATATAAGCCGGGATATTTTCTATTCAGAGCCTTGTATGTAATATCAAATGTGATTTGGATTTGTCGTGAATGGTGTCTTGACTAACACTTTTCTTAAGCCCAGTTGAAAAAAAGATTAAATATTTTTATTTAGATTTAATGAAGTGTACCAATTAAATAATATTTAATTGGAATTGAACTGATATTGATTTTTGGGTTTATCGTGGACAGTGTTTTAAATAACACTCGTTCTTTAACCCGATAATTAGCGGAATGTGGTTTTGGGTTTATCGTGAACCGTGTTTTAAATGACACTGATTCTTTAACCCAGTTAACGATTAAAACTAAGTGGAGTTTTAATGAATCTTTAATTAGATTGAAAAGATCGAGAATGGAGTATCACCAATTTTACTCCAGGCGATAGTTAAATCTTTAATTAGATTTGAACGTGAAATGGTAATTGAATTTACCGATAACACCGTGATGTTAGATATGAAGTATTACCAGTTTTACTTCATGGGATGAATAGGTTGGGATTGGGAAATTAAAACAAATGATTACTTCGGTAAGGTTCGTTAATCCCGACTAGTTGAATCAAAATTCAAAAGAAGATTAAAGAATAAATTAAAGGAATTTATCTTTGATAAAATTAATGGGAACCTTTCCCTATGAATGTGAAATTTAGAAACTAACTGTCGGTTAGCTAAGCAGAATGGTTTTCTGGATATTGATCTGATGTTGGTTTCGGCCTTCGGGGTTAATATTTGGGGAATTATTCTCTTGATTAATTTACGGTTAGTGACTGATGAATTGGAATGAGGCGTATGTTGTGTTTGTGTAACACTTATTTAAAATATACGCGAGTTATTCGGAAAGACCGGGTTTATCCCATTCTGAATAACTGATACGACAATAAGTCGAAGATGAAGACGGTGGTCGAAGACCGGAGGTCTTCACATCGTTTGAGTGATTACTGATGATCTTGATTGGGATGTACACCCAAGAAGATGGAAACAGTTGGTGATCGTCCAGACGTACTTGGAGATCGATGGATATGCGGGGTACTAGGTGCCTCCGGTTTCGTTCAGACCCAGGACGAACTTGTAAATGGACTGTGTGTCTGACATTGGATTTTAGTCTGTGTGATTGATTTCTATTAAATATATATCTGTTTGGCGGCGGAGAATTTATTCTCTTGCTGAACGCCCTTCTCTGAGATGTACGAGCTCAGGGGTTATATACTGATGGATATCAAACGCATAGAGTGAATTGCCTGTGTGGCATGCCTAAGTGGCAAATGATCAAGGCTTCTGTTGAAAAGCAAAGTCTTGTGGTTGATGATAAAAGCACCGCCTGTGTGGCATAGCTTTGTGTAACGTGAATTCGCGAGCCTCACACCCCGGTTGTGAACCAAAAACGGGAGAGGACCTCAGGGAGGGCATGCGTTTCCTTCTAGCTAGGGTGGTGTCAGTGACCTACCAGCCCTGACATTTATATACTTTTCACCTGTGTGGTTGTTACTGTTGCGAGGCGCCTCGGTTAGATCGGACGATCCGGGTCCGATGTAGTCATTCGTTGGCTCATTTACGCCCCAAAGGGCGGGGAAACGTATTGTTCAGGCACTATAATCCACATCGGTGGACCGGCCCTGTCGCTTCAAGGGGCAGTTGCGGCTCTTCCGGAGACATGGGCTAGATTGTCTCGAATCGGTAGAGGACGATCCCTGGCCTCGGTTCACAAACGGAAATCCAACTTCCAAATACGTGACATTTGCGGTTTTATTTGTAAAGCCTAGTATGGCGACATGATATATGGTACCCATGCCGTCTATGATTGATACTTATGATTTGAAGTTGTTTTATTAACTATGCACTTATAATAGTATCAAATGATTTGTTTTAAACGTATCAAGCATTCTTTGGCTGTTATAAGGGAAAACCCTATCCCCCGGCTTGCGTTGCATTGTGTGATAGGACCTGGGTCTTATAATAGCTTCATTTTTCTTTATTTTAGCATTGCGTTGTTGTTTTATGCACTGGTATTCTTGGGAGGAAACCCGTTCCGTGTTATACGGCGTGGTCCCTTGATTTACCTAACTTTAAATAAAGATTTGCAACTGTTTTTAGTTCTCACACCAGTCCCATGACTGACCTGGAGTTTATTGTTTTAACCTAAACTCTGGATGCCCTTACTTGGACACGGGCAGCTAGTAGTTTTGGTTTTGCAGATTTATCTTCACAGGATCCTGGTTTAAGCTGGAACGATATCCGGAAAGCTTTGTATCCGTATATCTCTTCTAGTTGTGTATTGTATTATTTTCCGCTGCTATGTATTTAAATGTAATTTAAATCTCTGATATTTCTGTGTAATATTCATTTATACTCTGTATATTCTTGTAATCTGATGCATTGTTGTAATATACAATGAAATGTTCTTCCGTCTACGTTCTATTTTGTCGTGTTCTCAAAACAATTCGTTCTTTCTCTTCTCTTCGGAGACCGGGGGAGTTCGGGTCGTTTCAATTCCGATACCACAAGTATGTTTAGATTGAAATCTCTTTAGAACAAAATAGCCAGGAAGATTAAACTTAAGAGAAGCATGAATTCTAAAACTACAATTTTTTTCTAGAACAAAGAGCTGTAACTCTTTCCTTGTCATTCTTAACCAAATTAATCTTGTATCCAGTCTTCATACTATAGAATAATATTCTACGTCAGACTTCAACCTAACTAACATAACAAGAAAAGTGGTTTACACAATTCCGTCCCTTTTTCGACGAAGGAAATAGGTCTAAGGGACTTAATCCATATTTTGTTATTCACATATTACAAATTGATACGTAGTAGAATTTTTTTTTTTGCTCTGTCGATAAGATTTTTCTTTTACGTACCCATACCACAATAATTAGGAATCATAATTTTTATCAAATAAAGCTGTTGGAATAATATAATTCGTTTTTGTTTGATTTGATATATTGTATTTGCTAACGATGGTGAATTAACATCATCACATAAATCTTAAATTCAGTAACACCTCTTGGAAATTGCTGACTGATACCAGAAAAAATAGGTTGATTCAAATCACTTCTAAATAATTGCCTGAATTAATTGTTTGAATCATCGGTACTAGCAAAAGAAGAATCACTACCACAAGAAACATTTTCTGACCTTGCATTGTTAACTGAAGAACTACTACGAGTGATCTCGACAAAAATAACCAAATAATCCTCATGATTATGTGTAACCAACAACAAAATAGATTGAAGATCAGAATTACTTTCAATATTCCTTCTCAAACCATCTCTGAAGTGACATAATTCAAATAACAATGGACTTAAATCAGTCCGTTTACCACAAACAACATCTCTCACGATAGTAACAGAAATATCAAAATAAAGACATATAGAAAAGCTATCATTATCAAAATTCAATAGCACGAATACACCAACATCATCAGGAACACGGTTGTACAAGAAGAAATTAACATCAGCATAAATATCTGCAATTATATTTGCAGATATTAAGAATAGTAGCATACTTTTATGCAGATATTCATAATAGTTGCATACTTCTATGAAAATATTCAGAACAGTTGCACACATGTATGCATATATTCAGAATATCTACAATCTTGTATGCAACTATTCAAAATAGTTGCATGCTTGTATGCACATATTTTGAATAAATGCATACTTGTATGCACGTAGTCAAAATAGTTGCATAAATCTATCGAAATATAATTTCACAAATAAAACTGTATGAAAAATAACAAAAATAACACCATATACCTGCAAAAATTACCAACAACGATTAACGTATGCATCAACTACATCAACCATGGACAAAAGTCGAGAATAATTGCATCATCATAAACATCCATCATCGCAAGTCGAAAATAACAATGATACACATATGCAAAAAAAGAGATAAATTACTTTGAAGAAGAAACATCCATTATATCAATCAAAGAAAGCCGAATTAAAACCCTGAAGAAATTCCAACTAAATCGAATATTAGATCAAAAAAGCAGATCGAAAAAATTCCAACTAAATCATGCAATGAAGACGCCATAAGCAGATAAAACAGAGTTAATTTGAACAAGGGTATTCGTGGAAAAATAATAGCCGAAAAAATAGGGATGCGAAAAGTATAAATTAGAGCAGGAGGATTTCACGATAATTAGGCTCTGATACCAAATGTGACACCATACATTCCTTAATGTCAACTATATGAGGATGCATTAAGTTTTGTGAAGCACAATAGGTATAAAGTAATAATACAGAGGCTAAAATTCACAAGATAGAATATAAAATGCAGCGGAAAAATTACAAAACGTTTATTTTTATTAAACCAATATCACAACATTACAGTTTCAAATACCATAGAGTCACAGCCATAAAACATCTGTCTCGTGGAAAGTAAGTCATTAAAGTACAAGTACAAAACCATAAAAATGATATCTCTTATTAGTCATAACAATAGTCATATAACAGAAATCGAAACAATACATGGAGTGAGAAAAGTCCAAGTCTAAGGTGAATTAAAGAGTGACGGTCAGTGTTATAATCCACCGCCCTAAGAACCGGGGAGGAAATGAAGAGAGAGAAGGAAAAACAAAATAGGTCAGACATAAAGTCAAGTAAGTTTCTGTGATTTTTAGCATAAGATTAAGATAAAGAAGTACCAAGACAGATCAATAGTACTTGATATGAAAATACGGTGTAGCATAGAATAAAATAAAATAAAGTCGGATAAGCTTCTCATTTATATACCATAACATAATTTCTGCACTAACTATCAAAATATCAGGATTAGGTTTTACCTAATTACTACCCAGTGATTGGCTCCCAAAGCAGACATGAATAACATGTACCATATATGGTATTAAGGGATATCAGTCCCGAACCCATCAACTAAAAATACATACCCTTACCCCCTGGTGATACAACGTCTTATCTTCCCCAATCGGATCCATGCACCCTCATGACTCTGTGGGACGCGCCTATACCCACCTCTAAAATTTGAATCTCTTACAATCATCCACCAATAAAGCGTGCCCTAGTCTCTACCTAGTGCAAGACTCATTTGATAACATGAGAATACTGATTGATATGGGTTCTAACAGAAAAACAATAGTAGATTGACAAAAGCCACCCCTAGGCTTGGCCCACATGTTAACTAGGATTTTAAATGTCTCCACATATTTTACCAGCACAATGGACATCTTAGTATATTAATCAAACAGGTTTGACTTAGCAGGTTTAAGTTCATTAATAATCTTAATATATCTCTACATTATATTCTAATGTTGTAACATTTCTTATTAAATGTAATTCTTTACACAACGGTTCCCCAAGTTAGACAGGCACCAGCTTAGATGTTTACAGTAAACATGTTTTCTTAATATACATCTGATTCACATATTTTCCTATGACATGTTTACTTAATATAGTCCAATTTATTCAGATTTAAATGTTTGCATATTCTTCCTTTATAATTATCCAAGTTTTACAATCTATGGTTCACAAATTTCAATATGCCCAAATCTCCATTTTTATCGTTATTACATATTATTCCAATTTTACGCAACTCAAACGGTAAAGGCCTAGGCTCTCGTTGGCTTAGGATCTATGCAAAAGAAAAGGAAATATGAGAAATAGATCCAAACTCAAAAATGAACAAATTGAATAAATAGGCATAATTCGACTATAAATAAAACAATGATATAAAGAGGATAAGGAAGAAGAATGTACATATAAATAAATAATAACTGAAATAAGAATTGGTAATTTATAGCAATTTACAGAACAATAACATATAAAAACAAACTTATAAACACTGATACTTTCAGATCCAATATATTTACTGTCAAAATCCTTTTTGATTTGTAAATCTAAAAATAACGTAGAACTCGCAGAGATTTTGAATATATACACAAAATTCCTTTTAAAATTGAAGTAGAAGAAGAAATATCCTTTTAATCTATATTTTGGTAGCACCATAACCTTTTTCTAAATTTTATTTCAAAACATGATAGAGTGAAGGAAGAAAATGAAGAAATATTTAGTGTAGGAAAGTAATGAGGGTTACTAGTCTATTTATAGGTGTGATAGGATAGTCTAGGCCATAGGATCTAAGGTTTCAATCCAAACCATAGAATACACTTCATGCTGAGTCATCTAAAAGAATTCTCTAGAAGCAGGTTAATCCGACCAGGTAAAGGTTCATACCTGGCCTTGGGTGGGTCGATCCACCACTTATATGGGTTGACACTGGGCTCGACCCATATAGGGTCTAGATCCCCTTTTGACCATTGTATCTTTTCTAAGTTAATTATTTAATTATTTATTTTTAATTCAAACTTCATTTGGCCATAACCTGTTCATATTTAGTTCGATTTACGCAAACCAAAAGTCTGTTTGAATGGAAATTTCGCTACGAATGCAATGGTAAAGTACATTTTATATAGTTTTGAATATTTTATTAATTAATATTCTTTATATAATTAAATTTTGGGGTGTTATGCTGTCAAAATTTTCTATGAATTTTCCATATTTCGAAAGGAATCCACTACGCGATGCTAATTTGGATTGTCCTTCAATTAGTGAGTTGTCACTTTTATATTTTCCATAGTCTGGTTGTTTAAAAAATAAGTATACTACTAAGGTGTTTGGCTTGGTTGCACTGATTCCGAGTGTGATGATGATTGCACTTAGGAATTAGAATGTTGGCTCCATGCCAGATTCTGAGTCTATTTGCTTTGTTATGGTCACTTCAATCATTGTTATTGGAGGCGATAAATGACAATTTCTTTTGTATTATGATTTACTTGAGAGTATTGGGTTATATTGTTTTATCCTGGAAGATTACAGGGATGAAATCCTTTAAGGAGGGAAGAATATAACAACCATATTTTAACAATTGGATATTTAAATATTATTACTTAAATATTGATCGTTAATTATTAGATTGCCAGTTCTAAATGGGATATTCCACAAATAATCGAATCTGGACTTGAGACTGGTTTCATTGAGTCTGGAATATTCATTACATGGGGATTGAAAACATTATTCGCTACATTCGCACATTTTTGTCTAAATGGCTTTGAAACGTACATAAATTTTTGTTTTGAGGCACAGTGTCGGACTACGATCAAACTAATATTTTTGAAATCGTCGTACAGAGCAGTTGGCGAGAGAAGAACAATGGATTTGACGTTTTTTAATCCGTTGTATAACGAAGGAAAAAAGAGAAGAGAGAAGATGAGAAAAAGTAGGTTTCATGTCTCAGGAAATGCACGTCTTTAGGAAATGGAAGAAGAAGGGATATGTAATTATGAAAATAATTAGTTAGTGGCTAATATTGCTTTGGCCAATCTAATTATTAAAAATAATTTGAAAACTTATATATGCGGTATCTTTTGCTTGCGAGGTCATATTTAGATGATTTTTCTTCCATTGGGCTCCTGTTGACGAGCGCTATGCTGTAGAGCATGTTTAGGCTGATTTGGTTGAGGTAAGTGATATTATCTCGCATTGAACTGCATTTTTCGTACAACGTAAGTTCGACATTTAAAACTAAATGTTAACTATAAGACATAATATTTGAGATAATAAGACCTACCAAATAATTAATAAAAATATCAATAAGTGATTTAAGTAGTGTTACTACCAAAATTAATACCGAGATAGGATATCAGTAAAGGGGTAACGAACCATCACTTGCATTTGAGAACAAGCCAAAAGCAAGGGAACCGTCACCATCAGCAATGAAGGAAGCTTGAAGCTAATGAAAGAACAGGAATACCGATAGGGTGACTCCGATAAATAAGATAACTGTTGGAAGCTCAAATCCAAAGGAAACCCGTAACCGAGAGCTAAGGGAAGCAAAGGAGGTA
Organism: Allium sativum; assembly: GCA_030737875.1. Taxonomy (NCBI): domain Eukaryota; kingdom Viridiplantae; phylum Streptophyta; class Magnoliopsida; order Asparagales; family Amaryllidaceae; genus Allium; species Allium sativum. The sequence goes on along the minus strand of CM060920.1, from coordinate 52,204,941 downwards.
TCGTCATTAATCTGCTTAGTATTGATACAAGGAAGAACATAAGTGATAAAGCAAAGACGGGCCTTCCGGAAGCCAGCTACCGAGACTAAAAAGAATAGGTAATCTTCGAAAGGCAGTTTCAGGAGGCAACTTATTACACTCCGCAAGCAGTCCTTCGGGAAGACTGAAACACAATCCAGAAGGACGAAAGAGCTATTGGCATTAACTTGTTTAATGTTGATACATACAGATCTCGAAACATATCCGGAAGCCTACTATCTAGGCCCTGATTTCATGATCACCAAGAGGCAACTTTAGTAGACAATCAATAAAGCACCTGAAGCACCCCTCCGGAAAGTCGAAGCATGCATCAGGGATCCACCGAAAGGCAAGCCAAAAATCTTAAGAGAGGAAAGCTAATCACACTAATCTGCTTGGTGTTGATACCAAAAGAGGCGACGAACCTCAAAGCAACACAGAGGGAAACATCATGAAGCATTAACAGCAGGAACAAAATCTCATGACCAGAAGTCCATAGCCGGAAGTCTTAAGCCTTTCCTAAAGCTATCTATACCAACAGGCTTAGTATTTATATAAAGAATATAAACTCACGTCAGAGAAAAGCTCCAAAGACCGAGTCCATCTTTCCGAGAGCAAAGACTGACACCCTAAAAGAGATAAGTAAAGCCAAAGAGCGGCCGAGAGCCAAAGCATCCGGAACCGGAAGGAAAAGCGGCCGACAGGTGCTTCTGCTGGCCCATTGACAAAGGGGGCCCCAGTTCATCTATAAATAAGTCCCTAGGGGTCTCATTTTCATGGTCAATTTGTCATTCCTCATTCTTGTACTCTTTTCTTCTAGAGTAAACCTAAATTCTAAATCAATTTGGGGATTTCTACTGTAATCACTCGTGTTCTCCGAATCAAAGATCAATAAAGAGAGGATCAACACTTAGCTTATTTCTTATGAGTTTCTTATGAGATTTCTTAGTTATTTCCTGCACAGCATACTATATGCTTTCTACATGGTCACGGTTTCGTTTTCAAGTTCAAACCCTTCCGCAAAGTTGTTACAAAACCCCTTCCTGCAAGCCATTTAGCCTTCTACCGAGGGTTGCGCTTAGGGAACCCTTGTCCCAAGATAATTGTTGGTTCTTAAGTCGCTTAAGCGTGATGCTTACCCCTTTGAAGGCAGAGTAACTAATCTTTCGGGCTTTAGACCTTGATATCAAGGAAGCGGTGAACTAACTCAAACTAGTGGAAACTAAATAGCCTTGTTTTCCCCTTAGGTCCACTTTCGTAGACCTATCTCTGGTGTTGACAAAAAATATCGCTAACATTTTGCGCTAGAAGGAGAGCTCGAACCTCCGGCCTTGTGGTTAACCGTACCACATATCTAACTGTGTTGTTCAGTCCTAGGTTGGACTAGGCTTTGAAGAAGCAGAAATCATGAATAAAGGGTCTTTACGAGTAACTAATAAGTTTCCCATGGTTACATTAAGCATTAATGAGCCAAGGACGGTCGAGAAGGTTAAGTTATAAACCTTGCATATCCAAGTTAAAGAAAGAGATGTAGAGCCTTATGATTCTGATCATTAGAGAATTAACCCCTTCCATTTGGGACTAACCCCGATCTTTACCCTAAGCAATTCTACAATAAAAAAATATAACTCTTTTCTTCGTATCAAGGAAGCCATCCAAACACAGGCCAAGGCAACGATATTTGAGCAAAGGATTGAGAAATGATCCGATTACCTTGCCACAAAAGAGTTTAAGAAAGCTACGCCTTTGTCGCAGGACACAACTAAAAGAAAGTTCAAGGACAAAGAGAAGGTAATGAAATCAAGCAGCAAAAAGGCTAAGTTCCTACATCGGAAGAAAGCCTTCGAATCAAGGTTACCAAAAGGATGCGAGCTTACTACATTGACTGAGGGTATCAACTTCCGACTAAGCATGAGTTAAACTTTTGGACATCATTAAAGTAGAAATGCAAGAACGAACTAAGTTGGGAGGACCTTATCGCTACTACCATATGATGAATGGACATGAAACCAATCATTACAGAGTCCTCGAAGGGATGATTATCAACTTCTGGAGCCAGGAAAAGCTACAACAATATGTAAAGAAAATATAGCCAACTACAGCATTACATTCTTTGAGAAAAATGATTGTCTACATAATTACGGGAATGGAACCCCTCTCAAAACTCGAAATGACCAAAGGAGGGTCAAATCATAAAAGGATAAAAACTTGTCACCGCTAAGTTGGCCAGGGCAAGTCACCCTTCGGAGGGGGGGTGATGTGTAAGCCTTTCTCCATGCCCAAATCAGAAAGGGCTAGGTTAAAGCATCGAAAGTGTAAGCCTCTGCTCCATGCCAAAAATGATCAGGACATAGCGTCTAATTAGCATGCCCAGCCTCTACTCACAAAAGAGTACGCCCTACCTTTGCTATGAACTAATCACATCCTACCTCTGCTCGCAGAAGAACACGTCCTACCTCTGTTTATGTTTCGAGTTACCCGCATAAGGGAGCGCAAACCCTTATGATCGCCTACGATGACCAGGATAAGGCACCGCTTGGAGGGGGATGGAGTGTAAGCCTTTATCACTGCCTAAAGTGGCCAGGGTAGATCATCGAAAGAGTAATCCTTAATTCCACCCCTACGATGTCCTGGTTTAAGCATCTAAGACCTTATCATCACCTACGATGGTTAGGATGAGGCGCCTCCTTGAGGGAGATCGGGTAAGACCTTGGGCCATGCTTGTGAATAAGCTAGCCAAGCACACTGGATGCACAAGCCCAGAGAGGCCAACAAACCGCGTACATCCTACTTTGATAACCAAAAGCTCAGGGAGTGGCTTAGGAAGCACGTACATCCTCTTTTTCCTAAATCGAACCCAAAGGGGTAAACAAAATTAATTGTTGGAAAGGGATCTCTGGTCTTCTATTAAATGCCCGAATCTGGGTTAGTTCGGGATTTTTATTAAATACCAGAAGTGGATCTCTGGTTTTCTATTAAGTAACCCGAATCTGGGTTGGATCTTGACTTCTATTATTACCGGAGGGAAAATTTCCAAACTTCATTCAAAAACTCTAATCTGGAGTGTGGACCAAAGCTCCTAATCATGGCCAGAAAAGGCATTCTAGCCACCTCTTGTTAATACCCTAATTTGGGTTATGAAGACTTAAAATTTTCACTTCCATAAAAGGATTAGCAAAACATGATGAGGAGGGAAAATTAAAGCCTGTTATTTAAGGGCTTTCAAACGGATATAGTAATCTTCCATGTTACTCAGGGAGATTTCTTAAACCTATTATGTACAAGTCATTACTATTTCAATTCAATACAAGCAAAAAATCACATGGCAAGTGATACACACAATTTACAAGTTTATTTGCAAAGACTACATCATTGATTATTCAAATACGGGTATGTATATATTACAATTACAAACACAATCAAGTACCCTGCTCCCCTTCATCTTCGGGTAAAGGGGGATTGATGGCATGATAAATTGTGATGCTTAGGAGCTCGTTATGTTTACTCACCTTTCTACTAATCTCATTAAGGTTGTTAGAAGGTTTGATCTGAAATTTCAATGATCTATCATATGCTCTACAAATAGCCCTTAGAGACTTATTGTCTTTCGTTAACTCAAAGATGTATGTACGTAGATTATGCTTTTCCTCCTGCAAATGTCTAGTTTGGTCGATGTATCGGCTAATACAACTAGATGTATCCTCAATTAATTTAGTGTCGTAGATACTTTTCATCCCAGTTATCACTTTCTTACACCATTCAAAAATGATTGATTCTTCTAACCCTCGAGGGGGGTTCTTCAGGTAAAAATACTTTTGAGAGATTGGAGCCCTAGACTCAATCGTGGCGCCAGAAGGCTGAGACACCGTTATAATAGAAATGTTTTTGAAAGGGTGTTCCCATGTCCTACATCTTGCATTAACATTATCAGCTCAATCTCCAAGTTGGCTACACGCTAACTTAAACCGCTTAATTCATCTTAAAAATCGATAGATGGTTTGGACTTTATATATGTCCTCAATCCAAGAATAATTCTATCCTTTCCCTCTAATTGACCTTTCAGGACATTTATTCTCTCATTTAAGTGCTTGATAGTTTAGTCTTGAAGTAAGATCATTCTTTTCTAGGGTACAGAAAATCCCTCGTTTGGGGCATCACTTCCTCAATAGCTAATGGTATTCCATCTTGAGATGGGAAGGTTTCATGTTGATCCACCTATTCACGTAAATAAAAAGTAGTTATGCATAAGTCTTCTTATACACGGGAATGGTATTATGTTTCTAGATAAAAAGTTTTGCATGAACTTTATTGAAAACCAACTTTCTATCGCTTTGATAAACGCATGAACCAAAAAGAGTAACAAGGGTTCAAACTCACTCATCGATACATTTATTGTTTACATATCAGCTCAGTGTTTTCAATCCTAAGTCTTTTTAAGATCACTTCAGGATCTTCACCCAAAAAGTTAAGGGGGAGTCCAGGGAATTTCGTGTGAGTGCTCTTTAGCTCTCTTAGAAAACGTTTTCTCTCGAAAACATGAGACGACGTTGTTGAAAATTCCTTTCTCAGTTTACAAGTCAAACGTAACACGTTTTCATGATAAACAAGATTCCATCAAAACGTAATCATAAAAACGAGTAGAGTTACCAACATTTTCACACATTCACAACATCAAGTTTACAAATACTCCTCATATTCATACAAGATTGACTTCTTAAATAGTTCAGGGATAAACCTATCCTTATTGTACTTAAGCTTTTCTAGAGGAAGATCTCTAGGAATTGAGATTACCCTTTCAAGGTTCCAACAAGCCCCAGGATATGGGTCGGCTCAGAATTCATCTAGATAACGCCTATGAGGGCGAAGCATTAAACCCCCACTACGATCCACTAGAAAAGAAAAGTCTACTATTTTGTATCATTTATAAACTTCATACAAGAAGTTAACTAAAATATCTCTATCCTTAATTAACATCCAAAATAGGGTCATCAACTCCTTGTTTTCCTCCCGAAGAGCTTCCTTATGCTTGCGGGCTTTCTTTAGTCTGGCGTAGCTTCGTGCTCCTTGTAAAACATAAGCTTAGATGTTCTCTTTTCCATGTCATGATGTTTTCGTGATAAATCATTATAGTCTTTTAACAACCTTCCTTGCTCTGTTTAGGATCATATTATTTCCCTCTGTTTTTTAATCTAATTCTGCGTTAAGTCGTGAGATGATATTTCTTTTGGTCTATGCTAAGTAATGATAGGAAAATAATTACCACCATATACTCGAGAAAGGAAAAAGAACTGCGAAAAACAAAAGTGATAATTGGGAAAGAGGAACCTCGGGTTGGGTAATTTGTTCTCTTCCTGAAGGCTCAGAAGAACCACCTTCCTTAGCTAAAGGAGTATCAGAGTCTCGAGTAACACGAGCACCTACAACGTCAGGACTTGTTCTTGCAAAATCAAGTGAGACATCAGCAGTTATAGAAGGATCACTCCCATCTCTATCATGCTCATCTCAACGGCCATCGCCATCAGGACCATCGCTATCATCACATCCATCATCATCAACAAAAGTTAAAGGTTCCTCTTCATCACCAGAGTCGTCAGAAAGGTCCTCAATGTATAGGAAATCTTTAGCTTTGAGCCCGTCCTTCTTTGGCATATCAACTACTTGCTTATCCAAATTGATCCTTTCCATGACCTATCCTTAATGGAAGGAGGAGCAAAGGTAAATTGCATTTCGGGAAGGCTTCAAAAGTTATCCAAATAAGGCATGAAATAAAGCATCCTCATAATAATTGGTCTTAATCTGGGGAAGATGATCCTGCAAAAAATCGTAGATTCTTCCCTTGGCTTCATAAATTATCCGTGCTGCATGAGGGAGTTTCTCATCCTTCTTCCTAAGTTCGTCGGCATGACTAACCAATTTTATGCCATTTGGTGCTCGAAGGTTGAAACTTGGTCAGATAAAGACTCTTCATTGCCTCTCTTTTTCAAGAGTTGCTTCGAAATTCTCAAAAGAAGCCTTCAACTTCTCACACTCATCACTTAAAGCCGTGTTCGGTTCCTGAAGCAGAGTAACCTCGGAAGAAGATGAGGAAGGTATCGCTCTAGACAAGAGCCATCTTTTAGTAACCTAAGAAGAAAACAGATTCCGATCAGCCATAATGAGAAATTAAAGACAAGGGAAGGGTTAGGGAGAATAATATTTACCAAAATCTGCTGCTTGACTTGGTGTTGATGAAGACCCTCCCAATCTGAAGAAGTGGACGACAATGAAATGACAGTAACTTTAGTGGATAAAAGAGAGAGCTTCACAAGTTCTTCAAAGCTCCTGGTTGGCACGAGAGACTTTAGGGGGTTCACGTGTTGAGAAGTAGAAGTCTAGATCATGGAATATTTGTCCATACTCAGAAGAGTTGACGGTAAATGTGACCCTCACGCTCACGACCAAAGATACCTTCGTGAGAGGCAGTAATAGTAACGATAGTAGAATCGACAACAGAGGTCGTGGAACCAGGAATTTCTTCATCAGTAATCTCAATAACAGCACCCTGAGTGAGAGAAACATAAACGTTACATTTCAATCTTTAAGCCGGTAACTCAACATTCAATACAGCCAACCTCTTGATAGCAACGACATTGGATTGATCTAGAGCATCGGTTGGAGTTATAACTTCAGAAGCTAAGGCCCTTGGCCAAATTCAAATACAAAGGTAAACTCAAGTGCGAAAATCTTACAAATTAAAGCTGCATCGAAAAGAAAGTAGCAATCAAGATACCTGGAAACAAAGAAGATGAAGTGGTGAACGCGTTCGAACCTAAAGTCAAATGCTTGGATCCTAAGAAATGAATGGGTGGATGCCCAAGCATCTTTTGCCCATCAGGGAGAAGGTTACATTGACGCAATTTGTCCAAAGTCAGCAAAACTAATCAACTTCGTGGCTCTTCAAACGCTTTGGAAATAACCTCAAGAGTGCGAGACTCACTCTCCGTTAAAGTAACCCTTTTGGAAGTAGGATCTGGGAAGAAAGTAAAATCAAACAAAGCCTAGGAAAAGCATGGTTACTCACGGGAAAGCAGGGAAAGTCACCAAAATCTACAAAATCACCTGAAATATCGACAAGGCATTTGATGAAAAAGAACCGATTGTCCTAGGGTTTAGTCTTACCAATACCATTGGTAATAATTTTCTTCAAAGGATTGGCATGCAAAATAGGCAAGTCTGCTCCCTTCGAGAATAATATCAAATGCTGAATAAGGTTGGAAGTAAGTAAAGCCTGGCCCGATTAGAGTGCCAAAACTTCGAGACATAATAGTAAAGTGTAAGTGTTCGGCAAAAGTTGGATAGGTCCAATTCCTAGGTCTCGTAAGAGTTGAGAAATGAAAGTCGGGAAGGGAAAGAAGCCCCCATGCCAAATGTGGATGGAAAATATGTGAAGTAAACTTCTGGAGTATTTCTGATATTATCCTGAACGATGGTAGGAACGACATCAACGTCGGACATACCAAAGTTATCAAGGACGGTGCTTACTTCGTCTTGAGAAGTAATAAGAGACTCCTTCAAAGGAACTTGCTTCTTCTTTCCGGAGGTGCTAAGATCGCCAGACTTCGATTGGCCAGAGCTCTTTTTACCAAACATAATGCCGCCAAGTGATATAATTTCATAACACATGCATTAGCACCACATACTTTACACAAAATAGGTGATTGACATTAAAATCTAGTAATATTATGAATTCAACATATCCCTTGTCAAGTTAGTTTTAAATGTTAATCTTGATAAAGTCCATGTATGGTTTATTTTCACTTAGAAACAATCAAGCTCTTAGTGAGGATAAAATTGGTTGCCCCGACACAAAAATCAAAAGAGCAAAGGAAGGGTATTGGAAAGATTAAACTCTCAAAAGAATCTGGTAACAGTTAAACCGGGACCAAGTGATCCTAAGTCATCACCAAGAGCTTGATTGACCTTCAGTCAGGAACATGTGAAATCAAAGTCAAATGTGATGGCAACAAAATTCCTAAATTTTACCGACACCAAAACCGAAAAGGAATCAAACCTTTCAGATGATTAGCCGCCTTCGGATATCCTACACTTACATACTAAATAAATACAGGAATTAGTATTGGTAAAAATAGGAGCAAACAAGCCGATAACAGTGACGATTAGTTCACCAGCACCAAAAGCATAGAATTTTACTTTGTAACAAAAAATAACCATATTTACATAAATTTTGCATTTCGAACCCCCGGGAAATTACATTGGGAGGATAGAATATTTGCTAGATTTGCCATGAATTCCTATCTAAACTGCCTATGATTGGATGACTCATAATAAACATGGGAAAACCCTGATCGGATTCTTATCGATTTAAATTCTTTGCTTAAATTTCTGTTTATAATTGTAATAAGGATACTTATAGAGGATCGAATTTGAGATTATCAAAAAGCTTGGGTAATTCTTGAAGTAAAGTAATCTGGTTTAAGTAAATGATTTTGCAGGTAAAAGGATGAAGGAGAAGAAGAGGTAGTACTTATGTCAAATCACCTTTTAAATCCAATCTGTATTGGTAAGATCGGATCAACGGATCTGATCGAGGGAGATCAAGAGGCGGGGAGTCAAAATGCCGAAAGAACGTCAAAGTTTGACTTGAAAAGTCAAAATTACCCTTTCACAAGGGGCTAAATGTTACTACCAAAATTAATAATGAGACAGGCTATCAGTGAAGGGGTAACGAATCATCACTTGCATTGGAGAACAATCCGAAAGCAAGGGAACCGTCACCATCAGCAGTGAAGGAAGCTTGATGCTAATGAAAGAACATGAATACCGACAAGGTGACTCCGACACATAAGATAGTCGACAGAAGCTCAAATCCAAAGGGAACATGTAACCGAGAGCTAAGGGGAGCGAAGGAGGTACCAACATTAATTTGCTTAGTACCGTTACAAGGAAGAACAAAACTGATAAAGGAAAAAAGGGCCTTCCAGAAGCCAATTGCCGAGACTAAAAAGAATGGGTAATCTATGAAAGGCAGTTTCAAGAGGCAACTAATTGCACTCCTCAGACTGTCCTTCTGGAAGACCAAAACCCAACCTGGAATGACGGAAGAGCTTTCGGCATTAAGTTGCTTAATGCCAATACATACAGAGCTCGAAACATATCCAGAAGCCTACTACTGAGACCCTAATTTTATGATCATCAAGAGGCAACTTTAGCAGACAAACAATAAATCATCGGAAGCGTCAATCTAGAAAGTCGAAGCATGCATCTGGGATCCACTGAAAGGCAAGCCAAAACTCTTAAGAGAGGAAAGATATTCACATAATCCGCTTGGTGTTGATACTGAAAGAGGCAACGAACCTCGAAGAAACACAGAGGCAAACATCATAAAGGATTAATGGCAAGACCTAAAGCTCATGATCGGAAATCCATAGCTAGAAGTCTAAAGTATTTCCTAAAGCTATCCATACCAACAAGCTTGGTACTTATACAAAGAAGATAAACTTGCATCAGATAAAAGCTCCAAATAACGAGACAATCTTTATGAGAGCCAAGGCCGACAACCTAAAAGTGATAAGCAAAGCCAAAAGGGCGGCCGAGGGCCAAAGCATCTGGAACCGGAAGGAAAAGCGACCGACACGGGCTTCTACTGGCCCAATGACAAAGGGGGGGCGATTTGCCTATATATAAGACCCTAGGCGTCTCATTTTCATGGTCAATTTCTCATTCCTCATTCTTCTACTCTTTTCATCTAGAGTAAAACCTAATTTCTAAATCAATTCAGGGATCTCTATTGTAATCACTTATGTCCTCTGAATCAAAGATCAATAAAGAGTGGATAAACACTTAACTTATTTCTTATGAGTTTCTTATAAAATTTCTTAATTATGCGCTGCACAACATACTATATGCTTTCTACATGGTCACGGTTTCATTTTCAAGTATAAACCCTTCCGCAAATTTGTTATAAACCCCCTTCTAATAAGCCATTTAGCCTTCTACCGAGGGTTGTGCTTAGGGAACCCTTGTCCCAAGGTAACTGTTGGTTCTTAAGTTGCTAAAGCGTGATGCTCACCCCTTTGAGGGAAGTGTATCTAATCTTTCGGGCTTTAGACCTTGATATCTAGGAAACGGTGAACTAACTCAAAATCATGGAAACTAAATAACCCTGTTTACCCCTTAGGTCGCCTTCCGTAGACCTATCTCTGGTGTTGACAAAAAATATTGTTAACAACTAGTTTTATCCATGATTATCACACCTTACCCAGATTCTCTCTACATTGCGTGCTTCTTATTTATTGCACTTTATTGCTTGCTGTTTTGACCATATTGCTAGATATAGGCTATTTGGACATTTAAATCATTTTGATCATTATAGATGGATTATATTTATTTAATATTGCTATTTTGGATGTTTGTATGCTTTTTATATTAGTACATTTCATGAAAATGCTAAAATTGATGCAAATATCGATTTATGGAGAAATAGGATGTAGAAAACATGTAAAAGAATCTGGTTTGGAAAATTCCGGTTCGATATAGTCTGGAACAACTTTAAGCTGGATAGGCATGAGATTTTGTAAAGATGACTAGAAAGGTCTCAAGAGGCCTTAGGCCAAGTTTCAAGTAATTTGGAGTCTGAGAGGCCAAGTTATGGCGCCTTCAAATTCGATTCGACCCATGAAGATAGCTCCGGTTCGGCTAGGTAGAAGTTGGATTTGGCTTTGGGTCAGGAGGGAAGAGAATTCCAGATCGATTATGTCGATCCTAATATGGTGAACAAATCTGGAATAACTATGTAGATCCGGACCTGGTTTGACTAGGTCTAACTGCAGTTGGGTCGACTTGGGGAAAGGAAACGTAATGGTGGCCTAAGTGTGACAACCCGAATTTTGATAGACCCGGTTTTTTTTCAAAATCCAAATCTATTGAATTCGAGTTGGATTATCTAGTATCTTATGGGAAGTCAAAGATAAATATATCAGAGCTCATACTAGAAATCTCACAGCTTAAGTGAATAAAATATAATAGTATGTAAATACTTTTTAATACAATGACACTTATCTAACAAGTGTCCCTAAGATGTAGAATCTCAACCACCTATCTAACCTGCAGATTGTTATTAAGAGGGAATCAGGATGAAAGTTCTGGTGAATGGATAAATTATACTTTCTACAAATAACACTACATATACCATTCAATCATTGGTTCATATTTATTAGGTTATTCGGGTTTATTTCACAATATAATTCTGATTTTTCTGCTTAAATCATACCCATCTACTCCACATTAGATTTACGTAATGAATCATATATATGTAGCTAAATGCCTGACATATCGAGATACTTCACATAGTATCCTCCTCGAGTGGTCCCCATCGTGATACTATGAAAACATGATGGGCCTCCATCTCCATGCTAATAGCATACTAGGTTATGGTATGATGGTATGCCAAGTCTCCAACATTGCGGAGAAAGTGTTTGATCTTTTCGAGCTCGATGATAGGAGGAAGATGTAGTTAGCCACTTGGCAACTGAAGGAAGAAGCTTCATATTGGTGGGAGGTGACACAGGCAGGACTGCCAGTGGTTACTTGCCAGGATTTCAGACAGAGATTTGAGATGAAGTTTTTGTCTTAGGCAGAAGAAGAAATGCAGATGGAGATATTTTTAGCTTTAAACCAAGGAAGTATGTCTATTAAGGAATATGTTAACAAGTTTAATAACTAGCTAGATTCAGTTTGGACTTGGTAAATACTCCACATAAGAAGGCTCTTTGGTTTGCGAGAGGGTTGAATCAACCACTCTAATACTACGCCATAAACTGCCTAATGCAACGAATTTGCAAGGTGTTGCCAACTAAAATGTCCCGATAGCTATAATATTTTGGTCCTACTGCAATGTTTTATATTTAGTGTTACCTTAGCCATAAAATGAGTTGCTCTAGATTAACAAGCGTAACACGATGCGACATTGTGTACAGTGTTGCTATAACATACTTTTCCATATCCTATGTTCATTATCTGCACCATTAGTTAAATAATATCTTAGATGTCCATCCACGCCATCAATACACATCTCACCTATTTCCATTTCTTGGTTTTATTTTCATTCACTCACTTTCATTCTAACCCCCTAAATTTCAAAATCTTCAATCCCTAGTTTTCATTTCGTTCTAACACCAAAAATTTCAAAATCTTCAATCCCTAATCTTCGATCTGGGGGCACACATCTCCAATTGGTCCTTAGCGAAATCAGATATGGGTTTCTAGTGATTCAATTATTATTTCAGAAATAAAATCGAGGTCAAGGCATTAGAGAAATTGAGTTATTCAACGTATTCAACATCCAAATTCCTTCTGGAATTTTTATTACCGCAACTTTTGATCATTCTACATAGGGTTTATTGCTGGAGATAAATAGTTAGATATGGGGTTTTAATTTCGTTTGTGGGTTTGCTGGTACTAACAGTGACAATCCTTAAAATGTTGATGTAAGTACTGGTATTAGTTCGAGGTTGTTGTAAGGATTTAGGGCTTTAATTTCGTCCACGGGTTTGCTGGTATTACAGTACCATTAAACTAAAATGTTGTTGTAAGGATTGACATCAGTTCGATGTTGTTGTAAGGATTTGGGGCTTTAATTTCATTTGTGGGTTTTAACTCGAACTATATTCAGTATGGTCATGTTAGTGGATACTATGATGATGTTTATAAATATATTCGGATATATGTTGTTTGTCCATTGCCCTGTTTCTTGTTCGAGTGCTTGTGTAATTGATATGTCCATCTTCTTAAACATGTATAGTTGTTAAAAAATTAATTCATACACACAAATATACATGCATATATTACTCACATGTATGCGTATATATATGTAGTATCTGTCCATCTACGAGTTCAATGACCACTCAATCAATTTCTACTTCAACTTCAACAACATCAGCGGAAAGTAAGCATTGCCACCACAAAATCCCAGCGAAGATGAGGACTGTGAAGGCAGGGTCGAATGCGAGAAGAAGTTTTATGGTTGCTCCCTATGGCTTGTAATTATAAATTAGGTATTTTTGGTTGCTTTGTCGATTATTGTATTTTTCAGTGATGTTTTGGTCCAGAATTTAACTTATCTACAGAATGGCGATTGTGGTTATTTTATGTGGCATGACGAAGTGCATGAAATCAATAGCGATGCTGAAATGGAAGATACTACTGTTAAATTGATGGAAACAGAAAATACTATATCGCAATTGCTCATCGAAAGGAAGACACTTGAAGACAAGTTGCTGAAGCAAAAGCAAAGAGGGAAAAAGCCGATGAATTTGTGGCTGATATGAAAATAGAGTTGGCTTTATTGCACGTTAAATGTGGAAAGCACGAGAAAGGAGAATTTTTTTTTACAAGAGCTGTCCTGGATCATGATTGGGATTGTTTTGTGTATACTTATGGTAACGTAGTGCAGTGAAGTAGCATCCATGTGAAATGGCATGTATGGACAGTTTTTCTTTATTATTTTTTTCATGTTTCGTCATTATGGACATGTTGATGATGAATTGTGATGTTTTATGTTTTGAAACGAATCTACGAATGGTGTTTTATGCAAGTGGCGTATGTGATATTATGCAAGTAGCTTTAGTACTATTGTATGTGGTATTATGCAAGTAGTTGTCGTAATATTGTATGTGTTATTATGCAAGTAGCTCACCAAAACAAATTCAGAAATTTAATATCAATAGCAACATTTTTGGATGCTGCTACAGACACCTAACAATGTTGTTATAGACCTAAATAAGGTTCTGCTGTATCAATATTTGTTTTGTTGCCGTAGATAGCCAAAATGTTTCCTTCGAGGTCTGTAGCAATGGTGAAAATTTCATAACCGTAAAAACGTTGTCAAAGACCTATGTCAACATTTTCTGGGACTGTGCCAATAATTTTTCCCGTTGCGTTAGGTCGTTTATGGCATAGTGCAAGGACTAGCACTATCACATATACCGATGGGGGCGACTTTCTAGAAGTTTGTTGACATGGCTTTGATGCATGAGGACGGTAAGGATGGGAAGAAAGAAGTCAATACTGAGAAGACACAACCCAAAGTCTAGAAAAATAAGTGGTGGCCCAAGAAGGGAATGCAAAAGAAAGAAGGAAAGCCTGATAAGGCTCGGATTAAGATAAAGGTTAAGTGTTATGGTTGAGGAGCTTTGGGCCATTTTGTGAAAGAATGTAGAAAGACAAAGAAAGCTTGTTTCAATTGTGGTCAAAGTGGACATTTCATTAAGCAATTCCCTAGTAAGAAAGGGAAAGGGGTAGGATTTTTTGGAGGACAAGTGCATGCTCTTGTGGCTAGTGGACCAGATCAAGGAAAGCTACAGTCGAAGGTTTGATTTCCCTTTTTAACTATCCTATTTGGACTCTCTTTGATTCAGGTGCTTCTCGTTCATTTATGAACAATTCTATTATACATAATCTGCACCTAGATAGTAGTATATTTTCTGATCTTGTTGTAGTCTCAAACCCCATAGGAGGTACAGCTCATTTATCCATGATATGTCGAGGTGTCGGGTTTGAGTGCAATGCGTATGTTCTTGGCTTTATGGGTTATGCCTTAATTCTAGGAATGGATTGGCTAGCCATGTATGGTGTCATTCTAGACTGCGAGAGGAGAGTTGTTAGGCTTTTGACGTTCCAAGGGAGAACACTCGAGATTTTGTGTGAACCACGGGGGTTAGTTATGTTCAGTTTCCTAGATCCACTTGATGTTTTTGTTGACGATCTACGATCAGTGCCCATAGTGAGAGATTATCCGGACATGTTTGATGAGTTTAGGGGATTACCTCTAGGCATGAGATAGACATCCATATTTACTTGGTAGAGAATGCGAAGCTAGTCGCTTTATCGGTGTGCCACATGGCTCCTAGGGAGAGGAGGGACCTCAACAAGCAAGTACGGGAGCTATTCGAGAAAGATCCATTAGATGGAGCATATCAGAGTGGGGAGCTCTAGTTATCTTTGCAACTAAGGCAGACGTCTCACTTCGTCTATGCATGAACTATAGAGAGCCGAATAAGCTCACAACGAAGAATAGGCACCCACTTCTGAGGATTGAAGACTTGTTTCATCAGCAAGTAGGCACATCAATTTTCTTGCAAATGGATTTGGCCATGAGATTTCATCAGTTGAGAGTGGAAGAGGACAGTATTGATAATGCTGCTTTCAGAATTCTAGACAGCTTCTTTGAGTGGTTGGCCATGTCTTTTGGGCTGACCAATGCACCCCATATTTTGTGGACTTGATGAGTAGAGTGTTTAGAGAGTTTCTAAACAAGTTTGTGGTGGTATTCATGGATGATATCCTGATATTCTCAAGTAATGAGGAGGAACATGCCCTACACTTAGGGAAGGTTCTACGCACTCTCAAATTTGATCAGCTTAAAGCAAAATTTTCTAAGTGTCACTTTTGGAGAAAGGAGGTAAGGTTCCTCGGGCATGTAGTCTCCAAGGATGAGAAAACGGTGTAACCCTCTGAGGTTGTCGCAGTTCAAGATTGAAAGGTTCCAAAGAATGCAATGGAGGTGAGGAGTTTCCTACTGTTGGTAGGATATTATAGGAAGTTCATTAAGGACTGTTGGCGAAAATTTTCCCTCATACTCCTTTCCCTTCCTTTATGCGAACCCCTCTGCCACTATCCTTGTTTTATATCTCTCATCGTCCTTCACCTTGTATACCCATTTGCACCCTGAAGCACAATTTCCATTAGGAAGTGGAACCATATCCCAGGTTCGGCTCTACATTAACGATTGCATCTCTTCCTCCATTGCGCAAATCCACTTCGAGCTATCACTCAAATTCATTGGCTCATCTTGGACTACATAAAGTGCATAGTCTAAATCATCACGAAATCTAAGGTAGTTCCAATCACCATATCTTTCGGGTGGTCTTATTGCACGTCAACCAACCCAAGTAGCAACGCTATCACCCAAACCCCTTTTGGTTACACCTTGAACCAAATCCTCTCTGGTATCATGTACATCACATCAATTACTAGAGAAACCATGAGGACTATGTGATGTTTCATCAACTGCTTCAACCCCACGAGCTTCTTCCTCAACTGTATAACTACTTAGATGGAATATGGAAGCGATTTCCTTCTCCTTTGATTCTCCATGAACCAAATCTGAAACATCCGATGATCTTTCATTCTCCTTGAATAAAGTTGACTCTCAAAAGTGACATGACAAGAATTTACAACCTTCTTTGTTTCCGGATCCCAACTCCGTTAGCCTTTGGCGCCATCCGCGTAACCAAGCAAGATCCATTTCAGAGCTTTAGGCTCAAGCTTAACATTTCCTGGATCAAGCACATAAATTGGACTTCCAAACATACGAAGATATCGCAAGTCAATAATCTTCCCTTTCCGCACTACCTACGGAATTTCGATTCATAATATGCACATTACAAGAAAAGTGGTTATCTACAATACCAAAAGACAACGTTTTCTTCTCTTTGTTGTAAAAACCAAATATTAGTAAGTGATTTTAAAGCCAAAAACGCTGAGAAAAACTAAGTCAGGAGATTATTTTGGTTCCCTCCGGTCCTTATATTTTCAGACGCATCAAATGAAAATCCAATCCATTTCCCTCTTCGCCAAATTTCATTTTCCCTTTGTCAAATTTTATTTCAATTCTCCTGCACTGAAAGTCGCATCTTCCTTTCATCCCGCGCCTCTGATTTCAATTAAGCATCTCCCTTGCTGGTCGTTCTACCAGTGTCGAAACCCTATGTAACGACCCAAAAAATTCCGATCTTGATTATCGGTACTATATCTTGTATCACTATATCGACTAATCAAACACTAAAAATTAACAGATCGTTAATACAAAGAAGTTACAGGGTGAGAAATAGAAAGTTAGAATAGAAGAAAAAGAAGAACATAACACAACAGAATCAGAGTAACATGAATCTCACAGTGGAACTGAATAAAATATAATATATACCATCTTAAAATACAAAATTTCATTTTGAACTTACATCATCAGAGTACAATACAAATACAACACAGCGAAACTAACTCTATATATCTAATGTTGGAAGAATCTGTAAAATCCTGAAACCACTTGCCTGCCCGTACAAATTTGGGCAACCAAGAGTTTAGGGAAAACACAAAAAAATAAAATATGGGACAGTCATGGGACTGGTATGAGTAAACGACTTTAAAACAGATTGATTTAACATTCAAAAATCCTTTTGAAATAAATGATAATCGTAAGACCGATCCATACATAAACACGGATGGCTTTTACCTTACGATAACCCTATATATATACATACATACATACATACATACATATATATATATATATATTCTGATATTATAATAGTGTCTAAATACAAGTAAATATCAATCTAGCGGAACGCTTGCATCTCAAGCTCAACATATATAGTATACAATCAAAACCGCGGGCGCTTATTGGAGATCGGATTCCGACTACGACAGGGTATGGAACCACCTGCCGATAGTGTATCTCTAAAGAGGAATACACTGGGTTCAACAAGAACGTCTTGCAACCCGACCACACATGATCGACCACTCATTTTGCTTAAGTGTATCGAATGTATATCACCAACGTTTGGGCTCAAACCATCGTTTCCCAAAAAGGGACCGCATCGAAATAGATTAAAGAAGGAAATGGAATTTCTCTAGATAGGTGATTATACACCCTAATGGGAGCGACCCACATAGCCATGCTGCCTGCCCGATTTTTGTCGTTTCCTAATTGATGAGGCTTGAGGCTAGAATTTACCTTTAGAACATATGGCCACCATTTACTTTGAATGCCACATCGTCAAATTTGCCAGATATCACTAATTGACATCCAGAAAAATACTCTGGGTGTTAGCTATCCACCAACAGAAATACGTTTGAGGAAATCAACGTATGCGACTCCTTTGAAAATTCTTTGTCAAACATTTGTCCATACAAGTCATCCAGGAACAGGATGAACCAAAGGTACTCTCCTACTGCATCCAATATAGGAATCACCCCACGGATCAGTAGCGAGTAGTCCTTGCTAATTCGAAGACTTCAATAACGATAGAATTACTGCTGAAATATCTCTGGGAGCTAACCAGAGAATTTCAACAAGTATTTCTTTCGCTTACGAAGGTCTACGGTCTTCAATTGTATAATCGTCCATGCAAGTTAGTTTATGTAATGTCGGTTTGAAGTGGTTTTGGGTCCAGTTCCCATCCCGGTCTCTTCGAACTAACAAGTAAGGAATATTTGTTTGATTATCGGTGTTTTAACTATCAAATTTAAACAGTGTAAATGAGTACAAATATTTATACAAATTATTTAATGTTTAATATAATTTTCATGACTTGCCTATTCAAATTCGTTAAATTATCTAAATTCTGATTTTAGAACACTAATCAACACAAGATGATTAGAATCAAATAAAACATGTCAACGTTTTATTCAACTAGTTTAATCTCGATTGATCACTACCTAGCATAATGGATAATTTAATACAACCGTTTATCATATCAAAAACAAATCAACGATGATTCGATGATTAATCTCGAACTACTAATAATTCGAACATATTCGGATAACAATATATTATCCCAATAATAGTGCACAGTGGCATTTTAATTCTGCAATAACGAAATAATTCAATAGCTTTTTCCGATCCCTTTCTTTTATTCATTATCTACATTTATATATTTACTTATTTTATATATATATATATATATTGATATTTATATTTTAACTTCTATTTAAATCAAATTAATTAAATTTTATTAAGTAAATAAAATAAATACAAAATATCAAATACTTAACGGACCCAATATGGCCTAAACTTGCATAGCCAAAACACTCCTTCATTGCTTCTTCTTTATTTATGTTTATATCAAAAATGCTTTTGTTTAAAATTCTATAATTTAAACAAACACTTCTTTTCTTTATTTAATGAATAATTACTGGCCCAAATCTCTACCCATTCGAAAGGCCCTTTCCCTAATCTATTTTACATTACCCTGGTCTCAGAAAAACCATAATTCGATCAACACAATTCCCTGCTTCGACCATTCTCTCTGTTATTCACTTATTTATTTATTTATATATTTATCTTTAATCCTAATTTAAGTTTAAATTAGATAGAAACATATCCTAACGGACCCAATATAGCCAAGCCCGTTTAGCCAAATCGTCTCCTGCCGACTTTCTAAACCCGTCCTCCTCTTCTTTACTTTTTATTCTATTTTATGTGAATAAAATATTTTGGTTTAATTTTGGATTAAAACAACATTTTTTTAGAAAAGAACATCTATATTTCTTCCAGGCCCAAAGCCCGATTCACACATGACAATTCTCAGCCCATACCCTATTCACGTGAACAAAACAATACGGGTCTGGCAAAATCAAGGCGTTGGCAAATAAATGCAAACGGATCAGCACACCCATCTTTCTTCTGATCAGACCCTTACTTACGCCTCTCCTGCTTTTTCCCAGATAATAAATCAAACTCCAAAATTTTCGTGCCTGGCATTAAGAAAGTATGGATCAACACGATCCATCTATTCATTTTTTTTTCTTCTTTTTTTTGGCCATTTATCCTCTTGCTTATGCCACTGCTGATCACAAAGCCCATACATGCACATCTACTATGCTTGGTGAATTTTATGTCCAGGTCTTAAGTTTACACAACCATTTAATATTACCTACTTCTTGCCACCATGCGCTAGTATGATGCGTTCAGTACCCAGCCCTTCCTCATTTCATCCTCTTTTTACAAGATCCAGTAAAACGATAAAGTGCAAGAAAGTGCATATGTGCACATGTGCACATGCACATACTCTCAAGCCATTGTCCATCGGCCGAGATCTCCTCCACGCGTGTGCAATCACTTCCTGAATCCATCTACGCTCTCCACTTCTTTCCCCGTTACCCGAATCGAGTTATGGGTGTTCAACCCGAAAAAACAACACAACATTTTTTATAATTGTTGATCCCAGCAGCTGCTTTGCTATAATCCCAGACACTGTTGAACCTCGGTCAGAGGCCAGCATCGATATCCTCCATCTATTACCCCTTGTGCATAACATTATATTGCCGTGGCTATAGTGCAGTTCACCATTTAAGATGCCTTCCCAAAAGCAGTTAACAACTCCTAATTTAGATCAATTTGTCCTAATTTACTTATTTATAACTTAAGAATATATTATTAAAATAAACTTAATTCATTATTGACCCACTTTCGTATTTATATTCCATCCTAACTCACACTAGACATTTGGTTATGGATTATTGAAAATTTGGGAATGAATGTACTGTCAAACACAATCATATGCCAAATTCTGATTTCCTTGAGTAGTTGATAAGTTCGGCCTGTATGTATAAGATTACACACTCCAAAGAAATTAAGAAACATGTCATATTGGATCAATCCTACATCAGGCTCTAGAATAGATTTGGGAGGAAGAAATAATATAAACTCCATTGGAAGGAGATTTAATATGACATGTGGAATCCTCAATTAATACCGCAGTATGGGTTTTACAAATCCTAGTATCCGCTTTAGCTTGAACTCGCCCACCGGCTCCATGACAAGAAACAACTTCAGTTACTATGCACTTGTCTAACAACAAATTCAACCTCTTCCCATGATTAAACCAGTCAGCCGAAACCATCAAAGTTTCCATCCTTGCAATCATCTAGTTGAGTTCATTTGCTCAGTAACCATTTAGTTAGTTCGAGCCAAAAATTAACAACATGGTTGGTGCTCATTTCAAAAAATGTAAGGAAAGAGGACAAAACTCTCAGTTGTTATTCCATATTTTCACAGTATGTGCCTTCTAACTGGACTATACAATATATTATAAAGCGTGTTTTGTATAACCATCTACCAAACCATAATCATCCACTGATAATTTCTGCCTTTTGTATTCTTCTCCTTAGGTTGTTTTAAACTAACTGATTCATTGTTTAATCCTTAATCTAACTTATATCATTTTATTCAATACAATGGGTACATGCCAGCATGAGTACAAATTGAATCCTACTCGAATTGATAACAAAATAGTAGGGTAATGTATGTTGTTTTATCAGATTTGTATTTATCGTGCTAATTGGCTTTGCCATTATTACCAGTTTATTCGCATGATATTCAATAAACTAAAACATGATCATATTGGTGAATCAAATAGGGTAGGCACCTATTAAGACACTAACAGTTATTAAAATTAAACAGTACAACAAAAACAAAAAAATTGTTTACTCACTAATAATATTTTGGCTATTGTTCCAGGTTTTTATAATATTCATCCTAAATCTAACTATTTCAGAGACTGTATCTTGACAACATCAATCACTAATGTTTGAATCAAAGGAGATGCATATATTAACATGCATGATTATTTATAAACAACAAATAGTATTGTTAGTGTTTACTCACATAGTATCATGTTGCTTTTGTTTCTAGATCCTAGTTTCTTTGTTTTGCCTCTGTTTTCCATTCCACTTACTTTTATATTTTTACTACATAGTTTCACAGTTTCTTGTATACATCTTTTTGTCCATGTTTGCTCTTCGTTTCTCACTTGTTTTTCTGCCATCCATTTATTCTATACTTTCATTTGTTTCTCTCATTTACATTTCTCTTTTTAGCTTTCATATTTTGATTTCCAGGAAATTTTGTGTGTGTTTATGTGCGCATTTATGTGTATTTATAGGTGAACGAATGAGGCTTTATGTTGGGGAGGTGCTACGGTAGGGAGTGTAGTTTCACAACAACCTATATGGTAGAAGAGATGTTGATTTAACCATTCCCTTACTGAATTCAGACTTTGCGCTTAAGAAAAGTTAAAACCCCATGTTCTTGCGCAGGATTCACATGTGCATGTACTGCCTATGTGAACAGATCAAGCATGACACTTAAGTGACAATTCATGATTTGATCTTGATGTACACTTCTCATGTGCCTAGATTCTACTTCTCTTTTCTTGTTGATGGCTTAGGTTGTGTATTTACTACTTCCAATATAAAGCTTGGCTCTGATTTCCATATTTTTATGCAGGGTCTTGTATACGTCAAATGCTATTCTATATCTTTTTGAATTCTAAGTTTTAACTTGTGTTAACTTGTGTGCATATATACATCTCAAATACACACACATATATACATCACTTATACACTTTAAATTAGTTCAAATGTTATAAGTCGTTAGCTTTAGTTTGGTTCTACTTGATTTGATTTCTAGTTTGGTTTGCTATCTTGTAAAATAATGAAAATTTCAAAATAACATTACCATAAAAAATATTAGAAAAGAAAATCTTATTTTGATTTGTTACTAAAATTCTATTATAACCATTATAAATAACATGATTTGGATTTTCACTTATTTACATCTCATATAAGACAAATCCCAAGTTTTTACTTGTTTATATACTCGTACACTGATGAATACAGTAAATCTGAATATAAACTTAGACAATTATATAAAAAATGTTTACCCTGAATTTCTATAATATTTAAATCCATTTGAATTCAATTACCAGCATAATCTATAAATCATAGATTATAAAATTAGTCCAAATTGGGTCGTTACACCTTAAACTCGTCCAAACTGGTGATTTTTTATTCTTAACCCGAAACACACCACCTCCATTAAGGTCACTCACAAAGGGAATGCATTAATTTATGTGGAGAGTTATAGGTAAAAGATGCAGATAAATTACAAGACAGACAAATAAAGTAGCAGAAAATAAATAAAACTTTACTTCATTGATAAAACAACAGCTTTTCCAATACCTAAACACCAATACCCAGTACAACAAAGTATCTGTCTTGTTTAACAAAATAAATAAGCATAAAATAACAATGATATTCCCCAATAAAGCATGAGCCAGCCATAACAGTGGAAAAGAGAGCAATACGTTGACTCACTTCGATCTTGGAAAGAGAAACGGTCCAAACTAAGCTGATCTATTCCCTCCCTGACTACCTAGGGAAAACGGAAGAAAAGAGGCGAAACATACTAGGTCAGACATAAGTCTGGTAAATCCAATGACTTTCAGTATGTAAACAAGTAAAAGTAACATGACATGAATAAACTGAATATAAGACAATACCGTGAAAATAGGGATAATAAGATAACATAAGATTAGCATAAGATATGATAAGGCAAGATAAACCGAATGCGCTTCTACTCTTTCTCTGCTTCGCTACTACCCTGTTATTCTGATTTTTATATCTCTGCACCAACTAACTAGTATCCTGACTAATGTCTTTTATAGAATCTACTAGTGTCCCAACTAGTATTCTGTGTTATATAATAAGGTGATCCCAACCCCGCAATTGTGGTAGCCTTCAGGTGTACATCTAGTATGAGGATCTTACCTCAATCAGCCTAATTGCCATGGAGATGTTAGATGTATCCTTACTACCTTAACCGATCGGCTCCTACTCGTATCAATCTAGCTCTAGTTTGTGTCGCTCGACCCTCTACTTGTAGATACCTGTGCTAGTCCCACCGTAGGGTGTATCAAGCCCTAAGGTGGAAACCCGACACGATCAAGATGCACAGCTTTATATCTACTGATGCCCAGTGGCTAATTCTTCCACTCCGGAATACGTGCACGCCCGTGATCCCGTCAGAACCTGCACAACTGCACCACCTGCCGCTACTTTGACTGCTTATAATTAGCCCAGTAATCGTGCCCCACCCTGCCTAGATCAAGGTATCATGATACATCTATCTGGGTTACTGCTGAAATGGTTCCCCGTTACTAGGGTTTCCTACTGGTTAAGTTTGTGGGCCTATATGTATACAAATATTACCCACCTACATGTGATGTACTTAACCCTCCCACTGATTCAAACATGTTTATTTAACGGTTAAGTTTGTGGGCCTATATATACAAATATTACCCACCTACCTAAGGTTTACTTAACCCTCCCACTTATCAAGTCAATATGTATTATTGGTTAAGCTTGCCTTAACCCTATCCACTTTGTTCATGTAATATTGGTTAAGTGATGTCCATTCATGTTAACTTAACCTACCCACACATCATGTTGTATTGGTTAAGTGTTTCCTATTAACTTAACCCTGTTCACTCATCATGTTATATTGGTTAAGTTTTTCTTATTAACTTAACCCCACTCATTCATCATGCTATATTGGTTAAGCGTTTCTTATTAACTTAACCCTTCTCATTCATCATGTTGTACTGGTTAAGTGTTTCCTATTAACTTAACCCTATTCATTCATCATGTTATATTGGTTAACTTAACCCTGCTCACTTGTCTAATTAACATTTTATAACAGTTAAGTGTACTAAATTTATAACCCCACCCACTTGTCTAATTAACATGTTATAATGGTTAAGTGTTCTAAATTTACTTAACCCCACCTTTTTGTCTAATTAACATGTATAACCGTTAAGTGTTCTAAATTCACTTAACCCCACCTTCTTGTCTAATTAACATGTTATAACGGTGAAGTGTTCTAAATTTACTTAACCCTACCCACTTGTCTAATTAACATGTTGTATTGGTTAAGTGTTGCTTATTCATATGTTACTTAACCTTACCATTCTTAGCATGTCTGTTTATTGGCATTAATTAATTTATTAATGGCCCTAACCTCTCATATTAGAACTGTTGTTTGCGGTTGCTGGATGTGCCGGGCGGTTCCGGGCAGACTTCTACCGCAAACTCATTCTAACCTCGGGTTTTGGACTAAATGCGCTAATCTCTCACATTAGATCTGTGTTGTTGCGGTTACTGGATGTGCCGGGCGGTTCCGGGCGGTTTTACACCGCAACTCAATCTAACCTTGGGTTGGGCATGTTCATCTTTTAGCCAATTTACATATTTACCGTACATGTCCAAGTCTAGATTTTACATGCCAATTATCCCAATTTCACAAAACTAGTCATGTTTCAATTCTCAAGTTATACCCACAAATTCAATTACAAGTTATTGATCAAAATAGGCTACACCCAATCTTCCCAAATTTACAATAATAGTCATGCTCCAAAATCACAATATACATTATGCTTGGCGTCCCAACCAATAGTTATGCCCAATCTAGTTTTAATATTTTAGTTTGCAATTTACGCCCAAAACTTGGTTTACATGCCAATTAACCCAAACTTGCAGTTATAATGATAATAATGCCCCAATAGCAACTACAAGTTATGCCCAACAATTTCACCGAATATGTTATTCCCAATTATTTCACCAAATACATTATGCCCAATATTTAACCAAAATAGGTTATACCCAAATATTCCCTATATTCCAATCGTTCGTATTTCGCGATTTCAGCCTAGGTTCGAAGGTAACCCAGGTTCATAAAAGAAAAAGGAAATAGGGGATGATAGAGAAGGAGCATAAAAAATAAGAATAGGCATAAAAATAGGCATGTAACAACAGACCTAATATAGGAAATTTAGATCCAACAAAGATAGATTCTTGAATAAACTGATACAATCATTATCGTAGGCATAAGAATAACATCATGAACCAAAAAGGATTATATGCCTGATGTACAACAAAGATAGGCATGATTGTATTGATATAATAACTTCTTAGGCATGTAAAATCATGGATTCGATAGAAAGATAGGGATAAATTTGAAAAGATTGTCTTATCATCAAGCATGGACTTAGATTCATTTTATTACATGCCAAGATTACAATTAGGTATTTCAATCTGAAAATAACGTGAACTTCCATTGCTAAGATTAGGAAAGAGAATTGAATCGTTATTGTTGCAGAAACTCTAATTTGATGTTGATTAAGGTTTAAATTTGATTGTGGATGAAGAACTTCTAATATGATTTAGGTTTTTGAGGCGGCGGCTAAGAGAATCGAGAGTTCAGCAGCATAGAGTCGTCATAAGGAATTGTTATGAATTAAAGTTTAGGTTTAGAGATGTATATACAGATGTCTAGGATTAATTCTAGCCTTTAGATTAATCTAGGATCAATCTAAACCATCCAAGTCACAAAGACACCTCACTAGGCCAATCAGAATAAGCCACATATGCCCTAAGACACCAAAAATCGTAATTGTCTAGATCTGGCTGATGAGGTCGACCCCTATAGGGGGGTCGACACCTATGCCGACCCCGGTGTTAACCCCAAAGAGCCTGAGCGGATATAGGTGTCGACCCAGCGGGTCTCGGGTTAACACCCCAAACGTGGTCGATTCCACGTTTCCTCCTCCCGCCTTCGCTGTTTTGAATATTTTATTTTGATTTTGGTTTAAACTGAAATCTTCTAACCTCCATAACTTCTTCATATAGTATTCGTTTTACGCAAACACGGATCTATCTCAAGTAGAATTTCGAGAAGAACGCAATGGCGCAACCCGTTTCCCTCAATTCTTCTTATAAAATTAATTATTCTGTAATTATCTATAATGTTCCATTTTAAAATAATGGGGTGTTACATAACCCTATTTTTTAGTTTTTAATTTTTTGAACCATATAAATAGCCAATTTTTATTGAACTTATATTTTTTATTTGGATCTGGGAATTCTCGAGCTAGAGTCGATTTAGGAATTTTGGAGCTAGAGTTTCATTTGGAGTTGAGAGTAATAACGGTGAGAAGAAATAGTTAATAACAGCTGGGTATTGGTGAGAGTATTAATGAATGCTAAAGAAGAGGTATATATGCACAACTCTATTAAGTTGTAGATTTCATTGAGCATAGTAGTAGTTAGTTGTAAGTGTTTTGTTAAGTGCACTGTTGACTGAAAAGTGTGATTATAATACAGCATTTGAGTAACATATAAGATATAACCTCTATAGTTTAGATGATTTAATGTAGTAGTTAGGTAGTCAACTATGTGATATTATAATGTTGCTCTTTTGTTCTTTAGGAGCTCTTGATCATAAAGTAATCAACAAGTAATCAAGGACATAATGCATGATTTTGTATTACCTACTATGTGGAAAAATAGAAATTTCATATTTGTTTTGTCAGTACATATATGCAAGTAGCAAGAACCACCCATAAGCTTTTTCTATTTATGACTTCGATCTTGAATTATTTGTCTTGCTTTCATTTTTTTATTTTATTTGGATATATCAACTACCTAGTAACACAACCTAGTTACTTTTACTTGTTTTAAAAGAGTGACAAATGCGTATCTCAATTCTGAAAAATAAACAAGTAGTTGTTCTATCTCAAGATTTTGAGAAGACTATGTTAGCCACAGGGTCTACAGTATAAGTTCTTGCATGTTTTATTTGAAATGAAGTATAATAGATCACCATAGTCCAGGTAGTTAACTAATTATGCCTTTGTTACCTTTTCCTCTATCAGGTATTGATCATTGGTAATGATCGCTCACCTACAAGGTTGCACCTATCATATGTGTAAGTGACTTTTACTAGACAAAAGCTAACATATCATTGTGAACTCTATTCAGATATTAAATGACAAACTTGAATGTTTTCTAAGTAACCTCTTTGTATTAAATGACAACTTATCTGCAATTATTATACATTGAGACATGATGGATCAACTGCCTAGCCAAGATCATGGGAATTTCTGGTATACCTTATTAACAGAATTTGATTAAAATTAAAAATTGTATGAAAGCTAAACAGCTAGCATACAGGGTTCTTAGATTTGATGTTCATATGAGTTATATTTAATGCCGCTTTCTTAGATTTCTTACAACATCGTCCCATTTCTGACTTTCCCTTTAATAGTCAATACAATGCTGGCATGTTTGGCTACCATTTTTCGAGTGTTTGATGCATTATTAGTGAAATGTAAAGTATAAACTGATAACCAGCACCTTGTAGTTTTTAAACTGAAATGGAAATCAAGTAGACAGTAATATATGTATTTAATATGTTCGTTCTATGAACAAATAGTCCTCTATTGTGGGCTTTGGCTGGATTTGTAGTAGAGAGTGATGATGGTGGTGAGTGATTTGCACAGGATAGTTCTGCTAAGATAGATTGTCGGTTTGGTTAGTGTGAGTTTGATTGGTTAAAATGCAAGATGCATGAATGTTTTTATTTTACAGGGTGTTGAAGAGTTCTTATCGGGTTCAAGGCTTCAGCCAAGAAATTAATTGGTCTCAACGAATAATTCTGCCTCTACATCGGAACTGAAAAGCTTGTCCTGTATTGTAAGCACGTTGCATATACTTTCATAACAACTTGTCTATTACTTTATCAAATACATGCATAATGATATCACTTGGATGATTAGTCTTGGCACAAAATTATTTGCTATTTGTCTGATAATCACTTGGTGAACACTTGGCTACAGAGATGTTAAAATAGTGAGTATACTACTTCTACTATGATATCATATGTGACGGGATAATGTACGTCACTCTTAATTAATGGAGTCGGCTACAAGCATGGGTTGTAGTTATGTAGTTACCAGTTACAAAATTTGAAATATTTGATTATGTGCACAATACATTGCATGACAGAAGCAAAACTCAGTTTTTTCTCGGTTGAATTTGTTATGGATAGGTAAGTTTTGGCTAATGTTTATAAAACTATAACAAAAATGCATCTTAATTGTATCCTAAACTTTTCAACCTTAACATATCATATTTAAGTTCTTATCAAATCTAGAAAATATAGGTTCTCTATGTCAGATTCTCAACCGAGTGAAAAAGACCATTTGGTTTCCTAAATCTGTTCCACGTTTAGTTTTCACTTTGCAGTATTGATTTTTTGGGCCTTATGGACATTGAGCATGGTGTACTATCCATATATAAGAAAGTCATGGAAGCAACATATATTCCATGCAAATTATGTTTTCTCTATAAGGGATTAAGTTTGCACTAATTTATTAGAAAATTGTTGCATTCTTTTTATTCTATAACATCAAAAAATGCATCTCCGAGGCATTTTAAAGCAACTCTTTTAACAATGTTTAATTTAAGATTCTTAGATGGAAGTAGAAATGAAATCACTAGGTTCAAATGTGTATGCAGCAGCAAGAAAATGGAACAAAGTAGCAGAAGTAAGATAGGAAATGAAAAGACTGGGAACAAGGAAAGTCCCCAGGTGGAATACTATAGAAGTGAAAGGAAAACTGCATGGGTTTGTGATAGAGGACAGAAGTCGCCTAGAGCATGAAAAGATAATGGAACTTTTAGAGAAACTGGAGTACGAGATGAGGAAAATAGGTTATGTTCCGAGAACGGAGTTTGTGTACCATGATGTTGAGAAGAAGGTGAGAGAGATAATGCTTTGTGTACATAGTGAGAGGTTAGCAATTGCATATTGGATTGATTTTAATACATGGTTTGAACTTTCAAATTATACATGTTTAGGAATGAGAAATTCTGGCACCTACTTTGGCAATGTTCATCTTGTTATTACTTTGGAAATCCAGTGGGCACATGCCATTAATATCCGTCTGATTTTTGAGTCTCGCTCAGGTTAGTATAAAGAGTGTAGAATACTGGAATTTAAGTATCTGTGTTTGTGACATGTAAATGATAATTACTTGTATTTGGTGCACACTTGCACTCATGAATACACTTATATACCTATATCATCTCGCGTACATGAAGGGTAGTTTTTCAATATTCATTAATATTTATATAAGATTACTTTACAATCACACCATGTTGTGTTCTGCTCATCAGCTTACGGGAGCTGCATTTAAAACAACATTAAACTTGTTGTCACAACAACATGTACCTTATAGCAACATGAACATACATGATGTTTAACATGCCTTTCATTAGCAGGTGTGTATATATATATATATATATATATATATATATATATATATATATATATATATATATATATCAAAGCCCATTGGAAAACGATAACAAAACATGTCAAACGTCTGAAATTTATTCCAGACATCTGTACCAAGCCTATGAATTGCCCGAGAACATTTTCAAATGTCTGAAATAAATTTCAAACGTCTGAAATGATCTCAAGGTGTTGGCCGAAATCCATTTCAAACGTCTAGAACTTATTTTTAGACGTTTGAATCAGGTCAGACATTTGAAAGTAGGTTCAAACGTTTGGAATTTGTTGTTGTTTCTAGTTTTCCATCAATCGATTGGTTGGTTGTATGCGATGTCAACTTATTACTTGTTTTTCTTGTGCAGCTTATGGCCCTATTGTTAATGAGATATGACTTGAGCCTTTCCTATGACAACGATGATGACGATGATTCTACATATTTTTCTGTAAGTAATTATATTCATCACACTACATACTCATGGCATTCATGTAGGATTAACAAAGTACATCAAAATACAAAACATAACTAAACTTCTATAATAATAATAACAATAAGATTTATAATAGTAGTAAATTAACTAAGATTTATAAAAAATTAAATAAACTTATAAAAATTAAATAAACATATAAAAATTAACTATGTTTACAAATTTTATAGAAATTAAGAAATTTAGTTTATAAAAGTTAACTAGTATATAAAAATATAAAATATTACCAAGTATTCTATAATAATAATAGCAAGAATTAAAAATTATCTAAGTATTATAAAATTAATTAACTATTATAAAAAATTAACTATGTTTACTGATTGTTTAAAAATTAACTGTATTGTAAAAATTAACTAGGTATTAACTGAGTATTATAAAATTAACTAAGTATTATAAAAATTAACTAACTACTATAAAAAATTAAATAAGTTTACTAATATTATAAAAATTAACTAAATATTATAAAAATTAACTAAGTATTATAAAAATTAACCAAGTTTACTAATTTTATAAAAAATTAACTAACTGTTATAAAAATTAACTAACTATTATAAAGTTGTCTAAGTATTATAAAAATTAACTAAGTATTAATCAAGTATTATAGAAATTAACTAAGTTTACTAATTTTATAAAAAAATTAGAAGTTTAGTTTATAAAAGTTAACTAAGTATATAAAAATATAAAATATTACCAAATATTCTATAATAAATATAGCAATAATTAAAAATAAACTAAGTATTATTAAAATTAACTAAATAGTATAAAATTTTAACTAAGTTTACTAATTTTATAAAAATGAAGAAGTAGTTTATAAATTAAGTATATAAAAATATAAAATATTACCAAGTATTCTATAATAATAATAGCAATAATTAAAAATTAACTAAGCATTATAAAATTAACTAACTATTATAAATTAATACCAAGTATGCTATGTTGTTATTGTAACACCCCACGCCCGCTAAGGTCACTCACTAAGGGAATGCCTTAACTTCGGTGGAGTATTTTAAGTGAATATAGAACAGAAAAATTACAACAAGACAGATATAAATAATACTTGAAATCTAAAACATCATTTCATTGCAGCAGAAGATAAACATGTTTGGTTACATATCAAAACCAACTAAAACAAGAGTCAAGTACTAAATATCCATCCTAGTAAAACATAAGTACATAATCCCACTACATAACTAATAGCCATAATAGAAAAGATAAGCTGGGCTTTACATCACGGTCCAAGCTCCAAAAGATAGATAAAGAAATCTGATCAAAGCCCACTAGTGCTAGGCCCAATCTGAGGACCTGAGGGGAAAAAGATAAAAACAACGGGGTCAGACATAAGTCTGAGTGAGCCCTATAACTTTAACAATACAATCATTAAAGTAATTAGGGTATGATATAAACTTGGTACGGTGATGACTGGGGATAAATGACTACACTAAGCAGCCAACTAGACATAGGATGAACTAAGATAACGATAAAGACGCATCTACCCACCCAAGGGTAATTACTAACTGCACCACACCAGTCATTCCTACTTAAAGGTTGATCCCACCCAAGGACTTAGAAAATTTACCCAGTAGTTTCGTGTACCCCTAGCTGACTACATAGGTGCCGTCTGCCCCTATCTCCACTAGGTGTACCCACTACTCCCCAAGCGATCGGCTCCCTACCGTAGATACCCGTGCTGGCCCCACAGTGGGGTGTATCACTCCCCAAAGTGGCAACCCGATACAACCAATGGTGCACGGCTTATACCTACACGATGCAACAACGTCTTACCTACCAGCCCGGGTCCACACACGCATATGAAACCCGTTGGACTTGCGTTGCCACCGCTAACCCGTTTTGGCCTCTTATAGTCAAGCCCAGTACGCGTGTCCCGTCCTCGACATGGGTCGAGCCCAATAAGATACATATGGGTTACTGGTTGAAATGGGCCCCCACAAGCTACCCACCTATGCTTGTCCCTTTTTCTAGTGCATCCTACTTAACCCTTTAATCATGTTTAATTACATGTTTCCACTTGGTTAAGTATTCTAATCGTATTTTCTATTGCCACCTAAGGCAACCCACTAGATTTCCACATGCCACCCAAGGCACTTACTTGATTTCCACATGCCACCCAAGGCACCCACTTAACCCCTCATGCCCCACTACATGCTTATCTGGTTAAGTGTTTCTTAATTGATTAAGAACGTAACCGTTGTAAAGACCTCTCACATTAGACTATCTTTTATGGCAGCTGGATTTGTCGGTCGGGTCCGGGCAGCCTTACGCCATAACCGAGTCTAACCTCGTGTCTTTACACTTGTCACGTATTTAGTTTGTGCTTAAGACCTCTCACATTGGGCCAATCATTTGTAGCCGCTGGATTTGCCGGTCGGTTCCGGGCAGTCTTATGCTACAAAAGGGTCCAACCTCGTGTCTTAGTCGATTAATTACACCTAATTAATCACCCCCATAATTTGTATTAATTATCCCTAATTAATTACAAATTTAACGATGTACATAATTGACTCAATTATGTCCATCCACTTTATGGTATGCATAATCATACCAACTTCACACCATTTCATTAACATGAATATTAACCCCATCGTTCCCCACGTAATTCGCTAACATGACATACTTAAGAGGGAAGATTCATCACAAATACAATGGGTTCAACTTGCATAACATTAGCATCAACATGGGTTTTAAAGGTGTCAACATGCATCTAGCATCAAACCAAACTAGCATAAATAATCAACCCAAACTTGCATGAATCACATATGTCATAAAGAGGGTAACTTGCATAAGCTACTTATGTCATCCAAAGGGGTAAACTTGCATATGTATGTATGACATACAAAGGGGTTAACTTGCATATGTATGCATATCATACAAAGGTGTAAACTTGCACATGTTACTTGCATATAATCAAACACCAAACTTGCATAACATGTCATATATGAACTTGCATATAATCAAACACCAAACTTGCATAACATATCATATATGAACTTGCATATAATCATACACCAAACTTGCATAACATGGTGTCATAATGGATCAATGTTTATCATAGCGATTTGCACAACTAGCATCATGAACACATAGCCTAAAACTAGCATAACTTGCATAACATCATGAACACATAGCATATGACTTGCATAACTTGCATAACATCATGAACACATAGCATATAACTTGCATAACTTGCATAACATCATGAACACATAGCATATGACTTGCATAACTTGCATAACACATAGCATATGACTTGCATAACTTGCATAACATCATGAACACATAGCATATGATAACATAACTTGCATTGATCCACATTCATAGCCATAACCTCATTATATCCTATCATAATCATTTCAATAATTGGTCATTAAGGCTATAGTACTCACAATTTGTTGATTAGCACTCCTAAGAAGAAGATTAAGTTGCTAAAGTTGATTAGAAGTTGATTTGAGAAGCTATCTTCTTCTACAATTTGATGGAGGCTCCTTCAAGTTTTATTTTGACGGCATGACGACGTTGTTTCTATTTTAATATGAATTAGGGTAGTCTTAGGGTGTATTTATAGATTAGTTAAGTGTTCTAAGCCATTAGATTAACCCTAAATCAGATTAGAGTCGTCAGATCTCGTCACTAGCCACCAAGCACAGCCCAAAAGCCAAAATGGTGCACCCAGGTCACACAGACCGACAGGGGGGTCGACCCCTGGGTCGACCCCTAGGGGGGTCGACACCCATGTCGACCCCTGGGTCGACACCCTCTGCCTGGCGGGAATTTTCCCGCCTCTTCTGAACTGTGAAATTTTTATATTTAAATCTATTTTGAATTTTCTGAAAACTTCTTCGGGCCTTAACTGGGTCATACGGACTTCGATTTTCGAAAACTCGGACTCTATTTCGCGTATTTTTCCGAGACGAACGCAATGGCATGGCCCGTTTCCCCTGATTCAGATTTTAAAATTTAATTCTGCCCTGTTTTATATTATAGCAAGTTATTCAACATACGGGGTGTTACATTCTCCCCTACTTAAAGGATTTCGACCCCGAAATCTCTAAGTCAAGAAGAACGTATCCTACCAACCAAACCACCATCTACTCAAACCATCAAACACTGGCATCCATTGCCCTTAAAGTTTCTAATGCTGTATGAACATATGCAACGAGTGTGTGTATATGTTCCCTGTCTAATGCAAAATCAGGCGGTCTACTGATTCAGTTGACCTCCTTAATGCAAACCATGATAGTGCCATGCATCCAATATGTATGTGAAAGATTCCTATCTACACATACTATTTCTACATGTGTGCACAACCATACACCAAAATGCATTATCCATATGACAACACAACCATTATACATCCATTAATATAGCTACCTACACACAAGTATATGCAATATGCAATATGAAGTGACTGAGCCGATCTAGTGTCTAAAGTGTGTGTATATGCATCCACGAGCAACCACTAGCAACCACTTGCATCCACACGCATCCATCAAACATAACATGTCTCAAACACATGTTTCAACCATAGGTTTACCCTATCTAAAGGTCAAAGATACTAATGAGAGGACATACTAAAGATAAGATAAGTACTAGACAAACGATAAGGAGAAGTTAAAAGACATACCCTCAAAAAGGAATGGGTACAGTGAACGCATCTTCGCTTCTGTCTCCCAAGTAGCATTGCTCTCATCCTCTCCCCATTGCACTTTGACTAGTCGAACCTCTCTGTTTCTCAACTTCCTAATCTCTGACCCAAGGATGCGGGTAGGAGCTCGTCGAATAGTCGCATCACGCTCTACCTCCACTTCTCTAAGCAAGCTCGGCTCTACCACCTCTGCGGTCTCATGTAGGCACTTCCTCAAATGTGACACATGGAATACGTCATGTACCCCACTAAGTCTCTCGGGTAAATCCACTCTATATGCCATCTGTCCAATCCTTTCCTTAATAGGAAACGGTCCTACAAATCCTGGTGCTAACTTCCCAACGGACCCAAAGCGAACAACATTCCGTAATGGAGATACTTTGACAAAGACCATGTCCCCAACATCAAACTCCAGATCCGTCCTCCTCTTATCCGCGTAAGATTTCTGTCTGTCTTGCGCTGCTTTCATCCTTCTTCGAATCAAATCAATCTTTTCCGAAGTCTCTCTAACCATATCAGGCCCAAGCAAGATCTTATCCGTAGATTCCCACCAACATGTAGGTGATCGACAAGGCCTTCCATAAAGAGCTTCGAAAGGAGCCATACCAATACTAGACTGAAAGCTGTTATTATACACGAACTCCACCAATGGAAGATGCTCTTCCCATGTACCTCCAAAATCTAAGATACATAGCCTCAAAAGGTCTTCCAGAATACGATTCACCCTCTCGGTCTGGCCGTCCGTCTGAGGATGATATGCGGTGCTCAAACACAACTGAGTCCCCACTGCTTCTTGCAAACTCTTCCAAAACTCGCTAGTGAAGATAGGATGTCGATCACTCACTATGCTAGAGGGTACCCCATGCAATCGAACTATCTCTCGAAGGTAAACTGAAGCTAGCCATGGAGCAGTCCTCTTGCTCTTCACGGGTATGAAATGGGCGCTCTTAGTAAGTCTGTCTACCACAACCCAAATTCCCGTATTACCCTTCCTCAATCTTGGTAACCCATCAATAAAATCCATCGAGACGCTATCCCACTTCCATTGCGGAACCTCCAATGGGTGAAGCAACCCACCGGGTTTCTTTTGCTCCGCTTTCACTTGTTGGCACACCAAGCATCTAGCGACATACTCGGCCACATCTTTCTTCATACCGGCCCAAAAGAAAACTCGCTTCATGTCTTGGTACATCTTGTCCCCACCGGGATGAATGGTCATCTTTGAACGATGTGCATCATCAAGTATAGCCTTCCTCAAACCCTCGTCTTGCGGTACACAAAGTCTACCGTCTCTACGCAAGCACCCCCTATCGTCTAGGGTGTACCTACACAAATGGATGGACGACTCCCCCCTTATGAGCCTCTCTACCAACTCAACCAACTGTGGGTCGTCCCGCTGTGCCTCGCCAATCCGTCCCAAAAGAGTAGGTCTGACCTCTAAGGATGCTAGCAAATCGGGTACAAAGTCAACGGAAGGTCTGAAGTCAAACATCGAGATAAATTCCAAGCTTCATCGTTCCACGAACAATGGACTCAAGGACAACCTTTTTCTGCTTAAGGCGTCCGCCACCACGTTACCCTTGCCGGGGGTATACGCTATCTCGAAATCATAGGATGCTAAGAACTCCATCCACCTTTGCTGTCTCAAGTTCAAATCCTTCTGAGAAAACAAGTACTTCAATGATTTGTGGTCAGGGAACAATTCGAACCTCTCTCCAAGAAGATAATGGCGCCAAATCTTAAGCGCAAAAACAATAGCGGCCAACTCTAAATTATGGGTAGGGTAGTTTTTCTCATGCGCCCTCAACTGCCTTCCACCGTAGGCTTTTACCCTTCCCTCTTGCATTAAGACTGCGCCCAGTCCTGTCCCACAAGCATCGGTATAAACAACAAATGGCTTGCTCCCATCTGGCAACACTAAGACTGGAGCTGTGGTTAAAGCTCTCTTTAACCTTTGGAACGCATCATCACAATCTACGTCCCATGCGAAGACTAGATTCTTCTTTGTCAAGCGAGTTAATGGGGCTGATATCTTCGCGAAGTCCTTGATAAACTTCCTATAGTAGCCAGCCAACCCCAAGAAACTCCTTACCTCGGTAGCATTTTTCGGAACCTTCCAATCTTGGATGGATACTACCTTCGCGGGATCCACAGCTATCCCTTCCTTGGAGACCACATGCCCCAAGAACCGCACTTCCTTCCACCAAAAGTGACATTTAGAGAATTTAGCCTTAAGGCTATGTGCTCGAAGAGTCTCCAACACTTCCCTAAGATGTAGGGCATGCTCTTCTTCACTCTTAGAAAAGACTAAGATGTCATCCACAAAGACCACCACGAACTTATTAAGGTACTCCCTGAACACCCTACTCATCAAATCAACAAAGTATGCAGGGGCGTTCGTCAAACCAAATGGCATCACAAGCCACTCATAGAAACCATCCGGAGTCCTAAAGGCAGTCTTGTCTATGCTATCCTCAGCCACTCTCAACTGATGAAACCCCGTGGCCAAGTCCAACTGAAAAAATACTGAGGCGCCAACCAACTGATCAAAGAGATCATCAATCCTCGGCAATGGGTGTCTATTCTTCTTTGTGAGCTTGTTGAGTTCTCTATAGTCTACACAAAGTCTGAGGGACCCATCCGCCTTCGTGGCAAAAACTACTGGAGCACCCCACTCCGATATACTTCGTCTTATGAACCCCTTCTCAAGCAACTCCCCTACTTGCTTATGGAGTTCCCTCCTCTCACGAGGAGCCATGTGGCGCACTGGTAAAGATACTGGTTTAGCATTGTCCACCAGATATATTCGGAAGTCTATCTGCCGCTTCGGAGGTAAGCCCTTCACCTCCTCAAACACATCCGAGTATTCCCGGACCACTCTAACAGATCGCAAACTCTTGACCGAAGCGTCAAGCGATTCAAGATAACTTAGCATAACAGAATCCATGGGATTACAAGAGATCTCGAGAGTGTTACCCAAGCGGGTCATGAGCCTAACAACTCTCCTTTCGCAATCAAGAACGGCACCATTACTGGATAACCAGTCCATGCCCAAAATCAACCCATGGCCTGTGAAGCCCAAAACAAAAGCATCACATCTAAACTCAACGCTAAGTATGGAAATCTTCAAACCCAAACATATCATGGACAAATAAGTGGAGCCCCCAATTGGGTTTGAAACAACCAAGGGATCATCTACTAGACTGGTGTCTAAGTGCAGTGACTCAACTAATGATGATGAGATAAACGAATGCGATGCGCCAGAGTCAAACAAAGTACGGACAGGATGATCAAACAGAAAAACCAGACTTTCAATGGAAATAGTTCTACCTCTTTCCTGAATCAGTGGAACCGCGAGAGCCTGAACTTGCCCCCTTGCCTGACCTGGTGCGATAAGAGCTTGCACTTGTCCTCCTGAGGTAGATCCCGTCCTTTGCCCCTTCTCAGGGCAGTCCTTCACTAGATGCCCTGCTTCGCCACAGTGGAAGCAGCCAGTCTTCTTCTTCTTCCGACAATCTTTGCTTAGGTGGCCTGGTGTCCCGCAATTGAAGCACTTTTCTTTCCCTTGCCACCGTTGCCTTTCCCACCCTTGTTTTGCTGTTGCTGTTGAGGTTTCTTCTGATCTCCTTTCTTCTCGGGTGCCTTATTAGCATTGGGACCCTTCTCTTCCTCATGCATGAGTGCCATGTCTACTAGCTTCTCAAAGGTGGCCCCCATAGCGATGTGAGTCATAGCCAATCCATGCATCGGTTCATTCAAACCCTTAACGAACCTCAAAGCCTTCTTCTCCGGTGTATTCACCATGTCTATGCCAAACCTTGCCAATTGATTAAACTTGTTGACATATTCCTTCACTGATAGGTTCCCTTGCTTTAGAGTCAAGAACCTTTCCATATACAAGTTTTCCTCCGCCCTTGAGAGAAACTTTGCCACAAACCTTTGCCTGAAATCCGCCCAAGAGTCAACAAGGCGCTCTCCATTAGTGACCTCCCACCAAATTGAGGCCTCTCCCTTCATTAACCAAGCAGCTAACTTGACTTTCTTTCCTTATTCCATCTGAAAGATGTCTATCAACTCTTCCACATCCTTAAGCCAATCCCTAGCTTCCACAAAAGTTTCTGATCCTTGAAAAGGTTTCCCTCCCATAGCCTTAAATTCCTTGCAAGTCTTAGCAAAAGTATCCGCGCGAGGAGGAGGAGGGGGAGGAGGAAGATCGGGTGCTACTGTTGGTGGAGGAACATTTGCTGGACCCGCAGTGGCGGCCCTAGCCTCCATCAATCTCCTATACCATACTGGTATCGTCACACCCTCCGGAAAGTTAAGATCTTCAGCCATGCTGAAACGAAAAAGGAAAGATTCAAAACGGAGAATTCGAAAGATAAAGATATGGCTATTGGGGATTATGCTTTTCCTTCAAAAACTTTTCTCTCAAAAGACATGTTTTTGAAAATACTTCTTCCAAAAATGTTTTTAGAAAAATAGTTTTCTAAAAAATTTATCTGTTCCGGTAACCTTCAGCTTTGATACCACGTGTAACACCCCACGCCCGCTAAGGTCACTCACTAAGGGAATGCCTTAACTTCGGTGGAGTATTTTAAGTGAATATAGAACAGAAAAATTACAACAAGACAGATATAAATAATACTTGAAATCTAGAACATCATTTCATTGCAGCAGAAGATAAACATGTTTGGTTACATATCAAAACCAACTAAAACAAGAGTCAAGTACTAAATATCCATCTTGGTAAAACATAAGTACATAATCCCACTACATAACTAATAGCCATAATAGAAAAGATAAGCTAGGCTTTACATCACGGTCCAAGCTCCAAAAGATAGATAAAGAAATCTGATCAAAGCCCACTAGTGCTAGGCCCAACCTGAGGACCTGAGGGGAAAAAGATAAAAACAACGGGGTCAGACATAAGTCTGAGTGAGCCCTATAACTTTAACAATACAATCATTAAAGTAATTAGGGTATGATATAAACTTGGTACGGTGATGACTGGGGATAAATGACTACACTAAGCAGCCAACTAGACATATGATGAACTAAGATAACGGTAAAGACGCATCTACCCACCCAAGGGTAATTACTAACTGCACCACACCAGTCATTCCTACTTAAAGGTTGATCCCACCCAAGGACTTAGAAAATTTACCCAGTAGTTTCGTGTACCCCTAGCTGACTACATAGGTGCCGTCTGCCCCTATCTCCACTAGGTGTACCCACTACTCCCCAAGCGATCGGCTCCCTACCGTAGATACCCGTGCTGGCCCCACAGTGGGGTGTATCACTCCCCAAAGTGGCAACCCGATACAACCAATGGTGCACGGCTTATACCTACACGATGCAACAACGTCTTACCTACCAGCCCGGGTCCACACACGCATATGAAACCCGTTGGACTTGCGTTGCCACCGCTAACCCGTTTTGGCCTCTTATAGTCAAGCCCAGTACGCGTGTCCCGTCCTCGACATGGGTCGAGCCCAATAAGATACATATGGGTTACTGGTTGAAATGGGCCCCCACAAGCTACCCACCTAAGCTTGTCCCTTTTTCTAGTGCATCCCACTTAACCCTTTAATCATGTTTAATTACATGTTTCCACTTGGTTAAGTATTCTAATCGTATTTTCTATTGCCACCCAAGGCAACCCACTAGATTTCCACATGCCACCCAAGGCACTTACTTGATTTCCACATGCCACCCAAGGCACCCACTTAACCCCTCATGCCCCACTACATGCTTATCTGGTTAAGTGTTTCTTAATTGATTAAGAACGTAACCGTTGTAAAGACCTCTCACATTAGACTATCTTTTATGGCAGCTGGATTTGCCGGTCGGGTCCGGGCAGCCTTACGCCATAACCGAGTCTAACCTCATGTCTTTACACTTGTCACGTATTTAGTTTGTGCCTAAGACCTCTCACATTGGGCCAATCATTTGTAGCCGCTGGATTTGCCGGTCGGTTCCGGGCAGTCTTATGCTACAAAAGGGTCCAACCTCGTGTCTTAGTCGATTAATTACACCTAATTAATCACCCCATAATTTGTATTAATTATCCCTAATTAATTACAAATTTAACGATGTACATAATTGACTCAATTATGTCCATCCACTTTATGGTATGCATAATCATACCAACGTCACACCATTTCATTAACATGAATATTAACCCCATCGTTCCCCACGTAATTCGCTAACATGACATACTTAAGAGGGAAGATTCATCACAAATACAATGGGTTCAACTTGCATAACATTAGCATCAACATGGGTTTTAAAGGTGTCAACATGCATCTAGCA
This sequence comes from Allium sativum, assembly GCA_030737875.1. Lineage (NCBI taxonomy): Eukaryota > Viridiplantae > Streptophyta > Magnoliopsida > Asparagales > Amaryllidaceae > Allium > Allium sativum. The sequence goes on along the minus strand of CM060920.1, from coordinate 52,163,717 downwards.
TCAAACCCAACTAGCATAAATAATCAACCCAAACTTGCATGAATCACATATGTCATAAAGAGGGTAACTTGCATAAGCAACTTATGTCATCCAAAGGGGTAAACTTGCCTATGTATGTATGACATACAAAGGGGTTAACTTGCATATGTATGCATATCATACAAAGGTGTAAACTTGCACATGTTACTTGCATATAATCAAACACCAAACTTGCATAACATGTCATATATGAACTTGCATATAATCAAACACCAAACTTGCATAACATATCATATATGAACTTGCATATAATCATACACCAAACTTGCATAACATGGTGTCATAATGGATCAATGTTTATCATAGTGATTTGCACAACTAGCATCATGAACACATAGCCTAAAACTTGCATAACTTGCATAACATCATGAACACATAGCATATGACTTGCATAACTTGCATAACATCATGAACACATAGCATATGACTTGCATAACTTGCATAACATCATGAACACATAGCGTATGACTTGCATAACTTGCATAACACATAGCATATGACTTGCATAACTTGCATAACATCATGAACACATAGCATATGATAACATAACTTGCATTGATCCACATTCATAGCCATAACCTCATTATATCCTATCATAATCATTTCAACAATTGGTCATTAAGGCTATAGTACTCACAATTTGTTGATTAGCACTCCTAAGAAGAAGATTAAGTTGCTAGAGTTGATTAGAAGTTGATTTGAGAAGCTATCTTCTTCTACAATTTGATGGAGGCTCCTTCAAGTTGCATTTTGACGGCATGACGACGTTGTTTCTATTTTTAGTATGAATTAGGGTAGTCTTAGGGTGTATTTATAGATTAGTTAAGTGTTCTAAGCCATTAGATTAACCCTAAATCAGATTAGAGCCGTCAGATCTCGTCACTAGCCACCAAGCACAGCCCAAAAGCCAAAATGGTGCACCCAGGTCACACAGACCGACAGGGGGGGTCGACCCCTGGGTCGACCCCTAGGGGGGGTCGACACCCTCTGCCTGGCGGGAATTTTCCCGCCTCTTCTGAACTGTGAAATTTTTATATTTAAATCTATTTTGAATTTTCTGAAAACTTCTTCAGGCCTTAACTGGGTCATACGGACTCCGATTTTCGAAAACTCGGACTCTATTTCGCGTATTTTTCCGAGACGAACGCAATGGCATATCCCGTTTCCCCTGATTCAGATTTTAAAATTTAATTCTGCCCTGTTTTATATTATAGCAAGTTATTCAACATACGGGGTGTTACAGTTATCTTCAACTTTCTCCTTGTATTCTTTTTCTTGTTGTCAAGCATTGTTTTCTTGTTAATGTGTAAGCATAACCAAATGCTAACATGAACACATGTGTATATGTATTGGAGAGGGGCATCGTTGTGCATTTGGCTATAATCAAAATATCGTTAGTCGCTTCTAAAGATCCCTAAACAATAAGACCGCTTGTGGTATTTGATTACGGAGAAAGCGGAAACTTTTAGATGTTCATTTTGTTGGTATTCGACGCAAACTTATTTTATGGAAATTTTGTTTTATTTATAGATACCGTGACTTTGTTCGATGGATATTGTGTAAATTTAGTTTATGCTGTTATTTTTTTATGGAAATTATGTAAAGTTTTTTTTATTGATGATGTCTTCGTGTATGAATATTGTGTTATATAATTAGTTGGTTGATATATATTTACATGTTGTTGATATGTTTGTGCATGAATATTTTGATACTACAATATGTAAATGCTGTGATAGATGCAAAAAACGTGGTGATATATGGTAAAATGCTGTGATAATTAAGAACATGTAAACTTCCAGAAATGTTGTGATAGTAAAGAACATATAAACTTCAAGAAATGCTATGGTATGTGGTTAAACGCTATAAAAAAGGGAAGATAACAACATTTCTGAAACAATATAAAACGATGTATAAACATAAGGACAACACCATTTGAAACGCCGTAGTATGTCAATTTTCTACAGTGTTTTTTAATGTATTGTGATACATCCAGGACCTGTAACAATGTGTTGTTAGACAGCGTTCATCAAAATGATGTTAAAGGCTATAACAGCGTTTTTTCAACACTGTGAATATACATATTTGTTGTAGTGGCACCACAGTTGACATAGCTTCGGCCTAAAATCCCTTTGATAAATTCGATGTCAATCTTATGCATCGAGCTTTCTCAAGTACAGTCTGGTTCATTCTCTCTGCTACTCCATTATAGTGTGGATTTCCCATGTAGTAAAATGCCTCTGGATTCCATAATACTCGCAATACTCCAAGAATTCCCCAGAAACATACTCTCCGCTCTTGTTGGTCCTTAGAACTTTCAAAGATTTGCCACTCTCATTCTCAACAAGAGCATTCCATACTTTGAACTTAGAAAATGCTCCAACTTGGCCTTCATTACATGCACCCATAATGTTGACCAACCTTTTAGCAAGGCCATCAAGATTCGTTGATATCACAAAATTATGCTGAAGTGGCTTGGAGGATCGAGTAACTTAGGCCAGATAACTAGTCGATCGATGGGTGTTTCGATCCGATCCCAAGACTCGGGCCGAATATAGGAAGCCAACATGCAGGATAGCTAGAGCTCGTGGTCCACGGATCAATCAAGTCAACCCAGCCTATTTCCGTGCCAAATACTACCCTGAAGATTTGTTCTTATTCCTATTTGATCGCTTCCAGCCGTTCACGAAAGTATCAAATGCCACTTATCACTACGGGCTCAAATTATGCCACTTTCTATAAGAAGAATGCCTCTTGAGGATCACCTAAAATCCTAGATCGGATGACACACGCCTCAGCCAATTTAAATGTTGTAGCATCTATAAATAGACCTTCTGGACTTTGAAGAAAGATCTTTTTGGCTAATCTCTTATTATATTATTGTTGTGATTGATTCACCTATAATAGTTTATTGAATATATAAGAGATTATAAAATGGACATAGGATCTTTAACAACAAACCACTATAAACTTGTGTGTGATCGCTTTTTCTCTTCATTTTTCATTAACTTGTATTCATTTGTTCTCTACAAATTTCATTTCTTGGGTGTTGTACCAATTTTTGGTGTCAATACTTTGGTGCTTTCACTGAGAATGTTGATATTCTTAGCATTTGAAGGATTTTTCTCTACTTTCGGATCACCAAGTCCAGGACGAGATCCTACATCTTTTCCAATATCATTATACCATGGTCACCAATTCCTCGACACGTAATACCAAAAGCATCCACAGGTTGCAACGTCAACAGATGTAGTCGGGGGGTTACGTTCCGGGACTACTCTAGGCCAGCCTGTGCCACCATCTTCGGTGCAACCTTTCGCAGCATACCAAGCTTCCCCCTCAGCTTTTGCTACCCGTGATGACTGTATGACCATGATAGATGTAGCTCAGACACCACAAATCTAAAGCTTTCCCTATCTTCTTGAGCTGGGTAGCGCTCATGTGGTTCACTCGGCTTCCCTCGAGATCGGTTCCAAACCTCAAAGACTTAAGTGAGAAGTTCATGAATCATTTCCGCCTCCACGCTTCCAAGTTAAAGCATGTCATGGATCTTTCCGCAATAAAGAAATAAATGGGTGAATACTTAAGGAATTACCTTAGTAGATTCAACCGGGACGCTACCGAAGTAAGCATTCCTAACCACGAGACAGTCTTAATGGCTATGGTAAATGGTATCGATAAAAGGATGGAGTTTGGGAAGTATCTGATTAGCAAATCCCCAATGATAATCGAGATGTTCTATGAAAAGTCTAACATCCAATTACGACAAGAAGATGCACAACTAGATAAGGTAGATGGACCGAAACATTGCTAACAAAGCCGTCCAGAGCAACTTGGCAGTAAAAAAGTCTGGGGATAATTCCGTAAAGGTGGAAGTAAATGTTAGAAATCGTGGAAAACGAAATGGTAATGAACCGAAGGGAACCAATGGAAAACCTAGACCAAGAGGGAAGTACAAGAAGTAAACCCAGTTCCAATTCTTTAAAAGTTATATGGCGCTGAATGACATGCTTGAAAACATCTATCTCAATACATGTATTGAAGTTCAATATAAGAAGCCATCCTTACGTGAATCCTCACAGAAGGAACGGGTGACCAGGAAGTTTTGTTTGTTCCATGAGATTATAGGCACGCGACTAATGAGTGTCATCACCTCTGGGACATTGTTGAAAAGCTGATTCGAGAAGGAAAGATCAATGAGTATAAGGTGACCACGAGAGACAGAGGCAAGAAACATCGGCTCCTAAGCAAAGTCAGGCGACACCTAGAGCCACAACCCAAGAAAAGGCGAAGGGGATAGTGATCAATGTCATCGTTGGAGGACCTTATCCAGCAGGGCATAACATTCGGACTATGGAATAATATGTAAACTCTGTGAATCATCTCGACGTTGCAGAATCCAGTGCCCCTGAAGCTGCAAGCCCTATAACGCAAAAAAAGACGATGATGTATGATATTATTTTCAGGGACTGAGAGTAAATTGGTGTAGAAGCCCCGAGTATCGACCCGTTAGTCTTAACAGCTATTATTGTCCCGGCCCCAATACGAAAGGTTTTGGTCGACAGTGGAAGTTTGGTAAATATTTTGTTCAAACAAGCTTATGCTGGATGAAGTTGGAATTGAGATATTTGAAACCATGTACGGGCCAAATACGTGGATTCAACGGATTATCCACCAAGCCGGCGGGTCTAATCGATTTATCGCCAGAATTGGGAGATCAAGATCGCAGGAGAGTATGGATCATGTCGTTCATTGTAATGAATATAAGCTCCCAGTACAACGCATTCTTGGGGAGATCGACACTAGCAGAGTTCAAAGCTTGTATCGCTCCCTGGTGCCTACTTTTGAAATTCCCGACCAATGGAGGATTGGAACGGTGCGCAGGGACCGAGTGACAGGAAGAGCTTGCTATTCGGTAGAATGGAAAGAACAACTAAGCAAGGATAACAAGGAATCTGAAGATAATCCTCCCCCTGTAGAGGGAAAGGAAGCATAGAAACTAAAGAAAACATCCGGGCCAGGACCTTCCATTTACCAACTCGAGGATATCGATCTAAAAGAGGACGAAGAACCAGGATGTAGGACGCCAGCCCCGATTGAAACTACGGTGGAGATCTCGATCGACGACGACGACCCGACGAGGTCTTGAAGATTGAATCCCACCTTGACCCCCTTCAGATGAGGGAGTTGACTGAATTCCTCCATGCTATCCTTGACGTGTTTGCGTGGACACATGCGAACATGTGTGGGATCTCACCCTCCATCAAGACTCGTTCTCTTAGCATCGACCCGTATTATACCCTTATGAAGAAGAAAAGGTAGATGCTCGGTCCAAAGAGATACGCGGCTTTGTAGGAAGAAATTGAAAAGTTTCAAGCCAATGGGTTCATTCAGGATGCGAATTATTCCAAATGGATAGTCAACCCTGTGCTTGTGAAGAAAGCCAACGGGAAGTGGCGAACTTGTATTGACTTCTCTGATTTAAATAAAGCCAGCCCTAAAGACAGCTTCCCATTGCCCAGGATCGATCATCTGGTCGACTCAATCGGAGGGCATGAACTCCTTTCATTTATGGATACTTACTCGGGGTACAATCAGATCTCAATGCACGTCCCAGCTTCATAATAGATCTCGGACTATATTGTTATGTAGTCATGCCTTTCAGATTGAAGAACATCGGGGTGACTTATCAGCATTTGGTCAGCCGAATGTTTCATGATCAGATAGGAAAAATGATGGAAGTCTATGTGGATGATATGTTGGTGAAGTCCAGGCAATTGTCAAATCACGTTAGAGATCTGTCAGTGAGGTTTGACATTCTCCAAATATATGGGATGAAGCTCAATACCTTGAAGTGTTCTTTCGGAGTAGCATCGGGGAAGTTTTTGGGTTCCATAGTTAGCTCCCAAGGAATCGAGATCAAACCCAATCAGATTTTAGCCATCAAGGGTGTAACACCCCCACACTTTTATGTGCCCAAATTTCGACAAAAATCGAATCTCAAACACATCCAAGCATAGAGCATGTAAATATGGTACCTGCAATAAATGAGCATGAGCATAATGAGAGTATGATAAGATAACTCATAGCGGAAACAAACTAGGATAAACTAGTATTAACTCAAGCAACTACCTTTTTCAAAGTAAGTCACGTTGCCATTACCGAGCATGAGAGAGAACGAGAACCGAAAGCCAAACTAAAACACCTATGAGAACCCGACCTTCTCTAGAAAACCTGGATTTGTAATTGAGAAGGGGTCAGAACGACAAAATTCTGGTGAATAGGAAATGTAAAACACATATTATAATACACAGATGTATCTGGTTTGGTTCTACTCAAGATGTATGCCTATCAAGGTTAGTGATTTTAACCTAACCTTATAGATGTTTACGCACGACCCTACTACTCTTTCCAAAGTAGTGTTCCAAAAGTATAATACCAAGATAGGACGTTTACGCATATTTTTGTGAAGCCTTTATACTAGAGCTTAGATGGCTACTATATCGAGATTAGACCCCTAATTACGGAGTTTCTATATCCATGTACTTTCATTCGCTTATCCTTCATCATTTATTGCCTCACTATCAATGATAGATAGGGTGGATTCTTCCTGATCGCTTAAGATCGGAGGCGGACCGATTGGTCACTTATTATTTCTCGATAATTTACTTAACATTAATATGAACTAGAGAGCACTAGCTACGGGCCTTACTAGTTAAGGCTTCCGTCATTCACGCATATACCCTTGCCCCGCATAAGGTGAGAGATGGTATTTCATCATTCGATATACCTTCTAGCCGACCTTATTAGATAACCCTCTTAATCGCTTATTACTTCCCGTAGGATAGGTAGCCATATCTGAGTTTTTAGTTTCCATGTTTGGGTAGGCCCACACACACCTACCATTTAAGACCCCTAAACTGAAAGATTTATTTCCAGGTGGACTCCTCAACCCTAACCGCTTAAGACCTAAGGAAGCGGACTATATGCGAAGGTTATTAGATTCGTACCATATTTGCCTTTAGCACCTTTCCCTATTAGGATAAAGTAGGTGTTGGCTCGCTTTTTGACCAAGCCACCCAGGACCATTCGTAAGAGGAAAGCAGGAAACCACGATATCTAAGGACATGAAGGAATGGATCGCACCATCGTCTCGCCCACTATCGGATCGCGCACCATCGTCTCGACCACCGTCGGATCGCGCACCATCGTCTCGCCCAATATCGGATCGCGCACCATCGTCTCGCCCCCATCTCATCAGCGAACGACGCATCCGGGCGATCCGATCCAAACTTATATTGTTGATCAGGGCGAACCGATCTGATCCTTTGGTGCATGGCGAACCCTCTGACCCATTCAAGCGCGAGCTAGTCTTCAGCGATCCGAATCGCATGGATCTGGCGACACGTGTCCCCAACCGTCACCTGGACCGATTCTCCCCATCTGCACGATCCGATTTTCAAGCAGATCACGACACCTGTCCATAACGGCTAATTTGACTGTTTCTTCAACGGTGGCGATGCGATCCGATGCTCTCGGGATTCGTGCCACGTGTCCACGATCCGCCTGACAAAATCAGCTATAAATAGCCCAGAGCTTGGCATTTTTTGGGATCTTTTTGGCAATATTGAGTACTGAATCCGCCATTGTTGTCAAACTACTGAAATATTGAGAGAAATCCTTGTTGTATTAGCTTTCAAAGCATAATCAATAATATATAAAGTGGACGTAGGCTCGTTAACGCCGAACCACTATAAATTCTGAGTGTTATTTTCTTTTTCCTCGTTCTTCATTTGAAATTCTATAACATTCATAACAATTTGGGTGTTAGGTCCAAATTTCGATCTAACATTTTTGGTGCTTTCACTTAGAACTGAGTCCTAAAGTTTCACTATTCGCTTCTTTGAAGATTCCAGCGATCCGGAGATCATGGCTGGAAAAAGATCTAAAGTTTCACAGACCAACGAAACGATTGAAGAGAGCGTGCACGAACTGGGCAACGAAGAAACTCTGGATCGCGGAGCGCAGGGGGCGAACCGATCCGATGAAGACACCGCGTTCCGAGTCGATGAGAACGAGACGATCCAGGCCGCTGAAGGGGTTGTTACTCGATCCCGAGGTAACGCCTCACAGCCTCCGCGTACCACGACCACGAGTCGACCTCAGGGGGGCGCAGCGAGTCGCCATCCACGAACCGCTGCTATCCGAATTGATGATCAAACTACAACTCGACCTGGAAAGGAACCTATGACCCGCTCCTATCGTCCTGGAACCTCTGCTCGACCCGGTTCGAGCTCTTTGCGCATAAGGGAGAGTGATGATGACCAATATGATCCTGCTGCTCCTGTCACTGAGGGGGATCTCTCTCGCTTCGCCGAAATGTGGGATAGGTTGTTTGATGAGTTAGCTACCCAAAGGCAGGAAAGTTCCATCCTGCGGAAAAATTTGACGGCTATGGATAGAAGACTTGATGAGCTAGCAAGGCAAAGAACATCGCCGGTTCGTCCACTCACCCCAGTATATTCTTCTTCGTCTGAAGAATCGCCGAGACCTCCGCGGCGACCGTATGAGAGAGCCGAAAACATAGAACAGCTTCGGTTCGGAACCCTGCCATCACAGGAAGAAGAAGCGCTAGGGGCGGGGCCCTCAAACCGTAATATGAATGATCAAGCTACGGCTCTCAGGACTCGAGATGTGAACAGTCCTGTGCATAACAGATCACCTCAGCCCCGTCGCCGCACACCTGCTCATGATAATAGGGGGCAGCGAAGCCCTGTCCGAGCCCCGGATTTTGTGACTGCTTCCCGAAGAAAGATCAGAGAACCTCGTCGGGCCAGAGGCACTGACCCAGAACCTCCTCTGACCAGTGCAAATGTTGCAGCCATGGTACACCAGATTCTGGCAGACAGCCGTGGACAGCGGAATGAAGATTGGGGAATCGACCGTAGTCACACCCCTTTCACTGATGATATTTTGGATGCGACTTTTCCAAGGCATTTCAATATGCCACAAATGAACCGATATGCGGGTAGATCTGATCCTGTCCAGCACCTAATGAGATACTCTTGGTCGATGACCGCTGCCGCAGCTTCTGACGCTGTTAAGTGCAAAGCGTTTCCCATATTCCTGGAGGACGTGGCTTTGTTATGGTTTACTCGCCTGCCGGCGAGAACGATTTCTAGCTTCAGGGAGCTGAGCGAGAAGTTCGTGGAACAATTCCGTATCTACGCACAGAAGACAAAAAGTGTGATCGATTTATTCCTTGTCAAGCAGCGACCAGGCGAGAGTTTAAAGGTGTACCTGGATCGTTTCAATTTGGCCGCTACTGAGGTTAAAGATCCTCATGAACCGACCGTTGTCGCAGCACTGATTGACGGAGTAGATAAGGACACTGAATTCGGGAGGTACCTGGCAGGCAAACCGCCCCACACTAGAGAGTTATTCTACGATAAAGCCAACGTACATTTACGCCGGGAAGAGGTATATGCTAACCGAAAGGCTAAAACAACTGATAATGAGGAAATTCAGAGAAATGTCGCCATCAAACAGACGGGAGACAGCTCGGGGAAAGTTGAAGTTAACGTCGGAAATCAGAACCAGGGTGGACGCCAGCCAGGTAACAACAATAATAATGGTAACGGCAATAACCGAAAGAGGAAACGAGGGAACGACTCCCAGAGAAGGACTCGTCCCAGGGCCTTTGAAAGTTATACACCAATAAGTGATACTCTGGAAAATATCTTCATGGATGCGTACGAAGTTCTCCAGAATAAGAGGCCACCTCCCAGAGAATCGACAGAGAAAGAGCGTGAAACAGGGAAGTTTTGTCTCTTTCATCAGATTCACGGCCATTCGACGAATGAATGTCGTCACCTAAGGGATGTAGTCGAAAGGCTGCTTCGAGAAGGAAAGTTAGATGAATACAGAGTAACGCCCAGGGACAGGGGGCAAGCAGTGCAGGCCCCGAATCAGAACAAAAATCAACTTGCTGCTAGGCCGACTGCTCAGCAAAAAGGAAAGAATATTGTTATCAATACCGTGATCGTAGGACTTTATCTTGCTGGGCACAGTTCCAAAGCATTGGATCAATACGTCAATGCGGCCAAACAACACCTCGAGGTAGGGGAATGTAGCAACCCCGAGGACAGTACCCCGGTGAAGCAACAGAAGATGATGACCGATGATGTTGTTTTCCGAGAACGAGAAAGCATCGGAGTCCATGCTCCAACTGAAGATCCACTTGTAATTACGGTACCCATTGGGCCAGCCACTGTTCATAAGGTTCTGGTGGACAACGGGAGTTCCGTTAATATTCTTTTCAAAAAGGCCTTTGACCAGATGAATCTCGAAATAAAAGACTTGAAGCCCTGCCAAGGATGGATCCGTGGATTCAACGGAGCATCCACTGCTCCAATGGGTTATGTAGAGTTACCAGTTACACTTGGGGAAGGAGAACGCCGGAGAGTGAGAATCCTTCCCTTTGTGGTTTTGGATGTTGAATCGCCCTACAATGCCTTCTTGGGTCGACCGGCCCTCGCAAAGTTCAGAGCCTGTATAGCGCCCTGGTGCTTGTTGTTGAAATTCCCCACAGAAGATGGCATTGGTATCGTCAGAGGGGATCAAGTTGCTGCGCGAGCGTGTTATGTTGCCGAACTAAAGTTACTTCGCAATGGAGGGGAAATCGAAACTAAAGGCACCTCTAACCCTTCGGGGACAGAGACCTTATAGCAATCAAAGGGGATAATCGTTGGAGAGTCGCCCAGAGAGATGCCCGAGGATATAGATCCCAGAGAGGATCAAGAACCCGGAGGCAGAATGGTAACTCCTAACGAGACAACTGTGGATGTACCGATCGATGACAGTGACCCGGAGAAGGTCCTTAAGATTGGATCCCAGTTAAGTCCGAATCTTGCTAAGGAATTGACGGATTTCTTAAAGAACAATTTGGATGTATTTGCTTGGACCCACGCGGACATGTGTGGGATATCCCCATCAATCATGAGCCATTCCTTGAGCATTGACCCTAAACATCCTCCAGTAAAGCAAAAAAGGCGAATGTTGGGCCCAGAGAGGTCCGTTGCCTTGAAAGAAGAGGTTGGAAAGCTAAAGAGTAATGGATTTATCCGAGATTCGACCTACCCAGACTGGATTTCGAATCCAGTCCTGGTAAAGAAGGCCAACGGGAAGTGGCGAACGTGTATCGACTTCTCGGATTTGAACAAAGCCTGTCCAAAAGATAGTTTCCCGTTACCTCGGATTGACCAGTTGGTAGACTCGACGGCAGGTCACGAGCTTCTCTCATTTATGGATGCTTATTCAGGATACAACCAGATTCCGATGCATGTTCCAGATCATGAGCACACTAGTTTTATCACTGATCTGGGATTATATTGTTATGTGGTGATGCCCTTTGGCTTGAAGAATGCGGGCGCTACATATCAGCGTTTGGTCAACAGGATGTTTTATAACCAGATCGGGAAAACAATGGAAGTATACGTCGACGATATGTTGGTTAAGTCCAGGCAATCTTCTCAACACACTACTGACTTGGCAGAGATGTTCAGCATTCTTCGAAAGTATGGAATGAAACTCAATCCGACCAAATGTTCATTCGGTGTTGCTTCTGGAAAATTCTTGGGATTCATTGTCAGTTCCCGTGGTATTGAGATTAATCCAGACTAGATCGCGGCAATAAGGAACATTCAGGAACCTAGGCAGATTAGGGATGTGCAAAGCCTTGCCGGAAAAGTGGTCGCGCTAAGCAGATTTATCTCCAGGGCTACGGATAAGTGCATCCCATTCTTTGAATTAATAAAGCAAGGAAAACGCCACTTTAAATGGACACCTGACTGCGCAGAAGCATTTCAGAATTTGCTCAGACACTTGGAGAAACCTCCGATTTTATCTAAGCCAATAGATCACGAGGATTTATTCGTGTATTTGGCAGTGTCGTCCCATGCGATCAGCTCAGCGTTGGTAAGGGAAGAGGATAAGGTCCAAAGACCTGTGTATTATGTGAGCAAAAAATTGACAGCAGCAGAGCGTAATTATCCACGGATAGAAAAGTTGGCGTATAGTTTACTGATTGCCTCTAGAAAACTTCGGCACTATTTCCAGGCACATCCTATCACCATATACACCGATCATCCGCTCAAGCAAGTTCTACAGAGACCGGAGGCATCTGGAAGGTTACTTAAATGGAATATAGAGTTAAGTCAATTTGATTTGAACTTTCAGCCCAGACGATCAATTCGGGGGCAAGTGATAGCTGACTTCATAGCAGAGTTCACTGTCCCTGAGGAAGATATAGCAAACGAGGAAGTTGATCCTTCAAAGTTACTTTTTGATCCTAATGCCCGGAGATTGTACACTGATGGTGCTAGGAACGACGAAAGATCCGGCGCTGGAATAGTGCTTGAAACCCCCGAGAAACGATTAATAACCTATGCAATCCGAATGGAGTTTCATGCCACTAACAACGATTCCGAATATGAAGCTCTGATAGCCGGATTAAAGATTGCAAAGGAACTAGAAGTCACAAAGCTGAACATCTTCTGCGACTCCAAGTTAGTTGTGAATCAAGTCACTGAAAGATTCCAAGCTAAAAGTGCAAGATTGATTTTATACTTAAAGAAAGTGAAAGAACTGCTGAATGATTTTGATCACTACAGCATATCTCATATTCCGCGGTCAGAGAATCAGCAGGCAGACAAGTTGGCAAAGATGGCTAGTTCTAACGATCCTAAGTGACTGGGCTAGTCCCCGTTGAAGTACTTCGGTCCCCTAGTATAGATCAGATGGAAATCGACCTAGTACTAGAGACGGAACCAGAAAGGGAGTCCTGGATGACCCCTATAAAGAATTTCCTAATGGATGGAACGCTTTCGACCAAGAAAAGCGAGAGGCGTAAAGTGATTCGTAAAGCCGCCCGATACGTTCTGCAGGGCGGAGTTCTTTACAAACAAGGGTTTTCAATGCCCCTCCTTCGGTGTGTAGCCCACGATGACATTAAACGTGTGCTGCAAGAAGTCCACGAAGGCGAATGTGGCGACCACACTGGAGGGCAAACTTTGGCAAAAAAGGTATTGCGGCATGGTTATTTGAAACACCCCACCTCCGTTAGGGTCACCCTCAAAGGGAATGCCCTAATTTTGGTGGAGGTTTATAAGTATAAGTCACAGATATACAAGACAGATATAAGAACACATATTTGTAAACAGCGGAAAAACAACAACTTTTATTTCATAAAAACAAATACGTGTTACAGCAACATCACCATGATTGTCTTACATCCTTTCCAAAAACATAACATAACTCTTTCATAATCTGTCTTGATTACATTATTTAAAGAAGCATAAAGAAAACATAAGTAAACTGCAAAAGCCCCATAGTGGTTGTCCAAAGCCATAGTTCAAAACGAAAAGGTCCAAGCAATACATTTTTCCTCTTCAAGCTGGATATGAAGGCTGGTCAAGCTGCAGTGTTCCCTCCCTGTGGACCTGGGGGGGAAACGGAAGAAAAGAAGACGAAAGAAAAGTAGAGTCAGACATAAAGCCTGAGTAAGTCTAGGACTATTCTGTCTATGAATAAAGAACTGGGTATGACAAGTATAAACAAGAAGTGGGAAAGCACTATAAACTTAGTTAAGTTGTCTAGGGTCGAATATACTGTCGTACCCCATGTTAATCTCTGAACCCATATAAACTAGTTCCCAACTGGCACCCCATAATCAGGGTGAAGTGATCCATTCTATGATGATCGGCTCCTACTCGCATAGTTACATGTGTCTTACGGCCCCCGATGTTGTAGTTACCTATGCTGGTCCCACCATGGGGTGTATCAAGTCCCATGGCGGCGGCCCGACACAATCCTAGAATGCACAGGTATTCTACTGGTGCCCAGTGCCTTATTTTTCTGCGACGGAGTGTGTGCACGCCCGCACCCCGTTAGAACCTACACTGCTACACCACCGCCGTCGATTTGACCTCTTACAATCAGCCCAGTAATCGTGCCCCACCCTGCCTAGTTTCAGGGTATCATGATACACCTTATAGGGTTACTGCTGAAAAGGGTCCCCCCCGCTACTAGGTTTTCTATTTCTAGCCAACATGCTAAGTTGGTTAAGTGTTTTATAACCTAACCCCCCAATCAGTCTGTTTAGTTTAGCATGTTCCATTTTGATTAAGTCTTTAGTCCACTTAATCCTAACAATCCTGACTCAGCCTTAATTGTCTTATTAAAGCCTTGACCTCTCACATTAGACAGGTATTGTTGTGGCTGCCTGTTGCCGGTTGGTTCCGGGCAGTCTTACGCCACAACTCAGTCTAACCTCGGGTCCTTATTGGACTCCATGTTTAACCTCCCACATTGGATAGGTATTGTTGTGACTACTGGACAGCCGGGCAGTTCCGGGCAGGTTTACATCACAACTCAATCCAACCTCGGGTTAAACACATCGTATGTTCTACATTTACATATTTTGTCTTTCTTCTTTATTTTCTTATATGTAAATATTTGCGGCCCATTATTAAGCTAATGGTGTAAAGATTTACACCAATCATGGGCCCAACCCATACTTGAATTTGGGCCCCTTTTACTTTATATTTTCATTTATTAATTAATTTGGCCCAACGTTATTTACCCCCGTTTAATACGCTCGTTTATTATATATGTTGGGCTTAGGCTTTTAAGCCCAACTTAGCCATGAGAAAAAGAGGAGGCTTAAAACGTTCATACACTAAAGGGGAATGTGAACGCATGAACTTGCAACATAACGTTGGAACTACAAATCAGAAACTGGTGTACTTGCATAGTAGTAATGTATACTTTGGTCATAAAGCATAAGTGACATGAATCAAAGCATGTAAACTTGTAGTTAAGTTAAGAATCTAAATTGGATATCATTATTGACACATAGTCTTAACTACAACATAGACCTATGTTCTTATTTAGGCATAATGTCAAACATAAGCAAATCATGTTCATAAGGTTCCTACATGTTTACAAAGGGGATTACTTTTGTTACTAATACAAAAGCATAGTTCGACTTGAATTATTCCAACTTAAATCATGACTTTAAATCTATTCACATAACCATGGCAGGCATAAATATTTCTAACATGAAATCGTGATTTTTACTTTAGTCATGCAAACTTGCAAATGGGATTTTGAATCTAACCTAGCTATGTACCACATATGTCATCATATAATTCTTGTTAACAATATAGACCTAACATGGTTTTCAATTATGTAAAATATCAATCATAGCCTAGTCATATTCATAAGTTTGCAAATAGGTTTTCTAGTACAAAAGCATGGCTTAATGATAGTTTCATATGAATTATAATAACCCAAATTTGTTCCAATTACGCACAAAATGATTTTTGTACAAAAATACACGTTATGATGGCATAGTAGCAAAACCCCAAACTTGCATGAATTTCAATTAAACAACTACATACATGTAGCTTCAACATGAATTACCTATTTCGCGAATATCCAAACGTCATACTTGCATAAAACTACCGCAAACATGTAGTTTTTATAATGAATAACATAATTTGAGAATATCCAAACGTATACAATATTCCAAATCGATAAGAATCATAGTAACGCACAAATATGAATTATTTATCACCACAAATCAAGTATACAAACCAACACAGTTATTTGTTCATACCAAAATAATACTCTACTTACAATTGTGTGGCGAATTCTCCAACTTAGGAATTTGGAGATGCGACTTCTTTTGACTTAGGCGTTGATTTGATTTGTCTAAGTTGCTTTATGATTTAGAATTTGCCTCCTAATCTTCTTCTCAATTTGGTGGCTACTCCTAGTCGTTCCTCCGCAGCATGATGGCTTTGTTCTTATTTTTGAATGAATAGATTAGGTTGAGTCTAGGGTCATTTTTATAGAGTTTAGGAACTGATTAGGACCATCGATGTTGCTTGGATTGATCGTAGCCATTCATTCGAAAGAGAGACCAATTAGAGCCTGCCACCTAGCCCTAATGACAAAGCAGGCTTCTGAAAATCGACCAACATAGACTAGGCCAGCCAGGTTGGGCTGGGTTCGACCTGGCTCTGGACCAGGTCGACAGCCCTGTCGACAGCCCTGTCGACCTGGCTAGACCAGGTCGACAGCCCAGTCGACCTGGGTGCATTAGGCGGGATTTTTCCCGCCCTGGCCAATTGGGCCCCATTTTGAAATTTAAACTTGTTTTTCTGAGTTGTTTTATTCTGTTCGAATTTTAAACTTAATTCAGAAACTTCCGGAGGCTATATCTTCTTCATACGGACTCCGTTTTTCGAAAACTCGGACTCTATTTCGCGTATTTTTCTGAGACGAACGCAATGGCGTATCCCGTTTCCCTTAGTTCTTTGATTGAAATTAATTATACTTTAATTTGTAAATTTCACAGTTATAAAATGCATGGGGTGTTACATTCTCCCCCACTTAAAAGGATTTCGTCCCCGAAATCTTCAAGTTAGGAGGAATGTATATCCTAACATCCAGTCATCCATCTACTCATCCATCAAACACGAGCATCCATTGTCCTTAAAAGACTTCTAATGCTTCATTATCATATGCGAAGTGTGTGTGTACATGAACTTATCTAATGCAAAATCAGGCGGTCTACTGATTCAGTTGACCTCCTTAATGCGAATTATGTAAGTGCCATGAATCCATTATGTATGCAAATTTTCCCTATTCATGATTCTACATGAGTGCACAATCATTCATACAAATGCAACATCCATATGCCAACACATTAAAGTTCAACCATATACGAATGCAAACATATATGCATATGCAATATGAAGTGACTGAGCCGATCTAAAACATAGATTGTGTGTGTATATGCAACCACGAGCAACCACTAGCAATCACTTGCAACCACTTGCAACCATCATCCATAACATGTTTCAATTACATGTTTTCATCCAAAAAGGTTTCTACCTAAAAGATAAGGTCGAGGAAATATACCTAAAAGATAGATAAAAGCGCAACTTAAGGAAAAAAAAAGATCAAGGATGTACCCTCGAAAAGAAAAGGGTAGGCAGTGCGTATTCTAGCTTCAGTTTCCCAAGTCGCGTCTCCCTCGGCGTCGCTCCACTGAACTTTGACGAGTTTGACTTCGCGGTTGCGTAGCTTCTTCACTTCCGTTCCTAATATGCGGGTTGGAACTTTTCTTATGGTTGCTTCGCGTTCCACTTCGGCCTCTTCGAGGATATTTGGCTCTACCACTTCAGCAGACTCATGTAGACATTTTCGAAGATGTGAAACGTGAAAAACGTTGTGAACTCCAGCCAATTTTTCGGGTAGCTCCAATCTATAGGCCATTTTCCCAATTTTCTCGATGACAGGGAATGGCCCTACGAACCTTGGTGCTAGCTTTCCTGTGGTCCCAAAACGAACAACGTTTCTTAGTGGAGATACCTTGAGAAAAACTCTGTCTCCAACCTCAAATTCAAGGTCGGTTCTCCTCTTGTCGGCGTAGGACTTTTGTCTGTCTTGGGCCGTCTTCATCCTTCTTCGTATTAAGTCTACTTTCTCTGAAGTCTCTCGGATCATATCTGGTCCAAGTATGAGCTTATCAGTAGACTCCCACCAACAAGTGGGCGATCGGCACGGTCTTCCATATAAAGCTTCGAAAGGCGCCATTCCGATGGGTGCTTGATAGCTGTTGTTGTAGGCAAATTCCACCAAAGGAAGGTGGTCTTCCCATGTCCCTCCGAAGTCAAGGACGCATAGTCTTAAAAGGTCCTCCAAAACTATGTTCACTCTCTCCGTTTGGCCGTCGGTTTGGGGATGATAGGCTGTGCTCAAACATAACTGTGTTCCTACTGCTTCTTGCAGACTCCGCCAAAACTCACTGGTGAAGATGGGGTCTCGGTCAGTAACAATGCTAGATGGTATTCCATGGAGTCGAACGATTTCCTTGAGGTAAAGTGATGCTAGGGATGAGGCAGTTCTTTTACTTTTAACAGGTAAAAAGTGGGCGCTTTTAGTAAGCCTATCCACTATTACCCAAATGCTAGTGTTGCCTCTCCTAGACCTAGGCAGCCCATCGATGAAGTCCATTGAGATGCTATCCCACTTCCACTGCGGGACCTCCAGAGGATGTAGCAGTCCGCCAGGCTTTTTCTGTTCCGCCTTAACCTGTTGGCATACCATACACTTAGAAACGAATTCTGCCACGTCTTTTTTCATGCCATTCCAGAAGAAAGTCCTTTTTATATCTTTGTACATTTTATCTCCTCCTGGGTGTATCGTCATCTTGGAGTGATGCGCTTCCTCGAGAACCTTCTTTACTAAATCTTTTGTCTGTAGGACGCATAGTCTTCCGTCTCGCCTTAGCAAACCCTTATCGTCGATGGAGTATCTGTTGAGGTGACTTGAAGTCTCACCCCTAATTAGCCTATCAATCATTTCCATAAGCTGAGGGTCTTCGCGCTGTGCTGTCCCTACTGAATCCACTAAAGTTGGGCGCACTTCGAGATATGCTAGCAAGCCTGGTACAAAATCGGAGGATGGCCTAAAGTCGAAGCTGGCTATAAACTCTAGGCTTTGTCTTTCAACAAACAACGGGCTTAGGGTCAATTTCTTTCGGCTCAACGCGTCTGCCACTACGTTACCTTTGCCCGGAGTGTAGGAGATTTCGAAATCGTACGAGGCAAGAAACTCCATCCATCTCTGTTGCCTCAAGTTAAGATCCTTCTGCGAGAAAAGATATTTCAACGATTTATGGTCAGTGTAAAGTTCGAACTTCTCACCTAGGAGATAGTGTCGCCAAGACTTGAGTACAAAGACGATGGCAGCTAACTCTAGATCGTGGGTTGGGTAGTTCTTTTCGTGCACCTTCAACTGCCTCCCGCCATAAGCCACTACCCTTCCTTCTTGCATTAAGACGGCGCCTAGCCCTGTCCCACATGCATCTGTATAAACAGTGAACATCTTGCTCCCATCTGGCAACGTCAAAACTGGGGCTGTTGTAAGAGCCCTTTTCAGTCGTTGGAAAGCAAACTCGCAATCCAAGTCCCAATTGAACACTAGATTCTTCTTGGTCAATTTCGTGAGCGGAGCTGAGATTTTCGCAAAATCCCTTATGAACTTTTGGTAGAAACCTGCTAGTCCTAGAAAACTTCGGACCTCAGTTGCATTCCTTGGTGTCTTCCAATCCTGTACCGCCACTACCTTAGCAGGGTCCACAGCTAACCCTTGTTTGGATACTATGTGCCCAAGGAACCTCACCTCTTCTCTCCAAAAGTGGCATTTGGAGAATTTGGCTTTTAGTTGATGGACTCGCAAAGTTTCCATGATTGCCCTTAAGTGCTGAGCATGTTCCTCTTCACTCTTTGAAAAGATAAGGATATCATCTACGAAGACCACTATGAACTTGTTGAGGAAATCTCTGAATACCCTACTCATTAGGTCTACGAAGTAAGCAGGTGCATTTGTCAAGCCGAAAGGCATGACAAGCCATTCAAAGAAGCCGTCTGGGGTTCTGAACGCCGTTTTATCGATGCTATCTTCAGCCACCCTAAGCTGATGAAAACCGGTTGCTAAATCGAGTTGGGAGAAAACAGACGCTCCTACAAGCTGATCAAACAAATCGTCAATTCTAGGGAGAGGGTGCCTATTCTTTTTCGTTAGCTTGTTAAGCTCCCTATAGTCAACACATAGACGGAGTGAACCATCCGCCTTTGTAGCGAACACTACTAGAGCGCCCCATTCTGAAATGCTCCTCCTAATGAACCCCTTCTCTAGAAGCTCTTTAATTTGTTTACTGAGCTCTTTCCTTTCTCGTGGAGCCATGTGCCTAACGGGCAACGCAACGGGCTTTGCATTATCTACAAGATATATGCGGAAGTCTATTTCCCGCTTCGGAGGCAAGCCCTTCACCTCTTCGAAAACATCCGGATATTCCCGGACCACTCTAACTGATTGCAAATTTTCAACAGAGGCATCTAGCGATTCAAGATAACTAAGCATAACTGCATACGAGGGATTACAAGAAATTTCCAAAGTATTACCGAGCTGGGTTAGTAGCCTAACAACCCTTTTCTCACAATCAAGGATGGCCCCATTACTGGAGAGCCAATCCATACCCAAAATCAAACCATAACCCGAGAAGCCCAAAACAAAGGCACTACATTGAAATTCTACGCTTAGAATAGAAATTTTCAATCCCAAACAGATCATAGATAAATGAGCTGGGCCCCCAATTGGGTTTGAAACAATTAAGGGGTCCTCTACCATACTAGTTTTTAGGTGCAAAGATTCTACTAAAGCAGACGAGATAAAGGAGTGTGACGCGCCAGAATCAAATAAAGTGCGAACGGGGTGATCATAAAGATAAACTACACTTTCTACAGAAGTATTTATACCTCGCTGTTGCAAAGGTGGTGCTTCTAGCACATGAACCTGTGCCTCTGAGGTGGATCCAGCCCTCTGCCCCTGTCCTCGTTTCTTTGGGCAGTCCTTAGCCCTGTGGCCCGTCTCACCGCAAGAAAAGCACCCACCATTCTCCTTGGCCTTCTTTTTCCGGCAGTCCTTTACTAAGTGCCCCACTTTGCCACAGAAATTGCACTTCCTTTTCTCTTTGTTGCCTTTCCCGCCCTTCTTAAAGTCCGTCTTCTTAGGCTGCAAACCCTCTTTCTTCCCTTGAGAGCTTTCTGCCTTTGTCTCCTTCTTGCCCTTATCCTCTTCGTTCAGCAATGCCATTTGCACCAATCTTTCATACGTGGCTCCCATGGGTATATGGGTCATGGCCAAACTGTGTAATGGCTCATTCAACCCTTTGACGAAACGGAGAGCCTTCTTGTGCGGGGTGTTGACTAGGTCCAGCCCAAACCTAGCCAGCTCATCGAACTGATTAACATACTCTCTGACTGTCTTGTCCCCTTGCTTAAGAAATAAGAATTTTTCCAACTGCAAGCTCCTTTCCGCATCTGAGAGAAATTTAGTCTCAAACCTTGCCCTAAAGTCCTCCCATGTCTCCACTGGTCTTTCTGCATTAGTGACTTCCCACCAGTAGGAAGCCTCGCCCTTTAATAGCCACACTGCCAATTGTACTTTCTGTCTATCTTCTACCTCAAAGATGATGAATAGGTCCTCAGTTTCTTTCAGCCAATTTCTAGCTGCCACGAAGGACTCAGTTCCATGGAAATCCTTTCCTCCCATGGCTTTAAAATCTTTACATATCTTAGCAAACGTGTTTCCCCGTGGAGGAGGTGGAGGAAGAGGCGCTGCTGCAGCTGGATGATTTCCTGCAGCTGGGGGAGGAGGAACGGTAGGACCTGGCTGAGTGGCCCTTGCTTCTAAGAACCGTCTAAACCAACCAGGTATTGGTACCCCTTCCGGCAAGTTAAGTTCTTCGGACATGCTGAAACAAAAAGGATAGATTCAAAACGAAGGATAAGAGATAGTACCTATGGCTTTGGGGAGTGGACTTTGCCTTTTAAAATAAAATAATATTTTTATCTTAAAAATTCTTCTTTAAATTTCCTTTTTGAAAATAAATTTTCAAAACTTTTTATCTTATCTGGTAAACCTATGCTCTGATACCAAGTGAAACACCCCACCTCCGTTAGGGTCACTCTCAAAGGGAATGCCCTAATTTTGGTGGAGGTTTATAAGTATAAGTCACAGATATACAAGACAGATATAAGAACACATATTTGTAAACAGCGGAAAAACAACAACTTTTATTTCATAAAAACAAATACGTGTTACAGCAACATCACCATGATTGTCTTACATCCTTTCCAAAAACATAACATAATTCTTTCATAATCTGTCTTGATTACATTATTTAAAGAAGCATAAAGAAAACATAAGTAAACTGCAAAAGCCCCATAGTGGTTGTCCAAAGCCATAGTTCAAAACGAAAAGGTCCAAGCAATACATTTTTCCTCTTCAAGCTGGATATGAAGGCTGGTCAAGCTGCAGTGTTCCCTCCCTGTGGACCTGGGGGGGGAAACGGAAGAAAAGAAGACGAAAGAAAAGTAGAGTCAGACATAAAGCCTGAGTAAGTCTAGGACTATTCTGTCTATGAATAAAGAACTGGGTATGATAAGTATAAACAAGAAGTGGGAAAGCACTATAAACTTAGTTAAGTTGTCTAGGGTCGAATATACTGTCGTACCCCATGTTAATCTCTGAACCCATATAAACTAGTTCCCAACTGGCACCCCATAATCAGGGTGAAGTGATCCATTCTATGATGATCGGCTCCTACTCGCATAGTTACATGTGTCTTACGGCCCCCGATGTTGTAGTTACCTATGCTGGTCCCACCATGGGGTGTATCAAGTCCCATGGCGGCAGCCCGACACAATCCTAGAATGCACAGGTATTCTACTGGTGCCCAGTGCCTTATTTTTCTGCGCCGGAGTGTGTGCACGCCCGCACCCCGTTAGAACCTACACTGCTACACCACCGCCGTCGATTTGACCTCTTACAATCAGCCCAGTAATCGTACCCCACCCTGCCTAGTTTCAGGGTATCATGATACACCTTATAGGGTTACTGCTGAAAAGGGTCCCCCCCGCTACTAGGTTTTCTATTTCTAGCCAACATGCTAAGTTGGTTAAGTGTTTTATAACCTAACCCCCCAATTAGTCTGTTTAGTTTAGCATGTTCCATTTTGATTAAGTCTTTAGTCCACTTAATCCTAACAATCCTGACTCAGCCTTAATTGTCTTATTAAAGCCTTGACCTCTCACATTAGACATGTATTGTTGTGGCTGCCTGTTGCCGGTTGGTTCCGGGCAGTCTTACGCCACAACTCAGTCTAACCTCGGGTCCTTATTGGGCTCCATGTTTAACCTCCCACATTGGATAGGTATTGTTGTGACTACTGGACAGCCGGGCGGTTCCGGGCAGGTTTACATCACAACTCAATCCAACCTCGGGTTAAACACATCGTATGTTCTACATTTACATATTTTGTCTTTCTTCTTTATTTTCTTATATGTAAATATTTGCGGCCCATTATTAAGCTAATGGTGTAAAGATTTACACCAATCATGGGCCCAACCCATACTTGAATTTGGGCCCCCTTTTACTTTATATTTTCATTTATTAATTAATTTGGCCCAACGTTATTTACCCCCGTTTAATACGCTCGTTTATTATATATGTTGGGCTTAGGCTTTTAAGCCCAACTTAGCCATGAGAAAAAGGGGAGGCTTAAAACGTTCATACACTAAAGGGGAATGTGAACGCATGAACTTGCAACATAAGGTTGGAACTACAAATCAGAAACTGGTGTACTTGCATAGTAGTAATGTATACTTTGGTCATAAAGCATAAGTGACATGAATCAAAGCATGTAAAATTGTAGTTAAGTTAAGAATCTAAATTGGATATCATTATTGACACATAGTCTTAACTACAACATAGACCTATGTTCTTATTTAGGCATAATGTCAAACATAAGCAAATCATGTTCATAAGGTTCCTACATGTTTACAAAGGGGATTACTTTTGTTACTAATACAAAAGCATAGTTCGACTTGAATTATTCCAACTTAAATCATGACTTTAAATCTATTCACATAACCATGGCAGGCATAAATATTTCTAACATGAAATCATGATTTTTACTTTAGTCATGCAAACTTGCAAATGGGATTTTGAATCTAACCTAGCTATGTACCACATATGTCATCATATAATTCTTGTTAACAATATAGACCTAACATGGTTTTCAATTATGTAAAATATCAATCATAGCCTAGTCATATTCATAAGTTTGCAAATAGGTTTTCTAGTACAAAAGCATGGCTTAATGATAGTTTCATATGAATTATAATAACCCAAATTTGTTCCAATTACGCACAAAATGATTTTTGTACAAAAATACACGTTATGATGGCATAGTAGCAAAACCCCAAACTTGCATGAATTTCAATTAAACAACTACATACATGTAGCTTCAACATGAATTACCTATTTCGCGAATATCCAAACGTCATACTTGCATAAAACTACCGCAAACATGTAGTTTTTATAATGAATAACATAATTTGAGAATATCCAAACGTATACAATATTCCAAATCGATAAGAATCATAGTAACGCACAAATATGAATTATTTATCACCACAAATCAAGTATACAAACCAACACAGTTATTTGTTCATACCAAAATAATACTCTACTTACAATTGTGTGGCGAATTCTCCAACTTAGGAATTTGGAGATGCGACTTCTTTTGACTTAGGCGTTGATTTGATTTGTCTAAGTTGCTTTATGATTTAGAATTTGCCTCCTAATCTTCTTCTCAATTTGGTGGCTACTCCTAGTCGTTCCTCCGCAGCATGATGGCTTTGTTCTTATTTTTGAATGAATAGATTAGGTTGAGTCTAGGGTCATTTTTATAGAGTTTAGGAACTGATTAGGACCATCGATGTTGCTTGGATTGATCGTAGCCATTCATTCGAAAGAGAGACCAATTAGAGCATGCCACCTAGCCCTAATGACAAAGCAGGCTTCTGAAAATCGACCAACATAGACTAGGCCAGCCAGGTTGGGCTGGGTTCGACCTAGCTCTGGACCAGGTCGACAGCCCTGTCGATAGCCCTGTCGACCTGGCTAGACCAGGTCGACAGCCCAGTCGACCTGGGTGCATTAGGCGGGATTTTTCCCGCCCTGGCCAATTGGGCCCCATTTTGAAATTTAAACTTGTTTTTCTGAGTTGTTTTATTCTGTTCGAATTTTAAACTTAATTCAGAAACTTCCGGAGGCTATATCTTCTTCATACGGACTCCGTTTTTCGAAAACTCGGACTCTATTTCGCGTATTTTTCCGAGATGAACGCAATGGCGTATCCCGTTTCCCTTAGTTCTTTGATTGAAATTAATTATACTTTAATTTGTGAATTTCACAGTTATAAAATGCACGGGGTGTTACATTATTTCTGGCCTACCATAAACAAGGATGCAGTAAGATATGCACGACGATGTGATGCGTGCCAGAGATTTTCAAAGATACCTAGAGCGCCTCCAAGTCAGTTAAAAGCAATGATGAGTCCATGGCCTTTCGCTATGTGGGGAATTGATATCATAGGAAGCCTCCCCATAGCAAGGGGCGGAGCAAAGTTCGCTATTGTGGCCGTAGATTATTTCACTAAGTGGGTCGAGGCTGAACCACTAACTACAATCACCACTAAACGAGTGATCAACTTCATTGTGAGAAACATCATCTGTCGATTTGGGATTCCAAAGATTGTAATAACAGACAACGGAACTCAGTTCGATAGTGCTGAATTTAGAAACTTCTGCCAAAAATACCACATCGAGAATCGGTACACCTCTGTGGCGCACCCACAATCGAACGGACAAGTCGAAGCGGCAAATAAAGTAATTAAGTCCATTCTGAAAAGAAGAATGAAGCGGGCCAGAGCCATGTGGGCTGATGAATTGCCCTTGGCACTATGGGCCTACAGGACAACATATAAATCGGCAACAGGACATACCCCGTTCTCCCTTGCTTTTGGAACGGAAGCAGTCATCCCGGTCGAGATAAAGGTACCTTCTTATCGGGTGACTTATTATGAACCAATGACCAATAATGAATTGCTCCTTGAGTCCCTGGATATGATCGAAGAAAAGAGGGATGAAGCAGTCCTGCGTGCCTTGAGATGCAAACAACAGGTCGCCCGATATTACAACAAAAAGGTTCGAGCCCGAACATGGGAACCCGGAGACTTGGTTCTGAAGCGTGTCTTCCCACCCCCAACTCATATGGGAGCGAAGTGGGAAGGACCGTACTCCATTCTGAGCAAGCTTGATAATGGAACCTTCAAGCCGGCAACCGTAGATGGACAGGAGATCCCAGAGTGTGGAATGCCCAACATTTAAGGCCATATTTAACATGAGAGTTTCAAATTTATTCTTTTGGTTTGATTAAAAAACTATGTACAGGGCATGACTTGCCTAGAATAGTCTGATTCCTTAAAGCAAGAGATTATAAAGTGGACGTAGGTCATGATTCGACCGAACCACTATAAAAATACTGTGTGTCGTTTGCCTTTATTGCATCTTTATTTATTTGTCTATTTATTTTTATGAAAATCAATGTGAATAATGCAGGTACCCGAAGTCCGGTGCCAACTGTTCCTCCCGCAGACTAATCGGAGGAACCCAAAGCCTTGGCAAAGGCTCCAGCTGCTTGTCCGACTAGTTTTAATCCACGGAGCATGGGTTAAAATATGCACCTAAGATGAGTTTGATGAGCATGCATGATTGCAGACTTCTTGATCCGTGACTCTAACTCTCCAGAGCAGAGAGAGAGTATAAAGGACACGAAGATGACATTCACGAATAACGGCGGTGTACCATGATCGGAGCTGCCTAAGCAAAAACTCTAACTCTCCAGAGAGAGAGAGAGAGTATAAAAGCGTCTCCGATTGAGCGCTGAGAAATAGCTCCTTCCCCGCTGAAGGATCGGGGAGCGAATGAATCGCTGAGCTCGAACTCTAACTCTCCAGAGAGAGAGAGAGAGTATAAAAGCGTCTCCGATTGAGCGCTGAGAAATAGCTCCTTCCCCGCTGAAGGATCGGGGAGCGAATGAGTCGCTGAGCTCGAACTCTAACTCTCCAGAGAAAGAGAAAGTGTAAAAGCGTCTCCGATTGAGCGCTGAGAAAGAACTCATTCCCTGTTGAAGGAATAAGGGCCGATCGCGCTACTGTTATCCCATGAAACATCCTAAGTCCCCCCGTATTCAGAAATAAGGGGCAACCTACCGACAGTACTGATCAATCCTAAGTAAACCCCAGTCAGATGCTACAATGACAACTGATTGGGGGGCACATACACTCGTATACATACACTAAACTTTGATACAGCAGTGTAACATAGCGTGAAAATTCTTCTTCCTGTTGATTGACTGATTTGTAGTTATTATTAGTTAGCTAATGACTAAACATGGAAAGTCTATCTGAATACAGGTACACAATGATGCAAGGAGAGATAAACTTTTGTTCATTACTGCGAATCAACAAAGTGAAAAAATAACCTAGAAAAGAAAGTGAGGGCCAGTCTCACAATTACATTTCCTGGCCAGTGAAAAACCTAAAAACAAAATATCAACAAGCATCTTATTTACGCTTTGGCCTCTTCTCTTGCTTCTGCCTCTCTAGCCTCTCCTTGTCTACGCCAAATGGATCCCCTTTCTTCCTCTTCCTTTTATCTATGAGGGGAACATCCGACTCCCCTGAAGACTCCTCTTCCACCTCTTTTCTCTTACTTCTACCAGAAAGGGAAGCTGGGAAGTCATCGGGGTTTTCATAGTGAAGCTGTCGACTGATGGATTTGGGCTGAATCTTCACAATCATCCCAGTTTTGGGATCGAATTCTGCAAGAGGGACTACGTCCAAAGCCTCATCCCCCACCTTCTTCGAAGCCAACCCTTTCTCCTGCCTGGCTTTGCGGCTGGCCAAGGTTTCCTCGTCATCATCATCGGCCTTTTTGGCACCGATAATGTCTTCTTCGTCATCTACATGGTGCCCATCCATGTCTTTCAAAGCTTCGATGGTCTCAGCATCTTTGGGTACATCGGTGCTAGGTGCCGGGATGCTCCTTTCTGCTGTTGTGACTTCGGCCTGCTTTGATAGATCAGCACCGGCACCCTGTGAGACAGCCTCCTTCTCCGCTTCTTTCTCTTTTTCAGCACCCTTGTCGACGGGCTCGCCACCTGTATTACGAGGAGCACATGTTACTAACTCAAGTGGTTGTTCCACCAGACGACGACAATTCACAATTGCTTTAACAAATTGCGGGGAAAAGAGAGAGATACCTTCAGCAGATGCTCCCTCTTGAGTAGTTGCAGAGGCTCCAATGACCAAGGGAGTTCGACCCAAAGGGATTAACGGATCATCGGGATGGTATTCCTCAACCCCGGAGGTCTTGGGCTCCACAGCCGAACTCGAGCCTTCGTCAGCTTTGCCTTTACCCTTAGCCAGGGCCCTCTCCTTCTCCATCTCCGCCAGAATCAGGCGACGACCCTCTGCCAGATCCTCAGGTTCATTGTCTCTTAGGATGCTCTTCATCAGTACATCCTCATCGATTTCTTCGACTCCCAATCTATGTTTTTCACCCTCCACAAATGGCATCCCATAAATTGGCCAAAGTAACATGGTAATCCGGGATCCACGAGATGTTGCGAGTCTTGAGAACCTGGCCAAGGAAATCGAAAATCATCTCCTCAAACCCCTCGATTTCTTTCTCTCTTTCAAGGAGCTTGTTGTTAGAAGCAGTGGCCAATTCAATGGCACTTTCAACGTTCTTTTCGGCAAGGGCTGCCCTCCTCTCCGCATCCGAGACCTGGTCGTTCAAAATCACCTTTTCTGCTTTTGCCAGAGCCAAACTTTCTTTTAAACTCGCTTTTTCCGCCTCCCAAGCAGCCTTCTCAGCTTCAAAATGGCCTTGTGCTGTTTTCAACTCGATGTTGGCCATTTTGAGATCTTCAACCTCCTTCTTTAAAGCCATTTTCTCTTGGCTATTGGAGTCCAGTTCTGAATGAAAGCGCTGCTTGGCATTCTCTAATTCAGTCTTATAATTTTCAGCGTCCCTCCGTGCTAAAGCAAGCTGGGACTGAGCATCTTCCAGGTCCTTTTCCAATTGTGTCCTAGCCCTTTCGTTATTTTCAAGTTTTGCTTTAGATCTGTGTGCTTCTATTTCAAGTGTTCGGATGACTTCTGAAAGGTTAACTGCGTGTTTTTTCATCATCTCATATTGCCTGGCTGCGTGCTGGATGTGCCCGATAACTTCATTATCCCAATTTTTAGGGACCGGTTCCAAGGCAGGAACAAACACCATCCTGTCAAAGAACATGCCTGGAAATTGTTCCCGCAGCTTTTCCAGTCTACCTTGGATCTCGGGACCATGGACGTAATCCCGTGACCCGGGGGCAGCTAACTCTGGTTGGCTGGTGGGGACAATGTCACTTCTCTCCTTCTCAGTTTCTTTGGATGAATCTTTGTCCCTATCTTTAGATTCGTGATGCCTTTTGGACGACCGACTGTGGGAAGGTGCACTCTTTGGAGGAGTCAACTCTTTTGGAAGTTTCTTTCCCCCTGTCGGAATTGTCGGATGACTCGAAGGCCTGGTAGAGGTTGATTTGGGTGGAGATCGAGGTTGCGAGGAACTCGGCCTATGAGAAGGACCGCGAGAGCGCTCAGTATCCGGGCGAAGGCTGGGTGTGCCCTCACGAAGAGAACGATACGAATAAGATTTCCTGCGGGACATCGTTCCTGCAAAAAACAAAAGAGTGTATTAAAACTTTGAATTCCCGCGAAATAAGCGTGCAGGGTCAGACAGTGTGTGTGAGGTGTGCATCCCATATAATTCCCCCTAATAGACCCGGGCCTGAAGACAGGCTCATCTGACCAGTTTCTCGTCCCCTAGTTGAAGCGATCGCCTCTTCGGAAGCAGAGAAGAAAGACCCCTCTTCAAAGTCTTTTTCTGTATATACAACATCGGGTAGAGGGATTTTATTCAGCTCATCAAATAACTGCTCTTCTGTCAAATCATCGGCAGCAACGGTTTCTATTGGAGCAGAGATAGGAATTTCCTTCGACATGTCACCGCGGGCCTCATCCCCTCTGTATATGTTCAAGTCTTCATCGTCTTGGATGACTATCGGAGAAGGACTCTTGCGAAATTTAGTTGTTTCTACTGCTTGTGAAGTTCCCTCTCCTTCCGTTGGGGGCATATACTTATAAGGTTTGCCGCCGGTCCCAAGTCCAAATCTTCTATCCAGAAGACGATGCTTATGAAGATTGTCATCAGTAATGCATTTTTTAATCCTTAAAAAGTTGGATCTGCTTTGTAAAAGAATGGACAACCGGTTGTTGTATAGTGGACCCTCTGTTTTCGGGAAGACATGATATGTTCGAAACAAAGAAAAAGGGGGGAGAATGTTAATGCCTAAACTTCTTGAACAAGATATTCGATTAGAAGCTTAAAGTTTACTTGATTTGAGCCATCTTCATGAGCATCCGGCCTGTCTCCTTATATAAAACCAGTCAGATTTAGGGTCCCCTATATTGCTATACCCATCGTATAAAACCTTCCTATTCGCCACCGATTCAAAGAAAGAGAAATTTGGAGTTGCCGAAGAACGGTGCTTGAAAAGAAAGAAGAACACCAGATCTCTGAATTTAAGTTCGGCGTGTAGGATCTCCGCATATGCGACATATAGAGAGTATAGAGATGCGTAGGCGTTTGGATGAAGCTGCATCGGAGCAATACCTAGTCGTCTTAAAGTTTCGATGGCGATCGGAGGAAACGGAGGAATAGCTCCTACCAGACACATTGTTCGACCGATCGCCATATATTCTTCCGGTGCTAGGTGGGGTCTATCTTCGCTTCCAGGCGTCAAGACATCGTCCCAAGGAATTCCGTGTCTTAAGCAGATTCTTTTAAGTTTTATCTCGTCAAGCTTGGACGCTAAAGAATCAGAAAATTTATCTATCTCAAGTGCGCCTGGGATCTCGTCAGGAGCTCGCTCATCAGTCTCAGAATCGTTGCTGGATGAAGTACTTTCTGTCGGATCTGATTCTGTGGCTTCGTACTCAGATCCAGAATCTTCACCTCCCGGATTGATTGGAGGAATTTCAGGGCTGTACTGTTCAGGAATCTCGGATTCCGCTTCTGTCACGGATCTTGAAGAAGAGTGATCATTCGACATTGCTGCTAGGACGAGAAAATATGAACAATAAGATTAACACTACCCGTCCCCCGTGTGTGCAAGTACTGGTGTGCGTACTCGTGTGTGCATTAAAAATAAAGCGTGAAAGCAGTCAAGATCATCAAAACATTAGTCATCGTATGCAGTCAAGTAATGAGGTCATTTAGTCCAGAAAGTCCAACGTCAAGGCTCTATCCTAACTGTTCAGAGTTTTATGGTGACAAGGCGTTGATTAAAGTCTGAAATTTCTTCGTATTGTCAGCTATGAGTCGGATCGCAAAGCAGAGGGATCGCCCCTTTCGGATCGCATGGCAGAGGGATCGCCCCTTTCGGATCGCAGGGTAGAGGAATCGCCCCCCATCGAATCGCCGGGCGAAGGGATCGCCCCTTCACGAACCGTTGCGACCCCCACGATACGTCCCTTTGCTGCCACCACGATCTTTCGTCTCGCCACTCGCTTTCGTCTTCTCTTCTTGACCACGACCCGAACCGGCCTTCCTTCTTCTTTTTCTTCCTCCTTCGTTTTCCTCCTCTCCTTTCCATCCTCGAACTCCGAGCTCTACATCAGTTAGCCATGGCGTTTTGATGATTTCGTCAGAAAAACATAAATTTCCATCGTTTCTAGTCGAGAAAGTTCATGAAAGAGCGGCGTTCACGAATAAGAATACTTTTTGTGGAGTTGCCTTTCTAAAGATTGAGAGAATGCTCGGATTTTCGAAGGTTTGAGAAATTTGGGTTCGTTCTTCGATAGTGCAGGCGAAACGATTCGGCAGAAAGAAAGAAGAAGGAGAATGAAGAGGAGAGGGTCGGCTTATATAGGCAAAGAGGGCGACCGTTTGTCTCCCTTTCTTTGTCCTATTCGGTCCACGAAACGCCATGCAGGCCACGATCCAAAGCTTGTGTCGCACAGAAGCCCACTGACCACCTCAAACGATGGCCCACCAAGCTCGAAGCCCGACACGGCTCGAAGAAAAGCTCGTCGCGTCTCGCACAAAAGCCTAGATACTCAGCTCGAGACGAGCACGTGACCACTCGGACCGTGGCGCTCTATGGCGATCCGATTCGTGTATACGTTGATTTGAGCCAATGCGACTGTTGATTTGCGTCCATTCAGGAAAAGGTAGATCAGAATCTTCGAAGCATGTTCCATCATCGATAAAACATACTTCGAGGGGGCAAAATGTTGGCTCGCTTTTTGACCAAGCCACCCAGGACCATTCGTAAGAGGAAAGCAGGAAACCACGATATCTAAGGACATGAAGGAATGGATCGCACCATCATCTCGCCCACTATCGGATCGCGCACCATCGTCTCGACCACCGTCGGATCGCGCACCATCGTCTCGCCCAATATCGAATCGCGCACCATCGTCTCGCCCCCATCTCATCAGCGAACGACGCATCCGGGCGATCCGATCCAAACTTATAATGTTGCTCAGGGCGAACCGATCCGATCCTTTGGTGCATGGCGAACCCTCTGACCCATTCAAGCGCGAGCTAGTCTTCAGCGATCTGAATCGCATGGATCTGGCGACACGTGTCCCCAACCGTCACCTGGACCAATTCTCCCCATCTGCACGATCCGATTTTCAAGCAGATCACGACACCTGTCCATAACGGCTAATTTGACTGTTTCTTCAATGGTGGCGATGCGATCCGATGCTCACGGGATTCGTGCCACGTGTCCACGATCCGCCTGACAAAATCAGCTATAAATAGCCCAGAGCTTGGCATTTTTTGGGATCTTTTTGGCAATATTGAGTACTGAATCCGCCATTGTTGTCAAACTACTGAAATATTGAGAGAAATCCTTGTTGTATTAGCTTTCAAAGCATAATCAATAATATATAAAGTGGACGTAGGCTCGTTAACGCCGAACCACTATAAATTCTGAGTGTTATTTTCTTTTTCCTCGTTCTTCATTTGAAATTCTATAACATTCATAACAATTTGGGTGTTAGGTCCAAATTTCGATCTAACAGTAGGCTATGTTATTAAATTATTCTCGTTTAGTCCCTCTACATGGAAATACTATACGTATATGATTCATCGTCAGAAGTTTATATGGTTAATAATATTTTATATTATCAGACTACTAAGTCCAACTCTATTTTAATTATAAGTTTCATATCCATTAATGTAAACAAGGAAGTCTCTATCCCCTTTTTCCCTAGGGTATTTATTTGATTTATTCCCTAATATGGACTTAGTATTTAAACGACAATCAATATCCATTAATCCCCCTTTTGACACCCATTTTCTTTCGCTTCTATTTTTATTGCCCTTTATGACCATAACGGTCATATTCTCCTAAGGCAACATTTATCAGTCAAAAGGTATCTACTTGTTGTACCCCAACAGGCAATTACTATTCTTATTCATTTATTTATCTATTTATTTATTAGTTGACTATTATATGTATATTTATGCACTTGGCCTCTCACATTAATTTGACTACCTGTGGATGTTGGATTTGCTAGTCGGTTCCGGGTAGACTTCTACCACAAGTTGAACTTAACCTCATGCCTTAGTACATTTATCTTTACGCATTTGACCCCTCACATTAAGGTGACCACCTGTGGATGTTGGAAATGCCGGTTGGTTCCGGGCAGACTTGTTCCACAAGTTAAGCTTAACCTCATGTCAAAATGCGGTTATAATTCAAATTTTCCAATTTGGGGTGTACAATGTTTATCCTAATTAATTTTTAGGAATTATACCCATTATCCTATTATATTTACTTTCCCCCAATCCACATTGGTAACAATTGTTATTTATTGATTTGCGGTCCTATTTATAGCAATTAATTATATTGATTGCTACAAATGGTCGCCACAAATATATTAATTCAGTATGGATTACATTTACATATAATTCCATAGTTGAACCTTATCCAAACATTCCACATTCCATACAATGTATATTTTATCGTTTTACGTTGATTTGGACAGATAACATGTATATATTTAAATTTATGTTTTCATGCGGTCAGCGTAGTTATTATTGTTTTATTATTAATATTCTAAATTTAATGATATGGTTAAGTAAATAAC
Source organism: Allium sativum (assembly GCA_030737875.1). Taxonomy (NCBI): domain Eukaryota; kingdom Viridiplantae; phylum Streptophyta; class Magnoliopsida; order Asparagales; family Amaryllidaceae; genus Allium; species Allium sativum. The sequence continues at coordinate 52,129,924 of CM060920.1, read as the reverse complement.
CAAACATTCCTTTTCGCATTCAATCTTGCTAAAAGGTTTCAATCTTACAAAAATATCGTTATTCGTAATCGTTGTTAATAATGCCTAATTAGTGGAATTGACATATTTCCAAATCACAAAAAATATATGTAAATATATAATTTGGAATAGTTGATGCAAATTATGCATATATATACATACATTAATCCATACATACATATATATTTGTACGTACATTTGCACCACCTTTCCCTTTTTAATCCTTTTTATCATATCTCTTGTTATTTCAAAATAATGCCTTTTTATTCAAAAGGAGGAAAATGACATATTTACAACAATTAAGCCAAATCCTAACAATATTGAATACAGTCTGGCATATTTCATTAATATTATAGTCACATAATTTACCAATTGCTCCTTTTTACCCAAATTCACATACTTTATTATTCAACACTGAACTAAAGATCTAGAATATAACTACATCTAAATGGTGTTTACTGGGACTGATTTCCAAATCTACATTGCTTTGTAATGTCCACAATACATTTTACAACATAATTGTAGGAAATCGGTATAAGAAAATTTTAGAACCCCACAATTGACAATATGCCTAACCACAATTCGTATATTCAAGTTTTAACAATGTTTATAATCAGTTCTGATGGGTGTCAATCCAGTTACAACAATTTAGTGAACAGATCATCATAGAAACAGGCATAAAAATTTAGATCTAATTCAAACGAAACGGACAAGTTTGAAGGTCGTGGGTCTGATTCCTTCCTACTGTGTTGTGCTTTTCCTTAACGTTTGGAGTAGTTATCCCAGTAGTTTCCTGTAACCGGGTTAGGATTGATGCTCCTTATTGGGCTAGCTCAAAAAAGGACCACATGTGGCAGTGGAGTTCCCTAGCTGCCTTCGATTTCATCAGGCGGTTTAAAAAAAAGAAATAGATAAGTTATTAAAACAGTATTTGTAAATTTCCCACTCACCTTATAACCTCCAGATCCAAAGTTTGAACCCTTTAGGCCTACAATCTCCAAATTCTTATAAATCTACAATTTATCTAGATAAGGGAAAATTCCAGATTTGTAGAGATGTAAGAAAACTGGAAGAGAGGGGAGAATCTGATTTGGAGCATCAATTTGCATTATTTTCCATTAGATCTGCTATTCCTCTCAATTTCCTATGAACTGGATTTGATTTGTTTGTATGAATATATTTTTATTTTAGAAATTAGGTTTTGAGAAGGAGGAAAATAGCAGAGCTTCGCTGCCACTACAGATTTGTGCGGAAAAGACTGAGGCCTTGCCCCCTTATATATAGGGGCGGAATTAACCTTGAACCGTTAGATTACTTTTAACTTATATTTGTCCATCCATTTCATATATATTATAAAGCAAACCCTATAAAGCCTAGCCGTCACTGGGCAAACTGACGCTCAGTAGGTCGACTGTGGCGGTCGACTACCAATCGACCGCCAGTCGACCACCGGTCGACCTCTATGGTCAACTGCCTAGGCCATCAGATGCGCAGGTAGGCTAGTTGTATAAGATATCATACATATTTAAATTCTGATTTATTTATTTTTCGTCCATTTCGTATTTTGTCCGTAACTTTTTCATATAGACTCCGTTCGCGAAACTCCAAACATGAAAGTTGACTAGAATTCTGAGATGAACGCACCAGTTAAAGTTTCGTGGCTAAATTCCATCGTTTGTGGAAATTCCTATTTTTAAATTCTAATAATTAATTTATATTGTCAAAAATTCCGGGTTGTTACAAAGGGAATACAGGAACCTACAAGAATCAAGGACATGTAGAGTTTGGCAAGAAAAGTAGCCGCCATGGGTCGATTCATATCTAAAGCAACCGACAAGTGCTTGCCTTTCTTTGAATTGATCAAAAGAGGGAAAGGAAACTTCACCTGGATACCTGACTATGTCGAAGCCTTCCAGAATTTACTCGACCATCTGGAGAAACCCGCTTCTTGTCCAAGCTGATCGATCATGAAAATATATTTATGTATCTAGCAGTTTCCACACATGCAATCTGCTCGGTCCTAATCCGTGAAGAGGATCGGGTACAACGACCAGTTTATTACATAAGCAAGAAACTAACAGGGGCTGAACTCAGCTATCCAAAAATTGAGAAGCTCGTCTATAGTCTGTTGATTGCATAACGAAAGCTCCGACGTTACTTCTAGGCTCACCGTGCCAAGGTGTTCACTGATCAACCACTACGACAAGTCTTGCAACGACTTGAGTAAGCGAAGGACTACTCAAATGGAATATCGAACTTAGTCAATTTGACCTATCCTTTGTCACATGGAAGTCCATCCAGGGCCAAGTACTGGCTGATTTCATAGCCGAGTTTACCACTACGGATGACGACAACCTGGAGGATAGTTCCAATCCCCCAGACACCCAATTCAGATATGACACTTGGAAACTATTCACGAACGGGGCCCGTAACGATGGACGTTCCGGTGCTAGCATAGTATTGTTATACCCTGAGAGGGGGTCAATATATTATGCCGTAAAGCTGAATTTCTTGGCTACCAACAATGACTCCGATTATGAAGCCTTGATTCTCGGGGTCAAGCTTGCAAGGGACTTAAGAATAGCATTGCTTAATATTTTTTGTAATTCACAACTCATTGTTTTCAGGTTCAGAAAGAGTATCAGACTAAAGGACCCCCCTCCCCCCGCTGCCAATCTCAAGAAGGTTGAAGAATTTATGAATGGCTTCGACCAGTATAGCATCTCTCATGTACCTAGGGAGGATAACTGGAAGGCATACAGATTGGAAAAACTAGCCTGCTCCGATAACCCGAGCGAAGCAGAGTTAGTCCTTATAGAGACTTTGAGCATTTCGAGCATAGATCAGATGTAGGTCGATCAATCAGAAGCCGAGCCTGAAAATCAGTCCTGGATGACTCCCATCAAGAATTTTCTTCTACATGGCACACTCCCCAAAAGAAGGAATGAAAGACGAGCTCTCGTGCTACAAGCTTCCAGGTACATCATCCAGCAAGACCAACTTTATAGGAGGGGTTTTTTTCATTTTAGTGCTTTGATGTGTGGCTAATTATGATGTCAAGAAAATATTGAGAGAAGTGCATGAAGGGGAGTGCGACGCTCTTACAGGGACCAGATGCTGGCTAAGAAGGTGTTGTGATATAGATACTTTTGGCTAACCGTTAGTAAGGGCGCAGCCAATTACTCTAAACGATGTGATAAATGCCAGAGGTTTGCGCAAATTCCACGAGCCTCGTCGATAGAGCTCAGGCAGATGGTCATCCCTTGGTCGTTCGCCGTTTGGGGAATAGATATTATCGGAAGCCTGCCAATCTCAAAAGGGGGTTCAAAATATGTGATCGTGGCTGTAGACTACTTTACAAAATGGGTCGATGCCGAATAGCTGACAATGATTACAGCAAAGCGAGTCATCAATTTTATTATCAGGAATATCATATGTCGGTTTGGCTTACCTCGAACTATTATCATTGATAATGGGACTTAGATCGATAGCTTGGAATTCAGAGACTTCGGTGAACAATATCACATCGAGAAGAAGTACACAGCGGTTGTACATCCGCAATCCAATGGAAGTGGAAGCCGTCAACAAAATTATCAAATCTATCCTGAAGTAACGATTGGAACGAGCAAAAGGCAAATGGGTCAACGAGCTACATTTAGCCCTTTGGGTGTATGGAACCACCCATAAGACTGCCACCGACCATACTCCCTTCGCTATGTCTTACAGATCGGAAGTCGTCATTCCCATAAAGCTTGAAGTTCATTCCCATAGAACTACATGTTATGATCCGCTATTAAACAAATCCCTTCTCTTGGACTCATTATACATGATTGATGAAAAAAGAGAAGCAAACCTCCGCACCTAAGCTGATCGACGTAGGTTCGCTCGATATTACAATAAGAAGGTCTGACCTAAGACCTTCGATGTTGGCGATCATGTTCTAAAACAAGTCTTCCCAACTCCCATAAATATGGGACACAAGTGGGAAGGGCCTTACGTCATCCGACAGAAGCTTAATAATGGAACCTTCAGGCTAGCAATGGTTAATGGTGAACCTTTTCAAAGAGCATGAAATGCTGAGCATTTACGACATTATCTTTCTTAATACTTTTGCTTCTTATTATTTTATCTATTTAAGTGTTGTAATAAGGTGTGTCTTGTCACCTGTAGTAGTCTATGAATAAAATCTCATTTCCTGCTCAATCTCATTACTGTAATGATTTTATGTTGTGATTCGACCAACATCAGGTCAAAAACCTATTCCCCAACCTACCGGTCTATGTCTCAACGAGTCAACCTCGTTCAAGAACCGAAAGGAAATATGGGTCGATTAACTTTGAGCTTGATGTCGACGCTTGAACCTTCAGACCACACTTTGTTGACCAAAAGTAGAGATGACGCCGATATAAACAGCATGACTGCCTATTTAAAACAACTCTGATTCTCGTGACTTGCGAAGGAGTATAAAATTACGGACGAGTGTGAAAGGTGTACCCCAACTAAAGACCGCTCGATCCCTTGAACTTTAATCTTTAATGACTAAAGAGATAGTATAAAAAGATCTATGTATCCTAACCAAGATCATTCGATCTCCGATTTGGTCAACTCGATCTTGGAATTGACGGGAAAACTTGACGTCCGAATCGATCCCCTATGATATTGGGGCATGAGGAAACAAGTGATCCAACCATGAGTTTCACTTAAACCATCCTCAGAATTTGGGATAAATAGGGGACATCAACATTATTCCCCTATGACTTTCACAATAATTGAACACATTAGTAATACAAGTATTTGAAGCAATTAAACATTGTTAAACATCAATAAAAGATTAGATTATAAAATAACATTGTTTACAAGTACATTAAGCTTCGTCCATAAAATGCAGCTTCGACGAAGACAAAAATGTGAGGACAGCACTCGCAAACAAATCTCAAAGGGCCTAAAAAAGACATATAACAAAGGACTTCTAAGCTCGAGGGGGTTTATCGCCATACCTATTGATATCCTCCATCTCTTTCTCCTTGATCTTCTTCAGGGTTTCCTCGGTCGTCAAATGGTGCCTTGGCTTCTTGGGGTTGCCGCCAAAGGGAATAGGATGATTGGACGACGTTGCATCGCTTTTTCTCTTACTACGATCAGTCGACTTTGGGAAAGGAGGTACCTCGATAGACGAGATCAAAGTCGGAGGGATGGTTTGGAGCAGAGGAATATCTAGAGGTACATCAGACAATTCAGCCTTAAGGGAAGAGACTTCATCCTTGTTCCTAGCCTTCATCTCCACAATAAATGGAAGGTCAGACTTCTTGAACTCATACACAAGTACCATGTCTCTGACTGAAGATTGCTCGCTTCTGGTTTCTTCGAAGCATCAGTTATTTCTTCATTTTTGCTGGGGACGGTTATGGGATCCTTCTCTGGAACTTTCACCAATGACATGCCTATGAAAGAAAAAACAAAGGTTATGATCGAACGAATATTCGATGAGATTAAGAAAAAAGGAGTGATTACCTCCAGTTGTAGATTCCATCGTTTTTTCTGAAATCTTTGTTTCGAGAGCAGGAGCAGTTGAAATTTTTCTGAATGAGGGAAGAAGAGGAGCGAAGGAAGAACCAGTAGAAACCCCTATAGCGGGAGGTGGGAGAGATATTTTGTTTTACTTGCGCTAGCCCCCCCCCCCCCACCTTCCCTGATTAATTTTCCCTTCGCCCGATGTCACTCAGCATCTCTTGCTTCCCACAACTTCCTCTTCCCTTCGACCAACGTCTCTCTCTCATCATCATATAAATATTCGTTTATGAAAGCTTCTTCATCCATTGGTTGTCCCTTCGCTGCTTTGACCTCTTCTCTTACAAATACTTCCCATGCATCAGCTAGTACCCGTTGGTAATTTTCTATCCAAGACAAGTTCCTATGGCGAAGTACGCGGGAAAAGAACAACAGAATGTTGGCACCAAATCTCTTGCTCATTCCTCTTTTCTGGGCCACATGATCATCCTTGATCGAACTGATCTCAATATCATGCTAGAGTTGAGAGTTGCTGGCATTTTTGATCGCAGTGGCGGCGGTATCCTCGTCCTGCTTCTTGGGAAGCTTGGACGAGTCGAGTTGGGCCTTGGGTATTTGCACTTCCTGGTCCAATAAATTTCTATCATTCCTTAAAACTTCACATTCAGTTCTGAGAGATGCATTCTCCAGACTCATCGACTGTAATTGGGCTTCAAAGCTCTTTATAATCTTTTCATACTTTTCTTTGAGAATGGTCACTTCTTTCTCACACTCCTCCATTTTTTCTTTAATCATATCAAAAGATTTTCTGTCATACTCCCATCCCGTCTGTAAATTTTCATTCTCTATCTCCTTGTCCTTAACCACCTCGCTTATTTCCTTGTATGGGTATACATTGCATCGTACTGAGATAGAGTAAATTCGACATCAGATCTGACTCGATTATAAATGTCTGATGGAAACGGTCGTAAGATGGGGGACAACTCAATTCTGGTAAAGTAAAGACCGGGGAAAAGCTCTTCCATTTCCTTGGCTCGTTCAACTGATGTCCTCTCTTGATTCGAAAAGATTAATCACTGAGGACTTTTTCAATGATGTTTGGGAGAAGGAATGGATTCATGGTCGTGAATTCCAACTGACTACATCTCGGGAAGGGGATCGACCGCGAGTATGGAACGGTATGGAGCTATCTGCGAATGTCCGCTAGAGGTTTTTCTATCACCCTTGGGAGAGTTGTCTTGAGAATGGGATAAAGATTGATGCTTAGGAGTTTCATGCTCCTTCTCTTTTCCTTGAGACCTGCTCTCTATTGATCCCTCTTCTTCATAATGCCTCTTAAGCTTTTCCTCTGTTCCTGTTCCTCCCTTCTTTTTCTCTCTAGATCTTCTTCCTATTCTTCTTTTATTTTCCACTATCTTCTTTTCTTTACGACTGTCATCTCCATGACCACTATCCTACTTACCATGCTGCGAGGCCAACCCAGCAGGCCCAACTCTCTTCAAAAAGGAACCGAAGTTGTTGTGATAACACTCATCATTCATAGCACCTGCATTATGACAAAGAATCTTTGTTCAGTGTTCAATATACATAAGAGAAAATAGTGTTGTTACGTGCAGTGCTTGTGCTGTGTATGTTCTATATTTCTCCTAACAACCCAAACTTGGGACTTGGTTTGCGTCTCCTCTATCTTTTGGGTCGATCAGTATGGAATCTTCCCCAAACTTGGTACTGAAGAAAATATCTGAATCAAAGTATTGAGAAGAAATGATTTTATCAGGATTTCCATATTTTGTAAGTCGCGGAAAGGAGTGGTCACTTCTTCCTCTTGTGGACCATTAACAGGAGAAGGATCTTTTCTAACACCAGAATCTTTTGGTCGACGGTCATGAAGTTCCCCCTCAGTTGTTTCTTCTCGGGCCTTCCTTGGAGTAGTTGTAATAGAACTCTAATGCATTTTTGGTAGGTCGACTTCCCGAATAAGTCTCTTTATAGCAGGTCTCTTCCCCTTTATCTGGGGACGAATGGTCTTTTTCTCCCTGGACGAGGCTCGGATAGACGGCCCTCCAATGGGGGCACGACCCTGACAACGGTCGATGTTTTTTAAGATGAGGACACATCAGCTTGGGAAGCACGTGAAGGAGAAACTTGACCATCTGAGGATCCTAGCATCCTCCCCTCATGCAAGATATGGTAATGATGAAGTTTTGCATGGGTCAAATTCCTCTTTTAGTTTCGGCATTTCAAACTGAGAGCGGTTAAGGTTTTCAAACGGTCTTGAAATACTCCCTCAGTGGGCCTCTTTAGCTCATCACCTATATGGAAGTAATTCACGTGAGAAGTCTGCTTATGATCAAATCAGCTAATATAGAGGACTTACTGCTTTGAAGCCAGTAGCGGGCACATCCTGGTTATTGCTTAATATAAAAGCAATCATGCTTGGTATCTACCATTTTGCTGCGAATGTCCTCAATAATTTTTCAATTACGAACGGCCTCAAAGAAGATAAAAGAAGGAGACTTTATCTCTCGATGTCTAAAGTTAAAGAAAAAACAGTATGTCATCAAGTGTTAGGGGTTGGTTCAAATACTTCATGTACAAGACATATAAATACAAAAGGTTGGTATATGCAACTAGGTAAAGCTGCATAGGTTCCAGATTCATTTGCCTTCGAAAGTCGATCACGGATGGAGAAAAGGAGGGGATAGTCCCGACAGTGCACATCAGGTGAGTGAGAGGTATATAGCCACTCAGTAGATTTTGAGGAAGGTCACCCTCTTCGGGAACATGGATATTGACCCATGGAATCTTATGCTTAGCACTTAGCCTTATCAGCTGTCTTTCGTTCATCACACCAGGCCAAGAGTCGGGAGGATCTCTTAAAAAGGTAGAACCAGGGAGAGTATCGGGTGACTCAACCGCTCCGCTGGATTCTCCTATTTCCATGATAGAAGATGGGCATGTTAGTCGAGCCTGGATGTCTATATTAGGGATGGGTTCGAATTCAGTTCTAGGCTCGGAGGAATAGTTGTTGTCTAAATCTATACGAATGGATAGGTTTTTACCGTTCACCACTCCGGAACCACGAGTCTCGTACCATCCAACCATTGTCAGTTGTGTCATTCACAAGAAATCACAAGTTAAGATGGTAGGATCCTAACCTCTTAGTATGTGCATTAACATATGTATGAATGGTGGAGTAATAACCTAACTTAAAAACCAACAGCCAAGAATATGTTCAATCTTATGGCTTCCAACCCTAACTAATACGGACAAATGAAATCAATCATTTCGCTAAAAAAATTTGGGAGGCCCTGAGCATCGAGCCGACCTTCTGGGCGAGCGTAATTCGAGCACTCCTCAAATGTTTATTTTTGTCTTTTTTCTATTCATCCTCAAAGAAGTTGACCAGTAACCTTATCCACCCAAGGCTGGGTATTATTTCTAAACATGATGAAGGCAATTACTTATCCTGCCACACAAGGTCCACAGGAATTAGTTTTGATGTCATTTTTGTCTCCTTCCATCTGATCACATCAATATTCGTCATCATTAACTGAGCACACCCATCCAATCGCACACTCTTTCCCATTGCCACATGTACTCAGAATTAATGGTGCCTTGAAATTCAAATTACTTTTAAGAGTGAGATGCCACTACATCCCAACGCCTTTTTACAAAGACGACTTCACTTCAATCGCCGATTATCATCACTATGCTACCAGAACTGCTTGTGACCGCTGCCTTAACATAGATCACAGTTCCGACGAAAACAACGTTGGCGTTTGAGACCGTGCATTATATTGAATGCAAATTGAAACGGACAAAGAAAAAGGAGGAAGATTTATGTGTGAAATCATATCAGAATGTGCTTAAAGGCAATCAAAAAGAAGATTAATTCATACCTGCAAAGAAATAGGAGGTGATAGTCTTAATCTTCGACAAAAGAAATTCTTTCCAACTCCTTTGAGAAATAACCGATTCGGCTGCAATAAAGAAGTAAAAGTGAATAATGGGAGTGGGCCCGCCTTTTATAATAGATTGGAGAGTCTTTTTGTATTCTATTGATATGACTGTTGAATATGACAACATGGTTAACCTGCCACTCCAACAACAAGCCAGAACGAGGCGAATAGACACACGACTGCGAAGCTTCATCATTACCTGAATCAATGATAATTTCTATGACATCTGATCGATCGATCCTTGGTTCACGCAATTCATAAAAAAGTTTTCAAGTCGATGCAAATATGATCTTTCGATTTTCTTAAAAGATGATCCAGAGTGATAAATTACAAAGCATGCCATGTTCATAAACATGACATGCTTTTGGGGGCAGATTGTTGACAGCCTTTGGTAGGGCCATCAAGATAGGGCCATCAAGATTCATTGATATCACATACTTCGGCTAAAGTGGCCTGGAGGACCGAGTAACTCATGCCAGATAACTAGTCGATCGATGGGTGTTTTGATCTTATCTTAGGACTTAGGCCGAATATAGGAATCTGACATGCAGGCCAGCTGGAGCTCGTGGTCCACAGATCGATCAAGTCAAACCCAGCCTGATTCCATGCCAAATATCCCCCTGAAGATTTGTTCCTACTCCTATTTGACCACTTCCATCCATTCATGAATATTGGATCAACTTCCACTTGTCACTACGTGCTCAAACTATGCCACTCTCTGTAAGAAGAATGCCTCTTCAGGATCTTCTAAAATCTTGGATCGGATGACACACGCCTCAGCCAATTTAAATGTTGTAGCATCTACAAATAGACCTTCTGGACTCAGAAGAAATATCTTTTGGACAATCTTTGATTATATTATTGTTTTGATTGATTCATCTGTAATAGTTTATCGAATATACAAGTGATTATAAAATAGATACAGGCTCTTTAAAGCTGAACCACTATAAACTTGTGTGTGATCGCTTTTTCTCTTCATTTTTCATTTACTTATCTTCATTCGTTCTCTACAAATTTCATTTCTTGGGCGTTGTGCCATTTTTTGTTGTCAACACATAGCTTTAGAGAAAAATCATTAATGGAAGAAATACAATAACGTGCTCTACCTAAAGAATCAACCGGTGTCGGTCCCCAAACATCCTAATGAACTCAAGTACCTCTCTCGAATCATGTTTCCCCTCACCGAGTGATATTTTTATTTGCTTCCCCATGACACATTCCTAATAAAACTCTTGCTTGTTGAAACTCTCATTTTTTATCATCTCTCTCTTGCAAAGAATATCCAAATGCCTCTTCGAGATATGACCCAATCTCAAATGCCACAACCTTATCGCATCTAAGTCACGAGAACTATCAACACCCACACAAGTTTCACCTCCTACGGTCACATCTTGAAGAAAATATAAACCATGAATTCTAGCACCTTTCATAACCACAAGCACCCCCTTAGAAATCCCTCAAGCAATCCTTCTTAATAGTGATCTTGCATACTAGAGAATCCAATTACCCTAAAGATATAAGTGACTTCCTAAGCCCCGGAACATAGCAAACGTTGAGTGCGCAAACCACTCCATCGAACATCCTTATTTGCACGGAGCCAATTCCCATCGACTTGCAAATTGTACAGTTTCCCATAATAATTGTATTTCCTTCTTTGTCTTTGTAAGAGGAAAAACAATTTTTGTTTGGCGTCATACGATATGACACACCCGAATTGAGTACCCACCCACTAGCGGAAACACTTGATGCTAGCGTCGTCACTACATTCTCATGCACCTCACCTTCACCACTCTCCATTACAATGGATAAAGATGCTACTTCCTTCTTCTTATCTTTTTCTGGACAATCATTCTTCCAATGTCCTGGTTTCTTACAAATAAAGCATTTTCCATTTCTTTCCCACGACTTTCCTCTCCAGCCGGGCTTCCATGATTTAGAATGCCCATTGTTTCCCTTCTTCACATTCTTTTCTTTCTCTACTAATAACACTTGACCACTACCGGTCCACTACTTCTCTCACTCACCTCCTTCATTTGATCTCTCAACTCCTCACTAAGAAGACCCGTCAAGACATCATCAAGGGTCAATGTACCCCGGCCATAGATCAAACTACTTGAGAAACCTGTACAACAGTCCAGCAACGAACACAATAATATCATCGCCTTCTGCTCTTCCTCAACCTTCAAATCAACATCCTTCATCTCGATTAGAAATTCATTAAAGCATACAAGTGTGCCTTAAGCGAATTACCATCCTTCATCTTGAAGGTGAAAAGCATTCGCAACACGATCAAGCGGTTTATGAGTGACTTCTTCATATACAATTCCTCCAACTTGTGCCAAATTCCTTTAGCAGTTGTCTCACCGCTAATTTTGGAGATCACATTCTCCCTTATAGCAAGTTGAAGAGTAGTGCAAGCCTATTCTTCCATCTCCTCTCTCTCAACATCCGAGATATTATTTAGCAATAAACGAGTATCAAGTACCACCCGGAGCACCCGATTCCTCCTAAGAACCGCTTTCATCTTCCATTGCAACTTCTCAAAGTCATTATCTCCATTCCACTTGTCTATTACCAATTGAGATCCCGATGCCACATACGAACCACGTACATAAGATGCCACACTATTTGGACTAATCATTAGGACTTCCCAAGCTATTATCTGATTCCGGCATTTCTACAAACACCTACCAAGCACTTAAAGCTCTGATACCAACTATTGAAACCGTTGTGATTAATTTGATTCAAGAGCACTCAAATCAAATTCCAAAACAACAAGCACCGCGGAAGACAAGATCATTGATGGATTTGCAAAATCAGCCAAATCCAAATAGCTCAAATCACCAAAACAGTAATCAACCAATCAAACGACCCAAAATCAATCACAAGCAATTATCAATGGCTAAAGCAATGAAAATAAATCACACATTGATTTATACTGGTTCCACTAACAGAATGTTAGTGTACATCTACTTTGGAGAGAGTATGTTATTACCACGATGAATGGTATATAGGAGATCGATACAATGATCACTATATTTTAATATAGAAAAAAGTTTGTGAAGAATAAAATTGATCAATATAACTAGGTTATGAACCTTTATTTCCTTTTGAGAGTAACCCTTAATTGAGCAAGCTCTCTCTTTCAAAAACTGAAAATGGCTTATATAGGGAGAGACTAATGTTTGACAATTTCCGGAATTTCCTCTTCAACCTTCACAAATCAACGTATAATGTCAACAGTCCAAAATAGCGCGGAAGTTGCCTCGGACATCTGTCCCCTATTGTCAGACGTATGTCCCAAGGATCGGGAAAAATTTGCAGCTCAAACGTCTGTCACCATTCCTCAGACGTTTGATATGGCACTTGCTTCTACTCGGACGTATGTCCAAATTGGTCAGACGTCTGTTGCAACTCATGGGTTTCAACACTGTTCATCTCAGACGTCTGTTGCAATAGCTCAGACGTCTATCGTGTAATTAGCTAAAACCTACTGCACATTTTCACCTCTAACTTCCTCCTACGAGCTCCAATTTGTGAACCGTCTTCTCCATTATGAAGCTACTTCCATCCACTTCAATTCTACCATATAGTACACAAAAATTAACATCTGGTTCAGATGCACTTACGAGTAAGGGTCGTCCAAGCAATGATCTATCCACAAGTAAATCTTCACTAGAGTATGTTGCCATTAAAGATTCTGGTACCGATCCACCTATTTGAATTGGGTCTCTAGCGAGAGCTTCTCAGATTGGTGATTTGACTTTATGTGGCTCTAAAAGCTTAGATTTTAATTCAAATTGATGATGATTATACTTTTATTACTAGAGTTATTGAAATATATTCAGATGATGAATTAAATCTGGAGCGTATACCTTCCTATACTTCATTTGAACCTCAAGCACAAAATTGTTCAAGTTTTCATGTACGTAGAATAATCATTCTTCAAATAGAAGCAATTATCTAATGATGCCCGGCGGGAGGCTTCAACTAGCCGTTGAAAGCATGAAATACAAGCCTTCTGTACAAAGTCTTCCTTCCCACTGTCGGATATGGAAGTCATAACAATTCAGGCTTGTATGCATTTAGGAACACAAATGGCATGATTGGTGCCTATGGAATTAATTATAAGAAGGACAAACAATCTTTATGTTCCAAATCCCCAGGGACAGTCAGAAAATGGAACATGGATTCAAAATCCAGGAGAAACGTCAACCTTTAGACCAACTCCATGCTACAATATGATACATAGGGCAGCAGTCTTCGGGTCTCCATATACATTCATGCTGGCAAATCTAGGGTCGAATCAACCTGCTGCATATCTGTCATCTGACCTTCAGTACAAAGGCTTTTAACCTCCTCCTCATCAGCCCGGATCAGCTATAGTGTAGTGTCCAACAATCCATTGCTTAATTCTGCATTTGTGATGATACCAGGAAGTCCTACGCAGATGGCTGCACCCTATCAACATCAGCAGCTTGGAGGACACCTTGGTTGTACCAATGCCAACTTTTGAAAGCCACTACCTCTACGTATGTTATGTTGGTTTCCTTATTATGTTATTTCAATAATCATTGTTCCCTTCGTTTATTATATGTTATGTAACTTGTATTACTTGTGTATTTTCCCCCATAATGATCTATTTATCAAGCAAAAAGAAAATCAATTCAGCTGGTAATACATTGGCTATTTTGTGTATTTAGTCAAGGTATGCGATATAATCCGTTTGACTATTTAATCAATTAATTATTCATATGTTTTCATTCTTTATGTATAAATTTCAATTCCACAAGCTGATTCTATCGACTAATTTGTTTTTATCGATTTCTTAATCAAGTTAATTAAATAAATGCTATTGAATTAGTCATACTTTCTTTATGCAAAACCACGACTTTTCTCTTTTCACATATATATATCATGTCTTTTAAGTCTAGCATTGGACATTGCCGAAGCATTTGCTACAGTTAAGGTTATACCACTCCAAAAAAAAAAAAAATCTATGTTTAAAACTGAAAATTTCGGTTTTTAATTGTGCGAATTAGTCTTTACATAATCCTTAAAGACTGATCAAAAAATAATTTTCAATCACAGTTTTTCAAGTCTCAAATTTATTTAACACTGTTCTTTGGTTTGAAATTTTAAAGACTAAAATTTCAATTATAAATTTATTTGAAATAAGAACTTTGAAGACTATAAATAGTTTCTGATCGGTCTTAAATAATTATTATATTGGTTATTTATATATTATGTATATATGGTTTCAGTATTGCTATTAGTTATCTGTAACATATACATTAGTATACATGAAAATGAAGACAAGTGCATTGGGTTATATGTTCATAAATATGCCATAATTGTTACATGGAACAAATTAGACTGGAAAATATGTAAACGAGAAGAGATACAAATCACGCTACTAATAGGATCCACTTACATATACAATTTCATGCAGACCAAAACCATAATGGAACAAAAGAAACATGCTCAGTCTTCCGATCCTATTGCACAGTTGAAGACAAGAGTTTATGTGTAAATGATTTTCTATATTCATAAAAAATATGTAAATCCATAACTTTTCAAATAAAACTTTCAAGGATAAAAAACTGAATACACAATGCACTTTGGGTAGTACAAACAAGATACGCAAAATATCACATAATAAGTACACAGCTGCTAAACAGTAAAATATGTTCCTTGATATACTCATCCACTTGTAAAATAGCCAAATAGTTCTTAGTCCAAAGCGCAAACACAGGTCAGTAACCACCAGTGATTGAAAGCTAATCTCGATTGTTCTTCAATGAAGCTTCACCACATCAATCTTGTTTGTCCACTAGAAAACACGTGCATATTGATAGATTGGATCTAAGCTTAAACAATGGGTCAACATTCAAATGGTACGATGAGTCGGGCATGTCATTACCCTATGGTCTTGCGCCTATGGGTGTGCACCCATGGGTCTTGCAACAATGGGTCGTGCACCTATGGGTCTTTCTCGTGCACCTATGGGTCTTGCACCAATGGGTCGTGCAACTATGAGTCGTGCACCTATGGGTCACGCGCTTATGGGTCCTGCACCTATGGATCGTGCGCAAATGGGTTGTGCACCTATGGGTCCTACGCCTATGGGTCCTGCGCCTATGGGTCTTGCGCAAATATAGTGCGTGCCAGCTATTGTCAGCTGCGTAGTGGCATTTTCGTAATTATGTTTGTGACCAATCCATAACCTTCACACATAAATTTTAGCTTTACCACTCCCTCTAAGCTACACCTATAAATACCCCATTTCTCCACCATTAAAGGGATAAAAAATTTCCATTCCGAAGGGCTGCCGTTTTCTTTTCTTCACCACTCTAAACTTCTCCGACCTCAGTTAATTCTTTCTCAAGCTTAGATTCAACACAAAATCATCATGGAACCAAGGTAGATCATCTAAATGTCCAAGTGGTTGAAGATCTACACAACAACCATCACCATTCAAGAGATCTCATCCATTCCTTCATGAGTTCAAGTGAAATATAGAGCAAAAGGAGAGAAAGTTGAGAATGTCATTGTAAAAGAGAGAAAAAGGGTGAAATGAATGAAGCTATGTACTTCGTAAATTCTACTATGATACTGATAATAGCTTTTATAGTGGACGTAGGCTGATTCTAGGCCGAACCACTCTAAAATTCCCGTGTTTTTACTTGCTCTTAAATTTCGTGGCTCCATATTTTTAAATCTTACTTTTGTGAAGTGTTGCTAAAAACCTTATAGTGTTGTGATTATTTTTTATTTCAACATTTTTGGCGTCCACTGTGGGCTTGAACCCACGACCACAAGGTTAAGAGTCTTATCTGAAATAATGGCAAAGTTAAAAAAGAATGCAAGCAAAACCATTGGAGAAACCAACAACGTTGCTAATGTGGAAACACCGCTAACCAACCGCTTTGAAGTTGGAGAAGACTCGATAGGTGGAGCCAGAGTAACTAGAGTTGTGCTAGTTGCCGTTGTGGCCATGTTAAATCAATGGATGGAGGCTTCAAATAATAAAGCTTTGTTGGATGCTAATCAGACTCTAATGGATAAAATGAATACTCTTCTAAACGCTTAAGCAAATCCCGCTCCTCCTTAAAAAGTTCACGCCAACCTTGAAGGGAACACAAATTCGACAGCTTCTGATCATCACCATAATGATAACATGGAAGGACTTAATGGTTGGAAAAGTGGCAAAGGCTACGGTAATATCCAAGACTCGAAGCTGAAGACTAAAAGCCATTCCGATCGAAGTACCCGACGAGTTGCAAGTCCTGCCAAGGGGGTTCCTCCCCATAGTGGAGGTAAAAGACCTAGATCATCTAATCGCGATCACTCACCAAGACGAGCATCCAGAAAAGAGATCAAAGTCCACTCTGCGGAACGACACAACTCGGAAGAATATATCACGGATATGGTAAAGCAAATCATGAAAGATAGCATGGCCCGCAATGACAGTGAAAGGGAATGAGCTTCTCCTCCAGCAAAAATCCGTTCACTAAAAGGATTCGCAAAGTTGAGTTCCCTATAAAGTTTCACTCATCCTACCCTGCCTACATACAATGGGACTACTAATCTGAATCACTTCCTATACAAGTATGAATGGAATATGAATGCATCCAAAGCAACCGGTGAGATCAAATGCCTATGTTTCCCACTCTATCTAGAAGGCATGGCACCATTATGGTTCATAAAGCTTCCGCCCAAATCCGTTGATCGATTTGCTGATTTGACACTGAAATTCAAAGAGCAGTTCAGGCTGCAAGCTACGAAGGAAAAGGACGTTATCTCTCTCACATCACTGGAGCAGAATCCAAGAGAGTCAGTTAAAGCTTTCCTTAAGAGGTTCAACACTGCTTTGTCCGAGGTGGGGAATCTTGAACCCTGCATGATCTTAATTTCTCTAATCGGCGCCATAGATGAAAATAGCGAATTCGGTAAATGGATTAAAATGAAAGATATCCATGTCCGTGGGCACCTATGCCCGTATTGAATGTTATTTATTATCCGTTAATTAATGGGACGGGTACGATAATAAGATATCCAGGTTCGTGGGTACCTATGCCCGTAGTGAATGTTATTTATAATCAATAGTCAACCCAAAAAACATTGTTGTTAGCTGTTTGGTAATTGTGTGCATGCCTTTACTCCACAAATTATAATTGGCTGTTGATATTTTTGATAGATACTTCTATTATTATCTCTTCTTTTCTGGATGCTGGTTTAAATATATATTGGTATTTTGAGGTTAGCGTTTGAGTATTGTTCTAATTTGTTTTTTACCAAATGTACTTTTGAATAATTTTAATAAACGGTTAAAAAATAAATTGAATAAATATAACATATACCCACGAATACCCGCCATTACCCGCAATTTGTTTAAAACCCGTTTAATGGATAGCCGTGTGGGTATGGGGCGGGAACGAGGCAAAAAATCACCAAACGGGGCGGTGATGAGGTGACACTACCAGAGCCCGCCCCGCCCTACCCCATTGCCATCCCTACCTCTAAGGCCAAAACCAGGCTATGACCGTAAAAAAGTTTTAAAACCGGGCTAATTCAGTGATTAGTTTTCTAAAGGTGGCCAAATCGAAAAAAAATCTTTACAAAATTAAAATGTAACAACCACGTCATCTTCCTATTCTGGCATTTATAAATATTTTATTTTGTTTGATTTTTTCCATTTATTCTTCTATTGTTTTACAATGTATTAAATCGAGAAAAGACATACGTGTTGTTTTCAGTGTTAAAGTCCTACAATAATTATCATTAAACCTAAGAGTTACATTTTTTAAGTGTTAGATATGCGCAAGATACAACTTATTAAAACGTGCAATTTAACAACGAAATCCTAAATTTAAAGCTATAAACATCCTAATTTCTTGAAATGGAAAATAACATCATTCTCTGCAAAAGATCGAATAATTAATAAAAAAAATGTCTAAATTTTGAAAACATTTTATTTTCTGTGAATTTATTAAATTTGGCAAAAGTATGAAAAACGGATGAAACATGCATATTTTACTATGCAAGTATTTCCTCCGCTATGTTCAATTAGACTTATATCAAATTTTCGTACTTTAATTTGACCATAAATTTTTACATTATATTTTCCTTAACTACATTGTTTAAGTTGTGTGTTATTTAAATCGTTGAACTTAGGTTATTAGCGATTGATTTAATATTTATACAAAACTAAACGCACACAATAGAAAATTAAATTTTAATTTTAATTTTAACATCAAAGTCATTTCCGTATCATTTACGATTGTTATTTCGCAACCAAAAGATAATATTTCAAAACTCGAATTTATCCATTTTATAATATTATGCTTAACTTTAAAATAAACACATATAGTTTATTTTTCTCAATATTATTTAATTTCATTAGATGCTAATTTGATTTAACTTAAAATGCATGCTATGATTGACTTGTTTCTTTTTCATTGAATGTTATAATTAGTTTAATCTTAATTTTATTAAAATCATAGCTCGTCAATTGCGTTAAGAAATCATAAATTTATATTTTAAAACCAACTTATTATAATTTAACATAATTTAATAATTTAAAATTGGTTAAATTATGGCTCATTACAAAGTATCTTATATATATCTTCGTGAACACATAATTATACTCCTCAAGGCGAAGACTAATACTATAGGAAATGTGTACTAAAAGTGCCAAATCAGTATTGTAACAAGAAAACATGTAGTTAAACTGTTTACTTTGCACTTGATGCTTCGGTGAGCTTGTACATGTTCAAATCAAGCAGGTGAGCTTGAGACTCGTTCAAATCAAGTGGTGAATGTAAAACTTGTTCCTTCGGATGAAGAAAGGGTGTTGATGGTGAAAAACTAGAAGGAAGTCTGGGACTAAAAGTAGGAAGGGGTACAAACCAATATGAAAATATCTTGTGTCATTTATATTTTCTACTGCTATTATATTTATATTTATGATATTGTGATTATTGGACATCAACTATATAACTATATATTTTTTTGAAAATTGGTTCACTTTATTAACTACTAAAAACCGTACATAAAAAAGGTTAGCATACTAACCATACAAACGAAAAAACATGAAAATTCAAGTAACAAAAGCCTAAGCAAACATATATCCGCCCATGATGAGGCAACCATCTCGCTAGCGTGCACCATTGCACATCACATGAGCCCAAAGCTTATCACGAGCATGATCATAAAACGATCATCTCCTCAATCCAGTGTAGCCTTTTGCTTCAGAAAAGAAAATAGCATATCTCTCATCAGAAATTCCCGTATGCATTTCATCCAATCCCACTAATCTAGAAAAACATTATCATCTTTAGCCGCAAGACATACTTGCTGTGTATTGTAGATGACCAAATTCCAAAAGCTGATGGAAAACATATCAGCTAAGAGCTTCAATGCTGTTATATACAAAATCTTTTGCCCATCACCAGTAGCCAAAATGATATCACCGAAATTAAATCCTTACTGATGACATCCCATCTGATATTCAATTCAAAATCCTCGGTCTGGTTGATGATTCACAAACCTTTATGAATCAATCCTAGGACTTGAATCAACCTATTGAATTATGGATTTCAAAAGACCTGTCAATAGTCCCACTGTCCCTGATTCATCTACTCTTAATGAAGATTAGTGGGACTGACTTAAAAAATATCATGAAGAAGATAACTGTTTATTAGATCCAGTACAAAACAAAAGCAAGAAGGTACCAACAAATCTCAACTCCACATATTAAATCTGGAAAACCCATAACCCTAGCTCTGACTATGATAGGCACACAATCAAAACTACCTGCAAAATCGGTTAGAGAACTTGGAAGCGTGAAGCTTGCGCCGACAATGTAGTAACCCGCATTTTTAGCTGTTGAATAATTAATTTATTTAATTATTAAATATCGATTTATCGATATCGAGAACGTGAATTAGATAATATTGAATATTTAATTAATAATTATAATATAATAAAATATATTATAATGTCGAATTAATCAAAAATATTGGAAATACAAATATTCTGTGAATGGGGTCATCCCAAAGATGTAATTCAACTTAGAGTTGGATTATATTGACGAATATATTCAATCGATGTCAGTTTGAACGTAGAATTTTAATATAATTAAAATAGAACTTGAAAACGACGCGGCAGTTCGCTATTTGGCGATTTGAACTTCAACTGAATGTACAGGAGTCGTTTTAAGCCGGATTTCAGTGAAACAAGAAACGTGTGGAGCTGGTGGAGTATATCTTTCTAGTGGAAGAGAAAAATCAGGATTTCATCGTGTAGATTTTGATTTACGTCCAAATCAAATTCCAGAAAAGTCGCTGTAGAATTCCTTTATAATTTGCGACGCTTTATATACGTTATAAATGGATTTTCAGTATAAACTGAATATCGAGATAATTTGAAATCTGAAATATCAAACTGTATATTCTGATATGATATTCTGGAGCTGTACGATATCATATGTGAAGATATACGATAATATTAAATTATTTATATTTAATTTAATTTATTTAAATATATTTATATATTTAAATCGTCTATTTAGAGCTTTAAAAATAACCGGTTTTGCAAACGAAGTCGGAATTCGACGAAACTAATTTTGTTAGATCCGCAATGTCGAATTTTTGTTAGATTCCAAGTTTCGTGATTTTTAGAGTCACTGTGTGGCCGTACGGATTTTTAGAGTGAGAAACAGTCAGTATTTTGACAGTTAAAAATACGCTGTGTGAGCAAACGGAGTCGGAATTCGACGAAACCAGTTTCGTTGGGACCGTAATGTCGAACTCTAGCTACATGTCAATTTTCATGATTTTTAGACGTCGTATGTGTTCGCTGTGATTTTTAGAAGACTAGAACGAATAAAAAGGGTTTAATAAAAATATTAAAATATTAATATTTAAATATCTAGATATTTTCATCTTCTATAAATACTCTCACCATTCAATTCTAAACCTAAACTTCATTCTACGGTCAACAAGCAAAATGTTGAGCCGCCATTTTCTTCGGGAAAATCAAATCCAGAGTTCATAAACCAAAAGAAATTCAAGATAAATTCGAAACAAAATCCTAAAATCAAACTATACAAATATTCGAGCTACTGGGAAGATTGACTCTAGTTTCCAACCGTCTTCGTGCAACTCGATCAACAAATCCGAGTTCGATTTTCAACACAGCAAAACTAGGGCATGCGTTTTCAGGGCGTACGGGGGATCGATGATGGAAATAGGACTGGGGTCGAGCTCGTCAGAGCATGGCACACCTGCTGGCGTCGTACGGTGAAGTCCGATCACCGGAGTAGGTCAGAAGGGTGTTTGGAACGCGAGGTTTCCTGTTGGAGCTAGGGAAATCGAGATGTGTACAGGAGCATCGAACGGAAGGAGATGGGGATCAGTGGGTGCGGATTTCGATGGCAAAAGCAGTAGTGGTGGTTGCGGCACAAAGTGATGGCCGGATAAGGAGAGGTTGTCGGTCAATGGTGGGTCAACGATTTGGTATAGGAAAGGAGGAAGCGTATTCTTTAATTTGGGGGAGACTGGGTAAATCGATGGAGCGGGTTTTAATAAGGAGATGGGCCAGGGAGTTGAAAAGGGAATGGGCCGGGTTTTGAATAAAAGGGGTAAGGCCTTTATAGGAATTAAAATTCAAGTTTTAATCTATTTAAATAGTGCATAAACTTCTTAATACTGTATCTTGTCCGTACGAGGTCGGATTTGCAAACCGTAAGTTGCCTTGGGATCATATGGACGGGAGCAACACAATGACACTGACCGCGAGTCGATTGGAGCACGTTACAATTTATGGCGAAATAAATTGTCCGACTGAATCAATGAACGCAAACCGATATTTAACGGCTAACGCGCAACTGTGAGTAAAAACTCACTAACTCTCCTCAATTTATATTTTAATATAAATTGTATTTTATTTCTGTATTTGACTGCTAGTTATGTACTGTTAATTTGGACTGTTAAGTTGTATTGTTAAATTGGACTGTAGATTGGACTATTAAATAATTGATTGAAAACAGTATGGATATATATATATATATATCTACATATATATATATATATATCGTTATTAAACGGTGATTTTGTTATCAGTGTATTTCATTAGAAATGCAAGTGATGTTATATACGTTGTTTAACATCGGTGGATGCAGGGAAACAGGTTGGAGGAATCCGACTGGATTCCTCAACATTTATTTTACTGTTATTTGTATATTGTGATATATACTGTGATATATAATCTGTTGTCGATTGTATATGTTTGGATGATATTGATCATTGACAGTTGGTTGTTTAAAAACAATAGAAAACACTGAAAATGTAGAAAAGGGGATTTTCAATATTTATATTGAAAATGAATCTATTTATAAAATCGAAGGATTTTATAAAAGGAATGTTTATTTAGATTAAATAAATAAAATAAAGGAATGTTTATTTAGATTAAATAAATAGAATAAAGGATATTTAATTAGGGATTAAATAATTAGAGTTATAAAGGAAAATCTATTTAGGAAAATAAATAGATTATACAAAAGGAAATATATTTAGGAAATAAATAGAAGTTAAAATAAATGGAAATAAAAGAAAAGCTAGTTAGTCGGATATAAATATTCGAATCAAGTTAGTTAAGTGGTCAAACCAAGCTAGTCGAACCAAACTTGTCAAGCTAGTCGAACCCAACCGAGTCGAAATGGTCGAGTCGAACCAATCGAGCCAAATGGTCGAGTCGAACCAAATCGAGCGAAATGGTCGAGTCGAACCAATCGAGCCAAATGGTCGAGTCGAACCAAATCGAGCGAAATGGTCGAGTCGAACAAATCGAGCCAAATGGTCGAGTCGAACCAATCGAGTCAAGATGGTCGAGTCAAACCAACCGAGTCGAGCTGGTCGAGTCGAACCAATCGAGTCAAGCTGGTCAAGTTAGTCGAACCTGGTCAGTCGAGTCGAGTAAATCAAACTTAGTTAATCGAAAGGAGTTTATCGATTTAGTTAATCGATTTAGTTAATCGATAGGAGTTAATTGATTTAGTCAAGCGAGATGAGTTAATCGGTTTTAATGAATCGAGAGGAGTTAGTCGAATATGGTATTCGAACCAAATGGTCAAACCAAGTAGCCAAACCTGGTCAGTCAAACCAAATGGGTCAGGTTAGCCAAACCTGGTCAGTCAAACCAAATGGGTCAGGTTAGCCAAACCTGGTCAGTCAAACCAAATGGGTCAGGTTAGCCAAACCTGGTCAGTCAAACCAAATGGGTCAGGTTAGCCAAACCTGGTCAGTCAAACCAAATGGGTCAGGTTAGCCAAACCTGGTCAGTCAAACCAAATGGGTCAGGTTAGCCAAACCTGGTCAGTCAAACCAAATGGGTCAGGTTAGTCAAACCTGGTCGGTCGAACCAAGTTAGTCGAGTTAGCCGAATAGGGTTAGTCAAATAGAATTAATCGATTAGGGTTAAACCATAGAACTAATCGATTAGAGTTAAACCAATAGAGTTAGTCGAGCCTAGTTAATCGAATCGAATTGGTCGAACCAAGTAAGTCGAGTTAGTCGAGTCAAGTTAAGTTAGCCGAGTTAAGTTCGGCGAGTTAAATTAATCGATGTTAGTTTCATCGAAAGGAGTTATCGATGTTAGTTTCATCGAAAGGAGTTATCGATGTTAGTTTCATCAAAAGGAGTTATCGATGTTAGTTTCATCGAAGGGAGTTATCGATTATAGTTTAATCGAAGTGAGATTTTCAAATATGAGATATTTGAAAAGGAAGAGTTATCGAATATTAGTTATTCGAAGAGAGATTATCGAATATCGTTTATTCGAGAAGGAGTTAATCGAATATAGGTTATTCGAAGAAGAGTTAATCAAATAGAGATTTCTCGAAGAGAGTTAATCGGCAAAATTCGATTATATCGAATTCGGGAAAGTACTTATACTTTCCAGTGTTTAAATAGAAATTTATTTATATTTAAATAAATAAGTGTTAGGTTAATTATTCACTAATAAGAATAGAAGTTATAATTAAAGTTAGATAATTCGGAAGTAGGGATTATAACGTTATCGTTATAACAAATGTTTTAAATATAGAAGTGGATTAGTAAAATTGAATCCGAGAAAGGCGTAAAGAAGTTGTTAAAGATTAAAAGATAAACTTTGACCATTTCGAAGTTATAACGTTGTTCAGTTAAGGTCTGAGAGGTAATTATACCCCAACTTGAGTGACTTCCTTCTTAACTAAGAAATGGTAAGGTTTGATCGTAAAGGAGTTTTGGAAATGTTTTCCAAACGAGAATCAGAAATGTTTTCTGATAAAAGAAAAATAAGAATTTAGAATATAGGGAAACGGGAGATAAGCAAATAAATGAACTAAAGAGATTAATGTAAAATGATGTTTGTTCGATATAATTTCCACCTGGAAATAATATCGTTGTTTGTACACTTGTTTTTCTTCGATAGTTAACTCACAGACTATCGAAGTTTTTGACCATTTTAACGTTGTTAATATGGAGAGACCGGTTGGATTTTTATCCAAAAAACCACTCTGTATTGGCGTAAGCGTCGCGAATCATATATGCCAAAGATAATTGAAGACGGAGTAAAAATGCAAGGGCTATCCTGTTTACAGAATAGTGCCTTCGGTTTGTCCAGTCCCAGGACAACTTGTATGGACGAAGGTCTGACAGAGTATATCCAATGGATCGCGTAAGTTGATCTGTTCAAACGTATTCACGTTTGGGGGCGGAGGAACTCGTTTCTCTTAGCTGTATACCCGTGTTATTTTTGGATAAGTCAATTTGTGATTTGGCAGGTATGACGATGTGACATTCTAAGTGAATAAAGATGGATGTCTGACATAGTATTTCCAGACGGTCACGTACATTGATTTCTTCAACTATACCAAGAGTGGAAGCGGAGAAGGAAACTTCTTTTAGCTGACACGTAATGTATGGTTGTAGACGTCAATTAGTGATTCTGATGGATTTGACAATGTAGCATTCGAAGTAAATCTGATGTAATGATAAAGCGTAACTTCTAGCCTCATCAACCGGTAAATGACAGAAATCGGGCAGGAAGCATGGCTAAGTCGGTCGCACCGAAGTAGGGTGTATAAGCACCTATCTAGTGAATATTCATTTGTTTCTTAAATCTATCAATGCTGTCCCATATATATACGGGAAACGGTTGCTGATCCCAACCGTTGGTGATATACATTCGATACACTCAAGCGAAATGAGTGGTCGGTCATGTGTGGCTGAGTTACAAGATGTTCTTGTTGAACTCCAGTGTATCGTTCCTAGAGTACACTGATCGGAAGGTGGTTCCATACCTTGTCATAGTTGGGAATCCATTACCCAATACGTGCTTGCGGTTTTGATTGTATACTATATATGTAGTAACGTGAGATGCAAGCGTTTCTGCTAGATTGATATTTATTTGTACTTAGACATTATTATAATATCAGAATGATATTGCTTTGAAAAGTTGTTTGGATTCTCATAAGGGAAAAACCCGTTCTGTTATGCGGCGTGGTCTTGTGAGATATCTTTTATTTAATCAAGTATTAAATTGTTTTACTCATACCAGTCCCATGACTAACCCGGAGTTTATTTTGTTGTTTTCCCTAAACTCTTGGGTGCCTAAATTTGTACGGGCAGTCAAGTAGTCGGGATTTTTCAGATACACTTGGAGAGCTTGGAGCAGGAAGCTTCAGGATTCTATAGCTATTATTATTTCCGCTGTTGTTGTAAGTGTTGTACTCTGATAAGTGTTATTGTATACATATACTGATGTTATTTCAAAGATATGTTATGTTATATTTTATTCGTTCCGCTGTGAGATTCGTGTCTACTCTGATGATGATGTTCTTCTTCTTCTTCTATTCTATAAGTTCTATCTTATCTATCCTCACCCTCTAATTTCTTTCATTAATTACCGGGATTTTTCGATGTTTTGGTTATCGACGTCGAGCTTACGTCGATAACCAAAGTCGCCGAAAATCCGGGTCACTACAGTTGGTATCAGAGCATTGGTTTAGTTATTACCTTGGCTCTGTGGCGTGATTCAGTAGAGATGGGATTAGTAATATCCTAGACTGAGTTTGAGTGTATATATACGAGTGAACGTATTTGTTAGTTAATATAAAATGATTTTATATTATGGAGTTTTATTGGTTGAGTTGTTTGTGAATTCTGGTCGATCGGTTTGATCCACTGTATCGATAGGGGTTACTAAACACTCGAATACGATGAACCATCACGGTATGTTTTGAAAGAAGGGTAAAATGAAATAATTTTACCCAAAATATATATATTGGAATTATAATATATATTGGTTGTGTTGGTTGATATTATAATCGAATGAGATTATAAAGTGAAATGGTTATAAATAACTAATCAGAATTCATATAAGTAAAGTATATGAAATAAGATGAAATAAATCTGAATTTAAATCAGATTGGAATTAAAATAAGGAAATTTTAAGTCCTGGGAGATTTTGAAAACGTTTTTCAAACTGAAGGTGATATAGTATTGAACTCACTTCGATAGCTGGAAAATAGATTCTGATGATGAATCGCGACATCATCAGCGTTCATTTTCGAGTTCTAAGTGACGGACTACTACCAAAGGTTTTGTTTTTGAATTGTTTTGAGAAAACAAGTGTTTAGAAATTCAAAGGTTTTGAATTGGCATTGTAATTTCAAATTGATTTGAAATAGACCCAGGAAATTAAGTTTCAGAATTTAATTTTAACTTATGAAGTTAAATAGAATAAGATAGTAGAAATAAATTGAAATATTAACTTGAACTGAGTTAAATAGAATTGAATTGGATTAGAGAATAATCTGTTATGGAATTGGGTTGATGAGTTAAGAATTTGAAATTAGATATTCGGGTTCGAATGAAATTCGATTTGGTTTTGAGGATATGAATTGATTGGGATTTGATGGAAATAACACTGGTATATGCGGAGTTGATAGCATATGGAAGTGATAGGGTTGATATTCCCGACAAAAAGGTAGCAGTTTATATTATATATGGATATGAGATTTATGAGCCAAATTGGCAAGCCGCTTGGCTGTTTGATTTTCTTTTGGGATAAAGAAGGCCCAGAGAGGCGAGTTGGAATTTGAGATATTGACCAGTACAAAGGAGGTGCTGGCAAAATTTTTCGAAAAGTTAAGGTGTTAGAAAATTTTCAGAAATTTTTGAAAATTTAGTTAGTCGGAATAAATTAATATTTTAGTCGATATTAATTGGTTCAGTTGAAACCGGAGACAAGAGGTAAACAGATAAATTTTTACCCAGAAGATAGGGTCATCCCCTAGCTTAGCAATTTCGAGGACGAAATTTTATTAAGGGGGGAAGATTGTAGTAACCCGCATTTTTAGCTGTTGAATAATTAATTTATTTAATTATTAAATATCGATTTATCGATATCGAGAACGTGAATTAGATAATATTGAATATTTAATTAATAATTATAATATAATAAAATATATTATAATGTCGAATTAATCAAAAATATTGGAAATACAAATATTCTGTGAATGGGGTCATCCCAAAGATGTAATTCAACTTAGAGTTGGATTATATTGACAAATATATTCAATCGATGTCAGTTTGAACGTAGAATTTTAATATAATTAAAATAGAACTTGAAAACGACGCGGCAGTTCGCTATTTGGCGATTTGAACTTCAACTGAATGTACAGGAGTCGTTTTAAGCCGGATTTCAGTGAAACAAGAAACGTGTGGAGCTGGTGGAGTATATCTTTCTAGTGGAAGAGAAAAATCAGGATTTCATCGTGTAGATTTTGATTTACGTCCAAATCAAATTCCAGAAAAGTCGCTGTAGAATTCCTTTATAATTTGCGACGCTTTATATACGTTATAAATGGATTTTCAGTATAAACTGAATATAGACATAATCTGAAATCTGAAATATCAAACTGTATATTCTGATATGATATTCTAGAGCTGTACGATATCATATGTGAAGATATACGATAATATTAAATTATTTATATTTAATTTAATTTATTTAAATATATTTATATATTTAAATCGTCTATTTAGAGCTTTAAAAATAACCGGTTTTGCAAACGAAGTCGGAATTCGACGAAACTAATTTTGTTAGCTCTGCAATGTCGAATTGTTGTTAGATTCCAAGTTTCGTGATTTTTAGAGTCACTGTGTGGCCGTACGGATTTTTAGAGTGAGAAACAATCAGTATTTTGACAGTTAAAAATACGCTGTGTGAGCAAACGGAGTCGGAATTCGACGAAACCAGTTTCGTTGGGACCGTAATGTCGAACTCTAGCTACATGTCAATTTTCATGATTTTTAGACGTCGTATGTGTTCGCTGTGATTTTTAGAAGACTAGAACGAATAAAAAGGGTTTAATAAAAATATTAAAATATTAATATTTAAATATCTAGATATTTTCATCTTCTATAAATACTCTCACCATTCAATTCTAAACCTAAACTTCATTCTACGGTCAACAAGCAAAATGTTGAGCCGCCATTTTCTTCGGGAAAATCAAATCCAGAGTTCATAAACCAAAAGAAATTCAAGATAAATTCGAAACAAAATCCTAAAATCAAACTATACAAATATTCGAGCTACTGGGAAGATTGACTCTAGTTTCCAACCGTCTTCGTGCAACTCGATCAACAAATCCGAGTTCGATTTTCAACACAGCAAAACTAGGGCATGCGTTTTCAGGGCGTACGGGGGATTGATGATGGAAATAGGACTGGGGTCGAGCTCGTCGGAGCATGGCACACCTGCTGGCGTCGTACGGTGAAGTCCGATCACCGGAGTAGGTCAGAAAGGGGTTTGGAACGCGAGGTTTCCTGTTGGAGCTAGGGAAATCGAGATGTGTACAGGAGCATCGAACGGAAGGAGATGGGGATCAGTGGGTGCGGATTTCGATGGCAAAAGCAGTAGTGGTGGTTGCGGCACAAAGTGATGGCCGGATAAGGAGAGGTTGTCGGTCAATGGTGGGTCAACGATTTGGTATAGGAAAGGAGGAAACGTATTCTTTAATTTGGGGGAGACTGGGTAAATCGATGGAGCGGGTTTTAATAAGGAGATGGGCCAGGGAGTTGAAAAGGGAATGGGCCGGGTTTTGAATAAAAGGGGTAAGGCCTTTATAGGAATTAAAATTCAAGTTTTAATCTATTTAAATAGTGTATAAACTTCGTAATACTGTATCTTGTCCGTACGAGGTCGGATTTGCAAACCGTAAGTTGCCTTGGGATCATATGGACGGGAGCAACACAATGACACTGACCGCGAGTCGATTGGAGCACGTTACAATTTATGGCGAAATAAATTGTCCGACTGAATCAATGAACGCAAACCGATATTTAACGGCTAACGCGCAACTGTGAGTAAAAACTCACTAACTCTCCTCAATTTATATTTTAATATAAATTGTATTTTATTTCTGTATTTGACTGCTAGTTATGTACTGTTAATTTGGACTGTTAAGTTGTATTGTTAAATTGGACTGTAGATTGGACTGTTAAATAATTGATTGAAAACAGTATTGATATATATATATCTGCATATATATATATCGTTATTAAATGGTGATTTTGTTATCAGTGTATTTCATTAGAAATGCAAGTGATGTTATATACGTTGTTTAACATCGGTGGATGCAGGGAAACATGTTGGAGGAATCCGACTGGATTCCTCAACATTTATTTTACTGTTATTTGTATATTGTGATATATACTGTGATATATAATCTGTTGTCGATTGTATATGTTTGGATGATATTGATCATTGACAGTTGGTTGTTTAAAAACAATAGAAAACACTGAAAATGTAGAAAAGGGGATTTTCAATATTTATATTGAAAATGAATCTATTTATAAAATCGAAGGATTTTATAAAAGGAATGTTTATTTAGATTAAAAAAATAAAATAAAGGAATGTTTATTTAGATTAAATAAATAGAATAAAGGATATTTAATTAGGGATTAAATAATTAGAGTTATAAAGGAAAATGTATTTAGGAAAATAAATAGATTATACAAAAGGAAATATATTTAGGAAATAAATAGAAGTTAAAATAAATGGAAATAAAAGAAAAGCTAGTTAGTCGGATATAAATATTCGAATCAAGTTAGTTAAGTGGTCAAACCAAGCTAGTCGAACCAAACTAGTCAAGCTAGTCGAACCCAACCGAGTCGAAATGGTCGAGTCGAACCAATCGAGCCAAATGGTCGAGTCGAACCAAATCGAGCGAAATGGTCGAGTCGAACCAAAAGAGCCAAATGGTCGAGTCGAACCAAATCGAGCGAAATGGTCGAGTCGAACAAATCGAGCCAAATGGTCGAGTCGAACCAATCGAGTCAAGATGGTCGAGTCAAACCAACCGAGTCGAGCTGGTCGAGTCGAACCAATCGAGTCAAGCTGGTCAAGTTAGTCGAACCTGGTCAGTCGAGTCGAGTAAATCAAACTTAGTTAATCGAAAGGAGTTTATCGATTTAGTTAATCGATAGGAGTTAATTGATTTAGTCAATCGAGATGAGTTAATCGGTTTTAATGAATCGAGAGGAGTTAGTCGAATATGGTATTCGAACCAAATGGTCAAACCAAGTAGCCAAACCTGGTCAGTCAAACCAAATGGGTCAGGTTAGCCAAACCTGGTCAGTCAAACCAAATGGGTCAGGTTAGCCAAACCTGGTCAGTCAAACCAAATGGGTCAGGATAGCCAAACCTGGTCAGTCAAACCAAATGGGTCAGGTTAGTCAAACATGGTCGGTCGAACCAAGTTAGTCGAGTTAGCCGAATAGGGTTAGTCAAATAGAATTAATCGATTAGGGTTAAACCATAGAACTAATCGATTAGAGTTAAACCAATAGAGTTAGTCGAGCCTAGTTAATCGAATCGAATTGGTCGAACCAAGTAAGTCGAGTTAGTCGAGTCAAGTTAAGTTAGCCGAGTTAAGTTCGGCGAGTTAAATTAATCGATGTTAGTTTCATCGAAAGGAGTTATCGATGTTAGTTTCATCAAAAGGAGTTATCGATGTTAGTTTCATCGAAGGGAGTTATCGATTATAGTTTAATCGAAGTGAGATTTTCAAATATGAGATATTTGAAAAGGAAGAGTTATCGAATATTAGTTATTCGAAGAGAGATTATCGAATATCGTTTATTCGAGAAGGAGTTAATCGAATATAGGTTATTCGAAGAAGAGTTAATCAAATAGAGATTTCTCGAAGAGAGTTAATCGGCAAAATTCGATTATATCGAATTCGGGAAAGTACTTATACTTTCCAGTGTTTAAATAGAAATTTATTTATATTTAAATAAATAAGTGTTAGGTTAATTATTCACTAATAAGAATAGAAGTTATAATTAAAGTTAGATAATTCGGAAGAAGGGATTATAACGTTATCGTTATAACAAATGTTTTAAATATAGAAGTGGATTAGTAAAATTGAATCCGAGAAAGGCGTAAAGAAGTTGTTAAAGATTAAAAGATAAACTTTGACCATTTCGAAGTTATAACGTTGTTCAGTTAAGGTCTGAGAGGTAATTATACCCCAACTTGAGTGACTTCCTTCTTAACTAAGAAATGGTAAGGTTTGATCGTAAAGGAGTTTTGGAAATGTTTTCCAAACGAGAATCAGAAATGTTTTCTGATAAAAGAAAAATAAGAATTTAGAATATAGGGAAACGGGAGATAAGCAAATAAATGAACTAAAGAGATTAATGTAAAATGATGTTTGTTCGATATAATTTCCACCTGGAAATAATATCGTTGTTTGTACACTTGTTTTTCTTCGATAGTTAACTCACAGACTATCGAAGTTTTTGACCATTTTAACGTTGTTAATATGGAGAGACCGGTTGGATTTTTATCCAAAAAACCACTCTGTATTGGCGTAAGCGTCGCGAATCATATATGCCAAAGATAATTGAAGACGGAGTAAAAATGCAAGGGCTATCCTGTTTACAGAATAGTGCCTTCGGTTTGTCCAGTCCCAGGACAACTTGTATGGACGAAGGTCTGACAGAGTATATCCAATGGATCGCGTAAGTTGATCTGTTCAAATGTATTCACGTTTGGGGGCGGAGGAATTCGTTTCTCTTAGCTGTATACCCGTGTTATTTTTGGATAAGTCAATTTGTGATTTGGCGGGTATGACGATGTGACATTCTAAGTGAATAAAGATGGATGTCTGACATAGTATTTCCAGACGGTCACGTACATTGATTTCTTCAACTATACCAAGAGTGGAAGCGGAGAAGGAAACTTCTTTTAGCTGACACGTAATGTATGGTTGTAGACGTCAATTAGTGATTCTGATGGATTTGACAATGTAGCATTCGAAGTAAATCTGATGTAATGATAAAGCGTAGCTTCTAGCCTCATCAACCGGTAAATGACAGAAATCGGGCAGGCAGCATGGCTAAGTCGATCGCACCGAAGTAGGGTGTATAAGCACTTATCTAGTGAATATTCATTTGTTTCTTAAATCTATCAATGCTGTCCCATATATATACGGGAAACGGTTGCTGATCCCAACCGTTGGTGATATACATTCGATACACTCAAGCGAAATGAGTGGTCGGTCATGTGTGGCTGAGTTACAAGATGTTCTTGTTGAACTCCAGTGTATCGTTCCTAGAGTACACTGATCGGAAGGTGGTTCCATACCTTGTCATAGTTGGGAATCCATTACCCAATACGTGCTTGCGGTTTTGATTGTATACTATATATGTAGTAACGTGAGATGCAAGCGTTTCTGCTAGATTGATATTTATTTGTACTTAGACATTATTATAATATCAGAATGATATTGCTTTGAAAAGTTGTTTGGATTCTCATAAGGGAAAAACCCGTTCCGTTATGCGGCGTGGTCTTGTGAGATATCTTTTATTTAATCAAGTATTAAATTGTTTTACTCATACCAGTCCCATGACTGACCCGGAGTTTATTTTGTTGTTTTCCCTAAACTCTTGGGTGCCTAAATTTGTACGGGCAGTCAAGTAGTCGGGATTTTTCAGATACACTTGGAGAGCTTGGAGCAGGAAGCTTCAGGATTCTATAGCTATTATTATTTCCGCTGTTGTTGTAAGTGTTGTACTCTGATAAGTGTTATTGTATACATATACTGATGTTATTTCAAAGATATGTTATATTTTATTCGTTCCGCTGTGAGATTCGTGTCTACTCTGATGATGATGTTCTTCTTCTTCTTCTATTCTATAAGTTCCATCTTATCTATCCTCACCCTCTAATTTCTTTCATTAATTACCGGGATTTTTCGATGTTTTGGTTATCGACGTCGAGCTTACGTCGATAACCAAAGTCGCCGAAAATCCGGGTCACTACAGACAATGTCAGAACCCAAGAACCCGGATGTCTTGATTCGCTGCACTTCGAAAATCCACCATAAACCATAACAGATCTGAAGGTGACGGGTCCATTAATCTAAAGACAAGTTATAGGAGATCTGAGATCTGAAAAACGGCTGAAGATCTACGATTTAGGCTTAGATCCATCTCGGTTTAGGGCAGATCTGGGTTCGCAAGTTGCAGATCTAAAACCAAAAATGAGAAAACGATAGAAAACGAACGAAAAACAAAAGTAAGTCAGAAGTTTTATCAACGAAAAAGGATCGTTGAAGGTTGATATGGTAAAACATTCGTGAGAAGATAGATTAGGAATGAAAAGATGATAGAAATGAAGGCTCTCACGCATGGCAAAATCTGGAGAAATTTTCTCCGGTTGCCATTAACGAGGCCGATCTATATAACTATATATATATATATATATATATCCTTCTGAAATGGCAGACTCTGTCCTTCCTAAAACATTTTCCAATTCACCACGTGACCATTAACCTCCAAGGACAGCGACGCCTAACTTTGGTCAGGTCGAAGCTAGTAATCTAAATGCATTGATCGAAGAAGATCTAACTTCTCTCCAATTCATGAAACCTTCCGAGAATCATGTCTATATTCCTGAAGAAATTTTTAAAGCTTCGGTAGATTCATGTCAAAACACAGTTACTCTACATTAAGTGGATTTCAAACTCTCAGTGATTAAATTGAAGGAATGTATTCAAAAGGTTTGGAAACCCAGCTATAATTTTCGAGTTCATATTGCCCCTGGGTTTCATTATACTGTACAATTTGAGGAAGTGTTCGACTGTATGACAGTGTTAAAAACATCGAATTATTCTTGTTTTGGAGGATTACTAATGGTTTTTAAATGGTTTCCAAGGTACGAATTTGAGAGGTTCAATGCTAAAAGGGTTAAGATCTATATTAAACTATTTAATATGGATATGGAAATGTGGTCGAACAAAGCTTTTTTGATGGTTGCTAGCTATATTGGGGATCCAGTTCGTATTGATGATGATACAACTAGTAAGAGAGTTACTAAGTAGGCTAGAATTTAGTTAGTATTGACATAGAGTCTAGACTAGTTGATAAAATTCCCATAATGCTACATAATGGTCTTCAGAAAGAAGTTGCTGTTGAATTTGATATGTGCCTTCTCGATGTGATTAGTGTAATATGTTTGGACATAAATCTATGATTCATGGGATTTTTAAAGAGCCTTCCTGGATATCTAAGCAGCGAAGGGATGAAGCAAGTTAATCTAATGTTGATAATTAAGCAGGTGATAATGATCAAATTAGTATTGATAGTTCTGATAATGATATTGGAGATGTGGATTTGGATTTCCTGAATTCAGAGTTACCTCATAATATTCTATTTGAGGAATTAAATCATGTTGCTGATAATCTAACTGAGTTACCTCCAGAAATTGATCATCGGGATGTTTCTTTTGGTGTTACAGCAAATACCGATTATCTAGCAAATGTGAAAGATAAGAATAAAATCTATGAAATTGCTCCTCCTAAAAGGCCCTTAAGGAGCAATTCTTCCATCAAATGACTATAATGACTTGGAATGTCAGAGGGATGAATACATCATGGAGGATGCATGATGTTTTATCTCTGCTGACCAAATTCAAACCAACTCTTGTTGGTTTGGTAGAAAACAAATTAAGTAGTGTCAATTTGAATGAGTTTAGTAGATAAATTTCAAGTGGA
The DNA here is from genome assembly GCA_030737875.1 of Allium sativum. Classification (NCBI taxonomy): domain Eukaryota; kingdom Viridiplantae; phylum Streptophyta; class Magnoliopsida; order Asparagales; family Amaryllidaceae; genus Allium; species Allium sativum. The sequence continues at coordinate 52,094,320 of CM060920.1, read as the reverse complement.
TGGGACATCATTCCACAAGATACCACATAGTTTGCTGGAAGAATTTTATTGCTTTGGAATACATAGGTATGGTCTATCAGTTCGATATCCTCTTCAAATCGGCATTTATCAGTTCAAGCAAGGAATAAAGGTTGACTTTCTTTATGTTTTACAATTGTTTATGCTAGCAACAGTTTTAAAGAGAGGCAGAGTTTGTGGCAACATATTATAAATGAGGCAGAAGTTATAGATTAAGAGTCGGTTTTAATGGGTGACTATAATAATTCTACATCTCATTTGGATAAAAAAGGGGTGGATTACCTATTCCTTTTCAGCAGATTTGAGTTATCAATAACTGTATTACTCAATCAGTTTGATTGAGACCAAGGCATTTGAATTTAATTATACATGGAGATGTAGAGGCTTTGGAAACAATGTAGATAAGATTTTTGTAAAACATTTATGTCTCCATAAAGTCACTGATATGAAAGCATTATCACTATCTCAACTCTCGAGTGATCACAATCCTATACTCCTTGATTTAATCCCTTATTCTACATCAAAAGGTTATCCTTTTAGGTATCCTAATGATTGGCAATTTAAATCTGGGTATGGTGAGTGTGTAATGAGAGGTTTGCAAGTAAGTGGATGGGGTTACCCTAGTTATAGTTTCCAGCAAAAAATGAATGCATGCAAATTGGAACTAAAATGTTGGAATAAATTTAGGACAAAAGATAATGCTCTACTTATGGAAGTTGAAGCTCTTTTTATAGATAGAGAAGTAGCATCTGATTTAGAACCAGAGGATTTGGATTTGTATGAAAGCATTCTTGAGGCTAAATAAGCATTGATGGTACAAAAACAGATTAATTTTGGAGCTACAAACAGAAAGCAAAAGTATCATGGTTACAATATAGAGATACTAATTCAAGTTTCTTTCATTCTAAAGTTCCAACAAGAAGATATAATAATCATCTCAAAAATTTAATCAATTCTAAGGGAGATCTTCTTTATAAACCTGGTGAATTTGCTAATGAGGTTATCGAATACTTTAGTTCATTATTCAATGGTGACAAAATTTCAGAGTTTCCTTCATTCCAAGCAGTCTCTACAATCGATATGCATTGCCAACAAGTTTTACTTCGACCTATTACTTTAGATGAAGTGAAAACTGCTGCTAGTTCAGTACATATTGATTCAAGCCCAAGCCTAGATGGGTTTAATTCTAAATTTTATAAATTACATTGGGAGGATATCAAACTTGACCTTTAGTTGCAATGTATGATATGTTCAACTTTGATTAACTACCAAAGAGTATCAATCATACTTTTGTCACATTAATCCCAAAAGGTTATAGGCCAACAGAAATTTCTCATTTTTGACCAATCTCTTGTTGCAATTCGTACTACAAAATTTTCAGTAAGATTTTGTGGAATAGATTCAAATGGTTTATGCCTTATTTAATATCTCTAAATCAATGTACATTTATTCCTTCTAGATCAATTGGGGATAATATTCTTCTTGCTCATGAGTTGTTAAGGGATTTTAAGAAACATGGAGTGAATAAGTTTTGTGTTAAGGTTGATCTTCATAAAGCGTATGATATGATAAGTTGGGAGTTTATTTGCCATATTATGTTGAAGATGGGCTTCCCCATACATTTCATCAATGTAGTATATGAGTGCATCTCAACACCTTCCTTTTCACTACTAATTCACGGGGTTCCTAAAGGGTTTATTGCATCGAATAGAGCGAATCGTCAAGATGATCCATTATCACCATATCTTTTTTCAATTACATGGAATACTTTACATTTGGCATGAATGAAGCTGTTGTGCCGAATTTGATTATGCATGTTCATAAACTGGAGCCAATTGTACCACACTTATTGTATGCTAATGATTTAGTAGTTTTTGGCAAATGTACTCCTACTTGTGATAATTATCTGAAAAATACTTTTGGAAAATTAAAAAGTTATAGTGATTTGATGGTTAGTGTGTTGAAAACAAAGGTTTATTTCAGTTCATTTGCACATAATATCAGTAAGGTATCTTCTGTCTTAGGTTTTCATACTGATCTGTTGCCAGTTAAATACCTTGGAGTTCCATTATCTTCTAACTATATCCACTGCCATGATTGCCAGTCTTTACTGCATAGAGTACAAGTAAAATTCAAGCATGGGATGCCAAATTTCTTAGTCTTGTTGGGAGAGCAGAGCTCATTAACTGTTCTAACACCTACTATATTGTACTATTTGTTTGTGTATCAGCTTCCAGAGCATGTATTGGATAAATTGAACACTATATGTGCAGATTTTTTTTGGGGCGGCAATGTGCATAGGGTAAGTTGGAAAAAATTGTGTATGCCTAAAGCCAAAGGGGAAGCTGGGTTAAAATTGTGCGTATGCCTAAAGTTGAAGGAGGAATTGGGTTAAAAAATTGTTCTCTGATCTTAAGAAAGCAGCTTGCAATAAATTAATGTGGAAGTTCCTCTCTACTTCTTCACTTTGGAGCAAATGGATGCAAATGAAATACTATAATGCCAGCAGTTTTGGAATATGAAAATAGATAATAATGCTTCTAGTACATGGAAAGCCATTTTAAGATGGAGAACAACTGGAATTTAGATTTTTAATAAGGTAATCTCTTCTGGATCTACAACTCCTCTTTGGTTCGAGCCTTGGATTAATTGCAAATGTTTGGTTGACTTGATTGGGCTGTCTAGATTCCAAGCTATAGGCAGACAAGATGAATTGGTTTCAGCTGTTATCATGGATGTAAGAATCAATGCAAATTTTCAAGCAACAACTAGAGAAGTACAACAACAAGTAAATGGGGTTGTTCTAAGTAGTCGTGCTCAAGATGATTATTATGAATGGTGTGAAGGTGGGGTATTTATATTTCATAAAGCATGGGATTATATCAGAGATAAGTAAGAGGGTATGTCGTGTAACAAGATAATCTGGCACTCTAAAAATGAAAAGAGAATGGCTTTTATAACCTATTTAGCTGCAAATAATAGGTTGTATACGAAGGAAGGGATGAGAAGATTTAGAATGATCAATGAAAACTATTGCATTTTGTGTAGTAAAGAAGAAGAATCTGTTGAACATTTGTTTTTTGCATGTGAATACCATATATATATATATATATATATATATATATATATATGGGAATATCAGTTGCTGGTGCATTCTTTTTATGCAGTGAAGCAGATACTATTTTGAGAGGTTTTAAAGATAAAGATCAGTTGCTTGATGTGGCATATGGAGTTTATACTATTACACAATATCACATTTGGTTTGAAAGAAATGTCAGGATTTTTAATAATAAATGTATTGCAAAGGAGGTTCGTTTACAAATGATTGAGAAGGAAGTGTATTACTTTGTTAAACATAATGGTAGCTAAAAAAAGAACTAGACAAAAGATTGATATGTTGAAGAGGTGGGGTATTGATTTAGTTGACACTGGTTAATATTTTTGATTTACTGTTGTGATTGTATATGAGTGATGATATTGATGTTGTTGTATATGAGAGATGCCAAGTGATGTTTTTTGTTTTTGATTGTTTGTATTGTTAGTATATGGAGTTTATATGTACTCTTTTCCTTTATATCGTACCCAACTAGGTTAGGGGGTATAAGATTTTGATGAGGCATATAAACAAAGTATATGATTGGTATAAGCAATAAAGTGTACCAATTTTCTCTCTCTCTCTCTCTCTCTATATATATATATATATATATATATATATGTACGTATGTATGTATGTATATATGAGGAGCGTTCCGGAGCACTACCTATCCGTTTGTAAGCTACACCAATTCGAATCCAATAAGAATTTGTAGATATTCAATCCACATATATATTATCATCTATCCAAAGTTTGAGCTTATTCCGACATTCGTAACATTTTCAAAATCTTAGCTCAATTATTCACGGTTTAGACATCTATTCGAACCGTTAAATTTAAAAATCAAATATGTTATTCTACGAATGTCGTAACGAGCTTAAATTTTCGATAGATGATAATATATATGTGTATTGAACATCTACAAATTCTTATCAGATTTGGATTTGGTTTAGCTTACGAACGGGCAGGGTGCTGCAAAACAAGGGTGCCTCGAAACACGCTTATATATATATATATATATATATATATATATATCTTGCATACGGACTATTTATTAATCGCTGGATTGGCTTTTCAATTTAGACTTTTCCCCCCTAAATTTGAGCAATTCTATTGAAATCGAGAACTTTTTGAAAAATTATAATAATTGTAATATTTGTGCTAGAAATAAAATTCATTTTGTTAAATTTTACTTAATTTGGTGTAATGAATTTCTACTTTTAGGTTTATGTATTTAAAGTTTGAAAGAGGGAGGAGAAAAAATATGAAAAAAGGGTAATTTTGACATAATGTATTAATGTAATAGTTGGTATCTAGTAATTTATTCTATTTTAGGGTGTATGTCTAGAAATTTTTTGTGTACGAATAGAATTAGCCTTAACGATTTGAGGCTCAACTCTCTTAATTCATCGGGCTTTGTTCTATTATGCGGAACAATACTATGCATCTTCAAACCTGACGAGTGAAATGATGTAAAATTGGTATGTGATTTATGCTCTTATTTATTTTTCTCAAACACATCTTTAATCCTTGAAGGTTAAAATGATACTTGATTTATTTGAATTCTTGTTCTTTGGTTTTGCTCGGATCATACTACAGATGATAATTTTGGGTTATTTATAAAACTGGTTTTCTGTGTAATTGAAAATAAGTTTTGTTTTGGATTTTCCTATTTTATTTCTTTTTGTCGTTAACTTTTTATGAGCGATGGTTCCCATTTTGACCTGTTATATTCATATATATATATGTGTGTGTGTGTGTGTGTGTGTGTATGTGTGTGAGTGTAACAATCCGGAAAATCATAACCAATTTAAATTTTTTATTTTGGCAATTTTAATGAATTTTGAATATTTAAAATGAATTATTTTAAATAATAACGACGAGAAATTTATTCTGAATAGAATTAAAACGTATATATTTATATAAATCAAAACTAGAATATAAATATTTATTTTAATTATAAAGGAATTGGAAATGGCATGGTAGTTTGAAAGTTCGATTTCAAATTTCAAATGAATGGCAGGATTCAAAATTAACCGGATTTTAGTAAAACCAAAAATATTTGAATCTGTTTGAAAATATCTTTCCAACGAATCCAAAAATTGAAATTTCATAGCGGGAATAAAAAGTTATGCCCAGTTGAAAATTCAGAAAAGTCGCTGTGGAATTTTTAGCCCTTAAAAATGGAAATTTTGCAAACGATCTTCGTTTTCGAGGAAACCACTTTTGTTAGATCCGGGATGTCAAGTCATTGCTATATTCCAAAATTCATGATTTTTTAAATTAATATGTGAGCGTGGCGAAAGAAAACGTATTTTAACAGTTTTAGTCAATTTTGATCGACCAGAAAATTCTATTTTTCAAACAGTCTTCAAATTCGACGAAATTAGTTTTTTAGGACCATATCATAAATACGAAGCTAGAAATAATTTTTCTAGAATTTTTGGGGTCCGTATGTGACCCCAGTAAATTGAAAGGTACGTTTAAAATTCAATATAATGATTTAAATGTTATTATAATGAAAAATGATCATAATGGTCGATTTGGCTTACGAAACATATCCCATTTTGTTCGGAATGGGGGTATTTAGCTAGGGGCGACAGTCGCTGGATCTCGTTTGGAGTTCGAATAAAAAGTCAACCCTTTCTGAAAATTAAATTAAAACAATAATAAAATATAATTTACACTTAAATACCCCCCTCCAGCCGTCTTCATTTTTCTCAAATCAGAAAGTCGGGCCCTAAATCAAAAAATGGCGGGCCTCTCATGCGCCTGCACCCCGTCGCTCCTCCAGCCACAACCACCCAATACCTCGCCGTCGCCGCTGACACTGCGCCCCCCTCAATCGCCCTCCATCTCTCTCCACTCCAATCGAGGAAAACCGCACCTCCAACCGTTGTATAGCCCACTACCGCCACCCTAGGGCTAGCGCCGCCTTCCCTGACCACCGCCCAGTCGTCAGCCTCCCCCGACCACCTCCAGCGTGGCCCTCGATCTCCACCTCCCCCTCTAAAAATATACAGTGAGTTTTACTGTTTATTTTATTTCTTTTTGTTCCTTTTTAATGTAATTTAAGTAATTAATTTAGTAATTGAACACTGTTTTTTTACTGAAATAAGAAGTGATTTTTTTTTGAGAATAACAAAGAAAGGTTTGATTTTTATGACAGAGAAAGGTTTGAATTTTATGACAAAGAATGGTTTGATTTTTATAACAAATAAAGATTTGATTTTTATAACTTAGATTGATAATAAAAATATGATTTTCATATATGTTTGATAATAGAAATATGATTTTTATATATGTACGAAAATAAAAATATGATTTTTATATATGTACGATAATAAAAATATGATTTTTATATATGTATGATAATAAAAATATGATTTTTATACATATGAAGTAGCGACGAAAATTTATTTTTTATATATATGAAGTAGAAATAAAAATATGATTTTCATTTTTAAAATAGCGATGTAAAAATGTTATTTTAAATATAAAATCATCATAACAAAAATGTGATTTTTTTACTATGAACAACATGAAAAGAATTGCGATGGAACTGGTGGAAACCAAATCCAAATCTGAACCGTTCAGAAATATAGAATGGAGGAGTGGATCCCTAAGGTGAGAACTCTCTCACTGAATTTATTTATACAGTCATTTATTTTATAATTACATATATGAACTGTTCCCCGTCGTCCACAGACCATGGAGGACTTGTTTGATTGTTTGGTTTGGTTGATTAGATTATTTGGTTGAATTTGGTTGTTTGGGTGAAATGAATTGATTAGAATTGTTATGTGTGTATGGTGCGAGCCAATATCAGGAGAGGGGTACTGCTAGACATTACCCGATTTTGATAACGCGCTGTTATGTTGCCAAAATTTTCTAAAATATGTTCGAACGATAAAAATATCATTTTTATTGTATAAATGAATTGAATAGAATATTCATATGTTGAATAAAATATTTTATCGTCAAAAATATAATTTTTAACATTGATATGAATAAAATAAATATTCATTTACAAATCAGACGATTTGTTTATGAACACCCATTTTACTGATATGGATTAGGACGAAATACTTTACACATCGCCCAACTGCACTAATAATATTCAGTGTTTGTGGATTGAAATCCTACACGGGTGTTGGGATGATATTTGACGTACACTAATCCCAACTGTTTAGTTGTATGCAAATCGATAGGTTGACAGACCGTTGTAAGCGTTAAATATTTATATTTAATGCTTATGCAGTGTAGAATGCACTCTGAATGATGGATGATTATTTATCACTGTTGTTATATACATGTGTTGTACGAAATCCATATAATGACATTATATGGTAATTGACTGTGTCTAATTCCAGTTCAGAAAGAATGAATATTTTAACATAACGAGTATTTTAAAATAATGAATATTTTAAAATAATATTCAGTAAAAGATCAAAATATGATTTTGATGTCTGATTTGGGATGGACGCGGATATATTTAAATATATATAGCCGTGTTAATTAGATTAACGCCATTTTGACGTGAATGATATTTATATCGATTTTATTCATTTTTATACTGAATACCGAAAAGGAATTGATTTCAAAAAAATCTAATGTTTTGGAAATATTATCATTTATATATTAATGATATGGAATATTCAATTTTGATTTGAAATTGAATATGAAGTTGAAATCGTTTTGAAACGAATTTAAAACGATTTATAAAATATGTTTTAAATGGAAATCGACCAAATATATATGTTATATCTAATATAATGGCCTGAATAGAACGCACCGCGCTGTGGCAGTTCGTGAATTTTGACCATTGACTTCGAATGGACATTACGGGAGATCCGACTGTCGAATTCTCGTAAAACCGGAACCTTTGGGTTCGTATCGAAAAGAGCTTTCTAACGAATATTAGAGATTTGAAATCTATTGGTTAGATTTGGAATTATGTCCAAATCAAATTTGGAAAAGGTCGCTGTAAGTGCAGCTCGATGGCTGTTTATGGAAATCGACTGTACGGGACTTGATAAAATTTCAAAAAATATTAATAATTTGTGTAAAATCATAACAAATGATTTGGAAAGAATTGGGATGAAAAATCCCATAGTTGAAAAGATAAAAATATTTTTTTTTTTTCAAAATGAACTAGTTTTGAACTAGAATTATAATCCAATTATTTTTAAATAAATAAATTGGATTTGAAATGGTTTTAAAAATAACCAAAATTTCCAATTTATGGATTGGAATGGATTCAGAATCGAAATAATTTTTGGAATGTTTCGATATTAGATTCCATGATTATACGGATATTGTGGAGGAATTTGGAAGATATATATATCGTTATTCCCAATACGATATTTGCTGATTTTAGAATTTGATATTGAATATAAGCCGATATAATTTCTATTCAGAGCATTGTATTTAATATTGAATTGGATTTTTGGTTTGTCGTAAACTGTGTTTTAAATGACACTGTTCTTAAACCCATTTGAGAAAAGCTATAAATCTTTTAAATTAAGACTTTTAGAGTTTCCAATTACATTTAATAATTGGAATAAAATGGAATGTGAATTGGGTTTATCGTGAACTGTGTTTTTAGCGACACTCGTTCTTTAACCCGATTTACAGTGAAATGTGATATGGAATTTATAAATCTTTTTGTTAAGATTTAAAGAAGAATTTCCAAAGTAAAGTTTTCCAATTTAACATATTAAATTGGAATTAAACGGAATTCGATTTGGTCATAATCAAAGTTAGCTTCTATAGAGGAAGACTGTTAATATATGTGGAACTTAAAAGGCTTTGCCGTTATTCCATTTATATTATCAGTTGGATATGGAAGCTTATATCAATTATATATATTGATTTATTTTTCGTGAATATTCCATTATTAATGGAATGAGATTTTGGGTTTATCGTGAGCTGTGTTTTAAATGACATTAGTTCTTTAACCCAATTAAAGATAAGATTAATTTCTTAACATTGATTAATCATTAAGTAATGATTTTTGGAAATTAGGACTGAATTAGAGTTTTAATGAATCTTTAAGTAGATTGAAAGGTGAATTTGATAACTAAAATTATCAAATCCAAGAAATGATCGAGAATGGAGTATCACCAGTTTTGCTCCAAGCGTTAATTAAACCTTTAAGTAGATTTGAACGTGAAATGGTAATTAATTTTACCAGTAACACCGTGGTGTTAGATATGAAGTATTACTAGTTTTACTTCATGGGATGAATAGGTTGGGATTGGGAAATTAAACAAATGATTACTTCGGTAAGGTTCGCTAATCCTTACTAGTTTGGAAAACCTTAAAATGGTTTGAATTGATATTCAAAGGAAGAGTAAAGAATAAATTTATAGAATTTATCTTTGATAAAATTAATGGGAACTTTTCCCAAAGTATAAGAATATTTGAATAAAGGAATATTCTGGATTGGAATGAGGCATATGTTGTGTTTTTATAGCACTTGTTTATTATATACGCGAGTTATTCAGAAAGACCGGGTGTATCCCATTATGTATAACTGATTTAACGATATGTCGAAAATGAAGACGGTGATTGAAGACCGGAGGTCTTCACATCGTTTGGATGATTGCTGATGTCTTGATTCGGCTGTACACCCGAGACGAGGTAATAAGTGGTGATCGTCCAAACATACTTGGAGATCGACCGAATATGCGAGGACCTCCCTCATGTATTTGACATACGGGATGAGGAATAAGGTGTCTCTGGTTTCGTTCAGACCCAGAACGAACTTGTAAATGGATGTGTGTTTAATATTGGATTTCATTCTGTGTGATTGATATACATTGGTTGCATAGCGTGAATTGCCTGTGTGGCATGCTGAGATGCAAATGATCAAGGCTTCTGTTGAAAAGCAGAGTCTTGTGGTTGATGATCAAAGCACGGCTTTAATATAACATAGCTTTGTGTAGCGTTAATTTGTGAGCCTCACACCATGGTGTGAACCAGAAACGTGAGAGGACTTCAGGGAGGGCATGCATATCCTTCTAGCTAGGAGTGGTTTCTGGGTTTTGCATGCCCAGGCGGTTTACTTATATGGATGGTGGATAGCGAGGCGCCTCGGATATATCGGTCTCTACGGAGCCGATGGATGATATGGTCTTTATATAGACCATATTTACACCCCATAGGGCAGGGAAATGTAATGTTCAGGCATTTTAATCCACATCGAGTGGATCGGACCTATCGCTTTAAGGGTCAATGCGTTCTGATCCTAAGACATAGGATGGATTGTCTCGAAGTGGTAAGGACGATCCCTTGCCTTGGTTCACGGATGGAAATCCAACTTCCAATATGACATTTTGCGGTTTTGATTGTAGAGCCTAGTATGGCGACATAGTGGGATGGGGCACTCATGTCGTCTATGGTTGATACATTTATATTTGAAGTTGTTTTTGACACTATACACTTATAGTAATAATAAAATATCACCGCCAATCATCCATGACTGACTCTGGATATCACCGCCAATCTTGATTTGAAACCACCGTTAATCGTATGACGACCAACCTTGCCAAATGTCAAGGGCTAATAGTAACCCCAGTTCTAGCAAAAACTCCATACGCCTTTCAACGATACGTATGTATGTCCAACCTTGACAACTAGGCCTTTCAACGATACCCAGGGTACTCGACCAGCAACCTTCCGGTCTTTTGGGTGCCCCTTTGTAACCCTACTCTGAGCCTGCTAGAACTTACGACAACGATGACAGCTCGGCCTACACATCTCTACTCACCTAACTCGACGAATTTTCATGACTTAAGCAACCTTCTCGAGCAACCATTATCCACTAACTCACGACCTTTGAGTTGAATCCACCCATTCGTTGATTTTCACCGATCAACGAACACATCACATCACTTCAAACATCCCCTTCTGGACTCTCGTCAAAGCCATCATCATCGTCGAACCAATCAACATCAGTATAAGGTTTATAATAGTACACAACATTCATACACACAAGCTAAGGAAACCAACTACAGCACTTAAGCCATCTAACACAGCGTTTAAAAGCGCTGCTAAAAACATGACCGATCAGAGTATAGGTCGACCCAACCCATATGACTGGCCCAACCCATCACCTTCTAACCGACCCGATCCACTCTAGGTCGACAAGAATCAGGTTCCTTCTGGCTTCTAAACTCAACCGATCCACTATCGACTGATCCACCTCAGAGGACTAGGCTGCCCTAGTGAGAGGCCGACCCATTTCCTCCTCAACTAACTTCCCTAACCGGTCCAGTTAGCACCGAACCACTTCACTCCAGTTCGACCAACCCATCCAACTAGAGTTTGCTTCAACGTCAAAGACTTTAGGTCGAGCCAATCCACCATCCTCTAACCGACCCGACTAGTCTCCTACTGACCGATCCATTAACTCCATCTATATTCTCCTTAGTTGACCGACCCCACCAGATCTGACCGATCCGACCTATTCTATTAGGACCGATCTGTTCTGACTTGTTCTCCAAGACAGGATATGAGACCAACCCAATCCACTTATGGCCGACCCGATCCATTTCCTGCACATCTCCACTCCAACTCCGATTTCAACCAAATCTTCGCCAAATGACGAATCCAACGAAACCGACTCAAACAAAATCATCAAACACAATCATAAACATGTCAAAACATTTCTAGCAACACGAATATGGTGATAACCACAAAAATGATGTAAATCTCACCAAAAACCACCAAAACCCACTAAAATGAACATATGATCTAAATGAGTGATCTAACTTACTTAAACATGTGATATGTCATGAAACTAACGGTTAAAACTTTCTAAATAAGATCATAAGGTGATTCATATGAAAATGGACATGTGATGGTGTAAATTTATGGTAAAACATTTCAATTTGATGAGAAACATGTACAGACACTCATATACTTCATTGCATTCATGTGAGAGATGTAAATCACTCACCGATTTGCCAAAACAAACTAAAATCAATGAAATAGGAATCTGGACAGTAAGCACCTCGCACCAATCACCTTGATCTGGTGAACTCTTGCTTTGATTGATGTAGACCAGGCCTCCAATGGTGCAGATCTATGATTTCCCTCCTTGGATTTGGATTTTTAATGGTGGAAAGGTGTTAGAGGAAGGAGGAGCACAAGACCACCCAATGAGGAAATGAAAAACTAAACTATTTCCCATATCCCTCACCCCCTATTTATACCTTCCAATCAGCCCACTAATAGGCCTCTCCAATTCAGCCCATTATGGCCTACCAAATTTGGACAGCCTACTGAAAAATGTTAAAACAATGATTTCTCCCAAATCGCTGAGCCAAATCCTTAATGTAACCACTCTACGGAAAGGCAACCATCAATTTCTTTCCAATGGCATAGGTCTCATGCTCTGATTCGACCTAAGTCAAAAATTATGCCTTGTACAAGACTGATAGGGGCAAAATGGCCATAAACAAAATCGATAAAAATTATTGACATGTCTCACATCCCCATAAGAAACATATCAAAAGATGAGAATGATCCAACCCTAAGGGAATAAAATAAAAATATTTTACGATTTTCCGACATGTGAAATGTGGGTTGTTACATTCTCCTCCCCTTAAGAATTTCACCCCCGAAATTTCAAGTAAACATGAGCAACCACAACAATTCTGCATGCCTATCATCCATGAGAAACCAATTCTATCACCCAAACTAGCAACCATCAAGCCATGCATCCATAGCTTTATCCAAGCACGCTGAATTCTATCAAACAACAACAAGATACAACGACATAACGATGATACGATTAAAGGGTCCTACCGATGAACAGTTCTGGATGAGTCGCCTTCATACTCTCTTCCGACTCCCATGTATAATTGTCGCCATCTTCACTCCATTGTACCTTGACTAGCTTAACAGCCTTCCTCCTAAGCTATTTCGTGTCATTTCCCACAACACGAAGCGGCTATGAGGTTTCGCAACTGCGGTCTCAACTTCTAGGTCTTCTACTGCTCTGGAGATACCACCACATTCGAGTCATGCACAAATTTCCATATAAATGACACATGGAACACATTATACACATTAGACATCTTCTTGGGTAACTCCAATCTATATACGAGCTTTCCAATTCACTCGACTATCGGAAACGGTCCAATGAACCTTGGAGCTAACTTTCCTTTGCTGCTGAATCGAACCACATGCTTCAACGGTGAAATCTTTACGAAAACCATATTGCCAACGTCGAATTCCAAATCCTTACGATGCTTATCGGCGTAACATTTATGATGATATTTGGACACTTTCATTCGTTGTCGAACAATCTCGATGCAATCCGAGGTCTCTATAATCATCTCTGGCCCAAGTACCAACTTATCTCCAGTTTCTAGCCAACGTGCCAGAGAATTGCACGGTCTCATATACAATGCCTCGTATGGTGCCATCTCAATGTTAGACTGGTAGCTATTATTGTACACAAACTCAATTAGATGTAGATGGTCTTCCTTTGATCCTCCAAAATCCAACACACAAGCTCTTAGGAGATCTTCCAAAACTTGATTGACTTTCTCAGTCTGACCATCAGTTTGGGGATGATATGTCGTACTCAAGCACAACTCGATTCCCAAAGCTTCTTGCAAACTCTTCCAAAATCCACTAGTGAATAACAAATCTCGATCACTCACTATACTCTTTGGGATGCCATGGAATCTAATAATCCATTTCACATAAAGTTCAGCCAGCTTCGCGTTGTCCTAGTCGACTTGTGTTGAAATCGAAATTGGTTCACAACACTAAGGGTGCAAATGTGCACTTCACCAATTATGGTTGGAATTAAAATATGAGGCCACAATCACAAAATAAAAGTATAAAAATGGAGACAAGAGGATTTTTATAGTGGTTCGATTCAATATGAATCTACGTCCGCTTCTAATTGAATCTCATTATGATATTTTGGCTTACAAAATACGAATTTTCCTTCATTACATTCATTTCTCTCTTTTAACTTTCTTTATGATCTAACTTTTCTTGAATTTAGCAAGGAATTGATAGGATCTCTAGCTTTGGAGTGGTAGAAGTATGGATCTTCAATCACTTAAGCGCTTTGACCCTTCTTCATGATTTGATAGGAGTTTTGCGTTAGATCCGGATTTAGAGTGGATTGGAGAAGATATGAGATTGCTTGAATGATGTTGGAATTATTTATCATGTAGCTTGAATGAGATTCAAGGTTCTTTGATTCAATTGGAGAGAGCTTTAATGATCATTGACATGAATTTGATCTACATGAGGTTGGAGAAGAGTTGTTGAATCCATAGAAGCCATTAAAGAAGTTGTAGGTGAACTTTGAATTTGGCGGCACCTCCTTGTAGGAACGAATTCTCGGTCCCTCCTTCATGTGAATTATCAGGGGTATTTATAGTTGAAGTTAAGGGTGAGTGGTACACTTGTAACTTTAGGTGTATGGTTGGTGGTCTACAAGTTGGTGCGGGCTAGCATATACTGGCGACCTAATATGTGTGCAATCCAATACATAATGTAAATATCCATGTCAGCTTTACTTTATTGCTTCCCACGATCTAACAGTACCTTCACGAGCTAAATGCACGGACTCTGTGTCATAAAGATATACAGCAAATAACAGCTGTCACTAACAGCTTAGATATACATGTGGGCCAACTCAAGAAATTACCTCAAGCACACTTAACGGGCTAAAATATTTCATGCACCAGTGGCCTAAAGAAAATGCGAGCTAATAACATTCCGCGATCTAAAAAATATATGTGAACTAGCTGCTTTACTTCCACATCGCAAAGATGTTCCACTCCTTCATGACAGGTGGCAACGTGCTTCCATGACTTGGCGCGAGGCTCTGAACGATCTAAGCATTATGCTTCCTTCTAAAGGCTGCTTCATTCAAGTTATAGCATGCCACATGGCACATCTTTGGAATGCTGAGGACGAATGAGCCTTCACATGCATCTTGAATGGTTTTAATGACCTAATCTTTGTACATCTCACAATGGCCTAAACCTATTTCAGTCCTTGCGACCTAAAATAGTGCCAGCGACCTATGGTCGTGTTGACGACCTAAGTGGTCGAGCGACCCAAAGAAAATGGTGCTGTGGACACTGATATGCTGCCATCATATGAGTTAAGACAGTCCGTGCCTTTCGCTCCTTCAACATGTTGCCATGCAATGTACTACTCCTTTCCTGCTATAACAACAATGCCTTATATTCATCAAATTGAGTCATATATGTACTTTTCTTGAATTATCGTTGTCTCTTTTGTTGTTTTAGAAAATTGTGACTCATGTGTGCACGTAGTGGAACATATTCTCATATGTCAATATATGCATGCTTGACCTTAAGGCGCAGAACGAGCTTAGGATGATGTTCCAGACGGCTTAAAGTTAGATACGGTTTAACTTTTAGGTCGTAGGTCGTGTTAGTGACCTCTTTCAGGTCGCGCCCTCTTGGTTTGTGCCGACAACCTTGCTTAGGTCATCCCCGAAATTTGTTTACAAAAGTTTCTTATGTGTTTGTCTTCATAGCCGCTTGTCAACGTTTGTGAACGCTCTTTAATTCTGAACCGCGTTTTAACAACAGGGTTAACATTTGCTCCTCGAAGCTTGTGTTTCTCGCTTGTGAGAAATGCAGGTTTCGAAATAAACACATTTTGCGTTGAGACTCGGTTATGGCCTTTTGCTTGCTGTGGCAAATTATGACTTGCACCTATATGCCCCATGCCACCTGTTCAGAAATTAAAACAAGCATTTGCTCGATTTTGGACTTATAATCCACCATCAACTGTCCATATCGATGGCGGATTAGTTAAATTATTAGCTAATTTTATTTTGAACTGAATAAAGTATTTGCACAGGATTATTTTATTTGACGGTTTAAAAATCATCAAACATTATTTGCACAAGTACGATATTCTAATTCGAATTCGCATTAATGCTTAAAATCAATTAATTGACTAAAGCCGATTGTGGATTTCAAACGTTATTGTTTCGATGACTTATATGATAGTATACGACATTTCTCACTTGGGAAATGTGTATCTGAGAGATTTTGACTTCTTTTAGGAGAAGACTTGAATATTTATGCCCCTATTTTTAGGATGTCGTTATCAGTCTTCTCTACGGGAAGTATCTTGGATTTCATGCCCGTATTTGGGCTAAAATTTAACACTTGTTGTGTCTATGATTTTCAGACATTCCACAAGTTAGGTGGTTATCGTCCAAACTCCGTTTATAATCTTGCTTGGTTAATTCATTAATTGGAGACTTTAGCCCCTCAATTATACTGATTAATCCAAGCATCGGTAATTTTAAAAGGAGCGCCCCTAGAAAGGACTTTGGTTACAAACCCCAATCCTCGTTGTTATCGCATTAGGTACTTCCTAATTCTCACGATCAATTGGGTACCCTCGGAACGGTATTTGCTTTAAACCCTAATGTTTGTCGTTATCGCATCAGGTACTTCCTGATTCTGATGATCAATTAGGTGCCCTTGGAAAGGTCTTTTCTTTAAACCCAATGTTTGTCGTTATTGCATCAGGTACTTCCTGATTCTGACGATCAATTGGGTTCCCCTGGAGAGGTCTTTTCTTTAAACCCCAATGTTTGTCGTTATCGCATCAGGTACTTCCTGATTTTGACGATCAATTGGGTGCCCCCGGAGAGGTATTTTCTTTAAACCCCAATGTTTGGCGTTATCACATCAAGTACTTCCTGATTCTGATGATCAATTGGGTGCCCCTGGAGAGGTCTTTTCTTTAAACCCCAATTTTTGTTGATATTCGCATCAGGTACTTCCTGATTCAGACGATCAATCAGGTGCCCCCGGAGAGGTCTTTGCTTTAAACCTGTAACAACCCGGAAAATCTGAGCCAGTTTAAAAATTTTAAATTGGCCATTTTAGTGAATTTTTAATATTTAAAATAAATATTTTAAATAATAATGATGAAAAGTATGTTTGAATCGATGTTTGAAAGTGAATATAATTATTTTGAATTATAAACAAGGCCTAAAATGGCGCGGCAGTTTCAAAATTTGAATTCAAACTTTGACTGATTGTACCGGGTGCAAAATAAAACGGATTTTAGTGAAACCAAAAATATTTAAATCTGTTAGAGAATATCTTTCTAACGAATCTGAAAAATCGAAGTTTCATAGCGAGAGTCAAAAGTTATGGCCAAATGAATTTTCAGAAAGGTCGCTATAAAATTTATATCGCCCGTGAAAATAGACATTTTGCAAACGACCTCGGAATTCAACGAAACCACTTTTGTTGTTTCCGGGATGTCAAATTATTGCTAGGTTTCAAATTTCATAATTTTTGAAGTTAATATGTGAGCGTGGCAGAAGAAAATGTATTTGGTGAATTTATGTTAAATTGGATCGAGCAGAAAAGGGCCATTTTTCAAACGATCTCAAAATTCGACGAAACTAGTTTTGTTGGGACCGTATCATCAAAACATATCTAGATTTATTTTTCAGGAATTTTTAGAATCAGTATGTGGCCCCAGCAAATCGAAATGTACATTTGAATTAAATATTGAATGTTTTATATTTTAATTTGAAGAGAAACTGACTGAAACAATCGAATGGGCCTACGAAACATATCCCATTGTGTTCGGAATGGGGGTATTTAGCTAGGGATGACAGTCGTTGGGTTTGGATTGGAGTTCGTAGGAGATAAGGGGTAATTTGGAAATTTAAAAATATATAAATAAATAAAAAATCCTATTGGCCTGTTCATTCCTTCTGTCTCCCTGTATCAGCAACGACGAACGGCGGGTTTTCTTCAAACCTTCCCTCCCCGATTCCTCCCCCTACAAGCCAAATCAGCCAACGCCCAAGTTGGGTATTTTGAAGCGCTGCCTCCCCTCTTCAAATCCGACCTAGCCTCGACCTCCCTCGCCTTGTCTTCGTCGAGAACGGAGCCCGCAAAGTTCGACGGCGTCGAACGTGATTCCGCCGCCATCTGGAGCTCGAGCTGAGCAAAACCCACCTCGTCGGGAAGCCCTCTCGTAGGCGGAGGTCGTGGTTAACCCCGATCAGCCCCTAACGCAACGGATTTCGCGAGGGATCGAAACCTAGTTTCGAACAAAATAGTGGAGGTAACGGTTATATTAATTAAACTATTCTATAGCACTTTAAAGCTCTACGGTTTTTGATTTCACTGTAAAAATCATATCTTTCTCATTTGTTGACGAAATTCAGTGAAACAAGAGACAGTGGACTCATGTGGACGTCATCTACATTTTAGAAGAGACCGCATATTTTTCTGAGCCTTCTGCTATTTTTGGAGGAGTGGAACCCAATGTGAGATTTCTAATTTATAAACGATATGGAAAACAACGATGTATAAATTATATAGTCGATATATGAGTAATATAAGCGTTGTACACCTCATGTGTAAGCGTTGTATAAGTTGTATGTTCGATGTATAAGTTATATATGCGTTGTAAAAATTATATATGCGTTGAAATAAATTGAAATGAAAGTGAAATATATATATATATATATACACACACACTCCCCTCGTCCATAGACCATGGACGATATATTGGTTGTGATATTGTTTGGATTATTGGTTGATGTGGAATTTGGTGAATATCATGAATTGTTGAATTGAAATGATTGATTGTGATTGAAATCCCAATAGGATTAGTATATGGGAAAAATTCGCCTGCGTGCGAACTAGATATTGAAAATCCCCATTGTCAAAAACCGCGAGGTTTTAAGGTAGAGCGAGGAGCCGTACTAATGACAGTGCCGGTTTTAACTACGCTGCCGAAATTTTCAATAATATTCATGTGTTAGAATTATTTTCATGTGTTGAAACTATATTCCTGTGTTGAACAGAAATTCATGTATTGAATGAGTTCGTGTTTTGAAATAAATTGTTTTACAATAAAAATCACATTTTTATTATATGTATAGCCTATATAAAATATTAGTATTTTAAATAAATTGTTTTAACACCAAAAATAACATTTTTACCTTATGTATAGACTATATAAAATAATCGTGTTTTGAAATAAATTGTTTTACAATAAAAATCACATTTTTATTATATATATAAACTATAGAAAATATTCATATATTGAATAAAGGACCAGAACGATAAAGATCATATTTTTATGGTATGTGTGAAGTCGAAAACGTTCATGTGTTGAATATATAGATTGAACAATAAAATCTACATTTTTATTGTGAATGTGAAGTGTTAAAAATGGTGATGTGTGGAATAAAAATTTTTGATGATAAAAATGACATTTTTATCAAGTATATGAAGTGAATATAGTTTTGAAATCAAAGGAAGAATTATATTTATATATTTATATACAAATATAATTAAAATATAGTTAATAACGAAGCTGCAATTTGTGTTTTGAAACCGTGATTTCAAACGATTAGTGCGGGAGACCCGACCATCGGATTTTCCCGAAACCACAACCGTTGGGTTCGCCTTGGAAATATCTCTCCAACGGCACCAACTTTGTTAAGATCCAACGGTTGGATTGTCTGGAATGTTTAATTCAAATATGAAGAAAAACAGCGCCAGAATCGATTATATATATATATAATTAAATTA
Organism: Allium sativum; assembly: GCA_030737875.1. Classification (NCBI taxonomy): domain Eukaryota; kingdom Viridiplantae; phylum Streptophyta; class Magnoliopsida; order Asparagales; family Amaryllidaceae; genus Allium; species Allium sativum. The sequence continues at coordinate 52,074,601 of CM060920.1, read as the reverse complement.
AATCGAATAACAACGCTGCTGTTCGTATTTTGAAATCGTAACTTCAAACGATTAGTGCGGGAGATCCGACCATCGGATTTTCCCAAAACTGAAACCGTTGGATTCGTTTTGAAAGGATCTTTCTAATGATATAAAATTTGTGAAGATCCAACGGATAAATTTTCAGGTATGTGTAAATCAAATCTGAAGGAAAACAGCGCCATGGCCGCGTTATGGCCTGAAGCGTCGTTTGAATGAATTGGCTATTTTTAAATCAATAAAAATAGCGATAAATCGTGATAAAATATTATAAACGATATGGAATGGAAATAAACTGAATTTACTCAGTTTATGTGATATTTGATGGTTGAATGTGTTTGGCGTGAAAATTATATTAAAGAGCAGAATTAGTGATATCGAATAATTTAACCATTGAAATGAATTGATTTGAAATTCTAAATATACATGAATTATTTGAAAAGGCCGAGTTGATCCTCATTTCAAATAATTGATCGACGAGTGAAAGTCGAAGAGATGAAGACGGTGCAAGACCGATGATCTTCACGTCGAATGGAGGGGTGCTACTGATGCTCATGATAGGAGTAGCTACCTTGAAGGGATTGAAGTAGTAGCCGTCCGGACGTACTTGTGGATTGTACGGATGTTGCGAGGTATTGAGTGCCTACGGTTTCGTTCAGACCCAGAACGAACTTGTAAATGGACTGTGTGTTTGACACTGGATTTTGTTCTGTGCTGATTGATCTCTATTAAATATATATCTATTTGGCGGCGGAGAATTTATTCTATTGCTTAACACCCTTCTCTGAGACGTACGAGCTCAGAGATTATATATCGATAGAAATCAGTCGCACGGAGTGAATTGCCTGTGTGGCATGCCTAAGTGGCAGGTGATCAAGGCTTCTGTTGAAAAGAAAAGTCTTGTGGTTGATGATCAAAGCATGTCCTATGTGGCATAGCTTTGTGTATAACGTTGATTCGCGAGCCTCACACCCCGGTATGGACCAGAAACGGGAGAAGGATCCAGGGAGGACATGCGTTTCTTTCTAGCTAGGGTGGTGCCAGTGACCTACCAGCCCTGACATTTATATTATTTTCACATGTGTGGTTGTTGCTGTTGCGAGGCGCCCCGGATATATCGGTCGATCCAGGACCGATGGAGTCATTGGGCTCATTCACGCCCCAAAGGGCGGGGAAACGCGATGTTCAGGCATTTTAATCCACATCGGTGGACCGGCCCTGTGGCTCCTAAGGCTTGACTGAGTACTTGCCTGAGACATGGTAGGCTAGATTGTCTCGAATTCGGTGAGGACTATCTTTTGCCTTGGTTCATGATGGAAATCCAACTTCCAAATACGACACCGTGCGGTTTTGATTGTATACCTATTTATGGCGACATAGTGGTATGGGGCATTAATGCCATCTATGATTGATACTTATGATTTGAAATTGTTTTTGAAACATATAAACACTAGTAATAATATAAAATGCTTTTGTTTTATTCGTATCAAACATATTTTGGCCATTATAAGGTAAAACTCTATCCTCTGGTTTGTGTTGCATTGTGTGATGGGAACTGAGTCGTATAATGGATTCATTTTTATAAAGAGCATTGCGATGTTTAAAAGATTTATTTGTTTTAAAGCACTGGCAATCCAATGGAGTAAACCCATTCCGCGAAAGTGGCGTGGTCTTGTGATTAGCCATATTGTAAAATGTGTTAAGTAGATTTCTCATACCAGTCCCATGACTGACTCTTAGTTTGTTTCACTTGCAAACTCGGGTGCCCCTTTTCCTACACGGGTAGCCTTGTATTCAGGTTTTAGCAGGCTCTTTCTGGATAGCTGGAGCTGAAGATGGATTCTATCATTTATCTCTTTTTATGTTGTTCAGCTCCTATTGTACATATTATGTTTGTTTTCCGCTGTAAACATTTTATGTATAGCTGAACTGTATTTTGTACTAAGTATGATCCTATATACTGTGTAACTCTGATGATTATATTTATCCAGTGTATTCTATTGTACATTATCTGGTGTATTTAATTATTTCTGTTCTGCTGTTATCTGTTTATGTGTTATATTCCAAAGATTACCCTTGCCACCGTCTAATGGGGTTTGGGGTCGTCACAAAACCCCAATGTTTATCGTTATCGCATCAAGTACTTCCTGATTCTGACGATTAATTGGGTGACCCCAGATAGGTCTTTGCTTTAAACCCCAATGTTTGTAGTTATCGCATCAAGTACTTCCTGATTCTGACGATCAATTGGGTGCCCCCGGAGAGGTCTTTGCTTTAAACCCCAATGTTGTTCTTATCGCATCAGGTACTTCCTGATTCTGATGATCAATGGGGTGCCCCCGGAGAGGTCTTTGGTTTGTACTAGTCCTTCCAGCGTGTTTGCCGGTCCTTCCAGCCTGATGTTGGTACTTCCAACATCAGGTTTGTCAGTCCTTTCGACTTGGTGCTGGTCCTTCCAAATCGTTTTCCTGTCCTTCCGGCCTGATGTTGGTACTTCCAACATCAGGTTTGTCGGTCCTTCCGACTTAGTGCTGGTCCTTCTAGCGCGTTTGCCAGTCCTTCCGGCTTGGTGATGGTTATTCCAGCCCTAGGTTGGCTCTGATTCCCTTGTTGGCCGTTTGACTTGGCTGGCTATTTTGGATTGTGCATCGAAGCTTTGAACTTTCACTTAGAGGAATGCCTCTTCAATGAAAGTTACAATGTTCTTGTTTATTTTTCGTGGCGCTTGTTCATTGTTTGAATCTTTGTGACTTTTCCCATTCACTTCTCAAGGCGGTGCTTTTCTATTCTTGTATTTGTGCATGTTGACATTTACAACATTTGGTACTTGAGTTAGTGTTGATGGGGTCGTTATGCTTTGTCTGATTCTGAAGGAACAAGCACTCGACAGATTTCCTGCAACATGGAATCATTTTTAATCAAGTTTTGAATTTACTTGAGTTTTGGAAGCTAGAAATTAATTCAGACAGATATGCTCTTAATCGTAGAGCTAAAGTTTTATACATCACTTGCAGGTTATTACAGACTGTTTACAAGAAGTTTTGAATATAATAGAAAGTAGAACACGAAATAAAGCATGAACTAAAGCAGGAAATAGAGCATGAAGTAAAGTAGTGACGATGTTGATTGCTTATTCTGGGCCATTGGAACTGAAGCACAATCAGCAGTTATCAGTTGATGATCAGCCTTGGCATGGTCTGAACAAAAGCTTCATTGTTTGTTGCCCCCTGGCCCTAGGGATTCGGGACAATTTTTGAGGACTGTGGATTTTTTTCACATATTGTTGCAGACGATTCTTTCTAATCATCTTTTCGATCAGAGACCTCAAATGCCTATACTCATTGGTGTTATGGCCTGGCTGATTATGAAATCGGCAGAATTTTCTGGAATTTGCTTGATGGTCATTGATTTTCTGAGGTTTAGGTATTGGATAATCTTCAGTGCCTTTGGTTGCAGCAAAGATGTTTTATGAAGTGTCATTTAAAGGTGTTAGCTCTGATGGATTGGAAAAGCGCGGCTTCTTGCCATCTTGATTTCCCTTTTCGTCGCCTCATCTTTTCTGACCTCCAGTATTTTTCTGATTGTATTGAGTAGCAATATTTTTGGGAGATTCGAGAAGTGGTTTAGCATTGATAATCTGAAGGGGTACTGGACCAGTTTCAACTCTCATGTACTCCTTGGGTTTTTTATAGAATTTCTCGAGTGTGCTTGGCTCTTTCATTTTAATCCATTTACCAAATTTGTGTTTCTCGTCTATAGCGCCGATTAGAGACATTAAGATCATGCGAGTTCGGGATTCCCTACTTCAGATACATCATCATTAAACCTTTTGAGGAAGGCTTTGACAGATGCTCCTAGATTTTTCTTTATGGACGTAAGAGAGATAACGTCCTTAGCTTTCATAGCTTGCAACCTGAACTGCTCGTTGAATTTCCGAGCCAAATCATCAAATCGATCGATAGATTTGGGCGGCAGCCTCGTAAACCATAACAATGCGACACCTTCTAGATAGAGAGGGAAGCACAAGCATTTGATCTCGTCCGTTGCCTTGGCTGCATTCGTGTGCCACTCGTATTTGTACAAGAAGTGATTTGGATCTGAAGTCCCATTATACGGAGGCAGAGTAGGATGGGTGAACTTTTTGGGGAATTCAGCTTTGCGGATCCTCTTTGTGAATGGATTTTTGCCAATGGAGAAGTCCCATTCTCTTTCACTACCCTTGCGAGGCATGTTATCCTTCATGATTTGCTTTACCACATCCGCGATATATTCCTTCGAGTTGCATTGTTCCGGAGAACGGGCTTCGATCTCTTTTCCGGATGACCATCGTGGCAAGCGATCGTGTTTAAAGGATCTAGGTCGTTTACTTTCACTACGGGAAGGTGCCCCCTTGACGGAACTTGCAACTCGTTGGTTATTTCAATCAAAATGGTTTATAGCTTTCAACTTTGGGTCTTCGACATTAGCGTCATTTTGGTCAACAAATCCTTCCAAGTTATTATTTTGAGGATCAGAGGCTGATGAGTTTGCATTCTCTTCGAGGTTGACATGGATTTGCGGAGGAGGAGCGGGATTTGCTTGAGTGTTTAGGAGAGCGCTCACTTTATTCATCAAAGCTTGATCAGCATCCACGAGGGTTTTATTAGCATCGATTAAGGCCTTATTGGAAACTTCCATTCGTTTGCTCAAGTTAGCGACAACGGCATCTAATTCTGCTTTGGTTACTACAGCCCCGGACATCGAATTTTTTCAAACTTCGAAACGGTTAGTGAGTGGAGTAGCTTTGTCATTGATAACATTGTTATTTTCTTCAACAGCATTGGTAGCTGTCTTCTTAGATTTGGCCATAATTTAGGAGAAAGATGCGGTTTAGAACTTTAATGGCAAGGCGTTCAATTTTATGAGAGTGTGATACGAGGTAGGAGATGCGAACGCGGCCCCACGGTGGGCGCCAAATGTTGAAACTGAAATTGCACAACACCAAGGGTGCAAATGTGCACTTCACCAATTCTAGTTAGAATTAAAATATGAGGCCACAATCGCAAAATAAAAGTATAAAAATGGAGACAAGAAGTTTTTTATAGTGGTTCGATTCAATATGAATCTACGTCCACTTCTAATCGATTCTCATTATGATATTTGAGCTTACAAAATGCGAATTTCCCTCATTACATTCATTTCTCTCTTTTAACTCTCTTTATGACCTAACTTTCCTAGAATTTAGCAAGGAATTGATAGGATCTCTAGCTTTGAAGTGGTAGAAGTATGGATCTTCAATCACTTAAGTGCGTTGACCCTTCTCCATGATTTGATAGGAGTTTTGCGTTAGATCCGGATTTAGAGTCGATTGGAGAAGATATGAGATTGCTTGAATGATGTTGGAATGATTTATCATGTAGCTTGAATGATATTCAAGGTTCTTAGATTCAATTGGAGAGAGTTTTAATGATCATTGACACGGATTTGATCTACATGAGGTTGGAGAAGAGTTGTTGAATCCATAGAAGCCATTAAAGAAGTTGTAGGTGAACTTTGAATTTGGCGGCACCTCCTTGTAGGAATGAATTTTCGGTCCCTCCTCCATGTGAATTATGAGGGGTATTTATAGTTGAAATTAAGGGTGAGTGGCACACTTGTAATTGGGTGTATGGTTGGCGGTCTAAAAGTAGTGCGGGCTAGCATATACTGGGCGACCTAATATGTGTGCAATCCAACACATAATGTAAATATTTACGTCAGTTTTACTTTATTGCTTCCCACAAACTAACAGTACCTTCACGAGCTAAATGCATGGGCTCTGTGTCCAAAAGATATACAGCAAATAATAGTTGTCACTAACAGCTTAGATATACCTGCAGGACAACTCATGAAATGACCTTGAGCACGCTTAACGGGCTAAAATATTTCATGCACCAGTGGCCTAAAGCAAATGCGAGCTAATAGCATTCCGCGGTCTAAAAAATATATGTGAACTAGCTGCTTTACTTCTACATCGCAAAGATGTTCCACTCCTTCATGACAGGTGGAAACGTGCTTCGATGACTTGGCGCGAGGCTCTAAACAATCTAAGCATTGTGCACCCTTCTAGAGGCTGCTTCATTCAAGTTATAGCATGCCATATGGCACATCTTTTGAATGCTGAGGACGAATGATCCTTCACATGCATCTTGGATGGTCTTAATGACCTAATATTTGTACATGTCACAATGGTCTAAACCTATTCCACTTCTTGCAACCTAAAATAGTGCCAGCGACCTATGGTTGTGTTGATGACCTAAGTGGTTGAGCAACCCAAAGAAAATGGTGCTGTGGACACTGATACGCTGCCATCATATGAGTTAACACAATTTGTGCCTTTCGCTCCTTCAACATGTTGCCATGCAATGTATGGTTCCCATCCTGCTATAACAACAATGCCTTATATTCATCAAATTGAGTCATACATGTACTTTTCTTGTATTGTTGTTGTCTCTTTTGTTGTTTTAGCAAATTGTGATTCATGTGTGCACATAATGGAACATATTCTCATATGTCAATATATGCGTTCTTGACCTTAAGGTGCAAAACGAGCTTAGGATGATGTTCCAGACGGCTTAAAGTTAGACACAGTCAAACTTTTAGGCCGTAGGTCGCGTTAGTGACCTCTTTCAGGTCGTGCCCTCTTGGTTTGTGCCGATAACCTTGCTTAGGTCGTCCCCAAAATTTGTTCACATAAGTTTCTTATGTGTTTGTCTTCACATCCGCTTGTCAACATTCGTGAAAGCTCTTTAATTCTGAACCGCGTTTTAACAATGGGTTTAACAACTTGACAGGAATGAATCTTGCACTTTTTATCAAGCAATCCACAATAACCCAAATCCCTTCATCTCCTGTCCTGGTTCTAGATAGTCCATCGATAAAATCCATTGATATTTGCTCCCACTTCCATGTAGGAACTTCCGATGGCTGAAGCAAACCACTTGGCTTTTTCTGTTTAGATTACACAAACTGACAGTTCATGCATTTGGAAATGAACTTTCCAATATCTCGCTTAGTCCCCTCCCAGTAGTAAATTCTCTTCATGTCCTAATACATCTTATTACCACCGGGATGAATCATCAACTTCGAGTGATGACATTCTCTCAGAACCTCATCTCTCAATCCATCAATATCAGGAACAATTAAACGCCCTTGCTTCCGAAGCCAACATTCTCGATCGACATCGAACTCTTTATCTTCTTGTTCTAGCTTCTAGATAAACTCGACAAGCTTTGCATCTCGATTTTGGCTCTCGCCAATCCTTTTGATGAGAGTAGGTCTTATCGATAAGCTTGCCAACATTTTAGGTTCCAACTCATACTTTGGACTGAAATCAAACCTTGCCAAATACTCAAGGCTCTTCCATTCCGAACATATCGCTCCCAAACTTGTGTGTCTTTGACTAAATGCATCTGCAATTGCATTACCTTTACCAGGAGTATCAGATATATCAAAATCATACGATGCCAGAAACACTAACCATCGTTGCTGCCGAAGACTCAAATCCATTTAGGAAAAAAGATACTTCAACGACTTGTGATCTATAAACAACACGAATCGAACTCCCAACAGGTAATGTCTCCATATCTTCAGAGAAAACACAATCGCTGCCAACTCCAAATCATGAGTTGGGTAATTCTTCTCATGCGGCTTTAGCTGTCGACTCGCGTAGGTCACAACCTTATCATTTTGCATTAGCACTGCTCCAAGACCAATATCACATGCATCGGTGTATATCACCATCTATTCATTCCCATTTGGAATGGTCAACACAGAAGCACTTGTCAATCTCTCCTTCAGAGTTTCGAACGCTTGTTCACACTTCACATCCCATGTGAACATTTGGTTCTTCTTCGTCAATCCTGTCAACGGTGCAACTATCTTAGAGAAATCCTTGATAAACCGTCGGTAATAACCCGCCAACCCTTCTCACATCTGTCGCATTTTTAGGTCTATCCCAGTCCTGGATTGCTTCTACTTTAGCGGGGTCAACCGCTATCCCATTTCCAGAAACTACATGGTCTAAGAACCTCACTTCACTCTTCCAGAAGTGACACTTCGAGAACTTGGCTTTCAGCTGATGCTTTCGCAAGATCTCTAACACAACTCTCAAGTGTGTCTTGTGTTCTTCCTCATTCCTAGAGTAAACCAGAATATCATCCACGAACACAAGCACAAACCTATTCAACTGATCTCTGAACACTCTATTCATAAGATCCACAAAGTACGCTGGCGCGTTAGTCAACCCGAATGGCATCACCAACCACTCGAAGAATCCGGATGGTGTCCTAAAAGAAGTCTTTGGCACATTATCCTTGGCCACCATCAATTGGTGAAATCCCATTGCCAAATCCATTTGAGAAAAAACTTTGGCTTCATGAAGCTGATCGAACAAGTCATCAGTCCTTGGATACAGATACTTGTTCTTCATAGTCACCTTGTTCAGCTTACGATAGTCCACACACAATCTTAACGAGCCATTTGCCTTGGTTGCAAACACGACCAGTGCACTCCATTCGGAAACCCTTCTCCGAATGAATCCCTTCCTTAGAAGATCACGAACTTGCACTTCCAACTCTTGATGTTCCTTAGGCGCCATCCGCCTAATAAGCATAATGATCGGTCTAGCATCTTCGACCAAATTGATCCTAAACTCGATCTCACGATGCGGCAGCAATCCTTTGACCCGTCAAAGACATCTACATACTCATTAGTGATCAGCTCGGATGACAGGTCTTCTTGTGGAATCCCAAGCGAATATAGATAACTCACGAAGACCCCGTCTTCGCGCTTACATCTAATCATCACCTTTCGCCCTTCCTCATCCCCGACCCTCACCTCTAGCTTCTCGCAATTCACCCTTGCCGCTTACCTCTTGAGCCAATCCATGCCCAAGATGATCTCATACCCAGTGAAGTTAATAACAAAGCCATCACACACAAAAGAGAAACCATGACTCGACAACACTAGACCACGGAAAATCATGCACAAACTGGACGAACCCCCAACTGGATTAGTCACGATTAATGATCTCACAAATCTCGGGTTCCAAACCTAAGCGACAAACAAGCTCATTGCAAATGAATGAATGCGATGCTCCAGTATCAAAAAGCACATGAACTGAAACACCATTAACAGAAAGAGTACCTTGCACCACGACACTCTTTCCCTTCTCCTCTATAGTAGGAGCTCTTGAATAAGTTGGCAAGGCTTCCAAAGCATATGCCTTCACAACCTGCTTGTCCTTAGCTGGTTCTGGACAGTCTTTCATCTCATGCCCAGGCTTTCTACACTTGAAGCACTTCCTTTCAGCTTTGGGGTTCTTGCACTCACTAGCAAAATGGCCTTTCTGTTGGAAGTTAAAGCAAACCACCTCACTCTTAGGCTTCTTTTGGCCATTCGTCCCTTTCTGTTTTTGCTACTTCCTCTTATTATTACCACCCTGCTGTGTCTTCTGATCTTCCTTAGGTGCAACAACAGGCATTTTTGATAAGGAGTATCCAAATAGACAAGCATACTTCGACAAAGCCTCAAAGTCAGAAATATAGTCAAGAACTGACCGACCATTCTGCTTAAGCTCCACGAATCTCTTAAACGGAATAGACTTTTGCACGGATGAGATAAACTTCGCTTCAAACTTAGCTTGGAACAGCTCCCATGAAATGTCCTCTTCAGGGGTCTCAAGTGTGACAGAGTTCCACCAGTCCATTGCTCTGCCCTCTAATTGCCTTGATGCAAGCTTTCTCTTTGTTGCATCATCAATGCCCAAGTCCTTGAAGATCCTAACACAAGTATCGATCAACCTCTGGACTTCTTCAACTGGTTCAGTGCCCTTGAATTTTTTTCCTCCCAATGAAAAAAAGTCTTTGCATAACTTTGCAAATTCTACATCTCTAGGCACTGGAACTCCAACATCCACAGTAATCGCCACATGAACGGGAACCCTATTCATGATCGTTGCCACCATGGCCTCGAACATGGCAGGGTAGTCTGATTCGCCACCATTTCCTCCTCCAGTATTAGCTCCCCTAGCAGCGTGTCTTGATGGTTGTCTATTCATTCTAAATCTTTAATTTAGAATAATTAGCCACTTCTAAGAAAAACTGCTAAAGAGATACAACCGCTACTACAATATATGCTGATGTATATAGTAAGCATCCAACTGAAATCTACAAGTACATCTCTCATACGTGATTACGTCTTTGAACTTTGGCTAAAATCATTAACCTGAGCTCTGATACCAAATGTGACGACCGCCCATAACCCCCGCACTAAACAAGAGGAATAATGTGCTGAAGGGTGTGCCAGGCAGCTATGGACGATCATCAGAGTAGGTAAACAACATCGAAACCTATCGTAGAACTCACAGCGCAAGGATAAAATATAATAGAACATATACAACAGGTAATAGTAATGAGGCATCATATATCAAACTTTAGAAGTCATTCTCAACATCATGAAAGGTTATCCAAATGATACCAAAGTTTGTACATAAGTCCTCACTATAACACTCATATAGTACTCAAACAACGGAAACAGAAATACTAGATAGTAATAAAACTGGTACGCCCGCCTCCTACTCGTCTACGCACAGCAGCACCTCACTAATCACCTGTAACCTACTACTTAGTATTCCCATCCACAACCGGATGAACAAATTTCAACAATAAAATATATGAGAAGGGTTAAATAAACATACTAATCTACCCACAACACCAGAGAAGAACTCAACCTTATCTTCACCACATTAGACAGTGGTAGCTTTTACTTTAAACCATTCAATCATTCATCTATGGAAACCAGAACACTCATTCAATCATGGCAAAGCACACATAACATCCAGATTATATCTCATGTAAACCGTCCTAATTGAATTCAACATCCCTCAAGCACAAGCCCTAAAGGCCTAAAGCAATATCAGACAAGCACCCAAGGAACATCTTCTTCGATGTTGGACAATCTACATAAGAAGGTACAAACAGAACAACCAATCATCCATGACTGACTCTGGATATCACCGCCAATCTTGATTTGAAACCACCGTTAATCGTATGAGGGCCAACCTTGCCAAATGTCAAGGGCTAATGGTAACCCCAGTTCTAGCAAAAACTCCATACGCCTTTCAACGATACGTATGTATGTCCAACCTTGACAACTAGCCCTTTCAACGATACCCAGGGTACTCGACCAGCAACCTTCCGATCTTTTGGGTGCCCTGTTGTAACCCTACTCTGAGCCTGCTTGAACTTACGACAACGATGACAGCTCGGCCTACGCATCTCTACTCACCTAACTCGACGAATTTTCATGACTCAAGCAACCTTCTCGAGCAACCATTATCCACTAACTCACGACCTTTGAGTTGAATCTACCCATTCGTTGCTTTTCACCAATCAGCGAACACATCACATCACTTCGAACATCCCCTTCTGGACTCTCGTCAAAGCCATCATCATCGTCGAACCAAACAACATCAGTATAAGGTTTATAATAGTACATAGCATTCATACACACAAGCTAAGGAAACCAACTACAGCACTTAAGCCATCTAACACAGCGTTTAAAAGCGTTGTTGAAAACATGACCGATCAGAATATAGGTCGACCCAACCCTTATGACTGGCCCAACCCATCACCTTCTAACCGACCTGATCCACTCTAGGTCGACAAGACTCAGCTTCCTTCTGGCTTCTGAACTCAACCGATCCACTATGGACTGATCCGAGGACTTGACTGCCCTAGTGAGAGGCCGACCCATTTCCTCCTCAACTAACTTCCCTAACTGATCCAGTTAGGACCGACCCACTTCACTCCAGTTCGACCAACCCATCCAACTAGAGTTTTCTTCAACGTCAAAGACTTCAGGCCGAGCCGATCCACCATCCTCTAACCGACCCGACCAGTCTCATACTGACTGATCCATTAGCTCCATCTATATTCTCCTTAGTTGACCGACCCGACCAGATCTGACCGATCCGACCTATTCTACTAGGACCGATCCATTCTGACTTGTTCTCCAAGACAGGATATGAGACCAACTCAATCCACTTATGGCCAACCCGATCCATTTCCTGCACAACTCCACTCCAACTCCGATTTCAACCAAATCTTCGCCAAATGACGAATCCGACGAAATCGACTCAAACAAAATCATCAAACACAATCATAAACATGTCAAAACATTTCTAGCAACACAAATATGGTGATTACCACAAAAATGATGTAAATCTCACCAAAAACCACCAAAACCCACTAAAATGAACATATGATCTAAATGAGTGATCTAACTTACTTAAACATGTAATATGTCTTGAAACTAACAGTTAAAACTTTCTAAATAAGATCATAAGGTGATTCATATGAAAAGGGACATGTAATGGTGTAAATTTATGGTAAAACATTCCAATTTGATGAGAAACATGTACAGACACTCATATATTTCATTGCATTCATGTGAGAGATGTAAATCACTCACCGATTTGCCAAAACAAGCTAAAATCAATGAAATAGGAATCTGGACAGTAAGCACCTCGCACCAATCACCTTGATCTGGTGAACTCTTGCTTTGATTGATGTAGACCAAGCCTCCAATGGTGCAGATCTATGATTTCCCTCCTTGGATTTGGATTTTTAATGGTGGAAAGGTGTTAGAGGAAGGAGGAGCACAAGGCCACCCAATGAGGAAATGAAAAACTAAACTATTTCCCATATCCCTCACCCCCTATTTATACCTTCCCATCAGCCTACTAATAGGCCTCTCCAATTCAGCCCATTATGGCCTACCAGATTTGGACAGCCTATTGTAAAATGTTAAAACAACGATTTCTCCCAAATCGTTGAGCCAAATCCTTAATGTAACCACTCTACGGAAAGGCAACCATCAATTTATTTCCAATGGCATAGGTCTCACGCTCTGATTCGACCTAAGTCGAAAATTATGCCTTGTACAAGACTGACAGGGGCAAAATGGTCACACAAGCTAAGGAAACCAACTACAGCACTTCTGCCATCTAACACAGCGTTTAAAAGCGCTGCTGAAAACATGACCGATCAGAATATTGGCCGACCCAACCCTTATGACTGACCTGACCCATCACCTCCTGACCGACCCGATCCACTATAGGTCGACTCGACCCAGCTTCCTTCTGGCTTTTGAACTCGACCGATCCACTATGGACCAATCCACCTCAGAGGACTAGACCGACCCAATGAGAGGCCGACCCATTTCCTCCTCAACTAACTTCCCTGACCGATCCAGTTAGGACCAACCCACTTCACTCCAGTTAAACCGACTTATCCAACTAGAGTTTGCTTCCACGTCAAAGACGTCAGACCGACCCGATCCACCATCTCCTGACCGACCCGATCCACCATCCTCTAATCGAACCGACCAGTCTCCCACTGACCGATCCATCAGCTCCATCTATATTCTCCTCAGTTGACTGACCCGACCAAATTTGACCGATCCGACCCATTCTACTAGGACCGATCCATTCTGACTTGATCTCCAAGATAGGATTAGAGACCGACCTAATCCACTTATGGCCGACCCGATCCATTTCCTGCACATCTCCACTCCTACTCCGATTTCGACCAAATCTTCGCCAAATGACGAAACCGACTCAACCAAAATCATCAAACACAATCATAAACATGTCAAAACATTTTTAGCAATAAGAATATGGTGACTACCACAAAAATGATGTAAATCTCACCAAAAGCCACTAAAATGAACATATGATCTAAATGAGTGATTCTACTTACCTAAACATGTGATATGACATGAAACTAACGGTTAAAACTTGCTAAATCAGATCATAAGATGATTCATATGAAAATGGACATGTAATGGTGTAAATTTATGGTAAAACATTCCAGTTTGATGAGAAACATACACTAACACTTATATACTTCATTGCGATCATGTGAGAGATGTAAATCACTCACCGATTTGCCAAAACAAGCTAAAATCAATGAAATAGGAATCCGGACAGCAAGCACCTCGCACCAATCACCTTGATCCGATGAACTCTTGCTTTGATTGATGTAGACCTAGCCTCCAATGGTGTAGATCTATGATTTCCCTCCTTGGATTTGGATTTTTAATGGTGGAAAGGTGTTAGAAGAAGGAGGAGCACAAGGCCACCCATGAGGAAATGAAAAACTAAACTATTTCCCATATCCCTCACCCCCTATTTATACCCTCCCATCAGCCCACTAATGGGCCTCTCCAATTCAGCTCATTATGGCTTACCAAATCAGGACAGCCAACTGAAAAACCTTAAAACAGTGATTTCTCCCCAACCGCTGGGCCAAATCCTTAATGTAACCATTCTACGGAAAGGGAACCATCAATTTTTTTCCAATGGCACAAGTCTCACCCTCTGATTCGAACTAAGTCCAAAATTATGCCCTGTACAAGACTGACAGAGGTAAAATGGTCACAAATAAAACTGATAAAAATTATGGATATGTCTCACATCCCCATAAGCGACATATCAAAAGATGAGAATGATCCAACACTTAGGGAATTAAATAAAAATATTTTATGATTTTCCGATACGTAAAACGCGGGCTGTTACAATATACATCACAATTACACTCACATATATACCCAAACATAATATTACACCCAAATCAAGCACATAGCATCACCAATACATTACATAACCCAACATCAACATATCAAAATAAATCGTCATCAAACATAACGTCCAAACCATCATCACCAACACAGCAGCAACTTATACAAATCATCATAATGTATCAAGCAAAATCCTCACCCATTCTCAAAGCGTATATGTACATATATGTATATGTATATATATATATAACATCAAAACATACTAACCTCAACTTATTCTCCCGCGGAAGACGATGAAGGAAACGTATCGTACTGGGCAATGAACTCCGCAAAACGCTGTGTAAGCTGCTCCATCTGCTCTTCGTGGCGGCGATCACGCTCATTAAGCTCGGCGATCTAGACTCGTAGTTATGCAATCTCCTCCTTGTCCTAAGCCCTCTAGTACGATTGTTGAGATGTCCTAATGTGTAAATAATTTTAGATTTTCAGTATTTCATAATAGCAATTCAAGTAAATTTCGGTTTTTATTATAAATTTTAGTTTCTATTACAGCTTGGTACCAAAAACCATAGCGTCTGTTCCGGGTTGGTGGATCCATGACAGCCTCAAAAATCATATCCTTATCCTTGATAGTCAACTCGGTATTCCCAGTGTCCTCAAGCATCTGTGCCCTTTGTTGCTGAAATTTTTCCTGTTAGACAAAATACAATTGAACTTAGATAACACTATTTTAATTAAGTTATAACTTTAAGTTAATTATGTTATACTTACATATGCATCACGTGCTTTGGCATTATGGTCACAAGAGTAGGAAGCTGAGCCTGTGTCGTCGATCTGACATACTGCAGGTGTATGTGCAAAAACATCCCAATATGACATAGGAACACCATGTTGTCTCTCCTGAAATATGCATATATATATATTTGAACTTAAAGTTGAATCAGCTAACTTTTAACAACTTAGAACTTAAAATATTTAACTGTGTAATTAATAAATATACCAAGTCATCGCAGTGATGCTGAAACGACTTGGAACCACCGCGATGTGTAATGGATTTTTGCTCCTGTTTGTCGAATTTCTCGCAAACTCGGCCTATAAATTTAAATTAAAAAATATTGTATTCTAATTTATATTTTGATTGAGTAGAACAATTTAAATTAAATATGCAGTAAATTTACCTGAAACTGCTCGTTATTCCACTAAGTATGAAGATCATCCCACACCTTAGCGCTCATCCAACTCGGGTTTTTCTCCAATTGATTTATGGCATTTAATGTCTACCTATAATTTTTAACAACTTTATTATTCCAATGGCGTCGAACGAGAGAAATATATGTTTCCTGAAGGTCCATTGAACCCAACATTTTTTAAAAGTAGCATAAACATGAACTGATCAAATAAGAGCATGATTACTTAATGAAATAAATGCATTATATATCACACGTACCAAAAAATCCTGCCAAATAGTCTCCTTCACATTGTCGGGTACCAATGTCCAATTAGGCCAACATGACATCATGTGACCCATGTAAGCCTGTTTTGATTTCCTTAATACTATATTAGAGGGCTCTAACTCAAAACCGCTGTGTTAAAAGAAAAAACATATAATATTTCATGTCTATTATATATATATAATATTATACATAAATCAAATTTATACTTGAAACATATTACTTACCCTCTATTTGATTTGGGCTTAAGCCGCACTACAGGACGTGATAACTCCTGCGATGGACCACCGCCATCGCCACCTACTAGAGGATGAGAAGCAAAAAGAGATCCAGAAGTTGCATATCCGTGTAACATCATATCTGTAGAACCTGTTACCGACAAACATTATAACATAACGTAAAAGAACTATGTAAAATAAACAGTATGTCATAACATAATAAGTCTATGCGATACTTTTCATATTAGCATAATATATAAAATTAATTACCATTTTAAAATGAGGATTATTGATTAGTCCTCGTCACTTTCGGATTCTGACTTTATTTCCTCCTCTATATTTCGTTCATCTATAGTCGCAAATGCTCCAATGAATGCATTTCATCATTTAGAGGGCCAAAATCTATTTGATCATAAGTTATTATAACTCCTCTACTTTCCTCGACGTCTGCATGATATGCTTGTTCTTCGGGAATATTATGTCCGTCAAATGTAAATCTTTCCTTTGTTTTAAAAAAACGATCGACCAATCTATTTTGTCTCTTCTTAGAGAAGGATAATGTAACGACCGCCCGTAACTCATGCACTTAACAAGAGGAGTAATGCTCTGAAAGACATGCCAAGTAGCTATGGACGATCATCAAGGTAAGATAAACACGCAAAACCAGTCGTATAACTCGAAGTGCAAGGATAAAATATAATAGAACATATACAACAGGCAATATAGTGAAGCAGGATTGAGCAGAATCTTAAACTCTTTCATATCATCATGAAATAATATTCATACATCATAGGATTATAATATAAGAGTCTATACAAAGTGCCTCACTACATGTCACTCAGAAAATACATCAAACAACGGAAAATAGCAACTAAATATGAATAGTAGAAAACTGGTATGTAAGCCTCATGCTCGTCACTGATCTGCAGCATCGTCCGCCATGATCTGCTACATGCGATCGATTTGGTACTTAGTATGCCCATCCATAATAGGATGAATAACCCAATGTAATAAGAGGAAACATAAAACCTTGAGTCAGACACCAGTCTTATTGAGTGAAAAAACAGCTATCTAATATCATCAATAAAGTATATGAAAAATTGGTAGATCAATCATCTAATCTACCAACATCAACAGAGAAGAACCCCAAAACCATCTCCTCCACCACTGACAGTGATAGCCTTTACAATAACCATAAAAGGAAAACATACAGGCATAGAAATTATTTATCCTGCATAGACCATCTTAGTCGAAATCAACATCCCCCAAGCACAAACCCTGAAGGCCTAAACCAACATCAGACAAGCACCCAAAAGATGTCTCCTTCGACGTCGAATAATCTACGCAAGATAATACGAGCAAAACAATCAAAATCCATGACTCTGGCTATCACCGCTAATCCTGCTTTGAAGCCATCATTAATCGTATGATTGTCTACGGCATGCCATTTATCAAGGGCTAATGGTAACCCAGATTCTAGCAAAAACCCCATACATCTTTCACCGACACGTATCTAGGCCTTTCATCGATACCTAGGGTACTCAACTAATCATCTAGTATTTTTGATGTCACTATTATATCATTGCTTTGAGCCCGCTAAAACCTACTACAACGACAATTCCTCGGCCTTCAATATCTCTAGTCGTCGTCATTGGCGACTATTCATAAGCTCAAATCATCTTGAGCTGTAATTACCCATGTGCTCAAATAATCTTGAGTCGTCTTCTCATTCGTTGCATTTCATCAATCAACGAACAGCTCACATCACTTCGAACATTCCTCCTTGAATTCACTTCGAAGCCACAACTACCATCGAGCCAAAAGCATATGTCATTTGGCCAATATTTGATTCATAGCGTTTCAGCCTTTCCGTTGTGAAAAACATAGAACAACTTTTAAATTCTCATCCACGGTGTTTGTTAAACACTGTATTATCTTCTGCCCAATCCATCATAAACGACTTGACCCAGCATGTGTTGAATGACCTAATTCAGCAGGTTTTGAACGACCCAGTTCATCTGTTCTTGAATGGCCCAACTCAGCAGGTCTTGAACAACCCGATTCATCAAGTCTTGAACGTCCCCAAGCCACCAACTATCGTACCCATGATTCTCATACCAAGTCCGACCAATTCTTGCCACGTCATCGATGACTCAACCGAAAATTGAATGACCCGATCCATCAATAGGGTTTGCAAGCATTCTAGCTTCACCATAGCTGAACGACCTAACTTCACCATAGCCAAACGGCCAAACTTCACCATAGCCAAACGACCTAACTTCACCATAGCCAAATGACCTAACTTAAAACAATCAGACTCCATTGTTATCTCCATTACCCAGCTGGAACAACCCAAGCTAGGACAACCCGACTTCAATTAGCCTTTCTTGTGCAACAAGATACGACATCCCGAGCTTTATGCCATGCTTCTAAATGATCCATCCATTGATGCTTCAACAATGAACATCCACACACGTAACTCATCCAAAATCGACAAATTTTCAAACCAAAATCAATATTCATCATCAGCACACATTAGCACAATAATAAATCATCATATAACCATATGAATTCACCAAATCATGATAGAACAATGAATGAATTAACAAATGAATCTAAACTTGCATACACACAAAAATTAACATATGGATTTACCGGTTTAAGTTGCTAGATTAGATACTATGGTGATCCGAATGGAAACATATTTACCATGATTTAGATCTAGGTGAAAACAACTTGAAGATGAAAATAAGATCAAACAACCCATGTACTTGATTGAACCCATGTGAGAGATGCTTGCCACTCACCAAATCCACAAATAAGCTTTAAAATGATGATCTACAAATCCAGACAGCGAAGAACGATCTCCAAATCTCTTAATTTGATGCGATCTAATCTCTCATGATATAGACCTAGCACTCCTTAATGTAGACCTTCAATCTTCTTATGTAGATATAAGATTTTAATGGAGGAGAGATGCATTTGATTGACTAAGGAGGATCACGAGCTCAGCCAAATGAGATATGAAGAAACTAAACCAATTACCTTAACTCCACCCCTCTATTTATAGCCATCCCACCAACCCACTAATGGGCCACACCAAATCAGCCCACGAAGGAATAGTCGGTCTGTCCAGAAATTGTGTAGCACTAAATAAGTAATTCCTCCCAAACCGCTTAACCAAATCTTTAATGTGACCACTCTACGGAATCGGAAACACCATTTCTTTTCTAATGAAATCAATTTCAGCACCTGATTCGATTCTAGTCAAAAGTTATACTCTGTACAAAATTGACAGGGAAAAATGATCGCAAATAAAATTGATAAAAATTATAGACATATCTCACATCCTCATAACCAATATATCAAAATATGAGAATGATCCGATCCTCAGGGAATAAAATAAAAATATTTTATGATCCTCCAATATGTAAAATGCGGGTCATTACAATCTCCTCCCTTAGGAATTTCGCCTCCAAATTTCCAAATAAACACAAGCAAACAAAACCATCCTGCATGCCTACCATCCAGAAACAACCAATTTATCAACCAAACTATCATCCATCAAGCTAAGCAACCATTGCCTTAACCTAGCACGTGGAATTCTAATGAATATGACAAGTTACAATGGTGTAAAAGTGACACGACATTAATGGGTTATACCAATGAAGAGTTCTGGATGGATCGTCTTCATAATCTCTTCTGTTTCCCTCGTATAATCGTCATCCTTACTCCATTGCACCTTGACTAGCTTAACCGTCTTCCTCCTGAACTGTTTCGTGTCATTCCCCACAACGTGATGCATCTTACAAGGTTTCGTAACTATGAACTCGACTTTTAGGTCTTCGCACTATTCCGGAGGTACCACCACACTCGAATCATGCACACACTTCCTTAGAAATGACACAAAGAAAACATTGCGCACACTCGACATCTTCTAGGGTAAATCCAATCTATATGCGAGCTTACCAATCCGCTCGACTATCAAAAACGGTCCAATGAATTTTGGAGCTAACTTTCCTTTACTTCTAAATCGAACAAAATTCTTCAACGACGAAATCTTCACGAATACCATATCACCAGTGTCGAACTCCAAATCCTTTCGACGCTTATTGGCGTAACTTTTCTAATGATCATGGATTGCCTTCATTTGTTTCTAAACGATCTCAACACAATTTGATGTTTCTCTTATCATCTCAGGCCCAAGTATCAACTTATCTCCGGTCTCTAACCAACATATTGGAGAATTACACGTTTTACATACATCGCCTCGTATGGTGTCATCCCAATGCTCGACTGATATTTGTTGTTTTTGGAAAATTCAACTACATGTCGATGGTCTTCTCTTGATGGTCTTCTCAAGATCACCCGAAGTCTAGTACACAAGCTCTTAGGAGATGTTCCAAAACTCGGTTAACCCTCTTGGTTTGACCATCAATATGGGGATGATAAGCCGCACCTAAACACAACTCGGTTGCCAAAGTCTCTTGCAAACTCTTCCAAAATCCACTTGTGAACAATGGATCTGGATCACATACTATGCTCTTTGGTATACCAAGGAATCAAACTATCTATTTAATATATGTATATATATAGCTCAGCCAACTTCGATATTGTCCTAGTTGATCTGACAGGAATAAATCTCGCAATTCTGGTCTAGCGATCCACAATGACCCAAATTCCTTCGTTTCCTGCCCTTGTTCTAGGTAGTCCATCGAAAAAATCCATCGATATTTGCTCTCATTTCCACGTTGGAAGTTCCAGTGGCTGAAGTAATCCACTCGGCTTCTTCTATTCAGCTTTCACCAACTGACAGTTCATCCACTTGGAACTAACTTTTCAACATCCATCTTCATACCCTTCCAGTAGTAAGCTCGCTTCATGTCCGAATACATCTTATTACCTCCAGGGCGAATCCTCAACTTCGAGTGATGACATTCCCTCATAACCTCGTCTCTCAATCCGTTGATATCAGGAACAACCAGCCATCCTTGTTTCCGAAGCCAACCCTCTCATCGACTTCGAATTCCTTATCATATGGTTCCATCTTCTGGATAATTTTGACAAGCTTTGCATCCACCTTTTGGCTTTCGCCAATCCTTTCGATAAGAGTATGTCTTATTGATAAGCTTGCCAACGGTTCAGTTTCCAACTCACACCTTAGTCTGAAATCAAATTCTGCCAAGTACTCGAGGTGCTTCCATTTCGAAAACATCACTCCCAAACTTATGTGTCTTCGACTTAACGCATCCGCCACTGCATTGCCTTTACCAGAAGTATAGGCTAAACCAAAATCGTATGATGCCAGAAACTCTAACCACCATTGTTGCCGAAGATTCAAATCCTTTTAGGAGAAAATATATTTCAATGACTTGTGATTCGTAAACAACTCGAATCGAACTCCTAATAGGTAATGTATCCACATCTTTAGAGCAAGCACGATCACTACCAACTCCAAATCATGAGTCGGATAATTCTTTTCATGTGGCTTCAGCTGTCGACTCGCGTAAGCCACAACTCTGTCTTTATGCATCATCATTGCTCCTGGCCTAGTACCGCATGCATCGGTATATACCATCATCTCTTCATTCCCACTTGAAATCGTCAAAATGGGAGCACTCGTCAGTCTCCTATTCAGGATTCCAAAAGCTTGCTCACACTTCGCATCTCATATAAACCCTTAATTCTTCTTCGTTATCCTGTTAATGGTGTAACTATCTTGGAGAAGTCCTTGATAAAACGACGATAATATCCCTACAACCTAAGGAAAATCCGAACATCTGTCGCATTCTTAGGTCTATCCCAGTCCTAGATTGCTACCACCTTAGCGGGGTCAACCGCCATCCCGTTTCCAGAAACAACATAGCCTAAGAACCTCACTTCACTCTTCCAGAAGTGACACTTCGAAGACTTATCCCTCAGTTGATGCTTTCACAAGATTTCCAAACAACTCGCAAGTGCGTCTTATGCTCTTCCTCATTCCAGGAATAAACCATAATATCATCCATAAACACAAGCACGAACTTGTTCAACTGATCCCTGAAAACCCTATTCATAAGAACCATGAAATATGTTGGTGCATTGGTCAACCCAAATGGCATCGTCAACCATTCGAAGAAACCAGACGGTGTCCTAAAAGCTGTCTTCGGCACACTATCCTTTGCCACTCTCAGCTTGTGAAATCCTGTTGCCAAATCGATATGTAAAAACACCTTAGCCTCGTGAACCTGGTTGAACAAGTAGTTTATCCTCGGCAACAAATACTTGTTCTTCTTGGTCACCTTGTTCAGCTCACGATAATCCACACACAATCTCAAATATCCATCAACATTGGTTGCAAACGCAACTGGTGCACCCCATTCGGACACACTTCTCTGAATGAATCCTTTTCTTAAAAGATCACGAACTTGCACCTGTAACTCTCGTTGTTCCTTAGGCGTCATCCACCTAAGGGGCATAACGATAGGTCGAGCACCCTCAACCAAATCGATTCTGAACTCAATCTCATGATGCGCGACCTCTTCAAAGACATCATCGAACTCACTAGCGATTGGCATAGATGACAGGTCTTCCCGTGGAGTCATGAGCGCATATAAATAGCTTTCAAAGATACCATCTTTGGGCTTACATCGAATCACATCCATTTTCCCTTCAACATTCCCGACTGTCACCTCGAGCTTCTTGCAATCCACTTAACGCATACCTCTTGAGCTAGTCCATACCCAAAATAATCCCAAACCCAGCGAAGTTCAAAACAAAGAAATCAACACAAAGGAGAAACCATGACTCGACATCACTAGACCATGACAAATCATACACAAACTGGATGAACCCCCAACTGGATTAGTCACAATAAAAGGTCTATCAAAAATCTCGGGTTCCAAACCCAAGCGGCACACAAGTTCATTACAAATGAAAGAATGCGATGCTCCAGTATCAAAAATCTCTAACATAAAGAATACCTTCAACGATGACTCTCTTCCCTTTCTGTGCCGCCGTAGGAGCCCTCGAAGAAGATGGCACAGCTTCCAAAGCATAAGCTTTCACAGTCTGCTTTCTCTTAGCTAGTTCTGGACAATCCTTCTTGTTATGCCCAGGCTAGCCACAACTGTAGCATTTCCTCTCAGCTTTTGGATTCTTGCAATTCTTGGAATAATGGCCCTTTAGATGCTGTCTACTCTCTTTAGATGTAGATCTAGCATTCTTAATGTAGATCTTCATTCTTCTTATATAGATCTAAGATTTTAATGGAGGAGAGATGCATTTGACTGAGCAGGAGGATCACGAGCTCAACCAAATGAGAAATGAAGAAACGAAACCCTTCACCTTACCTCTACCCCTCCATTAATAGCCATGCCACCAGCCCACTAATGGACCACACCAAATCAGCCCATTAAGGACTAGTTAGTTTGTCCAGAAATTGTGTAGCACTAAAACATCAATTCCTCCCAAATGGTTGAACCAAATCTTTAATGTGACCACTCTACGGAATTGGCAACACCATTTTCTTTCCAATGAAATTGATTTCAACACCTGAGTTGATTCCAGCCAAAAGTTATGCTCTATACAAAACTGATAGTGCAAAATGATCACAAATAAAATTGATAAGAATTATATACATATCTCATATCCCCATAAACAACATATCAAAATATGAGAATGATCTGAACCTCAGGGAATTAAATGAAAATATTTTACGGTCCTTCGATACATAAAATGCTGGTCGTTACAGATAAGGAGCATAATATACTTGAAGAGCTTGTTTGGCAAGTACAAAAGGATCATACTTATAATAATGTAAAGTATGTTTTATTTCAATATGATTACATTTTGGGTGCATGTTGATACCAGAACCTGAAACATTGCTAAATTAGTTGCATTTAAACATAGATACTTCTTCCGTGGGTCGTGCAAAATATGTCAATTGCAAAAATCTGGGTTAGTACGCCATAGAAATCGTTTATATGGTAATTTGGATCATCACTACCGTTAACAAATACACAACCCTTGTTAGTTAATTTTTCAGCATCGTATTCTTTAGAATTAATTTTATATCAATTGACAAAGAATATTGGGTATGTTTTGACTTTCCTTTTTGGTCTCATGGATCCTTCATTTACAACAAAATTTGTTGTATCAAAAATATAATTAGAAAACCAAGCAGCAAATTCTTTACTAATATGCCGTTTAGAAGTTGTGATTCGTAAATGTTGCAATTATAGGACAAATGCTACATTATGATTTAAAATACACATGTATAGATGATATAAATGTATTATAAATGTATTACGGAGAATATAAGTTTATTACGTAACAAACGATGTAACTTCGGTACAGTTGAGAATAATATATGTGTGTGCTGCATAATAAACACTATCATCCAGCCATGCTTCCACACATTTACCAGAAGGCCGACCATATTTTTTATAAATAGATAAAGTCGCTTGACAATCATCTTGATCAATGCCTTCATCATTACGCGTAGTACTTTCAAATGATATATTCACATGGTCACTAAAATAATGAGAGAAAAAAATGAAGCTTCTTCTTCGATGTATGATTAGCAAATTGAACCTTCAAGTCAAGCTTTTTTGTCTTACTTTATTCTTTAGATGATTTAAATACCTATTTAGAATTATTTATAAATTAATTTTTTATACATTTAATTAACCAATATTTAATGAACTATTTATATACCTTTCAAACCATAAAATTTTCTTTCCATGAGGTAAAGAAAATGCTCTTGTTTCTTCAATGCAGTAAGGACAAGCTAGAAGACCAACCGTACTCCAACGCCAAAGCATTGTATATGCTAGAAAATCATTGATTGTCCATAATAAAGAACCATACATGCGAAAGTTCTTTTTTTTTTTTGAGAAATATCATATGTTTCGACTCCTCCATACCACATTTTTTTAATTCTTCAATCAAAGGTTGTAAATAAACATCGATTCGTTGTGTTGGATCATCAAGACTAGGGTCGAAAAATGTGAGATACATATAAGGAGTTTTCATACAAATCCATGAAGGTAAATTATAAGGTGTGACAATTATAGTATAGGACAAATATTAAGCACCAAATTAAGAAAATGTTGAAAATCCATCCATACATAAACCAAGTCTAACATTACGAATATCGAATGAAAAATTGGGATACTTCTGGTCAAAAATCTTCCCCACTTCCCCATCAGCTAGGTGTGTTAACGTACCTTCTTCATGTGTTCTCACACTGTGTCAACTCATATGTTGCGCGGTTACAGTCTAGGAGTAATAAGTAAATAATGCATAGGTTTATACGGGACTTCCTTTCCCTTTTCTTTCTTGATTTTTATCTTTCCTGATAACATATTTTACAATTCTTAAAGTTGATATCTTCCTTTCAAAATAGCATGAAACCATTTAGACATGTCTATTTTTTCTTACAGTAAACCAAAGTCGGCATCAATTTTTTTACTTCAAAATGATTTTCGCATACTAAACTATTAGGAGGCATATGCTGCTTCGCAACTTATACAATAGCTATAAATTCATCTTCTGTGAGGTTGTATTTAGATTTCATCGCTATGTATTCAGTAGTTACTGATAATTGGGTTCCGCTTTTACAGCCTTCCCAAAGGGGTTTCTTTACGGCATCTAATAATTCATATATTTTTTGGCACCAATATTTGGTTCTTCTTCAGCATTACCATCATCATCGGTAAATTGTTGAACCGGGAACATTGAACGTGCAACATCTTCAACATTATGTTATACGAGATTCATCATAGCAATTTCATTTTTCACCACTTCCTCAACTTTACCAGAAGTAGATGCTAACGGTTCTCCATGACGATCCCAAACCAAGTAGTTCGGCACAAAACCATATTAATGCAAATGAACTCTAACCATTTGCGGTATTAAATGCTTTAATAATTTGCATCTACTACATGGACAATGGATTTCATCGTCATTTCCATTGTCACTTAAAGCAAAATCAATAAACACGCCAACACCATTAATAAATTGTTCACTTATTATGCCTCCAACTTTTCTTCGTTTGTACATCCAACTTCGATTAGTAAAATAATTGTTTGTTTTTCATAAGTAGATAATTAAAAGGTATGATAAAATTTGCATTGACATTTTGTTAAAACAATTTGTTGCTGAATGTTATGTTAATTGATCATTTACACTTTGCTGATGGGTCATCCTACCTCCCATTACAAATACAATAACATAATTAAATCGCGTAAATCTTTTCAATTTAAATGATTCAATAAAATTTCGGCAACACTTCGCTTTAGTTCCCAGAATAGTACACACACTATGTGTAACGACCCGCAAATCCATGCTATCTGAGTTGACTAATAACACTACACGTCCAACCCAAATAACACAGAAATACGAACCATTATTAGAAAGAAGTTAGAGGGTGAGAATTAGAAAGATAGAAATATTAGAATAGAAGAAAAACGAAGATCACAACTCACAGCGGAATGAATAAAATATATTAGATAACATAAACTTTGAAATACAAATCTGTTTGGTACATATATACATACCATCATCAGAGTACACATAACATTTGATTCAGCGGAAGTAACTCCAAATAACTAACGTTGAAGCCTCCTGCTTCAAGCTCCTCCAAGTGTATCTGTAAAAAGCCTGAAACACTTGACTGCCCGTACAAATTTGGGCACCCAAGAGTTTAGGGAAAACAAAACAAAATAAACTCTGGGTCAGTCATGGGACTGGTGTGAGTAAACTCCAACCACTTGTTTAACTTTTAAAAATCCTTTCAAAAGAAAAGATAATAGTAAGACCAGCCCACACA